>OY787605.1:18561812-19856827 GCA_963678935.1 Umbilicus rupestris
ATCTAGGTTAGAAGTAGAGATTGTTCTAGCAGAGGTTGAGAACTGGTACCTTTGTACTTTAACCGGTTATAGCGAATCTTGGGGAGTTGAGAGAAGTCCCCCAGATGTAGGCACTAACCGAACTTGATGATCAATTGCTTATGTGATTTAAGCTTTTGTTTTAGTTACTTGATTCCGCAATTGCTGTAGTAGGTTGCTATAACAACCTGGCTGATACAGACACCAGCAGCACATCAATTTCACAACGAATCCCACACTATCGACCTTGAGGACAAGGTGGGTCTTCGGGGGCGCGATAATGATAGAACCCGACCCTGACGTTTGGTGCCTAGTCTATCAAATGCGGAAGTTCTATGAGTGTGACACAAGAGCCCAGACAATATGCTTACTAGAATGCGCTTAATGCGGGTAGCGGAACAGTCATAATTAAAAGTACGTGTTTCAAATGCCTGTCTAATCTATGGGTTGGCAATCATCTGGACACCAAACTAGTCGAGAGCTGTTCCCGCTTTCTTTATGATTCCATGAGAGGGCGAAATCAGTGAGCATCGAATGATGGATAAGCCATATCCTAACACATTTCTAATATTTTTCCAGATTTTACTTGTCTAGAGAGTTTGTGTTTAGGTTGAGAGCAGAGGATTTTCATAAATTCATATAGTACATAATGAGTTCGACAACGCTTTGATTAATATAAATCATCATTTTGACAAATAAATAATATTGTTAGTCTGTAAAGTTGTATGAAAAAGTTTGTAATGTATTTTTATATTTTGTTTTCATGACAAATTAAACACAAAATATTATTTTTCCTCATATTTATTTTCATCCCTCAAATTTTATAAGAACCAAATGGGACCTTAAGGTTTTAATTAATCTAAACTCCGGGTATAACATCGAGTAAAAACTGGGAAGCAACAAGATCAGAAATGAGGCAGGAAACATATTTCTTTAATGACAAGCAGAAGAAGAAATCAATTTCTCTCGGTCCATGGAAAGCCTTCTGCCATTCACAAAGGTTTTTATGGTGTATCTTTATAAAGTTTTTTTTCCTAACAAATATTTTGCTTCGAGAAACCATTGTTATCGGGGCATATGGAACGGTGCGAGAAATTGACGAGGTTCTAGGAGTATGACCCTTGCCAAATAGTTTGACAGTTCTTCCATTCCCAGAGCATACAATTGATGCTTCTAATCATACCTGGAAATCTTCACTGCTATGACCTGCATGAGTCGAGAAATGTCTGTTGCATCCAGAGATCGTAGGTAACGATCTTTGTAGTGGTGGACTACTTGTGCGCACCACTTCTTCATGCATTTCAGTGTTGTTGATTCGCTCATTCTAGTGATCTTGGCACATTAATCTGCACATGACCTGTACACCAACATTCGAATAGCTTTAGTCATTTTTTATTTTGGGAGAAAGACCAAACACTCTAGGGGTCATAGTTATTGAGCTCGGTCTCGATACGGTTGAACAAGCTGCTACAAAATTCTTTTTGATGGGTCTTCCAACAAATTTAGTCTCCTTTGTCCTCTGTACCTTGGTAGATTTGGTCGACGACGAGGTCGTGCATCTTCTTCATCACCGATTGTCGCTATCGCGGACACATACATGACGAAGCAGATAGCCATCTCATCCATTTCTCTCATTCATTTTTGGTTCATCCTGAAGCTTTCATCAAAATTGGAATTGAAAGGATCCATACTATTAATAAATGAAAGATTAGACAATTGAAGTAATGTTTGAGTGAATAAATATAAAATAGTTATCTAAAATCTTATCGGTTATACGCACCAATGGACATCTTTGATGAATAGTAATAGGAAGTCTTCATTTAGGATGTCCTCGAGAGATGAAAAATTTTCAAAGAATGCATATGCCCTTAGGGCATTCGCACCCGTTCAGGAATTTCTATCTATCTCAGAAATTTCTCGAGGAGAAATTTCTCTTACTATTCATCAAACAGTAATAGCAATCTGCACAATTCATGCACCCATTTCATTCTTCAGCAGCAATTCTTATTACTATTCATAATTAAAAAATTAAATTTTATTAAAAAAATTTATAATTTATAATTATTGATCTCAATTATTGATCTGAATTATTGATGTCAATTACTGATCTCAATTATTGATCTCAATTATTGAGCTGCGATAAGATTTTCGACCAATCATGACGAAACACGTATACCTGATGATTCCTTGTAAATTTGTATAAAAAGAGATCCACACCTTCATCAATCTTCCTTGTTTTTATAATTTCATTGCTCCACTCTCATAGGTAAGTGATGAATCCTTTTAATTTCGATGAGAGCTTTCAATTGTTTTAACAAAGAATGAATAAAATGAATGAGACTGGTAACTCATTTGTAATGGATGCTGTAGTGATAGCTACAATGGGTGTTCAGGAGACTGAAACACGGTCTCGTCGACAACAAAATCGACCCAGACAAAGAGTGTCAAGGGGGCAGAATTTGTTAGAAGACTACTTCATCGAGCGTCCAATTTTCGGAGAAGGAAACTTTCACCGAAGGTATCGTATGAGTAGAAGTCTTTTTAATCGTATAAAAATTGAACTCGGTAACAATGATGCATATTGGCATCAACGAAGTGATGCAGCTGGAGTGGTTGGTCTTCTTCCTGAACAAAAGATGATTGGTGCTATCCGAATGTTATCATACGGTTCATGTGTAGATCTGATTTGTTTTGAATTTTTTCCAGATTTTTTTGTTATTTGTTTTGAATTTTTTAAAAATATTTATGATTTTTTTAGAAAAATTTCCGTTGTAATTTAATCTGAACCGTTGGATCGGCAGATCTGATCCAACGGTTCAGATTAACTTTCAAACGGAAATAATATTAAAAATTTCGTAAATATTCGAAAAAAACGAAAATAAAGTGACACAATATTTATATTTCTTTTGAAATGTACATTTTTTTCCTGATTTTGTCGTTATTTTTTTGAATTTTTTACAAATATTCCCATGAAATTTAATCTGAACCGTTGGATCAGATCAGAGATCTGATTTGACGGTTCAGATTAACTTACCGTTCTTTTATATTTATTGGGCCGAATTTTTAAATCAAAATTATATTATTTCATTTTTGGGCCGAATTTATTCTGGCCCAAATAACGACACGTGCATGTTACGTGCCGATTAAATTTGTTTTTAGGATTTACGGAATGGAGAACGATCGTTCTTTATGGCGATCTCGCCGAGAAATTATGGAGCTCGTTCTTCCTCACCATCCGCTGCTGCACGTTGACTTGGATCGATCTCGCTTGGAATCTCGCACGAACATTCTCAATTTGAAGCCCGTTGCATATGCCTTTATAGAATGGTATAGATCGTATTGATGTTTATTTATTTCCTATTTAATGTGCAAGGTAGAGGTTTGTGAAGCCGGCCGAGGTTACGAGCCACATGGACGCCGACCGTGTAAGTATTGTATTCCATTGAAAATTAGGGATTTTATACTTTAGTTTGGTAGAAAAGTGAAGCTTTGAGGTTGTGAATGTATGAGTAATTGTTCAAAAAATGTGATGAAAATGGAGTACCGTCGAATTTAATTGAATTAATAGTAATTAAATATCAAATTAAATGGAGTGAAATTTTGATGCTCAAAAAATGATTATTACTACCTGAACACTTAACCTTGTGCATGCTGTCTGTTTTGTAATAAGTCTTAGCAAGCAGTGAGTGGTTCAGAGATGGCGGTAGAATATGTTCTTGAAACGTTGCATGAATTCGACCTGCAAGCACAATGCAACAACCACTGATCCATCTCCCTCGGGGCCGGGGAGGATCAAGGAGTCGCCGTCGAAATCATGAGCCCCCGGTCCCATGAAAATCTCCTTCCCCCACCCAAAATCGAAGGCGTAGATGGGGAGTGTGAGCCAACTTACTACCCCGAGGTTGGGGTTGCCGTAGAAAGGTCCCTGTGTGCTCCCCAGAGCATGAAGGTCTTGGAATTTGGTCAGGTCTTTTTGGTTCTTCAGGTACTCCACAGCTGACCTCACATACTCGTCATCCACTCGGTCTATGGCTTCTCGGATGCGGCTGGCTGCGAATTGAAGGGGTTTGGACATGAGTTCTCCTGAATGGCTTGTAGCTGTCACATCGAGTGTTGCATTGCCAAAGTAATGGTCTGGTAAAGCTGGCCGCAGCATTCGCTTACGTGAGTCTACGCACACGCCTAGCGCTGTGGGCTGGTCGGGTCTGTGCTTGCGCGCCTCGCAGGCTGTTCTCCATATGTGGCCTGCCACCGTCTCGTAGCGAGTATAAGGCCGGTGCGTTTCGTCTCTGCCTTCGTTGGCCTTTTTCTTCAGTTGGTCAACTTGGGACTTGCTGAGTGGCAACGTGGCCACAGCAGTTTCCTTCTTTCGCTCTTCCACATTGTCAGACTGTCCTACCAAGAGCGGAGGGTGTTCAAACTCCCAGTGGTTAAACTTAAACACGGGAGGGCTGGTGGGAGGCTCCCCAGCCCTCAGCACTTTCCTGTCGAGGAAGGGTGGGGAGCCTAACCGCTCCCCGCGTGACAGCCTAGCCCATTCTGAGATGAAGTGCAGCGCGCTGGGGCCATCGACGACTGCGTGAGATATGCTCAAGCTGAGGCTGATTCCACCGCACTTGAACTTTGTGAGCTGCACAATAAACAAAGGCAGCTCCTGAATTGGTTTGGTGTAGTCTGCCGTGGGGATGAGGGACTCAAACTCAGGACATGGAGTGAAACCAGGACCTAAATCTTCAAATGTGCTCTCAGTTTCCCCTTCAAAAAAGTGCACCCCCATGGCATTACAGTCCAGCTCTAGCCGTCCCCCGCCTACCCACCGGAGCCTCCCTGCAATCGGATAGAAGTGCACCAACGCTTGGCTCAGCGAATCCTTCAGTTGCGCAGCCATGGCTTCAAATGGGAGGCCACTCGGCTGGTACAAGTAGATGGTTGGGATGTGATGTAGAGTGCCAATCATGTCCCATTCTGACAAGGGAAGCCGCCCTCTCCATGTTGGACTAGCCGGCTTCACAACCTCCGGTCCTCTCAAGTACACTTTCATATTCAGTTGCCAAAAATCTTTTTCAGACTCGCCCCTGTGACCCTCAACCATGCATCATATATATATATGCATGATAGGTGCTGCCAGAACTGAACTTGAGCCGATTTTGAGGTACATGTAAAATGCATGATCCAAGTCTGTTCCTTTATTACTCATTGCTTCCGACACACATGATTCACATAAAAAACCAGGTTTATAAGCTAGAAAGTTAGTGGTCAAGATTACAAGTTTCAAGTCTAGAAAAATTGTGTCTACTGTGCAGTAGCAGGTTTTAAAAAGGCACTTGTTTGTCAAAATGCTAGAAAAAAAATACCTTTTTTCAGCAACCTTGTTTATGACGTGAACCATGCAAATTCTGGTATCTAAATGTTTTCAGTAATTATTACAACTGGACAGGAGCCTATACATGATAGGAAAATAAATATACTTCAAATTCTGACATTTTTCATTGGAGAAAATGAGCATGGGATATGCAGCTGAACAGTTAAACGGTTCAAGAAGAAGACAAATGGTGAATGAATTCGGAAGATGGAAAACGTGCATGGGCTTCTGAGAATACAGATGCTGCCAAGCTTATTTTGCCTCCCAATGCATCAGTTCCAGGAGAAAGCCACTTGTTTCAAATGGTGCCAACCATGCATGCCAGTGCTAGCGTCCAGGCCAGTGCGAATATCCCTGCAAAACCTACACCAAGTTTCATCATCAATGCAGAGCAAATAATTTGCCGAATCTTCATATGAAAGTAGTGTTTTGTGGAATCTCAGAATGCACGGCATATGCTCAATTCACTCCTAAAGATGAGAATCATATTCCCTGCTCCCCATTTTCTTAGATTCCAAAGGTACCTACTATGAACTTACCGTTCTGGAAAGAGTTGGCGGAGCTCCAGACCATGCCCAGCTTGTCATAACAATCCGAGGTAGTGTTGATTCCATTTGCACACACACAAAGAAACCCTTCCCCTGGCGGCGCGTACCCACACACCCCGTCGCTCCTCTGGCACGAATCGCAAGCCGTAGCGAAGTCAGAGTTCTCCATGGCCCCGTGATCAAACTTCAACGCCACGCCATACTCCCACCGCCATGGATCCATGGGATACTCTCCTAGTCCGACGACCGAGGCGTAGCCAGCGCATTGCAGCCCGCACACGTCGAGCTCCCCCTTGGAGTTCAGGTTGGCTGGTCCGTAAACGCAGCAGCTGTTGGTGGAGCCGAATGGCTGGAGGCCGAAGGAGGCTAGGGAAGGGCAGGTGTACATGGAAGCGCAGAGGTGGGAGTAGGACGCGTCGCAGATGAGGGAGGAGGGCGGTGGGCTGCATGCGAGGAGGATGAAAGTGGATGGGCCGAGGTGGAATGGGCCGGCCCAGTCCAGGCCGAAGTTGGGGGAAGGTTTCATGGAGTTGCATGTGGACATGAGAGGTGGTGCAATTGTTAATGTGTAGGTGGAGTAGGAAATGGAGGTGATGGGGTATAAGCCGGTGTGGGTTTTGAGGAGGAGTTGGTGGTTGGACGAGCATGTTATGTAGGGGACGAAGCGGGGGGAGCCGCAGCCCGGTGCACCCCCGATCGGGTATTGGAGGGACTGCGTGCCGCACGCGGTGGGGCAGGCGGGCGGGGAGGCCGATGCGGCGTGGAAGATGAAGAAGAGGAACAAAGTGTTGTTCTTCATTTTGGTGTAAAAATGTGTCCAAATTTGGTGTCTCTTTAATACGAAGAAGATGCTCTTGCCAATATTCTCCACTTGCTTTTGTGATCTAACATATTCTCAAAAATAATAATAAAACTTCTTTTCCATCGTGGCTTACTTTCTTCTTAAGAACATGTTTGAAAAGAATGAAGATAAAATGGAAAACATAATTTTCAATCCACCTGTAAACTTGGATTTTGGTTCGACTGGGCTTGAGATGGATGTCTTGAAGCCTTGGGCCGACCGTAGATGAGTGATTGATGTGGGTGTCAAAATGTAGCAGGTAAAAGGTCGGGTCGAAACGTGTCCAGATAAAATCTAAACCGAAGAGATATTAAGAGAGAGAGAGAGGTGTGCATTGCATCAGAATGCAGCAAATGTACATGTTGGATGTGGTTTGTGGACCACAAACATACGTTGCAAATATCAATAATTGTGCACCTACATAAATATCATTTCATTATTGAAAATTGACATTCCAGCCATAACATGTTTTTCTTATCTCATCACTCTATTTATGGGGTATCAAATGACTATACTCATCCATCCCATGTTAGACTATGATTAATTTAATTGGAATCAAACGTGTATTTTAGATAATTATATATGATAAGTTTGAATAACGTGATCTAATCTTTTTGGAAGCTTATGTTGTATAATTTTAATTGTGGAATATATTATGTAGATACATAGAGATAATTATGATATTTCTTAAGAGACGAAATTCATGATTATCTCGATTATATCTTCTCGAATAGAAGATATAAATATGAGTTATGGTCCGCGGTCTGTCATATCGTTCTCCAGTTTCTTACTCTCAAAGAAACTGACCCAAGAGACATACGGTTAGACTGCAAGTTACTTTCGGTGAATGGAATCATGTGCGTTTTATTTTACAGTAATCAAGTATGCTTAATTATTCGGGAATGAATTTGATTGTGCAATTGGTTTCCGCCCCATATTTTTTAATCCAACATCCGACTATTAAATTTATTATCATTTTCATCATTAAAAATTGGACATTCCAAACTCATTCGGACCTCCCATTTACTTACCTGACCAAGTTACACAAAACCAAACTCAGGACCCTCCCAAAGACCAGCCTCCCCGTCTCTCGTTAACTTCTCAAACACATTCAGCCTCGAGCGGCGCTGCTGCTTTTCCTCATTGTTTCGTGGCGGGTGGTAGTACATGGAGGCTGTTTGCGGACAATGAGAGTGGAACCTCGCGACGGCTCTCACTCCCGCATCCAGCATCTCCACAAATCTTCCCGGCATGCTTCTGCTTCTGCTTCCTGATCAGGTTACTAGACAACTCGTCCCGCTTGTTGTGCAAAATTTGAGAGATGGTTTTTGTAGACCATTCCTAACGGCCATATATATAGCCAAACCAATGAGCCTCCAAATGGGCCTTTTGTTTTTAATTATAGCCCACGGCTGCCAATAGTGTCCGTCTTTATATGTTGATAAAATTAAGGAAAAAATTTAGAATTGCTCCACCTCCCAATCTCAATATCTCAAATATCCATCTCCAGATACCGTTTTTCAAATGTTCTATTTTTAAAAAAATCGGTCTTAATAAGACCAGTTTCTTTAAAAAAAATCGATCTTATCATAACCGATCTGTTAGGCATTGCGAGGAAGCCGGAATCATGTTAAGACTATGCTAAATTGAGCAGAAAATGGAAACGTGAAACCAACGAAAGCATATGATGACCAGTCAGCAGCCACGTAAGAGACCGTTCTTATTAAGATCGGTCTCAATAAAAAAAAAAAATGAAATCGATCTTAATAAGACCGATTTCATGTTGATAACAATTCAGTCGTTTTCCTTTCTCCGCCTCCCATCTGCTTCTCTCTACAATTACATCCCCATCCGATATGCTCGGTGTTTGAAGAAATTTGAGCAAATTTTTTTGAAGTTCATATTGTGGTAAGGTTGGTTGTATATGTTAGAGATAATATGTGTATGTTAGGGTTGATTATAAGTTAATGTTATTAGGTTGTTTATACATAAATAATTATGATAGGAGAGAAATCATGTGATTTGAATAATACATGTGACATGATATGATATGTATGTGTGGATATGATGTAATAGGATATTACAAGTTAATATGTTGGAAGTTCATGATTTTTGAATAGGATGAGTATGAATGTTTATGTAGAAATTTCGGTTTTATTAGTTGAATTTGTTTGATTTGAATTAACTTTTTGTCATTAATTGGTTTAAATGTTTGGCTTATTATTTGTAGGTGTTGTACAAAAAAAAATGGAGAATATCGAATCCGGCCCAATGTTTATGTCGACATTTGAAACAGTAGACATGCATGTAATGGATAAGTTTGACCTGGATGAGATGAAATTCTAGACCAACTAAATATGGAGGATGTATTTATGGTTCCAGAATCGCAAGTTGTATGAGATATCCCAGGATTCAGTGATGTATCAGCATGAGATGCGAACGAACACGATGATGAGTACTTGGGTAGAAATTATGGACAATTTGGGACAATTGGGGTGGGAGCGACATTTAATAGAAAAGCTGACACAATTTATGCCGTTTAGAAGTACTCCATATTGAATCGCGTTGAATATTTCACGAAGGAGTCAGACTCTCGGTGTTACTTCTTCAATTTCGGGAGGGAGAGAGTAATTATCCATTTCGGATTCGGATAATGAAGAAAAAGAATTTATCCTTTTCGGAGGTCACAAAGTAACGAGGGGGCCATATATGTAACACTGACTATATTGCTTAGGAGAATGTCCACCTGACGAGACTTTAATAGCTATGGAAATCGGCGATGTCATTAGTGAAAGATTGAGATTGTCATCTGCCGAAATTAGAGCTTCAATATTCAAGGATTATGGTTTGGAAATACGGTACTTGAAAGCATGACAGGCCATACAACAAGCTTTGATAAACGTTTTTGGAGATTGGGATGAGTCATTTAAAAAACTTCCACTCGAACTCCGGAACCTTTTGTGAAATGGCATCTTACCCGAGATGAAGAAAATATTTGTATGATCATAAACCGGGTATTCTGAGCCTTTGGTCCATCAATTGGGGCTTTCACGCAATGTAGACCAATGTTATCCATTGATGGGACTCACTTGTATGAGAAGTATGATGGAAAACTGTTTGTAGCTGTTGCACTAGACGTGGATAACCACATATTTGCGCTTCCATTTGCTTTGGTTGAGAGCTAGAATAACTTTAGTTGGAAGTGGTTTATGAAGTGCATGAGAGAGATGGTGACGGACAGCGACGAGTTGTGCATAATTTCAAATCGGCATAATGGAATCATAAATACAATGCAAGAACCTGAATGGATGTCCTCGAATTGACTATCGCGTTTGTATTAGACACTTGCAGAGCAACTTCAATGTGAACGTGAAGGATTCCGCCTTAAAGAAAAATATGGGTCACGTGGCGCACTAGCCATATTTGATAGAGGTTGAAGGATCTGCTGCATGATAACCCACAAGCTGTGAATTGGTTGGACAATGTTCCTTGGAGGAAGACGGTGGGGTTCTATGACTACAAATGCTAGCGAATGCTTCAACATTATTTTAAAGGGTGGACGAGACCTGCCAATTTGTGCTCTTGTCCAATTCACTTTCATGCAGTCCATCGCATATTTTTGCAAGGGCCGATATACGTATCAAAACTATGTCGAAATGTTCCCCCCGAAGATAGACTTGAAGATGAGGGAGATTAGAGAGAAAGCAAACTATCAATGAGTGCATGTTTTTTACCCAGCAAGAGGGTATTTTCAAGTTACAACTGTAAGAAAGCATCATATTCATGTAGTGAAGTTACAAGAAGGTATTTGCACATGTGGCAAATGAGAGGCTTTCCACTATCCGTGAAGTCATGTGTTGGCTGTATGTAAAAGTGAAGGTATCTCATATACACAATTCGTAGACAGGAACGGAGCTGGGCTTAGGCTACTTGGGCTAAAGCCCAAGTAGTTCTAAGCCAAAAAAGAAATTTTTTGTTTAGAAAACCGTAGGCCGCAGCTCCCGCTCCTCCCTTGCCGGATCTATCCCAGTCTCGCAGATATTCTTTCCGCTCTGTCGCACTCGCAGTATCAGGCTTGCCCTACAGCCCTAGAATCATCTCAGAAGGTAGACGAATTTTTAAATCTGTTTATGTGTGATTCACCAACAGGGTGTGGAAATTGGAATTGTTGTTGCATTTGGTGTGGAATTTTGTAACCTTGTATACTGTCTACACTTTACAAGTAACAAGTCTACATTTACAAAGCGGAGTTTTCTCTGATTTCTGAAGTAAGCTTCCCAGTTTCCACTGCCATTGATTTGCAAATCACTGGCACTCTGACAGTGGGAATAATATCGACAAATTCACAATTAGACTCAAACTTTCAGACTTTCAGTTCAAAATTCAGATTTCAAACTTTAAAAGAGTTTGCTAAATTTTGGAAAAGTATACTAAACCTATTATCACTGTCATTTTTTTTTTGTTTAGTTGTGGATTATAATGGATTGATTAGAGAACGGTCTTTCAAAGTGCTTAGTGTCGTTGACACTTGTTATCAAACATTAAAAGATGAGATATCCAGGGTCCTCGCTTAATATGAACTCAATGAAGAAAACATACGTGGTCAAAGGTATGACAGTGCAAGTAACATGCGTGGTCAATTTAATGGCAAGCTTTGTTCCTTAGAGAATGTCCATATGCATATTATGTGCATTGCTTTGCTCATCGCCTATAACTGGCTTTAAATGCCTCGGCTAATGGAGTGGCTGATGTGTGTCAATTCTTTTCTACTCTGATTACAATTGTAAATTTTGTTGATTCTTCTGCGAAAAGACATTCAATATTAAAAGCTTGTAAAGAAGCAGAAATTATTGATTTGGTGGCTGCTGGTGCATTTAAGACAGGTTCGGGTATGAATCGGCTTGCATTTTGCAACGAGCCGGGGAACTCGTTGGGGATCACATCTTCGGTTTATTTCAAATTTGCTCAAGTTATTTGGAGCTACCCGAGCAACTATTGAGGATTTGTATAAAAATGGAAAAGACAAAGTTCAAGGAGAAGCAAAAGGAATTGCTAAAGCTTTGAAATTTTTTGACTTTGTTTATTGTTTGCTTTTGATGCATGAAGTGATGAAGAATGCCGAGTTTCTTTCTTAAGCTCTTTAAAAGAAAGACATGGACATTTTGAATGCTATGCACTTTCTTTCAATAACGAAAGAAAAACTTCAAGATATGAGAGACAATGAATGAGATGATTTCATAATGAAGGTTGAGGCATTTTTTTTTCTGAGCATGCTATTATTATGCCAAATATGTCAGCTCCTTACAAGAAAGGATTCAGAGATGGTGAATTGAGTATAACAAACGAGCACTACTTTCGGATCAACATGCTTTATTCTGTGATAGACTTTCAGTTGACAGAGCTTGATAGTAGATTTTCAGAGAATTCTATAGAGCTTCTTATTCTTAGTGCATCATTTCATCCACATAATGTTTTCGAGCATTCAAAGCTGAAGATGTGTGTAAACTTGCTTTAAAGTTCTATCCTTCAGACTTTTCATCGTATGATATGAATGCTCTAGATATGGAGTCTGGGTTCTTTTTACCTGGTATCCAACAAGATCCAACATTCGTAAATATGACTTCCATATCTGATTTGTGCCGGTTGTTGGTTACATCAGGAAAGTCTTCATATTATCCCATGATTTATCAATTGATTTGTCTTATTTGACTTTACCAGTATCTACAGCAACAACGTAAAGGGCCTTTTCATCCATGAACATGATCAAGAATAATCTTAGAAATAAGATGAATGATGAATTTTTCAATGATCTTATGGTCCTTTATGTAGAAAGGACATTTGCAGATTGTATCAGTAATAATGTAGTAAATGAATTTGACATGAGCGGACCTCGTAGGGTAAATTTTAGTTTGTAGGATATTTTGTATAATAAATTATCTTTTATAACATATTTTTATTTTGTAAATTATTATAAAAAAACACATTCTTCCATTTGGTTCTAACTGTCATAAAAAAAAAAAATCAGCCCTAGGAACTGATCATTCCTGGCCCCGGCCCTATTCGTAGATCATCACTACACCCTATTTGCGACATGGAACTACACAGTTTATGTAATTGGAGATGAACAATATTGGAGACCGTACGAAGGGCTTACACATGTACCTAATCCAGCATTCAAGAGTCAAACCGTTGAAAGACATCTATCTAGGCGCCCGCAAAACGAGATGGACCAGGGAGCATCCAGTAGGCAGGAACCGTCACATATTCGGAAATGCGGATTGTGTCATTGTCTAGGTCATAACAGAAGAGCATGCCCAAATAGATCAAACAACTAATTAATGTAAATTTTAGTATTTTGAACTCATTTTAGTGTTTTCAACTCATAGTTTTAACTCATTTTAATGCTTTCTGTAAATATTATGATGTCTTCATATATTTTTCAAGTGTCGTCATGCATATTGTTTTACACCCAACAAGTTTATCGACGATCAAACATACTATGAGAAAATGATTTGGAGCCCTCTTCACCCATGCCGTTCTATGGCTTTGTGGATCATCTGGAACCGGACGACTTGGACCTTCTTTGAGTAGTCGGTGGGGGCTGCTCCCATACACGTCATAGTCGTGGTCATGATCTTGAGAATTGTGGCGTCCTCCTTCCTCGTCGTTCTCGAGGGTTATTAGAGCAGGATCTACACCAAGATTATCTGCCTCGCCCAACCTCTGCAATTATGCGGAATGGAAGATGCTGTGATTTCCCATCGTTGACATTGGGCATGTTGTGTCGAGGAAAATATCAGCAGATGTACGAGCGTTGAGACGATAAGGTTGCGATTCATCATCTCGCGGCTGTATTTTTACATTAAGGTTTCTCACCTATTAATGAAAGACGAGTTACATGTGATATTTTTAACTGAAACTAAATGTGAGTTAATTAACTAAAAATGACTTACAACACAATATTGCACCGAAGCGTTGAGGCGATAAGGTTGCGATTCCTCATCTCGCGGCTGTATGAAATGAATCAACGCGTCGTGTTCTGGTACGAAATACCATACTCTGGTGTAGGTTCATTGATATCCTCATCTCCCTGAACAATTCAATCGCCTCGACCTCTCCATATTTCAATGTACTCGCGCAATTCAACAGACTAATCCTTTCAATTCTTCCTGGTCAATCCATGGTTAGGGTCGGTTACCGCTCACGGTAGTGCATGAATTAATTATCTAAATCGGAACTGCATCATTACTCGGGATGGATGATGCCACTCAACAATGTTGTAGCACAAGAGTGCCACTTCCGCACACTAGCATATTCGTCCTTCTGTACACATCGGGTTTAAAAGTGAAAAGACGTTCTCGTCATCTGATCTCTTGAGAAAACCGTCATGACTCATGCGATCTAATTGATCCCGATAGAATATCAGCGAAATATGTAGAGTCTCCAAATATGATTTCTGTCCATACCATTTCCTTCGGTATAAGAAGAAAAATGTGTGCGCCTCGACAACAAAAATTATAGCAAGGTAATATAAATAACTTGTATGAACAAGCTCCTCAATAATATGAACTTGGAGATGATAGAACCGAGTGGATCATCTGTGGAGGAAGTGATGAGTAATAAAGGAACAGACTTGGATCATGCATTTTACATGTACCTCAAAGTCGGCTCAAGTTCTGGCAGCACCGATCATGCATATGTATATGTATATATATATATGATGCATGGTTGAGGGTGAGAGGGGCAAGTCGTGGAAAATATATTTAGCAAGTGAATATGAAAGTGTACTTGAGAGGACCGGAGGTTGTGAAGCCGGCTAGTCCAACATGGACAGGGCGGCTTCCCTTGTCAGAATGGGACATGATTGGCACCCTAACTCATGTCCCAACCATCTACTTGTACCAGCCGAGTGGCCTCCCATTTGAAGCCATGGCTGCGCAACTGAAGAATTCGCTGAGCCAAGCGTTGGTGCACTTCTATCCGATTGCAGGGAGGCTCCGGTGGGTAGGCGGGGGACGGCTAGAGCTGAACTGTAATGCCATGGGGGTGCACTTTTTTGAAGGGGAAACTGAGAGCACATTTGAAGATTTAGGTCCTGGTTTCACTCCATGTCCTGAGTTTGAGTCCCTCATCCCCACGGCAGACTACACCAAACCAATTCAGGAGCTGCCTTTGTTTGTTGTGCAGCTCACAAAGTTCAAATGCGGTGGAATCAGCCTCAGCTTGAGCATATCTCACGCAGTCGTCGATGGCCCCAGCGCGCTGCACTTCATCTCAGAATGGGCCAGGCTGTCACGCGGGGAGCGGTTAGCCTCCCCACCCTTCCTCGACAGGACAGTGCTGAGGGCCGGGGAGCCTCCCACCAGCCCTCCCGTGTTTAAGTTTAACCACTCGGAGTTTGAACACCCTCCGCTCTTGGTAGGGCAGTCTGACAATGTGGAAGAGCGAAAGAAGAAAACCGCTGTGGCCATGTTGCCACTCAGCAAGTCCCAAGTTGACCAACTGAAGAAAAAGGCCAATGAAGGCAGAGACGAAACGCACCGGCCTTATACTCGCTACGAGACGGTGGCAGGCCACATATGGAGGACAGCCTGCGAGGCGCGCAAGCACAGACCTGACCAGCCCACAGCGCTAGGCGTGTGCGTAGACTCAAGTAAGCGAATGCAGCGGCCAGCTTTACCAGACCATTACTTTGGCAATGCAACACTCGATGTGATAGCTACAAGTCATTCAGGAGAACTCATGTCCAAACCCCTCCAATTCGCAGCCAGCCGCATCCGAGAAGCCATAGACCGAGTGGATGACGAGTATGTGAGGTCAGCTGTGGAGTACCTGAAGAACCAAAAAGACCTGACCAAATTCCAAGACCTTCATGCTCTGGGGAGCACTCAGGGACCTTTCTACGGCAACCCCAACCTCGGGGTAGTAAGTTGGCTCACACTCCCCATCTACGCCTTCGATTTTGGGTGGGGGAAGGAGATTTTCATGGGACCGGGGACTCATGATTTCGACGGCGACTCCTTGATCCTCCCCGCCCCCGAGGGAGATGGATCAGTGGTTGTTGCATTGTGCTTGCAGGTCGAGTTCATGCAACGTTTCAAGAACATATTCTACCGCCATCTCTAGCTCCCCCCGCCCACTTACTACTTGCTAAAACTTATCAAAAAACACCATGTAACCGTTATAACCGTTAACAGACGAATAAATAAGTTGATTATGAGTTTAAGCGGTCGGACCGTTGGAAATCAGACCGGAAATCGATTCGTTGAACTGGAAACAGCTAAAATTGACAGCTGTAATATTTAATATTTGTTTTTGTGAAGAATATAATTATAAAAATATTAAGAAAAAAATACCAGAGAGAGAGAGAGAGGTGGGGGTGGTGATCGTTCAGCTCGTAAAAAGCAACAAGCCTCTTCTCTCTGAATCTCTCTTATTCAATTCTGACGCCAATATATTCTTTCATTTTTTACTCTTTGTTTGTAAATACGGAAACAAATTTCAAACCTCATACCATCCCCAGTTGGATTGAGTTTGATTTCCGGATTGATTGTTTGTAGATATTATTTGTAAATCCAAGCCTTCAATCAATATCCCCGGATCGTGTTGTTCCTTCGCGCAATTCAGAGGATTTGATTTGAAGGATTTTGGAGATTTTTGTTTTTTATTTCTGGGTTGGAGTTGTGGGATTTTTGTAATTGGGGTTTGAGAAAGAGTTTGAAGAGAAAATGGGTGTGGTTTCTCGACAAGTAATGCCCTTCTGTGGTAGTTTGTGCTTCTTTTGCCCGTCGATGCGGGCTAGGTCAAGGCAGCCGGTCAAGCGGTATAAGAAATTGTTGGCTGATATTTTTCCTCGATCTCAGGTTAGATCTCTGTTTCGATTGGTGATTTATGTTTGTGCGTTTGGTGATTTATATCTTTTCCTTTGGTGATTTATGTTTGTGCGTGTCCGAGAGCTGATCGGGATTTTGTTGGTCACATTCGTTTTTGTTTTGTGTGATGAATGGATAATTTTAAGTGCAGGGTGGGGGTTGTATTTGAATTTGCAATAATGGAAACTTTTATTGGGTTTTGTGAGATCTGGTACATGAATAGGAATTGATTTACTGTTCTGGATTTATTTAGTGATTTAGATCCGCGAGGTGGAAGTATTTATGAGCTGTGGAAGCCATTTAGGACATTTGCTTTGACAGAGGGGTTAGCGAATTATTGTGTGGGGTCTCATATATATTTTTTATTGCCCAGCGCGGAGGGTTTAGGGGGTGGGTCTGATAACATTAGTCATAATGATGGTTCGGTGTAAGTTGTAACAAGGAGCTGTGATTTTCAAAAATAAATTGAGATAGACTACTGCAGACTTAAGCTGCTAAAACTACAGTTTCTAATACATTTAATTTTTCGCATATATTTTGCTGACTTTTAATGGTTGTGGTTTTTTCAGGATGAAGAGCCTAATGATCGAAATATAAGTAAACTGTGTACTTATGCCTCCAAAAACCCTCTTCGCATTCCTAAGGTACGATATTGATTTAACGTAAGTGTTTGCACATGTTTCTCTATAGCTGAAGCCATGGGTTTTATCATGATCTCTTATTTTATCAATTAGTAAATTTAGTAAAATAAATGTAGATAGTAATCAAAACTAGAGGCAAAGCTGCATCTTTATCTTTTCATGATAGGAACATGGATGTTTTGTGTTGTGGGTAGCTGATTAATAGGCTGATACATGTCAGGTTTTAGTGTGAGGTTAGTGTGCTGAATGTAGTTGGGCTGTTGATGTTCCCTTGACAACTTTTTGAATGAATACACCTTTTATTCAAAAAACATTTATGTCATGCTAGAAACGTTGGTTCAGACATTAAATTCTGCATTTGTTACGTCATAAAAAGTTGATACAAAGTAAAATCTTATCACAGATAACAAGTACTCTTGAGCAAAGGTGTTACAAGGAATTGAGATTGGAGCACTTCCAGTCTGTAAAGATCGTCATGTGCATCTACAGAAAGTTATTGATTTCCTGTAAGGAGCAAATGTGAGTTTTTCACTGCTAATACTCTTACAAGTTTGTGATGATAGACAACAGATTAACCCCACTGAATTCAGTTCTTCGATCCGTAATATCTTCACTTATTAATTATATTAATGTATAATGTTATTACATATGAAAGAAGTTGGTGTTTGTTGTAATTTTATTTACATTTAGGGATCCATTCAAAGTTGGGCTGTCCGAGTGTCCGTTTTGCTGAAGCTTAACGAATACAATCCCTACAATATACCTCAATTTTAGAATGCACAGTGATCCTTTTTTGAAATGATTAAATTGTTAACTATCTCTGAAGAACAAGCTTTTTCATTAGCGGTGGTGAAATGTGTGATTTAGTAAGAATCTGAGACTAATCTCCCTTTCAAAGGTGCACCTAGGCCTGTTGATTGAAGTCCTTTCAGCTTCCCCTCATCATACTGTTGTTTACTATGTAACTTTATGTTCAAGTGTCAGGCACCATAATTTTTTCAAGTTCTAGTGTGTCTCAGTAGACTGAGTCTTCTCCTTTTCCCTTTTTCATATCTGCTTACAACTTGTTTATCGTCACCGCAGGCCCTTGTTTGCAAGTAGCCTGCTCAGCACCATACATATCTTGCTGGATCAAACACGGCATGATGACATGCGGATTATTGGATGCCAAGCACTTTTTGAATTTGTAAATAACCAGGTATAAAAATACTAGTATTTTTGTTGGGCTTATTTATTAAGTCAGCGGTTTTGTAATACAAAATGTTGTGTTTCAGGAAGAAAGTACTTATATGTTCAATTTGGATGGGATGATTCCAAAAATATGCCTCTTAGCCCAAGATGTTGGGGATGACAGGCGCGTACAGAAACTTCGTGCTGCTGGCCTTCAAGCCCTTTCTTCACTGGTACGCACCTTCATGCCAAAGTTTTCCATATGGTGTGTATATTATTTGTATTTTATCCAATCATTAATTCCACACTAACTGTTTTAAGACAATTGGCTGAAACATGATTTAAATTGAAACATGGAGCTCTAAATTATGGAATTAATTAGTTTTAAAACTGTAATAAGTTGGAATTGTGTTGAGTGAAATGTTCTGTGTTTCCTCAAAATCTGGTTATAGAATTAAATTTGTCTTCCCCCAGCATATTGTAAAAATCATTATTTGACATATCCGGCATCTGAACCTGTTCCATTATATCTGGTAATCATACAACTGGATAAAGTACCTATTTACTCTCTAGATTAATTTATTCTTCTTATGTTGTACAATATAATGATGCTAGAACATGTTTACACTTACATTGATCCTCTGTTACTCGTTAACTAATTTGAAAACGCAGGTGTGGTTCATGGGGGAGTTCTCGCATATATCAGCAGAATTTGATAATGTAAGCAAATGTCCCATTAGCTGCTTCTAGGCTGATTGCATATTTTCAATGCTCTATGACCTTTGACGTATCTGTTTATAGTATATCCTCATAGAGAAATTTTCTTTATCAGGTTGTTTCAGTTGTTCTAGAAAATTATGAAGACGTGAAAGACTCTAGCAATGTTCTCACAAGAGTTTCGTCGGTTGAAGTAGTCAATTCTGAAGGAAGTGCCCTTGTACCGCCAGAGTACACTTTGAGGGTTCCTTCATGGAGGAGGATTGTGACTGAAACTGGTGAAGCTAATGTGACGATGTAACACCTGTTTCTATGCTTCATATCATAATGGATTTTTGAAAACAAGTATTTGACTACTATTTGTACTTTTTAGAGACGAAGCTCAGAGCCCTAAATTTTGGTCTAGAGTCTGCTTGCATAACATGGCAAAGCTAGCTAAAGAGGTTACGACTGTAAGGCGTGTTTTGGAATCACTATTTCGCTACTTCGATAGTGAGGATCTATGGTCGCCTGAGGATGGACTTGCTCTGTCCGTTTTGCTAGATATGCAGTTGTATATTGAGGATTTGGGTACATACAGCTTTTCATAAGTTTTGCTTACATAATAGCCTTTACATATTTCTGACTTCATATATTTTTATTTACTTGGATCTGAGTCTTGCTGGTTTTGTGCAACTGACAGGGCAGAATACACACTTACTATTGTCCATTTTGATAAAGCATCTTGATCACAAGAATGTTCTTAAGCAACCAAACATGCAATTACACATCATTGATGTTGCTACCTCTCTTGCCAAGAAAACAAAGGTCCAGCCGTCTGTTGCCATCATTGGTGCATTTAGTGATATGATGAGGCATTTACGGAAAAGTATCCATTGTTCCCTTGACGACTCAAAACTTGGAGATGAGATCATTCAGTGGAACAGAAAACTTAGATCAGCAGTCGAAGAGTGTCTTGTTAAACTTTCAGTGAAGGTAATATGTTTTCCTTGGGCACACTTTTTATCCTTCACAAAAATGAGATTACTTTAAAGAGATGTTTTTATTTGTTAATGGAGCATTTAAGGGCCTTAAATGATGAAGAAAGTACTAAACATGAGTTAGATGCAGTTATTATCCATAACTCATGACAGTCATTTATTGAGGTGACTTCTATTGAGAGGCAGGTCGGAGACGCTGGTCCTCTTCTTGATATGATGGCACTGATGTTGGAAAGCATACCGAATATTCCTGTTATGGCTAGAACCATGATTTCAGCAGTTTACCGCACTGCTCAAATTGTAGCCCCCATACCAAATTTGTCCTATCAAAACAAGGTGTGGCCAGCACTAGTGTTTATTGTATTTATAACTCATACAATTTTCCCAAGATTACATGTTTCTCTTATCTCAGTTCATGTTTTCTCTTTTTTCTTTTACTAACATCTGTAATAATATAATACCAGGCATTTCCTGAGGCCTTGTTTCATCAGTTACTGGTGGCTATGGTCTGTTCGGATTATGAAACCAGGTTGGGTGCTCATCGTATATTTTCAATCGTTCTGGTACCGTCTTCTGTGTGCCCTCAGCTTTCCTCGGCCAATACATCAACTGGAATGGCAGAAGTTCAGAGAACACTCTCAAGAACTGTATCTGTCTTCTCTTCTTCAGCTGCTCTTTTTGGCAAGCTTAATAATGATCAATCATCCTCACAAGGAACTCAATTTAAACCAGTTGTTGGAAAGATTGTAGAGGATGACATTACATCAACTGCTGGTAATACTGTGCTGAATAGGCTAAAGTCAACATATAGCAGAGCTACTTCTAAAAGAAATTCAGCACCACCACCAGCTGATGAACCAATTGATGCTAGTTCAAAAACTAATGGGGTATGCAAATACATCCCTTTCATTTTAGCATTTTCGTTGAAAGTTGGATAGTGTTTGTTTTATTCCTTTTCCCGTGCAATTTATTCGCTTCAATATTTTCAGGAAGCAAAATCTCTAAGGTTAAGCAGCCGCCAAATTCTCCTTCTACTTTCATCAATTTGGGCACAATCCATATCTCCTCTTAATACACCTGAAAACTATGAGGCAATTGCTCATACATACTCTCTGGTGTTATTATTCTCGAGAAACAAGGTAATTCATGATGCGGTAACATTATTTTTACTCTTTTTCTATCACTCTCCGTCTTTCAGAGAGCACTACTGAATTCCATCTTGCATTTTGACTCTCAAGGCAATTGCTGAGAAACTGAACCTTAATATCATACATTATAATGTGAAGTTACTTGACTTCGTATTGGCAGATTTTATATCAATGTTTCACTTTACAAAAAAAATTGAAACATTGTGAAAGTTCCGCCATAGTAATATGCTGTCAGTTAGACGATTTGACGGTGGAATAATATGAGTATGATTGAACAATTTGCCCTTGTAGTATTTTAATTTCATATCATTGTTGATCATATCCGTGACAATTATACTCTGCACTCCCTTTCAACTTTACAAATATAATAGCTACATAAATATTTCAGATGTTTGTCCAGTATGTGGCTACATATAGTTAGATACCGTCGATAAGTTTCTTACAGTATATTTGTTTGTAGTTCTTCTACTTGGGCTGTTTCCAATTGGTTCTCCTACATGCTAATGATTTCTGTCATTCATCTTGCAGAGCTCAAGCAGCGAGTGTCTGGTCCGAAGTTTTCAACTGGCACTTTCACTAAGGACAATTTCTCTAGCTGAAGGAGGTATAAATGATTCTTCCATCCATTTCAGGTGCTATTCTATTTTGCTTTTCCTATTCAAAACTTATTTAAACCTTGTTTGGTCTGTGCTTACAGGGCCGCTGCAGGCATCACGCCGTAGGTCCCTGTTTACTTTAGCAACTTCAATGATTATCTTTTCAGCCAAAGCTTTTAATATATCCCCTCTCGTTGGATTTGCAAAGGCTGTATTGACAAAAGTAACGGTAAGCATGAGAAACTGATTTTATTTAATGAGCATGCATCTAAATTCTAGTTTATTTATGTTGTTTGCATGACCAACTCGTTCTTTTTAATCTATTTAAAGTTTGACCTTTTACCTCTTATTTATGATAAATCAGGCTGATCCCTATCTTCAATTAGTGGATGACTGTAAATTAGTTGTGGTTAAACCCAGATCAGACCAGCCAGAAAAAGTTTATGGTTCAAAAGAAGATGATGAGGATTCTTTGAAGGCACTTGCAGCTGTTGAAATTAACGATACTCAAACTGCAGATTTTTATGCTTCCATGATTGTAAAGATGTTGGGGAAACCAGCAAATGTAATATTTTCTACTCATTTTCGACAGCCTTATTAATTCCTCTCAAATATATTGGAATTGCCAAGGCTTATAAGATACATTTTTTCAGGAGGCGTCGGCATTGAAGCAGCAGTTACTAAACGACTTCTTGCCAGAAGATGTATGTCCATTGGGATCCCAAATATTCAATGGAACGCCAAGACAAATTTACCAATTTGAATCTAAAGTCCACGAATCTCATGACTCGGTATATACCACAAGAGATACTGAAAAGTTTTTTGATATTGACCACAAGAGATACTGAAGCGTTTTTTGATATTGATTTTTGGTTATATGAATTATCTTGACTTTACTATGTGCCTTTTCCTGCAGGATGCCAGTACAATCTTTACTGTTGACGAGGATGTCTTACCTGAAACGTCTGAAAATCAAAGATACCATGATCTGCACCATACTGAGGAGAGTCCTAACCTGATAAGTGTCAACCAGCTACTTGATTCTGTATGTCAGCGGTTACATTTTCTTGTTAAATTTATTATGATGTTTGTCATGTGATGAGTAAATGTTAATTCGATTAGATAAGTGTTACACTTGAGAACTGACAGGCACACCAGCATCTGGACCAGAACGGCAACCTGTTATAAAGTATGATATGATGCCCCCCTAATTCATTTAAACATAACCCACATTTGTACAGGTTGGAGAATCAACACATCACCTCGGAAGAGTATCTGTTTCAAGCCCTCCGGACATGCCATACAAGGACATTGCCAGTCACTGTGAAGCCCTTTTAGTAGGAAAGCAACAGAAGATTCATAATTTTATCAGTACCCACCAAAAAGAAGGCAGCTCAAACAGCCTAGTGGTATCTTGTGAGAACAGCCAACACAATCAGATAGCATCATATTCCCATATCGAGCCAGGCTTCCAAATCCAGAAGGTGCGTGTAAGAAATATAATCATCCATATCACTTGAAATGCTTCATTCTGCGCGGTTAAAGAATTGACAATTTATTATATTCCGTGAAGCTTACTGATTAGTACAACCTTGCGATTGCAGAGTGGAAACCCTTTTGTGGACCAACAAACAATGGATATCATCATTCCAACTCATGTATCTTTTGGTCCAATGCAATGTGCCACAGAGTTCAACAATCCCCATTTCTTTAGGCTACCAGCTTCAAGTCCGTATGATAACTTCTTAAAGGCTGCCGGTTGCTGATGCAAACAACAGCAAACAGCGATGCTAGTCTTGGATTGGTTCCGCTTTTCTCGTCTTGGTGTTGTATTTATTGCAAGTATATACAACAAGCCTTTCCGGTGGGATTCACTGGATTGGTGAAGAGTATATTTATTGGATTGGAAGAGGAATGTAAAAGTTGGTGAATTGAAGTCACCCAGAAGCTAGCTCATTTTGATGGATGAGAGTTGATGTCTCACACGCTTATATAAATCCTTGAACGATCAGATAAGTGATTGTCCCTCCACCACCAATCCTTTCTCCTGCTACCACCCCAAACCCTCTCTTTTTTTATTTTCAGCACAGGAAAAAACCTTGTCATTCACAGCAACCCAACTCGATCTCCGACCACAAGAATATTATAATGGCCTCAATCCTTGGGGCAGCCAGTTGCAGGCCTCAAAAGCAAGAGTCTGGAACCACATTCACAGTCTCCACCTTCATTCCAGACTGGCAGAAAACTCTGCAGATTGATTGATGAAGCCCAAACAGAATCTGAGCTTTTAAGCAGAAACTGGCTTTGTGACGGATTTTCTTCTATTCCAATTTTCTTCACCTTGACACTTCACTAAGAATATCCCAATTCTGTCCTTTAGCCAAAATGCCTCTTTTACTGCCTCCTTCACCGCAATATATTCCGCTTCAGTCGTTGAAAGAGACACTACTTTGTGTAAGCTAGCTATCCAGCTCACAATTGTGCCAAGGACAGTGAAAATCAGCCCTGTGTGCAACTTCAATACTCCCTGCAAAATCAGAGTCCACCCAACAACACTATTACTATATATTTTCCTTTAAGAATCCATTTCATAGTCTGTTACTGTTGCTTCTTAGGATCAGACATGAACCTGCTTTCTAAGAGCTAACAACATATATTCCAATTCTGGTCCTGTACACACCATTAAACACCCAACAACATTTGAGTAAGGGCATATAACTCACATCTTCCTCACACTCAGGTTTTTGTTCCTTACTCAGCTTAAAATGATGCGTAAGAGGAGTAATAACAGGTTTAGCTTCAGTCATTCCAAAATTTTCAACAACTTTAGCTAAATACTCAGGCTGACAAAGAGATAACAGTTTCAGCTTGTTTGACATCATCCAACTCATCATGTAAAAATGTTGTCTTAACGTCAAACTGTTCTAACTCTAAGAGTTAAAAATGATTTTGATTGAGCTATGTTTACCCATTGGTGAGTATATTTCATTAAAGTTTCCCCGACTAGCTCCTTTTCAAAACTAACCATTGTCTGTCCCAAGTCTTTTAATTTTCTACCAGCAGTTTTCAGATTTCGAAGGCTTCATTTTTAAAAATAAATTCAGACTCTCCTTGAAAATCATCAATGAGGGTCATGAAATATCTTTTTCCCCTAGGGATCTTGAATCCCATTTGTTATATGAATAAACTCACTATGCCATTTTACATCTTATATGACGTTTTTGGATTGTGTAATATGAACGCATATTATGTCGCGAGAAACAACCGTCATATAGGAGACATAAAGTGACACATCTTATACATCATACATGTCGTTGTCATATAGGAGACATAAAGTGACACAGCTTATACATCACACATGTATTTGTCATATAGGAGGTATGAAGTGATACAACTTATACATCACACATGTGTTTGTCATATAGGAGGCATGAAGTGACACAGCTTATACATCACACATGTGTTTGTCATATAGGAGGCATGAAGTGACACAGCTTCTATGAAAAAAATTTGCTTTTACTTTTTACTGCAGATTTCGTTTCTGTACTATGCAGCTTTGTTGGAGACTGATCTGACTTGTCACATCAATCTGCAAATTGTCACATAAGCTGTCACAAAAGTACAATTCATATTTGAATTTGAACACAATGTTGTATCAACTAATAGTAAAAAAATAAATGCATAGTACAAATTTTCACCACCTAATTATGACTTCAACCTATATAAATCCTACTACAAAACTTGTAGCTTATCCCACCACCATCTTCACTTTTCTCCATTTTCAAGTTGTTTGAAGTTGTTTGCAAATTCTGGGGAAGTTGTTTTCCAACATCAAGCGTTCTCATTTAAGTTCTAGGTAATTCTAAACTTTTTATGTGTTAGCATTAATTTAGTTTGTATCAACTAAGAATAATTTTAGTACGTTTAATTGCTATAACTTATACTGTCATATATGACACGAAAATTATGAGACGTACAGATTGTGTCATATAAGTTTTTCGATTTATATGATATAAATTTTTACAGCAAGAAATGGATAAAAGATGGATGTAACTTGAGATATGTGATGTTCGATATACTGAAGGAATTCTCGAATTTATTAAATTTGTTAGACATAATTATTTGGGGGATGCATATATATGCTCATGTAGACGATGGAAATTGCACAACATAAGACGTCTTACATTGGATGAAATGTATGGGCATCTGATTCATAGTGGTATGATGCGTGATTATATCACTTGGACTTCTCACGGGGAAGTTGCTAGCGGTCCTTCTGTATATATGACGAGACAACAATATGTTTCAGAACAGATTATGCGAGGAAAAATGAATCATATTGATGATATTTAAGCTACAAATCCAACAATGGAGATCATTAACAATGCATTCTCATACCGAGATGCACATGACATGGGCACACATACTATGAACGAGGATGTTCTACATGATCGTTTTGGAAAGGAAGCTTCCGAGAAGTATCACAAGCTTCTATATGAAGCCCAAACTCCAATTCATGCTGGTAGTGACAAAACTGTGCTTGATACAATTTTGAGAGCAATGCAGCTCAAGGTTGATAATGGATGGTCTGATAAGAGTTTCAGTGGTATGCTAAAGTATGCTAAAGATTCACTTCCAGTTGAAAATAAGCATCCTGCTTGGTACCGTGATGTGAAGAAAACTCTGAGAAATATGGGGTTTGGGCTATGAGACTATTCACGCATGTGAGTATGGTTGTATTTTATACTACAAGGAGAATAAGAACCTACACAATTGCCCAGTTGATAGTACTCCCTCCTGCATATGCCACCTTCATTGAAATTGAAACTATGAAGTATTCATGGGAATACTTGAGCATAAGGTTAAAGGAAGATCATCTCAAGAAAAGATCAAAAAAAGAAACTGAAGTGCTTCCACTGACATAAAGAAGGGCACCTTAGTTTAGGACATGTTAGTGAAGCTGGTTTAGTTAGCATGGTTGCTTAGGTAAGGATCAGATTTTTGAAAGTTTTTTTTCTTTGAGAATTACATTTTAGGAAAAGCCAGCAAAGTTAGGTTTGGGAAGGCATTACGCCATTTTACATCTTATGTGACAACTTTGAAATGTCGTTTATGAATGGTTTGTGTCGCATGCAGCTAATATGACAATATATGTGCAGTTGTGTAGGTTCTTATTCTCCTTGTAGTATAAAATACAACCATACTCACATGCGTGAATAGTCTCATACCCCAAACCCATATTTCTCAGAATTTTTTTCACATCACGGTAGCAAGCAGGATGCTTATTTTCAACTGGAAGTAAATCTTTAGCATACTTTAGCATACCACTGAAACTCTTATCAGACCATCCATTATCAACCTTGAGCTGCATTGCTCTCAAAATTGTATCAAGCACAGTTTTGTCACTACCAGCATGAATTGGAGTTTGGGCTTCATATAGAAGCTTGTGATACTTCTCGGAAGCTTCCTTTCCAAAACGATCATGTTGAACATCCTCGTGCACAGTATGTGTGCCCATGTCATGTGCATCTCGGTATGGGTCTGCATTGTTAATGATCTCCATTGTTGGATTTGTAGCGTAAGTATCATCAATATGATTCATTTTTCCTCGCATAATCTGCTCTGAAACATATTGTTCTCTCATCATGTATACAAAAGGACCGCTAGCAACTTCCCCGTGAGAAGTCCAAGTGATATAATCACGCATCATACCACTATGAATCAGATGCTCATACATTTCATCCAATGTAAGACGTCTTATGTTATGCAATTTGCATCGTTTACATGGGCATATATATGCATCCCCCAAACAATTATGTCTAATAAATTCAATAAATTCGAGAATTCCTTCAGTATATCGAACATCACATCTCTCAAGTTCCATCCATCTTTTATCCATTTCTTGCTGTAAAAATTTATATCATATAAATCGAAAAACTTATATGACACAATCTGTACGTCGCATAATGTTCGTGTCATATATGACAGTATAAGTTATAGCAATTAAACGTACTAAAATTATTCGTAGTTGATACAAACTAAATTAATGCTAACACATAAAAAGTTTAGAATTACCAGGAACTTAAATGAGAACGCTTGATGGTGGAAAACAACTTCCCCAAAATTTGCAAACAACTTCAAACAACTTGAAAATGGAGGAAAGTGAAGATGATGGTGGTGGGATAAGCTACAAGTTTTGTAGTAGGATTTATATAGGTTGAAGTCATAATTAGTTGGTGAAAATTTGTACTATGCATTTATTTTTTACTATTAGTTAATACAACATTGTGTTCAAATTCAAATATGAATTGTACTTTTCTGACAGCTTATGTGACAATTTGCAGGTTGATGTGACAAGTCAGATCAGTCTCCAACAAAGCTGCATATATAGTACAGAATAAAAATCTGTAATAAAAAGTAAAAGCAGATTTTTTTCATAGAAGTTGCGTCACGTCATGCCTCCTATATGACAACCACATGTGTGATGTATAAGGTGTGTCACTTTATGTCTCCTATATGACAACCACATGTGTGATGTATAAGTTGTGTCACTTCATGAGTCCTATATGACAACCACATGCATGTGTGATGTATAAGATGTGTCACTTCATGTCTCCTATATGACGGTTGTATCTCGCGACATAATATTCGTTGTTACGTTATATACTTGTGACATATGTTCATACTACACAATCCAAAAACATCACATAAGATATAAAATGGCGTAATGAGTGAATTCAAGATCATTATCGTTTGGTCCTCATCCTCCACCCTAACTCCAATATTCCCTAACAATGTTTGAGAACTCGTCCAGGCAGTTCTCCATTCGGCCATCTTGAAACCGAAGAGTCTTCCCTGAGATATACCCTTTTTGTTAGGGTTTTTTCATAGAGAGTTGTTCCAATTTTAACCATACAATGGACTCCTTCGAACACCTCTCAAAGAACCTTGTGGACAATAATGATGCATGCTCTAAGCAAGTCTTCCTTGTCGTCTTTTCGATCTCCCTTTAAGACCTTCAAGCTCGCTTACTCGATGCTCTTCTCTCTTAATTCGACTACAACACTATACTACAACTACAGAGATGACATCAGCAACTAGCAGTTAGCTTATAACTACTCCCCTGTCTGATCCCCAACCCTGCATACCACATTCACAGAGTCTTTGTCAACAGCCAAATATTATTCATATCAATCCTTCATTTCATACCATCTTCACATTTTGCATTCTGACAATCTCTTCAATCCATGACACACACACACAAAAAAAAAACAACAGAAACTCAGATACTAGAAAGTTCTTTAGAATTGTACCCAGAAGAGTCTATTTATTTATTTTCTACAGAAATATTTACAAGAAACAATCCTTTTATTCCCAATCCAGATAATCTGAAACCAGTTACAATGCCTATCAGCAATTTATTGTATAATTCTGTGTGTGTGTGTATCTATATACAGAAATTTAATGTGTGGTTTATGTTGTTCTGCAATTCTATGTATGTATAAATGCATGTGTTTCAGCACTTGGGTGAGACACTGCCTTTAACGTAAACTTTGGCATGGCTGCACTCTCCCTGGGCATCATCTCCATCTTCAGTTTTCAGATTGATGTCCTCCAGGACTATCCCTCTGCATGGATACTTCTTACTGCACTCTATACTTATCGCTTTCTCCGAAGCACTTGTTCCTCTGATGTTACTGTACACCACATTCTCCACCTGCACTGCCTCACTCTGCAAAAATAAAATTAAGTTTTTAGGTCAATACGATCATTTGAGACACTAATGTGGACGGATTTTGTACCTGCTCTTTGCAAGCTTCATCTTGGTCGCAGTAGTTTTGATCGATTATGATGGGATTTTTCACATTAACCATCTCTATATCCTCAAATTTGATGTTTCTTGCATACCCCGATCCACCCTGTACAATACATTAAATTTATGAGAAACCAGATAAAATCGTATAAATGACAACAGATTGATGAGGAATTAAGTACCTGCCAGGTTTTGATTCTGAGTCCATTGGTTGTTCCAGTAAGCTTAGCTCTATTCACAAGCACATCTGAAACTCTGGCCTCTGAGTTGCCATCCCCTAAGCTCCCAATGCTGCAAAATCAAAATCTAAGTCAGCAGCTCGGAAGATAAAAATGATGCTTTGATCGACTATATATATATATATAATATAAGCACCTGATCCCATGTCCAGGGCCGCAAAAAATGTCTGACGCTCTGATGTATCTTGACCCGCTCTCGATCGATATGCAGTCATCACCTGCCCCATGCATAGATATTTATAGCTGCCGTTTTGTTGATTTTTGAATGATCAGTTTACTTTTAGTGACGAGCATGCATTTACCAGTACTGATGGAGCATTGTGATAGCTGGACGTTTTGACTAGCAGTGATGTGGATTCCATCCGTGTTAGGACTCCATCCAGGCGAGTTTATCACGAGCGACGAACCCCAAACATCGATACATTTTTGGAAACTTACTGTCATTTGCTGAGCATTTTTGAACACCAATGCTTCCACTTTCAAGTTGTTGCATTCATTAAATGTCACTGCCTGCACAAATTAAATCGGCCCATAATTCATGAGTAAAATCTCATTAAAAAAAAAAACTATATGTTGTTGAGATATGAGGAGTACCGTGGGAGCATGTTTGCAAGGCTGCAAAATAAACCAGTGTTATATATAGTCTTGAGAAGAATGGAAATGCTTGGAAATAAATAAAAAATCGAAATGTAGATATAAAGGTGCATATCTCATACTTTGGATTTGTCTATTTTGCATGAGTTTTTCCACCATATGTTACCGTTCCCATCAAAAGTTCCACCACCAAGGACATGGAAATTCTTGATGCTGTCAAAAATGATCCAATGTCTTCGATCTTTCGCGTAGTCTGACATATCGGGCGATGCGAGAATGGTTCCATACATCTAAAAAAGAGAAGATGAATCATGAGCTTCCTCATAAATCAAACTAGGGGTGGGTAGTCATGTATGGTAATTAGTACCTTGAGTGTAAGAGAAGATTGGCAAGGGCCTGAAAATGTGATTGGCCCTAGAAGAAACTTCTTGTTACTAGGTACCTCAAGAACTCCATTTGTTGTTGAACAAGCCTTCTTCCATGCTTTCTCAAAAGCCTACCAAACAAAAACCAAACTTGCATCAAATTCCCAATCCTCCACACCCAACAATAACATTGCAGTAAGCAAACAAAGGTGTGATGAAGAATATATATATATCCGAGGAATCAAATCATTGAGATGAAATGTATCAACCTTGGTATCATCTGATTTTCCATCACCTTTAGCTCCATAATCGGCAACACTCACAACTTGTGAAGAAGATGATGCGAGTTGCCTTCTCGGAGTTATGGATGTCCTTTTATGATGAGAAATAGTTCCAAAATGAGATGAGACCTCATCATTGTAACTACTACATAAATTGTATGGAAGACAAGACAACCACATCATCATCATGAGCAACAACGTTGCAGATGAAAGCAGTGTTTGTGAGCCCATCTTTTGGACACTAATAGAGAAAAGCTAGAGAGAGAAAGTATTGATGGATATATGATTTTGGATGCTTTAAGGGGGGAATGGAATCGAAGCTAGCTAGCTTATATCGATCTGTTGTTGGAATGGGTTGATGAGATTCGTGTACTAGGTATTTATAATGAGAAGGAAATGGAAAAAAAGAAGAAGTTGATAACCGATACAAGATTTGGGTGAAGAAGCAATAAAAATGATGTGGATAAAGACTTGCCTTAGCATGGGCGAAAGAGATGTCAAAACTTGACACGTCAAACCCGGTTTAACTCTTTTCACAATTAACTAATCATCATCAAAAACTCTATTATCAAAAGTTCCGTTTGATTATTCCACGTGTTTGATTCTTTTAGTATTATTCTATCAATGTATTAAACAACCTTTTTTTTATATCTTAAAATCAGGATTATATAGACGTTGACCTTAGAAGTTTTATTTTATTTGACGGATTAATGGAGGTATGACAAAAATTCATCGTATTATAAGCTATATTGTGTTACGATGGCTGGATCTCACTTGATTGTTTACATTATAATTAACTGTATTGTGTTACGATGCGCTGGATCTCATTCAATTGTTTTAAATACTAAATGTATTATGCGGTTTAATGACGTCATTTTATGTTTTTCCAAATGACGTTTCAATTTTTGGGACATGTATGTCATATTTAACAAATTTGTTAGAATAAGGATTGGTCAAAGATAATGCTATTTCGCAATCAAATTTTTGCAGTATTTGAGGAAGATGGAGAGAAATAAGCGTGTTTAGTAAAAGTCTTGAAGTTGTTGGCGGACGACCTCACTTTGTATTAACAAGTTAGTTATAGCATCTGATATTCCTGCGGGAAATCTGAATTGTTAGATTCATATAAAATTACATTATTATTAACTATTTTTAATTTAACTATAAGAGATCTCCCTCTTTCCATTTTTCATCCTTTCCATTGTTCATGCTGCAAAAGATCCTCCAGGGGAAAGTAGAAATCTCAAAGCTTAATCTTATTACTTATTACACGTGGAACCTTTTTTTGGTCCAATTACACTTAACGTTCTTTGATTTTATTTCCAGTAAATGTAGAGTCAATTTTCAAAGTGATGTAGTTGGTATTAATTAGTATTGTTATCTGGTATTAGACCACCACATGCGTATTGTTTAGGTCAAACATTAAACAATTGGTACAACCTCGGCAGAGAAGTCCCACACTCCGTTTCAGTTTGGTCTTTTAACACAACCTGAAGTCCACACATATATGCTACTAAAAGTGAAATTGAACATGTTGAAAAGCACCCCTAAACCCAATGTCAGCGCAAATACAATGCTTTTCCGAATCATATATGGTTTGGCCTGATGCCGGTTGAATAATTCTCATACTTCCCTAACTTTCTGAAGAAAAAACAGTTTTCCGGTACCTAGAAAAATATGGTTCGGACGAAGTTTATTTCTAAAAATGGCGTACATTCATACGTATTATGTTGGCTTCCAAACTTTGTTGTTTATAACCTAACTAAGCGATTTATTCAAAGATGGCTTTTTATATACACCGTTAGAATTCAAAGTCAAAGTACAACTCCAAATTCATACCCATATATGTGTATAAATGCATCAACATCAATATATAATGGCACATATAATAACCCTACATTCATTTTTATATGGTAGTATTCTTTGTATGTCCATGCACATATTTGGATTTAAGAAAAAGGGTGTCTCAAACCCTAATTTTTCATATACATAAACTGTGTTATAATACATCTGCAATAAATGTACCTCAACAATTATATAAACCCTACTTTTTCTTTTAATTTTCGTACTTTCCAATTTAGTAGCCAATATACCCTTCTTTTTGCTTTGGGGTTAAGGAAATGTTACCCATATCATTTTGAGATAAAAGAGATATTGACAACATCACTTTATTTTAGATTTTATTCGTTATCATTTATAATTTTAGTAAAAAATTTAATTTAATTTAAAGCAAGTAAACTTATGTTCATAATACCTTAAGACGAAAATGTTGAATTATATACTTTAAGTAAAGTTAAATTTATGACTTAAATAAATAACTTAATCTCAAAAGAACGGACCTTGGTCAGCGTTTATCTAGCGCTCATGTAACATAGCATTTAGGTTGTGTTCTTTTCTACTTATATTTTCTACTTAAACTTATTACTTTACTTATATTTACTTATATGTACTTATATTTACTATTCATCATCTCTTTCCACAACAAATTCACACCCACTGCCACCACCACTATTATCACAACACTACTACTACCACCACAACACTACCACCCTAACCACACGCCACTATCCCACCACAACACCATCACTATCACCCTCACCCACAACACCACCACAATCACAACATCACTATTATTACCATAACACCACACCACCACTGACACCATAATAAAAATAATAATTGCAATGTATTTATTTTAACTTAACATAAATACAGTATATTTGGTGGTGGTGTGGTGATATGGTTGGGGTGGTAGTGTTGTGGTGTTGGGATAAAAGAGATGATGAATATTGGTGGTGATGAATAGTGGTTGTGGCTGTGGTGATGAACAGTGGTTGTGGTGGTGGTGATAAACAGTGGTGGTGGTGAAAGATACGATGAATAGTTTCATTTATTTATATGTACTTATAAGTACTTATATAAATACTTTAGTCGGAAAGTCCACCACATCAACTCTTATTTGGCGTTGACTAAGGGCGTGTTCTTTTGAACTGAAGTTATTTACTTTAAATACTGAACTTAACTTTATTTAATTTAACTTAAATATTTAAGTACTTAAATACTATTCATCACAACAACAACACCACATTTACACCACAATTGTTTATTGATAAGAGTTCATCTCAAAAGGAGTTACATAATTAACTATAACAAATTTGTAAAATAATAAAAAAATTAAATAAGGGCATTCATCAAAAATAATTCAAAGAAACAGAGAGCAAACATACTGCTACATATTCTTTGTAATCAAAGTAGTTAGAGGGAACAGAGCAATCATTCAAACCCCCTTTAAGGCGGAATTTAAGTCCTAATTAAAGCTTGGCAGCATCTGGTCGCTTCTAAACTGAAGACTATGTATATAGTGTAGAAGTAGAACAGTATGATCTCAACGTGTCACCTTAGCAGAAATATCTGGGAATGGTTACCGTTATTCAATAAACCCTAACTGTAATCAAACAAGATAAGATGGATTACAGGGAATTAGGTACTTGAATAAACAAGGAGCTAGAAGCAAATTTAAAGAAGACAAGGTTCTGGAGGTTGAGTGTTTGGCAAAATGGATCTATATAGCTATGCAGACACTGAGGTATGGGGATTAGGGTTTATAAGAAGTTACAATTGTCCTTGGAATTAATTGTCTTCTTGAGTATTGTCTTAGGTTTTGTTTTATTCAGGAGTTAGTAAAGAGTTTTGCTTATGACTGATGTTGACTTGGTATATGTTGTTTGCCCAATTAATTCTCCTATGTTGACCAGATTTATACATAACTGAAGTACCTACCTGCACAATGATGTCTTGATAATTGTAACTGTATAATCAATATGTTTCTGATTGAACTAATCTTGTATTTCTTCTTTGTTTTGAGCTTAGCATAGAACAGAAAGGAGAATAATAAGGCGTGTGAGGCTAATTAAGGTTGGACTGTGGTCTTACATGGCATGATGAGTTGAAGAAGATAAGAAGCAGGGAGGGGGCTAGCTTGTGTTCAACAGTCTTTATGATTATGGTGTAGCTCTCAAATTTGACATGATCTGGAATGGGCATGGGTGCAAAAAGGAGAAAATATGATGATGAGTGAATTGTTATGTTAGCCTTAAATATTTTGTTTAACAATTGGTGTACGTAATATAAACACATAACTTCTACGACACATTATTGGATAACAAATATGGTTGTGCAACATATTTTCATAACTTCTTTTATGATTAATTCATATCAAGCTATTCATTTTGTTGGAAAAAAACCCTAAACCTAATTTCTATCAACAAGCCCAAGAGACAAGAAAGGTCAATATATCATTGGGCTTTTGTGGCACAGTAAAGGCCGATATTTTTATACTGCATAAAATATGGAACCACTTTCTCTAAGCCATCCTCTAAAATCAATCTCTACGTACGTCGCTCGTGAATAAGCTCTTCATCATACTGTTGTTTACTATGTATGTAGCTTTTTGTTAAGCCATAACTTGTTTATGGTTGCCATGCATATTTATGGATGCCTATTGGCAAGCACTTTTTGTTGGGCGGGCTTATTTATCGAGTCAGCCCTTTCCTGTACAAAATGAAGTGTGGGTGTTGGAGAGGGAGGGCTGTGCGTTGAGTCTGGTTGGATTGATTGAAGTTGAGGCTGGCCGTGGATGGAGTTCGACTGGCATCATATTTATTATCCAGATGCTCATTTGGATGGAAGAGATATGGTGTGTGTGTCGTTTATATATGAAGCCTGAAATCCTTAAATGATAAGATAGAGTCCCACCAACCGGCCAAGCCACCCTAGACATGCCTGAACACTAGATCCGATTGTGCTGGCCGGGCTTGCTGAAAATTTTTCTGTGATACGGCTGCTTATGGGTCCGCCATATTATTATAATTTTATTTTACTAATTACAAAAAAAAAAAAAAAGGTGTCTTGCAAACGAATGTACAACTTTTTGTTAAAAGTATCACACCCTCCATCACCAATACTGTTTCTTGCTACCCCATCATCCTCATTTGACCTTATTTTTTGAATTAGAAGAAAAACATCTTGTTATATTTCCTGTTCTAAGAATGACACTCTAGTGGTGTTCGATGTTTGACATGATTTTTACAAGTCTTCATGAGCGAATTTTATCATTCATAGCAACCTGAAAATTTTATAAGCTTAATATAAAAGATGAAAAATAAATAATAGTAACTTGGTCTAGGAAATGTAAAGAAAGGTCGTTGAACCTTCCACCAGAGGCCATGGTGTTGCAGAGTCTAAACCCTAAATTTTCCTCTACTACTTTTACCGTCTCTGTACACGCTTATGATCACCTCACACCATGGATACAAATTTGTGCAGTCTTGTGATTTCAATATTCATTATGGCGGTTATTAATTTGGAGTTAAGAGGACAATTTATTATGCCAGTTATTGTTTTGGAGTTAAGAGGACAATTTATTGTGGCAGTTTTTGCTTTGGAGTTAAGAGGCTTTTAAGTGCACATTTAACTTAGGCTATTAAGGAAAATATAGGCAGCAAAGGTGGAAGGGTTTGTTGTAGTTATTTAAACCGGGCAGCCAAGAAGAAAATGTGTAGCAGTAGCAATGTAGAAGAGAAAGCCAAATAGAGTAGAGAGGAGATGGGGAGTGGTGGAACTTATCGGAAGCTTGTATGTCTATCTGAAAGGGTGCTTGTACTCCATTGTGATCGATAATAATCTCTCCTTAATGTTGGACTAGTCCAACTCCAGAGTGAGTTGGGAAACCAGGGTAAATCTGTGTCTTGTTCTGATTTCGTATTATTTTACTAGTTGTGCCAACGCTTGTTGCAACAGAACGCTCAACAATTGGTATCAGAGCCAGACGGCTGGTGGAATGGGGCCTACGAGAGTGGAAGCTGACAGATTTGATGGAAAGGGAGATTTTGCGCTGTGGAGACAGCGGATGCTTGCAATTTTGGTGCAAATGAAGGTTGCAAAAGCCTTTGATGGAGCTGATAAGCTCCCGACTGAACTCAAGCAGGCGGAGAAGCTTGATATGCTCGAACTAGCATATAGTACCATCATTCTTCATCTCGGTCATATCAAGAATGACATTCTAGTAGTGTTGAGGGAGATGTCAAAGGAAACTACTGCGGCTGGCTTGTGGTTGAAACTTGAACAGTTGTACATGACCAAAATACTTACGAACATAATTTACTTGAAGGGTAAGTTGTTTGGATTCAGGATGGGAGAGGATAAGAACCTTGAGGAATACATTGACGAGTTCTCGAAAATAGTAATTGATTTGGAGAACATCGGTGTGAAGGTGAAGGATAAAGATCAGGCGATTATGATCTTGAACTCTTTACCAGCTTTATATTCAACTTTTGTTGAGATAATGAAGTATGCAAGGGAGAATCTCAGCCTCGAAGAGGTCTTGGCTGCGTTGAAGTCCAAGCAGATCGAAAACAGGTCAGAATCAAGGGGAACAAACACCGGAAACTCAGGTAGGGATGATGAGCCTAAGAAGTTGAGATGTTACTCATGTCATAAGGAAGGTCCCTTTAGAAGAGATTACCCTGAAAAGAAGAAGGGTAAGAAACTTTCAGAACATGCTGAAGCTTCTATTGTAGAGGAAGGTTACACAAATGCTGAAGTCTTGGTAGCTACAATAAGAGATGCTACTGCTGGGTGGATCTGGACAGTGGATGTTCATTTCATAGGACTCCTAACAAAACTTGGTTTGAAGACTTTCAAGGTGGAGAAGAAGGTCAGGTGTTGTTGGGGAACAACAAGTCATGCCAAGTTGTGGGAAGAGGCTCAGTTAGATTCAAGATGTTGATGCTGCTGCTGGGTGGATCTGGACAGTGGATGTTCATTTCATATGACTCCTAACAAAACTTGGTTTGAAGACTTTCAAGGTGGAGAAGAAGGCCAGGTGTTGTTGGGGAACAACAAGTCATGCCAAGTTGTGGGAAGAGGCTCAGTTAGATTCAAGATGTTTGATGGTGTTGAAAGAATTCTCACTGATGTGAGGTATGTCTCTGAGCTCAAGAGAAATTTGATTTCTTTGGGCACATTAGACAAACTTGGTTATTCTTTCAAAGCTGAGAAAGGAGAAATCAAAGTCATGAATGGATCCTTGGTGGTGATTAAAGGTGTTAGATCAAATGGTTTGTACAGCCTAGTTGGTAGCACCGTTATAGGAACTGTTGCAACAGTGTCTGAGGAAAAGGCTGACAAGACAACTTTGTGGCACTTGAATTGGGTTATGTCAGTGAACTTGGGCTGAATAAGCTGAAAGAGATGGGGTGTTTTAGTAGAGATGATGTTGGAACAAGTTTTGATGGGTTGTCAGATGGTGTTGGAACAAGTTCTAATGTGGTGAGGGTGGAGCTGGAGCTGGAGAAGCAGCAGAACGTTAAACCTTCAGAGCATGTTGAAGCAGATGTTCCAGCAGATGTCGAAGAAGAAGTTAAACCAGTAACTGAGGAAGGTGATCGAGACAATTATCTGCTTGCTAGAGACAGAGCAAGGAGAAATATGCCAACTGCTAGACTTGGTTTTGAAGATCTGGCAGAATTTGCATTCAGCGTGATAAGTAACGAGGGAGACTTGGAACCTGGAACTCTGAGGCAATATCGTCCAAGGATATGAAGCCGTGGTTAAAAGCAATGCAAGAAGAGATGGATTCTTTGGTAAAGAATGAAGTCTGGAAAATTCTTGATAGACGTTTGAATAAGAGGTTGGTTAGTTGTAAATGGGTGTTCAAGAAAAAGGAAGGAATATCAGGGGTAGAGGAACCAAGGCATAAAGCCAGACTCGTTGCCAAATGCTTTACACAGAAGGAGGGAGTGGATTTCAATGCGATTACTCACCTGTTTTGAAACATAGGTCGATCAGAATTATTTTTGCTGTGGTTGCTCACTTTGATTTAGAACTTGAGCAACTTGATGTCAAAACAGCATTTCTTCACGGAGATTTGGAAGAAGAGATTTTCATGAAGCAGTCTGAAGGTTTTGTTACAGGGGATGCTGGAACAAAAGTCTGTCTGCTGAAAAAATCTTTGTATGGATTAAAGCAGTCACCTCGGCAGTGGTATAGAAATTTTGATCAATTCATGTGCAAATTTGGATACCAGAGGTGCAAGAATAATTGGTGCATAAAACGTTAGGAAGCCCTTGGGTTTACTTGCTATTGTATGTGGATGATATGCTGATTGCTTTCAAGGATAAAGCTGAGCTGGTCAAGTTGAAAGCTCAACTGAATTCTGTATTTGCGATGAAAGACTTGGGACCAGCTTGAAAGATCCTTGGGATGCAGATCGTTAGAGACATGAAGAACAAGGTGTTGTTCTTGAGTCAGCGAGATTACCTTGAAAAGGTTATCAATAAATTTGGAATGGCAGATGCTAAATCAGTGCTCACATCGTTAGCTCAACATTTCAAGTTGAGGAAGGAGCAGTTTTCCTCAGATGATGTTGAGGAAAGTTCTATGAGGTCAGTACCTTATTCTAATGATGTTTGTTGCATTATGTATGCATTGAGCAGATTCATGGCCAAATTAGGGAAACAACATTGGCAGGCTGTGAAGTGGGTACTAAGATACATTAAGGGAAGCCTTGGAAGTTGTTTGAAATTTAGTGGAGCAACTGGTGACGATGACATGATTATGGGGTATGTCGATTCAGATTATGCAGGGTGTGTTGATACAAGGAGATCCCCAACTGGTATGGTGTTTATAGTGTTTTGAACAGCTGTGAGTTAGAAAGCCAGTTTACAACATGTCGTAGCGTTATCCTCAACAGAAGCTGAGTATATGATTATAACAGAAGCGGCTAAGGAAGCATTGTGGTTGAAAGGAATTTGGAGTGACAGTCAAGGAGTTATACATTTGTCCAAGCATCAAGTATTCCATGAAAGATCGAAGCACATTGATGTGACTCTACATTTTGTCAGAGATGTTGTTGAGAGAGGAGCTGTGAAAGTGCTGAAGATAAGCACTGATGAAAACCCATCCGACATGATGACAAAATCTGTTCTTGGCGAGAAGTTTAACTTGTGTCATGAGAAGATTGGCATGGTCAAGCAGTAACCATGGGGAAAGGAGAGATGGCTGAAATGAGTTGTTGGATCAAGGTGGAGATTTGAAGTCTTGTGATCTCAACATTTATTGTGGCGGTTACTAAGTTGGAGTTAAGAGGATAATTCATTGTGGCAGTTATTGTTTTTGAGTTAAAAGGACAATTCATTGTGGCAGTTTTTGTCTTGGAGTTAAAAGGCTTTTAAGTGCACATTTAACTTAGGCTTAAGGGAAATATAGGCAGCAAAGGTGGAAAGGTTTGTTATAGTTACTTAAACCGGGCAGCCAATGAGAAAATAAGTAGCAGTAGCAATGTAGAAGAGAAAGCCAAGTAGAGTAGAGAGGAGACGAAAACTTGGGGAGTGGTGGAACTTATCGGAAGCTTGTATGTCTATCTCGAAGAGGGTTGTACTCCATTGTGATCAATAATAATCTCTCCTTGTTGCTGCACTAGTCCAACTCCAGAGTGAGTTGGAAAATCAGGGTAAATCTGTGTCTTGTTCCGATTTCGTTTTATTTCACTAGTTCTGTCAACGCTTGTTGCAACAGAACACTGAACAAAATCAGGCCGCCAGCACATCATGTCTACATACATCCTCCTTCACGCAACCCCAACACGTGTCTTCTTAAGCACATAGTCGTTCTCTAGGTAACGATTGGACTGTGTTTTGCACCATAATCGCCACTTCACCAATGTTCCTCTCTGAGGTCAAAGCTGGGTGATAATCCGTTAAACTATCCGGCCAGATCACCTGTTGGAAGAGTTAGAAACATAAAAAGATATATTGACTTGTTGTTTTATCATTGATAGGAGTTCCTCCTTTTATAGAAACCAGTACATAAATGCTAGGGCCAATTTAATGTGATATAGAGGATATGAGATTTTCCTAAATTGGTTATACCTTAATATAGATAAGCTATCTTTAGGTATTTGAAACGCCCCCTCAATTTGAATCGCATTTAACTAGATTCGGGTTGCTGCGAAAACGATGAAGCATTTGGCGAGTCGCGGGTTTAGTGAACACATTTGTCAGTTGATCATTTGTTGAGATGAACTGAACAATTACCGCACCTTGAGCAACCTTTTCTCGCACGAAATGGAAGTCGATCTCTATGTGTTTTGTGCGGGCATGAAACACAGTATTTGCTGTTAGATAGGTAGCCCTAGATTGTAACACAAAAGTATTCGAGGTTGATGTTGTTTTATGCCAAGTTCCCTGAGAACAGATTGTATCCACAAGGCCTCGGCAGTCCCATTTGCCAGTGCTTTGTATTCTGCTTCTGTACTTGATCTAGATACGATTGACTGCTTCTTTGCATTCCATGAGATTAAGTTTGGTCCCAAGAAAATTACAAAACCACTAGTGGACCGTCGATCATCGGAGCATCCAGCCCAATCCGCATCAGTGAATATGCTGAGTCTTGTGAGGGTAGAACTGCGCAATTTCAGACCTATTTCCAGAGTACCTTTAACATACCGAAGTATTCTTTTGACTGCTTCCCAATGAACATCCCTGGGGCTGGATAGGTACTGACACACCTTGTTTACCGCAAAACATATATCCGGTCTTGTGAGTGTAAGGTAGAGAAGTCCACCAACCCTGCTACGATATGGTATGAAACAAGACCAACCCGACCGACAACCTCGAAGGGTCCATAATAACATTTCGTAAGTTTGTGAGAACGATGTTTGTGCAACGTTGTTTGCCGATACGGCTGAAGTCTCACAAACACCTAGTTACCCACATCTTACTCAGTGTCAGTCGGATGTCGATTGACCTGCTGGACCATGCGATGTTGAGCACGCTCCAAATTGATTCATAGATGCTGAATGGGCTTTGCTCTTGCCGGTGGAAGGTCATTGACTACACTCACTTGGGATGATCTTGGGACATAGTCTTACATGTTGGGAGGCTGCCTACCATATACACCCTCAAAAGTGGAGGTGCATAATCCCGAGTGTGTTGCGGTGTTATAATGCAAATCAGTCCATGCAAGTAGATCCGTCTGATTGTCCTTAACATAACACCACAAATATTCCTCCAAAATTCGATTGAAACTCCTTTTGGCCATCTGATTGCCGTTGGTAAGTTGTACTATGAGCTAGTATTTAATCTTATCTCCGAAACAGCTCCTGTCAAAGAATACTCATGAAAAATTGAATCAAGATTGGACACCAAGTTGGTTGGTACCCACGATCAACACACCTCCTAGTTAAAGGCATCGGCAACAAATTCCGATGTGAACTCATTCGACATGGAAACAAAAGTGAGCATATCGTTGAAGTTGTAAAAAGAATAGAACAAAAGGAGGTTAGAGTTTATATATGCATAAAAGAATAAGTCACATAATATTGAACAAGAATAAATAGGTAACAAATAATATACTAATGTACTAAACTACCCTTATACTAATATAAATAAACTACTATATTACTATCTAATAAATATCGCTTTTTCTCGTATGTCGAATATTATTAATGCAATATAATGTTTGTCAAGCATCTATGAACCTTCATTTTGTTCCATCTTCACATTCCATACATTCTGCATTCTTATATTCTCCTCGATCAATCAGCGACACAAAACACCAAAAAATCAGATACAAGACGGAATACGTCATTTTTGGTACCAAGAAGAATTAATTTATTTCTTGCGGAAATTTTCACAAGAATCAATCCCTTTATTCCCACACCAAAACCACAAAAATAATCAATCCAATCCAATATTTCGTTTCAGGTATTTATTTGAAGCATGTATAATTGTGTGCTTCAGCACTTGGGTGAGACACTTCCTTTAGAGTAAATTTTGGCATTCCGGCACTCTCCCTGGGCATCATCTCTATCCTGAGTTTTCAGATTTACGTTCTCCAGGACTATCCCCTTACATGGATGCTTCGTACTGCACTCAATGATTATCCCTTCTTTCCTAGCACTTGTTCCTGTGATGTTTTTGAACTCTATATCCTCCACCTGCACTGCCTTATCCTACACACCAAAAAAAAAAACAGTTGAGATAATTTTTCAAAGCATCCGATGATTAATTAGGCTCATTTCTTGATTCATGGCCATCCATTTCATACCTTCTCCTTGCAAGGTCCATCTTTGTCGCAGTAGTTTTGATCGATTATGATGGGATTTGTGACATTAACCATCTTAATGTCCTCGAATTTAATATTTCTTGCGTATCCATATCCACCCTGTTTATGAGAAATGAGATTTTGTAGGATTGTTTTTTTTCATGTAAATGAAAATGTGATCAATTATAAATGGGAGATCGTCAAAAAACTAATACATATCTACTTTGCTGCAGACATTTAATTAATGTAATCATGAAAGTGTGATAGATTGATCGGGAAGTACCTGCCAAGTTTTGATTCTGACTCCATTTGTTGTTCCTGTAATCTCTGCTCTATTCACATACACATCTGAAACTTTGCCCTCTGAATTGTCATCCCCTAAGCTCCCAATGCTGCAAGGCAAACTCAGTCAGCTGCTACAATTGAAGAGGTAAGATGGTGTATATATAAGTATACCTGATCCCGTGTCCAGGACCGCATTTAATGTCTGATACGTTGATGTTTCTTGATCCGCTCTCTATCGATATGCAGTCGTCACCTGAAAGATGTTTATGTAAATTTTGGCTGATTAGTTTGTATTTAATGAATAGAATTTACCAGTTCCGATGGAACAATTTGACAGCTGGACGTTCTGACTAGCCGTGATATGTATTCCATCGGTGTTAGGGCTCGATTCAGGTGACTTTATCTCGAGCGATGAACCCCGGACATCGACACATTTTTGGAAACTTACTGTCATTTGTTGAGCATTTTTGAACACCAATGTTTCCACTGTCAAGTTCTTGCATTCATCAAATGTCACTGCCTGCACAAATTAAATCGTCCCATAATTGGTGATTAAAAAGTATATGTTGTTCATGAGATATGTGGGGAGTTTGAAGAGTACCGTGGGTGCACGTTTGCAAGGCTGCAAAAATAACAGTGTTATATATAGTCTTGAGAAGAATGGAAAATAAAAAATCAAAAGATGATATATTCATTCTTATAACTCAAAAAGAGACAGTTACAAATGAGAGCTTAAAAATCAAAATGTATCATCATACTTTAGATTTGTCTATTTTGCATGAGTTTTTCCACCATATTTCACCACTCCCATCGAAAGCTCCACCACCAAGGACATGGAAATTGTCGATGCTGTCAAACCTGATCCAATGTCTTTTATCTTTGGAGTAGTGTGATCTATCAGCGGATGCAAGAATGGTTCCAAATATCTATGAAAGAAATGAATGATGATCGCTCATAAATCAAACTAGGGATTGGGATGCGGATAGGGATTAGTACCTTGAGTGTGAGAGAAGATTTGCAAGGGCCTGAAAATTTAATTGGCCTTAGAAGAAATGTCTTCTGACTAGGTACCTCAAGAACTCCATCTGTGCTTGAACAAGCCTCTTTCCATGCTTTCTCAAAGGCCTGCAACAACATTTCATAAGCAAACAAAGGTGTAATGAAGTGATTGAGATCATGTATTATGTAGCAGCAACCTTGGTATCATCCGATTTTCCATCACCTGTAGCTCCATGATCAGTAACATTCACAGCTTTTGAAGAAGAAGAAGAAGATAACAACAACACCATCATGATCGCCAACAGCATTGTAGATGAAAGCAGTGTCTCTGAACCGGCCATCTTCTGCTTGTTTGGACACTAATCAGGAAAAGCTAGAGAGAGAAAGTTGGAAAACAACAGTTAATAAGAGGGGAATCGAGCAATTTGTACATTTTCCAAAGTCTTACATCCAATTTTTCGAAATGGATTTATTACATTAAGGATGGGTAGAGATAATGCTATTTCCCGACCAAATTACCAAATCATTAACAAAGTGGATCATAAATGTCACTTCAACAAATAAACTTAATAAATGTAAAATGACATAAAAGTAATAATATTATTATTATTATATTATTCACATTTAATTAATATTTATAAAACCAAATCTTGAAAAACCATTCAAATCTGTTTGACCAAATTTTAGAAAAATCGGTTATGTAAATCCAAAAACATGTCAACATATTTTATTATGTAAATTTGTTACCCAATAAATCAACTAAATAAAGTACACTAATATATTGTTCTTTCACTTTAATCACTAATATAAAGATATTGATTAATACAAAATTTAAATTAAATGAACCATAAAATATTTGTTTTATTCAGTTGTTTTATTGGAAAACAAACCTACATAGTAAAATAAATTTGATTAAAATTTTATGTTGTCGTTTCCAAATTTTAAGGTTTTGGTGAGAGAGATTTGAGTGATTTGATAAGATAAACATCAAATAAGCATACAGTAAATAAAATAATAAATAGTTATTTTTATCTCCAAAAATTTTACTGTATCCATGTTGACCCATTGTTGTAAAAGTTAAATTACATTACTTTAAATTTAAAAGTACTTTAAAATCTCATGTACGCTAATTCACCTTAATATATAAAGTGCACTTTTGAAACAGAAGTGCCCATAATATACTGCATTAAATACAAAATATATAAAATTTTAAAGTGCATTAAATCATTAAACACATGCACTAATTTAAATAATTCAAAGTGGATACAAAACTTCAATTAAACAAATATTATAATGTAAGAAATTTATTTATTTTTGTTAAGTTGATATCACTACTCATTATGTTGGTCACTCAACTGTGATTCGATGTTTTATTAATCATATGACTTCGCTCTTATATAGAGCTATTCCAAACTGACATCCAAGAAGATTCCAACTCCACATAACAACTAAGGTAGTGGAAAGCTAAAACAAAACAGAAAACTAACAAGCATTACTTGTTCCTACATATTAGGACGGCTTCTTCATCAACTAAATAAATTCAATCACGATGAACTGATCTTCTCTGACTTGTTTCTAACATCAACTAAATCAGCATTACTTGTTTCGGACATATTGAATTTTTATGAATTCAGCTTCTACTCTACCGGGTCACCAAATACTTCTCAGAAATACGTCGCCGTTCCAAGATTTGTTTGTTTAAACGACGACGTTATACGAGGGGCTCCACTGAATCAACTCTACCAGAAAAAAAGAGTTGAATCGGATCCGGCGAAAGCAACGGCATCGAAATTCGTTGGGAGAATCTCCACCTCACAAAAATCTTTCGATCGGATTCCGCAACAACAAAAATCTACAAAGAAGAAAGAAGCATGTCTCACGCAGCCCCGCGAAGATTCTTCTGCGGAGCGAGAAATGATGATTCAGGCGATGGTTGTTTCCAGCCCCACGACGGCGACGCTGGGAAACTCATCGGCGGTCGCGAGTTTGAGGCTGAGAGAGGCGGATTCCAGGAAGCGGATGACGAAGCTGAGCTCGCCGCCGCTGTGGAGCGAGTCGCGGATTTCGGCGAGGGTGCTTTGGCAGATTGTGAATAGGTTTTCGAGGAAGCAGGCGAAGGTGAAGAAACTGGAGGTTGTGGATGAGCTTGGAGGACAGTATGAGTACACTTTCAATGATGTGAAGCTGGTGAGTTTTGCATTGTAATGCGAATTGAGATTGCATGAGATGGGAGTTGTAGATAAAACCCTAATTGACTTTGGGGGTTTGCTGTTGCAGCAAATAAGAAACTATTTCACATTCAAAGCTGTAAGAACAGTTCTTCACCAGCTTTATGAGATGAATCCCTCAGAATACACCTGGTTTTATAAGTGAGCACTCCTGTCTTTCTTGTTTGTAGTTCATTCAAGGATTTATTTCATTTGTCGGAAGTGTCGAATCTGCTTTTTTTCTTCTGCTTTTTGGATCATAATTTCAGCTATATAGCTACGAATCGACCCGGTGAGGGGAAGCGTTTCCTACAGGCATTAGCCAAGGTGGGTTGTTCTTGATTTAGGTTATATATAAAGAAGATAGTTTTGTGAAAAAACCACTCATTGTTTCAAGGCCGGGTTCTCTTTTTTTGTTCCTGGTAAAATTTTCTACTATTATGATGTTTTTTAGTAGTTCAGGCATTCATGATCTGGATGAATGCATCTAACTACAAAGTCATTCTTGTACTTTTTGGCAAAAACAGGAAAGACAAGGTCTTGCTGAAAGAGTAATGGTTACCCGTCTACATCTATATGCCAAATGGATTAAGGTGAGCCTCTAGTTTTCAATTATGCATCTTATTCGTGTATTGCTGCAGCTTGTCGAATGCTTTCTGTTAATGTTAGTTCCATCTGTTAACTACTGATGATGTGTCTGATAAAAGAAACCAATAAAAGCAGAGAATTAGATGCTTCAAATATGTTGACTTATTTTGCTTAAATATGATGTATGCCCCTAACGGCATAACAAAGCAATATTATGGCATATATTCTGGATTGGTAGGTAAATGGAGCCATGGCACTGAGTACTGCAAAGTGGTCTCTTTGTACATCTCTTTGAACGTTTGCGTGTCAGTTAATGTATGTTTTGCACTATGCTGATAGATATGCGACCATGAAAAAATATACAAAGAAATTTCCGACGAGAATTTAGAGTTGATGCGGGAGAGACTCATGGAGACAGTCATATGGCCGGTTGATGATGCGGGGTCAGGTTCTGATTCTGATTCATATGAGTAAACTACATGCTCTTCCCGTTCCGTGCTACTGTAAAGATTTGTAAGTATATGCAATTTATTTGTGAACAGAAAGTTATTCACATCTTCAGTTCAGTTCTAAATAATTCACTGGAAGCAGTTTTCACTTTGCTCGTCAGTCAGTAATGTTTTATTTAAATTTGATGTATTCCTTTAAACCATCAATAAAATGTGGTTCTATGTTCCTCTGTCTATGCTGCCTTTTCAGAAATCTTAATTGCCAAGATGAGATGCAGGATGATAGTTGAATCCAGTCAAAGTCATTAAAATTCATAGAGGTAGGATACTGTCTTGGGTAGTCGTTAAACCAGGTTTCTGTTTACTAATAAAGCGCCTGTATTTGTCTGTTTACTATACTGCAAGGTTATCCTATTGTTCAAAGATTACATAGAGTTTTCAAACATGTGCACTAAGGTACACCAAGAAAGCGGTGGCAAAAGACTATTAATATAGATAACCAATAGGCAGCAGAAGCTTTTGATTTTGGAATACGTTTGTTTTAATATCAAAATTCTAAGTCATGTATCTATTTAATTTCATTCAATAGAATTGTACTGTGTGCACTACAAAACCAAATATTTAATTTATAGGAGCAGAAAGGGAAATGCCAACCGGGACTAGAAACTCGATGGACAAGGACAAGTTAATCTTAGTCGCTGTCAAGCAAATGTTTGTACTGCCCTGTCAAAGCTATCTTCAGCAGTTGTGATGCGCTTGACCAACAGGTGATCAGGATGGGCCAGTTTTAATTGGCTGCACATGAAAATAGAAGTAACAATCAGCAGTCAAAGTTACAATTTTGTAATCAACCACAAATCAGAAAGCGAAAAATGCCACAACTACATGCATGAAAAATGCATAGCCCGTTTCGGTTTAAAAATGGGATAACACCCAGAACTAAGCTGCATTGACCAGCTTAGTAAAACAGTGTGGAGTCGAAAAATCAGTGGAAGAGTTCAGAGGGAGCATATGTGTGTGTTACTTTATGAAACAAAGTTGGATTCTTGAATGATCTATGAGTTCACTCTCCATTGGGATGCAAGCAATGAGTTCTGGTTACTAATACCTGAGGAAACGAGAAGAAGGTTTGCCCAAGTGAAGGCAGCATACTACCAAGTTGGCTAGGGTTTCTCCATCCTTGGCATCCTGTACGAGTTCATACAGTCTGGTTACTTACAATGAACAAAAAAACAAATCACGTAAAACTATCAAGATACAGATATTATTATGTAATAAACATCTGCAAGAACAAAACTCAATACCAAGGTAAAATTATAGTCACTTATATAACCTTACCGATGCATAAAACCTAGGTAACTGAAGTTATTATAGTTAAAAACACCGAACTTCAAGACATAATACCAATCGCAAAGACCCGAACGGCATATAGGTTATTATCATCCCTCTGGGTCAGAATTTTGGTGACGCCCGGCTCCTGAGGTTTATCAATGGGCCAGAAATAAAAGTGTACTTGCCTTGTTCAATGCTTCAAGCAACAGTGACTCAGCTTCATCGAAGTTTCCCATATGCATACAGCAAACAGCTTTCCCATTTAGAATCAGCCCAGTCATCTGGTATTTCTCAGAGAAATCTTGAAAGATAAGATAAGCTTCTTGAATTTTGGAACCACCCTGAAAAATTATTGCTGGGTGAGCAATTCTTCCGAAATCAGGGAGATCTTGATTTCTATTATTTTTTAATAATCACAGGCAGGTCAATATACCCACCACAGCCAAATTCAGCCATGCATTGGCAAGTTGAGTGAGGGTGTGGTCCTCATCAGCTTGTTGCATGATCCTCAGTTGCTTCTCTGCATAATCTGACCGATGCATCTTAAGAAAGATTTGAACGTTCAATGCATGCCTAGAAAGAAACACTCCATTAGTCAAAATCGGGATTGCCTGTAAAGACCAACACCCTCTCCATTTATTTCCTCAGCAATGGATTCATTCTAAAAACCTAAAAGCTATATAAACTAAGACAACAAGATTCAGAAAAGAAAAAAAAATTGAATAAAATTTGGCAGCATATTCTAGTAGAGAGTCATATAAACTACTTCAGGCCAGAGATTAAACACTTTGTACTAGCATCAAGTTATCATATCCAGCATCCAAAAAAAAAAAAAAAAATCATGGACAACTCACAGTTCCATAGTCCCTCCAGCATTGGTGTGTTTAAGAGCTTCATTATAATCCTGCTCGTGCAAAAAGATTTTCCCTGCAACCAATCGCAGGGTCGGGTTGTTCCCAATAGCTGCATCTTCCAACCACTCCTTCAAACTAGAAATAGCAGTCTCCTGCAAAATTTAAATGGTCGCTAGGCCACAGTCACAGCAATATCCCAAAGTTCGCTATACAATACGTTTTCTGACAACAACTTCCTCATCCTAACATCTTATATCAAAATATACAACGTACGAACTGTTCACATTTCATATCTGGAACAAAAAATTAAATTGAATTACTTGCTCAATTTTCAAGCAACTGACATCTCATCAGATCGGGAGCAAAACGAACCTTGTTATCAGGACTGGAAAGGTACAAGGCCAGCAATTTGACAGCCTGGAGTGGCGTTGGGGCAGACGAATCGATCTCATTGATCACAAGCTGAGTCACAACACAACGAGATCAGAAACAGCTGAGTAGCCGAAACGAGAAAAAAAAGTTGAATCAATGAAAGACCTGATAGGATCCTAGCGCAATGTAAGATCTGTAGACGATGGAGTCCCGCTCAACGGCCTCCTCCGGTGAGAGGTTGGGAACGTCGCTGTTGTTGATGGCGGCCTGATATGCGCCCAAGTAGAAGTTGTTGCGGAGGCCGAACAGGAGATCCGGTGCCGCCGATGCTGCCGCCATCGATTTGTGAGATCTGGAGGAAAGAGAGAGAGACGAGCGAGATGGAGAAGGTGAAGATCGGAGTCGCAGTTTGTGCCCTTCCCTTGGTGGATATAGGCTAGCACGTGCGATGCATGTGACCTCTGCATTAATACAATCTGCAGCCTCCTATAATTATTCACCAATTAAAAAAATATTATTTTTGTAAAAAAAATAATATTTCGAATATATTTATGGTTATCATTAGGGATTTTATGTGATTTTGCATAGATTGTCATCCAATCGTGACACGTGCATATAAGGATAGACATGAAACCTCTATAAAAGAAGGTTCCTACATTTTCTATACACAACATCAATCTTCTTGCTTTTTTCTATGGATCCTTTCAATTTTCCTCAATCATTTTCTTCTATATGGATCCTTGCAATTTTGATAAGAGCTTTCAAATATTCCAGCAAACTATGAATCAGATGAATGATATGGTCAATTCAACTGATATGGATGCGGTAGTGCTAGCAACCGTGGGCGATGAAGACGATGTGCCTCCTCGTCTCAAACCTAATCGAGCCAGAAACAGAGGACCGAGAGGGCAGAATTTGTTAGAGGACTACTTTGTCGAGCGTCCAATTTTTCCGGAAGAAGACTTTCGTTGCAGGTACCGTATGAGTAGTAATCTTTTTAATCATATAAAGACCAAACTTTGTAACAACGACAAGATGCCGCTAGCGTGCTTGGCCTTCTTCCTGAGCAGAAGATGACCGGAGCTATACAAATGTTGGCATATGGTTCATGTGCAGATCAGTGTATCTAAATCACACGGATGAGTGAATCAACAACCCTTAAATGCTTGAAGAAGTGGTGCGCTCAAGTGGTTGAACACTATAATGATCGCTTTTACGATCTCCGAATGCAGCAAATCTAACTCGACTACTAAGAAGGGCAGAACAACGAGGATTTCCAGATATGATTGAGAGTATAGACTGTATGCACTTGGAATGAAAAAACTGTCCAACAGCATGGCAGGGGTCATACTCAGGTCGTAAGGGTCGTCCAACCATTATATTAGAAGCTGTCTTATCAGGCACATGGATATGACACAGTTTCATTGGTACGCCTGAATCACAAAATGATATTAATGTATTGTACCAATCAGACATATTTGATGGCCGCCTCGAACAAATCTCTCCTCAAGTGACATACAAAGTGAATGGGAGCACCTATGCAGACACTTACTATTTGGCTGATGGGATTTATCCAAGATACTCTTCAATTGTGAAAACAATTCGTAATCCACAAACTGATGCTGAGAAATTATTTGCGAAGAAGCAGGAATCATATCGCAAAGATGTTGAGAGGTGCTTTGGGATCTTACAATCTCGTTGGGCAATTGTACGTCATGTCGGTATGTGTCATAAGAAAAGTGTCTTGAAAACGATTGTGTTGGCTTGCATCATAAGTCATAACATAATTGTTGAAGAAGAATTTATTGACGATGAGTTTGAAGAGATTGAAGAAGCAGATCCACACAAGCCACATAGTGCCTTTACGGTGTATGATGGACCAATCGATAACATTGGCAATCGGTTTCGTCATGATCCAGTTGAGAGGGCTCAACAATCTCATAATGATTTAGTAAGTCATAATTGTTTATGAAAATCGGTGAACAGTTATGAATATTAGATTGTATGTTTTATTTAAGTTGTGTGTCGTAATTCCCTTGCGAGTTTTATTTTAAATTGTATGTTGTATTTCAATTACATGAATCATTGTAATGAAATAATTGAACAACATGATCACATAAAATTGAAATTATATAAAGGTTAACTAACGACAAATAAAATTACATGGGCTAAAGAGACTAGTCACGTGTGAGATGGACGGTAATAATCTGAATATTCGCTAGAATTGTTCCCACCATCATTATTACCTTCATCTTCCTTAGATCGACGCAAAATAGCAGTTTTCCTCTTTGAGAAGTACCTCTTAGACTTTGGTGTCATTATTTTCGGTATTCATTTGCATAACCTTTGCTTCCTGCTCTAATTTGTTTACATTCATGGTGTGTTTTTGCATTTTCTGAATGTGCTCCATTTGCGCCCTAGCAAGTGCTAGTTTCTTTTCTTGGAAAGTCAATTGATTTTTTTTTTATTTTCCGCAATCGATTGTAAAGCTTCATATTGAGCTATGTTATTTGAAGTCGCTACATTCTAACCCTTTCTTCTTGCTTCTTTTGCCGCCTTTACTCCCGGAGGTCTTACCGAACTTGATGAACCTTCTGGATTACTTTCGGGTGTGCAAAATGTCACATCTTCAAAGAATGAATTAATAGGGACGCCTTGCATGCACTTCTTCGCTCACAGGACTATGGTCGTATATGTTAGCCGGTGGAACAGTGGGTTGGACCGGTGGAAATGTTTGATGTGTCTTCACTTGTTCCCAACATTCAAAATGTATGAAAGTCATTTTTCTTTGCGCAACGTACATAATTTGAGCTTTGCACATCTATAAATTAATAATTAAAACAAATCAATAACAAACGAAGAAATATAAAGAAACAATATTAAATTATTTAATAGAATTATATATCTCAACTTTTTAGTAGCACCCGATTCCGAATTCCTCATTGCGTACGTAATACCCCCCATAAAATCAAATTTTTCTTTAGCGTTCTAAACCGAGAAGAAAGCGCAATTTGAGACCTACCTTCCGTTAGGATTATTTCATCGGCGTTCATCACCCAATCTGCTCAAAAATCAGCAAGAATTGTTTCCCAAAACCTATCAATCTTTTGTTTGTTGCCGGATATGGGATCAACTGATTAACGATAATAAAATATACATAATTGTATATTTTCGGCCATACCAATTGGTAGTGGAAGTCATTTTTTGAACAAAAAATGATATGTGAAACTAAATGTTGTCAATATATTAGAAGAAAAGAAATGAAGATTGATATACTTTCCATCTGAAATGAAAGACCCATTTATCGGAAAAAAATGTAGGAGCTCACAGATATTTTTTCAGTTTTTAAAATAATTATTTTGAATTTTTTTTTAAAAATTCCGTTGGCAATTAATCTATCCGTTGGGCTGTAATCTCTTCATTTGGGTTTTACAATCCAACCCTACTAAGCTCGTCCTCTCTCGCCTCCTCGAGCAGCTTCTCTGGCAACAGCTCCTCGTCGAGAGCATCTCCTCCAGCACGCCAGCTCCTTTGGATTATCGCTGATGCACGCTCTTCTTGTTGAGCAGCTTTAAGAATCCGAACGAGATCTGCACCGATGCATATGCTCTTAGCTTTTGCGTTTTGCTTCCAAAATCAACACACCTCCTTCATTCTTTTGCAGTCAATTTTATTTCATAGTCGACAAACACGGTCTGCTTATCAAACTATCTTTGTCGAATGTAATTTGTCAAAACGTCGTCAAATCCATACTGACCGGACATCTTGTGTTGTTTGTCCGCCTTTACACAAAGAGATGTGTAAAAAATTATACATTCAAAATAAAATTTTTAAAAATGGTATTGTTGAAAGGCGGATGAGAGCATTTTGAGCATTGTTAAATGTACATGATAGATGATACTTAAATGTGTTATTTTGAACCTTCTCAACACCGTTTTGCTTGTACCCACATGCCCAACCACATGCGCTCGAGCTAAAGGAGCCTAGGAGCATCTGTCTCCTTCATTTCATCAACTGGTATCAAGAGCAAGGTTCGAATCTTATACACTGTGCAACTATGGAAAGTATCGCAAGTAGAATGATCACATTGAATGGCTTCAACTACAATGTGTGGAAAGAAAAGATGGAGGATTTGTTGTATGTAAAGGATTATTATCTGCCTGTGTTTGCGACCGAGAAACCGACTGGTAAAACTGACGAGCAGTGAAAATTGTGTCACCGACAGGTTTGCGGCTACATCCGAAAGTGGGTAGATGATAATGTCCTCAACCACATCAGTGAGGAGACGGACGCGAGTGCTTTATGGAGCAAACTTGATGAATTATATGCTCGAAAGATTGGGAACAATAAGTTGTTTCTGATAAAGCAGATGATGGTTTGAAGTATCAAGATGGAACAGCCATGACAGATCACTTTTGAACACATTCCAAGGGGTCATTAATCAGTTAGCCAGGATGAAGATCAAGTTCGAGGAAGAGGTACAGGGCTTGTGGCTACTTGGTACATTACAGGACTCGTGGGAGACGTTCCGAACGTCTTTGTCAAACTCAGTCCCGGATGGCATCATGACTATGGATTTGGTGAAGAGTAGTGTCTTGAATGAAGAAATGCGAAAAAAGGCTCAGAGCTCTCCTTCACGGCCAGAAATCCTAGTTACGAAAAACAGGGGGAGGAATATGAATAGAGGTCTGAAGAATGGCAACAAAGGGAGAAGTGGAAGCAACACTTATGGTCATGTCAAGTGTTATCACTGCGAAAAAATGGGGCATATTCAGAAGTATTGTCAAAAGCTCAAGTGTGAAAATCAGAATGGAAAGAGGAAAGAAAAGCGCAACGATGACGAAAACAGTGCCGATAAAGTCACGGTGGGTACTGATGACATTATAATTATGTGCGACGAAGAAGTCATTAGTCTTGTTTGTCAAGAGAGAAATTGGGTGATTGATAGTGGATCATCGATTTATGCTACGTCTCGGAAGGATTTCTTCATATCCTACACAATCAGAGACTTTGAAAGTGTTAGGATGGGTAACGACGGTGTGGCCAAAGCCGTCGGAATGGGAGATGTGTGCCTAGAGACTACTAACGACACTACATTGGTTTTGAAAAATGTTAAGCAGATCCCTGACATTCGCATGAATTTGATTTCCACAAGTAAGCTCGATGAAGAGGGGTTTTGCAACACTTTTCGTGATGGTCAATGGAAGCTCACTGAAGGTATTATGGTGGTAGCTAAGGGAAAAAAGTGTTCCTCATTGTACGTGATGCAAGTAAAGATAGGTGATTTTAAGATCAATGTCGTGGATTATGAAAACACAGTTTGTGACATAACCGACTCGCACATGAGCGAAAAAGGCTTGATGATGTTAGCTAAGAAGAATCTTCTTTCAGGCTTGAAGAGCGGTTCTTTGAAGAAGTGTGTTCATTGCCTAGCGGGAAAGCAGCCGAGAGTTGCTTTAAGAGGTCTGAACCACAAAGGAAACCAAATATACTTGAATTGGTATGCTCCGGCGTGTGTGGTCCCTTCAGAACCAGAACAATTGGTGGCTCCTCGTACTTTGTGACATTCATAGATGACCATTCAAGAAAGATCTGGGTTTATACCTTGAAGATGAAGGATCAAGTATTGGTGGTGTTTAAAGAGTTTCATTCTCTTGTTGAGAGACAGACAGGCAAGAAATTGAAGTGCATCCGATCAGACAACGGAGGTGAGTATTGTGGTCCTTTTAATGAGTATTGCAGATAGCATTGTATTCACATCAAAAGACACCTCCAAAGACTCCTCAGCTTAATGGCCTAGCCGAGAGAATGAACAGAACACCAGTTGAGCGTGTATATCGCAATCATAGTTGCCGAGAACCTTCTGAGGTGAAGCGTTTGAGTATAGTGGTGCATGTTTTAAATCTCACGTCGTGTGTTCCTTTGGGTTTTGAAGTTCCCGACAGGATATGGTCGGAGAAGGCAGTTTCATATACTCATTTGTGCGTCTTTGGGTGCCAAGCGTTTGTGCACATTCCGAAAGACGAGAGGTCCAAGCTTGATGCGAAGACGCGGCCTTGTGTGTTTATCGGCTATGGCATGGATGAGTTCGGCTACAGGTTTTATGATACAATTCAGAAGAAGCTTGTAAGAAGCCGAGACGCAGTGTTTGTGGAAGATTAGAACATCTTTGATATCGGGAAGACGGATTTGACATACCAGTACAGAGATGATTGGCTTGATTTGGATCCAGATCATATACCTGCGGTGACTCCTAGTCACGGGGGAGAGTCGCAAAGAGAATTAGACAGCGATGTCAATGGTGGTGCCCCAACAACGGTTGAAGATATTGAGCCAGCTGGACAAGTTGAAGAAGAACTTCCATAACAACCTCTTGAGCCTCAATTGAGACGGTCAAGCAGAGAGCGTCGTCCTTCGACAATGTACTCAAATGAGTATGTGATGCTGACAAATGCAGGAAAACCAGAGATTTACGAAGAGGCGATCGCTGTTGATGAAAAGAAAGAGTGGTTGAAAGCCATGAAAGAAGAGATAGAGTCTCTTGATGAAAACCTCACTTATGACTTGTTAAAGCTATCGAAAGGGAAGAAAGCTCTCAAGAACAAGTGGATTTATCGGTTGATAAAACATATTTAATTTAATAAATTATTATAATAAAATAAAGATTTAATGTATATAAAATCTAATTATTTATCAATAATAATTTTATTTAACTTAAAAGTACATTATTTTGAAACTTTAAGTGCGTTATAAAATTTAATAATTTTAAATACAAAATATGTTGAATTTAATTTGCATTAAAAATATGATGCGCGTTGTAACATTTTAAAGTTCTTTGGTGGATCCAAAAAATTCAAATTAAAAAATCATAAATTTAGCAATTTGCTTACAAAAATCATTTATTATATTTAGGTTGATTTGTTAGAAAAATAAAATAGTGTATATTTTAATATTGTATAGTTTAATTATTTTGTGATGATAGTGCAATCATAATATTTATTTAATTTAAATTTATTTTATCTAATTATAGATACATTTGGTATTATATTATAGATCGCATAAAATTAAATGAACGCGAGAAATACCGTCTCTTCTCAAAAAAGAATTGACCGTCTCAACCCTGTTGACTAATTTACTATTTTTAAGTGTAGTTAAAATAATTATTTTGAGTAGCTAGAAACCAGGAAATTGTGAATTGTAGGAAATTTAAAATGGTTTAGAGAACCATAAAATGAATAGTTATGTATGTCACAGGTTCGATTCCTGATGGGTGTTAGGGCTAGGGCTCTAACGGGGTGGGTTTTTTTTTTTTTAAAAAAAAAATGTATTCAGGCATCATGTGAATTTCATCACAAAAATAAGGATATCAATTCATTTACATCAAAATTTTTATAGGATTTTACGCTTATTTTACACTTTGGAATATTAAAGCAAAACATTAAATAACTTTTTATTTCAATTTTTTCAGTGTTATAAACTTTAAATTACTTTAACTAAGGTAAATTGTACGAATATTAACCCATTATACTCAACCGACACTCATATATTTAGATTATGTATTATCACTAATCTAACCTGACTTTTGATGTACTTGCACATTTTGTTATTAATCTTACACAAAAGATTACTAAATTTTGCACTAATAATTAACTAATACAGCTATTTCAGATGAAGAAATAAAGCAATTACAAATACCAAAAGAGACCAGAAATTCCAAATGCAATGAGAAACACGTGCCAAAAAAGGCAACTCACTTATTTTCCTTGTTCATGGAACTGTAGACAACAATTTTCTCTGATAAATAGACTCTTATGGAGCAAATCATTTCAAAGAAAAATGGGGAGGTGGTGTGCAAATGGAAAATTTTGTATTAGGGTTTTCTTAGTTTCCCTCATTATGAGTGCATGCATTTGCCATGCTCGTGTGTCGGAAGAATCATACGATGTGTCTGAAAAATCAAATAATATGTCTACACAATCATATGATGTGTCAAGGAAATTCTTTCATGATTTTGTATCAACCTCGGCGACCTGGTACGGGGAACGTCACGGCGCTGGAAGCACCGGTAAATAGGAAACATTTTACCACTTGAAAACATTCAAGCACTGCACCAATATAAACGTGTCATATATATTGATGTTTTCCTTGGACAAGGCGGGGCTTGTGAATACGGAGCGGATGTTGCCAGAGAACCAGGATATGTGTCTTTCGTATCTGCCGGAGGCCCTGGACTTTTCCGAAATGGCCAAGGCTGCGGAGCTTGCTATCAGGTACAGAACTTCAAGTTTACTATTTCTGCATGTTTCTTTCATCTGAAAAATGGAAAATGTCAGGTGTGGTGCATCTCAAACCGTGAATGTTCCGGCGCCCCAGTTGGAGTGGTTATAACAGACAGCTGCCCGGGTTGTCCGGCAAAGCACTTCGACCTAAGTGGCACCGCATTTGGTGCCATGGCGAAACCCGGCCAAGCGGATCGATTGCTGGATGCAGGAAGAATTAAAATCCAGTACAAAAGGTATAATACTACTGAAGAATAAGAACCATCTCTGAATAAAAAGATCTGAATCTTATTTGTTGGGATTAGGGTTTCATGCAATTTAGGAAGGTCCATAAAGTTCACAGTCATGGAGGGTTCCGGAAGCTACTACTTTGCTGCTGCGATAAAGTTGGTGAACGGAGCCGGTACATTGCGGAGTGTTGAGCTCCAGCAATCTTGGTCGACGGCATGGGTGGGGATGACGCGACGAAACAGCGGAGTGTGGTATCTGAACCGCGGTCCGCTGCAAGCTCCATTTTCTCTGAGATTAACTTCGGGTAGTGGGAATGTTTTTGTTGCATGGAATGTGATTCCTTGGGGTTGGGGTCCTGGGGGGTCTTATTGGTCCAACGGTAACTTTTGGGATTGATTGTTTTTTACAGTTTATTTAAGAAATAATATATATATATATATATATATATATATCAATCCATTTGGAGTCTTTTAAGATAATTAAATAGGAAGTTTGGATAGAATAGAAAATAACAATAATAATAATTATTATTATTAAATAGACTTGTGAGGATTAAGTTTTTACTTAGTATCCATAAATGGAATACATATTATAAGAGAGTTATCACAAAATAATTTCTATTAATATTCATCTCACAGTAATAATATTTTATATTTTGCGCACCGTAACATTCTCTAAAGAGGACTTTCAATTACTATTGAAGAAAAAAATGAACTTTTTTTACTAGTTTGATTGTATATGAATTATTAATCGGAACAAAATTTCAATAAGATTTCGTCACAGTTAGTACAAGACACGTGTATAAAAAGATTATGTTTTAAATACCATAAAACAAGCCTTCAATTGCAATCACACCTTCACCTTCTCCCGCTTTTTGTGAAATGAATCCTTCCGATTTTAGTGAGAGTTTTCAAATGTACCAACAGAGACGGAGAACAGCAATGAGAGGACTAGCTCGTTCGTTATGAATGCCGTAATCGTAGCAATTACTGGGAATGAAGAGCGGCCTCCTCGCCAAACCGACAAAGGCAGAGAGGTCCCTGGGTGAAGTCTGAGAAATATCAGGTGAATGTATTGGAACAGAGCTTTCAACATTGAGCCAAACCCAATTTAGTTCAAGGATTGCAGGATTACACAAACAAAGTCGGTACTTCGATATTTAAAGGAAAATTCCAGCCCTACACGTCTTTCTTTTTCTTCTTCTTTTTCTTGTCGCTTTTATCAGCCTCGCCATCATTCTCACCAATGTTCATGGGTGATCTCACATCAGTGACATCTTCAGCTCCCTTATCCTTCTTCTTCTTCTTCTTTTTCTTCTCAGACTTCTCTGCGGAAGTATCTACAGCTTTCTCCTCATCTGAATGAGCTGCAGGGCCATTTTCTTTGTCCTTTTTCTTCTTCTTTTTCTCTTTCTTCTCCTCCTCAACTTCAGCTTCTTTGACCTTGGATTTCTTGGATGGGACGGGGCTGTACTCAGTTTCAGTTGTTTTCCTCTTAAGTTCCTTTTCATCCTTGTCTTCTGCCGCTGCAAGGCTTGCCACCTGAGAATCTCCTCCAGTAGGCAAAACCACATTCCTCATCCACTCCTGTGGTGTGTTCTCATTAGGTTTCCCACGTTTGTCCAACCTCCCATCCGCAATCAGCTTCTTCTTCATGGAAGCTCTCGGACCCAATCCCCATTTCCTCGGGTAAGTATCTCTATCCATCACAACCCTCTTAATCTTGGCCACCACTCCATGATCACAAGTAGCCATAACAGCAGTGGTCATCTCAGCAATACCCAATGCAATAGCCTCCCCTTTGGTAGTCATCAACACAACTTCCTCCCCATTCTCAATCCCATTCTCAAACCTCAACAGCCCCGGAATCATAAGCTTGGCACCATAGCAAATCGCATTAACAGCCGAATCTTTAACCACCAACCTCTTATAACTAGTCAACAAAACCTCCAAAGGCATTATTACTCTCCTAAGGTATGCCTCACTCTTATAATTATCATACTCCCATTGCGCATCCATCACGTCATGCATAGTAACCATATTATCCTTTTCACCCATAATCCCAGACCTCACCCTCCTCAACTCCTGCATATGCCCACCAACACCCAAAATCAAACCCAAATGCACACACATTGTCCTAACATAAGTCCCGGCCTCACAGGAAATCCAAAACACAACCAATTGCCTATCAGCATCATATTCAAGCAACTTACTTTCATAAATAGTCCTAATCCTAAGCTGTCTCTTCACTGCCGAAATCAAAGGCGGGCGCTGAAAGACAGCCCCAGTAAGAGTCTCCAACGCTCTACCAACTTTGGCAACATCAGGCACAGCAGAATGCAACCTCGCAACACAAACATACTCCTTACCAGCACCCTGCTGCGACTTAACAAGCCTCGTAGCTCGATCAATACACACAATCAAATTACCAGTAACTTTAGGGTCGAGCGTGCCGCTATGACCCGTTTTCTCTACCCGCAGAATCCGTTTAATCCAAGCAACAACCTCGTGCGAGGATGGATTAGCGGGCTTGTCTAAATTCATAACACCATACCTGATATACTCGGCGAGTGGACGCTTCAGCGGGCTGTGGCCGGAGGGGAGCGGCGTGTAGTGTCCGGTCCGGACGTTGAGCTTGTCGTAGTTCTTTAGGAGGATCGGCCACTGAGATGTGTCGATTGAGGGAGTGTAGGCTTGGGGTTTGATGAGAAAATCGACGTCGGCATCGCCGGCGGGTTTGGTGACGTCTTTCTTCTTCTTTTTCTCCGATCGGGGAGTGACGTCCGCCATTTCTGAGGTGCTGTGGAGTGTGAATTAGGGTTTATTAAGGAGGTAGCAGAGTGAGAGAAAAATGGAGGCATTTTATAGAATTAGGGCTTTAGGGGTTTTTGAGGATTAGAGGAAGGCTGGATGAAGACTAGACGACTGAGGTTTACTCGTATTGGGCCTTAATGGGCTTTCAGATTGACGCTTCCAGCCCAGTTCTAAATTTGGGCCTGCTTGACTAATATCATTCAAAATTTCTTTTTAATTGCTGTTCAACTAGTATTGCCTAGGAAAGCACAACCGAATGAATTATTGAACCCATTTAATCAAACCGGAATAATTCGGTTTAATTAATTTTGTTATCCGTTTAATTTGTTTCAATAATTGTTGTATCCAGTGGCGTATCCAGAAAGTCAAGAGAAGGGTCAGAAAATAAAATTGTACGAATTTATTAATATTTATTATAAATAATAATTTTTTATAAAATTTTAGGGGGAAGAGGGTTGGAGGCACGAGGCCCCTGTACCTCTGGATCCGCCACTGATTGTATCGATAATGTTATGATCCAAAAATAGAAAGAGCATATTAATCTAATTATTTTTATGACATAATAAAAGATCTCTCACTATAACACACATGTAGTGTAACTATTTCTATAAGATCAAATGATGGTAAATTGCAAGAGGGTGATCCTTTTTAAAATCAATGCTTCTAGGCTGCTTTTTTTCAGAGCTTGGTTCTTGAAAAATACATGTGATGGAAAGAAAATGGAAATTTTTGTTTGTTCGTCCAGAAAAATGAAAAACAAAAAGAGAATTTTAAAAAAAAATGATAGGTTCCCAAAACTTATTAAACTATGCCACATTATTGCAAAGATATTTTCTTAACCTAAAGTAAATTATCTTTATTGTATTTATGATGTTTAATGCTAGTAGTTATCTCTAGCTAGCCAAAAGTTAGGAATAAAGCTTGTATATATCTACGACTGCAAATCAATGGATCAGAAAGTGCTCTCAAATAATTTTCTTTTCATATTTCTTATCACACATTTTTAGTGTAGTTATTTATTAGTATTTGTCAATTGATTGTTGAATATTCACTTGTGTGTTCTTTTGTGCTGAAAAAAGTTACTTATACTTTACTTATATGTATTTATTATTTTTTATTATTTCATATTGATTTGTGGAGTTGTGGTGCAGTGGTGGTCTGATGGTAGTGATGGTGGTGGTGTAGTGGCAGTGGTGATGGTGTTTTGTTATGATGTTGTGGTGTTGGGTTGGTGAATAATTATATTTATTTATATATATTTATATATTTATTAATAAAGGTACAAAAGAACATATCCTAGCTGGCGTCCAAATGCTAACAAACTATTGAGAATCCACAACTAATATTCATTTTAAACAAATCCTTATCAGCAGTATCGAGTGAATTTATTTTATTATATATTTCAAAAGCTACTACCAATAACAATATATGTGTTTTTAATACATAGGACGCCAATTAAGAATGTGTTCTTTTGTATTTATAGTTTCAACACAAACTTATTACTTCACTTATATTTAGGCTATGTTCTTTTGGACTTATAAGTAAATATAAGTAAATATAAATACATATCAGTAAATATAAGTACATATAAGTAAATATAATTATTCATCATCTCTTTCATCAACAACCCATCACCACTATTCATCACCACCACCATAACAACAACACCACCACCACAACCACTACTATTCATCATCTCTTTCATCAACAACCCATCACCACTATTCATCACCACCACCATAACAACAACACCACCACCACAACCACTACTATTCATCATCTCTTTCATCAACAACTCATCACCACTATTCATCATCACCACCATAACAACAACACCACCACCACAACCACTACTATTCATCATCTCTTTCATCAACAACCCACCACCACTATTCATCATCACCACCACCATAACAGCACCACCACCACTATTCATCATCTCTTTCATCAACACATCACCACTATTCATCATCTTTTTCATCAACACATCACCACTATTCATCATCTTTTTCATCAACACACCACCACAACCACTATTTATCATCTCTTTCATTATTTTAAGTTAAGTAACTTAAATTAAATTAAGTTAAATTTTTATTTTTTATTAGTGGTGTGTTATTTTTGTGTTGGTGAATTATTGTGATTTTGAAAGTGTCATGGTAATGGTGGTAGTAGTCAGTGGCAGATCGAGGAGAGAGGGGAGTCACAAAATAAGATTGTATGGATTTATTAATATTTATTTAAAACTAATTAAAAATAATTTTTTATAAAATATTTGGGGCGGGGGAGGGGGCACTGGTGATAGTGTTGTGGTGGAATTGATATTGTGGTGGCGGTGGATTTTTGTGGTGGTGGTGGTAGTAATGATGTTGTGGTGGTGGTGGGTTGTTGTTGTGATGGTGGTGGTGGTGGTGTTGTGATAATGGTGGTGGTGGTGTTGTTGGTGGAGTTAAGTTAAATTAAATTAAAAGTCAAATCAAGTTAAGTTTAGTTTACTTAAATTAAGTCAAATTAAGTTAAGTTAAGCTTATATAAGTTAAGTTAGATTTTTTTTATTGGTGGTGTGTGTTTTTGTGATGATGGTGATTAATAGTACATATAAGTACGTATAAGTAAATATAAGTATATATAAGTAAATATAAATACATATCAGTAAATATAAGTAAATATAAATAAACATAAGTAAATATAAGTAAAGCAATAAGTTTAAGTACAAAATATAAGTCCAAAAGAACACACCCTTACTTATATTTACTTATATTTACTATTCATCATCTCTTTTCATAACATCATACCACACCCACCACCATCACCATCATTACGACAATACTACAACCACCACTACAACCACCACTACCACAACACTACACCACCACAACACCACCACTATTGTTGAGAAAAAGCAATTGGAAGAAATGTCTCACATCGCCAAAGAAATGGAAGAATGACTAACTTATATATAGAAGTGGAACAATGACATACAAGCTTGAGCTTTTGAGTCATAAAGGACTATATATGTATATGAGCTAGTGAAATTCAACATGGTATCAGTGCCCATGGTTAGATCTGGGACGAGTACGAAGCGTTTGGGACAATCAAAGATGGTTTAGGGTACGAGTAAAAGGCACCCCAAGTATGAGGAAGCTGCAGGACAGCTACGGACTAGCTAGGCCAGCAAGTCGCAGGGCGACTAAGGGTTATCGTAGGTCAAGGACCTCGAGTGGAGGGAGTCGCGTGAGCCCGCACCTACGATAGATTTGAGATGCTACAAGAGATAGTAGCGAAGTAATTATCAAGGGGGAGCAGTATGTCATTTCTTTAAATTGAGGGGGAGTGTTGAGAATAAGCAATTGGAAGAAATGTCACACGTCGCCTAGGAGATGGAAGAATGACTAGCTTATATAAAGATGTGGAACCATGACTCACAAGTTGAGCTTTTGAGTCATAAAGGACCATATGCGTATATGAGATAGTGAAATTCAACAACTACCACAACACCACCACCACTACCACACCACAATACCATCACTACCACCCCCACCCACAACATCACTATCATCACCATACTACCACTGCCACCATAATAAAAAAATAATTATAATGTTTTTATTTTAATTTAACTTAAAATAAATACATTATAATTATGGTGGTAGTGGTGTAGTGTTATGGTTGGGGTGATGGTGGTGTTGAGATGAAAGAGATGATGAATAGTGGTGGTGGTGGTAATGAATAGTAGTGGTGATGAATAGTGGTTGTGGTGATGGGGGTGATGAACAGTGATGGTGGTGAAAGATATGATGAATAGTTATATTTATTTATATGTATTTATATTTATTTATATGTACTTATATTTATTTATAAGTACTTGTATAAATACTTTAAAATTTTAAAAGAACATAGCCTATGCGTTTACAAAAAAAAAAAAAAAACCCATTGAAAAAACATCAAGCAAGACGGTGTTTATAGTAATTGTCAAAGACCAAGTGTAATATTTTGAAAATGTTGTCATTGCATCATTAATCAATATGGTTAAACAAAAATTTAGTTGTAGGTTTTAAATTCCGTTATAAAACAGGTATATGATTTAATAGGTTCAAACTCAAAAATGGTGGCGTCATAATTCAATCCCAACTTGGGGTTTTTATCAAAACTGGATCGAGTGAAAATATTAAAATGCATTATCACCGGATGTGTTCAAGAAAACCTCCTATCCTATTTTTCAATAAATTTAAGCAACATCTTCAGGCAGCTAGCTTACTTACAAGGCTTGGCGCCGAGATTTCTTAATCCTCTTCCGATCCTCCTCCTCCACGGAATCCAACCACGCGTTCACCTCCATCACCATATCAATATCCACCGCATGATCATTTCCGCGTGATTCGCTCTCTTCTCCCAGCACTGTTGACGTGCTTCTTTTCTGAGACTTTGGCTTCCTCGGGGCGGGCGGACATTCGGTAGTCGGGGGAATTATATTCGTCGGAGTCCGGAATCCATCATCGGATTCCTCAACTTCATCGCGACAAGAAGAGCAAGTTTCTGTTGCTGTTGCTGTTACATCGATGAGTAGCACATGATGAAGTTGTGGAAGATGCGTCGCTGTTGGATCGTTGCTGATGAGACCAGGTTTTGACAGATCGGTTGAGATCGGATGGCTGGAAATTCCACTCGAATGATCTGTTTCAGCTGCTTGCTGCTGTTTTCGCGATTCGCCTGTCGACAGCTCTGCACCGGTCTCCATGATCGAAGATTTTTTTCTTGGCACTTTTCTCCACTTATCAACATAAATCTGCGGAGCTGGACGACATGATTATGGAGTTATATATGTGGAGAAGTAGAGTGAAGTGTGAGGACTGGAATGGAAGCGGCGTCGGCGGCGGCGGTGGCGATGAGAGAGGAGGATGAATACTTATAGCAGAAGAAGGAACATGAAAAACGGAGGACAGTGCGTATCACGAGCAGTTGTTGATAGATCGAAGGTGGCTTTCAAAGCTCTCTATTTACTGGTTCCAGTAGATAGATAGAAAGAGGAGGGAAGGAAGGAAGTATCCAATGCTGCACCTTAAAAGCGCCCGTTTGAATCTTCCAAAAATTAGTAAAAAGGTTATTAAAGTTGGAAAATTGTATGGAAAATTCTGGAATATAATTTTGAATTTTTTTATGATAAATTAAATATAAAAAAATTATTTTCCTACAAATTTCATTTCATTCCTCAAGTTTTCCAAGAACCAAACGAAGCTTATATATTGTTATTACCGAATTAGGGTGTAAGCTTGAATTAGAATAGAGCTGCGCTTACGAATTAAAGGGTTAGAGAGGTAAATATGGTACAACAAGTTACGAATTATTAAACGGAAGGAAGCTTGGAAGTTAGATTCAATACTTGGGCTAATCTACGTGGATTAGTTGGATGGCATACTAACTCTAGGCTGTGAAAGTGATTAAATAGGACATCGTACGTCTCTCGTTTGACTTTAAAGGTGGATTTAAGGTACAAAAAGCAGTCATGTATTACGTGTGTTCGTGTCTCTTTGCACGACCCATAATTCCGAGTTGCATGTTGGAGAAGAATAAAGGAGAAGTTTAATTAGCGGTCATAGGACTCTTTAACCTTGGATTCTTTTTTGTGTCAACCAACTGAATCAACCCATTGAAAACTGACTGGATCAGAAATTTGGTGAGCTAAGTTTATCAACTCTTGTTTTCAGCTACTAACTGTTGAAACTTAACCTTTCCTAATTCACGTGTACAAGTTATTACTTTTCTTTTTCTTATATTATTTCATTGGGATGCGTTCTGGTCTGGGCCAATTCACATTCATCGGCTCAATTGATCACTGGCCCAATACGGTTTAAGCTGACGTGATGAAATTGGCGACACGACTAAACGACGAGTTATCGGCCCAATTAATCACTGGTCCACCTAACTGCAGCGCTCGAATTACCAAACGACGTCGTCGCGCGAGGTTCAAAATCGATTCTCTGGCTGCAACCTAGCGCCGCAATTCGTCTCATCCGCCGTCCGGGAGCTTCCGCTCTCGAATCTGATTTCATGGCTGCTGCATTTGGGTTGGGTAGAAATCACTCCACTTGCTCAGTCAAGGTCCACAATCGAAGCGGGTTCAACCGCGCAGGTCCAGCAATTCGTGGAACTGTATTGAGTATGGCGTCTGCGATTCCTGTCCAAAATGAGGATGCGCAGCAGCAGATGCTCGCTGGAGACTCCTTCATTCGACAGCATCTGAGGAATTTGTCTCCTTATCAGGCGATTTTGCCGTTCGAGGTTACTACATATATTTCAAACTCGTTCAAAATGTTGATTTGCAGAAGATAAAAAAACTTAGGTTTGCCTTGGTTTGAGTTTAAATTTTCCTTTCTGCCTTATTTGAGTTTCAGATTTCCCATGTTTGTTAAGAGTGGCTTTTTTCCTGACCTGACTTTGCTATGCAGACGTGTCGCCATTGACCTTTTGATAAACAGTCCACGTAGGAGATTGGATTCCTACCGTTAACAATTATTGACATAAATTTGATTAAATAAGTGAAATTGTATATTACATTATTACATAAAAAATGTGGACAATGTTCATTACACAAGCATATTACAACATTACATAAAAAAGCACAATACAACATTATATCTAGTATTATTTTTGATTTGGACATGCACATCTTTTATGCCCTGCACCCTTACGTAGACTGCAGCTTTAGGGCGTGAAGCAACTTGACTTCTTGAGGTTACACTTTGACTATTTGATTCTCCCATATGTCCTCTTTGGTCCATTTCGTTGTGTCTGCACCTGGTAGGATTCATCCCCATATTTCCGCGTTTGAATACTGGATTCGGAACATGTGTGAAACGGTCATACATCCTCCATAAACGTTCACCAGGTAGCGGGTTAAATGCATAGCTTCAAGTCGCAAAGTATGCTTTTAAAGTATACTGATATGCAACAAAATCAGTGTAAGGGATGCACTCAGTTTTACACACACTCATGAAATGATTGCATGTATAGTAAAATGCTTCCATACCATTTTGTAAACCCATCATATGTTGATGATGTTTTCTTGAAGTTGTCACTTGATGTACGGTGCTTTTTCCTGAGATGCCCTTAGTTTAATGTCTATTTTTGGTGCATTGGTTGATGCATTCAAAAATTCAGGCTCGGGCTCCTTGGTCAAATATTCAACCCGAGTGAGTATCAGTACTTCTGTACTGCATATATTGCATCCATCTTGGAATTAAAAGTCATTCCCACCCAAAGTGTAAGAATCCCATTTATTTCCTCCTAAATATTTGTTAACTGGTTCATTGACTTCCCATGCCGAGACATCATCAAATGCTTGGATATCCCATATATATTCAAATTCAGGCACATTATACACATTTTCTCTATCAAGTTGACCAAACAATTCCTTCTCATACTGATCATACTCATCCATTATAGGCATGTCGTAGCGTTTCCAACGTTGACATAATCATCAGATGTGGTTCGATATGATCCATTTATCAACGATTTACCTTAGTCCATAAACACCTCATAACCTACAATCATTCATTAATAACAATTCAATAAAAAAATTCAACAAATAACAACTCAACAACTAAATTATTTTACCAAAACTTGATTTTTGAGCAAATCTTTATGCAGTAGAACTAAACTAACCTTCGGACGGGCTGAAAAATTGCTGGAGAGGAGGGACGGATAGATAGTTGAGAGAGCAGTGAAGTTCGGAGTGAATGCAAGGAAGAGAATCCATATTTGGATATCTTATCTTCATCAGACCGGTCGTACTAAGTCCGGTCTTATATGTGGATATCCACGTAGACATCCTGACGCTACACATGTGCATCGCAAGCTAGGTCAGCAAAAAGCTAAAAGACCAGTCTCTTAAAAAATAGGGCAAATCTGAAACTCGAAGCTCAAATAGGGTAGAAAGAAAATCTTAAACTCAAACTAGAGCAATCCTAAAAAAAACATGTTGACTTAGAATTTATAGTATTGAGGTGCAAGAAAACATGTTTTTTATTTTTTCGTTGCCAAAACTGAGGTTTCACACTGATTATTTTTATCCTTTTACAAGCCATGATCCATTCAGTGGCATTTAGAACTTGTGTTGGATCAATAGATTGTGTAAAAGTTACCCTATCAGTTTTGACAGTGAAAGGCTTAAATAGTTAGGGAAGGCATTGAACCATGATCAGCAATTGTTATCTTGCTAGTTCACTAGATTCAAGTTTTTACTTCCACTCAGATTGTATCAAACCTTAGTTTGCTGTGTCTGTTGACAAATTCCAGATTTTTATGTGTATCAGCTGTGCCAATGTCACTCTATTTCTGACCAGGATAAGTAATGAATATTTGCATATTAAATTATCAATGGGTATGCGAGAACTGTGACCCCGCCTTCATTGGCTATTTGTAACAAGAACATTTGCGAATCTTAACTAGTCAGACAATTGTTAATATAAAGCCGTATTTGGCGTGGTAAAATAATATGTGAAAAATTATAGGATATTAGTTGTAGGGTGTCTGGTGCATTAAATGAAACCGTAAGACGTTTTGTGGATTTGTAGAACTTTAAGAGTCTGTATAAAACGAGACAAACATTGTACAAGAGAAAGGTAACAAAAGAATGAACCCAAGGCTTCTCTGTCTCTCGACTTATCTTCTTCCTCTAATTCTCTTCTGCTCATCCTCAATCTCCTCATCACCTCAACAGTCAGCAGTTCCTCATATGTTCCTTGATGAAGTAACTGACTGCATCATAAAGCTATGTGGTATAGATCAATGATTTATTGAGATGACTAAGGGAAATCCCTCATTGCTGTTAGTTTCAGGTTTCCGATTTTTCTCAGTTTTGCATTGAACCCAAGATTCCTATCTCTCACTCTTTTCTTAAGTAAATAGTTTACATGTCAATTTAATAAAATAATGTTCTCCTTTATGGTCTTCTTTTAGTGAGTGAAAGCAAACCTATAATAAATCATATTTGTTTTTGGGTTTGATGACTTTCATTTACAAGTTTAACTCGTTTTATATTTTACGAGCGGTTTCAGACTTTTGAATAGAAAGTCAAATGTTACATTGTTTATCTGAGGGTATGCGCCGATGAGTAAATTGAGTGTTAAATTATGAGATACGCCTTTGTTTGCTTATGATATAATCTCTGAAGGATTTAATATATATCAAGACTTTAATGTCGGGACTGGTTATTGTAAAGTGATTACAGTCCTTTTATTTATCCAGGTTTTGTCCACTCGCCTTGGAAGGAAACCTGAAGAGATCATCAAACTGGATGCTAATGAGAACCCTTACGGTCCACCACCTGAGGCAAGCTATTCTATTTTTTGTTTACCTAACTATAATTGAAATAAACTTTGAATTTTATCTATCATACGATCTGCTCTGCAACTTGTTAATAAAAGCTCATATCAATTGGATCTTTTTTTATTTGCTATCAGACACTCTTGTCTACAGTCGTTGTCTGTTATTAACAATTTTTTCTTCACATGCTGACTGCGCCCCTGAATAAATATTAGACTGTATTAGGTTTTTGAAGCCTTGGGGTCCTTGAAATTTCCGTATATCTATCCTGACCCTGAAAGCCGCCGTTTACGTGCTGCTCTTGCTGAAGATTCTGGTCTTGAGGCTGATCATATCCTTGTTGGATGTGGTGCTGATGAGCTGATTGATTTGATTATGCGGTTAACTTTCTTCAAACTCTTCTTTTTGCTAGTGGACACTAGTTCAGCTTCGTATCAGGCTTCACTGTATATCTTATCATGAAGATAGACATCTGCCATGAATTTTGACTAAGATTTCTGTATCTGTTATCCTGTAGATGTGTACTTGATCCTGGTGACAAAATTGTGGACTGCCCTCCAACCTTCACTATGTATGAATTTGATGCCGCAGTCAATGGAGCACATGTCATCAAGGGTACGGATATTTGTAGTATTCTCTGTATGTATTATTGCCACTTAGTTTGAGTTAAGTTTTCAAATTTTTTGTATCCTTCTCATTTGATGTAATGTTTAGCTTGGTTTGGAATGGCATATTTATTCTCACATTTATTCTCTCCACTATGTTTGCAGTTCCAAGGACTACTGGCTTTGGATTAGATGTGGAAAAGATTGCTAAGGTTGTCAAATCCGAAAAACCAAAAATCATATTTCTAACTTCTCCTAACAACCCAGATGGGAGGTAATATTTATAATATCTTTTGATTTTACCCGTTTTGATCACTATGATTAAAGATGCTCTTCTACTAAAAAGAGAGATAAATTTTCGTTGTTGTTTCCTCCACAGTATAATTTCTGATGCAGTTCTCTTGAAGATTCTAGAATTGCCTATTCTAGTTGTACTCGATGAAGCATACATTGAGTTTTCTGGAATCGAGTCTCGGATGAAATGGGTGAAGAAATATGAGAATCTTATTGTTCTCCGCACATTCAGCAAAAGAGCTGGTGGATTTCTGTCTTCTTATTATTATAACAATTGTAGCTGCTTATTGTTTTCTGGTTCTCTCAGATTTTCTTTCTGCCAGCATACTTCTGTGGTTTTGCATACATTTCTGACTATCATTAGACGATTGGTAAACATTATACTAATGTTTGGCCTAATGCAATTCTTCATTGACATAGTTATCTAGATGTGATATGAACCATGTGTGTCTTATCATGACCCATTGTGAAAAATATGAATCATATCTCTAACATTGAGGTCCGAAGCAAGTAACCTAAAGTGGTAATTAGTCTATATATGATCACTGTAACAGGTCTTGCTGGACTTCGGGTTGGGTATGGAGCATTTCCGTTGAGCATAATTGAGTACCTATGGAGAGCGAAGCAACCATACAATGTTTCTGTTGCCGCAGAAGTTGCTGCCTGTGCAGCTTTAAAAAACCCAGTTTATCTTGAGGTAAGTGTTGTTTAGTTCTTTGTACTGGTTTTTGTATTTCACTCCCAGATATTCGCATTTCGAAGCAGTCTTCACTTAATGTTGGTGTATGTATGGCAGACAGTGAAAGAGTGTCTAGTGAAGGAGCGGGGTCGACTGTTTGATCTCCTCAGTCAGGTGCCATATCTCAAACCACATCCCAGTCATTCCAACTTCATCCTCTGTGAGGTTACGTGTGGAAGGGATGCCAAGCAACTAAAGGTAATTTGCAAGTCTCCTGAGCCACTTCCTTTCATGTCCAGTTATTGCACATTTATGTTCTTTATTATCCTAATCTCGTGTGGGTAGTGAGAGTTAGACGTCACTGCGTGAGCTGTATATATTGCATAATGAGTTAGACGTCACTGCGTGAGCTCTGTATATTGCATAATGAGTTAGACGTTACTGAGTTCTCAACAAAGTAATATATTTCTCAAGATGTTTATGTGTAAGGTGTGATAAATATCGACCAGTAGTAAATTCCTAGACTTAGAGAGCTGATGATGTCCATCAAGAAATAGGTGTCGCAATATAACCTTTGTTCTTCACTCTGCAGGAGGATCTCGTCAAAATGGGCGTGATGATCCGTCACTACAGCAACAAAGAACTCAAGGGTTATGTCCGTGTTTCCGTAGGGAAGCCAGAACACACGGATGCTTTGATGGAAGGTCTCAGTCGCCTATCATAACCATCTCCTCCAGCTTCAAAGCAAACTCCATCACAAGATTGCCTGTTTACCTACTGCTCCCAATATAAATTCTTATTGCCTCCAGCAATATCAATTTCCTCTGTTTTCCAAGTATATTTGATTTGACTGGGTTGACCAAAACAACAAGGGCTTTATGCTTTCCGAGTTTACATTATTACAGGGTTTGACTGTAAAGGCCAAAATAAGGGCTAAATTAGAATAAATCAAAAATCAGTCCTTGTCTCAAAACCTAGTCAATAAATTCGGATTCCAATCATGCCAAAGCGACCGTTATATCTTCAAAATGGACGGCCTAGATTGTCCCCAACTATGTTTGCGGATCACTTTTAAATTTCTTCTCTATCGGTCGCATTTCGAAAAACGCAGATCGACCAGAGCTCTAGGTTTTCGACCGGTAATCCCTCCCTCGAATTCCCATCGCTGTAGAAATGTGGTTGATTACTTCTTGCTTTTGCGAGTAGGATTCGGCATTTCGTTTGCGGTGACTTAAGGATTTGTGGCTTTCCGATTTTTTTGGTCGTTTTAAATGCGGCTTCTGTTGCTTGATGATCACATTTTTGGATGATAGTTAGCTGTAGTAATTAAACGATCTGATGAAGGTGGTAGGGGAATTGATGGATGCTCGATTTGGTTCTCAGTGCTGGTTCATGTGATAAGTCATTTATCGGCAATGTGTGATTTTTTTTTTCTTTTTTTGTTTGTTGCAGGTTCGATCTTAAGTCTAATTTTTGTATCTATGAATATGACATAACTTGGTTGTTCTAGTTTATTCTAAGGTCTTGCATGCCTTTGATTTTTGTATCCATCTTTTGAATTTTGTAGATGGTATATAGATGATTTACTTTTGCGGTTCTGAGATTCATACTTATTTAAATCTTGATTTGTTAGGATCATAGCATTTGTTGGTAATGTGTCATTGCAGTTTTTTGTTATTTCTTGTGACCTCGGCTAAAATTATGTTATTGATCCTTGGAAGTTAGCATTTTTTTACGGTACTAGCAAATTTTACTAAATTAAATTGCAAAATATGGAAATGGAGTCTTACATGGCTAGCTTGGACAAAAATTGCAACCTGAGCTATTTTATTTGCTCGCTATGCATATTGCATGTTTCTATCTTCTTCTTTGTAAATGTCACCGGCTTGGAAGTTGCGCTTGTGCAATAAAAGATCAGTGTTTTGAAAATGATGTCAGAACCCAAATAGCATTTCAATTTTCAACTATCCACCATAATGGTTCAGCGTGTTGGTGATTTTTAAGCAACTTGCATAGCGTTATTCATTACATTGGTTCAATGTACGCGCTACGACTAAGTTGCCGTTCCTTTTAACAGGACGTAGACAATGGCGGATGCTGAGGATATCCAACCCCTTGTTTGCGACAATGGAACCGGAATGGTTAAGGTATAATTGTTATGTCACCAAAGGTTTCACATGTGATAAAAGCTGCTTTTATGTTGGAAATACTATTATCTAAAATCATGTTAAGTATCGACATTTACTAAATTTGTGTTTGCCGAACTTCTATGACAGGCTGGATTTGCTGGAGATGATGCTCCAAGAGCAGTCTTTCCCAGCATTGTTGGTCGCCCACGTCATACAGGGGTGATGGTTGGAATGGGCCAGAAAGATGCATATGTTGGGGACGAAGCTCAGTCCAAGAGAGGTATCTTGACTCTGAAATACCCAATCGAGCATGGTATTGTTAGCAATTGGGATGACATGGAGAAAATCTGGCATCACACTTTCTATAATGAACTTCGAGTTGCTCCAGAAGAACATCCCATTCTCTTAACTGAAGCTCCACTTAACCCAAAGGCCAATCGTGAGAAGATGACCCAAATCATGTTTGAGACTTTTAATGCACCAGCTATGTATGTTGCCATCCAGGCTGTTCTATCTCTTTACGCCAGTGGCCGTACAACAGGTAAGATGCTCATTTTCTTTTTGACTTCCCCTGCATATACTCTGGATCTTCTTGCAAAACTTACTCAAGTTATGACGTGAACTGCGGAACATCTCATGTCATTGATTTGTTATTAACGCATACTCATTGTTTGATAAAATATGATGCGAGGATGATTGAACATTACAATTCCAGCCTGTAGTATTAAGCACTCCCTAATTTTCTGTGAAAAGTGACAATCCATAATTTATACATATTCGGATACCTTAAATAGTTCAGTGATACACCTCAAAATTGTATGAAAGTTAATTTATTTTGTAAAGGGATATACAATATGTCTGGGAAAGTGGTGTCTACACTCTTTTGATTACCATTCACTAAAATTTATCCCTCGTGTGCAGGTATTGTTTTGGATTCTGGTGATGGTGTCAGCCACACGGTTCCCATATATGAAGGTTATGCTCTTCCACATGCGATCCTACGTCTTGACCTTGCTGGTCGTGATCTGACTGATGCTCTGATGAAGATTTTGACTGAGAGAGGTTACTCATTCACCACCACGGCTGAGCGGGAAATTGTCAGAGACATAAAAGAGAAGCTGGCATACATTGCTCTGGACTACGAACAGGAATTGGAATCTGCTAAGACGAGTTCTGCTGTTGAGAAAAACTATGAGCTTCCAGATGGACAGGTGATCACCATTGGTGCAGAGCGTTTCCGTTGCCCTGAAGTGCTGTTCCAGCCGTCTATGATTGGTATGGAAGCTGCTGGGATTCACGAGACCACATACAATTCAATAATGAAATGTGACGTGGATATCAGGAAGGATCTATATGGTAACATTGTACTCAGTGGAGGAACAACTATGTTTTCTGGAATAGCGGACAGAATGAGCAAGGAAATTACAGCTCTGGCCCCAAACAGCATGAAGATTAAAGTTGTTGCTCCGCCAGAAAGAAAGTACAGTGTGTGGATCGGAGGCTCGATATTGGCATCTCTCAGTACCTTCCAGCAGGTTCACTTTTTTATTGATACAAACAACAAGATATGGGTCTCTTGAAATCATCATCATCTATTTATTTTTTTGAATGCAGATGTGGATCGCCAAGGCAGAGTACGATGAGTCTGGGCCTTCCATCGTTCACAGAAAGTGCTTTTAATGGTAATGAATCTATTTCAGGTATCATCATCCATCACAAGTATTTGTTTGCTGCTTATAGAAAATTTGTGTCTGTCCATCAATCTAGTTGAAGTTTTATCGTTTCTTGTGCAGTAATAATCATTGCAACACGTATTTATCTGTGCAATTCCTTACCTTATATAATTGTGCATTGCTGTAGTACAACATAGCAGAGCTGCTTCTTGCCTCGGATTATTGTGCTCATGGTTGTAAGAACCTAAGTTTTATTGTATATTCAAGTTAGGCTTGTTGATTTTGTAAAACAAAAATAAAATTTAAGCTATACTAAACTAAATAATAATAATAATAATACAATTTACTTGGAGAAGTCACCGATATGCATGTTAATTAATGACTTAAGTTCAAAGTCTTTGATAGAAGTCACACAAACTCACCACCTAAGCATTGCAAATTAATGACTTTAGTCCAAAGTCTTTGATAAAAGTCACACAAACTCACCACCTAAGCATTACAAATTAATAACTTTAGTCCAAAGACTTTGAGAAAAGTCATTTTGTTTTCTAGAAAGGAGAGAGAGAGAGGGACTAAGAGGTTCAAGAAAAATCTGGACAGCAACTTTGGCTAGAAGAAAACAAGTATGAATCTTAATTTCTTCTTTTAGTTCTTATGTTTTATGTGCATGTATGTTGTGTATGATGCATTGGTTGCCTACTTGGGTGGATTTGAATGGTTAAGGACTTCTTTTAGAGCCTACATTCAATGGTTTATGAGCGGTGCAAGTGTTGGAATCAATAGAATCAATCTTATAAAGCTCTAGATTGTTGAAAGTATGATTTTTATGCTTGGAAATGTCACGGACAGTTGGAATATTGTTATATAGACGTGCTTGTCTCATTACCTTAATAAGATAGCTAAAATGCATATATTGTGGACATGCATGTACTATATTCCCATAGATAATACATAGAATGGAAAGACAAGTTAGAAACTCATTACGAAAAATCTGAATTTTATTAGTTGTTGATGTATGTGACATTAAATCTGAAATTCTTAATTTGATCCTAAAGGGTCTTGTGTACTATTTTAGAGAGTACGTTACCAATGTTATGTTTTCTAAAGCCTAAAGATGGATCAATGTATACAAGAGGAGATTAATCTTAGATAATTTATTTAGTTAGAGAATGTAGGTGAGAAGTCTTTCTAGTCAAATGATATTGCGTCTTATCATGAACCTCACGGTAATGATTTGCTTTATCATTCATACTATGATGTTAACCTTGATAATATTTTGTATGAAGTTTGTGCGTTATTTATATTTCAAAAGTCATGCTCTATTGTCATGCACGTGCATAAACACTAATATATGATATTTACGAAATTACAAGAAAAGTATTAAGAAAGAAAGGATGTGAATCGGAATACCAGTTATCCTTGTGTTAAATCCCTAAACCCTGCAAAAAGATCCCGCGGAAGGGATGATGGTCGGGGCCAGGCCGGTGAGAAACGTGGTCGGTAGCTTTGCGAGTTGGAAACTCTATCAGTAATTAATATTATGGGTTCATAGAGTATCATATATGTACATTTATCAAGATCATTGCATATGCATTTTGGGTGAATATAAAACATGTGAAACTAACAGTTGGAATTAAATCTACCTACTGAGTTGGAAATACTCATTCCTAAATATTTTACAGGGAATTTTGAGAACTGAATTGAAGTTTCAAAGAGACGTGGAATACTTTTGGGGTTAGGACCTTTTGGATGTAATATAGTGAAGTATGACTTTAGTTGTTAATAATTTCTTATGTAACCCATTTTTGTGTAAAAAAAAAAGGGATGTCAATGATAAATGATTGTAAATATGTAAAGTTGTCATAGTAGTAAAAGAAAAAAATTACATATATAAAGTCTACTATTCATGCTCTTGGGATTTCAGGACGTGACAATTAATGGTATCAGAGCCAGTTTTATTATGTTTTATATCAGAGGAAAACTAGAATTGAATTTTAAGTAAATTTAATATATTTTGTAAAAGTAAATTGTATACATTTAATAGGATTTCAAACGTTTGGATGTGTTAGGATACATTATGCCGCCAGAGAGAATTAATCGTTTTAAACCGTACTAATTTAGAGATAACAGGAAATAAATTGATTAAAGGACGTCATCTTTTTATAATCGAAAGGAGATTTTGTAAAGCACATAGAACGACGAGTAGGAAACCAAATGATGATATTAAAACATATTCAACGGTTGAAAAGGCAAATGCATGGGCAGATAAACCGGATCCTAACAAGTATTACCCGACTTGCGTGCTCACTGATTGTTGTACTAAAGTTGTGGGCGTGAGACAAGAAAAATTAAATGTTGAGGAAAGGTATGAATAAGATTGTTTTATTATTTGATTGATTGGGTGCTTGCTTGATTGTTTGTTTGAATTGCGTGGTTGTTAAATTCTTGTGCCTTAGCTATTGTTTATGCCTCTCGTTGAACTTTCCACCACTTGATATTGATCTGCATACATAACTATATTTATATTCTAACCCTTTAATTTGTTTTGTCATTGAAAGAAAACAAAACAAAATGAACTCCAATGTGCATAATAGTTCATCAAACCAAGGCAACAATCCAAAATTAGTGACCATTTGTAATGTTTTAAAGGAATTGACGTCTGTGATCGGGAAACAAAACTCAAATGCGGGTGATCGTACTGGTGTTACTGAGGTTATAAATGAAGAGTCAGAACGGAGGATTAAGTTACTAAGAGAGCTGAAAAGGATGAATCCTCCAATTTTAATAGGTGAACAAGACCCGAATGTGGTTGATAAATGGATCAAGCAAATCAAGAAGTTGTTGGACTTGCTAGCAAAACCTGCAGATTCTCGAGTTATTCTAACCTCACATTTGCTTGAGGGAGAGGCAGATTATTGGTGGGACTTTATAAAGTCGAGTTACGATACCGAAACAACGACATGGGAAGAATCTGAGGAACTCTTCTTTGGAAAGTATTTTCGAGAGTCGGTAAGAGATGCAAAGATGGAGGAATTTGTTCAACTTATTCAGCGCAACATGTCTATTGCTCAGTATGAGTCCAAATTTGCAGAACTATCTCGTTTTGCTCCTTCGTTAGTAGCAACTAAACCCTTGAGAGTAGAGAGATTTGAAAGAGGTTTGCGTCCATCCATTCAAGAAAAACTAGTAGTTCTAATGCTCCGTACTTATGTAAATGTGGTGGAAAGTGCCTCTTTAGTGCAACAACAAATAAATAATTCTCAAATCTTTCACCAAACGAGAGACCAGAAAAGGGTTGCTCATCAAGGTAGCATGCCGAATAAGAGACATCAGACATCATCTCAATTTTCATCATGGAGAGCTCCACAAGCTAGCATGAATGGTTACGTCCCGAAGTGTTTTAACTGTGGAAAGTCGGGCCATATCAAAAGAAATTGTCCATCCGGAGATTCTTCTCAACGACAATCTACATATCCACAACAAATTAAACAAGGAGTTTCTATTAACCAGTTTAATTCTCAAAGACCTCAGCTTCAAGCCCCTGAATTTTCATCTCCTCGTTATTAAACACAGAGGGAGGTCCAATAACAATGGGCAAGGGTTTTCTCGATCTCTGCAGATGAGAATCCATCAACAAATGCGGTTATTGAAGGTACTTTTCCAGTTTACAATTCACTGGCTAAAATTTTATTTGATACTGGTGCTACACATTCGTTCATAGCTGCATCATTTCCATCAACCTTGGACTTATCTTTGGAATCACTTAACACATCCCTCCACGTTGCCACACCGTTAGAAGATAATATACAAACAGACCGGGTGTCTAAGGGATGTGTAATAAAGATAATTGAACATGATACTGAGATAGATTTAATATGGTTAAGGATGTCCGGCTACGATGTGATACTTGGAATGAATTGGTTGTCCAAGTATCGAGCAATAATGGAATGCCACCGAAAGAAATTAAGTATTTTATCCGAATAAGGAAAGGAACCTCATTTCTTTGGAGCAAAAGAAATTTGTCCACCTTATGCAAATCTATTGCTAACGCTCGAGTTCTTAGAAGTGACGAAATTCTAAGTTACTAATGTCCATGAAGTTAGAATTCGAAAAAGATCAACCTCAATGTTCAATTTCAATTGTTCGTGAATTTATAGAAGTATTCCCGAAGGAGCTTAGGTCATTGCCACCAAAAAGAGAAGTTGACTTTTCTATCAATGTCTTTCCTGGTACTGCTCCAGTATTTATTTCACCATATCGTATGGCTCCTGCGGAACTTAAAGAATTGAAAATACAAATCGAGAAACTTTTGGAACAAGGATTTATTCGACCAAGCACTTCACCTTGAGGAGCTCTTGTATTGTTTGTAAAGAAGAAGAATGGATCGCTTAGATTGTGCATTGATTATCGAAAGCTTAATCAAGTCACAATAAAGAACAAATATCCCCTTCCACGGATAGATGATTTGTTTGACCAACTAATGTGATCAACATGTTTCTCAACTCCGGATTAAAGAAGAAGACATTCTTAAAACAACATTCAGATCTCGATACTGACATTTTGAATTCTTAGTAATGTCCTTCGGATTAACTAGCGCCCCAACTGCTTTTATGAAGCTTATGCATCGGGTTCTAAAGCCTTTTCTAGACGATTTTGTGACCGTATTTATTGATGACATATTGATATATTAAAAATCACGAGAGCAACATGAGCATCATTTAAGAGCTGTTCTTCAAACCCTAAGAGAGCATAAACTTTATGCAAAATTTGAGAAATGTGATTTTTGGACATCATAGATCCAGTTTCTAGGGCATGTTATATCAAAAAAAGAAATATCTGTAGATCCGGTAAAAGTAGAAGCGATACTGAATTAAAAGACTCCAGAAACAATATTTGAGAGTCGGAATTTTCTTGGATTGGCTGGGTATTATCGAAGATTCATTGAGAATTTTGCTAGGTTAGCAAACCCTTTGACTCGGTTGACTAGGAAATGAGTTAAATTTGAGTGGAATAAAATTTGTGGGAAGTCATTTGAGGAACTATGTTAAACTAACAACAGTCCCAAGTGCTAACAATTCCATCAAGTGAAGAGCAATATGTAGTATATTGTGATGCATCTCCAAAAGGTATCGGTTGTGTTTTGATGCAACAAGGTAGAGTAGTGGGTTATGGATCAAGACAACTCAAGTCTCACGAATTGAATTATCCCACCCACGATTTGGAACTTGCTGCCATTGTTTTTGCATTAAAAATATGGTGATGCTACCTTTACGGTACTGATTTCGAAGTATATTCCGATCATAAGAGCTTAAAACATTTATTCACTGAAAAGGGATTAAATCTACGATAGAGGAGATGGATGGAGCATCTCGAAGATTATCAGTTTTCTCTTCATTATCATCTGGAAAGGCTAATGTGGTAGCTGACCCTCTGAGTAGGAAGACATATGCACTTTTAGTTTGCACGATGGATATGAGGAAAACTAGAGAAGTTGAATCTTATAACTAGCAATTGGTTAAAGATATTAATACAGTTTATGTGCATAATATCAGAGTAGAGTCTACCATCGTATCCAAGATCGTAAAAGACCAGCTAAACGATACAGAATTGGAAAACATCCGAATGAAAATCTCTAATGGGAAGAATGTAGAAGGTTGGACGAAAAAATCAACTGGGACTCCGCGAGTAGCGGATTCATGAGGTGCGAGGACTTTGCTACCATAACAGATTGGTAGTCCATAATAATAAGATATTGAAAGAAGAACTGCTTCAAGAGGCACATCGTTCCAAGTATACAATTCATCCGGAAAGTATTAAGATGCATCAAGATCTAAAAAGACACTTTGGGTGGAAGGGCATGAAAAGGGATATTGCTGAATATATTGCCAAGTATATGACTTGTAGAAAATAAAAGTTGAGCACCAAAGATCCGAAGGATTGCTACAACCCTAAGCAATAGCCGAGTGGAAATGGGATCTTATCATGATGGATTTTGTCACAAGATTACTTAGAACATGTGGTGGGTACAATGCTATTTGGGTAGTAGTTGATAGACTCACAAAATCAGCGCACTTCTTATCAATGAAAGTGACAGATTCGGTTGATACTCTAAGCCGATTATATGTGAAGGAAATCATTAGACTTCATGGTGTTCCGCGGTCGATTGTCTCTGACAAAGATCCAAGATTTATATCTCAATTCTGGAAAGCTTTTCAAAGAGCTCTTGGAACAAATCTAAATTTTAACACAGCGTTTCATCCTTAAACCGATGGGCAATCTGAGCGCGTTATTCAAATCCTAGAAGACATGTTAAGAGCTTGGGTATTGGATTTCAAAGAAAGTTGGGCCGAACATCTACCGCTAGTAGAATTCGCATACAATAACAGTTTCTAATTTTCGTTGAAAATGGCACCACGAAGCGCTATACAGCAGACTTTGTCGTTCTCCTTTATGTTGGGCAGAAGTGGGTGAGAAATAGTTTACTGGACCAGAAATTATTAAAGAAATGACAGAAAAAATGCCTCAAATTCGCAAGAGGTTATTAACAACTCAAAGTCGAGAAATAGTTACGCTGACAAGAGGAGAAGACCACTTGAATTTTCGGTGGAAGACTTTGTTTTGCTAAAGGTAACCCTAAAAAAGGTCTAATTAGGTTTTATTCGAAAGGAAAGCTTGCTCTTAGATACATTAGACCTTTTGAAATTCTCAAAAGAATTGGCGATCTTGGGTATCGACTATCATTATCACCAGAGTTTTCTCGAATTCACAATGTCTTTCATGTCTCCATGTAAGAGAAATGTGTACCAGATGATTCTCAACGCATTGAATGGAAAGGATTACGATTGGACGAAGACACATCTTATGAAGAAAAACCCGTTATGATCATTCACCAAAAAGATCGAATATTGCGGAATAAAGTAATTCCTCTAGTCAAGGTATTATGGGAATAACATGGAAACGAAGAAGCAACTTGGGAATTACAATCAGAGATGCAAGAGAAGTACCCATATCTTTTCACAGGTTGAGTACTCTTTAATTTCGAGTACGAAATTTTTTTTTTGAGGGAGGAATGTAAGAACCTGAAGTTTTATTGTATATTCATGTTAAGCTTGCTGATTTTGTAAAACAAAAATAAAATTTAAGCTATACTAAACTAAATAATAATAATAATAATAATAATAATAATACAATTTACTTGGAGAAGTCATCCAAACTCACCACTCATGCATGCTAATTAATGACTTTAATCCAAAGTTTTTGATAGAAATCACACAAACTCACCACCTAAGCATTGTAAATTAATGACTTTAGTCCAAAGTCTTTAATAAAAGTCACACAAACTCACCACATAAGCATTGCAAATTAATAACTTTAGTCCAAAGACTTTGAGAAAAGTCATTTTGTTTTCAAGAACGGAGAGAGGGACTAAGAGGTTCAAGAGAAATCTGGGCAGCAGCTTTGGCTACAAGAAAAACCTGTAGGAATCTTAATTTCTTCTTTTAGTTCTTATGTTTTATGTGCATGTATGTTGTGTATGATGCATTGGTTGCTTACTTGGATGAATTTGAATGGTTAAAGACTTCTTTTAGAGCCTATATTCAATGGTTTATGAGCGGTGCAAGCGCTGGAATCAATCTTCTAAAGCTCTAGATTGTTGAAAGCATGATTTTTATGCTTAGAAATGTCACGGACAGTTGGAATATTGTTTATATAGACGTGCATGTCTCATTACCCTAATAAGATAGCTAAAAATGCATATATTGTGGACATGCATGTACTATATTCACATATATAATACATAGAATGTAAAAACAAGTTAGAAACTCATTAGAAAAAAACTGAATTTTGTTAGTTGTTGATGTATGTGACATTAAATCTGAAATTCTTAATTTGATCCTAAAGGGTCTTGTGTACTAGTTTAGAGAGTATGTTACCAAAGTTATGTTTTCTAAGGCCTAAAGGGTGGATCAATGTATACAAGAGGAGATTAATCTTATATGATTTATTTAGTTAGAGAATGTAGGTGAGAGGTCTTTCTAGTCAAATGATATTGCTTCTTATCATGAACCTCACGTTAATGATTTGCTTTATCATTCATACTATGATGTTAACCTTGATAATATTTTGTATGAAGTTTGTGCGTTATTTATATTGCTTGTTTCAAAATTCATGCTCTATTGTCATATACGTGCATAACATCGTATGACATAAACACTCATATATCATATTTACGAAATTACAAGAAAGGTATTAAGAAAGAAAGGATGTGAATCGCAATACCAATTATCCTTGGGTTAAATCCCTAAACCTGCAGGAAGATCCCGCGGAAGGGATGATGGTTGGGGTCAGGCCGGTAGCTTTCAGAGTTGGAAAATCTATCAGTAGTTAATATTATGGGTTGCATATAATATCATTTATGTGCATTTATCACGATCATTGCATATGCATTTTTGGGTGAATATAAAATATATGAATCTAACAGTTGGAATTAAGTTATACCTATTGAGTTGGAAATACTCATTCCTAAATATTTTACAGGGAAAAAATTTCAAGAATTGAATTGAAGTTCCAAAAAGACGTGAATACTTTTGGGTTAGGACTTTTTGAATGTAATATAGTGACGTATGATTTAGTTGTTAGTAATTTCTTATGTAACCCCTTTTTGTGGAAAAAAAATGGGGAGGTCAAGGATTGTAAATATGTTAAGTTGCTATTGTAGTAAAAGGAAAAAATTATATATATAAAGTCTACTACTCATGCTCTTGGGATTTCGGAGCGTGACAATTAATAATTGTAAATATGTGAAGTTGCCATAGTAGTAAAAGAAAAAAATTATATATATAAAATTTACTACTCACGCTCTTGGAATTTCGGGGCGTGATAATGGTCTTCCATTTTCTCAAGTCTAATTTTTTAACCTCTTTGTGATTGAGAATAAGTATTGCCGCATTGGAGCTGATGCTATGTGACAAAATGTGAGATCCTTATTATTATATCAAATGGCCACACAAGAGGACAACTCACCAAAATCCACCTCCATGAGGGCCTTGGCTTGGACAATGAGTAACGAGTCCCACAAAAAGCAGCCAACTGAATAACAAACAGACAAACACAAATGGAGCACTCATTAATGCATACAGATCAACAAGAGAATGTAGCAAATCAATATTAGCTTATCAGCTCTACACTGGCACAGCAAACTCTGGTATCAACAAATGAGTTTGATGCTCAATGGGCCATTTTTAATATTCACAAGACATGCCCAACTGTTTCTCTTACTGAAAAACAAAACATCCCTAATCCATCCCAAACGTGTGAAATAATCTGAAGAATCTGCACATGATTGTGCATTTTTGAAGCTACCAGTAATTCACAGGATACTAACCTCATGCTGATGTAATTTCCATCGCTTTGTTGTTCAAGTCATCATTCAAACATATATGCTTTACGAAGTACCTTTGAATCACGGTCAAGGCCATGTGTTGCCACCTATTTTGAACCATCATGACAAAATTGAGTCAGAAGACACTGAGATGAGATGAGGAGTCTATATGTAGATGAAAGGACCACCGCGAACAGTTTCCAAAGCACGGGAAACTAACCATATGGCAAAGTGTTGCATAACGCTCCTCACTGAGGAATAACGGCCTTCCTCTATGCAATCCAACGTCCTGCAAAGGAGGTTGAATATTGCTAATATTAAATACAACAACCAAGCACATACAAGAGGATGTGGATGATCACTGGCCGAATTAAGTTATAAGGTGTACTCGACGTTTAGCCACAATACAAGGTAAAGATCTACAGAGTGAAATCAGAAAGAAGCTCTTTCGGTGAAGCTAAAGTTACCTCTTCACCATAAGCATCCAAGTAAGGAGATGGCCACAGAGCTTGTCTAAGCCCACTAAGGAGGACGACTGTAGTTTTCTGCAAAGTGACAAATATCTCAATCAAAATTTTCAAATCATTTATTCAAAAATATGAACATGCACCCTGACGAAGGATGCGAGGAATACTCTGATAAGCAGATATATCCCAGTTCCAGCACCACATGTCGTTGCATGAAGCCTGCATCCACTTCCCCTGAAGCAGTAACAATGAGCTCTAGAGTCAAGAATACATATATTAACGATAAGCCACTTTTTGAGACCGTAACAATAAGTGAAGAACCTGCAGCACGGCTTCCAGAAGGGGGAGCATAATTTGCCACAAAGAAGGCACAATACAGGTTCCTTGGGCACAGATCCACATTCAAGGCAATGCTGATTTATGTATCTAAATCCGTATAAACCATAGTCAGTTTATGGAATTCAGGTATAACGAATCTAAGAATTAGCAAGCATATCTGAGAAGAGGAACATGCACCTCTGAAGGAGATCCTGGTAAATATAAGGTAGTTTTATCAACCTAAATGGCACTGCAGGGGTGGAATATATTATATTTTTAAGTTCACCTTTCCTGAAACAATTATCCCAATGATGATACCATTTTATAGCTAGACATCGAAGTGTCCCATCTTTCAAAACATCATCCAGTGAGGGGATACCAAGCATAATGTGTAGTCTTTTAATTTCTGAGAACTCCTCTGTCTGCGTGTGACTGAAGTTATTCATTGTATCATGGATGCCGTGGGGTGAACTATCAAAGATCTTCTCAAAGGTTGAAAATCCAAGTATTCTTGAAAGCAAAGCACACCTCCGCAGATAAGGAAAAGTCAGGCGATGAATAAAAGTGTTGATGCCGCAATTGGGATCAACATACTCGGATCTGAAGAAATGTGGTGCGATTTTATCCTCATTCATAGCATTCAATATGTCATTAATCATACCATCCTCAGAACCTATTTCACGTTTGTTAGTTTTCAATCCTGCACAGTATGTGATTAATGCCTGCAAACAAAGGATTGTAAGACTGCCACGCAAAATGAGCAAATAAACATTATATCAAATTTATAAAGAGCCACCACAACGCACCTGAGTTACTGAAACAACGTATAAAATATGAACAATAGAAATGAACGACTCCTTGCAAGCTAAGAATGGACTGGGAAGGCAAAAGAAAATCCACATCAATGATGAGAAGGGGTCATGAGCAAGAACAGGATCAGAAGCATGCTTCCAGAAAATGGTATCATGATGTGGAATCTTCTGTTTTAGTTGATTCAGTACCATCATCAAATTCCCTGCATAAAAACCAAATCAATAACACATAAAATATTTATACATGGTCTTTTTCTGGATTTAGTAAATACTTTTCAGTCCAAGCAATGAATGTAACATAAAACACAAAAATGGCAATGATGTATCATGTAGAAGACTGATATCAAAATCATAGCAATTCACCTCCTTGTTCTGATGTGCAACTGGCAGATCTTTTACCGGGATGACCTACGCAAACCGATTTTCCAAACCATTGAATACCTTTAAATCTCAGAAGCACTTCAGTGGGATTTTCCATTCGTTTGGACTCGGAAGCTTCAAGGAACACAGACAATATATCTTCACCAGCCGATCTAGCTCCAACAAATAATGAATCAAGGCCATACGAAGGAGACAAAGAAGTAAGACTACTGCGAGCACCAATTTCAGTTGCAATGAGAGAGTACATAAGTGCATCCCACATGATCGACGAGTGGCTTCCTAAAGCAAATGTTGAACATTCGTTTTCATTCCTTTCTAAAAACATAGCTTTAAGTGCAAGGAGAAGAGGCGAAGAATTAGATTCCACTCTCTCATTTTGCTTATCAGCAAAAATTTCAAGCATTTTAACTCTCGATACTATTAAAGCAGTCGTCTGTAGTAAGATCAAAGCTTGCCGAACATGAAAGAGTTTATCATTTGATTTCTCTGAATGGCCAATGGCAGGCAATGAACCAGAAGCAGTTACAATCCGTTGCTTTTTTTTCTCAGGAGAGCATTGAGGCAATGCAGAGTTTGCAAGCAGACGGCATACAGGACAAAGAAATTCCCCCTGATGAAAGCACGCGGAACCATTACATGAAAAAATACATACACAAACACACAAGGAATAAATGGATCTCATCTGATCACTCCCCAGTTATTGTTATTTGGAGCAACAGACCCTGAATAATTTTTTAGATACTGCTCGTTCTGGGAAAATCATGATAACTATTCACAGCTGGTGTCATCTTCCCGAGGTGTGATTAGCTATATGTTCCTGGCTTTAATTCAGATCAAGCTGAGAGAGTTAAAAAGAATAATGAAGAGCAAGTTTCTTAACTTGATGAAAGGGATGGACCTTAGAGTGAAGGAAGCTAAGGATAATCTATCTCATATTCAATCTGCATTGCACGGGTACTTAGAAAAGAGGCGAATCGAGTATCCGTACTGTACCGTACCGTACCGTACCCGAGTCGGAGACGAGTCCGATTCGCCTTGGATACGTCCCCGACCCGTACCCGACCAATTGGGTACGTTGGTTAAATCGAGGACAGTTCAATTTAAAAAAACGGGGACGTATCAGATACAGTTTAAAGTAATTGAGACGTACCGTGCATATTTAATTTTGGAAAATCCTAACTCGAACGAGCGCTGCTGGAACTCTGCGACTGCGCTGCTCCTGAAACTTCAAGGTTTGATTTTGGGAGATGTTTTTTCTTTTTAACTTGAATGTGTACAAATCAACTTGAATGGTCAACTAGGAACTAAATAAATAAGAAACATCCCAGTCCCCACAATCTTGCCATGGGTCCTGTCAATTCTTTTAATGTTTCACATGCATCCATATGATATAATTTATACAATTTCTGTTTGAAGAGCAACATGTAGAAACTAGAAAGTGGAGTATGGTAGATGTGTTAGTTAGCCATTTCAAAAGAATTACTTTTTATTGATCAACTGTTTGTAGTTAAAGATTGACGGTGAGTACACTTCTATAGTTACACCTCCCAATCTCAACAACAAAGTACTGAAGTTGGCAGTACCACCGGTAGTGGTTCATTTGACGTGTCTTCATTGCAAAGTGAAGGTATTCCTATGTAGTGGAAGTTTGTGACCAGATTAGGAAAATAAGGAAAATATAATGTAACTTTTGCCATGAAGTTTGATCATCAAGTTATTTTAGAGTCGGGTTGTGACTCTGAGCTTGAAATGCAAAGATTGGATGAAGAGTTTAAAAGAATAAAAGATGATTTGGCACCTCTAGAAGTTCTTTTGCCTAGTGAATTGCATTTGGACACAAATTCTTCACTTAAGAAAAGAAAAGTCGATATATCGCTTACTATGAGAACTTTTGGTATTCAAACAAAGATAAGTTGGATCAAGAAATATCAAGAATGTTTTATACGGGAGGCTTGCCATTCAATCTTGCAAGAAATTGACATTATATGAGACTAAACACTTTTGCTACCACTTAGATCAACTTGGGAAGAGAAGGGGATGACAATCGTGACCGATGGATGGAATGATCCGACAAGGAAACTACTCTTCAATTATGGCTACTTCTGGAAATGGTCTCATGTTTCTTAAAGCGGAGAACTGCTTTGGTGAAGTGAAAGATAAGTATTTCATTGCTAGTCTATGAAAAATGTTATTCACGAAGTTGATCACCAAAACATTATCCAAATTATAACTGATAATGCAGCTAATTGTAAGGGGTCAAGAGAGATCATGTCACCTCTATTGGACACCCTGTGTTGTCCATACGCTTAACCTCGTCTTGAAGAATATTTGTGCAGCAAAAATGTTTCTGACAATGAGAAAACTTTTTAAGAGTGTAGTTTGATCACTGATATTCATGAGGAACTTCATCATGAACCACAATATGGGACTAACCATCTTATTTTCAATCTTGAAATAACTATTTGTGGCCGAAACACATTTTGCCTCAATCATATTGATGCTTAAGAGGTTTAGACTTGTCAATTTCAAGCCATAGTTATAAGTGAAGAATGGACTTCTTATAGAGAAAAGGTAAGGCCAATCTATGAGATGATTATGCATTATGACACCGACAAGGCATGTCTTCACTTAGTATATGAGATGTGAGATTCCATGATCGAAAAAATGAAGACTGAGATTTATAAGAGAGAAAAATGACTTAGATATTCAAACTCCTCTCCTCCAATCTTTGGCTTTTAAAGTACTTGGGCAACCCACATCATCCTCTTGTTATGTACGAAATTAAAGTACATATGCCTTCATTCGCTCACTAAGGAGGAACAAATTGAATCCAAGCCGTGCTCATGATTTAGTTTACATGCACAACAATCTTCGTCTTTTATCAATGAGTTTCGAATAATATGAGGATAAGAATACGAAGATGTGGGATCTTGGTGAGGATGCTTTTGATAGATGTGGGATTTATAGATTTGGCAAAACTCTCACTCGATGAACTACATTTTGAAAACGAGTTGCTTGTTGAGCATAGATATTTTTTTATTAATTGTATTTTTAATTATTAAGGGTCTGTTCTTTTGACCTTAAGTCAGTTACTTAAGTACTTAACTTAATTTAAGTGACCTTAACTTAACTTACTTTAATTTAAGTACTTAAATTACTATTCATCACCACAACCCACCACCATCATCACAACCACCACCATCACCACCATATTAACCGACCACCACAATCCATCACTACTACCACCATCACAACCCACCACCACATAAACCAAAACCGCCACCACCACAACCCACCACAATCCATCACCACCACCACCATAACCCATCATCACCACCACAACCCACCACCACCATCACAACAACCCACCATCACCACCACAACCCATCACCACCACCATCACAATCCATCACCACCACCACCACCACAACCCAACACCACCACCATCACAACAACAACCCACCACCATCACCACCACAACTCACCATCGCCGCCGCCACCACCACCCACCACAATTTCTTAGTGAATAGTGGTGGTGGTGATGAATAGTGGTGGTGTTGAATAGTGATGATGATGAATAGTGGTTGTGATGAATAGTGGCGGTGTTGAATAGTGATGATGATGAATAGTGGCGGTGATGAATAGTGATGTTGGTGATAAATACTGGTGCCAGTGGTGAATAATGGTGGTAATGAAAGACGTTATGTACACATACATGAATGTACTTAACTTAACTTAAATACTAAAAATTTAAGTGCAAAAGAACATGGCCTAAGTATAAATTTAATTTTTTATTTTTTGTAGCCTAATCCAAGTCGTATCCGTATCTGAAAATTTTATGTTTTCTGAATTTTGTACCCATACCCGTATTTGTATCCGTGCAACCTAGTATTCAATCTTTGATGGAAAAGTACACTTTAAATCTAACGCTAGCGGATGATGAATGTGCAAAAAGTAGAGATTTTAATAAGATCGTAAGATGTCAATTTTTGTTCTACAAACAGAAGACAAAGGAGGGCTAATGTTTGGAAACCAAAACAAAAAGGTGGGCTGGGGTAAAAGATTCGAGAAAGATGAATGAAACTTTAGTGATGTCTCAATTATGGGGTATTCATGTAGATAATAAAAAATGTTGACTAGCTGGATTAAGGACAACTGGATGAAGAGAGCAAACCGGTGGTCACAGCCTCTGCCGACGGCTTCTTCATGGGTTCAAAAAAGATTACAGAACTTCATTAGTAAAGCATGCCCGGCCCAAGAAGAGGATAAGTTCACTTGGTCTTGGAAAGGAAGCAGATTCACAGCAAGAAGCACTTATAACACATTAGGGGAGGAAGGTAATAGGGTGATCTGGTTCGACAACTTTTGAACAAATTATCAGCTCCTACGACTTCTTTTACAGGATGGTTAACACCCCAAAATAAACTACTAATCAACGACACCCTCAAAAGAATGGGCTATTTTGGGGGATAAAAGGTGTGTGCTTTGCGAAAAAATTTGAAGACATTAGAGATAATCTCCTTTTCGAATACGAGATAACGTGAATGATTTTGAAGGAAATGTTAACCTTCCTTAGGAGCTCCTGTAAAGAGCATAAATGTCATATGCTTATCCCATAGTTCTCAAAGTTAATCAAAAATTCTATCCGGACAAATTTTACAAGAATGACATTCACAATGACAAGCCATGAAATTTGATTCTATGAAAATCGAGGATTATTCAAGAATGAAGTGGTTACCAAAGAAAAAATATCAAATGAGAATGTTGAGGATATGGCATTCTTGACAAAAGTGCTCAAGAGACTGCTGAAGCACTCCCTGAAGATTGGTGGCTGGAACACCATCTGAAGACTGACAAAAGAGCAACAACAACAAATAACCAGAGTCTGCTTCAGCAATCCCTGAAGGTTTGAAGCTGATACACTATTTGAAGAATGGGCAAGAGACAACTTTGAAGAGATAGAGTCTGCTTCAGCACGCCGTGATGATTCAGAGCTAGAGCAAAATCCTGACGTTACACTGAGAGGCTCCCGCATGATCCGACTGACATCGTGAAAGCTCCGAGAGGTATGCAGACGTCATTAAGAGTTCAGCAAACACCAGCAAGTGGTCTAAGAAGATAAAGATCCATGAATTCAAATTTGACACCGAAATCTTCAAGAAATTTGCTAGAATCTAAGAGAAAGATTCTGATAATGATCATTGGAATTTTTGGTGTGCTAGAGAGCTTGAAAAGAGCAAGCGAGGGCAGCAGCACAGAACACGATCAGATAGAGCAACTCGAGCGCACACAGAGAATTCACAGATTTCAACTAACGGTAGCAGGGTTCTATATACTGAGTTGAAGACGTGTGTGGTGCTGAGGAAATCAGAACTCGTGGAGTTTGATCCACGATTGGTCCGGAGTTCAACTAGAGCGATGCTCGTTGATGGGACAATAGGAGCTCGGTGTTCAGCCGCGGACAGGCAGTGTCGCGGGCTGCAGAGCATTGATTGAGGCTGCGGAATAGTGACAGAGTGTGTCATTGATTAAAGGGGAGCAGAGACTGAGTTTGCAGAACTCAGGGTGTCCGACTTATTGGCGAAAAAGCTAGAAGAGTCGCTGACTGAAGATACAGCAACTCTGGTGAAGAGTGTGTTTAAGCAGTCCGTGAGCTATACACTGCAATAGAATAGGCTAAGTCTCAGAGGCAGTACTGTAGCTATTTATTATTGAGAGTGTGTAGGCTGCATGAAGAGAATCTGTGAGTTCAAATTGCTAGCTAGTCTAGGTATTTAGATTAAGCGTTAGGTTTCAGCTAGGTGAGAAGTTGAGGTGTGAGCCCTTGTACTTCGAACTGTGATAGTGTAATCCTGAGGATCGGAGCATCCTCCCCGGACGTCGGCAAGTTGCCGAACTGGGTGAACAAATACTGTGTCTTTCTTATTCTGTCAGTAGAGTAATTCCGCAGAAGATACAGAGAGTGCTTAAGCAGAAGATATAACTCCAGGGGCTATAACTCCGCATCAGCAACGCAGCAGATTTCAGAGAATATCTGAAATTTGAAAGTCAAAAATGTCATCTCTTAACATTCCAAAAAAATATGATCAAGACATTAACAGGTTAAAGGAGATGAGGATTGTGAGATAAGCCTTCGTGATATCAGCTTGCTTAATGGTTGGTCTCTATTTTGTACAGAGTATTTAAGATCTTAGGTCAGCTCAATTGGTGCTTGTAGAGGTGTTTTGCTAAATAAGTTTTAGTTCTTGCATGTCTGTAAAACTGGTCATTTAGGATTTTGTCCCTGGCTGGTATGGATTGTCTTGGGAGAGTTCCGTCTTATTCTTTTTTTTCTTTATATATATATATATATATATATATATATATATCCCCTTTAAAAAAAAAAACAAAAAGATCTCAAATCATTACCTGGTTTGGATCCACAATGCTTGTCGCCTCGGTGGCTCTTCTATTGAAACTATAATAAGCCAAGAAAATTACTAAATATGTAAACTGGGTGACTAACAAAATGTACACATCTGATGCAAATTAGAGACATACCGTGTTTTAAGTGAACACAAATATCGATCAAGGCATTCCTGATGAACTGCATGTCCACAAGAAGAAAGAAAAATTCCATCATAATCAGCTGGGGAGAAGCCATCATATCCAAACTGGAAACTGGACCCTGAAACTATCTCATCATCGTGTGGTTTTGTAAGAGTGGCTTCAGAGTGGTTCTCTATCTTCTTTTCTGATGCCCCAGCTATATGCTTTTTGATAAATGATAAATCAGCATCTAAGCCTGTCAAGCTCTCCAAGAAGATCAACGAGTTTGTTTCACCATTCATGTGATCATGTACCTCTTTCCAAACAGAAAAGTACAAATCTGCCTCTAAGTTGTCAAATGAGCAAAAATCCGTCTTATTTGTCTTTCTGGACTGGCATGACACTTCATTATCAATACCTAATGGGTCCACATCCCCCATGTAATGATAAGTGTCCGTGCTTTCCAGCGACATATCAATGGCAAAATCATCAACTGGACGGGACGGTACCATCGCAGAAGACATACTAGTCCCCGATGCACATGACTTTCCAATGTGTTTTGGTTCATGAATGGGCTCCCATGATGGTGTACCCTTATCGACAAACCTCACCAGCTTAGATTTCTGTCCAAAAGGGAAAAAAGATCAATTATGTTAACCGCGAGAGCTTTACTGAAAGTAATTGGCCATAGAATCCAATAGTGGTCAATAGCAACAACACGGGTGTCGGTGATAGCAATATTACTACAATGAGATCCATAAACAAATTAAATATATAATTTCAAGTAGTCCTTACTTGCAGCAGAACTGGAATAGAAAGTGGGCTCCTCGAATGTGCATGGCAGAGAGCACAAACATGATCATAATCAACAGTTTCATCAATATCATCATCCTTTTCCTCTTCTTTAAGACCTCCTGATTCATTCAACTCATCACTTGCAGCAGTATTGATGCTTTCAAGGAATTTAGACTGTTCTGCTTTCATTTTTCCCTGGTACAACAAAGTCAAAAGATGTCCGCATAAAGCAGTTAAGGTCTACTGAACAGCTCCGGAGAGATTTGTAAAAGAATTCAAAGCATAGGAAACTATTATGATACATAAATGTCAATGAGCGATAGACTGAGCAGACAGTCTTATATCGAGACTTGTATAATTTAAACAGTGAAGCGGCTCAAGACCACCACTTGATTCTTATTTATTTGTAATAAAATACTAAACCACCAGAAAGACCTATAGATACGAGCCCACTGAATTGTTACAGTCTTATATTGAGACTTGTATAATTTAAACAGCGAAGAATATGACTCAGACAGGTCTATGCCATGATATCAACCTCTAATTTGAAAAGCATGTGCCATAAAAACCCCAAATTTGAGGTGTGAATAAGCAATGTCTACTACATAACTATAACCCAATTAGTACTTGTACTAACTGCAACTTACACAAAGATAAACTGTTCAATAAACTGACACACAATAAATGGCATATAGAACGAACTCACCAATATTGCAGCTTGCCTCAGCCGAGCTTTTTCTTTGTGCTTATCACTGTTCAAGTTCATGCTGTCAGTACCTGTGCTGTTACTTATACCAGATGGAGACAAACTACCAATTACTTCAGGAGCAATTACTCTCAATTTGTTCATGCAACTAATGTCAATCTCGGCAAACTTCTTTAGTAAGCTCCGAGTAAGTATAAAAAGGTTATCACTTCCTCCTTCCATCACAATGGGAAGATCGTCCTTCATGCACTTTCTCATCAATCGCACAAGAAGTGACAGCAAGCTATGCACTTCAACTGTATCAGTTTTAACTTGATCAATTTTCTCACAAGCAAAGGCTATCAAAGGGATTGGATCCTCAGCATGATGCGGGCCATTACTTCCCTTAAGCAGCGAACAAATATCAAGTGCAAGTGAAAGTAAATGGAGGGCTGTTAGAAGCACTCCATCTGGTGCACGAGATGGGTTTTGATCATCAGTTACACATGCATAATAGATAACTGCACGAGTAAGTTGTAGGACCACTTTACAGGTAGCAACTCTGGTTATTCCTTTAAGAGGATGGTAAATCTTAGACCACCTAGGCAGCAGAGCTGTCATAGCAGAAGTACCACAAAAATGAAGGTACCTTTCTTCTGCAACCTGCAAATCCTTCGGTCTCCATCGAGGGTGATAAAGATCCAAGTCTTTCCAATACTTTTTTCGCAGAGAATACTTGCCCTGTCATTCAAAGACAGAAGGGAACGTCAAGAGATTTTCCTGAAATTGCAAGCAAAGATAAAACATTTAGAATGAAAAGCATACCTGGTTGAAACCAGAGGGGTTGGAATAAACAGCAACATCGTCTAAAATACTAGAAAATATATTACTATTTTTCAGGTCGGGAGGGAGGGATTTTATAAGCTGACTATGAGTAGCATCACCAATGGCCAATCTACGAATCAATTCCCTTTTCAACCCTTCCTCTATACTTAAACCACAAAATCGCCTTTCTTTCACTATTTGTATTAGAAGAATGAGCATTTCCTTCACCAAAGTTGGTTCATACCTAAAAGCAAAACATATGTCAGTAACTCCACAGTTGACCAATTAATAATAATAAACAAAAGGTACAGAAAGGACAACCACAAGGATGGATGCTCAAATTAAGAAAGGGGTCAAAGTCAACTACTAATATGGATTGTTGTGGAAAAAGGTATGCTCAGTTGCATGAGAGAAAAGTAAACATCAGCTAAGAAAACGACATAATACGTCCAGAATACATGATAAAATGAAGTATCTCCATCGATTAATACCAATTTGAAAAGGAAAAATATAGACAGAAGGTTGCAGAAAGAAAGTTAAATCACATTATGTACCGAAAGAAAAGAGCTCAACTGCAAGCTTACTACCCCATGTACATAACATAGCACAAGTTGAGTTGTAGCTCAATTAACTAAAAACTATTACATGTGGAAGATTTGAAGTGAAGATGTTTCAAGGATAAAGTGGATGCATGGTAAACATGGAAAAGTTGGATCACATACTCACTAGTTTGTTTTACATTCATAGAGAGGTAGTTCAATAACCCAAACCGTTGTAGAATTCTGTTGACAAAGGAATCAGCTGGCGCTAATACTGCACAACACTGGAGCGTAAACAAATCAAGCTCTAAGCACTGATCCGACCTGCATTTGAATAATACCTTCAGAGACCTTTTCCCAGAACAGTAGCTCAACTGAACATTCCTCTCAGTTTAATATTTTTTTTCATGTATAAGAACTGAAATTTGTAGTGTAAAACATCTTCAGTAAAATATGACTAGACACTTACCATTGTACATTACCATACAACTCACAGGCATAGAAAGCTGCATAACCATTCTTCCTCCACATACCAGAGTAAACTTGAGCACAGAATACTCTTACACGTAAAGGATGCTCCATAACAATGGACGAAAAGCCATATGTGGAGCAGCCACTTAATAAATGGTCAAAAACCTCGTTATTAACTGTCAGTGATGGACCACCAGACCATGAAGAGATCCCTTTGGTCACTGCAGATGCACCACAATACTTTTCCAGTGCTTTCTGTAATAGGATGGCAAGTAGACGATGCAAAGGAATGTGAAATGATATCTCCTGTGAACTCACATCATAATCCACGTCTAGCCATTCTGCTGCTTCGAGAACATCTGTTTCCTTCAAAGCACAACCTGCATTGAGCTTTTTCTCAATTTCCTTCAGGCATGTACCAATTAAGCATACGACAGAGCCTGGACTAGGAAACTGACATGTAGCCTTGCGATCCGACAGGGAGAAGGTAGGTGCAGAAGCCAATGCATCGGTCCTCTCTGTTGTGATAGAGACTCGTGAAACCAGTCTCACTTTAGCATGTCTACAGTCATCTTCTTCAATGTCCACATGACTTATTAGTATCGGTATATCACTAGTTTCTTGCAATTGACAAGACAAAAATACTCCAGATACCAAGCAAGAATGAATTTCCTCTAGATAATGACACAAAACAAAAGGCATATGCACGGTTTCATTTTCCTCCAACACATGATGCCCAGTCTCCCTCTTTAGAGCATCCATCCCTTGTAAGAAACCCAACAAATTGATCCAATTTCTGAGAATATCTTGCCGCTCTGTTGTCACGTATCTGGGCACTTCATCATTGCTCATCACATATCCAATGTCATGAATTACATGCACCGTGGTCTCATACAATCTTTCCCACTTACTGACCTGTAAAAAGAAAGAGGTGTTTTAGTCCAGATAACTAGCAAGAGAAATAGACCAATCATAAAAATTTAATCCGTATATGCACTGATTTCAGTGCATCAAATAAGTGACCATATTGGGTTTGCAGATAATAGTTCAACCTCACTGCTTCCAGAGCTCTTCTAAACATAGAAATTCCCACAGCCTGTTCTTTTGAACTGAAGTTATTTACTTTAAGTACTGAACTTAATTTAAGTACTAAAATTACTATTCATCACCACAACAACATCATCACCACAACACACACTACCACTCTATTACCACCACCACCCCACTACCTTAACATCACAATCACAATATCACAACAGCAACTACAACGACCCACCACCACAAAAACACTACCATCATCACAACACAACAACAACCCACCACCACCACTCCACGATCACTACCACCACTATCACTATCACTACCACTACCACTGCAACCACCCCACTACCTTAACATCACAACCACCGCATAATCACATTATCACTACTACCACTACCACCACCCCATAATAACACATCCACACTACCACCACAAAAACACATCATCACCACACAACCATAATGTCACCAACACCACCACCACACAAACACTACCACAACCACAACACCCCACCACCACAACACCGTACCACCACCCTTACAACAACACATCCACACCACCACTAACACCCTATTACCACACCACTGCCACTACCAGCACCACCACTCCACCACCACACTACCTTAACATCACAACCACAATATCACCACCACCACAGCAACCCACCACCACAACACCACTACCGCCACCATTACCACAACCAATCACCACCACAAAAACAATACACCACCAATAAAAATAATAATTAATGTACTTAACTTATCTAAACTTTACTTTACTTAACTTTTTTACTAAAAATTTAAGTTCAAAAAAACAGGGCCTGATTGCCAAGTCAATACAATGAAATTTTGGTTGTGGCAGGTGCCAACTGGCTAATATTAGTTTTAACTGTTAACCTCATCAAATAGTTAGAAAAGAAAAACGATTATTACAAACAACAAATTCACCCAAGACGCCAAAAAATGAGCTACATAAGCTTTAGAAAATATGTTGTCATACTTATAAATTGCACTACGGAATGTGGTACCCAGTATGCACTACTTATTATGTACATGGTATTAAGTTATTAACTACTGGTGGATGAAAGAGCATGTTTCAGATCTTTAATTAGGGGGCAAACATTAGGGAAAGAACTAAAAGTTAGAACATCAAAATAGCATGTTGTAGGTGGATGTATATATGATGCCAAAAGTTCAAGCTTTGAACAGTAAAACTACCACAAGGCAACCATCTTCTCCAGCACAAGTACTGAAAATTTCTTGTAAACATTCCAGAAGCATGGCCAACAAATTCTCTTCCTTCACAAGACACAGAGTCAGAGTTGAAACAGTGAAAAGTTGCACCGAGAATGATGGTAAGATAGAAAGTTTCTTCATATACGCGTCACCATTTTCTTTTATTGCTGACTTGACAAAGACTGGGTAATAGTTTATAAATGCTTTGGCAAACTCATACTTAAATTCAGGTTCCCCCAACAGTTTGAGCAGCAACTCGCGAAGTATTTTGACAGTTTTTCCACTTACATACCTCTCTGCTTTCACTAGAATATTCAATAAACCAGCTAAAGACAGCATCTTCTTGCAAATTAAACAAAGTAGACTCTCACTATGTCTACAGAACTCCAAAAGCATCCCCGCCACAGCAGCTAGGAGTTCACTCGTGGACTTTCTCATCATATAAAATAGATTTTCTCCTGTAGGATTTTCATGATATATAGCCTCTGCATGTAACAGCTTATTTTTGCAACAAAGAAGAACAGCATCAAGAACAAGCCCCGCAGAGATGGAATACTTCTCTTGAAGAGGCTGTATCTGTTCCACCCCTTTATGCTTGGAACAGAATCCCTCTGGGTTCCACGCAGTCACATCTCCACAATCACAACAACCATTCCCGGTATTAATAATAGAATAGTCATGACCTTCATGATTCCCATCTTGGAAGCAAGGAACACAAATTGCACAAGACGGGTCATGCTCACATGTCTTGCAACAGTAAGCTAGTTCATTCGATCCCCAAGATATTCCACAAATACCACGTTGCCCTTCACTCATTTCTGCAAGTTTCTTCAATGCATCTCCTGGATTGCCTTCAAACATCATCCACTGCAACCAAACCATACTTTCTCTTAACCATCCCCGCAGCGGGGATGCACCAAATTTCTTTCCAGTACCGACGTTGGCTTTCTTAAGCCCATCTTTTGCATCCTCATCTGTAGGTAGGATGGCATGTACCAACTCCGGTATGCGGAACTGGTTCTCTTTAGCGAACACAATCAAACCACGCTGCAACTCACCAAGCAATTCAGCAGGAACCCCAACTTGAATCAACCTCTGAGACAATTCACAAATATGTAAGCAAAACCAATCACATTTCTCCCTCCTAAATCCTCAATTCCTCAATATCAAACAACATACCAAAACCTAATCGTAACAGCATAATGACATCAGAAAAAACGCTCACAATAGCAAACATGAATCTCAATTTATAAGTTATAACAAGTACAGACAGAGATTAGACCAAAGCCCTAACCTGAACAATCTTATTCCGGCAGTCGATACGACAAGCCGCGGAAGAAGAGGGTTCAGTCTCCATCGACTACCGCCAATCGCTTCCCCAGCTCGCTCAGTAGTGCATACCGATCAACATAAGAAAATCCAACCCTAAAAACCCCAAACTACATACCAGATACAAAACTGAATACAGCAGCTAGCGTTAATCAACAGGCCTCAGAAACCGTAGGCTAAAATCGATAGCTTTCGGCTCCAATTACACAACCAATCGCCGAAGCGCGAATATCGAAGATCTTCGGAGCTTCAGCTATGAAATCTCATCTCTCAACCAAACTCGATGTAATAAAAACTAAAAAAATTGGTATAAAAAAGCATTTATTTAATAGATTAAATTATGTGTCGGAAAATCTAGTGTACGGATATGGTCTTCACGCTCGTTCTTTGGTGAAAAATGTTCACTTTTGATATTAATTCACAAATTATTATCTTTTCTGTTATTATTTCTGAAAATATGTTATATTTATTATTTTTTAGACAAATCGTTATTGTCGGTAGCTGTTTAATTCTACTGAATTTGATGAGTCAAATGACACATGGCATCGGAGAAACAAGCCGCTACTATAAGTTGCGGTTGGTGCCGCACACAAAAAATCAGACGAAATTGAGTTGGTTTGACATTTTAAGTAGCGGTTTGTTCATTTTTTTAAATGGCCATGAAGCGACAAGTGGAGTAGCGGCTTGCTCGTATTTTAGTCAAGCCGCTATTGTGAGTAGCAGCTTGTTTATTTTTTTCTTATTAGGATGTCATGTGGTATCTGAGTCGTCTATTCTTCGATCCAGTAGATCAAATCGCTATTCGCAGTAGCGATTTGATTAAAAGATGACAAATGTAGAATGTTTTCAGAACAATAGCAGAAAAGGTAATAATTTGTGTATATGGCAAAAGTGAAATTTTTTCTTTTTTGCTTGAACAAATCCCTTGAGATTAGGGAAGCTATTAGTGTTTGTTTGAGTCGTGTAATTGGGTTATTTGTTGGCGTTTAGGACTTTTCAGTTTCTAATGTTGTTGTAGTTCGCTTATAAAAGTTGTAATGCCTACCACAAATAAATCAAAATGTTGTTTCTGCATTTTTTTGTTCAAATCCAAATAGAACATTTGGATTAACGGGTTGGCTGATCATTTACAAACACCCGTGTATGAGCCATGAAAAGAGAGATCTCAACATTGATTGAGAAATTGCTAGTTTAGAAAAGTTTGTGCAGTTAGGAATTCTAAAGTTTGATGGGCATTTCGACCGTATGACGATGTTAATAGAAAATTGTATGTGGAGTAAGGAAATGTGAGATTATAGGAGTGTCAAAAGTAACTATTGGGACTATTAGAACAGGAGAAACTAAAAAAAAAAAAAAAAAAAGTCAAACTCAAGGATTTGAAGGTCAAAAGAGTTATCACTTTTATGCAATTGATAAAGAGATTATTGAAACTTTTCTTGAAAGTACGAAGGTTCCTCAAAGGTCAAAAGAGCTCAACTACAAGTCTTGAGGAAAGAATTTGAATTTTTCTCACTGAAAGAAGGAGAAAAAATTGATAGTTACATAGTCAGAACACTCAGCATTGTAAATAAAATGAAGGCTAATTGGGGCACCACAATGACACGAGATGGAGTTGTGTCAAAGGTACTTACGTCATTGACTCCTAAATATGATTATGTAATATGTTCTATTCAGGAAGGCAATAACCTGGATACCATGACCATCAACGAGCTTTGCGGAAGTCTATGAAATCGATGTGGTGTTGGTGTCGGGGACAATCAGGATGTTATAACAACTGATTGCAACGATTGTAGAATACTATAACTAAGACCAAAATATAAAGCACACCAGTACTTTGGTCATCCAGTTCGGTAACAACCTACGTCTGGGGAAGACTTCCCTTCAGTTCCTAAGATTCCACTATTACTGGTTACACAAGTACTAGTTCTCAACATCTACTAGAACAACCTCTACTTCTAACCTAGCTAGAATGCTTAGTCTTATCACACAGACTAGCCTATTATATCAACAACTCAGCACAGTGTATGACAGGATGCTACAACAACTTACTTAATCAAGTTGCTCTTCTGTAGCATGGGCCTCAGACTCTCTAAGCTCTTCTAACGCTTAGTCGAACCTCCACGAGTTCGCTCAACAGTTGCTATACGCTGAGAAGAGGTCCCGCTTGATCGACGACCTCCTCTCAGCGTATGAGAACGTTACTCAGCACCTTGATCGTCCATGTTCGGCTCAACATCGACGTTTCTCCAAAGGGCATGTACTTGATCTTCAACGAGAATCCTCTCCAGTTGAACTTAATGATCAAGTGTCAATCACACACATTTTGTTGTGATCTCTCTCAAGCTTTTTCAGTGATTGCACTCTCGCTCTTCGTTCTATGCCTATCGCCCTTTTGTCTGCGATTGTGCATGTTATTCTACTTATAGAGACGCTGCCCTTATCGCCCTTTTTCAGTGATCACATTCTCGCTCTTCACTCTATGATCGATCTTTTGTTCGTGTTTGTGCATGCTACTCTACTTATAGAGATGTTTCCCTTATATACCTTGCAGCCTTCGGTTAATAATAGAAATCCTAGTCCACTAGGATTTATTCGATTTAAGACACTTTCTAAATCCTTTTTAGCAATTCGAATCTTCTTCAAGATCTTTGCAGGTTGTTATGCAATTCTTTTGCAGCAACTGTTTCCCAAAATAGATTAGGAAACTTCCTAGATCCTTATTCCAAATCTTCTCTAAGATCTTTCCAAGATGTTCTGCAATTCTGTTGCACCAACTATTTCCTAAAATAATTTAAGAAACTCCCTCATATTAGAAACCTTTGACCGTCCATTAACTGCCTTCAGTTTGCTTCTCTGACTGTCTTCAATTTGCATCGACTACTTACTTCACCACTTACTGTAGTAACTACTGGATCAAATTGCACATGTTTTGTCAATGATGCAACAATCCTTCACAGTCTACATGAGCAGCGTATTCTAGCAAACAAAGAAGAACTGCTTAACGTGGCTGCTGAGAACTCATACAGAGGTAGGAGGCGAGGCACTTATCGAGGAAGAGGACATGCAAGGTTTGCTTCAAATAATTTATTTGCTAAATGCTATCACAAGTTAGGGCATTATCAAATGGGAGGACACAGTGTGCAAGATCCAAAGAAGTTTGTGTGTTTTTGAAGTTACAGCACTAGTAATGAAGCAAATAACGATGAAACTTAGTAATGACACTGAAGATGAATCATCAAGTACCGAAGATGAAGCACCAAGTGATCCCGGACTAAGAAGCCGCACAACACATTCTAGTTGGTTGAAAGACTTTGAGTGTGGAGAAGGTCTCTCGGAAGAAGAAGATGCTGACAATTTAGTAATGTTACATCTTTGAAGGATCCACAAACATATGAAGAAGCAGTTGATGATGCACAATAGAAGAAGCAATGGAACAAGAATTTGGTGTCATAGAGAAGAACCTGACCTGGGAATTGCGTGATCTACCAAATGGAGCCTAAGGTTTAAATGGATTTACAAGACAAAGCTGAACTAAAATAGAGAGATCGATAAGGTATATTGTTCTCTGGACCTGAAAGGGATACTCTAATAAATTCAAAATGATGTTGCGGAAAGCTGATAAGGAATCTTGTACCGAGCACTCCGTTCTTTCAAAGTCGGTGGATTCCTATGTAGCACGAAAACCTCAAAATGGTACGCGTTCCTGTTTCACAAATTTGAAAACTTCAACAACTTCAAGAAACGGTCAACGAATCAGAAACTTCTGGAAACCTCAAAGTTTAAAGTTATTTTCCTAAACTATGTCGTTTTAATTTCTAACATAAATTGCTAGCAAAATCAATCACAATCTCCGGGAAGCAGGAATTTAAAGTTTAACATAAACTTTGTGGGTTCATGTTGTAATGTCGAACTATATGTTTGTTTTATTTATTTGAATTTTTGTAAAGACTTTGTCTAATGATCCATCAAAAATGTCTTTATAATAGCAATGTTGTGATTTCAAAAGATCAATAGGTCAAAATTTAAAAAAAGCGTAAATATTTAAGGTTTCTTGCGATTTCAGTTTTTTAATTTTCTGCTTCCCGATTTCTTACGGTTTCCATTTTCGATTTCTATTTCCATTTCTATGCTACATAGATATATTCACTACTACCGGTGTTGAATCCTTGTGTTTTGGTGATGACAAACACTCAACTAATAAAGAATAATGAGTGTGCAGAAAAAATACAAAGTGGGCGATTGAGTTCCACCTCAAGGAAGGCAAGAGGGAACTCATGAGGGAATACGATGACGGTAAAGTCAGCGTGGTCTCGGAAACAAAGCGAGACACGAATCAGCTAAGAATCTAGCAAATATTCGAATATCCTTCAAGGATATTTAAATGCATCTAATATATATTATGGGATATATATTAGATCTCCAAGATTATCTTTTCATTAAATAAGGAAACAACTTGATTCGCTTTCCTTATCTTAAATGAGGGATATTTGATTGAGATTTGGATTGAGGTAGATTTGGAAACCTAAATACTGGCGTGCAAATCAAGTGCATCAATCCAGGGTATCCGGGAGATCACGCGCTTCTCTTTTAAGCAACCAAGTTAGAGGTTGCGAAAGGTAGTCTTCGAGGAAAACAAGAACGGAGCGAGCACCAAGAAAGCAATACCTGAACTCTGATATCTTGAACGGTCAAGTTCAAGAGTGGAAGAAGAATTGTCCGAGAGTTAGATTGAGTCAAGGAGAGACAAAAGAATAGCTTATGCGTTGGAGGCGATAAGTTGTTCGTTTTGTACTTGATAAAATATCTAAATAAAGCGACGATCCGTCTTTCACAAATCCTTCCAGCGGATACTAGAAGATTGTTGTTTTACTCAGTGCTCAATTAGCATTGGGATTTCGACTCTAAATCGTGAGTATTCGTATTTCTTATTATTTTTATTATTCTTAATTCCGCTGCTGTTATTGAGTTATCCACTGCATTACCTCTCGAGTAACGCGATCTGAAATTTCACTGCAATACCTCTTGGGTAATCCAAAACTGAGTTACTCAAGAAGGAACGCTAACTAACGATCACCGGTTTACCAAAATGTTATCAAAATATTTCATGTTCAGTTTCGACTTTCACCCGATTCAATATATTTCAGCAACAAGTTGAAGAAAGCAGTCAACAACTTTGAATCATGATTTCGTAATTTGTTGTTGAAGTGGAGGGCATTATCATAAAAAGAAATTTCATTATGTACGAAGTGTGGCAAACATAGAAATGGGTGTGCCACACCCAACTTTTTCCTCATTTATATTAGAAGAAAATTTAGAATTGCCCCATTTTTTAAATTGAGTGTCTCAAATGTCTATATGTGAAAAACATTTCTCAAATGCCTTATTTTTCTGATATCGGGCTTCTGAAAACCGTACTGTCAAAAATTGCAACATGTCGATCTTGTAAAAATCGGCATATTAAGAAATCGAACGTGATCGGTCTTGTGAAGACGGTCTTTTATAAAATTGCACCGGTGGATCGAAATCAGTCCACGTGTGATCCAGTCAGCAAATTTAATGAGTCATGTCTTAGCATGACTGCACTCATCAAAATTTTAATGATGTCGGTCTGGCTTAACATGACTCATGCGGAATAAAGTTTTGTCGAATCCTTTCTTCTCTCCCTACTTGAATTCGCACCCCTAAACCCTAAAATCCAAAATCTCTTCTCCAATTCGTCCCCAATATGCTACATCGAGGTTGGTATGCGATGGGAGGGAGATTCCAAGCTGATTTTGAAGGTAAGTGGTTGAAAGAATATTTAGATTTGAAGTTCTAATGGTGTGTTTAGGATATAGAAATGATGAATTAAGGTATAAATTGATATGTTATGGTGGAAATTAGAGTGTATGGATATATGTTAAGTAATTGTTGCATATAGTCACCTCGGTACTTTGTCACCTCCTATTACGAAGAGTTGTTTTTCATTGTTATATAAATACGTCATGAACATGTAGGATCTCTTTCCCGACAATGGAGAATCAAAATTCGAGTGTCGGACTCATTTGTGAGGTATTCAACACGGTGCAATAGTGAATATTTCTGGTTGCATCAGCTTTCCGACTGAATGTTGATCCAACACCAATTGATCCAAATTGTCCGAAGTTTCTACCGAAATACTCATCGGTTGATTCATTATCATCACATGCCGAGACATCACTGAAAGTTGGAATATCTCATAGATATTCCGGTTTAGGGACCATGAAAACATCATTATTATCAAGTTGGTTTAGAAATTCTATCTCATCTCAGTCGAAGTCATCTATTATGTGCTATCAAGTATGTCCAGCGTCGACATAACCATCGGGTATGAATCTTTATTTTTTATCTCTGTTTAAATTTTCCTACACAGTAAACATTAAACATTTCATTCTAATGTACCAAATTTTACATTTAAACCATTACAAATACTTCCATTAAACCAAATCATGAAAAATTAAAATTTCAACATAAGCTTATTTATCTTTCAAATATATAGTGTAGAATTTAACAATTCACTAGAATGCACCAAATTTAGATTTATCTGAACAACCTTATAATTCAATTTTTAAATTCATCAATCCTAAACCCAAATCAAATTACATATAAATCAACTATCATACTAAACATACCCCAATTACATCAAATTACCAATAACATATAAATTTGCTTTGGCCTATAGCATACTAAAGTATATTCCCTTGACCTTAAACAATTGCCCCAATCACGAATCCACTTTCAACGGCAGATCTTATGAAGAGAAGAAGATGAGGGTGGGAGAGGAGGACTGACAGGTTAATTTCTGTACGAATCCGATCTCAGTAAGACTGACATCATTTATTTTTGCTGAATGCGTCACATGTGGGTCGATTTCGATCTTCCGGGGCAATTAGTTTTTACAAGAGGGATCTCGTTGGATTCCTTGACATACCGGTCTTCACAAGATCAATCTCAATTTCTTGACATGCCGATTTTTACAAGATCACTATGTTGCAATGACTGAACGATCTTCACAAGCTCGGTATCATAAAAAATAGGATTTGATAAATGTTTTTCATATATGGGCATTTGAGATACTCAATTTAAAAAAGAAGGCGCTTCTAAAAAAATACTGATAAATTTTGTAAAACAGCGGAAGAGGCTTCTTCGTCGACGTCATCGATCCAATCCGACAAGTCTTGTCGGCCGGAGATCGCCGCAATGGGCGCTGGATTCATTGTCGGTGTATTAGGCGGTCTCGTTCTCGCTCACGCTGCGTATTCAACCATTAACTGTAAGTTGACTTATGATTACGGACTCCAGAGTTGTTGAATCTCTTTGAATCTGCTGGAACGTGAATATTGACCGATTTGTGTTGGTTTTGATTTTCAGATAGAGGATTGTTGAAGATCGTGGAAGAGGAGTTCTCTGGACCGCCGATGAATGTATGCCAAATTTTAGGGCACATACTCAGCTGCTCCATATTGATTTTTCGATCATATGCTTTTACCTTATGAATTTGACCAGATGCTATTGTTTTTGGTTTATGGAAACACAGGTCGTGCTTGAACTGGTAGTAGGGCTTGCTCTTTGTGTGTGGGCGGCACTAGCTGTTCCTGGCAAATTTCTGTCCATAAATCTTGCCTCGGAGGAGAATAGGTACTCCTTTGCGACCTCGACTGTGGAAAAACTTTATACTGTGTCCTCAGTTTGTTTTTTTAGTTTCCTAGTACTTAGTAATCTGCAGGTGATTCACTACCCTCCTATGATATGAAGATCTTTTTTAACTCCTTTTAGTGAAACTGTAGCCAGCAATGTTAGACCTATTTGGCACCATAGCAGAAGGAATAGGATACATGTTAGAATGTGCGAGAAGCCCGCCCCTGCCCTTCGACCATTCACCCTAATCTTTGAATTTTGTCATCGATAAAAGGCTATGAGAGTAGTACTCCAAAAAAGGAATTTAATTCAGTAATCTATCTGCGACTACTAAGTACTGAATCAGCTAACATAATCCAAAACCATGACATGCATTATAGTTAGTGGGGTTGGCCAATTTAAGGTCCAGCGCACCTTTCTTTCATTGCCTGTGTTGATTTTCATATGTAGAATTATGTACTAGTGATGACTACAATCATTAACACGTGCCTTAGATGTTGAACTTGGGGACGCCGTGTGATCACCACCTTACTGACTGTAATAGTATGCACACATTTGCATGTGAGTCCCAACTTTATTGTTTCACCTTCCGATCTTTAGTAAGGATTTGGTAGTGGTGCAAGTCATGATCTCCCTGTGATCTTTTGAATTGGAACCTATTGATTGGCCTACATTGTAGGATAAATACATGTCTTATGCTAAGTTGTCCGACTCGTTGCATTTGAGTAGCTTATTTAAAATAAATTTACAGTTTTCAACTTATAAGACATTTTGTAAATTGGTACTTACCAGCATATAATTTTTTTCTTGAAACCAGGACAGTCTCTTTGCCTGCCAATTTCGATTTCATGATTTTCAATCATCGTGGCAAACTCTTTACATTGGAAACTGATCTGAAGTTAAAGCATTGATATCTGATGAAGATGGGCGACCAATGATGCTCGACTGCAGATGGCTACTAGACGTGTGATTTTCTTGAGCATCTTGGTTGTCCTTAGTTAACTGTTTGTATACTTGGGGTGCGCTGTTTGTTAGCTGTTTGCCAGTCAATTAAGGCCATTTTTAGGTTGGACTTTTTGATACAGTCGCATTTTTATCAATCTTGATGCAAAGACTCGACACAAGTCCCTTGATGGATATGCACTGCTTCCACAAAACATGTGAGGAGTGTCTACAGAGGCATATTACCTAATGTGAGGAGTTGGATACTGCCACTCCAGCTTTCCATCACCATAGAACAATTGCACCGATTTCGGTCTTCTAGGATATTTTTCTTTCCATTTTTATGCACTCTTTTGATAATTCATAAGTCTGCAATATGTAAAGAGTTGCACACACATAAACAAAGGCAATACACTAATTTCAATACATTCAAAGCTACAATATGCAAAGAGTTGAACGCCCAAGTCCCGCATATGTACAATTTCTCTGACGTGCGCCCGAAGTAACTGAGGGTATTGCTCAATTTTTCCCTTACCTTTGCGTAACAATATTATACTTCTGTAACAACTAGAAGCAAGCTTCAGTAAAAGAGGTGCTAATTTGCAGAGAGTGAGATTTTTATGCTCAGCTCACATTTACGAGTGTTGCTTATGATGAGCCAATTCATTTCAAGATAATCAGTCTTTTCAAGCAAGAAATATGCAAGATCTTCATCACGTGTGACTGATGCAATATCCAACTAGCTACCAAAGAAATCACATTGGAGTTAGGTCTTGTGAATTTTCCATAGACTGTCTCAGCTCTTCTCTTTTTATCATCTGCTCGTCATCCCGTCCCAACAAGGATGCTTTTCTCCTCCTATGAAGACTCAAAACTGCCACTTCCACCTAACAATTTCCTCCCACTCCCAACAAGGTCCGCCTTTTATATAACACGCAAAAGTGGATGGAGGGAGTGGACTGCATTTTCAGACGTTTCATTCGGGAAATAAATGCCTTGAGCCACTGAAACTGGGTAGCCAAAAAATTGAGCGCCTTGGCTTCTGCATAAATCCTAATTCTTGCTCCACCATCTCTTTTTCTTCTTAAGTTCGTTTAACAAGGGTACATCTGAATCTGTATCTGCAATTGAAACACAGGCACCAGCCATTAAATTTAGCCACCAACCATGAGCCAAAGTATGAGGGAAGTTCGATAAAGAATAAATGTGACTCTAATCGGATCAAATAGTATGAGAATAAACTAATTCAGTACTTCAAAATAAATTCTTAAACTTGATAACATGGTATGTTCTTGTCGGTCATCAAGCTGATATTTGCTAGTCAATGATTTGTCCAATGACTAACATCTGTAGTCAAAAAAGAAATGCAATCAGCATATTACCTCCTTCGGGATAGATAGAGTTGTAATAAACTTCAGCCCAGAATCTCAGGAAAATAACTGTGTGACATACATAAACCTAATTTGAGCAAGACAGCCTACTAAAAGCATTCGAACAGTCTTATACGATTATTTGTGAGCAGAAAGATGCTTTACTACAAAGCTAAAAAACAAGATTCAAAAGATGCTATACTATAGGGCATTTACCTCTATTAGATTTCTGAACTTCAGGTAGAATCTCAATGTAGCATGTGTCTTTCAATGAAGTTATGGTGCAAGAATTTTTATACCGTACTGCAAGAATTTTAAGTGCAATAACTTAGCCACGGATAGTGAACCCACATCAACACTACAGAAAGTTAGCACTATTTTGATTCACCACCAGCATAGGAAATAAAAGAATTCAAACTGAATAAATAAATACTCACTGAATCAGTGGCTGCTTGCAAAGTCAAATGGTCACCCCACTTACCACTCCTAAAGTATACAGGGAAGGTTAGAAGTAAAGTACCGTGGGTGTAAGCCAAAAGACAAAAAGTAAAACGTCAAAGTTGGAAGTGGAGTAAACCTTACTTGGACATCTTCTTTAAATACTCTCCAAATGGCATTGGAACATACCCTTGATAAATCTCTGTATGAGACTGAAGCTGATGGTCACAAAGTTACAAATATCAAGCACGAGTCAAATGCCTAAGAACCTGAATAGTTGAGTTTCAGTGTAGCCCAGTCAAGGTTACTACCTGCTTCACTATTTGCTGCCTCACAAAATTGTGGTGCTCTGGAGTGCGATTAATACTGGTCCGATAAGGCACGAAACTGTCAGAGAGAAACAATGCTAACATGTCATGACTTATGCCCATGTCCATGTCCTCACCACTTGGTATTTAAAGTGAATTGCTCTATGGTAAAGTCAACTTCAAAAGTAAACAGAATTTTATACTTTCTACTGAAAGTAATATCAAATGATATAACTGAGATAGAGTGCGGCCAGAACAAACCTGACAGTTGCCATCACCTTAACCTTCAACTCAACCAAGTTATAAACTTTCAATCTAAAACAGAAAAGTCACTTAATGTCAACCATAAAATGGAGAACTAGCAGATAAAAGAAAATAATGACTAGTCATGATCAATTGACTTGCAAGTTGCAAGATGGACCGAGTTGGAAACAATCTCCATGAAACAAATACCTGTGAACCAGCCTCTCATAGTCCGAAGTGGCGTCATCTGATAAATGTATATCACCATTTATTTTACGCACATGCTGTCAAATACCAAATTCAAAATTGAAGTAAGATTTGTTGTATGAGGAACTAAATAATTTTTGAAGGATACTCATAATGCATACTATAGCTAAAGAACTTACAGGAATAGAAATCATTTGATTTAGCCTCTTGCCCACTTCTCCATCTAGGCCAGACCCACCCATTAGCTCAAGAGAATGCGGGTACTTTTCTCCATCACGAAATTTCTCGCCAATGCCAGAACTAAAACTAGAAGGGACCATCACAGCATTGCCATCTTCCCCGCCATGTTCTTGTCCTTAACATACAAGATATATCCAGAGGAAATCAGATCAAATAACCAAACAAATCATTATACGCAATAGAGGATTCGATGTCTTCTAAATACCGATGTAGTATTCTTCTGTTAATGGATTATGCCGATCCTGCTGATAAACAGATTCAAAATTCTGTTGTGAATCATTGAACTCAGATGGCTCTGTAACAGCTAGTTGTGATAATTCTTCTTGAAGTGTATGAGCAATGATCTGATCATTCTCCCTCATTGCAACTTTCAGTTTCAAAATTTCCACTTGAATATGGATCATGCTGTATTAGAATGCCGTATTCACCGATGTCACCGTTATATTCAGAATTGGAAATAGATCCCCTGATATACTGAAAACTATAAACTGAAATATCAATATACTTGTTACGGTCTTCCTCGTCACCGTCAAGTAAACGAAGCCCCGATGTGGCTAACTTGGAGTTATGCTCATACGCCATTGTAATGACAACAAAAATAATGTTTTCCAGGTTCTGCAGATTTCAAACCATGCTCTTATTGTAAAAAAAATAACTTGGGCAAGTTCAACTTTTATAACCAACTTGGAGCATATGGTTACACTCTGCTGACAATTCTTCTAATCCTGAATAGGTAGAGGAGTAAATAATCGAGCACATGACTGATATATATTGCTCAACCATCAAACCTAGCTCACTAAATTTACTGGGGTAAATTCTACAATCAACAGACACATGCACACATATAAGTACTCAAATTACACACGAGTCTCACACGTATTTTGCATACATGTTAGTGATGCTAGATGTTCAGTCCAAGTTACATGAGTAATTCATGCTTCCGCATGTTGAATTATTGACGAGCGTCAAAGAGCTGACACACAACAAATAGATAAAACCCCATCAAAATTACTCACTTAATCAAGCTTCCAAAAAATGTTTGCAGGCGAAAAGAAAGGACAGAAGAGAATCACAAAATAAACAAGAACAAGTTCAATAACTTCCTTGCTAAAACTACACCATTTTCTGAACCATTCAGACTTTGATATGTTACCTTCCCCACCACTTAAAAGCTTCTATGAGGAAGAACAAAGCCAGCCCGACCTAGTAACAATAACATGAACTGATTGGTTGACCATGTAGACTAATCCAACTCCCCTTTCCTCTTATTTTCTGTAGATGAAGGGATAAAAAATGACATTTTTCTTGAATACAAAAGAAAAACGTACATGCATATAAACCGAAATGGCTAAGAATATTCCGTAAAGTTGATGCAAGGCTAGCAACTCTTAACATTATCTGTCACACTTTCATTAGCTCCACTGCAAATACAACTTTACATATAGCTTCTATAAAGAGTGTTTTGCAATTTCCCATCCTCATAAAATATAAAAATAAATCTATGCAAGACTTTTTGTGCTAATCACAACACATGCTTTATAATCAAACCTAATAACAAATTTAAACAGTAATCAGATGAACAGATCAGCAGTCGCACCTGAAGTCCAAATTCTCATCCAAGATCATTCAAACAAGCATATATCTATCAATTTCAGTTTCCAGAAACTTTAATTTTTACTAAGCACTGTTCGATTATCCCAGAAGGCGAACGGACTCTTGCTTCGAATTTTTACACAAGCGTGGAATTCAAGGCGAAATTCATCAAACTAACCTCTCACGGATTCACGAGGTTGACACTTCGCAGACGCGTTTTTAATCCGGAAACGAGGCCGGGATTTCTGAGACACAGACAACGACGACGAAAGAGGAGGAGTGAGCATTGGAAACGGCCGAATTTCATGGCTTTACATACAGTTTTCCGCTGCTTAAATGTCGAGCAGTTTTACAGAAGCGAAGCTTCGCATTTTGAATGCATCGAAGAATGAAGTTTAATAGAAGGTACGGCTGCGATTATAAATACATTTAAATTTGGAAAGATAAAAAGAGTTTAAATGAAATGAAGTCTTATGCATTTCGAAGCGCCTTGTTTGCTACTAGGCTCTCTCTCTCGCTCCTGTTTAAACCCTAACCCTAAACCTTTCCCGATTTCCGCTGCCATTTCTCGAATTCGGAACACGACGCTCGCATATCCTTCTTCAATGTCGTCTCAGCACTTCACGTCTTCCTCCGTTTTTCTCGAGAAACAGTTCGATGACTTCCGTCACCAGTTGGATGACTCCGGAAGGTTACGAGATCGCATCAAAGCTGTCGTCGCCCAGATTGAGTCCGCAACCAGGCTCATTCACGCCAATCTGCTTCTTGTTCACCAGTCTCTTCCTGCTGTCGGTAATCCCTGAGTTTTCAAATTGGTGCTGATTTTTTTTCTACACTTTTATATAATATATGTTTTGTTTTGGTGTGCAGCTTCATTGTTTATTTATTCTGTAAATTTTGGTTTCATTTATTTATTTGCGTTGCGGCATGTGTTGAGTTGTAGTGGTACTGGAGAAGGCGAAAACAGAAGTTCATGTGTTGAATAATCTCTACAACGAGCTTGCTGGGATTATGGGCGAATGTCCAGGGGAATACTATAGGTGAGTTAGCATGGGTTGTAGTCATTTCTGTTATTGTTGCAAGTTTTAGTTTTAGCTTCTTTTTTTATGCACCTAGGTACAATGGGGAATGGAGAACTGAAACCCAGACTGTGGTGTCACTTCTGGCGTATATGCATTGGCTGGAGACCGGAAGTCTTCTTCTGCATGGTGAAGCTGAGGAGAAACTTGGATGTAGGTTGAAGTTATTGCTTTGTGGTTTATGTTTTTGGATCATCCTGTTTTTTGTGTTTCTTGCCTCGTGTGTTGGAGTAACAAGAAATAAGCATATGTCAGGCTAGAAGTTGAAATAGGACATAGAAAAGTAAACTTGCCTGGACATTGTGAGATAAACCTCGCTTAAAAGTTAAAACATGAGTCCAGGACGTCTAGTGCTTGCCAGAGATACAATTGCTGGATAATTTTAGTGATTACGTCCTGTTGGCTGTTTCTCTGGTAGAGGCTTATTTATGTCGTTGTGGAATTAATTAGAATCACACTTGGGGATAGCATTTTCATCTTCTGGTTTCATATTGGAACCTAATATGGCACGAGTATCCTGTTATACAGGGTATTTTTTGTTACAGATATTCATGGTCTCTATTACCTAACTTTTTGACTAATGGTACAGTGGATCCTTCCAAGTTTGGCTTGGACATTGAAGAGTATCTTATTGGTTAGATTATTATCAGTTCTGGTTAACTTATATATGCAGTTTTATTCACCGACCTCACATCATGGCGTAAACCAAGTCTTCTTATCTGTTGCAGGAATATGTTTGATGTCCAATGAACTGGTAATGAGTTTTGTGCATGTCACCTCCTGTAGGTCTTATTATTTGTCTTTTTTGATATTTAGTTTTATTTTATTCCTTTAGTGAATCTGAGTGCATATCATGTGCTACATGTATTCTATACAACTTATCCTAGGTTTAGAAAGTAACATGTGCATTGAGTTTGAGTATAACAGTGGCCTTTTATGCAGCCAAGGTATGTGGTGAACCAAGTGACAGCTGGAGACTATGACTGCCCAAGAAAAGTGCTGAAGTTTCTTACTGACCTTCATGCAGCCTTCCGCATGTTAAATCTTCGAAATGACTTCTTGCGCAGAAAGTTTGATGGTAGACTATTTATCTATCCTCCTACATTGCACGTAGAATTTAAATGAAGTATTGTGAGTTTCAGTGTTATGTCTACACCTTTCGAATTATTCAAGTTACCTTGTCACTTTTGTAGGTATGAAGTATGACCTTAGAAAGGTTGAAGAAGTGTATTACGATGTTAAGATTCGTGGCTTGGCTAGCGACTCAGACAGGCAACACAGTGCAGAAGAATAGATCAACATGTCTACAGTGCTATTTAAAGAGATTGTAGGAACCCTGTTTTCCCTGATAGGAGTATGTTAACTGCTTGTTAATATATGAAGGTGAGTGACTGCGCTTTCTTTGTCTGCATAATTTATTTGACTCTAAGATTCTGTAACCAGGAATGAATACAAGAAGAAAAATGAATCTGAGTACATTGATTCTTACTGTGTCAAACACACTTCAAGAGATGGGCAAGGGAGCACCATTCCACTCCTTGAGGCATTCCAGCATTGGGTCAATTATCTTTCCTTCACACATGGCTGTAAACACCTTGTCAAACTCCTCTCCTGGCGATTTCACCTTCTCTCCGGTAAGCAATGCTGTCCCAAGTTCCTCCCTTACAAATTTGTATAGCGGGTATGATCGACAATCCATGATCTGGTTCGGCACCGGAGCATTGCCACTTTCAATCAATGCTCTCATGCTTTCGACCTCTTTAGGTAAAAGGGTCTTCAGCTCATCTTCAAAAGCTGCAATCTTTTGAAAGATGGAAGAGTTAGGGCTCTTCTCATTTTCGCCATTGCTCAGTGCATGCTCTACCAGTACTTGTCTCAGTTTCTGCATCAGGGGGTAAGTAGCAAGGCAGGGATCATCAATGTAGGCAAACACATATTCTCTGTCCACCACTTTCAGCAGATCCTTCACACAGAATCTGGATGCGTGTAGCTCCGCGTTAGTTCCTATGGTGAGAGTCCTTTTGGCAACTTGGCTCACTGTGTTCTTCACCGTGCTCCTCAGATTCTCCTCCATATGCCTCAGGTCAATAGCTTGACAAAGTGCCACCAAGTAAGTTGATGACATAAGCTGCAAGATCTCAACAGCCTCAGCAGTCTTTCTAGCAGAAATGAGTCCCAGAGAGTTGACATCCTGGTTGTGCTGTTCTGCACTCTGGACATGGTTAGTGACAGGGTTGCCTAGGAACTGAAGCTCAGAACAGTACGATGCCATTGCGATCTCAGCCCCTTTAAGCCCATAATCCAAGCTGGGGTTCCTGCTTCCCGAGAGATTTGATGGCAGCCCATTGTTGTAAAAGTCATTGACGAGCTCAGAGAATTGAGCAAACATGAGCTTCCCAATGGCGGCAATGGCCAACCTGGTGTTATCCATAGACACACCAATGGGCGTGCCTTGGAAATTTCCTCCATGAATGGCCTTGTTCCTGTTCACATCGATCAAGGGGTTGTCGTTAACAGAGTTGATCTCCCTCTCGATAGATTTGGTGGAAGATCTGATGACCTCGATCTGAGGCCCCAACCATTGCGGAGAAGTCCTCAACGCATACCTGTCCTGCTTCGGCTTCTGCAACGGATCAGTCTCATGCAACTTCTTGGCTGCCTTCACATACGCACTCCCATCTAAAATGTGCTCCATGATGGCCGCAGCCTCGATCTGACCAGGATGATGCTTCAGCTTATGCGTCAAGTGGTCTGTAAACTCAGGCTTCCCCTGCATCACCTCTGAGAAAACTGCAGACATGATTTCAGCCAAAACAGCCAGCACATTGGTCTCAAAGAGCACCATGGACGCCAGGCCGGACCCTACAGCAGTCCCATTCACCAAAGCGAGCCCTTCCTTGGGCTGCAGCTCAAAGAACCCACTATCAATCCCAGCCCTCTTAAAAGCCTCATCAGGACTGATGACCTCACCGTCCTCCGCAACGGCCTTGGAGTTGGGCCTGCCGGTGAGCAACCCTGCAATGTAGGACAGCGGTACGAGGTCACCAGACGCAGTGATCGTGCCGCGGAGAGGGAGACAGGGAGTGATGCTCTGGTTCAAGAAGCTCGTGATAGCTTCAAGAATCTCGAACCTGATTCCAGAGTAGCCTTGGAGGAGCGTGTTGATCCTGACCAACATGGCTGCCCTCGTGGCAGACCGCGACAGAGTGTGACACGTGTCAGACCCATTACCGAAAACTCCAGCGTTCAAGAATCTGATCAGCTCCTTCTGCAGAGCACCACCTTGCTTAGTCCTCCGGTGAGACGTGGCACCAAATCCAGTAGTGACTCCATAACTGTCAGTCCCTTTTCCCATGCTCTCCATAACCCAATCACTACTCGCCTTCACACCCTCCCTGGCGCTCTCCGAAAGCTCCACCCTCACACCATCAGCAGCTCCTCTCCCGGCAATGGCGGCCACTTGGGCCACTGTCAGAGTCTCGCCTCCGAGCTTCACAGCAGGTTTCCTGTACTCCTCCACCATTCTCTTCACCTCGTCTAAGTGACTCCCCTTCATCGACTCCGCCGCCATCCCCCAGTTCAACGGATCCTCGGTAACAGCAACAACAAGTGACTGGCCGTTCTGCTTGCAGATTGTATCCATTTATATGAGTAGATGGATGGTCCAAGATTGAAGTTGAGGAGAGTAGGAAGATGAGATGATGAGAGGCAGAGAGAGAGTTTATATACATGGATAAAGGCAGGCTATGAAGGGAGATGGTAGGTGGAGTAGGAAGTATGAGGAGGATTGCACTAGCAAGGAAAGAAGGAGCTCGCTTTGCTTTGAATGGTCAAATTAAATATTGTAACTACTCCCCCGTCAAAAACAAATTGACAAGCATACTTAGCACTCACCAACCAAAATATGTACCAAGAAACTAAGCCATGACAGCAGTCGGGGCTGGCTGGCTGCATGGGTTAAGGTAGGTGAAAGAAGTGCCTGCAGCAGCTTGTACACAGTATTGTCAGTTGGTGGGTCGGTGGCTATCATTATGATAACATGTTTCAAACTAGTCCATCTTAGACAATTTTGTCCCATCTAAACTTGAAACATCCTCAAAGGCTGCCTAAAAAAATGATTGGCCTAAAGATCAGCTCTAACTAACACTGCATTTTTATAATACAGCCATAATCTAAATCAACAAACACTTCCTGACTATTTTTGGTCATCACTTCACCCACTCGGTGCCTTCATTGCACCATCCTAAAGCCTTCACCTCCACGGCTCCACCTACCCTAATACCCCAAGTACCACAAAACATTTTATATCAAAAATGATCCACAACAATACATTCACTAATCTCCTCCAAAAATTTGTGAACTCTGCCACTTTATCCTACCGGTCTTGGCAGTGTCAGATTCAGAGATTCGAGAGAGGGATTACGAAATGAAAGTCATGATATAATTTAAACATTTATCTTATATAAAATGATGCTTCTAATTCATTTCATTTTATACAAAAAGGTGTCACCAACTCATTATGTTTGGCTACAAAATGAAACAATCTGTTTAACCACAAAAAGTTATTACTAGAACTAAAAATCATTAGGTCACTCTATCTATGGCCGTAGTATAGGAGGTAAGCCCTGTTTGGGAGTCTTCATGCTCTGAAATACTGCATAATCACTTCATTATCAATGTTCTTAAACATTGATAAGATGAAGGTTGGAAAACTGCCTATTCTATATCTTGGAGTGCCTAATGCGCAAAATCATTACCTAATGCGCAAAAGATGACTGCCTTCCAGCCTATCATCGATAAGATGACCAACAAAATCAGATCTTGGACTGCAAAGTGCCAATCATATGCGGGCAGACTGGTTCTTCTTCGTCACGTTTTGTCGAGTATAAACTCCTACTGGATGAGAAACATTATGTTTCCTAAAGGAGTGCTAAAGAAGATCACCAAAATTTGCAGGAATTTTCTTTGGACTGGAAACAGTGAGGGAAAAAGAAATCTGGTTACATGGAAAGTTATTTGTATGAAAAGAGAGCATGGAGGGCTTGATATCAAAGATCTCTGCAAATTTAATAGAGCGCTTATGATGAAACATATCTGGGATTTATGTCAAGGGAAGGATTGTCTTTGGATTAAATGAATACATAGTTATCATTTTGTTAGGAGGAACTTGTGGGATCTTAAAGAGAAAGCACACCTCTCTTGGCCCCTGAAAAATCTATTAAGAATGAGACATGAGGGGAAATGGTGAGACTCTTTGGAAAGGAGTGGACTACCCATTCTCCACGAAAGTGACTTATAACACGCTGATGGAAGAACAACCAAGGGAAAAATGGACAAAAATTATTTGGAATCCTTTATCCCCCCCAAGCATAGTTTCTGTGCTTGGCTATCAGCTAGGGGGAGATTACCTGCTATAGACAAGAGATGGGCTGTTAATTTACCTCGTAGATGTTGCTGGTGCAATGAAGAGAACGAAACCAACGAACATATTGTGTTTGGGTGCAACAAGATGCAAGTTTTAAAGCCTTGTCTTGCTTGTTTGGGAATGGTATTTAATGGTTCCGGATGGAGAGATATTTGCATATGGGCTAAACAGTATATTTGGAGGAATCGTGTCGAGAAGTTAGCTGCTTTCTTCATTATTAATGCGGCCATCTATGAAACATAGAGGAACAGGAATCAATTGATCTTCAACCGGAGAGGCCTTCAAAGCCAAGAACTCATCAACAAAATCATCAAAATGCTCAAGATGAAGGCAGACTTGTGCAAAAAGAAGTTAAATTGGAATCTTGTTCTACACAGGATTAGTTAAATTTATGTTTGTTGTTATCTAGGTTGTAGGTGATTGTTGTTTGAGTATCTACCATGTTGTTGCATTGTTCTTGGTTGTTGTTTGATTTGTTTCTGGATCCGGGTGTGTAGATTATCAAGTAGCTAGTTATGTGCGGGATAGAGCAGGGTTTTGAGTTAGTGGTGTTTGTAGTTTGTGTCTGGTAACCTCATCTTTTTTGAATATATGCACCTTTCAAAAAAAATGTTCTTAAACACGTCCCTCTCAATATAGCACACCAAACAATTAGTGAGAAAATTATCTTTGATTTTGTTACGCAAATCTGTCTTGACAGTCTTTTCATTGCAGAGAAGGTTCTTACCACAGTAGCGGTCGTAACTGGTACCACCAAAACCAACTCAGTAACATGATATACTAAGGGAAACACAGTGGTATCCCGTTTTAGCAACATCTCCAATATCTTGTAGCTAAGAAAAATCATCATTTTCTCTCATTTCATAAATCGAACCCTTAAGTTCTTCTTCAAGCTACATTAAAGCACACTTAGAAAACTCTTGCGGATACAACCTCGCAAGTCGAATTATCTTTGAATCATTGAATTTGGAGAATGAATTCTTAAGATTAAGACACCCAATACAACTGAGCAATTATATGTTTGACTCACTAAAGCGATTCTCCATCTCTTGACAAATTCAGTCAATCGCCTAGAAAAGTAGCTTATCGTTAGCATTTTTATTGATAAAAAATTAATTCATTAGACAATAGGAAAAACTTGAAGTACCTGATAACATATATCAAATCTAAAGTGGGAGTCATTTGTTGTAGCTTGTCTCAAATGAAAGCGGCTTTGAACTTTATCTTCCAAGTTAAGAATGAGAATACCATTTTTGGCACAAAAATTATTTACACTTTCCAAAAGCTCATCCCGTCCATTCTCTCTCAATGCTATCAATCTTGTTTTGGTATTATGAATCAAACTTACGACCTCCAATATGTTTTGATCTTTCTTTTGCAAGAACTGTGACAAAACATTTGTCAACCCCAACGCTAGCTTTATCAAGTGAGCAATGAAAATAAATTGATAACTTTCCATCTTCTCGGCCAAGTTACAAGCAACTCCTCGAGTTTTCAAGTCGGTTCCATCTTTAAATATATTTTCAAGGACTTTGATGGTTGAGGCCCACAAAGATAGAAGTCGAACAATGATCGTAAAGTGTAAACCCCAAGGCGTAGCGCCCGGATGAACCAAAGTTGCTTCTTGATTTAATCTTTTTCGGTCAAAACTTCACCTTTTGCTAACATCTCCACCAAGCACTCATGTTGAATTTTCCGAAGTTCATCATTTGATTACTCAAGAAGCACCAACCATGTTTGTAATCATAGATAAATACTCAAAAAAATCACATACAAATTGATTACTTTGTGCAACGGCCACAACAACTAATTGGAGTCGGTGAGCATAACAATGAATATACATTGCACATGAATTTTCATTCAAGATAAAAGTCTTCAAACCATTTAGTTCACATCGCATATTAGAAGTTTCATCAGATGCTTGACCTCTCAGCTTAGAGAGACACAACTCATACTTACCAAAAAATTCATCAATTCCATTTTTTAAAGCTAATGATGTGGTATCAATAACATGAACAAAACGTTCCATCACCATTCCATAGTTGTTACATCTCTTAAAACAATAGTTATTTGCTCTTCCAGCGAACAATCCCGAGCCTCATCAACCAATAACGAAAACAATTTATCTCCATTATCACTAATGATGGCTTTTGTTTCTCAAATCCACATGCCTTTACAATATTCTTTTAATGGAATGACAAATAAGTTTGTTATTTTCGGGTGCATTTTCATTCATCACATCTCACACAACAAGGTTTTTTGAACTATATCAATCAAGAATTTCCAAAAAGATTTCTCTATTAAGTGAATCATCCATTTTATCATGGCTCCAAAAATACAACCCTTGTTGAAGTAGCAATCTAACAACATCAACAACTACAGTCAAACGAGTGCGGTATGCAGCTCCCAAAGCTCGATTTCCAGAAAATACTATTATTGTCAAATTTTGTCTTTGATCTTTGAAATCAATGAATGATGTCTTAGCATTATTGTGCGTACTACCAGCTACACCAGCATGATCTCTAAACTTTTCGCTAGCTTTCTTCCAATTTTGAAATTTCTTTTTCACAAACACATCATTTCCAATATCTCTTTTGAAAAGATAACACAATAACAAAATGTTCCATCTTTAGACACACTATTTTTCAACAATTCCCATTTCTTGAACCACTCAACTTGAAAGCACCTCAATTTATTTCTCATATTAGTTTTTGGAAAATCATGTGAATGTGGTTGACAAAGACCTTAACCAAACATGCCCTCCTAACGTTATCACAGACTCATAATCATTGATCGGTTTCCTCAATGCTGGATCAGTGACAACTTCAAAATTTCCACCACATTCGTTAGGAATTCGAGCTCTTTTAGATGCTATCACAACTCCAAAAGACCCTTCACCAAGCACCTCCCTAAACTCAACTACAATCACATATTCACATCATTTAGCTTCACAGCAATACTAAAACATACCGTGAGCTTAAACATTAAACACCACAGAAAGCCAAGATGAGAAAAAATATGACTCCAAGATCATCATGATCATATAACAACAGCGCATTTCCTAATTTAAGACTGCAAAATGGAATTTCACCAGCAATCCACATACAAATCATTATCATTCAGCATTATATTATTTTTCATCTCAGTCTTCATAATATAGTAATACAAGAAGCTAAGAAGGTAATGATTTGAGCCTAAAAACTACATTTTTAAGCAATTTCACTAATAAAAAAAAGGAAAGAAAAATATAAAAACCAAAAATTTAAGCACAACAGGGCATCACAAATTTAAACATCAGTTATAATCAATCTAAGGTTGATATAGAAACAACAGGGCACCAAAATCCTAAAAAAACAATCCATCATCAATTTAAGCACGCAAACATCAAAAAATCCCCAAGTTCAACCGACAATTAACAAATTTCCAAATCCTAGAAATCCATATCGACATCCAAAACAATCAAATTGGGGCATGGTCATCGCTTGTCTCACCTCAACTTTGCTGACTGCAGTCTTAATCGATGATTTCAACTTGGAATCAACCGGGCATTTAGCCGCGGGGATCTCGATCTTTCTTCTCTTATTCAAGACAGACGGCCGAGATTAAGATATTATGATAATTGATAAATGATTCTACTGATGAAGCAACACAGCAATCAAAAGTCTGAGACAGTAAAGGAGATGAAGCTGATGAAGCGAGACATCAATCTCGATCTTTTGTGATATTGCATTATCAGCAGCTGATGCTGATAAGATTGTTAAATATTAATAATAATAAAGTATGATTTAATTAAAAATAATAATAAAATAGTTTTTCAAAATTGTTCGTACGATCCCAGTACCCCTTGAACCGCCTTTGAGCCTTGGCTAGACCTGACTCTAGCTTCAACCATACATCAGCAACCAACTCCATAACAGAAAAATTCTTAGTCTGTTTTTCATAATAAGTAGGTACCAAATACCAACATAAAACTAGTAAACATACTCCCAACACCTTTTCTAGAGAAAGCAAGGTCACTACAATCCCTTTAAATAGCATGAAGGAGATCTGTAGACATGTTGATCTATTCTTCTGAACTGTGTTGCCCGTCTGAGTCGCTACTGACTGCCAAGCCACGAATCTTAACATCGTAATACACTTCTTCAACCTTTCTAAGGTCATACTTCATGCCTACAAAGTGACAATGTAACTTGAATAATTCGAAAGGTGTAGACATGATACTGAAATTCACTAGACTTCATTTGGACTCTACGTGCAATGGAGAAGGATAGGTAAATAGTATACCATCAAACTTTTTGCGCAAGAAGTCATTTCGAAGATTTAACATGCGGAAGGCTGCATGAAGGTCAGTAAGAAACTTCAGCACATTTCTTGGGCAGTCATAGTCTCCAGCTGTCACTTGGTTCACCACATACCTTGGCTGCATAAAAGGCCACTGTTATACTCAAGCTCAAAGCACATGTTACTTTCTAAACCTAGGATAAGTTGTATAGAAGACACATAGCACATGATATGCGCTCAAGTTCACTACAGGAATAAAATACAGCGTTTCAACTAAATATCAAAAAAGACAAATAATAAGACCTACAGGAGGTGACATGCACAAAACTCATTACCAGTTCATTGGACATCAAACATATTCCTGCAACAGATAAGAAGACTTGGTGATGTGCTGTTGGTGAATGAAACTGCATAATAAGTTAACCACAACTGATTTTAATCTTACCAATAAGGTACTCTTCTATGTCCAAGCCAAACTTGGAAGGATGCACTGTCCCATTAGTCAAAAAGTTAGGTAACTGAGACCATTTTGTAACAAACAATACGCTGTAAAACAGGATACTCATGCTATATTAGGTTCCAAAATGAAACCAGATGATGAAAATGGTATCCCCAAGTGTGATTCTAATTAATGCCACAAATACATAAATAAGACTCTGCCAGAGACACAGCCAACATGACGTAATCACTTGAAATTATCCAGCAATTTTATCTATGGCAAGCACTGGATGTCCTGGACTAATGTTATAAGTGAGGTTTATCTCACAATGTCCAGGCAAGTTTACTTTTCTATGTCCTATTTCAACTTTTAGCCTGACATAAGCTTATTTCTCGTTACTCCAACACACGAGGCAAGAAACACAAAAAAACAGGATGATCCAAAACATAAACCACAAAGCAATAACTTCAACCTACATCCAAGTTTCTCCTCAGCTTCACCATGCAGAAGAAGACTTCCGGTCTCCAGCCAATGCATATACGCCAGAAGTGACACCACAGTCTGGGTTTCAGTTCTCCATTCCCCATTGTACCTAGGTGCATAAAAAAAAGAAGCTAAAACTAAAACTTGTAACAATACCAGAAATGACTACAACCCATGCTAACTCACCTATAGTATTCCCCCGGACATTCGCCCATAATCCCAGCAAGCTCGTTGTAGAGATTATTCAACACATGAACTTCTGTTTTTGCCTTCTCCACTACCACTACAACTCAACACATGCCGCAACGCAAATAAATAAATGAAACCAAAATTTACAGAATTAATAAACAATGAAGCTGCACACCAAAACAAAACATATAATATATAAAAGGGTAGAAAAAATCAGCACCAATTTGAAAACTCAGGTATTACCGACAGCGGGAAGGGACTGGTGGACAAGAAGCAGATTGGCGTGAATGAGCCTGGTAGCGGACTCAATCTGGGCGACGACAGCTTTGATGCGATCTCGTAACCTTCCGGAGTCATCCAACTGGTGACGGAAGTCATCGAACTGTTTCTCGAGCAAAACGGCGGAAGAAGTGAAGTGCTGAGACGACATTGAAGAAGGATATGCGAGCGTCGTGTTCCGAATTCGAGAAATGGCAGCGGAAATCGGGAAAGGTTTAGGGTTAGGGTTTAAGCAGGAGCGAGAGAGAGCCAAGTAGCAACAAACGCTTCGCAATGCACAAGACTTCATTTCATTCCAACTCTTTTTCCCCCAAAATTTATATATATTTATTTCCAATTATAGAGAAAACTTCTGGTAATCTCAAAATTTCATTCCAAAAATTCTATTTAAAAAAAATAATAATAACGGTTTATTTTTTATTTAATTGTTTACTTAGGGTTGATTGACTTGACAAAAAAAAAAAAAAAGAGCACGCATTTGCTACCTTTACCGGAACATTGATCGGAACATTTTGTTATTTTCAAGCCACATGGACTTAACTTTTGATAAGCAATTAATGAAAACAAAATCCAAATAGTATAAATGAAGTTATTGAGATAGTGGCTAATGTGAATTTTTTTTTTCCATTTATAATTTAACTAACTAAATTAGAAAGTGAGCTCATAGCTCAAAATCTTGACCGACCTTTACTTCTCTTTCACTGTGCGTTTAGCTTGTTTCCGAGCGTTTTTCGATACTTAACCCTCCTTAATGTTTCATGGCATCATCAGAAGTGGATCAACGACAAATACACTATTTATGAGTTGATTGGGCAAAGAAACACTCGTGCAGCCATACCGGCCGTATCAGTTCAAGGCAACATGGTCATATCGCCAACGGTACAGTTGTACCAAGGGCGTGATACGGTTTAAAAGCCATTGAAGTTAGCAAAGTTCATATCATACGTACTCATTCAAGCTCGGTACGACTAGTATGTCGTACCATAGTCCAAAAGCAATTGGTATGGTCTAGGCCTGTCCAATGCTGGCTCGGCCCAAAAATATGAAGCCCTAGCCCTAATGAGCCCTTATATTTTCAGGCCCGCCCGAGGCCCTAAATTTATCGGGTCGGGCCGAGCTTTGCAAGCACGACCCGGAATTAGTCAAACTTGAAGACTCTCAAATATAATACCAAATTTTAATTTTTAGTTACATTATCTAAAAATAGTGCATTAAATTTAATTTTGTAAATAGAATCATAAAAAGCGCTATACATCAATCACAAAAAGCGTTAAATAAAGGTCAGATTCTATGCTGCGACAACATCATACCGATAATCAGAAGGCTCAGATTCATTAATATACCTAAACAATGAAAATAACTCATAAGGAAATAAGCAAGTAGCATATTAAAATTACAAATAAGCAAATAACACAAAATTAGGTGTTAACTTTAAATTTATTTTGTTTTTATTAGTGGGCCGGGCCGGGCTTAATTTGATGGATCCTAGTCCGGTCTTTTGCATACCGGGCTGAAATCTGTCGGGTCGACTTTTAGGGCCAGACCGGGCTAGGGCCTGATGGGCCGAAGGGTCGGCCCAGGGCTTTTGAGCCCGAAGGGCTCGATGGACACGCCTAGTTACAGCCATTCAGTCTGGTGTATTTGTAAACACAAAATCGGGCATCAACACTGCTCTAATGGGCAGTACGATCATACCATCCTACGATACGGCCGTATTGGGCTAATACGGACACTGAATTTTGAAGCCTAGATCTTCTATTCTACTCCATTTACTTGATTTTATTGTATATAAATATTAGAACCGTTGATGAAGATAATTTATGAGTAGTTTCTTTGTTTCAAGAACGTCCTATGGACCTCACTAACATGTTCATTCTAAATTAGCAATGAGAATATGTTTATTTGATGGTTAGATGACTTATCCCCACTAAGCCCTAATTGAAATGTATGTATGGTGTTTAATAATGGTTACGTGTTCATCTACGCATGAACTTTAATCCAAATTGAAATTAAGATTGGAGTTGAGACATTGGTGGGAACAACTTAGGTTTTACATTTATGAGAGTTAAACAAGTATTTAATGCTAGTTCAACTTGACTAACAAAGTTAGTGGTTAAGAAAGATAAACTAAAAGAGTTCGTACCTCTAAAGAACGAAGCTCAATCATTGCTATGTATTCTCCCTCGATATAGATACAACAACGGTTGATCTAGTCAAAGTAGATACATAGTTGCATGCTATCATCCATTATGTTGATAGATTACAATTGTTTGACGGAGTAGCCAAATCAAATCATATAGCGCAAAATCCAATTGCTCTCTTGAGTTTGATCCGGGTCGCCAATTATAAATTTGTTAACTACGATCAATCATCTTGTTTTACCTATTAGAAGGTAATATTGAAAAGTGTCAAATTCAAAATTAATTATTTAAATAATTCTCTTTTAATTAACTTCATTTTTTCCTCATATATTTAATTTTCAAAAATATGAAATCCTTTATATACAAAAATATTCCAATTGCAAATTTGCAGAAAAAATAATTAATAGAATTCACTCCTAGGCAATTACACAATCTGGAAAATGTTGTATCCTGCAGAGTTGTATGAAATTTTAAGATACAAATATGCGAGCTTTGATACAACACTAGCTTTACATACATGAAAAGGGACGAGAAGGCAATGCTACAAACCAGGATCCTGTCCCTGTGCCGATGTCTTGGCCGGCTTATTCGCCAATCTACGCTTGTACCGTTTTAGCACGGAGGCGAGGTTTTCTTTTCCCTTTGGAAAAGCTACATCGCCTGCTGCAGTTCCACTGCGGCCTTTGCGACAGGAGATGGCTATTTCAACGTCTTTAATCATGTCCATGACCATGGGAGCTGTGGTGCATTTACCCTTGCCCGGTTTCGATGCTGGTGGGAGCATTCCATTTGTGATGGGTGGGTTGGATTTTTGTCGGTGGGTCTCGGGGACCTGAAGGCAGAAGCACGGTGATGCTGGAACACGGGGCTTCGAAAAAGCTAAGTCGATTACACCCTGTGAACAATACAAATTAATGTCATCGAAACAAAATCATAGTAAAAATCCAATAATGTTATGTGCAAAGCCAAAGCCAGCCCCAAAGCAGAATATGAAATCAATTTCATCATTCAACACCTCCCATAGCCTTAAAAGCCATTATCTAAAACAATGCAGTTTTGCCAATCAATGTTCAATCCCGGGTTCGATCAAGCTCTAGAATCATACAGCAGCAAGATGCAGCAAAGTTATGTTTAGCTCAGAATGTTTACCTGGAGACGGTTAAGCACGTATGTATACTTCCCCCATAACTCAGGCCGACTTTCCATTAATGACAGGTCAAATATCCGATGGATGCACCAGACGCCGAAACTCACTAGTAAATCTGCTTTCCAAACACATCCCTCGCCACAGTTAGGAACTGAAGAAATTAATTTTGCAAGATAAGGCTCATCATTTTTAAACGAATGACCCGATTTACTATCTGGTGAGGTTTGCTGAGAATCAACTATCCTATTTTCAGCTTCATTGAGAAACTTCTCCCTGGCGGCAGCTCGTTCAATTAGATCCTCATCAGCTCCATCATTTTGTTTAAACAACCATTCGGATCCTTCTAGTTTCAACATCCTCACGATGCAATGTCTTAGTGACTGGAGAAGCTTGGCTTCAAAATCCACTACGTATGTCACTTCTGCCAAAGCGGCTTGATTTCTCGACCCATCGCTCCCAAGATTGTGATTTTTATCAGCTACCCCAAACTGTTCAAAAGGTTGTCGAGACCATAGGGAACCAGTGCCTGAACCTGAACAATACTGTTGGGCGAACGGGTCTCTATAGACCTTTGGAGACAGTTCATCAAATGCTAAAGGAGCTGCAGTCCTCGATCCAGCGGTTGAGTAGGGAGATTGATCGAGACTCACTCGACCAAAAGACTGCCCCATCGCAATGGAAGTATTACAAAAAGAATTCCTATTATTCATATATAAATCTCGTTGAACAGCAGAGAGTCCTGATATGTCCGGCATGCTGTTGTATTTCTTGGAAGCAATAGGACCCCCAACCTCTCCGGGTCCAGAGGAGTACATATCAAAAGGCGACCTCTCAGACTGCATCGAGGTATTCCTAGAAAGTGCAAGGTTCTGAAGAAGGGATGCTTGAACAGGATTCAAGCCGTTTTGAGGCTTTTGGCTTAAGCCAAAAGCATTGTAATCTCTAAAGCTCATTGGACTCGCATTTGAGGATGCGATAGCCGCAGCAGACGAGTCCATCGAATAATCAGAACCCCTATCTTTAGAGAATTGATTGAGGTACTGTGATATCTGGTAACCATGCACTGTAGCAGGCTGGCGATCCCACATATCAGAAGACGGTGGAGCTCGTAAGCTAGAATAACGTTTCTCATCAGCATCAAGAGTATTCCGACCAGAAGTTTGAACAAACGGGTCAAGTAACGGCATATTGTTCGAGTTTGGCCACAGAGAAGATGAACCCTTTTGATATCCGTAAGACAAGTCCATGGAAGTTGCCTTTTGAATTCCATAAGAAGACTCCAAGCTGCTCGGTACCCTTTGCTGTTGGGGTGAATCATGGACACTTGAAAGCAAACCAGATCCTCTTCCTCCAGCAGTTTGATAGAAACCAGTATATTCTTTCACAGGGTCCGCTTTTAGCATTGAGTTTGAAGGTTTCGGTTCAGACCCAAACAGCAAACTAAGCCGCCTAGCCTTAGCTTCTTGGGTCGGCTGCCCATGATAATCATACATCTGCCCCCAGAACTCATCTAGAATCACTGCTAACTGACGCCTCGCTGCACGACCTAATCCTGCTAATCTTGAAAGGCTTCCAATACCGCTACCACCATCCTCATTTTTCCCACTCAAACTCCGAAATGATCCTGGACCTTCAGATATCGCAGGGGGGCTAGCTGCCGTTAGGTTTCCCTCTGGAATTCCCTTCAAAGGTTCGTCGGGTTCCCATATATCACCGTCTTCATCCTCTTTCTCAATTTGTACTTCTTTCTCATATTTTACAACTTTCTCAATTGGCTCTGCAGATTCGTTTCTCAAAGATTTTACGTCCATTGACTTCTGCTCGTCTTCCATATTTACATCTGCCTTAAACGGTAGAGTTTTGGCAGCGGATGGCTTTACTTCCAGAAAGCCAGCTGGAAGCATAGGATCCGCATCGTCAGATTTCTCTCGAATTGTAGTAAGACTAAAATCTGGATCAGAATCTAGACTCTCCGGTAAACTAACATCAAAACTTGAATCAAACCTCTCAGGTTGATGGTCAAGTGATTTTCCTTGTGCAGTCAACATGTCTTCCTTCTGCTTAGAGTCGTCGACATGACGCCTGGTTGCAGAGTAGAACAATTCCTCGTTCTGCAAGGTCGGAGAGGCAGCCTGCCGCGTTTCCCAGTTAAATGACAGAGAATCCAATCCAACACTGGCGGATTTCAAAGGAGTGGCAGCCAGCCAAAGCATAAAAGCAAGTGAAACTACTGAGGTCGTCAAAAGAACAGCATATGGAATTGACGTATTAGTCCCCATATTCCACCTCAAACTACTAACCCAATCACTGCTCCCAAATAGCATCTCGATCATAAATAAAATCTTCACGCCAAGAACTCCAACAAATGTTGACATTGACAGAAACTCCACCAATTGAGAAACTTTGTAATCACCCATAATCTGTCCGGACGAAGCTACTCGGAAGAGAGGTATAAGGGACGATGGAATCATAAGCGCTATCATCACCTGCACGAATATAAGCAGTTGGTACAGTCCCTCAGCTCCAGAGTTCCATATACACAAAATCGCAAAAAAGATCGCAGCAAATCTAATCGTGGCACGATGGAGCCAACTAGGGATGTCCGCTCCAAGGAAATTCTGCACTATTGCTTGTCCACCGATGCTCCAGGAAGATGTATTGATATGGTTGGAGAAGAAAAATAATATCATCAGAGCAAATGGTGCTATTGGACTTCTATATACCTGAAAAAAATTATTTCGGGAAGGCTGCCCATCATCAGTCTCCGACTAAGAGCATCAAAATTACATCCAAGCTTACTAGATTCGGAAACTTAAGTCACCTGGTCCATCAGTGAGAGGGCATCATGAAAATTAAGCAAAACAAATCCTGAACTGTAAAACACATTCGCTGCCGAGTTCATCAGAGCCAAGTTCGCCAGAAATATGCAGCTGAAAATGCACAGTACGGCTGAAAAGTGATCATGGCATAACGTACTCCTCGAAATATCTTGTAGTCCCTGATGCTGCTGCAAGTACAAACACAACGAGTCATTGAAAACCCAAGTAAAATAAATCCAGGCTAGGCAGCAACAACACTTGATGAAAAAACAAAATCGCGGAAAATAGGAAATTTTTTGAGATATCTTGAATAACGAGACTTCAACAAAAGAAGGAAAACATTGTCACCGAACTTGGATAGTCACAGAATGATTTGAGAATCAACATTGTCTAACCAGAAACACCAAAGGGATAAAGGGCAGCACCTCGACAACAATTGATTTTTAATCGAAGAATAAAGTACCTTTACAAGACTGGAATGAAGATAAAAGTTATGAGGCATGATACATGCTCCAAGCAAGCTCATCAAAGCAAATACACTCTCCCCACTTATCTTCATCGAAATCCAATTCAGGGACAGCGGAGTATCTGGCTGACTGAAGAGCAAACCAATGAAGGAACAAACACATACAAAACACGCCATATATATGCTTGCGAATTTCCCTGTATGTTTTTCCTGAAATGTAATGAAGAGTACATCAGCTTGTTTTTTTGATATGCGTCGGTAAGAATGTTGAATTGCTTACCATCAAATTAGATAAGAGCGGAAATGCAGCGGCTGGAAGGGCTGTCAAAATCATAGATGTAACCAAATCCACCCCAAGCATCTGACTTAGACAGTGTGCGATTCCCATAACCTATAAATAGGGGAAGCCTACAAATGACTCCAGTTGTTGTGATTATAACTGAGATAGCACTGACGAAAGGAATGGAATTATAAAATTACCACTGTTAGATCCAAGGCAATAGCAGAGAACTCAGCTTGGGTTCCAAGGATCATGCAGGTGACCCTATCATACTCGGAATGACAGATCTGTTTAACTCAAAAACACGCTAATCAACATATATGCTAGTTAAAATAGAAGCATGTGTGTAATTTTCTCTAAGCATTTCCGAGTTCGAATAAACGGAAAATAGTGCTTTCAGCATGGCATGGAAAAATTGTATACATTTGCGACCATGGTTTTGTTTAAATCAGTCGAACTTAAGATTGACCTCTAAAGCGAACATTCAGTTACGAAATTGATGAAGGGTTGACAGCACAAACAATACCTGAGTAAGATCTCGACCAGTGACCACACCAATGCGGGCTGACAAGTACTGACACAGAATGGAAGCAAAACTGAATATCATCATCGGCAACATTAAATCGAACCCAAACCTTGTACCGGCATCGATTGATGCGGCCCACTTTCCAGGGTCGATATATCCAACTGAAATCAAAAGCACAGGAACCACAACAGGAAGCAGTCGACTGTTAGTACTGGCCATATGGTTGGATGGAGGAGGTTCGACTTCCATGGCACAGACAGTTCCTTAAGACTTGGAAAAGGTTCTTATCCGAAAAGCCTAAATCAGAGTTTAGAACTCAAGCATGTTGGTCAGAAAGGCGTGTAGCTCATAAGATCGAGATAATCATTCTTTGATGAGAAGTATGCCCTGATTTTAAATCGCAACTTTCACCGCTAACAATCCTTCTCGAAGGAATTTCAATGATGAGAGATAGATGGATTGTGGAATTATTGGACCTGAATATCTGCCCGATATCCCATCCTAACTAGTACAATCACACCATTTAGCAGCCGCTGATTCAAGAAATCACATGCCTCGTGCCTTTTTAGATATGTCCGGAACATCGGAGTTGAGTTTTGGCAACACCAGGCCACACTAGAATTTCATAGATGCTCAAATCCTGATTCCACATATCACCTTTGTTAGTTCCGGAAGTAAATTGAATTCAACTAAAATATATTCCAAGGCTAGTTTGGGGCAGCAGGTAGATCAAACAGAACGGCAACTGAAGCAAAGTACAACATTTAACAAGCAGAACGCAGAAAGGCAGGCAACTGAAATTCAAGGTTAAAAACATTCTGTAATGGTGAAGCATCATTTGTCGCAAACAGTCAATGGTTCTCAAACCGAGTCAACTGTTAAGTCAACCACCACGAAACTTCATTTGCACTAAAAGAAAATGAGCAAGCTCAGATCTTGAAGGTCAACTACCCGAAACCCTCACCGCCCATCCTCACACCTCCCCAAATCCCAGCCTCAGAACACCCCAACAAACAACAAGCCGAATCATCCAAATCAAAACCCAGAACACAAAGCTCTCCAGCAACAATGAAAAACTAGGGTTCATAGGATAACAATCAAAAAGAGAGACCTTTTAACTCACCCTTTTCAAGCAAAAGGAACCCCTATCAGTTTCTTCACCGGTAGATCAGCAACCCCATAAAGCCGAGCACGGATGGTTATTATCAAGGAAACAAAGTGAGAGAGCGAAAAGAGAGAGAAAGTAAGCAAATAAATTAGTTGTAAATATTAAATTTCCTGAACGGATGGATACAACTTTTGGAGGACTCGAGAACCAATCTGGAAGACAGATAGAGAGATTCACAGAAACTTAAAAAAGTAACAGTGTGCTTGCTGTTACACTTACACATCACTGCTGAATACATACAAATTGAAGATAAGAGAGATGATGAAGAAGTGGACAGTTTCAGTTTTATAATCAAAAAATCACAGTATTCACTTTCACCCTACTCAAATTTAAAAAAAATATATATTTTTTCTCCTACTGGAATTGGAAAGAAGCATTTACCAATCAACATCATCTTGATGATGGAAGAGCAGCTTCCTGAAATTTACTAGGGCAGGTGGATGAAGAAGATCAAACTGACTGTAGGAGCAGGGAAGGGCCAAAATGGGTTCTGGACACTTTTTTTTTACTTTTCTTCTTTTGGCCAAGAATTGGACTTCCAAGTGTTCCCGAGCAGGACAAAGTCCTTTGTTTTATTAATATGGGATGTGTACGGAGTTGTCTGCCTAGGGTTACAAATGGGGAATTCAATCTATCATCATCCTCCTTGCTTGTGTTTCTTTCATAATATCATGTATTATAACTAGCAGAGCTAGAACAGAGGGATTCATTTAACTGAATTGATTACTCGTTATTAAACGTAAATCAAAATGTACTTAATAATCGTTATCTCATATTAAATTATAAAAAATAATATTTTTTTAAAATTGAAACGGAAGAGTATCGTTATAAGTTGATGATACAGCAGCCCAAGAGATACAACTGTCTTTTGCTTGATCATTAATTTGAAACAAAAACTGTTGGAGGGGACAAGACAAGAATCTGTTATTAACTATTTACCATCTCGTGCCTGCTTTTCTCGTTTAAATAAATAATAATTATTTATTTATTCTCCTAGGAAGTTAAACGACGTCGTTATACTAAAGGGCCCAAACGAAGCCCATTTATAAACTCAGGCTGGGCTTCGTATATCGGGCCTGAGCAATGATTATGTACCAAACCAAAATATCGCCAGGCGAGAAATTGAGGAAACTATCAACTCACGATATTTATTACCCATCTCATCTGAGGCCGCGATTAAATTCCTGTTTAATTATTTCTTAAGGTTAATTTGATGGATTTAGATGATGGGATAAAAACTGTAACATGCGTACATCGTACAGCTATTAATAAATGCAGTTTTCTGAAATGATAAACATAATTATTTAATTATTTTCTTCCCTTAGTTTAAGATCTTTGTTGTTCTGTTCTCTGCTCAAGTCACAGGCTTTCCTCAGATCCGAAGAAAAGGGTAAGAAACCTCAAATTCATGTCAGCAGTTTAATAGTATAATATTTTTTTTATAGCTTAATCAATGTCCTTTGTTTTTATGGTTTTCTATTTCTGGGTTTAGATAGATGAATCAGTGGAAAAAACTGTCCCGGAGTGAGTTTTTCGTGTGAATTCGGCAAGCCAATCCATTTTATTATAAAGGATTTGACTTGTCAATTCAATAGTTGAAGAAGACAAGAACATCAACAAATTGAAACTCGAATTACCTCTTCTTTGTCATCTGCAGATTTTTGGGTGCATCGCTTTGAGAACCCGTTCATGAAGTTTGGAGTGTCGAAACTTCTGGTTTCGATTCTGGGGAGATAGGGTTTTGCGGAGCTCAAGATTTCTGGGTTTTTTGATGGGTTTTGGGAGATATTTGCAAGTTGATTGTTGTTGACTTGTGTGTTATCTGCCGTCTTGTTGATTTGATTTCTGTAATTGGCTGAAGTTGAGAGAAGAGGATTCTGTGGTTGAGAGGTTGGGGCTGAAGAGGTTTCGATGATACCTTTTATGGATTCCGAGGAGGAGGAGGTTGAGAAATGTTTGGATTCTCAGCTATGGCACGCCTGTGCCGGAGGGATGGTGCAATTACCTTCGGTGAATTCACTGGTGTATTACTTCCCACAAGGTCACGCCGAGCATTCCAACGGCAATGTGGATTTCAGAAACCTCCCGAGGATCCCAGCTTACGCGTTGTGCAGAGTTTTAGGGTTGAGGTTCATGGCGGAGGAGGAGACGGATGAAGTGTATGCCAAGATTCGATTAGTTCCAGTTCCTGCCAAAGGTAACGATGAAATTGGATTAAACTGCAGCGATGAGGGTCTAGAAAAGCCGGCGTCTTTTGCCAAGACATTGACTCAATCCGATGCTAACAATGGTGGAGGATTTTCAGTTCCTCGATATTGCGCTGAAACCATTTTTCCTCGTCTGGATTACTCGGCGGACCCTCCTGTGCAGACAATTCTGGTTAAGGATGTTCACGGAGAGGTCTGGAAATTCCGGCATATTTATCGAGGCACGCCGAGGAGGCATCTTCTGACGACTGGATGGAGCAGTTTCGTGAGTCAGAAGAAGCTGGTTGCGGGAGATTCAATTGTGTTTCTCAGAGCGGAGAATGGGGACTTATGCGTAGGGATCAGGAGAGCCAAGAGAGGGATTTTCGGCGAATCTCAGTCTGCGTCCGGTTGGAACCCGGCGGGAGGAAATTGCTCAATGCCATATGGAGGGCTGCTTTCATCTTTTTTACAGGATGAGGAGGAGAATAAGAAGATGCTGGACTGTTCGAGCTCCGGAGCTGTGAAGGGTAAGGTGAGGACTGAGTCGGTTCTTGAAGCTGCGAGACTAGCTGCTGATGGGCAGCCGTTTGAAATTGTGTACTACCCTCGAGCCAGTACTCCCGAGTTCTGCGTTAAGGCCACGTTTGTGAATGCAGCGTTGCGGGTCAGATGGTGCTCCGGAATGAGGTTCAAAATGCCATTTGAAACTGAGGATTCGTCGAGAATAAGCTGGTTCATGGGAACTGTTTCATCGGTTCAAGTCGAAGATCCTATTCGCTGGCCTAACTCTCCATGGAGGCTTCTCCAGGTACCTACCTACCTATCTATCCTTGCTTCACTAAAAGACTAAAAGTTACAGTTAAGGTTGCCGGATCGGCCTAACATTTGGAAGTTGCAGGTGTCGTGGGACGAGCCAGATTTGCTCCAAAATGTGAAGCGGGTTAGCCCATGGCTGGTTGAATTGGTATCCAACATGCCCGCGGCGGTCCATCTATCGCCATTTTCGCCGCCGAGGAAGAAGTTGAGACTCCCGCAGCATCAAGAAATCCAAATGAATGGCCAGCTTCCTTTGCGGACATTTTCGGGCAGCCTCCTCGGACCCGACAGTCCTTTTAGCTGTCTCGACACCATTCCTGCTGGCATGCAGGGAGCCAGGCATGCTCCATTCAGCGCATCTCCATACTTGAGTTCGCCTTATGTCCCACTCCCGCCCATTGATCGTGCTCCGAAACAATTTAGAAACTTCAGTTGCTCCGGCCCGAACAACGGCGAAGATGCTTCTTGCTCGCTGACAATACGAAGCGCTGTACCGGAGGCGCAGAAGTCAGCATCTCCGTTTATACTTTTTGGCAGGACAATATTCACAGAGCAGCAAGTTTCCGTAAGCTGCTCGGGTGATGTCACTAATAACGGCCGACAGCAAGAACCAGAAACTGAGACTGAGTTGGGGACGGGACTATGTAAGATTTTCATTGAATCGGAGGAGAATGTAGGAGACACGACGCTCGACTTGTCACTGCTAACATCGTACGAGGATCTCTACAAAAAGCTACGCGACATGGTTGGGAAGGAAAGCTCCAAGAGCACGAGCCAAGTCCGGTACCGAGACGAAACGGGTGCGGTCAAAAATATCGGAGACGAGCGATTCAGGTTAGAGCAAACCAAGCCAATGTTTTTTCATCTTCTTCTTCTTCATGTTTTTGACAAACATTGCTTAAACTTCTGTGGCAGTGACTTCATCAAGACAGCCAAACAATTGATCATCCGAACTGATTCTACTGCAAACATCGACAAGGAAGCTCTACGGAAGTCTGCGACAAACTCCATGTAGCAGGATGTTCCAGTGTAGGTAATGAGTTTCCGAGTTTTAGTTTTGGGTAACCTGAGGATACAACGTTCTCAGTAAATCATCCATTTTCATACATTCGGATTCTTCAGCTTATGCTTTAAGAGTGGATCCACGTTGATCCTTGAAGCTCGGATTTGCAGCAAGTTATGGAGTTGTAATTTATGCATAAGCTAGCTGGTATTTCGAGGGGAATTGGTTGGTTGGTTCTTGAACTGGACATTTTGCACGTGCGTTGGTGGCGGGTACGAGAAGCAAGCAATGGAGCGAGGTGAGTTTAGTCAAAAAGACGTAGTTAAGGATTCACGTGCGGCTGCGTTCCTGGTGACGTCACCAAAGAAAAATACTTATTAGTAAATGTAATTAAAACCACGTTTCGCGCCGTTTTTCGTGTTACGATTTGACCCATACCACCTGACATTCTTGACTTCTAAACACGACCATTATTGTCCTTTTATGCACAAACTTGAAAAAATTTACAATTCCATTTAAATTATCTCCCTACTTTTATTTTAAGTTAAAAAATGTCGTGTAGCTTAATTAGTTTAGCATGAAAAAACAATTATTTCCTTAATAATAAAATATACAAAGACAACTAACTTCTCCCGATAAGAAGTGAAGTTCACGAGTTGATCCGACTTCTCCCGATAAATTGAATTGAAAAATTGAGTGAAAGATGGATGGTTGTGGGTAAGACACATCTGAGAAGACAAGAGCGCGTAACTCGGAGATCCTGATTCCTGAATCGGGTAGCTTAACGTTGGATCTACGTTGGTTTTATTTATTTGAAATTAGAGAATGGGAGTGATTAGTGTGAGATTAATTAATGTATGATTAATTAAAAAGGGGAGGGGAGGGGAGGATTCATTGAGAATTGAATGCTCATTAATTTCGTGTCTCTACTTTGCTAGGTTCTGAATTTCATTGCATTATTAATATGTCAATCACTTAATGCCCAACTATAAACTTAATTAACCCCTACTTGCTAATAACTCCTTTAAAAAATCTATAAAAGATCTCAATAAGTTTAAGTTTACAAAATAAGGTGTTTAAGTTTTTGTTTCTATCATAATTTAAATAGATTTGAATCTATAAAAGATCACCCGTCTCTTGTGAAATATGCTGACTCGATTTCGAGTTATTTTATCATCGTTTTTGACATGTTAGCAATTCGAAGCACGGTCATCAGTATTCGAAGAGACGAGCTTCAAGATCAATCTCATAGAAAAATTTAAAAGATCGGTCTTGGTAATGCTAGTGTCTTTAAAAATAAGCAAAAATAAAAAACTCAATTCAAAAGAAAATTTAAAACTAGTGCAAAACTATAAAAAAAAAAATTAGTTTGTTTCTGAGAGGTTAATTCATCCCTTGGAGTCGAAGATGGAAGCTTGAGGTGTGTTGGGCCGGTGCGCAGGACCAAGGCTTTTGCCCAATCAAGTGTGGCTATCCGAGGGACTTGAATTCAGACAATCACCGCCCTCTGATTACGTGGGTCTGATGCTTCCTAACCGTTAATAGCTAAGCTGATCGACTAACTAGAGAATCAACATATGTTATGCTCGTCGAAGCTCTGCCTTCTCTTTTGACGATCTTGAATTTTCTCTCAAGTTTCTCGCTTCTACTTCATTTATGGGTTAGTGGTCGAATCTATGAAGGCTTAGTTTTTGTCCGACTCGTGTGGTCGATTTGTGGCATTGTTATAGTTGGGTTTGTTGTGGTTCTACAAGAATTCAGGAGCTTAGAGAGCGAGTGAAACAATAAGCGGTTGAGAGTCTGTAAACAGATGTTTGCTGCGCATTTTTTAGGCCTTCATAGTGCAAATCCAAGCCACAATGAAAGCAACGTGGATGTAGCACCTTCGGAAGTGAACAACGGAAAAATCCTGTTTATCGCTTTCCTTTTGGTTAATTTTAGAATTATTAGTTGTTTAGACACAATGCATGAATTAGGTTGATTGATTACAATGTTAGGAAGTTCTGATAGAATTACAACAGTGGTATCAGATCCTTTTAATTTGATTCTTGATATTATTTGAGCTCTTGGTACTGTTATAGTTCAATAATAGCGTTAGAATCCCATACAATTCCATCTTTGTAGGTGTTCTGAACGATAGCGGGCTCCCGGGCACAACGTGTCTTGGTTTCAACCTGTTAGACAACTTCTTGAACATTCAATGCACTAAGCTATTTTCTTGTGTCTTTCTTGCGAGGAACAAATGGCTAGTGGTGTTGGGTAAGTGCCTATGATGGCAAAGGAGACTTTAGAGTCGGGAGCCTCAAGATGAAGGTCATGTTGTCGCACTACAAAGTCTTGATCGCGCTGGAGCCAAGAATAGAAAAATGGAATGAGGATCAGAAAAAGGGAAAATAGAGATCGATAAGGAGACCTTTAACCTCCTCATCCTGAGCCTAGCTGATCTAGTGCTCAAAAAGGCATACTCTGCCTCTCCAATTGAGTTGTGGGGTAAACTAGTGAGTGTTTACTCTAATAAGTATGCACCAAAAGCCTATCTTAAAGCCTATGCGTTTGCCTTTAAGATGGATAATTCTAGGACAATTGATAAAAACTTGGATGATTTCTTAAAAATGACTCTCCTGTTGAATGGAACTAGTTATGCCTTGGAAGATGCTAGCATTGTTATGATTTTAATGAATAATTTGCTTGACAAATACCAAGTAGTAAAAGATATTTTTTTAATACTTTTGTATTATCTGCTTATGACTTACTTTGCACTAGTAGTTAATTTTAAAACAATTAGAATTATATTGTCTTTAGTTGCTAGTTTTGACATAGAGCTTGACTGCCGTCCTTCATGAGGAATTGGAGGAAATGATATATATGAGGTAGCCTTTGAACTTTGGTAGTATTTATCCTAGTCGTCTTTCCTGTTGAAAAAATCATTGTATGATTTACAATAGAGTCTTAGGCATTCGTACAAAAGATTTGGTGCATTTGTGTTGAGCATTGTATTTACTAGGAATAGCTTTGATAGTTGTTTTTACTTCTGTGATGTCAATAATTCCTCTGTTAAGTCATTATTGTTTAACCCTGGTTTGGAACACTAGTGTAGTTCTAGTGCGGACGATAGAACTTTTCCCAGCTGTTGTTATGACAACTTTTGAAGAAACTCGTTAGGAATGTTTTGACTATTTAGAGTGAAAGTAAATACTGAAAAGTAAATACAAGACACAAAGATTTGGCAACGGGTTCTCCTAACCCGAACAAGCAGCAATCCACTAGTAACGATCAGACAACGAAGTACAAACTTGCAAGATTCCCTCTTCAAGTCCTTCTACTACCGACTCGTCTGGATGCACACCCCCTCAGAGTAGAGATCCCTCCCTATGTCTTATCACAGCAGCTTCGTTCTCCCGAACAGCTGCTTGTCCACTCAATGTCCTCCCAGATATCTGGGCAGGTCTATTTTTGCAACAGGGTTTGTTAAACGTGTTGCTGTAGCAAATACTTCTGTTTCTCGTACTTGAGTGATAATTTAGCTTCAATCTTCGTCGGGTGCACTCAATCACTAGACCTCGACCTCTCTTGTATATTGTTATAATGCAAGAGAGCTGCTTGAATATTTTTTGGATTATCACTTCAACTCCGTTCCACTTCTTTTAAAGCATCTCTTAAAATATCTCAACCAAATATTCAATAAGAATATTTGTTAATCTTATTGTTGCCATATCAGACAATAGTGAATCAAAGATGTCGTTGAAGATATTCTGTGTAGCCAAGATTCCAGTGATCTCGGGATGTTCTTCACGCCCATCTCCTAAAAGATCTTAACCAATATTCAATTAGAATATTTGTTGATCTTATCTTGTTTCCAAACTAAGAGACTACGTCTCAAAGATGTCGTTGAAGATATTCTGTGTAGCCAAGATTCCAGTGATCTCGAGGATATTCTTCACGCTCCTTGATTCTCGAAATCTGCTGGTCCTGAGAATATACACCTTCGATTCACAGCCAGCGCGCACTTCAGCACTTGCTGGAACATCTTGCGTAGCATCTCCTGACTTCAGTATTGCAGTTTTAATATCTAACTATTCTACGCATATTTCTAATTTACTTGAACAACTCTTTGCACAAAAATATGTCATATATAATCATGGGACTAACAATCTCCCTCTTGGCAGTTTTTGACAAATTACAAGGTTAGTTGTTCAAGTTAGAACTACTCTTCCAAATATTCTCCCCTTATTTACCACAAACTCGGCAAGGGGATACAAGTTCAAATGTTTCAACAACTGGAAGAAATAAAGTACTTGATAGAATGAGGGGTTCAGGTATTACCAGCTTCCTTGCTACTGCATTCGAGTCAGCATTCTCCTCAACATTAACTTCAACAACCGCCTCAACATCTATGCCATAAAACTCATTAATAGCCTCTGGAGTAATCTTGATCATGCTCCCCCTGACCCATACATGTCCATACTCAGAACTCATATCATCACAAAAAACTTCAGCAATGACCTGTGCAACGGCCTCTTCACTTTTCACAGCACTAATTGGACTCTTAACACTCTCGTTCGTGGACCTTACTAACCTGGTTTGCTCCCCCTGAATCTGTGCCAAGAGTATTCTAAGTTTTTTGCTCAATAACTGCCTCTGCAGTCTCCTTAGCACCACCCTCCGTTATTTCTTTGTTCCCAGCAGAAGGTCCAACGACCTCTACAACAGGTTCATTAGCAACCCCTTCAACATTTTGTCACAGATCTAAAATAGCACGCAAATAGAAAATGTTGTAACGTTAGCTGAAATATAAGTGTTACACTTCATTCTAGTTTTCTGGTAGCCCAAAGTTTAGCCCTCTTCTTTATTCAAGGACTACCAGAAGTCATGCCATGATTAGTTTTCGACCACGCACAGTCCCAACTCAGACCTCAAGGTCTCGAATTGTTGTGTGCTTAAAGCCTATGTACAGATATCAGCTTTCTGGCAATCTGTGCGAACATGAGTCAAGATCAACTCCTTCTCCATAAGCTCTCTGGATGCAAAGCAAGCGAAGCGAACCATCTCTCTGTAATTCTTCGTAACCCCTCGAGTGACCATACTCCCACTTGGACTTCCAATGACATTGGTCAAAGGATGGTGTTTCTGAACATGAAGTGAGGGAATCACCCCGATCTCTTCTGCCTCATCAGCACTCTCCTTAGCACGTTCCTCTAAAATAGGTGTTTGTGCATTAGCATCTGCTATAGCATCCTCTGTTGTGTCCTCAGCATCGCTTACAGGATCTTCATCAGCAACCTTTGGAATCCAACCTTCTGCATCGTCAGTGGTATTCAGTTCTCCATCATCTACTACAACATTTGACGACTCCATAATCGTCTTTGTCCTAGGAAAATACTGGAGTATCCTAGAAAAATGTTGTTCCAGTAGTCAAATCTGCTGGTCCTCAGAATATACACCTTCAGTTCACAGCCAGCGCGCACTTCAACACTTGCTGGAACATCTTGCGTAGCATCTCCTGACTTCAGTATTGCAGTTTTAATATCTAACTATTTTACTCATATCTAACTTACTTAAACAACTCTTTGCACAAAAATATATCATACATAATCATGGAACTAACAACTAGTATGCATTGAAATGTGTACTGCATATATTTTTGGTACGTTGCCCATTGGTTTATGCAATGATAGTAGAATTCCTCTGTCTGATCTTATTGTGTATGTTGATGATGACTTTGCTAGTGACGAGACTCTAGGAAATTCTAATAGTGCATATGTATTCATGTTTGGTAAATATTATGTGTCTTGAAAGTCGTAATTGCTTTGTGCATTATAAAATTTGAATACATTTTTATCTATGATGCTTGCAAAGAAGCTGTGTGGTTGTAGGGCTTGTTATTTGAAGCTAAATTGATTGATAAAAATGTTGTGATATATTCTGTTAGTTAGGCCCTGTTTTTTAGACCTTAAATTTTCAGCACTTAAGTTAAGTTAAGTTAAATTAAATTAAATTTAGTTAAGTTAAGTTAATTGCATATATGAACAAACTTTAACAAAATTGCTTATTGTTTTCGTTTGTCAATATAATGTCTCATGCAATGTTCTTTGATTTATAAATTGTTAGAAAGTAAAACTTTATGATATATAAGATATGATAAACAAACTAGTATGATAATGAAATATTTATCACTATATTGAATGACGTTTGATAATTACACACAAAACGTGTTACATATGACCATCTTCGTCCATGATATCTTCAGGTTCATTGTCAAGATGTGCTAACATTATTTCGGATGCTATGAAGTTTTGCACCTGATTCATCTGTTCTTTTCGACTTACATCAAACAAATTCGAATCAGCCGTCCCCTGCACCAACTCATGTTTTAAAATAGGTAACCTCAGGTTATGCATGCGAATAAAATTATGTAGAGTAAACGCAGCTAGAATTATATCTATTTGACGCACATCTGAAGCTTGAGGCATGTTCCTAAGTATTTTCTAGGTCAGAACACCAAATGCTCTTTCGATGGTCGTCCGCAATGATGAATGACGGTAATTGAATTTTTCATAAATTTCATGTGGTGCCTGACCATTCCTGAATGGGGGCATATGGTAACGAACATGCTTGTTTTTGTACAGAGCCAAATACCCTAGTGTATTTGGATAACTGGAGTCCACCAAATAATATTTACCTGCCCAAGTGCAATAGACGCAACATTATGATTTCACATCGTGTTTGCTGCAAAATGCTTTTAGAAATAGCAAAGTAATTTTTATACCTGGTGGAGGATGTGGGAAACAATATATCAATTGGGTTAACGAGTCTATCCAAACTGTTTGGTCGTGTACAATTCCTTCCCAACCGATGTGTACGTATGTAAAAAACATATCAAAAAAACAACATCCAAAAACGTTCCATGTTTGATTCCCTTACGTCCTCGATACTGATCTTGACCGTCACCCAGCACCGCTTCGATATGAGTGTTGTCAAGAGCACCAATATAATCCTGCATAATAATGTAATAGTTATCCAAGTGTTTACACATGATTTATAAATGTTATAAACAATGCAATTTATAGTAGTTGCGACATATACCACAATAAATGTGACGTACGTTGAAAAAAAGGTGAAACAGGCTGCTGTGAGCAATTTTGTGGGGTACCAAAGTCAACGATGTATGTGGTCTAACTATGTTGAATGAGAGGTTCTTCAATGCATCCAATGCGAGAATAAAATACTTGTGAATCGTGGACGGCGAATGTTTAAATGTATCAGCAACATCTCGATACGAAGCTCCTTTTGCCAATATACATAGACACATCCCAACCTGTTCTAATACCTTGGTGCGGGTAGTGGGGACAAGGGGATTTGACGGGATGAGAGAAGCGTTACAATGGCGGACGAGCAGGGGGAGTGGGCACAAGGGGATTCGACAGGATGAAGGCGGAGGTCAGCTGTATTGTGAGCGACACAAATCTGGAAAATTGGGGAAGCTGCGGTCGATGAGAGCAAGGGTTAAAAGCAACAATAATTGAGAAAGCAGCAGCAGATGGTGAAGGTGCGGTCAAGGAGAGAGGAGTGAATTATTTTTGCTGTTGATGTGGGTAGAAGGTTTTAAAGATGGTGAAGGCAGATAAGAGAAGGACTGTTGATGAGAGAAGGTGAAATGAAGCAATAATTGAAGATGTCAGCAGATGGTGTCCGCAGAAAGAGGGTGAAAAATAATGGAAGGTGTCGGCAGATTGGAAAAATAAATGGGAGGTGTCGGCAGATGGTGAAAAATAAATGGGGAGTGTCGGCAGAAAGCTTTGTGTTATGGTTCAATTGAATGGATCATCATAAAGTACATGTTAGCAAGCGGTGCATGTTAGCGAGAGAGGGCACCACAGACTTCGATTGGGTCGTGTAATACCTCGGTTCGAAGAGAACGATGATGCGGTCCAAATTCATCAGCTTTGCTCATGAACTGTGGCCTTCTGTGCCCATCCGGAGTGTTTTACAATTTTATTTTATTTTTTAAATGTTTTTAGATAGGTTTCCTTATTTTAAAAATTAGTTTTGGCTGAATATATTTTATGTTTCCTAATTAGTGGGCTCTGTTTCTGTTTACTATATAAATAGAGCCAGGGTAATAGGGAAAGACAGTTTTGAAGTTAATAAAATTTCATAGTTCTTTCATTCGTGCCTAGGGTTCAAATTCAGGTATCCAATCCCTTTGCCTACACGTGCTGCATCAAACACCAACTTTATTCAATCAATTGAACCAAAGAGGTGTGAATCTCAACCGAATCAAAATACAATACTTCTTCAATTAAAGTTCTGAATTGTATGCTTTGTGGTGCAATTGCATTTATGTGAACACGATGTAAAAATTATATTATTTTTAACTTAAATTCAGTTAAATTAAACTAAGTTAAGTATAAATTAAGGTCTAAAGAACATATCACTGGTCTAAAAGCTATGTTTATCATGAATGCACCTAACATGTGATAATAGATTTTATTACATTAGAACATTGTTGTGTGATGGTATTGTTGACAATGGGAACCAATGTTGTTACTTCAAGCACTGGTTGAGACTTCTCTCTATTGAGTCGTAATCGTACATGTACAAGAACTATGAAATGTGGTTATCGGGTTTGCACTATGTTTCGAAGGCTGAAGAAAATATTCAGAGGTGAGCTGCCGGTGGAGGATCAAGCTTCAAGTGGAGATTAAAGATGGAAGGTTGAGGTGTGTTGGGCTGGTGCGCATGCCGCGGCTATTCGAGGGACTTGCATTCAGTCAATCACCACTCTCTGATCACGTGCATTCGGTCACGAGTGAGGAAAGTTAAGTTTTAGGATTTGTTCTTCTCTCTCGGCAATCTCTGAGTTTTCTCGCTTATGTTCCTCTTGTGGGTTGGGATCGACTCTCTAAAGGCTTAATTTTGGCCCGAGTCGTGTGGCCGATTTGTGGTGTTGTAATAGTTAGGTTTATTGTGTTCTGTGTAGAATCCAGTAGCTTAGAGAGCGAGTGAACACCGAGCGGTTGAGAGCCTATAACCGAGACGTTTGTTTGCAGTTTTTAAAACCTTCATAGTACAAATCCGAGCCACATTGAGAACAACATATCTTCATATATGAACCATAGATTGTCACTTTTCTTTTGGATTGATTTTAAAATTGTTAGTTGTTTAGAGAAGTTGTTATGCATTAGAGTCGAGTATTACATTCTTGGGCCTGCCCGGTGTGTAAAGGCCATCATCAGAATTACAGATTTGCCACTCATCTCTTCCGTGTTTGGTTGCGAGTCTACTTTCACTCAAATTTGTCGCTCTGCAAAATCTTATCAGAGCTCGAGCTCACGTGAATTCAGCGATCCATGCATGAAAAAGATCGACTCCAAGTAACCTTCTGAGCGTTTGATCGGATAAAAGATCGAAATGATTGTAGCTAATTCCTAACACCAGAATTGCAAGATCAACCAAGAACGGTGAGTTCATTGTTGAAGTGGCGGATTTATCAAGTAAAGTGAAAATTGAAATGGCTCAGAATCCAAAACCTCAACTGTATTGCTTATTGGTACTATATGCAAGAAGCATTGACAATATCAGATGATCAGTTAAGTAACTTCTACTCTGTCTCAGCTTTCAGAATAACTGCTTCATGCGATACCTTCTTCAGCAAGAATTTATTCGGGTCCCATCATTTCATCATCCTCTGCCACCATCGGATCAGGCTCAGGCTCCGGCTCCGGCTCCGGCTCCAGAAACTGAAACAAGGCAACATACTTCATAATCTGACATAGCTGCTATTGCAAGAATCTATTTTCAGTACCTCTACAATCCGAACTAGGATGTACATTGCATTCCTTATAACCAGGTGGAGTCGCCCTGTAGCCCTGCACGTCCGATCCCCGTTCCGATCAAATCGCGTTCAATACTCGGAAGCAAAACTCAGAATCAACATACCTGAGGAAGATTGCCGCACCTATCGCCAAAAGCATTCTGAAGAAGAACTTCGTCATCAAGTCCATCTCTTCTCTATTTTCTTTACCGGAAATTTCACCTCAGTTGATGCTCCAAAACTGAAATTCGATTCTGATAGAGAGAGAAAGATCAAGAAAACAGAAGTTGGTTTATGCAATTGGCAGTTAATTCAGTTATATTAGCTCCGATTCAATGGGCCATTTAGTGACGGGCTCGGCCAGTGGCAAAATCGTAATAATATTTGTAAACAAGTATGAGCATGTTTATCACATTTCATTATTCAACTGCTAAATTGTAAAGCATGGAATTTAAAAAAGAAGCAACTTTTTGCAAAGTAACCTCTAGGAAGGAGGCACCAAAGATTCAATGGAGGAATCACTCACTGTCATTTGTGTATAAATAAGTAGCCATTTCTCAAGTCAAGCTCCATGTGTATGTAGTCGGTTCGTCTATACCGGAATCGATACAATTCATGGCAAAACGCTGGATCGAGGTTGCGTCACTGGCCAGTCTGGTTGCTGTTCAGAAGACTTCAAGTGTTCCCATGTTGGAGACAATTGAAGAAGCAGAGAATGAAGGCGAAGATGAGTGAGAGTGGATTGTTCTGCACCTAGTTTGTTATGCTTTAGCCACGAAACGGAGAGGTTCAACGACAAACTATCGTCGCTAAAGAGTTGTCCTTATGACTATGATGTTGTTACATGGTGCACTTGACGCTACATAAATTTATTTTGTTATTTGAAATCTTTAATTTCATATTTATTTTTAGTTGGGAAAAGAGAGGAAATGATGATTAATTTCCCGAACTTAATGGGCCAGATCGATAGGCCAATGGGCCCAGTACACTCGATCACATCTTCAATTTTCACAACCTGAACCTTCGATATTTCTGTGCAAGCCGATTCAAGCCATCACACGTAAGTTGATGCTCGTTGCACGATTTTCTTAGATACAACAACTCTTCATATATCAACAAATTTATTCCCGCAAATTGACTTTGCTTTTCACTTATGTTTTCTACGTGTAATTAAATCGATCCATCATTTGCATTCAATACGTGAAGAGCACGACACCAATAATACATATATTTTCTTGTCAACTCAATTGTATTGTAAGAATTGTGTTAAATCCATGTGTCTCATGAATGTATGATATATTTTTGACAAACGGAGTCTAAATCAGTCAAAAGTTTGAATCTGTATCAGTGGTGACGACACAGACCAACAAGGTTCACAAGACCAAAGAAGTTCAAACTTGAATAAGTGGGTGAGCCAGAGTTAGCTTGAACAGAGGCGTATGTAGATTGTCAGCAATATTACGATTATTGTCTTGCTCGGGTTTTCTAAAATAGAGTCAAAGATATACGGAAGATTATGATCATATCTTGAGGCGGCCTGGATATACGAAAGATTAGGATGCACATAAGGAAAGTATGATCATCTAATATACGGAAAATTGGGATGCATGATCATCATAATATTCGTTGCCTAATACATGCAAGAATCCAATGTGTATATTTGATGGATTTCGAGGAACAACATGGCTGGCGGTAAAAGATTATAAAAGGAGAGAACCTGGTAAGTGAAGAATATCGAGAATCCCATAAGCATAAGCAAAGATCAAGGGAAATAATACATCGGAGTGAGCTCAACCATCATTACAGATCGTGCGCAAGTAGCGCTCACTCGAAGTTGACTATAGGTTGTTTCATTATTGTACGAACAGTCTGTAAAAGCAACACTCAGTGAAGTGCTGGTGTTATCGGGAGGAGAACTTACAATCTGTGAGAGATGGATCAAGGAGCCCTGGTGTTCTCGGGAAGAGAACTCTCGTTTGTGGGAGATAAATCAAGGAGCGCTGGTGTCCTCTGTAGGAGAACTTCCGATCTGCGGGAGGCAGATCGAGGTGGACTAGAGAGGGATCTCTGTCCGAGGAAGTCGGACGCATTTACTGTGGTGCAACAACATAGCGGTGACAGAGGGAGTCTGATTACGTAAGATCTATTATATTTGATCATTTAATAGTGAAGTGCTTTCTACTTGGGGTTCAGAGAAACCCCATGGGGTAGGCTCATGGAGCTGAACAGGGTGACCATATCTTATGTCATTTATATTTCATCATACCGTTTGTGTTGTTACTAACAACTACAGAAACACTATCCGTTTGGGTATTGTGAAATAACTAATACAGAACAGTGAAATAGTCACAATGAGACAGACATACGAATTTCAAATTGTATTGAAATAGAAAATATACCACACTCTAACTGGCATATAGCCATGCCCTTTAAAAATGGGACACTGTTAAATTCAGGGTAAAATTTGTGAAATGTGAATTTGGTGAAGATGTAGAGTTACTTCACGCTTGATTCTGTAGAAGATAAAGAAGAGAAGAAGGAAGGAAACGAATCTAGGATTTCAATAGAGGCAAACTGAATATTCTACATAATATAGAAAACAAGAATATATAGAAAACAATGATAATATAAAATTACGAAACTATCCCTATTACTATAATTACCTCTAATATCCCCTCTCAAACTCATGATGCTGACATGAAGCAGCGAGAGTTTGCCAATCAAGAACGGAGAACGTGAAGAGGAAAGGGCCTTAGTAAACAAGTTTGCAATCTGCATAGCGGAAGTAAAAACGGCAACGTGATAGTCTCAATCTGATAATGATGACGAGTAAACTGACAATCAATCTCTATATGCTTCGTATGCTCATGATACACATAATTTCGAGTAATCTGAATAGCACTAGCGTTGTCACAATACATAGGTAGGTTCTGAAAGACCAACACCCATATCGGCCAATAACCAACGTATCCACACTATCTCAACAATAGTAGAGGCCATAACACGATATTCAGCTTCTGTAGAATAAACGAGAGACAACTGTTTGTTTTTTCTCCTCTAAGAAATAAGAGAGTCACCAAAAATATATAGAATCCAGTGACTGATTTGCGATCTGAAGGATCACTAGCCCAATCTGCGTCAGAATAAGCCCGCAATTTCAAAGAAAAAGTAGAAGGAAATAGAAGACTCTGAAAATGTGTCCCACGTAGATACCGAAGAATGCAAAGTATAACTGCCCAATGTACTGTAGTAGGAGAAGAAACAAACTGACTAACTGTATGCACCGCATATGCAATATCTGGTCTGGTGATAGTCAGATACACTAAGCAGCCAACTATAGTGCGATAGAGAGTAGGGTCTGACAGGACAATACCATTAGTGAAAGAGTACCGCGCATTAGCCTCAATAGGTGTATCGACATTGCGAGTGTCAGAAAGACGACCGACTGAGATAAAAGATATCCTCGTGGAGAGTATGTTACTTCTATGCCCAAAAAATATCGTAGAGGTCCCAAATCTTTCATTTTGAATTCTCGAGCCAAATGTTATTTTAGCTCCAAAATTTTGTCAACATCATCTCCTGTGATAATCATATCATCAACATACAAAGAAAGTATGTACGCCCAGAAGAAGTACACCTGAAAAAGAGTGCTGAATCATGAGGACTGGGGCGGAATCCTAGAGAGCAAATCACAATCGAAAACTTTTCAAACCAGGCTCGTGGTGCTTCTTTCAATCCATAAAGAGCTTTCTTTAGTCTGCAAACTTTATCAGAACGATGAGGAATGAGGAGTCATATAAACCTCTTCTTGAATATCTTCATTCAAAAATGCATTCTTCACATCCAACTAAGAAATAGACCATTGTTTCACAGAGATAACAACAATAAGAGTGCGAATCATGACTTGCTTAGAGACGGGCGCGAAGGTTTCCTCGTAATTCATACCATACTGCTGAGCAAAACCCTTAGCAACCAAACGAGCTTTGAATCGCTCAATAGTCCCATTTGACTTGGTTTTAATCTTATAAACCAACGCGCACCAATAGCACAGTTTTCCTTCGGAAGAGGACGAGATCCCAAGTATCTATTTTGGACAATGCAGAGAGTTCATCATCCATTATCTGCTGCCAACGTGAATCAAGAACTACCTCTTTATAAGAAGAAGGCTCGGATATCTAGTGAATAGAAGCAAAAAAAAAAAAGCAAAAGAAGTAGAATATGTGGAATATACAAAATCAGGTAACTGATTGGACTTACAAAGTCTCCTAAATGCCGAGGGGGATGAGAAGGATTAGAATCCTCAGTCGTAGAAGCGTCATCCTAGGAGGCAATATGAGCAAAAGGGAGCATCAGTATGCTGGATGAGCATCTATAAGATCAGGAGCATCACCAACAAAGACTCAAAAAGATCAATATGAATGAGATCAAACTTATTTATACTAGGAGTGTCAGCCGAAATAGAGAAATATAAAATGTACTCCAAAAAAAAGACATGACGTGACACATAAAATTTTCGACTGATTGGATCATAACAACGATAACCTTTCCGGCCATCACCATAGCCAAGGAAGACACAAAGAGCAGAACGAGAGGTGAGCTTACTACGCTCAACGTGAGGCTGAAGCACAACCAAATACTCTCAATGAAGAATAATCAGAAGAAAGACCATAAAGTTTTTCAAAGGGAGACACATCTGAAGTGATAGACGAAGGGATTCTAATAATAGCATGAAGAGAAGTAAGGACTGCTTCACCCCAGAACTGACTTGGAACAGATGCCGACAATAAAAATGAGCGTGCCGTTTGCATAATATGTCTGTATTTTCTTTCAACAACACCATTTTGTTCAGGAGTGTCAGTACAAGAGGTTTAAAAAAGAGTACCATCAAAAGCAAGAATGTTTAGACATGTATTCACCTCCCAAATCACAACGAAAATATTTAATAACAGCATTATGCTGAGTTTTGACAAGAGCACGAATTCTGATAAATTTCAAAAAATTCAGAGCGACGTTTCATGAAATAGACAACAATATTTGAGTACAGTCATCAATGAAAGAGACATAGTATTGGGATCCACCTTTTGTAGGAATAGGTGAATGTCCCCACACATCTGAATGTATTAAGTCAAATGGTGATAGAGATGGAAGAACTTTTATGAAAAGGTAATGCTGAGAATTTAGCGAACTTACACCCGCGACAGTCGGTAATATCATGACTCTGTAATTGTTCTAATTTTTTCGAGGAAGCTAAATATTTCAAACGAGAGCCATAAACATGACCAAGACGTGAATGCCACAAATAAAAGCTAGAAGAAGGACTCAAACGAAAAGAAGACAAGTAAACACCAGATGCTGCAACCTCAGGTACTTTCAACTCATCCAAGACGTAAAGGCCCCCTTGCCTATGGCCTGTCCCAATCAGCTTCTTTGAATGGGGATCCTACACATAACAAGAAGAGCGAGAGAAGAAAACTAGTAAGTCAGCGTCACATAATTGACCAACAGAAGCAAGATTTAAAGTAAGGCTTTTGATAGACATTAGAAAAGGACGTATTTGTAGTGCCGATAAATCCTGCTACTGGCATGAAAGTACAATCAGCAGTCATGATTTGTTCTGAAGAAGAAGGCTTAATGGAAAAAAAGAGTTAGAATCATGAGACATATGTCGTGAAGCACTAGAGTCAAGAATCCATGCAGGATACTCATATGTTACCAGAATAGAAACATGAAGAATAAGTAGCAGACATAGCACGTGATTGCGAGGCAATGAACTTCTGAAACTGTTCTGTCAGTGTAGCCAAATCAGTATTGGTTCCAGAATCCATTGGGGGGGGGGGGGGACAACAGCTGCTATGGATGACGGCTTTGGACACGGGGGATTGTTGCATGATTGACCTCCTTTTATCCTTAACAGCTCGGGACATTGAGCTTTCTAGTGCCCTTTCTTCTTACAGTAGTTGCACTCGTCAATAGCAGGTCTTGACGTAGACTTTCTTGAATCAAGAAATCGAGGAGATGGTGCTAATACAGAGCTGTCGGGAAGTGGCATAATGCCCCTTTCGTCAAAATGGGATTTCAAGCGCGACTCTTCTACCATCAGCTCATGATAAACTGAATCAATAGATGGAAGAAGACCCCGATGCAGAATAGAACCACGAAGACCTTAAAAGTCATTCCGAAGGGCCATCAAAAACTGAACCAAGCGTTGCTCCTCTCTCCAAGCAATATATGGGGCGCATGCTCTTAATTATGCAGACTCTGTCAATGCAAGTTAATCCATAAACCAAACATAGCCAAATAGAACTCATGAATAGTCATACTATTTGCTGGAGAACTCGAATATCATTCTATAACTGATATTGCTTGGCAAAGTTAGATTGCACAAACAATCGTTCTAAAGTGATCACAAATTTCCTTAGTTGTATCATACTTCGCCAATTGAACACCAATCGACTGTTGAACAGAATTGTTGATCCAAGTGATGATCTTTGAATTGTTTACTTCCCCCGCGTCTAGTTGGATCCTCAGTCGGCTTGGCCTTACTCCCGGAGACAACATCCCACACCGATTTGCCTTTCAAAAAATTCTCATAACGTAACTCCAGTACGAATAATTCTTACCATTCAATTGGAAACTGATAGCCTAAAGCGAATCATCCTTCGCGACAGCCATGACAAATAAACGAGACAGAGACTAGAACGAAAAATCCAAGTTCGGGTTCAAAACTCCCAAGGCCGAAGCGATTCCAGATGCGAGATTCCTAAAATATTGAGCTTGACCACCGTGCTATCTAATCCTAGCGCCCTAATTGATAGTGACTCTTTATACCATGTATAAAACAAAAAAGAGAAGAAAAAAAATGAAACGAAACTAGGATTTCAATAGATGCAAACAGAATATTCAATATAATACAGAAAGTAAAAATATATAAGAAATAATGACAATTCAATATTGCGAAACTATCCCTATTACTATAATTATCTCTAATAAATTCAACTTTTAAGAGAAAAGGGATTGGTCGAGGAGCATCTTGACAAAATTCAGAAAGCTGTCAAAAATGAATGAATGGCCTTCTTTCGTCCACTCATTCTTGTGAAGAAAAACATGGGATCCTCTGTCTTGGTTTGTCCTTATTTAGCATCTGCATCATGATTGCTGGAATTGGCTATTCCTTGTCTTCACAGGCTCGCCACTCTGGACCAAATGGCCTGTTTCACGTGACTCTGAGCAACACGACGCATTGCAGTGGTGGGATCTGATCCAATTCCGAGTCCTTTTTTCTTCTCTGGCCACAACAAAAGACTTCTGAAAAATAGAATATGAACTATTCCGATCTTAACATTTTATTATGTCCGGTCAAACTAAATTAAGGTACGTTTTGTTCCTAGGAACATGCCCACTTGGTTTATTAAAATTCATCAATACTAATGCCTGCCTATTGATCCATTTATTAAGGATCATGTGATGCATCTATTCTTTCCAGTCACTTGTTACCTTCGATTTTCAATCATCTATAAAATGTGTATTACTTTTTATCACTCAATGTGAGATACTTACAAATGATAGATCGTCAAAAAATTGGTATATCTAAATATAATCATCCCTCCCATCAACAAAAGTCTTTTGCGAGACAAATTATAACTTATGATAAAAAAAATGGTATGGGTTGGATAAAATGATTCTCTATTTCGATTTAAGAGAAGTAAAAAACAAAAAATAAAGGATCGAACCGATTTCTTACATTCGCCCAAGAAATATAACCGTTGAAATGAGCGACCCACAGTCCTGTATCTTCTCCCTCTACATTTTTTTGTCTTATGTATGCATCAATCTCTGGCTCTCTGCTTCTTCATCTCAGACACACTCACTCACTCTGCGGATCAGGCTTTCTTCACTTAGTTAGGCACAAGAATCTTCACAATCTAAAGTTTAATGGAAGAATGTCCGGACCTCGCCCACATCCGGAAAGCTGGTTCCTTTCCCCGTTATCGATTTTGTTATTTGTCGTCATCATTTTGTCGGTCAATGCCGTTTCCGGCGTTGAATTCGACATGGGCACCCTGACTTTAACGACTCTAAAGTTTCTAGGCGATGCCCATCTCAGCAACGGCACCATGCGCCTCTCCAAGGACCTCGGCGTCCCCAACTCCGGCGCCGGCCGAGTCCTGTACTCGATGCCTATACCTTTTCGGAAACCAGAGGCTCCGTTTCCGGCCAGCTTCTCCTGCTTCTTTTCGTTTTCAGTCACGAATTTGAACCCGTCGTCGATTGGTGGAGGGTTGGCGTTCGTGGTTACGCCGGATGATGAGTTTGTGGGTGGAGCTGGGGGGTTGCTGGGGTTGGCGGACGGAGGTGGGTCGGAGTTTGTTGCGGTGGAGTTTGACACGTTGATGGATATTGAGTTTAAGGATGTGGATGGGAACCATGTGGGGATTGATGTGAACAGCCTGGTGTCGGCACAATCAGCGGATTTGGGGGTTTCTGGGATCGATTTGAAGAGCGGGGATTCGATCAATGCGTGGGTCGAGCTTGATGGAATTTCTCAGATTATCAACGTCTCTGTTTCCTACTCCAATCTCAAACCTAAATACCCGATTTTGTCATACGAGCTCGATCTGAGTCGACAGCTGAGCGATTTCGTGTTCGTGGGGTTCTCTGGATCGACACAAGGAAGCACAGAAATTCACAGCATTGAGTGGTGGAGCTTCCGCTCATCTTTCGACTCGAATCCCGATGGCTCTGCCTCTGCGTCATCTCCACCACCGCCTACGGCGAACTTGGTGGTGCCGTCAGCCAGCTTGGTTAACTCTACATCGTCAGTAACGCCGGCTGATTCACAATCTTCAAGCAATACCACCAGCAATCCATCCTCATCTTCCTGCCGCAACCAGCTGTGTAAAAAAAGCGCCGGCGCAGTCGCTGGCGTGGCGACCGCAGGAGCGTTTTTCTTGGCAATGTTTGCGGCCGTGCTGATCTGGGTTTGTTCTAAGAAATTGAAGCGAGTGAGAAAGACTGAATCTTTAACGTCAGATATCATCAAAACGCCGAGGGTTTTCAGCTACAAGGATCTCAAGGCTGCTACCAAGAGCTTCGACTCTAGCAGGATCATCGGGCATGGAGCTTTTGGGGTTGTGTACAGAGGCATAATGCCGGAGAGTGGCGAGATTGTGGCGGTGAAGATGTGCAGTCATAACAGTCCCGGGAAGAGCGAGTTCTTGTCGGAGCTGTCGATCATCGGGAGTTTGCGGCATAGGAATCTGGTAAGGCTGCAAGGTTGGTGTCAGGAGAAGGGAATGATTCTGTTAGTGTATGATCTGATGCCGAATGGGAGTTTGGACAAGGCGCTTTTCGAGGGTAGGACGCCATTGCCGTGGCACCACAGGCGGAGGATTCTGACAGGCACTGCTTCGGCATTGGCCTACTTGCACCAAGAATGCGAGAACCAGGTGATCCATAGAGATATCAAATCGAGTAACATACTGCTCGATGAAGGGTTCAGAGCCCGAGTTGGGGATTTCGGGTTAGCTAGACAAGTCGAGCACGATAAATCTCCGGAGCCCACCGGGGCTGCCGGAACGATGGGATACTTGGCGCCGGAGTATCTAATGACAGGCAGAGCCTCGGAGAAGACTGACGTGTTCAGCTTCGGAGCGTTGGTGTTGGAGGTCGCGAGTGGGCGGCGGCCGATTGAGAAGGAGACGATTGGGGTTGGGAAAGTCGGGGTGGGGTGTAATTTGGTGGAGCGGGTTTGGAGTTTACACCGGGATGGAAAGTTGTTGTCGGCGGCGGATGGGAGACTAGGAGGAGAATTCGATGAGGCGGAGATGCAGAAAGTGTTGCTGGTTGGCTTGGCTTGTTCTCACCCTGATCCGTCAGCTAGGCCAACAATGAGAGCTGTGGTTCAGATGCTGGCCGGTGAAGCTCAAGTCCCGATTGTTCCGAGAACCAGACCTTCATTGAGTTTCAGCACTTCGCATCTATTGCTGAGCTTGCAGGACAGTGTTTCCGACTGCGTTGATATTGTCTCTCCGTCTTCCTGCTCATCACCAGATAGCTGCTACATTGCCCGGGATGAACTAGTTTAACCCAAATCCTCAACCGCCGGAGCAATGCTGCCCGGCCGGAATGACAAGCTCCGGCAGGAGGAAGTAAATACGCATAATCCATTCCGCTCATTTGTAATTTTGGTCCACACGGTTGATCCAGCCGAATTGGGCCTCCATTGGTCAATTGGGCCTCTGGGCGGCCCATTTCGAAATTAAGAGAACTGTAAGTCAAGATTTCTTCAAGGGTCAAAATACAATTTTTAAAAATCTCTTTGGCGGCCCATCATCGCCTTTCTCAAAAGCGACTCGCGTCCCGGGAACGGATTCTGGATCTCGACCGCCGTACGACCGCCGCTGTCACTGCCGTTGCTTATGTCGATAGCGACATCGTTTCCCGAACAACCCTTCTTCATCCTCCTCTCCCTCCTCCTTATTTCCATCTCTCCACTCGCCGAACTACTCCGCGCCGCTGGCTTCTTAAATCTCGCACCAGCTTTGTCTCCTCCGCTCGCCTTATCCGAAACTCGAGGAATCCTCCCGCCACGCGACGTGCCCAGAAGCTCGAACTTCACCTTACTCCACCCAATCTTATCCTCGTTGTCCCACCCGAACCTCTCGCTGATCTGCAGCAACGCCTCGACTGACGAAGATGTCGGCGTCACCGTCATCAAAACGTCACCGTTTAACACCTTTTCAGCGTACTCCCACTCGACGCGATCTTTGTAAACCGGGTCTTCCAAAACCTGGTCAGCAAGTCTGGCCCATTCCTCGGTGTCGCCCGCGCGAAGGTTTTTGGAGATCCACTGGAGATACGGAGACGGGAGGGAGCCAAGCATCTTGCCACGGTGCTTCCCGAAGTCGACAACTCTGTCGCGAGCCGGGTTCGGGCTCGCCCCCGAAATGGAGCATCGGACGAGACTGAGGGGTTTCGGAGCTGCCACGGCGAGGTGAGGTGTTGGTGTTCGAAATTGCAGGTGAAATTGAAGCATTTTGGGTGGATAAGAATGCTGAAATTCTGCTCATGGACCAATTTAAAGATCCATATTAGTTCAGGGGATGCTATTGAACATAACTAAAACTTAGAGTCATAATTTGTTTAATTAAAACTTAGAGGGAAGAAGTTACATAAATATAACTTTGTGGGTTGATTTAGTAATAATAGAAATTTGAGCTGTATTATCATTCATTTAGTTGCTGGGCTGGAATCTTCACTGGCTCGATTGTCGATAAATTCGTCGGCAGTCTTTGAATCGATTTTAGGCATCGCATTTTTGCTTGAGCGGATCCGTCTTCGATCCAGGAATTTGGATTCTGCAGATTGAGATCAGGTTTGTTCTCATTAATGTTTCGCTTTCGGTAGCTCTGTAAGATTCAGTTTCACCAATTGAAGTTGGATTTGTTGTGGTGCTTTATGTAAGATGCGTGTGCGATTGGTATGTACTACCTTTCAACTAACTGGTTGGTGCGGAGTGCATTCATGTAGGGTAAATGAGCTAGTCTTATATACAGGAAAGTGCAGTTTGGATGAGGGAGCCAACAACAGTGATGGACATTGACGCTACCAACACCGACACGAATGGGGAATTTTCATCCCCCCCTCCTCAAGATATTCTGGAGAGGTTCAAGGATTATGGTCAAGAACAGGTTTTTGGTCTGTGGGATGAGCTCTCACACGAGGAACGAAATCTGCTATTGAATGACATTGAGGTCAGCTGTCATTGTGATATTAGTCTTCTAGTTTCATGTTAAAGTGTGTGAATTTGAAGATGGTGATTTTTGTTGTTGCAGAGTTTAGATCTTGCAAGGATAGATCGCATTGTTCGTTGTTCCTTCAAATCTCATGGTGACAACCTAAACAAAACTGCTTGTTCTAGTTGAATCTGAACAATTGTTCTAAAATAGTTTTTTAAATTTACAGGACTCCCAACAGCAGCAATAGAACCTGTGCCAGAGAGCAGTGTAGCAACCTTGGATGATCGAACCCATGAAGAAAGGGAGAGATGGTGGAAAATGGGCTTAAAAGCCATCTCGGAAGGGAAGTTAGCCATTCTTCTTCTATCCGGTGGGCAGGTGAAGTCCTCGTTTTAGCTAGTCTTATGTTGGTATTATCTCCATGGGATCTCTCGTTATTGAAATTAGATCTTGTTTTTTGATGTAATGACTGATTAAAGCGAAAGGAATACTGCACCTGATCTCAACTACAATCAATCGTTATTTGTAAACAATGCATGCAATCATTGGTATCTTAATGGAACATGGGCATTCATGCGCCTGGCATTCAAGTCTTTATTTGAGGTTGGACATCTAATCACTTAAGGGTATGATCATAGGATTTGTTAAAAACTTGAAGTGTTGTCATTTTCGGGTTAGTCATCTGCCAATCAAAGTTTAAAATTTGGCTCCCGAAAAAGATCTTAATGGCTGACAGTTATCTGAAATAAGGAAGAGGGTAAATCATGTGCCAGATTCCACAAAAAACTGCTGGAACTGATCACATCCTCTCATATTAGTTCAATAAAGTTTGTGTTCATATTAATTTATTGTGTAAATTTGTACCGTGAAAATTGGAAATGGATAAGGGTTGCTAATTTAGGAGTTATGTTTACAATTGAACCTATGCTATTAAATACATGTGATTGAACGACATAAAACACTTGGATATTTAAGGATACACAGTCTAGTTGATGAACTACTGGCTGGGTGGAATTAAATTTTAGAGTTAAGTACTATCTCATTTACTTTAGCTTGCTGAAATCTGTAGTTTGACTTCCTTATTCAAGCTATTCATTTTCTTGTTTTTCAAAATGGACCTTGAATGGACACGGCATAAGGTGTGGTGAAATGATGAATCTTCTGAGCACATGAAAATAGGATAATCTATAAAAATCATTTAATGTAAAATCATACTTTTATGTTAAATTGTTCTATGTATTCTGAACCAATGACCTTGATTGCTCTTCTCCTCATGATTCTTCGTAATAGTAGTTTATCACTGCTTCCCATAATTGGTTTTAATGCAGGGAACCCGCCTTGGAAGTAATGATCCAAAGGGTTGTTTTGGTGAGTTGTATTCTCCAAAGTGTATTTAGCTGTGATACTTATAAATTATAATTATTCCTGACCAAACGGGAATGTTGAGAAGTCCATGCTTTGATAATCCAAATTAGTACCTTTAAAAACTTGATTCTCCACTAAATAGTTAGTTAGTGTTCAAGCAAATTATTTGATTTCATTCTCTGTTGAAGTACTCTAATGGTGTCACTATTTTCTTTTGTCTTGTAAACTAGATATCGGACTTCCTTCTCGGAAAAGCCTATTCCAATTGCAAGCTGAGAGAATTTTGTGCATTCAAAAGCTGGCATCCAAAGCAGCGGATGAAGGTAAATTCCACCTTGTTAATTTATATTCTGTTATCTGGAACACGGATGAATGCTAATAACAGTGTACTCATGTTAAGGTGGATTTGTGCTTATACATTGGTACATCATGACAAGTCCATTCACAGATGAGGCTATTCGCAAGTTCTTCGACAGTCACAAGTATTTTGGCCTCGAACCTGGTCAAGTAATACACATTTCACTGTTTTGTTTCGTTTACATAACTTTTTTTTTTTAAACACCTAATGTTTTTCTATTTCCTTCTGTAGGTAACCTTTTTTGAGCAAGGGACTCTTCCATGCATTTCCGGTGATGGCAGATTCATAATGGAAACTCCATACAACGTATTTCTCAGTGTTTTATCACCGTATGTTTGGATCAACAGAAATTTTTCACTGATTTCAAATGTAAATATTTACATGTTTAGGTAGCAAAGGCTCCAGATGGAAATGGAGGGGTATATTCAGGTGTGTCATCAATATTCCGACTAAAGCACATATTTGGCAGCACTCGTGAATCACTATTGTTGTTAATAGACTTGTGTGTTCCCTGAATATATGTGACCTACTTACTTCCTTGTTTGCTTGTTCTCTGGAATCCTTTTCAGCCTTGAAAACATCGAGATTGTTGGAAGATATGTCCACGAGAGGGATTAAGTTTATTGATTGTTATGGAGTTGACAATGCTCTGGTGGGCTGGTTTCCTTTGACGTCTCATCCAAACAATATTTGTTTACTATTTATCATAAATGCCGTAACCATTATTTTAAATTTAGGTACGGGTTGCTGACCCTACATTTTTGGGCTACTTTGTTGATAAAGGAGTAGGAGCTGCTGCTAAAGTTGTAAGAAAGGTGATTTAAGCTTTAAACCCCCCCTCTCTTTATGCGCTTTAAAACATGCTCTTGTCCAAGATATATCCTTTAGTACGAGACCCCTATCGTTATGGGTATCGAAACGTTATGTGTCAAGTTGCTTGCCCCAGTATGGTACTCATGAATGACCTTAAATGTTCTTGAAATTGAGCGGCTAGCGTTGTGGGACTTGAAATAATAGCGTATTGTAATATTTGCTGGTCCACAATTTTATGTTGTCAGACATTAACTGTGATTGAAAATACAAAATGATGACAAAATGAATTGACATGGTTTCTTTAACCTGTTTAGGCATACCCCCATGAAAAGGTTGGTGTTTTCGTACAAAGAGGCAAAGGTGGACCTGTTTCAGTTGTTGAATACAGTGAATTGGATCAGTCACTGGCATCAGAAATCAATCAAGGAACGGGCCGCCTTCGTTATTGTTGGAGTAATGTATATCCCTGGTTATTAGGATGAAAGTATTGCAGCTGTATATTTTCATTATTTTGGGTTGCCCCTAGTATTTCGAAGCAAAATAGTATATGGGTTGGCAACACAAATGTTTTGCAGGAAATCCCATTTGATTCAACTCATCCATTTCAGGTTTGCTTGCACATGTTTACCTTGGATTTCCTAAAACAAGTTGCAAACGATCTTGAGAAGGACAGCATGTAAGTGATGTGTTATTGTCATAATGTTTTGTTTATTTTCTCTGGCATAATTATTGATGGGAATTTTGTACGATAGTTAAACCTTGATATAATTAGTTCTTACATTATGCTGCTAGAAATGGGTCTGTTTTCTTTATTATGGTCAAATTCTGGTCATACCAACTATTTTTGTGAGTCGAGCAATGTAATTTGTGATACTAACTTATCTCATAGTCACAAACTACATCAAAATGCGAGAAAAAAGAAGCAGAAAAGGAAACAAATTTGCATGGGTTTCTTCAGTATTACACTTGCGGTCTGTTCTGTTGATAAAGGTTTTATTTGCTTAGGTGAAAAGTTAAGTGCTATAGTTAAATATTTAATTGAGTTCCTAAGTTAAGTTCTTCAATTCAATTATCCTATTTAGTTAGCAAGTCCCTTAATGTAGCTTTACTCCACAGATTTCATCTTGCGGAGAAGATAATCCCTACAGTTCACGGCAACACACCAGGATTGAAACTGGAGCAGTTCATATTTGATGCTTTTACGTATGCCCCTTCAACTGCACTTTTTGAGGTTGGGTTTTTAGTCTCTGCATGTTATTCTTTCATGTTTGCCTCACATAATTTATTTTGGAAATGCAAGTGATAAACCCGAAACTGAACTTAAACAAATTGCAACTTGTGCAAACAGTCCGTCCACCAACTCGGACTCTTAAACTTATAAAAATTTCATGACTACCTACATGTAGATCTTGCGTGAAGAAGAGTTTGCACCAGTGAAAAATGCAAATGGCTCGCAGTTTGACACGCCAGATAGTGCTCGGTTAATGGTTCTTCGTCTCCACTCGCGATGGGTTGTTGCGGCAGGTGGCTTCATAACACATTCCGTTCCATTATACACCACAGGTAGTTTTTCTTCCACTTACATGTGGTAGTTTTTCAGGTAGTAGATATAACAGAGTCGGTTAAATTGATAATGCAGGTGTTGAGATATCTCCGCTATCTTCTTACGCTGGTGAAAATCTTGAATCAGTTTGTCGCGGCAGAAACTTTCACGCCCCTTGCGAGATCACATTCTAGTTTCTAAACCAACATTCCTTCCTTGTCTGCCTTTCCTTCCGCCTGCAAATTTTCATGTCTTCTTCTTGTTGTTTTACGTCACAAATTTTATAATCAATAAATAAAAATATTATTTGCAGGAAAAAATGAATTTCTTTCCCTGCATTGAATTTCATTTCAAATATCTCTTCATGGCAATAAATAAATAAAGGAAAAATAGAAATTATTAATCCATTCTTGTAAAAATATTTATATTCCGTATAATTATGTATTTATAAATATATTTTTGGTAAATGCTAATAAATAATATATTATCGTCGTCTCTCCGATTTCTCATCAGATTCCTCTTTCCCAAAATCCACGCTCCATCGGATCGAAGTTTCTCCGGAGGCGCCATGGACGACGATCTCGGCAACAAGGTTCAATTCCATAACTACTGATTTTCATAGATCCGGATGTTTCTCTGATGGATGCTGGTGAATGCATGTTTCTCTGATCTGTGCGTCTAGCCAGTGCAGATCTGTGTTTTTGGATGCGTGGATGGATATGATGTCTTTGATCTGATGGTTTGATTGCACAAGCTGAGTTTTTTTCTCTCTTCTTTGTTGGGAATTTATGATTTGTCAAATTCATTGGACTGAGCTTCCGATCATGGAGAGTAATCTTAGAAAAAGAAGATGCTGTAAATTCTAATTATGCAATTTACATAGGCGTTTACAATCGAGCTTTGTGTAGTAGAGATATCAAGTGCATAAATTTATTTCTTGTTAGAGGTATGGCTTCCTCCAGTTGATGATTGAACCCTGTGGATCTGAATGACGTCTCCCTTGGGCTTGCAATTATAGTCTATGGCTCTGTTGCCTTGCTTTGATTCGGCTGTAGAACCTTGAGTTTATGCCGTGTGATAGCTAGGGAATTGATTTCGATATAACGATAACTTTTTATTTTTTGGATAATTCGTTTGTTGGCCAGCAAAATCTTCATGACATTGGACTGTGCATAGGAGAGAAAAACGATAATGATAGCTTCTATCATCATTTATTCGCAGCACACATGTTAGTATGAAACAGATGAAAGATTGGTTATCAAGCTCCTATTGTAATGATGCATCCGGTCAGGATTCTACTTGCCACTGCCGTCATGGTGTAGCATAGTATAAATTTTTTAGTTGGGTCATGTCGTTGTTATACCATGGATGCTTCTGTTTTCGTTCAATGAATTCAGTTCAGGGTCGTTTCAAGCATCTTGCCAGTAAGCTTATTTACTTTTGAAGTAAACCTACAAACTATGGGGAAGCACTTGTTAATGTTCCGTATGGTACCTGTACCAAGTTTTGTATTCTTATGTATGAAATACTAAAACATTGCTCTGTGTATAGGGAAATGCTGGAGGTCAGGGCTTTAACGCCGGGCTGATTGTGCTGCTTGTTGTTGTTGGTATACTGGTGACATTTTTGGTGGGCAACTATGTACTTTATGTATATGCACAGAAGACACTCCCCCCAAGAAAAAAGAAACCAGTGTCAAAGAAGAAAATGAAGAAAGAAAGACTGAAGCAAGGCATCTCTGCCCCAGGAGAGTAAACTAGAGGTTCACCCTTATATCGAGTTGTAGAATGTTTGCACCATCTCTAAACAGTTTTAATTCCCATTGAGACTTTTGTCCCTTAATGTGGACAATGTGCCGTAGAATGTTTGCACCATCTCTAAACAGTTTTAATTCCCATTGAGACTTTTGTCCCTTAATGTGGACAATGTGCCGTACTTGTTAATCTTATGAGCTACAATTTTAATTGCTGGTTGCTTTCTAGTTTACAGTCACTTCATATCCGTACTCTCTAGAATCATCTTGCTCATCCTTTCGCACGGATATATATACATGAAAATCATGGACTTGAAACCTCATATAAGTGAAACAGTATTGTAGTTATCCGAGGACAAGACAAGAATTGTATTGCTATAAAATTCAAATGTCTAAACAGCAAATGTCTAAACAACAAATGTCTAAACAAAAGACAGTGAATCGAAAGATCTAAAAGTGTCAATCTTGCCTTTCCTTAACAGTCCACTGCCACTTGTGCCTTTTTAACTCCTGTTGTTTGACCACTTTATAACTCCCTTCACACTTGCTAATTATTTCGTAGCATCACGCACTTTTCTGCTATTCTGTAAACACAAAACCGTCCGTCATAAACTGCAAGGAACTTGTAGTATGATTATAGCGTAACTGAGATCAATGCAAAACAAAGCTAAAATGCAGTTTGTCAACAATGAAAGAAGGTGCTCATAAAAGCTCAGGGCATACACTCAAGAGACTGCTTTAAAATATGATGTTGAACCATAAACCCTAAAATAGATAAATCATAAGAGGTTGAATTGTAAGGGTTTTAGCTCATTTTAGCAATGAAAGACAACCACAAAATGAAGGTGCGTGAATAATTTATCTGACGAAGACTTTTTGCAATCACCTGCATAACTAAAGTGAAACAACAGTTTTAATGTGATCACCACCGCCTCAATGATATTATTCCTTTTGCATTTTAATAGGTCTCCATTTCCAGAACAACAGACACCACAGGTTCTGCACAACATCGGCATACAGCAGCACTTTCATATGTTCACTATCAGTAAATTCTGTTGAAGAAATAATCAAACACATACAGCATACAAGATTTTTCAATAAGACAACAATCGTAGCAATGAGTTCATGTAGTGATCTACTGAGCAGTTAAGCGATCCCCATACCAGGCCAGTGACATTTTTAGTTCAACCTTATGATACAGGAGTCTCACAAATCCATATACAAAAGAAGCATCTATAGCATGATGTGTCACTTGTCAGTATCTCATCCACAGCAGAAAAATATAATATACTAGAACTGTAGATCTTACATCAATGTCCCCTAAAATCTGTCCGAGATGGAAGATATCAATTTACTGGCTCCAAATGTGTTTTCTAAATTTTCAGGACATTCTTCCAATGAAACAATAAGAGCATAGAAAGTACAACATAAAAGAAGTTAAGGCAGCAGTTAATTCACAGGTAATATCTTATTCAATTTGGGTGTACTAAGAAATCAATTCACCTCAATCTGAGTAAAAACCGATCCAATTAGCGCAACAATCCTTATCTATTCATATTACTCCCACCAAATCACAATCGTTTAATTGCAGCTAGAAAATCCAGGATGCTAAATACCAAAAGTGTTAAACACATAAAATGATTTGACTACTTGCTGATTAAACTGAAACAACCAAGCATTTCACATAATGCAAATTCAGATGAAAAACTAACAATTACCAGCGGGAACTCCTCAGTGTCACAGAAGCTCAATCGTCCTTGCACTCGCACTTTTGCCTAGCGGCCCTGGCGTTATCATACTCAAATTTCAACACATCTTTTATATGAGAAGTATCCTTGATATAAAACATCCTCCCCAATGCACTCTCCTCAATGATCGGAAAATAGCAATAAAGCTTAGTATTCACCACCCAAAACCACAGCGCCCCGAGCACAATCCCTAAACTAGCACCAGCGAATACCTGAACCACTGTATGGTACCCCAAATACACCCTGGAGTACATAGTCAGCACGGCCGTTAACCAGTTCAGCACATCAAACACCCACTTGGTTCTCCCACTCCCAAGCCCAATGCCTCTCCACGTCATCAACGAAAAATACACAGCAAAGAAGAACATATACTGCGAGTGGCTCGACGGCCAACCATGCGAGTCACACATCTCCAGCAACACACACATCTCCGGTCGAGCCTGCTGGACCGACTTCTTGATAAACTCGTTGATGAACTGCGAAATAACTAACCCTAGAGCAAAAAACATACCTTGAAGCTCCCTTCGGAAGATGAAATGCGAGAAGAATCCTGCCAGGCTGATGAATATCGGTATCAAAGACACCCATGCCAAAAAATGCCCCATGTGATCTCCCTTCTGATACCTGACGTGCGTCAAGGTCACTGCTTTCAGTTGAAGCCCCGACATCCTCGTACAGTACGACCTACAACGGACCACAGATTCAAATATCGAATTAGGGTTTTTATCCGACCAATCACACACCGATCCAACAGAGTCGAATCAATCCCCTAAGCGACTTAAATTTGCAGAAAAGCGAAGTTTCTCCAGCTTCGTGGGAGCGATCGGAGCTCGACGGAGATGCAGATTGCTTCAATCGCGATTCGAATTTCAGATATTATTCTGCGCGTTGATGTCGTTTTGTTACCGTTTAACTGTCGTTTAGTTCTATAACTTTTGCCCTTCCCATGAATCACAGCCCGTTGAAAAGTCAAACCCAAAACAAATCTGAGTTGGGTTGTAACAGACCGGCCCAAAATACACTCCGGGTACAATTACAGTAAAATTGAACCGTGCGGTTCGAATGAGGAATTCAATAAACCAAATCAATCGAACCGGTTAGTCTGCAAGTTCTCCTTCACTATATAAACGAATGATACAAGTTAGAAACCCTAGCTCAACTTGTGTGTGTATCGCATAACTGCTTCAGTACTTCATCAATGGCGACCGGAGCAGTTCGTCCACTAGTCTCCGTCCAATTTCTGGAAGGAGACATGGCAGCCGACGGAGGCAACAACGTCCCACTCCCCGACGTCATGAAGGCCTCGATCCGTCCGGATATCGTCTCATTTGTCCACTCCAACATGTCGAAGAACAGCCGACAGCCCTACGCGGTTTCCCGCAAGGCCGGTCACCAGACCTCAGCCGAGTCGTGGGGGACTGGACGCGCTGTGTCGCGTATCCCTCGTGTTCCAGGAGGCGGTACTCACCGAGCTGGACAGGGAGCGTTTGGGAACATGTGTAGGGGAGGAAGGATGTTTGCGCCGACGAGGATCTGGAGGAGGTGGCACAGGAGGATTAATGTGAACCAGAAGAGGTATGCTGTTGTTTCGGCGATTGCTGCTTCGGCGGTTCCATCGCTTGTGATGGCTAGGGGTCATAAGGTTGATTCGGTTCCGGAATTGCCGCTGGTGGTGAGTGATACGGTTGAGGGAGTTGAGAAGACCAATGCTGCGATTAAGGTGTTGAAGCAGATCGGTGCGTTTGAGGATGTGGAGAAAGCTAAGAACAGTCATGCGATTAGGCCTGGGAAGGGAAAGATGAGGAACAGGAGGTACATCTCTAGGAAGGGACCTTTGATTGTGTACGCTACTGAAGGATCCAAGCTGAAGAAGGCGTTCAGGAACATTCCTGGTGTGGAGATTGCCCATGTGGATAGGTTGAATCTGCTGAAGTTGGCTCCTGGTGGCCATCTTGGGAGGTTTATCGTCTGGACTAAGTCTGCTTTTGAGAAACTTGATTCAGTGTATGGGTCTTTTGACAAGCCAGCTGAGAAAAAGAGTGGGTATGTGCTCCCTAGGGCTAAGATGACTAATGCTGATCTGACCAGGATCATCAACTCTGATGAGGTTCAGTCTGTAGTGAAGCCAATGAAGAAGGAGATCAAGAGGGCCACTCTGAAGAAGAACCCACTGAAGAACTTGAACACTCTGTTGAGGTTGAATCCTTATGCTAAGACTGCTAGGAGAATGGCACGTTTGGCTGAGGAACAGCGTGTCAAGGCCAAGAAGGAGAAGCTTGCCAGGAAGAGGTCACCAATTACCCAGGTATATCATTCTGAATTTTTCCTACAATGTTTTGGCTGTCTATTGATACATATTATATAGGATGAATAGGATTCCTGAATAATTTAGCAATTGTAGATTGGAACTTATACATCTATATTAACTTTTTACTCCTAAATGCATAATACAGTGCAGCCTTCTGGCTAATAGGATCTAGCATATATGGTCCCATTCAAGTATTTACTTTTTACAAGGGTAGCTCAATATGATTATGTTTATTGATATTTGAATGGTTTGTAGTTATTTCACTGAATCTTGTCTGATTTTCTTGAAATTAACTCTTGTTTAAGTGACTGCAATAAGCTAGTACCTTACAGCAGTAGTAGTTAACAGTTACTACTTTAACGCACATCCTTTTACATGAATGCTTCAGGAGGAGGCTGCCAAGATCAAAGCTGCTGGAAAGGCTTGGCATCAAACCATGATTTCAGACTCCGATTACACCGAGTTTGATAACTTCTCAAAATGGCTTGGCGTCACCCAATAAATCTCTCATTATATTTAGTTGATCATTTTGTTCCAGAGTCCGTCCCGACTCCAGACTACATCAATTTTGTTATCTAAATATTTGTCTACTTTTTTTCTTTCTTTTGGCCAATTTTTATATAAAATTGGTGATCGTTGTTGGGTGATATCTGTAGGAAATTATATCTTACATGAGAGGAATTTGGTGGTGTATTTCTATTCGTCACTTCCCAATGGACACTTCCAGACTCCTTCATCAATCAAATCCCATTAGACACTTCCAGACCCGTCTAAAAATATGCACGAGAAACTTGTTAAAACCCTGAACATTCTACAAGCAACTCATTTTCTGTCAACTGAATTTTGCAGTCCTCATGGCCAAGTCTTACCCAACTGTCAGCGAAGAGCACCAGAAGTCAGTGCAGAAATGCAAGCGAAAGCTCCGCGGACATATTGCAGAGAAACACTGTGCTCCCATAATTCTTCGATTAGCGTACGTTCCAGAGTACTTTTGTCATATGTAAAGAAAGTAGTACCCTGGAGCTTCTTATGTGTTTCTTCATGTTCAGATGGCACTCCGCAGGGACTTACGACGCGCACACCAAGACTGGAGGACCATTTGGGACCATCAGACATCCCCATGAGCTTGCCCACGCCGCAAACAATGGACTTGACATTGCCGTTAGGCTTTTAGAGCCCATCAAAGAAAAGTTCCCTATACTCACCTATGCCGATTTTTACCAGGTAACTCAACTCTTCCCCCTGAGAGTATGATTTTACTTTGGCAGAGTCTGATGTGAGATTCTTTTTATAAAAACTGAAGCTGGCTGGAGTTGTAGCGGTTGAAATCACAGGAGGACCTGAGATTCCATTCCACCCTGGGAGACCGGTCAGACACTGTTATCCAACGTGTGATGATCCTTCCTGGGATAGATACTAACCAGTGTTTGTTTGTGTCCCAGGACAAATCAGATCCACCGCCAGAAGGTCGCTTGCCGGATGCCACCAAGGGTAAGTTACCAATAACATGATTATGGCCCTAAGCCCTTTCCTGAAATCTTTGGTATCTAGCTACACACATACATTCATGCTGCTACTGTTTGGTATTTGTACAGGAGCTGATCACCTTAGGGATGTGTTTGGTCAAATGGGTCTTTCCGACAAGGATATTGTTGCTCTTTCTGGGGGCCATACGCTGGTATTCTTCCTACCATCGTCCCTTCCGCCATTGTATTGGATTTTAACTTGATCATGCTGTAAATGGGATGCAGGGAAGGTGCCACAAGGAGCGCTCTGGATTTGAGGGAGCCTGGACTGCCAACCCTCTCATTTTCGACAACTCTTACTTCAAGTAGGATATACCACTGCATTACAATGGTGATGATTTAGAACTTGTGTTGATATTGATTATCTCAGGGAGCTTCTGAGTGGTGAGAAGGAAGGACTTATACAGCTTCCTTCTGACAAGGCTCTCCTTGAGGATCCTGTCTTCCGTCCGCTGGTTGAAAAATACGCTCAGGTATGGCAGACATTTGTACTTATGGTGGGAAGTATGTACTAATTGGGCAAAGTTGTCAAGTGTAGGATGAAGATGCATTCTTCGAGGATTATGCACAAGCCCATCTGAAGCTATCAGAACTTGGGTAAGCACAAACAGTTTAGCATCCATAATATGCAAGCAAGCCTATATATGACATGGTGTTCTGGCATCCATCTTCAGATTTGCTGATGCTGAGTGAGGGAGGGACAGATGGAGATGGCATTCATCGCCAGTTGGTGTTGCTTCAAATGCTGTCTCATGTATCACTGAATATACCTGAAAAGCATCAGAAACTGTATCCTTCTTTTCTCAAGCATGAGTCTAATAAGAAAAACTGTATCCTTAATTGCTCTTATTTTGGTACTACACCTCAAGAAAAATGTACCTTCTCGACTTCAACTAGTCATGATCGCACTCTTTTATCAACTCCAATACTTTGAACCACATTCTTCACCCTCTTCCTCGCCCGCACCCACATCCACCTTCCAGTTCCGAGTCCAAGTGGCAGCCACCAAGGAGACTATCTCCTCAGATAATTACGATTATGAATGGCCACTTGATAACATGGGGGTGACTATGTTAGGCCTTCCAACGAGGTGATCCAACTTGCGTAAGAATTCTCAAATTCTAGTTAAAGAATTCTGAATATTGGAGGAATTCCGTGTTGGAAATAAAGGTGGGAAGAAAATGGGGTGTGCCTCATTTTGTGATCAAGTTTTGAGGCTGGAGAACACCTTGGATCAAGTTGATGTAAAATAATGAAATATTCTTTGTTGAAAGAAGTATAAAATTGATCCAAGAAACGTCAAATTCGGTTGTGTTTTGAATGAGATACAAACATTCAAAGTTACAAGAAAAAACTTACAATTTTTGTGACTGTTTGACCAGAGTTGACCGAATCACTCAGTGATTCGGGCAGCCCTATAAGTGATTCGACCAGAGTGGCCGAATCACTTACCCAGTGCACTTCTGAAGTGAACGAATCAAACACTGGGTCAACCTGAAATGACGGAGCCTCAAAACGAAGTCAGCCCATGGAATAGTCGGTTATCTGATTTCGTGTGGGTGGCTGCGGGAAAGGAGGTAACAGCTCTTTGATGTATAAAGGAAGACGAAACACAGAGAAGGAAAACAATCGAAAACACCGAGTATAAAGTCTCTTGCTTTCTGAGTTTCAGTGCTGTGTGAGTCGTGGTGATTGTTGAAGTTCAACGAAGCTCGCTTCAGCTAGATTCTGTCCAATCAAAGAGCTGAAAAGGGTTGTTTTATCCTGGAAAGCAAAGCTGCCAGTGAAGTCCGACGAATTGGACGACAATTTCGCTTCAAGGAAAGCGTCGAACGTGACTCAACCGAACAGAATCAACTACGGTTCAATTCAAACTCTTGTATTTGTATTCATTATCTAGCTAATTCAGCTTGTGCAGAGAAACGCAGTTAAAAGGCAGCAACAGTCTTGAAGCAAAATTAGCTTTGTCGGAGGTTCTGCACGAACCTGCAGATTGATTCGGGAAGACATAGTTTAATTCGTCCGAATCAAACCGCGGGTGGTTCTCCCGAATCAAAGTTGATTCGTGTGACTCGTCCGAATCAAACCGTGGGTGATTCTCTCGAATCAAAGTCTCGGACAGACCGGGTGAGATTCGTCCGAATCAAAATCAACTTGAGCAGACTGAGATTGATTCGTCCGAATCACAATTTGACTCGTGCAGATTGATTGATTCGCCCAAATTGAAGTTTGACTTGTGGAGATCGATTGATTCGCCCGAATTGAAGTGTGACTCGTGCAGAATTGATTCGCCCGAATCAAAAATTAACTCGTACAGGATACTACTTGATTCGTCCGAATCAACTTGTGTACAGTGTTAATTCGCCCGAATCAGATTTGATTCGAGCAGTTGTTTACTGCGTTGTAACCTGAATTATTTGATCTGATTACTGACATATCTGCCTCGTGAGTGTAGATAATGAATCCTGCAAACAACGAAGCTGTGAATATGGAGGTGGAAGTCGAGCAAGGGTTAATGGATGTCCAGGAACCTACTGCTGTGGGCAGTTCCACCTCAGTTCCTCCTCGAGGTGCGCCATCCACTTGGATGCAACCACCAGCTATGGCTCCGACCGGGAATAGGCCTGCGGGTCTGATTCCAAACACTCCAGTGGCTCTGGTCGGGAATAGGCCTGCAGGTCTGATTCCAAAAACTCCAGTGACACGAGTGCCAGCTGCTTTAGTTCCTAGTGAGAAGCCAAAGAAGTTTGTTGGATCAAACTTCAAACTGTGGCAGCAGAAGATGCACTTTTACCTGACCACCTTAGGTCTGGCCCGGTTCATCACTGATGATGCACCTATTGTATCTGAGGATGCAGATACACATGTGCGGTATGCATACAGTGCCTGGAGAGATTCAGACTATTTGTGCCGCAACTATGTGCTGAATGGCCTGATTGATTCTTTGTACAATGTGTACTATACAAAGAACTCAGCCAAGGAGGTTTGGGAGTCTTTGGACCGGAAGTACCGGATTGAGGATGCTGGGTCCAAGAAGCATATTGTGGGCCGCTTCCTCAAATTCCAGATGGTGGATTCAAGGACAGTAGCTTCTCAAGTGCAAGAGCTGCAACTCATTATACATGAGATCCATGCAGAAGGGATGCAAATTAGCGAGTCATTCCAGGTTGCAGCAGTGATTGAGAAGCTTCCCCCAGGCTGGAAAACCTTCAAGAGTTACTTGAAGCACAAGCGAAAGGAGATATCCTTTGAAGACTTGGTGGTTCACCTGAAAATTGAGGACAACAAGGGATTTGATAAGAACTTGAGAATCCAGGGTGAGAAGGCTAATGTTGTGGAGCATGGTGGTAGCCCCAACAAGCACAGTAAAAAGCTGGCCCCGAAGGATAAAGCCTTCAAGAAGAAAGTGCAGACCAAATTTACTGGGAAGTGCTTCAATTGTGACAAAGAGGGTCACAGGTCAGCTGAGTGCAAGAAGCCGAAAAAGAAGAAGAATGTGAACCTCGCTGAGGTAGAGGAGTTAGTGGCAGTAATCACTGAGCTCAATCTTGTGGACCAGAATCCTCATGCTTGGTGGCTGGATACTGGAGCAACTCGCCACATATGTGCTGAGAAGAGTGCTTTTTCAGAGCTGCAGCTGATTGAAGCTGGAGAGAAGGTCTACATGGGCAACTCCGCCACATCAGAAGTCAAGGGGAAGGGCACTGTGATCCTGAAGATGACATCAGGAAAAGAGCTGAAGCTGACAAATGTCGCATATGTGCCTGACATCAGGAAGAATTTAGTTTCTGGTACTTTACTTGATAATCATGGGTTTAGGATGGTATTTGAGTCCCAAAAAGTCGTACTTACTAAGAACGGTATGTATGTGGGACGTGGTTATGTAAAAGATGGCATGTGGAAGTTGAATGTAAATGCCATCAAGCCTAAACTTATCAATAAAAAAAATTCTTCCGCTTACTTGCTTGAATCTTCTTCTTTATGGCATGGTAGATTAGGCCATGTAAATTATGAGTCAATAAGGAATCTAATGAAATTGAACTGTATACCCAAGTCTCAAATTGATTCCAGATACAAGTGTGAATCTTGTGTTGAAGCAAAATTGACAAGAACATCTTTTCATAATGTTGAAAGAGATACTGAACCCCTTGACTTAATACATAGTGATCTATGTGATTTAAAATTCATGCCATCAAGAGGTGGGAACAAATATTTTGTGACTTTCATTGATGATAGTACAAGATATTGTTCAATCTATTTGCCAAGGAGCAAAGATGAGGCAATTGAGAAGTTTGTCTTGTATAAGTCGGAAGTTGAAAACCAACTGAATACAAAGATTAAAAGGCTTCGTAGTGATCGTGGAGGTGAATATGTAGAACCTTTTGGAACATTCTGTGCACAAAACGGGATGGTACATGAAGTCACTCCACCTTACTCGCCTCAATCAAACGGTATAGCTGAACGCAAGAACCGCACCATCAAAGAAATGATGAATACAATGTTGCTTATTTCAGGACTACCTCAAGGAATGTGGGGGGAGGCTGTTTTATCAGCCAATTATCTTTTGAATATGATACCTCGAAAAAGAAAGGATAAATCTCCTTATGAGTTATTTAAGGGAAGAAAACATAGTTATAAGCACCTGCGGGTGTGGGGATGCTTAGCAAAGGTACTGGCTCCTGGTCCTAAAAGAATGAAGATAGGACCGAAGACAGTTGACTGTATTTTCATTGGCTATGCGCAAAATAGTAGTGCATATAGGTTTATTGTGTATGAGTCAAAGAATCCTGACATACACAAAAATACTATTATGGAATCGAAGAATGCGTCATTCTTTGAACAGATATTCCCTAAGAAGTCCAATGAAATAATACTGAGTTCACCGAGTGAACGAGGCGAAGATGAGGATGAAATGCCTCAGCCGCAAGAGGAAGTGTCTGAGGAGGATACAAGCCAAGAGGAATTCAGACGAAGTAAAAGAACCAGGATTGAAAAATCTTTTGGTCCTGATTTCCTAATGTTTATGCTTGAGGCCGAACCCTGCACGTATAAGGAAGCCATAAGTTCAGTGGAAGGACCTTTATGGAGAGAAGCTATAAAGAGTGAACTAGACTCCATTATGCAAAATCATACTTGGGAGTTAGTCGATCTTCCAGGTGGAAACAAACCACTCAGTTCCAGGTGGGTGTTTTCTAGAATGATGAAAGTAGATGGTACTATTGATAAGTACAAGGCGAGACTTGTGGTCAAAGGATACAGACAGAAGGAGGGTCTAGACTACTTTGACACATACTCACCCGTGACAAGAATCACTTCCATTAGAATGATAATTGTCATTGCAGCATTGCGCAATTTAAAGATTCATCAAATGGATGTGAAAACTGCTTTCCTTAATGGAGATTTTGATGAAGAGATATACATGGAACAACCCGAGGGTTACTCAATTCCAGGACAGGAGACGAACGTGTGTAAACTTGTGAAGTCTCTCTATGGCCTGAAACAAGCGCCAAAACAGTGGCATGAAAAATTTGACCGTGTTATACTGTCAAACGGTTTCAAAATCAACAAGAGTGACAAATGTGTATACATTAAGAACACTAATCATGGGTATGTGATTTTGTGTTTATATATTGATGATATGCTCATTGTGGGAAGCAATGAACAGATGATTAAGTCCATGAAAACCATATTGAATTCGAAATTTGATATGAAAGATTTGGGACGAGCTGATGTAATTTTAGGGATTAAAATTACAAAAACGGCCTATGAATATATCCTGGATCAGTCACACTACGTTGATAAAATTCTAGACAAGTACGGAAAAGACAGTTTAGGAGTATGCAGAACACCTATAGAAATTAATCAACACTTGTCTAAGAACAAAGGGGAAGGAATTTCCCAAATTGAATATGCAAGAGTAATAGGCAGTCTCATGTATTTGATGAACTGCACTAGACCTGATATTGCATATACAGTTAGTAGACTTGCTAGATACACGAGTAATCCTGGAGCTGAACATTGGAAAGCAATCGTGAGAATACTAAAGTATCTACGATTTACTCGTGACTATAGTCTACATTATACCAGATATCCTGAAGTCATTGAAGGATACACTGATGCTAGTTGGATATCTGATATACAAGACTCTAAAGCCACTAGTGGATATGTATTCACTTTAGGTGGTGGAGCAGTGTCCTGGAAATCCTCTAAACAAACAATAATTACTCGCTCCACGATGGAAACTGAGTTCGTTGCACTAGATAAATGTGGCGAAGAAGCAGAGTGGTTAAGAAACTTTGTAGAGGAATATTCCTCAATGGACAACACCTGTGCCAGCAATATGTGTATATTGTGATAACCAATCAACAATTAGGAGAGCACAGAATGTCATGTATAATGGTAAGTCGAGACATCTACGTCGAAGAAATAATACCATTAGACAACTTCTCTCGTCTGGAGTCATAAGTATTGACTACGTGAGATCCAAAGATAATATAGCGGATCCATTAACCAAAGGGTTAAACAGAGACCAAATAGAGAAGACGACTAAAGGAATGGGACTAAAGTCCTTGGAGAAATAAAGTCGAAGCAAAGGAAAACCCTACCATGATGACTGGAGATCCCAAGAACTTGGTTCAAAGGGACAACCTACTTGCTAAGACTGTGTGAAATCACTGTGGGGGTAACACCTCGGTTCCATTCCTTGACTTAACAGTGACTCCCGTATGAGGTTAAGCTTGGAGCTTTTAATGATTATAAGAGTTTGAACGATGAAATTTCAAACGGATAACGCGGGATTATCTTAAAATAATCACCTATGTGAGAGAGAAGTTTGGCCGCTTCAAAGGATGATTAACAGGACTTAATCATTTAGAAACTCTTGCAGAACCAGGAAGGGGTATCATGGCCGAAATGGACCCACCAGTAAGAGCTGAAGTTGATCAGGAAGATATCTGTGAGAACTTGGTTTTATTTACATTATAAGAGCATCTGCTGGTTCAGCAGCTGCCAGCAGGTGCTAAACCATTTATGGGTTTTTAGCCTTGAATTGGCTTAGCACCTGCTCTGGCAGGTGCTAAAAGAGCAGCTGCCAGAGCATCTGCCGGTGCAGATGCTCTAAGATGAACAGTTCAAAGACATCATGTCTACTGAATAGTCAGTAAAAGAATCAGGTTTTCTCAAGAGAAGGTTCAAGGGCGTCGCCCACCTATCTTATGCAGATATTGACCGTAGAAGCTATCACCACAAAGAGTCGAGTCGTTTTGATTTTTCTTTATTACTTGATTTTCTTCATGTGGGGGATTGTTGGAAATAAAGGTGTGAAGAAAATGAGGTATGCCTCATTTTGTGACCAAGTTTTGAGGGTGGAGAACACCTCGGATCAAGTTGATGTAAACTAATGAAATACTCCTTGTTGAAAGTAGTATAAAATTGATCCAAGAAACATTAAATTCGGTTGTGTTTTGAATGAGATACAAACACTCAAATTTACAAGAATAAACTTGCAATTTTTGTGACTATTGACCAGAGTTGACCGAATCACTCAGTGATTCGGGCAGCCCTAGAAGTGATTCGACCAGAGTGGCCGAAGCACTTAGCCAGTGCACTTTGGAAGTGAACGAATCAAACACTGGGTCAACCTGAAATGACGGAGCCTCAAAACGAAGTCAGCCCATGGAATAGTCGGTTACCTGATTTCGTGTGGGTGGCTGCGGGAAAGGAGGTAACAGCTCCTTGAACTTCTCTGCTCTTCGATGTATAAAGGAAGACGAAACACAGAGAAGGAAAACAATCGAAAACACCGAATACAAAGTCTCCTACTTTTTGAGTTTCAGTGTTGTGTGAGTCGTGGTGATTGTTGAAGTTCAACGAAGCTCGCTTCAGCTAGATTCTGTGCAATCAAAGAGCTGAAAAGGGTTGTTTTATCCTGGAAAGCAAAGCTGCCAGTGAAGTCCGACGAATTGGACGGCAATTTCGCTTCAAGGAAAGCGTCAAACGTGACTCAATCGGACAGAATCAACTACGGTTCAATTCAAACTCTTGTACTTGTATTCATTATCTAGCTAATTCAGCTTGTGCAAGAGAAACGCAGTTAAAAGGCAGCAACATTCCGAAGATGATTCAGTAAAATCCGCATACTTCCGCACAAGGACCACTTAGGTCCGCCGGACACCCAGACCAAGATCCGCACATGACCAGCCCAGTTCCATGGCAATCTCAGCGAGGTCCGGACATGACCAGACAAGCTCCGAGGTAGTCTGGACAAGGTCTGCGGATAGTCGAGCAAGGCCCGACGAGTTCCGCCCAACACCGCAGGAAAATCGGGCCTTCCAGAAAAGTTTCGATCAGATCATGGGGCACTTTGCCGAAAAAAATGGAGACGAGGACAATTTAGAAAAGTAGAAGAGCTGGAGCAAGCTGGGATAAGTTGCTCGAGTGATTCCAATGCTCCCACCAATCAAGAGTTACTTTTCTATCTTTTCGGCCAACAAGGAACACATTCATTTGGGTCTATATATGGGACGTTCAATGACATTTTGTAGACATAAAAATCATTTGAGTCATTAGTTTGTAGTAATTTAGTTGGCGCAAAGCTTGGGGCCAAGTCTATCCTTTGATACGGAGGTGGTCGGGAAGCATTGTGGTTTTTTTATCATCATTTTCTCAATAAAAGTAATTTTTATTTTTCGGGTTCTAATATTTTGATATCAGAGCCATATGTCGTAGTGACCAAAAAAGCAAGCATGAATGAGAGACTCAACACGCTCGAAGGGGAAGCTAAACAATGGTGCATAGGTCCATTTATATAGTATTTAATCCAGCCCTTTTGTTTTGAATAACAGTCATTCTTAATATTCATTTTTAAAGGGGTGCTTGAAGATCTTGCACCCTTGACTTGCATTAGATAACAACCTCACTTTAAAATGAATATTAAGTGATGGTGGACTACATTTGTTTCTAAAATTGCAGCTTGAAGAAATCCAATAACCAAGATCAATTCTTATTCGAAGTGGCCATTTGATGCCTCAAGCCCACTCAACTTTAACCCACGAATGCATCAAGAGCTGGGCCAAGCTGCCCATCTTTTGCATCACAACCTTGGAGCCAAGTTTATCCTTTCATACGTAAATGGTCGTTGTATCATCATTTTTCGCGATAAGATCAACTTTCATTTTCCAAATCCTAACAGATTATGATTCAGATGGTGTGTAATAGACATTTGGTTGAATCCTTCTCTCAGGGTTGAAAGAGGAAACAAAGCAACTACAAATGGATCTCACAGTCAGACACACAAACGCGCAAGTTGTATTGTAACAAAAATGTATATGGCAGTGAGTAGGATTGAGGCATTTAAGGGAAGAGATAATGAAAGAGGAGCAGTAAATAGATATAGATGGGGCAAACTTCACCTTGATGATCTCCTCTGCGTATAGGATGAAGAAAGTACCTGCACAAGGAAAGAAACCACAATATTACTTGTTATTGCTCCAATAAAAACTCAGTTTCATTAATCATTGTTGTATTTGACATTCGTCTCATGTATATCTGCCATAGGAGTGTTCTTTTATGAATGTTTGCTTTACCTGATACATTTTGGGGCCTTTTTTGAGGAGATACCCAACACTGTTCAGGTTTTCAATAAATGTGTCGATATCAGGAACATTCAAACCAATTCTGTCTGCCAAACCATATATTTCCTGGAAAACAAAAGAATGCAAGTATGAAGAATCCTGGGGCAAAACAAATCGTGGTAATAAAATACGGCAAAGGCTAGCTAACTAGATTTCATACCGAAATGGAAAAGCAATCCTTCTGTTGCAGCTCCGCTTGATTGTCCAGGGCACCTAAGAATCGCTTTGCTTCTTTCTGTTGACTCATTCCCCCACTCCGTCCAAAATCAACAATACCATGTTCATCAACATACTTATCATACAATGACTCTTTCATAATTTCAACCACTTCCTGCAAAACACTTGAACTGAGATAAACCGCCAGATTTAGAATGAAAAAAAAAATCATTATTATCAATACATTAGCAAAATTTTTGTAATCACGGGATCATACTTAAATCAATACATTGAAGACCAGACAATCTGGACCATCAAAAATAAGCTTGCACAAATCACAAAGTTTAATAAAAATACAATGGCTAACAGAAGATGGTATAGAGAAATAGGCATCGGATCAAGGCTTATAATGGGAGATGACAACACAAAGAGAACCATGGTTTTTTTTTTTTTTGTTGAAAGAAGGCATTTTCAATTAAAAAATTACGAGATTTATGAAATCTACACCCATAAATCACCCCTGGACTACTCCCAAAAAATAGAAGACCAGGCTAACACCAAGGCAAGCCTCAAAAACTACTAAACAACCTGCACCTTCCTAGCACCCAACTCTTCCGAGACTAATCTAAAAATATGCACGATAAATAACTTATATCATCTTCCTTATCCATTTCATATTTTCCATGTTGTTCAGGAGGAGAATTCGATTTAGTCTCACTTTTGATTAAAGTGTAGCATGGCCATGCCGGCAATCGATACACTTTTACATGACTCTGGAGCTGTTGTATTGTCATTTAGCGAAATGTATATATATCTTAGCTTAACTGCTATCCAGTCTAAGTCTAGCGTATATAAAAAAGCTAAGCACTATTAAAGTCTATTTTAAGAATAATACTAATCTCATTTTTTTCTCTACAAATTTAGCATATGTACAAACAAATTTAGCTAAGATCCTGCTGAATGCAATATGGTGTCAAAAAGTTATTCAAAAGTTTTATGAACTAACTGTTGCATCTTGAGCAGTTATTTCTTCTCGTAAATCTACTCTAGCCCGAGCTTCTGCTAGCCTTACTAGACTTTCCAGTTGTCTCGCAGTTATAGGTGTGCTGTCAGCTGAGGTACTATGGTCCCTTAATTTCAAGTAGAACTTCTGGAGGATGTCAGCTGCTGGCCTTGACATCCTAGTAAAATAAAAGAAACGAGATGTAAGCATTCAAGATATGAATGGCTGTTCTCTATTCATCAAGAGAAATTGATGTAACATCACCTGGGGAAGACAAAATTTTTTGCATATGCAATGTATTTCCGTAGAAGTTGACTAGGTAATGCAACAAAGTCCTTATCTTTTGCTGGATCGAACCTCAATCTGGCAGCTAAAGAACCATTATTCATGCTTACATCTATCCTTCCAACATTTTGAGATACTGCATGATAAACCAACAGCACATAAATTGTTACAAATTGATGTAAAATTCATGGCCGACTCCTTCCTAGAAAAGTTAAACTAGCAAGGAGAGAGAAGCTCGAAGAGAAATTCACCTCTCATTTTCTTGACTGCAGCAGAATTCTCATCATAACTAGTATGAAGCTGCAGAGAAATACTTGGTAGGCTTATGATAATTTTGAAAAAGTTGACCCTTTTTTGCAGTAGTGGATGTTGCAAAAGTAAGACAAGGTGAACAATCAAACAATTTTCTTTATCCATGGTTACTGCCAAGCTTTATAAAAAAACATTTTCCAGCTTTTGTGATCAACGGTAATGAACAAACTGCTGTAACAGTCACATTTTCCCTAACTTCTTGTTTTGTAAGATATTACTCAATGCAGATCCCAATATAAAGCTACCCTAATATCTCAACCAAATTTCACAAAGAAAAGCTTGTTAAGAACGACATCAGTCATATGACATGACAAAGTAGGACAGTACAAGCCAGGAGTAACTTACTGACATAATGTGCTCTGAGACGCGCTTGTCCAAAAGTTCATCAGGCTTGTCAAGCAATATAAAAACCAAGTCAAATCGTGAGAGGAGAGCAGCACTCATTTTCAGATTCTCATTCACAGTTTTTGCACGACTGCATTTTTTGCATTGATAAATGTCAGCCTGATATACAAAGGCAATTTAATACAGCTCTCACAGAGAAATGAACAGATGAAAATTACTTATAATGCCCATTAACAGGATTTGCTGCTGCTAGAACAGAAGTTCGAGCTGATAAACTTGCTATCAATCCAGCTTTAGCAACGGATACACATTGCTGCTCCATGGCTTCCAGTAATGCCTAACACATGTATAAAACGTATAATCAAATGGCACTAGACTATTCTAAGTCATAGTAGCATGTAATAATAATAAGCCGTCAAAAACCTGATACTCCGCTGACATTTTATCAAATTCGTCAATGCAGCAAATCCCCCCATCTGCAAGTACCATCGCACCTTAAAAGGAAACAATAGTGATCTTGTGAGACAAGAGACAACCAATTTAGCAGTGACACGGATGTGAACACTAGTGTCTGTTGAAACTGATGACTAGGAATGTTACATAAATCTCTTCCATAGACATCTAAATCAGAACAACAGCCAATGCCATACAACAAGATAAACACAATTTGTAGAAAGTAAAGAACATATATACTTGAATCCGGAAATGGCACTGCATTTCAACATCAATTAAAGTAAAAAAGAAGTTAAGGTATATCATGTTTGAAGCCTGTAGACTTACACTTCTAATGTGAGCTTCAAAACAATTGAACTGAGCTAGTATTGACATTGAAACAGAGCTAGTATAACAATTGAACTTGATATATGGTGGGCAGGTCGTGATAAGCTTATGCAGATGGGTTTTACAAGATTGTTATACACTTGCTATCACTGCTAAATTATGTTTAACAATACAGGTGGATTAGTCTAGCACATACCAATTATCGATCCTACGGAGGAGAAAAGAAAAAAACCATTTCTCTTCAATTTCGGACAATAACTAGCTGAAATTTGTAAAGTTGAAAAAAAGAGATATAAGCTACATTTCTTGCTCGAAAGGTAAGAGAGTTACCAGCCTCAAAAGCATAATCATTCGTCATAGAGTCTTTCACCACTGCAACAGTGAGACCAGCATTTGTTGTGCCATTGCCACAAACATAAATCCCACGTGGTGAAACAGAAGCTGCTGCTTGCAGAAGCTGACTCTTGCCTAGTCCAGGATCACCTACATCAAAAAATTTCAAGCAAGAACAGATGAGCTTTTCCATTTACATTACCTTATAAAGTCACCGTAACAACTTAGTTCGCCCTACTTCGGCCCATTTCTTACATTGCAAAGCTACTAAAGATGCTCAAACATTGAAGAATAAGAATATTGAATTTGCTTTTTTTCACGTATCAATGTATGAAAGTCTGCATACCAACAATAATGACGTGGATATCTCCTCTAACAGGCACCTTATTCTGATCCATTGAATGCTTTCTCGCACCTCCAAACAGAGCTAGGGTTATACCCGCTGCAAAAAAAAAAAAAAAAAAAAAAAACAAAGCAAAATTAAGGCACTTGAGTTTCAAGTTTCAACAATTACAAATATGAAATGCTGTAAAAATTATTACCTTTCACAAGCTCATGGCCATATATGGAGGGGCATATAGATTGGAGAATTTGACGGAAAATATCAGAACCATATTCATCTGAGAATTTCGCAACGAATTCCAGATCCCTTGGGGAGAATGAGAACAAATCACACAGCTCTGTAGCTCCGGAAATGGACTTGGAATTCTGAGGATCTTCCAGTCCAGTTTGGGACTTAGAATTCTTAATAGAAACTGCTTCTATATACAAATAAAACAAACCTTGATTCTTGTTTTTTGACTTCCCTGCACATTAAAGAGTCTAGATAAGTATGAATCTTGATAGGATCTTTGTAAAATAATAACAGAATAGCAGATATAAGCGTAGTATGAGTGTTATATTTAAGCATTAATTTGTAAGCGCACACATGACATGCATGCTTCTCAAAGTTTTATTTCTTTATGTAAATATACATTTGAATAATGAAGAAAGGGCTCCTTAAAACATTGTTATGTAATACGTGGTTCTATTCTAGAAGTAGAAATTCACACTCTGCAAGCAGTTACCTGCCAAATTGTACTGATTAACCCGCTGCACAACAGACCTAAAATATGAGTTTGAGCACATTTTTCTTAACAAACCCTAGTTACGTATTGACAATCAATAGATGAAAAAAATATTTGAATATCCGGCTTCAAGACTCACATTATGACTGCAGGATAAAAACCTTCTTCAAGTAAATGAGGGATATCTACACATGCACACCCAAATAATTACATCAACAGATTAAGTGGGAAAAAAACCATCTGATGTGTCAATACCTCCTCCGATATCCATGTAACTATTTATCACTTTTATTATCCCAGTTACAGTGACAACATCTCCTGGTATGGATGTATCCACTAGGTCTTCCGTGAGTTCACACTCAACAGTTCGGGGCACTCGACCTTCTTCATGATTCTCTGATCTCTGTATCTCTTGTACTCTGAAGGAATGAAAAAAAATAAAGAGTATAGAAATTAACAGAACATCAGGATAAGAATAGAATGATTAATAAGCAAGTATGTCGTATATGTTGCGGACAAACTTAATAGGAGCCTGCCTTATCTTTTGAAAATCTATACACTGGGCGGTAGACCTAAGCGGATTAAAAGTTCTGCTTCTGCACCCTTGCATGCCGCAAGATGTTGGTGGGGAGAATTTCCCATCAGGAAAGTTACGGATCATTTTACAATTGCACTTTGCACACTCAAAGGACATCTGGACAACCAAGGGTTTGACAGTGCTAATCTTTACCACTGTCCCACGCACTGACACAATCCGGTCTGTTATGACACCAAAAATTACTACGATAACATTTCTTTTTCTATAAACTTGATTGGGGTTGGCTAAAACTACCACTCCAAGTTCGGAAAAAGTAGTTTACCAATTGAAGCAGCTTTCAGGTTCTTTAGCGCAAGTACAGATTCAGGATAATTATGCAATCGAATGTTGACCTTGAGGATTTGAATACAGTCACTGGAACTCCCTTCCAGCAATAAAGCCTGCTTACAACTTAAAACTGTTACTGTAAGCTCTAAAAAATGAAAACATTCAAAAAAGTAGAATTCTTTTATAACCTGGTGAACTGCAGCACTGATACACAAGAGAGCTTCCTTGGGAGCTTCTTCTAAGTGTTCATAAAGAGCTCTAACATCACATATCTTCCTAAACTGATAAAAATCCAGCCATATGCTGAAAACTCCATCGTCTCCCTTTGCCTGATTAGAACAATAACAGAAACTTGATAGTTTCAGCACCAGGTAAATACTTTCCAAGGGCCGATTTTTTTCCTTAAATCCATCTACCAAACCAAGCTAAAATCCAACTAGCTAGCTCAACAAGCCCTAGTATTTTTCCTAATAATAATAGTACCAGAAATCACCATTTTCGAACAAGATTCGGACATTTAAACGCACCTGAGCAACGAATCGAAGTCCCGTAGGAGTAGAAAAGAAGTCGGCGAGGTCAGATATCAGGCGTAACCTCCAATCTTTGCCGTCGAATCGAACCTCGGGAAAGTAGACGGCATAGATCCGCGAAGCGTCCCTCAACTCCAACGCCTTGTGGTTACTCCTGCTCAGCTTCTCCCGTATGCTTTCGTTCATCTTCACACGTCGCGGGTGGAAAACGCTCGCCGTTGTCGACACGAGCAAATATCATCTTCTTTTGGCGGGAAAAATTGACCCACATGAAGCCCGGCCCAATCACCTTTTTGTAATAAAATTAACGGGGAGCGAGGAACGTAACGGTAAGGGACACGACTTTTATTTAAAATAGAATCCTGAAATTTTAACATTAAAGAGAGTGCTAGTTACATCTGCTTGTTGGAGTTGCCTTTCTTCCACAGCATGCTCATCTTCTGTAGCATGCTTCCGTTTTTTTTCTTGGATGTATCATCATCATCATCCGAGTCGTCAGAGTAAGGTGAACCCAAATGCCGGCCGATGGTATGGTAACTGCTGCCCAGAGATTCACTTCTATCCATGTACTTGTCGCTACCTGAAGTCAGCATTACAGCCGCTGCCTCTGCTGCCTTCCTCCATTGATCACATTGAACTGTTAGCCTTTTAAGCTCAACCTCCATTTCTGTATTTGCAGCCTCTGCTGCTTCCAGCTGCTCCATCACTTGTGCCACTCGTCTACTGTTTCGGTCAGCTTCTTGAGTTAAATTATTAACTTTTGACGCAGAAGCCTTTTCTGCTTCGGCCATAGCTGCTGCTGCCTCTTTGATAGCTCTGGTATTCTCCGTTTCTGATTTCTGGATTTCCTGCTTCAAAATTTCTTTCTCTTTTGCCATAGCTTGCAACAGCTTCTCCTTCTCTAGCAAGCTTGCTTTTGTGTCAGCCAATGAAGCTCTTGCCTTCTTTAGTTCCATGGCCCATACATTCTCTTTATCACTTAAAGGCGGTTTCTCATTCGCATTCTTTTGTTTTGCCTGCAATTCCTCCATATCAGATTTGACTCTTTTCAACTCGGCTTCCAATTCAGCCTCTCTAATGCGGGATTCTGATTTTTCAATGTCAACCAGCTCATACGCACTTCTTATTTGCAAAGTGCTTTGTATATATTCTTCTTGATACCTTACTTCTGCAGCATTCAATGCAGCTCGCAATATACTTGCTTCTGATTTTAGATGACCGATCTCATGCTTAAGCTGATCGGTATGTTCTTTATTCTCTTCCCTGCTGCTGCATTCAGTTGTAGCTTTAAAATTTTCCGATAGGGAAACGAATGATTCGGCAACTTCATGACTGCCAGACCGGCCTGTATTTGTTGATAAACTGACTATTTCCAGCATCCCTTGAGTATCACTTGGCGTTTCTTGTGCCTGTATCTCGGACTGTCTGTATTGCTTCACATCAACTTTCAGTCTCTCTACTAGCGTTAGAGTTTCTCCAAGCTCAAACTGCAACTTTCGAACTTCTCCTTCAGCAAACTCTGCTCGCTTGGTTTGAACATCTTCCGACTCAATAACCATTTCAAGCTGCTTTTTCAGCTTTTGTATTTCATACATAGCAGACGTTAGAGTACCCAAATCAATTGAGTGCTGCTTTCGAACAGCCTCTAATTCAGACTCCCATGCTTTATCACGATCTTTAGATATTTTGCAAAGTTCTTGAAGACGGTCATCCTCTGAGGAAGATATCTCAATTAACTGCTTATTAGATTCTTTGAGTTCTGCTGTTATAGCTGAGATCTGCCTCTTACCCTCTTCAACCTCCTGCTGAGCTTGCCTTTTCTGGAATTCTGATGAACTTGCTCGGTCTTTTTCCTTCTTCAGTTCCTCTTGGAGCTGAGCAATGCAGGCTTCTAAATCAGAAAGCTTGCTTGAACGTTTCTGAAGCAACATATTTCCAAGTTAACAACGATAAGTAAATTGGAAATCAAAACAGCACTACCAAATAGGATAGGAGTGAGAAATGAGTCACTACTTGATGTATGCAATGGAAAGATGTGCATAGATGGGAAGTAAATTTCTAAGTTTGTTCAAACTTTGCTTGAACTGATGCCAGAACAATTTGTGATGATGAGCCCTATCTTATAGGTCACAGAAATGCATACAGTACCTCATTTACACAGCCTCGGGGAGACCGTCGTTCAATGATCTTAGGGCTTCTGTCTTTCGGTGTTCGTGTAGTTCGGAGTGGTGAAGAGGAAACTGGATCAGAACTTGATCTTGAAGCTGTTTTCAGCGCCCCATCTATATGATTAAACCTGCTGGCAAGAACAAAGGTGTTGCAATTAACAAAATAAACCACTTGAAGACGTGTAGATTAAGTTTTTCTGGAATTCAAAGTGCAAATAAGTGGGAACAATTTAGATACATGCAATTAGTACAATCCTCAAGTAGATTTCCACAATATCCATATAAAGAGTGTTTTTTAACAGTAACAAAAGTGTGGGTATTGCTCTCATAGTTCACCATTCTCTCTACTTATCAATATAGTCCATGTTATTAGTAGACGACCAACATATAGACAAACTCAGAAGTCTCAACTCTTCTTTAGATTGAATCACAACCTAACAATCCTGAGAAAGAAAAAAGCTACAACAGATCATGAAACTTGGGGAAGTTTTAGTTGACAACTTACTTGGATTTTGGTGTCTGCATCTTTTTGCCTCCTTGTAAGGTAGGATGAGATCTAAACTTTGTTGAGTTCTTCAAACTTAGACCTGACCCACTGCTGCCACAGATAATGGCAAGAGCATATCTTTCACTGAGAAGGATGTGTAATGACAATTTAAGGTACTATAACATCAACAGACAGCATGAATGGCCGAAATCACCAACCAGTTATCAATAATCAATAACGTTTTACAAAACTAAACACAGCACAATGCTTCAAAGGAACTCTTCGGAGCAACCTCCACTCCACCAACCTAACTACATTAACAAAGGAAAGCTAAAATCGGGTGGAGGCAATCAAAATCAACTGTTTAAGTCATAACGCAAAACTATCCGACCTCGAATTCAAAACTTGCTTTTTTCATTATCCATTTAAAGCAAATTTTAAAGTTCTTAATGTAACATATGATCCACTAAACTCATCAAACTTAAACTACACTGCTCCAAAATAAAACATTCTCCCAAAATTTACACAAATATCTCCTGCCAATTCTAATGGTTCCTCTCGTCAATCAAATACCATCAGTATTTGGATCATGAAGATGTAGAGTAAACCCATATGATCCAAATTATTTCACATAAAGGTCTTCATCAGATCTCATCATTTGACAAAAGTAAATCAGTACCTGGAAAACAAACTGTCAAAGCACTTGGTAAGCTTTTACTACTTCAAACTAGTGGACCAGCGAATCAACTTTAGCTTTCATATCCTCTACTTTCTCGCAACGAAACACACCACTACAGACCAAATTTCCGCCAAATTCCTACACAAAAACCAACCAAGAAAACGCCAAATCGTCGCTTAACACGATTTTAAAAAGACTCAAAAACCTATACAACTACGGCATTCTTCTTCACCACAGGATCCCGCCGAACGGAACTCCGAACCGAGAAAAGTCACAAAGGCGCAGTTTCATATATACATAATCACAAAACAAAATCGACACGACGCACCTCCGAATCTGATAACGACTGCTGCTTAACTCTAGCGTGCAGTGTAGCTTCACTTCCTGAGAAACGAAGTCACGCAGCGATAGCAGAAATGATGGCTCGATGCATCCCCGCCGCCGGCATTCTCGACGAGCTCCAGTATTCCGGCCACGTCCACTCGTCAGAAACTGTCGCACGCTACTGGCTGTGAATCTGGCCGATGTGGGAGCAAGCGAAGCTCTTTGAGTATATTTTTGTCAGTGAAGAAGACGAGCCCAGCATTTATGGACGGACGCTCTTGTCTAGGCGTTGAACCAGATGAGCACTTGCTAGCAATTTCCATTTTTATAGTCATGTTTTGGGAAATATTGTCCAAAAATGACTTCATCCGGAAATAAATTATTATTTGCACATTTTTGCTGTCCACATTCTGAAAAAAATCATTTGTCCAAAATTTTATTCTTTTTCCGTCAACATTCCAATTTGTCAAAAAATAACAAAATAAAATGTTTACGAAATGAATAGCAGTAAAGAACAAAGTTCGGATAAGTGGACATAGTTTAAAATTGACTAGGTCGTCCGCTCAGATGGACTGCAGCATGACCATTTGGTATATTAGATTGGATTTTATAAGTAATGCAGCACTCAGCTGTCTGCTAATTTGAGAATACATCCCTTGCTTGGTTTAGAATCAAAGTATCACAACAACATGCAGCAAATCTGTTGCGAGCAACATAAGCATTTACTTGTAAGAAAATTCTGTTAACAATCAGCGCCTCAAAACTATCTGTTGCCTGCTATGTCAAGGACAGTATATCCATCTTCTAACAAATGTTTATCCGTAGATATGCGTTTATTAGATGGACCGAGTCATGCCGAAACCACAACCTACAATAATCATCAAGAGTTAACAGATTAGAAGTAGTGCGTGAATTTATTAGGGAACTAATTCACAAACAAACAGATTATCACGTTTAAATGTTCCAATACATAACTCTAGCTCATAGAGCGCAGGACTGTTAAAATTTTGAAGCCGAGCTTTTTCAACAATTGCAATAGTCGTAATTGACATGGTAAGAGATCCAAAAAAGAATACAAGTATCAAACAGATGATGAAAGATAAACAACCATAGACCAGCAACAACATTTTCCGGATTAGTAGCTAACCTGATGTTACCTTCCAGCGAGGATAAAAACTTATTGCTCACACTTGACATGGCCTCTTAGTCACGAATATGGAGAAAAGTTTTGTATCTGTAAAAAACGCAATAAGGATTCTGCATTTTCATAAGAACACATTTGCTACAAACTAAAAAGTAACCACCTCTGAATCTCCATCCGTAATTTGAGCGATCCAGATCTTTTTTATGAGATATCTTTGCTGAGGTTTCACGATGATGTTTTGGATCCATAATTGAGGCCAATACGCAGGGTGCGATCTTCACCCTGTAGTCTCTTGTTGCTGCTACTTTGTTGTTGTTGAAGCTCCACCGCATCCTCCATACGCCTTTATTAGTATCACTCATTCTGATTGCAGATCTTAAATCCCAAACCTCAAACGATCTCCAAATACCAATTCGAAAAAACCAACTTCAAAGATTTTGAACCCTAATCCTCGAAATCACCAAACAGAGACGAAACCCTAGTTCGCTCCAACGACTGCGGCACGCGACGCGCCGTGTTCATTAATTTTAATTGCACCCACTAGTTTACTTTATTTACAAATCAGACCCTTTTGTTCTAATAATTATATGCAATAGGATCACCAAACGACAGCGTATCTTCTTGTAACAAAGTAACATGCGTTTGGACTGCAGTGACACGTGTCGAAATTTAAACCTACTAAAATTCGTCTGTTTTATCTAGACGGATGAATAGTTGCGAGAGAGTGATCTGAGGATCTGCGTCAACACGTGGCAAAATCTAAACCGTTCAATTTTCTTCTATCCTATCTCGACGGCTGAGCAGTTGCAGAGGGAGCGAGCTGATGGAGCACAGACGTCAATGGCGAATGACTACGAGTCAACACGTCATATTCCGAATACAATAATCGCGACTGCGTACAGTAGTATTGCAGAACCGCATAAACTACCAGAAAAAAAAAAGATGGGAAGAAAGAGAGAGAATGAAGAAGGATTGAATCGTGGTGGTGAATGAATGGGTATCCATGTGCTGGAAAAAGGTGAAAAGGAGTAGATGCTCACTCGCTAAACTGAAGCTTCGTTTTCACTTTTTTGGTTCTGTTCAACGGAAGCTGCTTTTGGGAAGAAGTTGTAGGTTGGGTTGATTTTGCTGTGTGGTCGATTAGGGTTTTGTAAAAAAGCTAGCTTGAAGATCACGGTTGTTGGAAAAGGTAAAGAAGAGAAATCAGCTTCGATTCGAGTTTGAGAGTTTTCGGGAAATTGGAGGATCGGAGTGTTTTTTTTATATTTCGGAATGTCGGGGAAGTCTTGGCAGGAGGAGCTTGCGAGCTTAATGGAGGATACTGGGATAGTGTACACGGTGGATGTGGACGGAGAGATGGTGCCGGTGAAGCCGGTGGAGGGGAGCAGGGAGGTGGTGACGGAGGAAGGTGGATCGGGTGAGGAGGAGAGCTTGAAAGAGCAAGTGGAGGGATTTGTCAAGGCTTGGGGGGAGTTGACCGTGGAATTGGGGAAAGGGTGTGTAGACATTCTGAGGCAGAATTTTGTGACTGATGATTGTTATGTTGTGCAAAAACTGAGGAAGCCATGTGCTAAGGTTTCTGGGAAATTGAGGTTTTTGAATGAGTTTTTGCCTGAGGATAGGGATCCTGCTCAAGCTTGGCCTGTGGTGTTCTTTGTTTTCATCCTTGCATTGTCAGGTATATTTCAATCTCTTGTCATTGGACGATACTAAATGTAGTTGAAAGTGATACCTGACATTTGCTGGACAGAGATTCATTGAGCTTGTAGTATCTGTTATAGGGCATTGATCTTGAACTTCTTGATATGTTACGACAGAATTTACCAGTCCTAGTTTTCTTGGTGTGTGTGACCTTTCTTTGATTGTTGTTTATATATAATCCATGTTCAATGTGTTTGTAGTCTTAAATGTAAATACCACACATGACAACTCCGCACCACTAGCGAAAAGAGTGCTTATACATCCACCTAGTGCCAGCCGAGTATTACTTCCAGATGGCAGATACTTGGCCTATCTCGAGCAAGGTGTCCCAGTCACAGATGCTAGGTATTCTGTGATATCACCTCATGCTTTTCTCTCCTCGAGACTTGCAGGTATGATACCAAAACCACCTTCACTTTTGAGAGTTTAATTTGTATGCCGGATCATTTGAATCATGTTATTGGTGTTTTGAAAGGTCTACCTGGTGTTAAAGATTCATTGTTACAAGAGTTTGGCATCCACCTGTTGACCTATGATCTTCCGGGTTTCGGGGAGAGTGATCCGCATCCAAGCAGGAATTTAAATTCGTCAGCACTTGATTTGTTGTTCCTTTCAAACGCTGTTGGTGTTGTCGGCAAATTTTGGGTGATGAGCTACTCGAGTGGAAGCATACATGGGTGGGCTGCCCTTAAATACATTCCTGATAGAATTGCTGGTATGCGTTAATTTTCCTCTCAGAGGCTGGAGATCCTGCTGGTTTGATAAATATTTGCTTTCTAGCAACTAACATTGCTTCTAATGCTAAAGAAAACTTTTACATAATAAATATAGGCAATTACCCAGGTAAGATTATTGAATAGACAAAGCTGGCTTCACATATATTCGAACCATCCAAATATATTTCATACAGAATTCGCTACAGACTCAGTAGAAAGAGGTTATCTGAATCTTATGATTTTGAATTACATATGGAAAATAAAGTTCACTTCTGGTTCCTTGTCTCTGGTGATCTGATAACAGATGACTCGCGTATATTCTGGAAGACATTTTGATGGCAAATAATTACTGTGCAGGTGCTGCCTTCTTTGGTCCTTTTGTGAATCCATATGATTCAAGCATGAACAGGGATGAGAGGTCCCAGACTTGGGGACAATGGGTTTCAAGGAGGAGACTGATGTATGTTTTAGCTCGAAGATCACCAAAGCTTCTCTCATATTTTTATCGTCGTACCTTCCTATCAGGAAATCATGGTCAAATATCCAAGTGGTTGTCATTTTTGCCAGGAATTAAGGCAAGTGTATATAACACTCGCATTGCTGGTGAAATTCAACAAATTCTACTTGCTACTGTTGTTGTATTCTGTTATTTGTGTTCTCTATTTGTTACTTTTTCTGCATCCAGTCGAGGTATGCGATTGTTTTTAAATGATAGACAAAAAACAATTGCTATTTTTTCAACATCTATGATCATATCCGATACTGCTTTCAATCTGATTCTAAATTGTTGTTTGATTTCAGGATCAAGAATTGATCAACAAGTCGATATTTGAAGAGTTTTGGTATAGGGACGTGGAGGAGTCAATTCGGCAAGGCAATACAAAACCATTCATTGAGGAAGCTGTTTTACAGGTATCAGAGTGGGGTTTTAAACTTTCCGATCTTCAATTGCAAAGGAAGTGCCAGGGAAGTGGTATTCTTCGGTGGTTTAAGTCCTTCTACAAGCAGTCTGAATGTGAATCAACTGGATTTCTTGGCCCCATACACATTTGGCAGGTAGCACTCGCATCTTCTTGAAATACTATCTCCTTATTATTCTGACATACCAGAGTGCCAAATGTTGGAGTGAGATTAGTAACCTGATTAAATCCACGCTTTGTCCAAGTTCACTAAATAATCCTTTTGACAAACATGAACAGGGAACAGACGATCGAGCAGTACCTTTGTCAGTGTTCAATTACTTGTCTCGAGTACTGCCTAGAGCCACTCTGCATAAGCTCCCAGATGAAGGTCACTACTCCTATTATTTCTTCTGCCATGAATGCCACCAACGAATCTTCTCCACTCTATTTGGGGTCCCACAGGGTGCCTTAAACTCTGAGGAAACTCAGGAGAACGAACAGGAAGGTAAAAAATACGAGTCATTGCCTAGTTTTATTCCCTCTACCGCATGAAATATCTTTTTGAGTGAAGTTTTTGCTAGTTAAACTAAGGCCCCTTGCCAGTTTACTCCAAATCAGTTCCAAGTTTATTCCTTTTTTATCTTGGTTGTTATTTCTGCTGTCATACCTATAGAAGCCATGGCGGAATGTTTACCTGATATAGGGTACCTCAGTTTCTTGTGACACCACCATTGACCTTTATGTGTCAACTTATATTATCCAGTTGCATTGATATAACACTACTCAGGTTTTGTGGTACCTGACTGTTTCGATCAATAGGGGGTTGATGCCTTGACGTAAGTTTAAATACAGACATTAAAACAAGCAGAAAGTTGGCAAGTTGTTCTACAATTATACCAATCCCAGTAGTATGAAGAAGATAGTGATGAGTAGGAGTAACAAGAACTGAGTGTCTTGCTTTAGCTGATTTCTGCTGTGATGTTTTGGTTTTGTTGTGTGACGGTTGTGTTTCTCACCTTTGGAGGGGCTGAATGTCTCCTTGGATTATTATGTGAAGCAAGGTGAGAGGGGGGTTTCTCTGCGGGTCGGACAGCGCTTGATTTATGTTCAATGCCCAGGGGGCTCTGCAGCCTTTGTCTGGTATTGGGGGACTTGGCTGGCATGGTTTGACTTCTGGGCGAGTTCGAACCAGCTGAGCTTTCCAAGGATGATCCAGCAAAGCTCTGTCTTCTATTCTTCTCCGAAATGTCACTCCCTGAGACGTTGGAAATACGCATCCTTGCGCTTGCTGGCTTATGATTTACAATCATGGAGGGTAGTTTAAGAGCTGGATTAGGAGGAGGTGACTTTGGGACAGTTTTGATGGTTGGTGGTGGAATTTGAGCTTCTCTGGTTGCTTCCCCTTGAGCCATCTTTAGGCTCGAGTCTGGGCTGCCTTCGTTTGTGGCATTTTGCATCCAGCGCTCTAGCCAGCTCCAACCCCAGCTCGGGTTGTCAGAGTCCATAACAGCCGTACTGCGCCTCTTGGGAGAACTCTTCCACGTTTGCTGAACAAGAAAATGCAACACAAGCCTGAGCTCTATGAGTCTTCCAATAACATTGGGCGGTCATGAGAGCGTTATTTACCTGATGAACGGAAGAAGAGTAGGCCAGTGTCCTCTCCCTGCGCAATGCTGCTTCATGCTTCTTCTTCAGCTTAGCTTCTTCTTGTTCCTTGGATTGAGAACAGTCCTTCCAGTCCTCAGAGTTCTGTTCAATTCAACAAGAAAGTAATCATCAGATTATGGCATTTGTTCAAAGAAGAAGAATTAAGCGCATACCCGGAAAGCAGTGTGCTTCTTGGCACTTTTCTGCAGCAGCTGTTTCTGGAGAGCTCCACTTCCCTTGGACATTAGAGCCCTCCTGGAGCGAACCTGCGACTGAATTCGCGCAAGGGCTTGCATGCACTGGAGTGTATTAGTAGCTTTGCGCTTCACAGCCTGTCCTTGTACAAGAAACTTCAGTCTGACTAGTCCCCTCAGGGCCCGTAGCGTCCTCCTACCCTGGAAAATCATATCACAGTAACGTCTGTTGTTGGCTCCATAAATGGCGTATTGGGTGTCAGAAATTGTACCAAGTAGCCGCGGTATGCTGTCTGTATCAGAATTGCAGCCGCATCCTCATTTGACTTCTCTGCGTAACGGCTGACGGTATTGGGTTGTGTAATTCCTATTGCCATCTTTGGAGCAAGCTCAGATTTTGAGAGGACAAGTCCAGCAGGTTCAATAAATACAACATCTTCCACCTGAGGAAGAGGGACAAGTTGATGACTATGATTTCCAACCCGTTGGCTGCTCGATTTCTGAAACTTGAAAACAAACAGGCTCAGGACGGTGCAGAAATGAGAGTGATCAGAGTATTTGCTTACAACCTTGGCCTTGGGATTGATTCTGAGTTTGGACCCTGGATTGAGAACCTTATTGATTTTGGAATACCACCTTTCTCTTCTTCCCATTCTTTCACAAGTCCTCTTTCAGAAATAAGCCTGAGAAAACAGGAAGATTGAGAATGGCCGGATAAAGAGAGTTGATTTGGAAGAATTCAAAGATAAGGATGATGCAATGGTGATGAAGAAGACGGTACAGCTAGCTGAAAGCCTGGTCTTGTTGTGTTATTTGTGCAATCCACGATGCTGCTCATATTTTAAGTTCAGAAGTCTGGTAATCAAAGTTGACCAACGAAGTCTGCAGGCCTTAACTGAGATTTTGCATTACTGGGTCCAATGAAGATAATTTTGAGAGGACTCTCTCTACCAATGACACTTATGGATTAAATCTCAGGCAAGTTCATTCCCTAAATAGAGGGAGGGCTGAAAAAGAACATAACAGGGACGGACACTTATGATAAATGTTTAAACTGAAAACATGGGGGGGCTCTCTCTCTCACTTCTTCTTCGCAGCAGCCTTGGTGACCTTGGCACCGGTTGGTTCTTTCTTCTCCACGCTCTTGATGACACCAACAGCCACAGTTTGACGCATGTCCCTCACAGCAAACCGACCAAGGGGCGGGTATTCCGAGAAAGTCTCAACGACCATGGGCTTGGTGGGAATCATCTTAACCATACCAGCATCTCCATTCTTTAAGAACTTGGGCTCCTTCTCCAGCTCCTTCCCAGATCGTCTGTCAATCTTGGTTAAGATTTCAGCAAACTTAACAGCAATATGGGAGGTGTGGCAGTCCAGGACCGGAGCATAACCATTTCCAATTTGTCCCGGATGGTTCATGATGATGACCTGGGATGTGAAGTTGGCAGCTTCCTTGGCAGGGTCATCCTTGGAGTTAGAGGCAACGAATCCTCTCTTCAGATCCTTCACAGCAACGTTCTTAACATTGAAACCAACATTGTCACCGGGCAAGGCTTCCTGAAGAGCCTCATGATGCATCTCAACAGACTTCACTTCAGTGGTTAGTCCAGTCGGGCCAAAGGTGACAACCATACCAGGCTTGATGACACCAGTCTCAACACGTCCAACAGGCACAGTTCCAATTCCGCCGATTTTGTAAACATCCTGAAGAGGCAGGCGAAGAGGCTTGTCTGAAGGTCTCTTGGGCTCGCTGATCATGTCTAGAGCATCAAGTAGAGTTGGCCCCTTGTACCAGTCAAGGTTGGTCGACCTCTCAATCATGTTGTCACCCTCAAAACCAGAGATGGGCACAAATGGGATTTTGTCCGGGTTGTATCCGACCTTCTTTAGATAGGATGACACTTCCTTCACAATTTCATCATACCTCGCCTTGGAATATTTGGGAGTAGTTGCATCCATCTACAGCAATCATGCAATAAAAGTTAACCAGAAATATCAAGTATAAACCTTAAACTGCATTTCGGCTGCTACAGTAGGCTTATGTACCTTGTTACAGCAGCAGATCATTTGCTTCACTCCAAGGGTGAAAGCAAGCAATGCATGCTCCCGAGTCTGACCATCCTTAGAAATACCAGCTTCAAAACCACCAGTGGTGGAGTCAATGATAAGAACTGCACAATCAGCCTGTGAAGTGCCAGTAATCATGTTCTTGATGAAATCACGATGTCCAGGAGCATCAATAACTGTGCAATAGTACTTTGTGGTCTCAAACTTCCATAGAGCAATGTCAATGGTGATACCACGTTCACGCTCCGCCTTAAGTTTATCCAACACCCACGCATACTTGAAAGACCTTTTGTTCATCTCAGCAGCTTCCTTCTCAAATCTCTCAATCACTCGCTTGTCAATTCCTCCAAGCTTGTAGATCAAGTGACCAGTAGTTGTCGACTTCCCAGAGTCCACATGGCCAATGACCACTATGTTAATGTGAACTTTTTCCTTACCCATGGCTACCTACCAAATAATATGAATTACAAAATCCAACATCAGGGAACATAAAAGCAGAGACACAATTTGAGACCATCCAAAACCACCCTAATCGTACAATCCAGCGATCTATTTAATTGAACTTTCCAATCTAAGACGCCATATTGATTCACTAAAAACTGAATTCTGCTACAATGAAACCAGAAACCCTAAACATGTTACAGCAGCTAATTCATAGCTTTATCTTGAAGCATCGAAAAGACGCGTAGCAATCCAATTCAGATGATAAACTGCTAAGAATCAAACTCCTACACACTCATCGCTTCAATGATCATTTAAACAAACCTTAAACGCATAATTCAACACCAACCAGACCACAAAATTCTACAGTTAGCAGCTCCAAAAGATTATCCCAAAAGCGAACCAGGGCGTCCACAATTCAAGAGCCGATTCACTGACACAACAAATATCTAGCGAAGCCACAACGGACCATACAGACAATAACCACATAATCGAGCAGAAGTGCCGAACCTGAAAATCGACAGGTGAAAAATGTCGCAGAGAGAAGCGAGTACAAGTAATGAAAATGTGGCATCGTGGCATTTCTAAATACTAGTACAAAGCATGTGGTGGAATTAGGGTTTATTTGAGCCGTCGGATCAGATTGATCCGACGGCTGAGATCGATGAAAAAGCATAGAATATATCCAATGTTTGTTGAGATTTTTTCCCTTTTTTAAAACGATGATGATGACGATATAATTTGTATTACTATATTTAACTTATTTATCAACAGCAAAATTAATGTTAAATTAATACTAATTAGTCATTAAACGACAACGGAACAGCCAAGTTGTAGAGAGTGAATACTTGATCAAAGTTACGGTGTGCACGATGGCACAAGATAACCTGTGTTGTAATATTGGGTTGGCCTCGGAATATAAAAATATATATTTTTTATTATTAATAAATAATGATTTTATTTATATTTGAAAAAACTAGAGAGAGAGGAGTGAGTTAAGGTTCTTTTAACGATCTCTTTTGAAATGTTTTTGGTCTTCCACAATAATTTTGCGACAACGAACTTGCTCAGACGAATTATCTTATATTTTCTTTATTACCAAACTCGAAAATCAAAAATGGAATTTCAAACAAGTCAGCTTTGGTCTCCAAGAGAGGAATGTTGTATGTATTTCGGTGTCTCAAATGAAGAAAAATTGTCTCTTTTTATAGACTAACTTACTGTACGCCTTATTTATGTCAGACGTTGAATGAGTGATCGTTAATAGAATTTAAAAGCTATTTAATTCACTCAAGGATCGATTCAGCATAGTCATGCAACGACTCGCTCTAGGCGTTGCATGACTTTAGGCGCCGCATCATATCGTGCTAAGGGAGGCCTGCCCTTAATTATCATTAAATATAACTAATGATCAGTCAAGCATTGCCTCAATTAAGCCCCAAAAATTCGGGACGCATGAACCTTCAAGCATTGCTTCAAAGTAATGTTGAGCCGTCGCCTCAACTTTTACGCTCAAAATTAAAAGTTTGAGTAGAAAATAGTGCAAAAAGTGCATGTCCACATGAGACGACATTGTTTCACCATTCGCGTCACGTACGTCGCGGGTGCACCCACGCGTAGATATAGCCTCATTTTGCCAAGAAGGTAAAATGAATTTATGCATATACTTGCATTCTATCATGTTTCCAAACAATGTGAAATAGTTGTACATTGCATACATTTATACTCTACAAGGTTAAGTACTGTATTCTTGATTGATTCACATTTCTAATATTTAGACCATTTTTTGAACATCAAAATCAAATTCAATTTTACTTGAATTTTAACTTATGAATAATTAATTATATACCTCTCATTTCAAAATATTTAACTACGATTCAATTCAATTCGATGTGTACTCCACCATCAAATTTAGCTCGAAAAATGACATTATTTTCTTACAATTTCACATAAATTTTCCAACACATTAGACTTCATACTCGGGCAAAATCGGGCCAGAAAAAGAGGCTTAAGATTGGTGTTGTAAAATGCCACCAAAATCAATCTCAAGTTTGATTCCCGCTGGATATACTTATTTTCACCATAGTTGTAGAACTTTTCTTCATTCTTTAGTGGACTTGTTGTTTCTGTTCATGTGCGAATGTGTCGCGTCGTCCATATGTGGGCTAATAAAGGTTCGTCCCTGCGTGGACGTGTTGATTATCGTCTTCTGTGGTATGTGCTTGATATGTGATCGTATTCCGTGGTTTGTGCTTGATTTAAGATTTATCGGTTACAAGGGATTTTCCGGACCCTTTGTTTCATTTTACTAAATTACTCTTATTTCATGTCAAATTATAGTAAATTGAATCTTTGTAGTCCATTGGAGAAAAATAAGGCAAAACACAAAGATTCAGACGAAAACAAACCAAATATGGGCATATTGACCTAATCGTCTTCAAATGTTTAAATGGTCAAACAAGGGATTGAAGTCCGAATCACATCATCACATACTCATACGGCCTAGGTACGACAGGTACGTCCGTATCGATAGGCGGTACGGTTGTACAAAGGCCGAGTACAGGCTGAAGCCCCTGAATGTGTTCATGTTCGTATCAACCATATCTTTCATGAGCACGATCGTATAGTGCAGTGATATGATCGTAGCAAATATATTAGTACGAGCTTGAAGGCACGGCGTTGATTTTCGCCCGCACCCGAAGTAGTACGCTCGTATCGCTTCGTGGACAGTACGACCTATACTAGACCAATACGGGCACGAGATTTTGAAGCTTAAATCTGCTTGTATAAATAGGAAACATTGCCCATTCATCAGGGGGCGAGAATTTAGAATGTTAACCTAACCTGGGAAGAGAGATTGTGACTTAGAGCCAAAGGAACTACGAAAAAATTAAAAGATTGAAGATTCTGTATACGTAGTGAAAGATTCTTTTTCTACTTCTTGCTTCTTTTTTCTTTATGTTTTTTAACTCAATGAATTCTTATTGTCTTTTAATGAATCTTGAGTATTCGTACTATTATGAGATTATACGAATCCTGTGTTGTATGAACTATTTTATGCAATTTAATATAGACTTAATTTTGAATTGTATGTATGTGTTTGATCCTACATCGCTTAATGCTATGTTCTATGTTGTCATAAGAATAATTAAATTACGAACCAATATCATTATAATTGAGGTAACTAACCGGAATTATGTAGGACTGATATCTTATCATAGTACTTATGTTGGTAGTATATGATTTGGTATGAGAATCAACATCGCTTGTTTGAAAAACACATTCTTAATGTGTTTCTAACGTAATTAGTAGTTATTGGATATTGAAAGTTAGGAACAATCGTATCTGCCTCGTTGGAGGTACTCGTAGTATAAGATGTACCACAAAAGTAATGATTCAGAAGTGTCTGGCTTACTTTGAGCGTACATGGTTTATTCTCATTAATTGTATGATTTGAGTAAATATATATTTGCTGCATAGATTGAACGGATGCACACTAGTGAAGTTTGATTCTGGAATACTTTCTTTATTAATACAAATCTTATTCTTTACCGTCTGATATATTATGAGATAACTTTACATCTTTTATTGGTAAATATTTAAGTACAAATATTTTCTTACTCAGTACACGTACACGTACACGCTTGCTTCTTGGACCGACCCTTGAACTTATCAAGACTATAAATTATATTTGATTTCAATTTAACACCTGAAATATAAATTGATAATATAAATAATTAAAAATACGTTTATGATTTTTTGAACAAATATTGAATTGTAACATCATCCATAACAAAAAAATTGATGCGTAAAATAGACGTTATAATTCCTTATTCAAACCCTAATAAAGCTGACAATAAAACCTGACCACCTTATTATTATTCTGTGTCAGTTTCATTAACAAAATCCTTCAACAGCTTAATCAAATCAGTTTCAGTTCACCATAATATTCAGAGACATGAAGCACCATAGCAGCTTCTCCCCCCTCCTGCTCTGCGCCTTTCTTCTCCTTTGCCCTTCTCAAGCTCAAGAAGCCGGTAAGCCTCTAACACAAAACTCAAGTTGAAACTGATTCTTCATCTCCGGTAACTCTCTGAAATGTGTGTGGTTTAGAGGATGAGATGGATTTTGATTACATAAAGGGTAGCAAGAAAGGTCCCGGAAACTGGGGATATCTTAAGAAAGAGTGGTCGGTTTGCAGGACCGGCAAGTTGCAGTCCCCGGTGGGTTTTAGTACCAAAAGATTGCGGATCACATCGGGAATGGGTAAACTCCGGGCGAGGTATCGGCCTTGTAACGCAACCATAAAAAACAGAGGCCACGACATTGCCGTAAATTCACATCCTCACCTTTCAAACTTCTTCATCAACTTATACTTTATTAGGGTTTACGATTATGTATGAGTTCTCATCTCTGCTACTTTATTAGGGTTTACGATTATGTGTGTAATCCGATATATCTAGTAAATTTACAAACCGATTTGATAAAATGAAATTGTGAGTGATTTGGTGCAGGTGGAGTGGGAGGGGAATGCAGGATGGTTCGGGACTAATTTCACTCGGTACAAGCTCGTGCAGGCACATTGGCACCTTCCTTCTGAACACACCGTTGACGGAAAAAGGTGGCCGGCCTTCCCATTTCTTGATAACGTCATCGATTAATATCAAATCAGCGTCTTCTTCGTCATCATACATGATAAAGCAGGGAGCCCTAAAAACTAGTCTAAACATTCCCTTTCTCTAGCTGACATGTGGCTTGTGCTTCAAGGTATGACATGGAGTTTCACATGGTGCACCAGACAAATGATCCCAATGCCAGACACAAGCTGGCCGTGGTCGCCTTGCTCTACGAGATCGGACGGCCCAATCCATTCCTATCCAAGGTAACCCTACACCATTTTCAGGTCCATGATCGAGTTACTATAATGTAGCTAACTTTTGGTATCGGGCATAGCTGATGAACAATGTGACGTTATCGATCGACGAAGATGACGTAGCACCGAGGATTCATAGGTTGGTGGATCCAAATGACATCAATATGCAGGGACAAAGATACTACAGATACATTGGCTCCTTAACCATCCCTCCCTGTACAGAAGATGTTCTTTGGACAGTGATCAAAAAGGTCATTATTTTCTCTATACTCCTCCAAGTTTACTGAAATTACAAAATTTGCCTCCTAGTTTATATTAACTACACATTGAGACCCTGATTCAAGTCTTTGTGCAGGTGAGGACAGTGTCTAGTGCTCAAGTGGCATTTCTCAGAGACGCTGTTCATGATGTGAGTGCTTTTCAGTCTATTTTCTTATAAATGAAAAATATGTAACTTATGGGGCATGATTCGAAATATGTTATTAATCAGGGGTCTCAATGAAACGTTGCTTTGTTTCTGCTTGCAGTTTGCTCAGAATAATGCACGACCGGTTCAGCCTCTGAACCGTAGATGGGTTTACTTTAACACTCCAAGGAATCGGTCCAATTAGAAGAACCAGTTGGTTCGTTCAGCAAACCGATAGCAGAATTATACTGCTAAATGGAATTAATAAGGTCTCCCCATGAGATTTTTGTGTGTGTATTTGACCACCATGCATCTGAAACTTGGGATGTTCATCGGTCCAAAATTCAGACCGAACCCAAACCGAGATTTATGACCACAAATAATCCCCATCTACAGTGGACCATATCACAAAAATTATACCTCTAAATCAGTTTAACATTAAATGATCATAATATTCACAGATTTAATATTTATTTTGGACAGTAATAGCTAATGAAGCTCTCTCTACTTGGGCCTGAAAACATAAGGCCCAAAGGCTAGCCGAATGGCCGGGACGGAAAATCTCGGCTCTCGCTCGTCTCATTTCTCAACGAGGTTTCGTCTGTGAGAAAATTTACAGAGGAAGAAGGGTTTTGGAGACGATGGCGGTTCCCGGAAGAAGAAATGGTATGGAGGAGGAAGAAGACGATGAATTCGATGAAGGACTGATCGGCGTCGAAGAATCGGATATTCCACCCCATCTTCGTGACCTAGCCGCCGCCGCTCAGCTCGGCGACATCAATGCTCTTCGCCAAGCCCTAGGTCCGTGTTCCTGTTCATTACTTTATGTTCGAATTTTCATTTGTGTAACTTTCATGATCGGAACGTTTTTCAATTCTAAGCCTAGTTTGTGTGTGGGAGTTGCGTTACTTTATGGAGGAGACTACTAAGATTACTGCATTTTTCTGTAGTCTGGAGATGTGATTGTGGTTTATCTATCCTAGCATGTTGTTATATGACAATCGTTTACCAATATTTAATCTTTTTGATAGAATTCAATGAATTGAATGAGGCTCATGGCTGGAATTATGTAAGCTTGTAGTTTTCAATTCCAATTAAATTTCACATGCGGAATGATTTGCAGTGCTACCATATCAAGTTTCTTCTACGTGCAATACGTCTGTTTATTGGATTGGATCGATTCCCCTTTGTTATGATTGAGGGATTATTTGTGGACTACAGGTCAACATATTGTGGTAGTAATTTTGGGAGGTGCTCGCCTTTCAGTGGAGATGTAGCATTTTCTAATTTTTCTTTTTTAGTTTTCAAACAGATAACTTGAATGGCAGCATAGATGAGCCAGTTGAAGATGGGGACACTGCCCTCCATCTAACCTGCCTATATGGTTACCTACCTTGTGTTCAGGTCTCTTTGCAGTTTGTACAATTGCTAGTTTCATTGGTAGTGCAACAGAAGGATAGTTACTTATTTTTAATGTTACCGTCTACCTTATTTAGTTGCTCTTGGAAAAAGGAGCTTGCTTAGAAGCCAAGGATGAAGATGGAGCGATTCCTCTGCATGACGCTTGTGCTGGAGGTAAGGCAGCACCCTCCCGCATCATCATATTTTGAAGCATAAATTTAGAGATACTTAGCCAGTAACTGATTTTTGCAGGATTTGTAGAAATAGTCCAACTGTTGATCAGTAGTGCTCCTGACTCCAGTTGCGTTAAGAGAATGCTAGACTCGGATGATGCAGAAGGTGACACGGTGAGCATACTCTTATCAACTAGTATGCAAATATATAATGGTTCTGCCTTTATGCAGAGACCAGAATTATACATCAAAACCATTGCTAGTGGACTTTCTAGATTCCAAATAAATCCTTACACTTTCTAAATCCTTATTCTCTCGAATATTCCAAAAAAGTGTTTTGAATAACGGTCTCTTGCCACCACAGCCCTTGCATCATGCGGCTAGAGGTGAACATTCAGAAGTTGTAAGATTGTTACTTGCTTATGGCGCTTCTCCCACCAAGACCAATGGATATGGAAAGGTCAGAGTTCTCATCATTAATTGACTTCCTTCTCTATCAATTTTCTAATACTCCAATTTAAACAGACTCCGGGTGACCTAGCAGAGGCTGACAGTGAAGTCAAGAGAGTACTGGTAGATGCATGCAGTGCCGCAAGAAGCTCCTAGGCGCTGCGCTTCCTTGTGGTCCGAATACCATACCATGTTTGTCGCTACATTACTACCAGACTCAAAATGTAGCACAGGTGAAGTGTTCTCTAGAGGCATTAATCAGACTCAGTTTCAAAACTGCATTTTTTGGCAAACTTCAATTTTAAGCGCTTTGGCTTGTGATAATAAGTGGCTGATTGGAATGGCGATTTGAAAATAGAAAAAGAAGAGAGAAAAACTAAGTATATATGAGCCTGCGTGATATATATATATATATATATATCAAAATTAAGTCGAAAATAATAACTGCAATTCCAACTGCCATGCTGTACAAACGATTGGCCAGGATGGTGCCAGATCAGCAGCTGCAGGCTGTGGACCGAGAAGCAGCAGATGACATCCCTCTTCAACCCTGAGCAAAACAAGCTTCAATTCTCCCGCAACACCAAAAAGCACAAGTCAGACCTCGGAGAGAGAAAGAGATCAAATCGCGACGCTGGAAAGTCCAACCACCCAGGACACGCCTTCTCTTCGTCGCCGCACGCTGCCTCCATTTCCAGCACCGTAGCTGCGGATCTGGTGCTTGACTTCAACGCCGTGCTGTGTAAAAGCTTATTGCTTTTTCGGGAAATGGCGGCTGCGCCGGCGCGAGCTCGTGCCGATTATGACTACCTCATCAAGCTTCTTCTGATCGGGGATAGCGGTATGGCGGAATGGATTTTCTTATGACTGATTCTGTTGTTTTGGAATTATTTGGGTTGTTTTGGTGGTCAAACTTGTGACTTTGTCAAGTTAGGGTTTTCAGAGCTGAATCAGTCAAAATTTATGGTTTGTTATTTGTAGCTCTGAATGTGATTCAGGGAGTATGATAGTTGTTTTTTGTGTTGTTTATCTCCAGCTCTTTTGTCAGCTAATTATTGATTATCAGTTATCACACTAATCCTGCTGCCCATTGACACCTTTAAACTGTTATAAATCTTATAGTTGTTCTCAAAATCTTTTGCTTTATTTCCACTGTTAAACTTCAAATGGGTGTGGTCATATCTCACTCTTGAAGTTAAGAGAGGATGTCAAGGGTCTGTAAAGTGATCATATTGGCGGTGTTGGGTGATAGTCCTGAAATGCTGTTTTTGAGGTACATAATTAAGGACTTGAGCTATTGAGATGAGATGACAAGATTTTGCCTTTAACATAACATCCCCTTTTTGTGTCACCTTACCTTCGAAAGGCCTGCCAATATTTCACATGCGTAATCCATCTTTCCTTGTCTTTGACCACTTATTCTTTGTCCAAGTTTACTGAGTATCCTGATTGACCTTGTTCAGGGGTCGGAAAAAGTTGTCTGCTACTGCGTTTTTCTGATGATTCTTTCACGACCAGCTTCATTACCACAATTGGGTATGGGGGTTGAAATTGTGTAACATGTTATGTCACTGTGAGCATGCTAGTAATATGATTCATGATACTTTTGAGTTGTATGGCCTTTGCAGGATTGACTTTAAGATCAGGACTGTTGAGTTGGATGGTAAGCGCATCAAGTTGCAAATATGGGATACAGCTGGCCAGGAGCGCTTTCGTACAATCACAGCAGGTAATGAATTTTGATTTTGATTCATCATTTTTACAAGTTCGAGGCGTTGGCTGTGTATGATTCTTTCCGATGCATTAAGCATCCATTGCTAACAACTCACAAGTCATATCATATTTATTTTTAAGGGGCATGCAAATAGGCAAAGTGTATCTTTAAAATAAAAAATTCTTGGAGTCCTCAACGAGGTTCAAAATTGATGCAATCGTGCCCAGTCGATCATCACTTTGCCTATTTGAGTGTATAGTTGCATTCTGGTGTTGGAAGTCTCAACATGACTTTTCCTTGTTCCTTACCAAAGTATTTGAGATGTGTAGTTGATGTTACGTGGATATCTGGATGGCTTAGCATACTTTTTGTCAACCCTGATTATGATTTCATTCCCAAGTGACATAAGATGCCAATGAACATGGGTTTCTTTCGTCAGTAATACTTATGGTCATATTATTTTCTATAGCTTATTACAGAGGAGCCATGGGCATACTGCTGGTATATGACGTCACTGATGAATCATCCTTTAACAGTATGTACTCCTACTCATGCCCTTAACACATAATTAATACAACTTGCTTTCTATTAGCTACTGAGAGGTGAAGAAACATGAATCGCATCATTGTGATCTTGTTGCAGACATCAAGAACTGGATTCGAAACATTGAGCAGCATGCTTCTGATAATGTCAACAAAATATTGGTAGGAAACAAAGCTGACATGGATGAAAGCAAAAGGGTAATTCTCTAAATTAATTGCTGAAGTATACTTTAGTTTTTAACATTTTTCTGAAGTTTGTGACTTATTTTTGATGTCTGGCAGGCAGTACCTACAGCTAAAGGTCAGGCATTAGCTGACGAGTATGGTATTAAATTTTTTGAGACGGTACGTCTGATTGCAAATCTCAGGTTACTAAGAATTTAGCGAATACAGAATTTCTCATTTTAGTCGCTTGCTTACAACAATGGTGTAGAGCCCAATCACTTGATAGTTATAATTGCCTTGGACCCCGATACACTATTGTGTTAATGCTGTTTGATCCATGAACAGAGTGCAAAAACAAACTTGAATGTGGAGCAAGTGTTCTTCTCTGTTGCTAGGGATATAAAGGAACGACTTTCAGAGACCGACTCCAAGGCAGAGGTAGAATAATTTTCTTTGCATTACAATAGACTTGAAATCAACTTGCTTATGCATCTCACTGTGAAATATGTACACAGCCACCAACTATCAAAATCAGTAAACCAGATGCTGCCAGCGGATCTGGCGCTACTCCAGCAAATTCAGCTTGTTGTTCGTCTTGAGAACTCCCCAAAAGGTCGAGATCCCTTAATCCTTGCACTTGCGAATGGCTCATTCGACCCATTTTGTATAAGCTATGCAAATTCAGCATCCTTACTTTCTATCATTAATATCTATCAGTTTGTGAACCTCTCAAGGCCTGTTTTCTGTTCTAGTGCCCCACTGTGGTTTATATATATAATGAGGAAAACACATCATGTTTTCTCTGAAGAAATAAAGTACACAAACCATCAAAGAATTTAACATAAGCTGCTCCGTTGCTGCAAACTTTGGCACGACTCAACCGCTCACCAAGCCACATCCATCCATCAAAGACACTGTTTTTGAACTTTCCAGGCTAGGCTACTCAGGAGCAACAACCTGCCGATGTTGGGGAATCTTGTTTCTGTTTCAGACTGTTTCTTTTAATCATAGCAGATCCTTCTTCCACCAGACATGGAACCTCCATTATCTACCAATCAAATGGATCAAGTTTATACATGGATCAATAATGGAAATACGACGCTAAGTTTGCAGTTTGTCATGAGGTACCTTTAGTGCAAGCTCTTGAAAACACTGTTCCACATTTTCATGAGTGCGGGCACTACACTCCAGAAATAGGCTTCCCAGTTCTTTTGCTAAACCTATCCCTTCATCTCTACTTACAGCCCTTTCAGCGTCCTGGAAACATTGCCAATCCTTAAAAATGAGAATCATTGGAAAAAACATATGCCGAGGCCTCAAACAAACACATTTTTCATCGAAGAAAAGAAAGTAAGCGCCCGTACTATATCAACTTTGTTGCCGACCAGCATCTTCACACAATCTTTGTTGGTGGAATATAACTCAACTTCTTTAGCCCATAAATCTGACAGGTTTGCAAAAGTTTCCCTCCGTGTCACATCATAAACTGCAACAGACGTGATCACATCTTAAACATTGCGTAGTTGAAATAGGAAACATCATTATATTACTACTTAACAGAAATGACAATTTCATTTGCATGAGTAAAGAAAGCTAACCCCAATCAACCAATACGAGGAAAAGTGACATACCAAGAATGACGCCCTGAGCACCTCGATAATATGAACTAGTCAATGTTCTGAACCTCTCTTGCCCAGCTGTAAGATCACAATAAGATTTATAAAAAGTTTCAAGGCTGTCCACTGCTTATGTTCTTGGGGAAAAGTCAATAAACGATCACTCAGACATGCTCTCACATATCAGGAAGGCAGACGCGTACAGTATTAATACAGAAGATAAAACATCTACGCATACCAGTATCCCAGATAGTAAGCTTTAATCTTTTTCCACCAACCGTAAGCTGCTTGATTTTAAAATCCACACCTACAAATACGATAACAGCTAGAAGGATCAAATCTTCTAATAAAAAACATTTCCCTAAATAGAGTTCTTTGCATCCTCATAACAGAAATAGATCAATCCCAGATACACAGCGAAGATGCCGACACTCATTAAAAGGGATTTAACGCTGACCAGTCTCATTGCATTAAAACCACTGGGACCTTGCATCTAGCAAAAAATCCAACTTTATGTGATTCAACAAGAAGTTAGGCAAAACAGCAAAAATAATCATTTAAAGAGATGTGATCATCAAATTTTGATTCCAGTTGAATAACCTGCAGCTTGGATTCTTAAAAAAGGTCACAAAACATTGAAAAGAGAAAATTCCAAAAGTGGAACTATCTCAACCTAATCCAACAAGAGTTGTCAAACAAGAAGTAAATAGTCCAGAAAAAAATGAGCAAAGCAATCGTATCGTGCCTATGGTGGGCGAGATTCGGTCGGCGTTATTGGATATGAAGCTGACAAGCAAGCTGCTTTTACCGACGCCGGAGTCCCCAATCAACAAGATCTTGAAGGAAAGATCGTACCCACCGCCACTGGCACTGTGTCCTGCCGATGATCCCATCGGAGCACAAGCAGCAGACAAATGCAAGAGGATTCGAGAAAGCTTCAAAGCAGAGGGTAGAAGAAGAGTGCTGGGAGGGAGGGAAGGTAGCTTTTCGTGAGGTTCTGCTAAAGAATATATGTTTGCGGAATATTGAGTAGAATCCGAGGGTATTTTCGTAATTTGGATCTCAGTTCATGGGTCTTCAGGTGATACAACATTGATCATTCAACTCCCAAACTCGAATGATTTTTGTCACTTTCAGCAAGGTTTTGGATTCTTAGAGAATCTAAAAAGATTTTACATTTGGTTTTGAAACAAATTGCCTATGTTCCTCAATTTGTGGCAAATCCCAAAGAAAGAAAATTGAGAGTAATTTGATCTTACTTTGATGTAAATTGATGAAGAAGAAAGTCCTATTCTTGTTTGGTTTATTGTTCAGGCATTAACATCCAACATGTTCCTATTCTTCGTGTCCAAGCACACAGCACAAAAGTATGACCATTTTACTTACTATGTTGTGCCTCCATCGCCATCAAATACCAAACTCCACTTTACCATTTCCTACCCTGCAAACAAGCAACACTCATCTGAGAGCCAGCCACACCCTAATCGCTGGGAATAGAATTGGCTCCACCACAAACATGGTCAGGGAATTAAGCTGTCTGTATACATTCGCCTCCTAGTTCAATTTTCTTGGTCACGTAGTTGCATTCTGAAATGGGATTCCAAGTTTCTTCATGGATTGTTCCGCTGGTCTTCAAAATATAGACAGCAATGGCAAGAGTGATGATGAAAAAAATGATCCACATGCTGAACCCTGCAGAAGTAGAGAATTGTATTTCACTATATTAGGCTCACATATCATAGGACCTCGAGTTGCAAAACCAATTGATGGCAAAACAGATTTGTAATTCTTTTCTCTTCTCTTTTTTATCAAACTAACAGTAGTGCCACTTGAAAGAAACATAAAACCAAAGAGGGAAAGGAAAAACCTATTAATGAATTAGGAAAAAAAGTTAATGTTCACGGCAAGCACCACTAACCTACAAAGAAGAATTTACGAACATGTGGTTTTGCAATGTTTAGAATCTTAATAATTCTTACGTGCTACTTATCACCCCTGTCTCCCAAAATATCACTCATAGAATAGGAATGGAATTAGGAAATGCCTCAGGCTCTCACTAAGAACAACATTTTGGTGTTCCTAACATTCTCCGGGCTCAAAGGGTTATCATATTGCAGAGCGAAAATAGTTTTCGGTTTACACAAGAAATCCAGTGTTTTTGACATTAAATTCCAATGCTTGAAAAAGTACTATTGGTGAATAATTAAACAAATATAGCTGTTTGATTACCAATACTTTTCTTCTCAGTGATCACTGTGACCCGAGTACTTGAATCCATTGACGCCGACATCAAATCCCTGCACCATGAAGTTGCATGGTTCATTGTCAATGGATAGATTTAGATACAAGAAGAAAACACAAATTTAAAAGAAAAGCCAAGGCACTGTTGTGGAGTTTGGTTAAGACCTGGAAGTTTCTGAAAATCCCATTGCGGTTACAACAGTAATATGCGCTTTTCTAACCATACTCTGAACTCTCGAAGTAGAAGAGTTTAGTACCAATACATCACCCACAGTAGTTCCACTGAAAATCATTCAATAGTGAGATGTATTAAGATTCCTACAGTTTATTTTATACAAGAAAAATTGCAGAACACCAGAATAACACAAATTTTCAAGGAATGGCGTATCCTAAGCAAATTTTCAAGCTCTAGCACTTGTGATCGAGGAAATGACAGAAATGTATGCTGTTTGCACCAACTTATGTGCGAGCACGCCATTTTTTATCCGACTTAAAAGAGAAAGCTTACACTGCAAAAAAACTTCCGTCAGGTGAAACACTGAAAGCAGAAATTGGTTCACAGACTATACGCTTTAACCCTCTTCCATGATTTTGGGTCCCATGTCACAATGCTTCCATCCTTATCTACAAGTAATTAAGCCCATATCCGAATACGGTCCATGGACTACATAAATACATATGGACAGTTTCTGTTGTTCGGAAAATTGTGTACCGTGCTTCACTGTGGTGTACAAGACCAGATTCTTTTCACTGGAGGTCGAAAATCTACAAAGGCCAAAGACCTCAGCCTGAATGCACAATAAATACATTTAAAAAACACTAATGACCTCAAACCTGACAACAAAAGCAATTAGATATTCTTAAAAATAAATATGATTGTATATATTCTGCTCAAGTAACATATGGTCAGCTCATAATCTAATATGATAAAACCATATGGAGTATAGTAACATTCACACACATATATATGTTCCTTATTGTATATGAAGGCTTACACTTTGTTTGGATAGAAAAGCCATGGCAGTTGAAGATGTTAAATCCCAAACCCTGCACAGGCCACCGCCTCCTGATGAGATAAGAAGATCCCAGAAGTGCTGCAAATAAAACAGATTTCAAAGATGTTGCACATGAGCAATGAAGTACAGCATGGATACTTGACCCAAGGAGAAAAAGACCCAACCACACCTGAAATCTAAATCCTTTAAAGATGAGTGTGCTTTTAGGCTCATCAATTATACTTTCTATACTTGGCCACATGAAAACTCTGAGATGGCCATTCTGTACTGCACCAAAAATAATAACATGGTTGAACTCATTAACTATAACATCGTGCAAGAACTATGTACAGCCCTACAACTAAAGTTAACATGGTCGTGATAAATTATAAGTAAAAGACAAACAAAAGTGACACAACAAGGATTAATATAAATTCATGTTTCCACAGCAAAAAAGTATAACATATAAGTAGCAAATATGCCGTTTAACGGGAGAGTCAGAAAAGTTAACATTATTGTCATTAACATCAACTGTGAAGGGAGTCCAGACTATGGATACTGTACAATTCCAGCAATGTCACGAAACAAGATTTACTAAGGGCATGAATTTAGGTGGAAACAGAAGTTAGCATCTTGAGTTATCAACAACTGTGAAAAGTACAGCTAATTCGTGATAAAATTTCCAGATTTATAAATATGTGCAACCATTTGACTGTATAAGTATTAAAAATGGATTAACATTCCCACCTCATCGCCAAGAAGCAGTATAGATCTGTCCTTAGTAAATGAGTCTTAATTTATGGTCATCATCATTCATGACTAAATCCCATTGATACCACCTGAGTAGGTGCAAGGAAAAGTTTTATACCCATCTACTAGCATGGACCATCAAAACTGAGACTGTTCAACACAAACCCAACAGAAGCAATTAAGTCATACATCCTAACGATCAACCAAATAATCATGTGACCAGAACCATTAGCTTCATGCGCCTTTAGTTTCTAAGCTATGGACTCAAGAAATTTTTTTAAGAACACCAGAGCTCGACGAAACACTCAGTGTAGTTCCTTTGCTCAAACACTTCAACGTACTACATATTCTCTCAATCAATGCATAAAGACAAAAATTACGAATTTCAAACAAGGAAAACAGAAATACCTGCAGCAATTGGGCATTGAACAAATAAGCCCTTCTCCACCAGGATGGGTCAATCTATAAGGCCAATCACCACCAGTATCCACTATCCAATCTAGCAACCTAGCAATTCAAAAAACCAAACACAAACTCTTAATCCGTAAATCAGGAGTTCAGGACATTCGATGCAATATCTAGGTCAGATTTCTCCTTACAGGCTGATCCGATGGGAGCTGAATACGAATTCCAGTTCGGCCTTCTCCGCCACTCCAGAGAGGCACCAGACTCCACGGACTGCGGTGGCGACTCGTCAGGCCGCGTCCGTCGTTTCTGTGCCTGGCTGAAAATCACCTTGGTCGGAAGCCACGATACGCCGTACTTGCGGAGATTCCTAGCGTTTGATTTGTCCCTTTTGCAAATCGGTGTTTCGTCAATACTCTTGAAAAATACTAAGATAATAAATGTATACTTCTTCTCTTTTTCTCATCATAATTCTCGATCATTTTAAGGTGAAGAAGTATTTTTTATATGTTAGAGTTAATTCAAATTGAAATTTTTGTAAAATTATTATCGATTGATATGTTGATTAGATGAAAATTTTAGTTAAATTATTTATCATTTTTTGAAGAGTTTATTTTTGATGGTTTTTGTTTAGGGAAGATAAATTGAAAAAGTAAAATAGCGAATTAGACCCGATGGTTATGTAGGTCGACGTTGTAGACATGGAAACAACTAAAGAGAACTAGGGTGCTAATTATTGACTGTTTGGGACTCTAGGGGTGGGAGCTACATTCAACAGAAACGTAGATGTAATTTATGTTGTTCTGCTTAACAAATGAGCTTGACTCTCGGTTGTTGGACCTCAGCGTCGAGAGGAGAGGAGAACTATCCATGACAGATTCACATATTGATGAAAATAAAATCATCATATTGTGAAGATACAAAGTACCGAATGGATCATGTATGCAACAATGACTACCTCTCAAAGGACAATGTCTACTTAACGAGACACTTCATATCCATGGAAATTCGAGATGTGATTAACGAAAGATTGAGATTATTTCCTCTAAAATAAGAGTAAAAATCTTCCAGGATTATGGTTATAAAATTCGGTACTTGAAGGCATGAAAGACCAGACAACATGTGTTAAAAAAATTTTTTGGAGATCCGGATGAATTTTTTTAAAAACTTCCCCGATATATGCAAGCGTTGGAAAAAATCAAATCCTTGACGTTAAATGACATCGTAGCAGGGATGAAGATAATAGTTGTATGCTCATAAACTAGGTATTCTAGATTTTTGGTTCAATAATTGATGTGTTCAAGCACTGTCGCCCCGTGTTGCGTATTAACGAAACTCATTTATATGGAAAGTATGATGAAAATTACTTATCCCTGTTGCACTCGACGTCACTAACCACATATTGCCTATTGCATTTGCTTTGGTGGAGAGCGAGAATAACTAAGTTGAAAATGATTTATGAAGTGCATACGAGAGGTTGTGACAAACCGTAATAAGCTGTGCGTGATTTCATATCGGCACAATAATCATTCCTACAATATAAGAACCTAGAAGGATTGCTCCTCGAGCTTATCACCGCGTATGTATTAGGCATTTGCAGAGCAACTTCAACGTGAAAGTGGATGATTCTACTTAAAAAAAAAAACTTGGGCATGTGGCGCATCAGGCATATGGCGCATCAGAGACATTGTATCAAATTTGATAAAGAATACCAATAATTGTATGACTTGTTGCATGATAACCCCAAGTTATACAATGGTTGTATAGTATTGTCAAAGTGGTCTTTGTCATATAATGAGGGTTGTAGAAGATGAGAATCTATGTCAATAAATGCAAATGAATGTTTCAACAATATTCTAAAGAGTGGGCACGACTTACCAATTTGCGATCTTGTTCAATTCACTCTCTTGCAATGTAATGCATATTTTTGTAAACGTCGAGAACATACATGAACAATGTTATAATGTTTGCACCAAAGATAGATATTAAGTTGAGGGATTAGAGGGAAAGAACAATATCATAGAGTTCAGGTATTTGATGCATCAAGAGGAGTTTTTCAAGTGACAATGTTAGAAAGCATCATATTCATGTAGTGAAGTTAGAAGAAGGTACATGCACATGCGGTAAATGTGAAGCATTTCACTAACCGTGTAGTCATGTTTTAGTAGTTTGTAAATGTGATAGTATCCCCTACACTGGATAGATCATCAGTATACATTGGAAGCGTACTTTACGACTTGGAGTTATACATTTAATGTGATCGGAGATTAACAACATTGGAGGATGTCCGATGGAATTGCCCACGTACCGAACTCTTGATTCAAGCGTTCTAGCGTTGGAAGACATCCCTCAAGGCGCATGCATAATGAGATGGACCACAGATAATTAAGTAGTCAGGGATAGTCACATATCCGGAGATGCATCTTGTGTCAATTTAGAAGAGTATGTCCAAATCAACAAACGAACTAATTTGAGAGTTCAAATTATGCGGTATGAGTGGAATGTTTTAAATACTATTTTGTAATAGAAAAATTTGTATGTTGATTGTTGTTATGAAATAATTTAAGTTTAATGTTGTAAACTTGTTACACTTTGTCATCATTAAATCACAATTAGAAGTGCATAATCATTGCATTTTTCATTGTTTAACTCAATTATACATAAGTTCATCGACGACGGAATTCTAAGTGAGAAACGCTTTGGAGGCCTTTTATCACGCATGAATCTCATTTCTTAAGATTCCGAAGGACTCGGATGACTTGGAACTTGATCAACTTGGGATTGAAGATTTGTGACTCTTTAATTATAGTTGTCGTCATCATCCAAAGACATTTGTTATTCTCATTGTTCATCATCACTGGCTCTTGCCTAAGATGATTCATGTATATATATTTGTGTCGTAGCAAAAACCCATTTTGACAGATTGAAAAAAAATTGAGATCTCAAATAAAAAATATTAGTGTCAATATGAATCAGAGCAAAATCTACACACAGTCAATCTGTCTCGCCTAGGTTTTCTAATTCCTACAAAGCTGAATGGAAAATGCTATGAACTCCCTTCTGTATAGAATGACATGTGTTGTTGAGGAAAATGTCGGCTGCAGGACGTGCATGATGCACCAAGGCTCGTACATATTGGTTATTAGAGTTATTTAAAGATATTATTTGCCTAATTAAATAATTTTTAAAACTTAATATATAATATACTTACCATATTGTGATGCTCGTGTACGTTGGGCCGGTAAGGTTGATATTCATCAAATCTAGGCTGAATAAAGCGGCGAGTTATGTACTGGTACCAAATATATGGTTGGGTGCATCATTCTGTTTCAACTATGAATTTAGAAAATGTAATGTATCATTTTATGCCCCTTCCGTGCGGCACACTTAATATAATGTATTATGTTACAATCTTATGCTCCTTACGTGCTGCGCTGCACAACTGGATGTACACGTCGCTTAAATCCATAGTTGTAATATAATGATGCACACACCCATATATTTGGTACCATTACACAACTCTACGTTAAAAATTTGAAGAAGATGCATTGTAGGATGTGGGAGATGGCCGTCGAATGTTCCTTGTATTGCGAGAGCTGGTTTCTATGTATGTTAGGATCATCGTTGATGCTTGACTTGTTTGGAGACAGAATCTCACTCCATTATCTGTTATTATTGGCTGATCTTGACAAGGCGAGAACATATGGTTGGGGGAGTAAAATTCTCACGTACTTAAGAATGTAACTTAATCTCCCACAACGGCACAACCTACGATGTATCATCTTCAAATTTTTATTTACCTGCAATTCATAATAAGAATGTAAATTACAAATGAGTTACTAAATTAATTAGAGGATGTAAATTTCAAATCGGGATCAATCCAAATTTCTTCTGAACGATGTGTAGACTGTTGAGTCAAAATATAACCAGCTATCGGCTCGGGCTCAACAATCCAATCTATATTCATCTCTACAAAGAAACAATTATAAGTATAAGACAAATATATGGATCCAATCTAACTTTCCCTAAGAAGGCGTTGGCGGACGGATTTTTATTAAGAAATGATTACAATTAGCTCCGTCTTTCCCTCTTTGATTTGAGATTCTCATTTGTAATTGTCTCCTTTTGAATTATAAGAATGAATATATCTAACTTTTGTAACAAGTTTACAACAATAACTTAAATTATTTCAAACAACATTCCACCATGTAAATCATGTAAACAATTCATTTCAACCTAATTCAACGATAAAACTACAATTTCATCATCATAATCTTAATATATAACTACAATTTTATATCAATTAATCCCCAATTTTCAAACCCTAATATACATCAACAAATGATATTAGCATCATACTCCACTTTTCAACATATCAAACAATTAATTGAGTTATTTTCGATCAGTCAACCACAAAATTAAGTTACAAACCCTAAAACTAAAGAATTTGAACCTAATCAATTATCTACTTGCAACAAATTCAATTGAAATGGATCCTAAACCCTCGTTACCACCGCTCGAGCCGTTGGATTTGGGAGAAAAGAGAGGGGAGAGTTGCCGAGAATAGAAGATGAAAGAAAGAGAAGAAAATAAATCCTAAATCTGTTTTCTTCGTGACAGTTTACCGAACAAAATTAAGACACCTCGTTCGATTTTCGACCGGTCTTGATCGCGAGTCCAATCTGACCCGTGGCTGCTAACCGAGTCGGGTGGGTTCATTAAGTACTAAATTGAGCAACCTCGTATGCTTTACACATACTTCAAAGTCAAATTTTATTACTTAAAATGTTAAATAAATATAACGATGTTAAATTAAATAAAGTTGACGGATATATGGGTCAAACAGATTGAAGCACTACCTGCTAATTAATCGACATGACAAGCAAACTCAGATGAGCTTGGGTTCCGCAAAATGTGGTTCAGAGTGACCCTAGCACAGTCCAGGAATTACTTGTGTACAATAAGATACCCATATTTGCTCCAAATGGCGGCTTTTGGGTCTTGATAGATTGTTGTGGATAAATAAGGCTGGCCTGTACAGCAAAATTAACCCAAGCTCCTTCCTGGGGACCGACTGATTAACTAACTGCAACTCTGTATGGGTATGATAGATTATTATGGTTCAAGAAGGTCGCCATGACTTTCGTTCAACTTTGGAACACCCCTCTCTAGCATTGTCGTTCCTTGGAAGCTCATCACTTGCCAATGCTTCTTTCTTAGCTTCTTAAACTGTTGCAATGAGCGAAACAACAAAAATAAAAAAACAGGGACTGAAAATGAAATAAAACAATAGATTATGGAAGAGGATGTCAATGGTTGTGTTAGGCATACCTCTTTTTGTCCAATCTCCTTGAAACCAAATTTGTTAGTCCAAATGGCTTTAGATTCCTCAGCAGATGGAAGAACAATCTTTTGGACCTTCAAGGAAGCCAGAACTTTCTCGATACAGGAATATAATACTTGGAAGTAGCCCTGCAAGTATGAAAACCAAACGGATTAGACGCTTCCAATTTTTCTCTCAAGCTTTAGGTATGAATATTATTTAAACTATCCAAGCTAAGAAAATCCTCATGAGTCAAACCAAACAACATAGCAGAATAAACCCAGCTATCGCTTCAATGATTTTATCGAAGCAGTATTTTTAAACACTTACGAGTCTGAGCTAGATTATAAACTAGCACGAACAATTTATAGCTTCATAATCAGAATCGTGGTGAAAACCAGTGGTATAGTCCCATTGAAGCGTTACAATAAATCAAATCATGCGTATCCCAAACTCAGAAAAAAGACAATTCTTACAAACAAGCATTGACTCACCTGGCCTTGATATTCAGTACACGTTGCAACTAAAGGTAATTCAGCCATATCTTGTCCATAAACCCGAAAAATTGCAGCGGACACAACAACAGAACTGCAATAAAAGAAAGAGACATCTATAAATGAAACAAAAAGCTTAATTCAAATTGCAAAATTATCTATCATACACATTCAAACACCATGTAACCAGTGATGGTAATAAATAACAATACAAGTATTCCGCTCCAGAGAGTTGCATGTTATGTAAACTGACTACATCATCTACATTTTTGCAGATTATATATCATGAGTGTCATTTAATTGATTTCTAGCACCTGCCGGTTCAAAAAGGAAGCATAAATGCATATATTATATTTGCATATTTCTGTAACATCTCTTTAGTATGCTGATACACACTATAATTCTGACCATCAGATCAATGTAGTAAGTATCCAGTTTTTAGTTAACATCAACTAAAGCATCGACAAGAAGAAAAGTAAAAAAGGCGATGCATATAATGGCACCTTCAACTATTTTCATTTTCTGTGAAATGATTCAAATAATTAGGATGAGAATAACCTCAACTTACTTGACTGTCAGGACTGCACAGTAGATCCCTCCATATTCAAAGTTCTTCGTGTTCTTTCTGTATGAGATATCGTATGTAATAAGTAGATATAAATGTTTAGATTGCCCAATGCGTACAGTCAGAAAATGCAAGTTCATTTAGTATACTCAGTCGAAGTTGTTAACATTGTTTCTTCTAACATACAAGCAAGAATGGAAGGGACTACATATCTGGTGTTCTGCAATAAAGGACATTGATGCATTCCCTTACAAGATTATTACTAGAACACTGTTTTGTTTTACTGTACGAAAGTCATGTAAAGATGTCCTGAACTCACCCATATACCATAAACGGTATAAGATCCTTTCCATTTTTATCCTTTATCGGATCAAAGCAATCCTGAAACAGAGGTATTTGAAAAAAAAATTATCAAAATGACCAAGACATCAGAACTAGAAAGAAAATATTAGATTTTGTCGAGCCTTTATTCACTTGTTAAGAGTTAACTTCAACAATTGTTACTGGAGTTCAATAGTTCACTATCCATGTTTATGTTTTTTTTTTCCTCCAAAATTATTCACTTGTCGTTCTCATGCAGTCTTATTCTTATTCATCTGTTGCTGTCTATTCAAGTTTACCTTCTTCATTCATCTTTCTGTCTACCAATACCAATCAACTACATATTTCTCAATATATCTGCTGGTTATATCTTGCTCATGTTGATTATCTCCATCGCCATCCTCATAACATGTCATATAACTTGAAAAAGATCCCCATTTTTCAGTGTATGTGAAAGTCCATTAATTAAATTGACGACAAAGGTAACAAGAACAATTATGAGTACGAGCCCTCACAGTCACAGATTACAGTTCAACAAAGATTCCTATCAAAAACGCAATAAAAAGACAAACAACAACAAGCAGAGTTACAAAGCTAGCACATCCAAGTCATTTGTATTTTTGGTATTGAATAAGCACGCAAGTACTTACACGAAATATTGCAACCGATTTGGAAAGTAATGGCCCAGTTTCTGATGAAGCAAGTTCTCCTTTAAGAAGCCTCCATTTCACACTAAAATCAGAAGAGCTATATGGTCCGTTTGCCTCTCTCTTCTTCTTTGCAGGGGACAGCAAAGTGTCAGGCAGTTTGACCTCACCACGATCTAATAGCTTCTGAAGGGAGAGATACATTGTATTGCAATCCTTGCCACAAAACCATTTCCCTTTTGGCAATTTCTGTCGTCCAAGTAAAAAAATTATAGATCACGGGAAGACATGCTTGTACAAATTTAATGAATTATAGAGTCTGAAAGAGACTGAGAGCTCATGCCCGAGTTCACCTTCAGATCAGCCATCTTATGTTTCTTTAGACAGCCAACATGGAACTCCATCTCACACTGAGAAGAAAAATAATTACATGAAACTTCAAATGAAGCAATAACAAATGCACCCAAAAAGGTCTATAACTAACAGTTCAGATATGGAAATCAAAGCTACCGAAAAAAATACCTGATCACAGATAATAATTGTACGAGAGTCAAAACCAGTTTTGCTATAATCACAAGCCCTGCACACGTGGCAAGTATCATTACAACTGAAGCATGTGGGATAGGATGGGATGGTCTAGAAAGAGACAGCTAATGGATAACAAGCATTGAATGAAGTATGTCAACCTAAAACATAAATTACTACCTGCACAACGCACATGCAGTGACATCACCTTCCACCATGTTGACGATCCTGATACATCTCTCTGTAATCTGTTTTATAGGATTGACTCCAGACACTCTCCCAGCAGCAATAGCATTGGCATTGCATGTCACAGATTTGTCCCTTTCAAACATAGTAGTGCAATAGTTGCAGAACCATTCACCACGTGGTATGCGTGAAAGTTTGAGACAGTCTGCATAGGAAAGGCAATCGTACATAGTATCAGCTTCGATGACTGAGTTAAAAAAGATAATCAATGTTTTACGTCTTGGGCAGGTTCATACATATTTGAAAGCACATAACATGGTCAAATCATTAAACATCAGCGATGAAATCCTTAGTTGAATGGTAGAAAGATTTAGTTTTCAGAGATAGAGAGTCATCTGACACAACATGAACTACAAAAAGAAATAAGCTTTCCATATACAGCGAACGGTTTGTAAAAACGCAGACATGAAAAAAATATAAATAGGTTACAGCTCTGATGGCAAGCATGCTGGAAGGTTTTGTCATCATTGAGCGGTGTTAGGTAACAGCCTTAACTAATGATGTCCATCACACATCCAGTCATTGCTCTAAAAAAAAACAGCTATCCAATATAAAAGTAATCAATTAGTAACTTCAAGCATGTCGATAAAGACTTCCAATTACATGTCAAGAATTCAACTATGAATATAACATCGTATATCATTACAATATTATTTAATTAACCAGGAAAACTTGTCAAGTTATACTATACCTAAGTGAAAAGCCCTAGGGCACATATCACAACACAACAGTTTTCCTCCATCAGCACACATGATGCAAAGATCATCACTTTCTTTCGTAGAAGTCTTGCGACCTTTTAGAAGATCCACTGCAAATTCGTGGAGTGACACGCCATTTGATGTAAATATGTGGTGATAGCTGCGCAAAAGGCTTCATGATTGAGCCATCACAGATTACGATTGCACAATTTAAATTACAGCCCTACAAATATAAAACTCACGGTTTTCTGCGTCTCGCACACCCAGCATGAGCTTCAAAATTTGAGGCGCTGACCTGCTCATTGGACAATACAAATAAATGGATACTAATTATTAGTTTTACTGTTATTGAAATCATGCAAAAATCTGAACTACAAGTCTTTGAGTTTTTCTAACTTCAAGTCCATTTGGATTGATGAAAGGCAAATACCTCAATATCACAGCATCCACAAACAATTCCATCTCCTTTCTTATAACCTTCAAGCAATTTCTAGAGAAAACAAAGGAATTTTATTAATATACAACAAAAACAAGGAAATTGATAGCCACGCAAATGGTGAAGTACCTTTCCCCGAACATAATATCCTAGTTCAGTTCCATCTGGCAGTCCACCTTTCTGGAAAACCACTCGATGCACCCGTAAATCTCTGTGCAAAACAACAAATTATAGACAAGTTCATGAGACACTATACACAATAAGAACGCAAAATAGAACATATAAGTTGCTCCAAAACGAAAAATAAGCTACTCACTTTCTGGTGATCTTGTATCCGCTTTTTTTATGGAATGGCATTCTCACAGCAGTTTGACGGGTCTTCAAACGCGAACTAGGTAGTGGCAGCCTGGCAGTGATAACTGTTAGTGCGCTGATGATATATAGGGGAGAAGACAGACAATTATGGAATTGACATCAATAGATAACTCAGCCTGGTGAAAGCTTTGAAGTCAGAAATATAATAACAGCTGATAAAAAACTCAAATACTTTCACATTAATAACTTATTCACATTACAGAGAGAGACGAGCACAAACATATTTCCAAAATGTCAACTATGACTAATCTCCTCTTAGCTAGATAATAAGCTGCGGTCCAAGCTTTGGTCTAAACAATAGTTCTTCTTATATAAAATAGCAATTCAAAAATCATGCCACCAGACAAACGAAACTAGTATAATTTCACCACACAGATTTGATGTATCAAACATTCATCATTTAATAATGGATGAATGACGTGACCGTAACTTTTATACACACTTTATCTGTAAATAGAATGTTGACTCTGACTTGAACAACCCCATACAAGTCAAATTTCTTCAACGTGAATCAACCCCTAGGAAACGCTCATGTCTACACATTTGTGACCCATGACAAACAAGCGTGAAAAAAATGAAGAATCCCATTATGCTATTAGTTTCATGGTGAAAGACAGTGTAGTTTCATAGTTAGTCCATACAACTGACTTCTAGATTGAGAACTAAACTACGGTGATGATAATGATGGTGCTTATGATAGTATCAACAATATGATTAATGGAAAACCTCAATCAGGACTCTAAAATTGATCTCTCCAGAATCCAAGGTTCGAAAGTAAATAACTAAACCAGAAACTTTTTCTCTTAAAACAGAAATATAAATACAACTAAAACAAAACCACATCAATTGTGTATACTAGCATGCGTAGACAAGATAAAGATGAATACTTTCATCTACTTCGAGACCTAAAATGTAAAAACAAATACTAATCCAACCAAGAACTTTTCAGAACACGATAAATGGACTGAAAAGCAATCTCTTCAAGTAATTCCGGATGTCGAAATTATAACATTGAGTATAAAATAACTCATCTTCACTCTGAGCCTTAAAGATTTCCAGATTCCACGCAAGATAACCATCTCCTAAACCCAGATTATTCATAACGCATTTCATCAAAATCTTAGATCTCTTAAATGATCACTTGCAAAAAATAGAAATCTAAAAACCATAACGAGGGATAGACTTCACTATTCAACTCCGGCATTGAAAAAGGCCTCCAGTCACCTGTTTAGACAATACAGGAAAAATGGAGAGACAGAGGTCGAGGGGAGTGGTGATGCGGCCAGAGAGAGAAAAACGAGAAAACCCTAAAATTGAAAACTAGGAAGCGAAGAGAAGAGAATGGGATGTAAAAAAAATTAAAAATTCACATGGGTAATGGACAATCGTTCACCAATTGGTTAGTCCTTTTTCTTAACCCATCAGTAATTCGAGTACAAGAATCGAGTTGGGTCGGTTTGATGCACGTTCCAATCCAAATATATAGTGTTGGTCTGAAAATCTTATTCCATAGCACATTGTTTTTTTTCCTATTTTGACTTAAACATCAATAAGCTTCACATAGATGCACATGACATGTTTTCTTCAACCTCAGTTCAATTAACTATAAGACACAAAAATTGATTATTGTGTCAAATCCCTTTGTCCATAAACTATTTACAAAAGAACATTTGTGTAGTGTAGCATATGTATTCTTCCAAACCAATCGCTGGCGGACAGATATTAACCATCACAACCTACTGAAACATCTCACTTCATAAACCATATGCATAATTATGAGATGTAACTTGATATTTTTCTACCATCATATATGCTTATCTACTTCGAGAGTGAACCAAAACAAGCCTAAATATAATAATATCACCTTCCACATTTATGGCCTAAGTCATGCGTATGTTACAAATCTGAAACAATTAACAAAATCCACTAACGATTCTTTTATATCATAGATATTGAATGCCAGGGGAAAAACACAAACCAAGTTGTATAACGCCAATCTATGTCTTAAAGAAACATTGATAATGAAAGGAATGAATATTAACTTTTTGGTTATCTTCCCCAATTTCCTTCCCTGGTTTGATTTTCTAGATGATGCTTGTGAGGTGGATTTGACATATTCTAACGATGACCTGTAATTATAGTAGAAAAAGATGAGAAGGAGGTTTTGAGTGACAAGTCCAATATATCCATTATTTGTAGAACAGTAGTACTCATTAGTAAAGATATTGAACCGGAAAGATGTGACACTCACCTTTCAATGCTCCTATGAGTCTCTTCTGTGAGAATTGTACGCGAAGTGGTAATCTCAAGAGAATCTGACCTAACGATACGTTTGGACGACCTGAAAACATATAAATTGGAGAATGAAGACCTCAAAAAAATTTCCCGATGACTGACATTTTTATGATGAATTCGTAATATATATGCTCGGTACACTGTTTACAAAAAAAACTAATAATTTATAGTAGAACATGTGTTGGTACCAGATGTCCAGAAGGCCAAGTTATGTCTTAGACTTGAATGATACAAAACTCAAAAATCAGCTACCCATGCTAAGCTATTCAAGCTACCTTTTATTAGTCAGTAATCTCATTTGGATTCTCAGTCAAAGTAAAGTACCAGAGACCAACAAATTAAATAAATATGGCACTAGAATAATCAACACGGAAATAAGACTCTGTCTTGCAACAATTAGCTTATCACCCAAGGGTGTAAATCAATATAGACAAAAACCATTACAGGAACGCATTTCCAATTTTATCTCTCTATAAAGCCGTAACAGATTTGTGACGGAAACTATCCCATTATAATAGATACTTATGCGACAGATTGCGAATCTTTGAAAACCATCACAAAATGAGACGGTTTTGGGACAAAAACTATTAGGTAGTAATAGATAATTAGCAACGGATTGTGAATCGCGATTTTGGGAGGAAAATCATTCCATTCTTTTTTCAAGTGCTTTTTGGTGACACTGTGACTTGTAAAATTTGTGAAGTGGAGTTTCTCACAAATTTTGAAGAAGACGTGAACATTCAAATATTTAAATTTCGTTTATAAATTTAAAATTGAATTTGAAATTTATTATTCGATTTGCAAACTACTACAATTAAATATTATTATCTATTTTCAAAATTAAATTCCAATTAAATTAACTATTAAAACATAACCGTCGAAAATTAATTAAACTTCCGTAGTACAATCTAAAGGATTTGCAAAGGTTATCTGACTAAATTATGCGACGGTTTTTATTCCAATGCGCAACATTCATAAAACAGTCGCCTAATATAGATGGAATGCTATGATTTTGCGACGAAATGAAAAATGTAGCATAATGTGTCGGATAACTGTTGCAAATCCATCGTAACTTTTATGCAATGTTTCTTTTTGCCACAACTTATGAACCGTCATAAATCTATCGTATTCCTAGTTTATAAAAGTCGGATTTTCATCCATGATAAATTAATTCAAAATTTATAGTGCTAGTTGAGAGTGAAATTTAAAGAAGAAAGCCATCATCAATGAAATCTACATAAACTCCATGCTAAATATTTTTGAGACATGTTGATAAACCTCATAACATCTCAAAAAACATTAACTTATTTAAAATAATGTCGTTTAAATTAATGTAAATTTATTTAAATTTAAACTTCTCCTCTAGGCAAATCTACATGAAATCAACTACAGAATTGCAGATCTACATGAAATCAACTACAGAATAACCCTAGGCGCAGTTTATAATTGTAACCCTCTCTGGATACACGCAACAGTGAATTGCAGATCTCTGGCCCTAGTATCTTACTGATATTCCTAAGACCTCTCAAACAAGTACATGTTCATTGCTAATAAGTGCAAGTAGGTCGCCATAAGTAGACTATGAATTGTCAAAGAGATATGCAGGCACATATCTCATAATAAATTTACTTATTCATGCAGATGACACGGTAATGTGAAATAGGCTTATTAACAATTATACTAAACAAGGAGCATACTCGATCAGGCACATTTTAAATTAAATTTGAGTCATGATAAATATGAGCAAGTAATGTAAGATTGGTTTTACAAAAAAAAAAAAAAAAATTGTATACTAAACGAAGAGCACAATTTTCGGTAATACATACCGAGTCCTTCCCTGATTTGAGTTTGTGGAGTTCTTTAACGCCTGTTTTGATTTTTTGGAAGAATCAAACAGCGGAATTACATTTGCACCAACAGATGCAGGAGTCTCTAAGACTGTTACAAATATACAGAAACTCAGGAAAAAAGTTCCCGATGTTATTCAAATACTGCCTTTAAAAGAAACAAATTGAATTATCCGCTTACCCTCTATATCTTTGAACATCTCAGGTCCAGAAATATTGAAGGCATTATGGTCTGCTGTTCCTGGATCATCTACAGAAGTTTCCATTAGCTGTATTGATGAACGAGTAAAACGCTTGACAAACCCATTTAAGGAAGAAACTCCTTTTCTTTTCTTCTTAAAGACATTTTCAAAAGCATCGTTGCTTCTCAAACTGTCCCCATTCTCAGCTCTGGTACTCTGTGTCAAACCCGTGGGCCCTTCCAACTTCTCCTGTTCTTTTGAGACTGATTTTAGCTCGCATTTCTCATATTGGCCTCCTCCTTGGAAACCTTCAGTACTGGTTTTCCTAACCTCAGATACTGGATCATACTCTATCTTTTCCAATAGTTTCAATGAGGAACGAGTAAATCGCTTCGCAGTCAACCCTATTACAATCGCAGTCCCATGTCTTTTCCTATTGGAAACAGTAATAAAAGCCCCATTGGTACTAGAATTATTCACATTGCCTGCTTCGGAAACCTGAATCCTACCAGCAGACCCACCTAGCTTCTCCTGTCCCTTGGAGTCGCTTACTGCTTGACCCTTCTGCTTGTTACCTCCTACTTCACTTGCTCTATTGATTCTAGAAACAGCTACAGTGCTCCCACCAGCCGTCACTGGCTCCTCAACCGAGTTCTCCAACAGCTTTATCGAAGAAGAACGAGTAAATCGCCTCACACTCAACCCTCCCACATGAGACACACCATTACCTTTCCTCTCGACAGCAATGTTGCTAACCCCATTACTACCAGACCAGTCAAAAATCTCAACTTTACCGCTCCGAGTCCGACCCACAGACACACCCAACTTCTCCCGCTCTTTCAACACAAATGCCAACTCGCGCTTCATCTCCCTAACCAAACCCTATTCCACACAACCCCGAATCCAGTACAAAAAATACACTCAGTCATCAGCCATGCCACTAATCAGAAACCACAAAACCAATACATAATCAAACTCAAAAAACACCACCCGAAATCTCAAATCAGAAGCACCCGAACCCGATCAGGCACAAGGCGTCGGACCGAGGGTCGTCGCACAAAGAAAAAAGCCAATCGGGGTCGATGGAATTAGGGTTTATGAGTGTGAGTTCTGGTCGGACAGGCTTAGAATGCGAATGTTCACTCTTGATGGCGCCTCGCGAGAACGAAAGTCGAAAGTAACATCCAAGAGAGAGAGGGATGAGGAGTAGAGTAAATTCAAGAAGAACCAGGAAAGAAGAAAATTTAGGAAAGGAATATCAACACACCGAAAATCTATCTATTTAAACCCTAACCCAACTCCAACCCCAACCCCAACCCCCTCTCTTTTTTTCTTTTCTTTTTTTTTTTTAATTAGGAAAACTGAAATTTCAGGGATTCAATTATTTTATTTATATTCTGACGTGACGTGTAAATCCGACATTTCAACATTTCAATAAATACAATGAAACACGTTAAATGGGTGAATAAATTTCGTCCAAAGCATATTCCAGTGGTACCTCTCGAAATATTATAGTATTTATTATATATTTTATTATTGTTTTCTGTATGGCATCCATGAAACTCTATTCTCCATTTATTTCTCTTTTTTTTGCAACTTCAATTTGAATTTCCATATTGAAGGTTTTGTATCTGAATTTGGAATTTTGAGGTTTGGCACATGAATTAGATTTGTACAATTTCGCATATAAATTTAAGATTTTGAGGATTTCTCATTCAAATTTGAGATTTTGCAACTGATTTTAGGATTTCAAAAGTTTCTATTTTTAAAGTTAGGCGAAGACCTTTTCCATATCACTTTTTCGTTTCTTAATTAGCAAACTCTTGATGCTTTCCATCATTGCATTCGTGAGTTGAAGAGATATTAGATAATAATAGTTTATATGTTGTAAGAATAGTTTAATCTTTTTTGTTTATTATTTATTACATAATACATTCCAACTTTCGTATTGCATCATATATATATATATATACACGCATCTATGAAATTCTAACCTCATTCTATTCTCTTCCCTTCTTTGCAAGCTCAAGCAATCAAAGTGCACCATAAGAATGCACTTGAGCTTTCTACGGGTCATCAGCATCAATGTCATCATATGAAACCTCTTAGTTACACAACAGTATAATCCAACAATAGAATAGTCTCCTCATAACAGGCATCAATGCCTTAATATTATTGTCTGATTTTCATGAACTGTTTGCTAAATTTAAGGATCATTTTAGGAACTCTAGTACAGTGTAGAAATGATCTATGTAGAAAGCTTTGAACTGAGAGAAACCAGCAAAAATACCAAGCTGTTTAAACTCATCTTCAGTCCTGTGCTTACCTTTGGCTCTGTATATTGTCATCACAAAGATGTCCCCTTCCAGGAGAGCTCGCGTACGGTGGCTGTCATCAGATTCTTTGGGCAGCACCGGCTCGCAAGCAATAAGCTTCCCTCCTGTTGGCAGAGCCTTATAACAGTTCTCCATTATTAACTTGCACTCATCGTCTGTCCAGGTTGTCAAAACCCACTGCCACAGAATCAGTTTTAACTCAAGTTAATAGTGTAATAAGCATGAATTCAAACATGGAAAATCATCGGAGTGATTCCACGGGACAGATGTGAGTATTTTTGTTTTGTTTTAAAGATCAAAGAAGCTCAATAATCGTAGCACGAACTTGCAAACTAAAACTAGATATAGAACCTCCTGAATCTTTTCATGAAATGGAAAAACAGATGTTGAGAACAAACAAATAAGCGAATTAGGAAAGATCTGGAAATCGTAGGCAAGAACAATTCCACGCAATGATAAACCATAAGACATTAATATAAGAACTCCTGCCTACAATGGCAGGCAAGAGTGTACTTTTACATACAAGAGCATCAGACATCCAGTCCACCAAGGGGCCTCTCAGTTGTGCACTACTTTTATCAGAAATTTTTTTCAATCTGTCACCTTCCTAAATGTTAGTTCCTAAACTACCATGAGTTTGAAGTTAATTACCAATATGCTACTTTTTCATCAAACCATACGGTTTGCTGAGTATTTTGCATCAATCTGCATGTGTGTCCCGGACTCCAGCTCTCCTATAACACCATGCACGATCAACCGAAACCTCCTGGCCAAGTGCTCGAGACCCAACTTGAGGCGGTCCGCGTCATTTGTAGTAACGGTTTGTGATTTAATATATATCTTAGCATCGTCCAGTCAGCATTTGAACTTGAAAATACCCACAAATCGCTATCCTAGCGATTTGATGAAAAAGTAGCATATTGAAAATGAGCGTCAAATTTATGGCAATTTAGAAACTAACATTTAGGAAGGTGGCACATTCAAAGATTTATCCTTTTATCCATACAAAACACTACAGAAAGAATTCACTACATGACTACAGTCCACAACAAAACAAAAGGCTGATTTGAGCATTGGAGTGGGAGCATTTACCTGTGTTGTGTCATTGTGTGTAGTGACAACATGCGCTTACAGAATCAGTAGTGTAAAAGATTCCCTCTGACTAAACTTTTCTGAATCTAATTTGTAGAAATGAATCTAAAATTTTGACTCAGTTACAGTGTTCTAAGGTGACTAAGGCCCTGTTCTTTTGATCTTAAATTTTAAGTATTTAAGTTAAGTTAAGTTAAGTTAAATACATTCCTACGTGTCTTTCATTACCACCACCACCACTATTCATCACCATCATCACCACAACCACCACTATTCACCACCACTACTATTCACCACCACCATTATTCATCACCACCACCAGTATTCATCACCACCGTCACTATCCATCACCGCCACTATTCATCATAGTCACTATTCACCATCACCACTACTATTCATCACAATCACTATTCACCACCACCACCACTATTCACTAAGAGGTTGTGGTGGGAGGTGGTGAGTTGTGGTGGTGGTGGTGATGATGGTGGTGGTGGGTTATCGTGGTGGTGGTGGGTTGTTGTGGTGGTGGTGGTGGCGGTGGTGGCGGCGGTGTTGGGTTGTTGTTGTGATGGTGGTGGTGTTGGGTTGTGGTGGTGGTGAGTTGTTGTGATCGTGGTGGTGTTGGGTTGTGGTGGTGGTGATGATGAGTTATTGTAACGGGTTGTGATGATGGTGGTGGTGGGTTGCGGTGGGTGGTGGTGGGTTGTTGTTGTGATGGTGGTGGTGGTGGTGTTGGGTTGTGGTGGTGAGTTGTGGTGATGGCGGTGGTGTTGGATTGTGGTGGTGATGATGAGTTGTGGTGGTGATGGATTGTGGTGGTGGTGGTTATGGGTTGCGGTGGGTTGTTGTTGTGATGGTGGTGGTGGTGTTGAGTTGTGGTGGTGGTGGTGAGTTGTGGTGGGTTGTGATAGTGGGTTGTGATGGTGGTGGTGGTGATGGGTTGTAGTAGTGGTGGTGATGGATTTTGGTGGGTTGCGGTGGGTGGTGGTGGATTGTGACGGTGGCGATGGTAGGTTATTTGGTTGTGGGTTATGAGGTGGTGGGTTGTGGTGGTGGTGGGTTGTGATGGTGGTAGTGGTCGATTAATGTGGTGGTGGGTGTGGTGATGATGGTGGTGGTCGATTAATGTGGTGGTGGTGGTGTGTTTTTGTGGTGGTTGGTTGTGGTGATGAATAGTAATTTAAGTACTTCAGTTGAGTTAAGTTAAGATCACTTAAATTAAATTAAATATTTAAATAACTGATTTAAGGTCAAAAGAACAGAGCGTAAATGCTTCATTTCTAAGTAACTGTTAAAATAAATAGATACACACACTGACTACCGCTAAAAAATGGTAACACCTGCTAGAGTGTCATCCTAGCTACCAGTTAACATCTAAAGGCAAGTTTATTTCAATCAAAGCCCTTTACTTCAGATCCAATGGTGTCCAATTTAGAAACCATATAACTCGTCTCATAAAATTGTAAAGTTCTACCATTGAAGTGAGCATGTCAACAACAAAAGAAGAAGCTCCATTTTCAACTCAAAAGCATGAAAAGTTCTAAGAAATCACCTTCATGAAAATGGCATCACCCCTTGGAATGGACTTGAACATATCGCCACCGACATGTCTGACACCTGCGCAAATATCACATCACAAAATACCTCGGCAAACAAAAAATTCCAAGCCATTCAGAATCAGCCATTAATCTGACCTGCAATGGGAGGAGCTTTGGCCACAACTTCTGGCAAGTCAAAATTGACCCCTTCAACCACACGTGGGCATTTCAGTAAAATCAGCTTCAAACAATCCCCTGCGCTGCCGCCCACATCAACAAGCGTACGCACCCCGTCGAACCCATCGTAGCCGTCCAATATCGCCTTCATGAACGGCACAGATACGCCGGACATCGCCTTCTGCATCAACTCATTCATCTCCGGCTTCTTCCCGTAGTAATCGTACGCCGCCTCTCCATTAGCCTTCAGGAACGGCTCCGTCGTTGGATCCACAACCGCCTCGTGCACCAGCGGCCACGCCTTCATCAGCGCGTCCTGGTGATGCTGCAGCACATACGCGCCGTACGATAGCCCATCCGAGTCGGTGACTAGGGTTTTGCCAACCTCAGTCAAGGAGTACGATCGAGCGGAAGTGACATGATCGACATGCTCGTTGAAGACATTGTAGCTGGAAAGCATCCTGAGTATGCGCTGGAGGTTCTCCGGATCTGGATTCGACGACGATGAGGTTTGATCGTGAGGGAGGAGCGAGAGGATCTGGGACGCTGTCAGAGGGGAGTTAGCGCCGTTTTGCCAGATGGCGTCTGGGATGTTGAGGCGGACTACGGCGTTGAGGGACATTGGGACGCTGATCATGTTGGCGAGCTCCAGGATGGCGAGACGAGCGTCGTTTCGAGCTGGTGACGTCTCGTCGGCCATGGCGGATTCCATCAGATTTTCTTACTGTTTTATTTCTCTCCGATTACTCGTCCAAATGCGGAAGAAGCAATCCTCCCCTGTTATAAAACATCATAATATTGTATACGACAAACTGGGGAACCTCCTAGTATTGTGATAAGATAAGTCGTTAGTTTTGTCTCCTTCCAAAACATAAGTTTTCAAAATACCTTTTTTTTTTCAAAATTCTTTTTCAAATATCTCGTTTCATCTTGAATTCGGACTTATTGAGAGCGAAATTCCAAAAAATGCCTGATTATTCGAATTCTAACGAAATTCAATATTTTCAATGATTTCGGGTTTTCAGAATCCGAAATCATTCGAATTCCAATATTTTCAATGATTTCGGTCTTACAAAACCCGAAATCATTCGAATTCCGAAATCATTCGAATTCTAACGAAATTCAATATTTTCAATGATTTCGGGTTTTCAGAATCCGAAATCATTCGAATTCCAATATTTTCAATGATTTCGGTCTTACAAAACCCGAAATCATTCGAATTCCGAAATCATTCGAATTCTAACGAAATTCAATATTTTCAATGATTTCGGGTTTTCAGAACCCGAAATCATTCGAATTATTATTCTGACTTGTTGCAGAAAGCAAAAGGACGCCATGTGCATTACAGTATTGAACCAGTCTCAATTCGGGGTTGTAAAGACCGAAATCGTGCACAGTTCGGGTTTTCAAAGACCAAAATCGTACAAGATTGTAGATGTTCGGGCTTTACAAGACCGAACTCATATGGCTATATATTTCCTGTCGAAATCTTCCTTCTTTCTCATCGTGCTGCACCATCATCTTTCCTTCCTTCTCATTCTTCATAAATTGCCCCATCCAGCAAGTTTCCATCCAGCAAGTTATTGTCTCAAAGTTGCAGACGGTACTTCTTGAGCAGGTTATTTTATATGTTGATAATATGTGATTTTATTGGTTATAAATGTTTGATTTAGCTTAATGTCGTTGAATTGTATATTGTTTATTGAGTAGTGCATGTTAAACAGAAATGGAAAACGAAGATTCGGACCCCATGGTTATGTCCACGTTTGAGACTCTCGATTTGCCCGTTTTGGATGAGTTCGACCGAGATGAGATGGAACATCTTGAAGAACTCGAGACAGAGGGTGTGTTTGTAGTCCCTGATCCCGAACATGTACTTGATGTTCCAGTGTTTCGTGATCTCTCGGCATGGGATGATAATGAACCTGTTGACGAGTTATTGGGTAGAAACTTTGGACAGTACGGGGCTATCAGTGTTGGATCGACATTCTGTCAGAAAGCCGATGCAATATACGCAGTACAAAAATATTCACTTTTGCATCGGATTGAATATAGGACGAAGGAATCTGACTCACAATTATTGATTCTCCAATGTCGGGAAGCGGAGGCTACATGTCCATGGCGTGTTCGCATCATGAAGAAAAAACACTCGGCATACTGGGAGGTGACAAAATATCGAGGCGATCATATATGCAACAACGAATTCATCGCCCGGAATAATGTACACTTGACGAGGCACTTTGTCGCAATGGATATAGGAGATGTAATCAGCGAGAGATTAAGATTATCCCCTCATGAGATAAGGGCCAGAATCTTCAAGGACTATGGGTATGAAATCCGCCTGATGGCATGGCAAGCGAGACAACAAGCCTTGTTAAATATATTTGGAGACTGGGACGAATCATTTAGAAAACTACCACACTATATGCAGGCATTGCAAGAATCCAATCCCGGAACTATAGTGAAGTGGCATCGAAGCAGTGACATAGAAAATGATCGTATGATCATTAACCGTGTATTTTGGTCATTCGGGCCATGTATAGGAGCATTCACACACTGCCGTCCAGTCTTATGCATTGATGGTACCCACCTATATGGAAAATATGATGGGAAGTTACTAGTTGCAGTTGCCCTTGATGCCAATAACCACCTACTCCCCGTCGCATTTGCCTTGGTGGAAAGCGAGAACAATTTCAGTTGGAAGTGGTTCATGAGGTGTATCCGTGAGGAAGTGACGGATCGAGAAGGGTTATGCATTATATCAGACAAGCATGCCGGCATTCTGCATGCAATGCAGGAACCAGAATGGCAGGAACCGTATGCATACCACCGTGTATGTATACGACATTTACAGAGCAACTTCAATGTTAAGGTGAAGAATGCCGCTCTGAAAAAGAAAATGGGACATGTGGCGCATCAACGGCAGTGCATAAAATTTGACAGAGAGTACAAGGAGTTGATTGACTTGTTGCACGATAAACCGCACGTAGTGAATTGGTTGGGGGAGGCATGTCATGGGCAAAAGTGGTCATTGGCCTACGACGAGGGTGGGCGGAGATGGGGATCTATGACTACCAATGCAAGTGAATATTTCAACAACATCTTGAGAGGTGGTCGAGACCTCCCAATATGTTCTCTTGTGCAGTTCACCTTCCTTCAATGCAACACATACTTTTGTAAGCGACGTGGCGCATACGAGGGGAGTGTGTCATCATTTCCTCTGAAGGTGGATCTGAAACTACGGGAGCTGAGGGAGAGAGGATCATATCACCATGTGCAGGTGTTTGACCCTGCCATAGGGGTTTACCAGGTACGGACCGTACGAACACATCATATTCATGAGGTCAAGCTACAAGAGGGGACTTGTATATGCGGTAAGTGGACTGCCTTCCACTTAAACATTTTAAATATGAATGTCACTTACGTGTAGGACCATGCTCCTCTTAGGTCCTGATTAATTAGGTCATCAACCGGCTCGAGAGTCTTACTAAAACCTCTGGGGCGCCCAATTACAATTCTCTCCTAACTCCAAAGTTGAAGTAATATAATACATCCCCCCATTTGTTTATGCCCCCCCCCCCCCCCCCCCCTCCCGAGCCGCGTTACACAACTGCCTGTATAGGAATCCCAAGACTGCGCTTCCCCAACTATACATCCTGGCACCTTCTAGGTTAGCCAACAATGGAAGATATGTAGAGATACCCTATCTCCGGTCAAATCGGGCATCAATGAGGACCCTAGCATACAAAGAATGTACGCCCTAGCATACCGCTGGAGGACTTCTTCCGTCGCGTCTTCTGAAATATCTCTCATGTGGTTCAAAAACCATTTGCGTCTGGCCAAGGTTGGGGATCTAGGACTATCCGGATTCGCCCCAAGCAGCTGTATGCATATAGGTTCCCAATCATGGTCCTCTTTGCCTGACACAGCCTCGCCCTCTATCGGCAATCCGGTAAGAAGACCCATGTCCTGAAGAGTGATAGTGCACTCTCCCGTGGGCATGTGAAAGGTGTGGGTCTCCTGCCTCCAACGCTCTACCAGGGCAGTAAGAAGGGCCCAATCAGCTTCAACATTTGGGAGTTGCGTCCATGGAAAAAAACCCGATCTTGCAACATAAGGTACTATCTTCGGATCCATTTCCCACATCCTCCTATGAACCATTTTTATACTTTTTTTCCCACCTGCAATACATAAACAAATTTAAATTGTTTAGTAATTTACTTAGAAAATATAGTAATTAAAATCATTGTTACGTATGAGCAACATATTTTACTTACAGGATCTAACCAAACTTCCTCCGAACGGTGCATATGTTGTTGCGTAAGAATTGATCTGTTAATTAGTCCAGGCTCCACAATGTCATCTACATCAATCTGTATCTATTACATTTCATGTTAACGACATCAAATTCTAACCTACTTCCTAAGCAATTTAACTAATTCCTATAATTTAACTAATTCAGAAATTGATAAAACCTTACATAAACCCTACACTATTTACATAACCCTAATTCTAACCTACAAATCCCTAAACAATTGAACTAATTCCTATAATTTAACTAATTCCGAAAATTATAAAACCTTGCATAAACCCTACAAATTCCTAAACAATTTAACTATCCCTAACCCTAACAAAACAACATATCAATTACTTTAAAACAACATATCAGGGCACATATCAATTACTTCAAAACAACATATCAGGGAGGAGAAAACATCAATTCGGAATCAATTCGGAGGAGAAAACATAAGTATCAATTACTTCAAAACAACAGAAAACAACATATCAATTACTTCAAAACCTTGCATAAACCCTAACCTATAATTTCAACTAAATACCTACAAAACAACATATCAACATACATCCATTGCCTCCAACTTCAAACCTAACACATCAATTCATCCGATCCCTCATCAATTCGGAACCCTAGCTTACACACCAGGAAATGAAAAACCCACATCACATCAATTCATCAAATAACTCATCCATTACTTCTAAATCTTACCTCGAAATCTCCTTCACCTTGTGCGTCCATCTCGTACACGCCCGGATATGCAGAAAACGGGAAGATTTGGGAGGAGAAAAAGGGCTTGGGGGGTTTTAAGGCAGCTGAGCAGGAGGGAAAAAGAAGAACAGGGCGCTGCATATATTTTGCACGAGTTCGGGCTTTGTAAGACCGAACTCGTGCAATTTTAAATGAATTCGGTTTTCTAAAGCCCGAAATCATTATAAGTTCCAATCGCGCTCGGAACTGATTCGTTGCAATTCGGATGATTCGTTGGAATTCGATTGATTTCGGGTTTAGTAAAACCGAAATCATTGAAACTATTGAATTTCGTTAGAATTCAGATGAGTTCGGTTTTGCAAAACCCGAAATCAAGTATTTTTGGGGATTTCGGTCTCAATAAGCCCGAATTCAAAATGAAACGGGGCATTTGAGAAAGGATTTTGAAAACGAAGGTATTTTAGAAACTTATGTTTTGGAACGAGGCAAATCTAAAAATTATTCGTTTATTTCGCACCACCGGTGCTTGTTTGTTGAATATATTTTGTTATTCATTTCCAGTCCAATTTTCGGCTGAGTTCCCTTCTCTTTGATTTCTTGGTGAGTTCGAGGGTGAGATTTATTTACAGAGATCATTCTTGTGACCTAAATCCATGATGGAAACCAAAGCTCAATCCATGACGGAATTGAATAGCCAACTGGAAGAAGTGCGAAAGCAATAAGAGGAATGCAATCATGAATTGAAAAAGAGTTGGCCGGCATTAAAAAGCTTCTGCTCAACGTTGTCAAGCAATAACAACACTATGCGTACCACTGAGTTAGTTGGTATAGTACCGCTGCGTCAACCACCAGATTCCCAAAGAACGCCCATCCTTCCTGGTGGCTGATCGGATGATTTCTTACAAATTATTCGCTTCGTTCGATGATGAATTACGCTCTTCTCCAGAATTTTTCATTGTGTTTTTACCGCTCTACTCTCATTTCATCTCAAATTATATTAAATCGAGGCTTTGTAGTCCATTTGGAGAAAAATAAGGCAAACCACAAAGATTCAGACGAATACAGACCAAATCTAGACAGATTGACCTATTTGTCATCAAAGGCTTTCCGAGCACCTAATTCTTATCCGATTGTGGCGTGCTATATCTTGTTAGAAAGCTAACTAGAAGGTACAACTATGTAGTTTACACCAAGACATAATTCAAAATTTTAATGGATCAAAGTTGCGAGCAAAGTCAGAATCATAGTGTAGAGTGAATAGTAGCCCGGTTCACAGATCGAACCGCCTGTTCGGTTTGGAACCGGCCCAAAATGCAAATAACCAGACCTACTGAGCCAGCGGTTGGGTTCATCAAGCAAACCGGCGACTCGGTCATAGAACCGCTGGTTTGACACTGAACCGATCCAAAATTGATTTCTAAATCGGCCCTTGAATTTGGTATGCATAAGGATCTAAACCCCAGAAAAAAAGAATTCTAAACTTGGGCAAGATTAGACCTAATTCTTGAAGAGAGAAAAGACGACTCAAGGCTCCAAGAATATTAAAGATCAAACACTCGGCTTCGTAGTTAAAGATTTTTCTTTACTTTCCGTTTATTCTTCTTTAATTCTTTTTTATACATGTATTTTGGTTTTTATCACCATTATTAGTGACTAGTTTTCTCGTTTCGGGATCCTAAGGATCTCATACTTGTACTCAATAATTCATGCGATCTTAATAAAATCTTTTGATTATGTTAATTGAGTTCTCTAATTCTAATGTTCTTAATTCGCCGTTCTTGCACGGCTGACATTGATTGAAATGCTTTCTTGTTATAGCGAAATTAGGTTAAGAACAAAAAAGATGACTGGGTCTGAGGTAATTAACCGGATTAAGTAGAATTGATATCGAAGCATGGTAGCTATACTGTTAGTACATGAATCGATAAGGAAGTTGACATTATTTTTCTGAAAACCCTGGGCTTAATAAATCGAAACTATTGATAATCCATGATTGGACGGCGTTTAACAATCTAGATTAATTCAAGCAATGATTCGGGATTGGGCGATGTTCAACAGTCTAGATTAATTCAGGCAATGATCTGTGATTGAGCGACCTGCCTGATGTTATTAGGTTATTTCCACTATTCCATAATATCTATAACTATTGCATGATTTATATGTTTGGCATGTGTGAAGTTTGATTCTGAAATATTGATAATTTGCATAATCTTGTTCTTGCGTGAGAATCATTTAGTTAGGTAATTATAACTTTTTTCATTATTATAATAACTAAACGAAGGTACTATCTTGCATAGTATACACACGTATTTGCTCCTTGGACTGACTCTTAGCTTACCAAGGTTTATAAATTGTGTTTGACTGCAATCTGACCCCTAAAACATACATTGACAACTATAAAAGATTAAAAATACGTTTATCAGTGGCATTGCTACTCGAACCTCTAAGGTCGAGTTTCCTAAATTCAACGAGTCTCTATTTCATAAATGGATTTCAAAATGTGATCAATTTTTCATGTTGGACAATACGACGCCTGAACGCAAGGTCTGCCTAGTTTAATGCACATGGAAGGTAAGACGCTTCAATGACATCATAATTATATATGTAGTCACTTTGATTAATACCCTACTTGGCAGGAGTATATTATTGTTGTTTCTACTCTGTTTGGGAGTTTATTTGATGATCCCCTGGGCGACCTGGTAAGTTTAAACAGTCCAATGACTCTATGGAGGATTACTTAGACAAATTCGAATGTGCTCTTACTCATTTGACGCTATTTGATTCTCATGCTTTGAGTATCTCCTAACTAATATACAACCTCACCTTGCACTTCATGTTAGACAGTTTGCTATTACCTCAATTGCAGAGCCTGCTCGGATTGCTCAGTTACATGAATCTTCCCTCTACCAAAAACATCTAAGAAATACTCCAAATCCCCTTCAATCCCTAACCAAGTTTCCACCAGCTTCTACCCAAAAGCCTAACTATCCACCACTTCTGCCACACCAAACAATCCTAAAACACCATAAAAGCATTTCCCTACAAATCCCACCACCTTCTCCTCCCCACACCTAGACAAACCTGCTACAAAAAACTTTTATGAGGAGATTCAACCAGACGAGCAAAAGGCCTTTCTATGTTTTATGAAAAACCCTTTTCTCCATGCCATCATCTAAAACATAAGAGATCTCAGTGTTTTGTTTTAGAATCTAATGAGAATGATACCTTAATCATTGATGAGACACTGGCCAGTGAAGAAGTTGAGGCAGGACACGTTGACACTACACCTACTATTTCAGTAAATGTCTTGGATGGTTCTTAGTCTTTCATTTGTATAAGAGCGGTTGGGTATTTTGGTAAGCGTAAACTTAATGTATTGATTGACCCTGGATACACACATAACTTCCTTGATTTGGATGTTGCGAAAGAGACTGGTTGCTTACTAGAGGCAGTTCCTCCTATGGCGTAGCGGCTATCAATGGAAACAATATGTTATCTACCTTTCGATGTAACAATTTTTCTTGAAAATGCAGGGTTATGCATTCACAGCAGACATCAGGACACTTCCTCTTGACTGTTGTAACTTGGTTCTGGGTGTACACTGGTTCACGACCCTGGGTTTAGGGTCTCGCTTGATTTACGGGGCTGGCTTCACCAAATCAGAATGCACCCACAGAATATCTACAAAACAGCCTTCAAGACAGACCACTATGAATACTTGTTTATGTCATTCGGCCTTACAAATGCACCCTGCACATTCAAAGGCCTAATGAACCATGTCTTTACCGATATTGCCTGCAAGTTCATATTTGTGTTTCTTCAATGATATACTTATTTACAACCCTATCTCTGGGAATACCACCTACAACACCTCTAAAAGCTAAAATATATATTTTTAACATTACCCTACTCCCAGCCCAAACCATCCCAATTCCCAAATCCACACCCACATGCCCGCCTCTTCAATCTTCATCCAGTATTCCAGTTTATCGTCACCCTTAACCTCAGTCCTCAAGCGTCAAGCTCCAACACCCGAGTCCCCAGCAGGCAGCAATCCGACAGGCGACATCAACAAGACAACACCCGCCTGCCGCCTGGCCGCGTAACAACACAACAAGCGCTCTATCACCTGTCGTCGTTTTCTGAGGTAAGGTCAAACTTGTGCCGCTCTCACCCCTTTTAATTTGACTCGTCCGAATCACTTCCCTTTCAAATTGATTCGTCCGAATCACTTGTCAAAGCTTGCCCGAATCATTTGATTCGGGCAAGCTTTAACAAGTGATTTGGGCGAATCAAAGTGTGTGCATAAGCTTGGCCAAATCAATTGATTCGGGCAAGCTTCAAAGTGTTTCGGGCGAGTCAAATATTCAGTATGCAATGGAGCTGGACGAATCACTTTATTCGGGCAAACTTCAAAGTGATTCGGGCGAGTCAAATCTGCTTGGGCCGATCACTTTGAATCAAATTCCTTGACCTCCTTTTATGAATTTCTACTATTGTTTAATAATATTTCATAAGTTATTTTAATGTCGTTCTTATTGAAATTTATTTTATTGTGTTTGTTTGTGAATTAGGTAATACAAATATGGATAAATTTGTAGTGCGCTGTAAGAGAGGATTAGAATCTAGTGTTGAACCTCCTCTGGACAATCATGTTGAATCCGAAATTGTTGCGAATGTTCCTCTTCAAATTGAAAATTTTATTGATGAAGAGGTTGGTGTTCTCACTTGTATCGGATGTCTTGATCCTAAGAACTCATTCTCCAACTTCAAAGCGTCAAACATAATTCACCTTGCGGAGCTTTATCCACGAGAGTTCTCCAAGTGTGCTTGATGGAGTTGGAAGAAAACTTAAAGGTTGTATTTATGAGATGAGAGAAAATGATACATTTTTAAAGATACAAGACATTAAAGATGTGGCCAGAAAGATGGTTGAGGTCGGTTATCATACTGCATTTCCCTTGGTATATCGCATTATTGAGTTGATTTTGGTGTTACCGGTTGCGACAGCTACAGTTGAAAGAGCTTTTTCTGCAATGGAGACTCTTAAGACGGGTTTGCGTAACAAAATTTGAGATGAGTTTCTCAATGATTGTTTAGTGTGTTACACTGAGAGGGATGTGTTTAAGAGCATCGACAATGAAGTTATAATGCACTATTTTCAGGACATGAAGACTCGCAAAGAAATTCTACCTTCTTTACCGCCTTCGGCGGCAAAGTGACATAGTATTAGTGGCTATTTAGCTATAACATCCTTTTGATGACTACTTAAATTAAATATTTATGTTTCATTGTCATTTTATATGAAGTAAAATGATTCAAACTCTCAATGGTTTTTTGTAAAAGATATATACTACTGTATGAAATTTTTCGCCCCCACCCCGTCCCCCCCTTTGTTGATCAGCTGAATCCGCCACTGTCCACACATGTTGCCTCTACGATTTTATGGCCCCTATCGCATTATTGATCGAGTTGGACAGTTTGCCTATAAGCTTTAGCTCCCACAATGTGTAGCTATCCATAATGTCTTCCATGTGAGCCAATTGAAGATTTGCTACAATCCCTCTGCTACTCCATCCACACTTCCACGGGATATATTGGATTTGGTGAAATCTAAAGAGCCTGAAGCGATTTTGGACAGAAAGATGATCAATAGACATAATGCCGCTGTCACAAAGATCCTCGTGCAATGAAAAGGCTATCCGATCGAGCAAGCTACATGGGAGTTTTATTAGGATTTTATTTCTAAATATCCTGACTTGCATCCTCGAGGACAAGGATGTTACGAAAGGGGGAGTATTGTGATAGGTTCAAGTCAGTTTATTTTACAATCGGGTCAAGTCTTTAGTTTGTTTAATCGGGTCAAGTTTATTCAAATTGTTAATGGGTCAGATTTGGTTATGTAAACACGCGCACTACAAGGCTCTTCTCCCAAAGCGTGTGAACTGATGAACCCAAAAGCTCAAGAATGAGGCTAAACGAGAGAAGATGATGATGATGATCCCTAACCTTGCATCCCAATGGACAAAACCGAAATGAGTTCAGCACCCACAGATTTTACAAATGTTTGATACTGCTTTCCCAGATTTGGGCTGTTGATCACGTAACAGGTTATGTCCTGCATTTTCTGAAACTCCCACAGCATCATGGTATGCTGATCTTCTTACCTGTTTGATCAATTAACGAACCAGCATCGACCCATTATTAAAAACTTAACAAAAGACTCAACTTTGAAAATGAACCTACAGACAAAATGCAGACTTAGATGGTGATGAAATTGGTAACTGAATGACAGAATGGTCCCTGCGTTCACTTCCGGCAGCGTCGGCGGTGGTCCGTCCAACAGGACTCTAACACAAAAATAGTACATGAAGTTTCCTCGCTCTATTTGAATCATACAGAAAGGCTATCAGTCAATCATCCCAGGCCTGTAGTTCCTTCAATGAAGATCTAAGTTGACAACAATTTATAAGGCGTCTGGAAATTTAAGTCAAAATTGGCAGATTTCAGAATCTTTCTCCGGCATTCATACTTCCAATTTCTGTAGCAAATCAAAAGATCCAGTGCCGAGTTTCACAGGCATCCCAAGGCAGATTCTCGAAGAGGGAGTTTCGAGGGAATCTGTTTGTCCAAGGGAAGCGGCTTCAACGATGAACCTTGAAGCCGTTTCAAAAGACATCTTACTGAACGGAGATACTGACTCAGCAATTCTCCCGCTTCTGCTCAACGGCTGATACTGACCATTAAATGTCATGAAATCAGCTATTACGCTCAGGTGACGGTAATCAATTTTGATACCATATAGACCGAACACATTCTGGATCTCCAAAATTATGGATTCCCTGGCTGCTTCTACTCCGTATGTCTTCAACACAGCTTGAATATTGTTGGAGTACAGATATCTTAAATCCAGATCAGCATCCATATTCCAGAATGTCATGAAGGCCAATCCAGCTGCATGTAAAGCCGGCAGATGTTCTTTCTCGGCAGGTTTCAGAACTTCCCTCTTCTTGGGATTGTCCCCAAAGTAAAGTACCTGACGATCAGCACAGTTAACTTGCCGGCACTCAACAATCTGACCGGCATTCTTTAGGTCAATTTTTCCAGCTGTGGTTTGAGCAATCTGAAACAAGTACACAACAATTAATAACAATTCAACCTGACAGGGCAAAATTTACAGCAAGACAGCAGAACGATGACTATAATACAAAAGTTAATTGAGCAACACGGTAGTTCTCGTTAATATTGTAGGTGGCGTTAGCCATTAGCTCTCTTTGTGATATGATTGGCCCCTGAGAGAATAGTTTGCACCAAAAGAAACAACACCACCCGTTTATGGCTGGTCAGCTATGTGGCTAATCAGAAGACAAGCAATTCTGAGAAAAATCAACTTACAAAATTAAAGGTAGATGGAGTAGATTAGGGAGGTTGCTGAGGATTACCTGAGCCAGTAAAATATGTGGTTTGTCCTTCAGTTTGAAATGCACCTCAAAATGGGATCTTTTACCTTCTATAAAAGCAATCATTTCATGTTCAGTTGTGTCTTTCTCCTTGATCTTATCCTTTGATGACGAGACTCTGGAGGGTTCATTTTCATTTAACTCAGCATCATTCTCATGATTATCTGTGTGCTGCTGTGAAGATTCAGTTTTCCCTGATGAAACTTCACGTTTTTCGTTTTCATTTACATCAGCATCTTCATCACTATCCATATTTGTGTCATCTTTATGTACCCTACCTTCACTGCTCAGACTTGTTTCTTCAGCATCATCATCGTCAACTGCAAATCCAGATTTCCCAGGCTCACTCTGCTCATCTCCCGACCCCTCATAATCTACCTCATCTGTCACTTGCTGTTTTTTCTTTTGTTTGTCATAACCGAAATCATCCGCATCCCCTTCATCGTCATCAACTTCATCACCCTCATCTGCATCATTTTTGACCTTATCATTCTGCTGTGTGGCATTTTCAATCTCTTCGTTGTTTTCGGAACTCTCTGTCTGAGATTGCGCAGCATTCTTTATCCCACTAATTCTGGAGAGCATGGCCAAATGATTTTCAATGGCAGTGACCAATTTCTTCAAATAAATCCCTCTTAAGGCTGTTTGGCAATTTGATAATGTAATAGTAATATGAGGAGGAAAGACTTCGGGTTTGTAAAGCTTTATCCTAAGCTTATAAATACAGGATATCTCTCCATCTGAAACAGAGAATGGTACAGCACACACTTCCATGCTCTTAATCACATCTGCTAAAGTCACTTTCTTCAACCTTGAAGCAAGAGCTTTTGCATCGTCCCTAAGCACAACAACAATGTCAGGTTTTCAGTAGCCATTTGTTTAGTGATATATAGGGTCCAAACCCTAAATTTCAACCAGGGAGCAGACATCACAAAACAAAACTCACTTGGACTTTCCTTTGAGCAAGGGGCATGTCATAATAGGTGTCTTCAAATCAATAGAAGCAGTCATCAAAATCTCCTGTAAGCGAGGAATCCCAAGTGTAACATTACTTTCTCCACGCCCCGCCAGATGGAAAGTGTTCAACCTGATATACAAGTCAATCAAATTAGGATGTTGCAATAAGACCAAAAAATATGGAAAACACAAAAAGTTTGCTGAGATTTGTTGTAACAGATCTTACGTCATCTGGGTGGATGGTTCTCCAACAGATTGAGCAGCAATAACTCCAACAGGCTCCCCTGGTTGCGCGAGACTTGAGAAGTACTTCTGTTTGATGAACTCCATAAAGTCAGTATGTGCTATGGTTTTACGTTTCTCTAAGCGAGGAAGCTGGATATTTTCATTACGCAGTTCTTCAATAAATTTTGTAGCTTCACGCCAAATGAGTTTCGGTAATTTCTTGATATAATCATTAGACTTCGAATACTCAGGATCAAACTTTTCAAGGAGGACTTGCTGATTCTGGAAAAATGATAAAAACTCAAGTCATATCATATATCTCTTTAAACATGGGAAACAAGAATACAATACAGAATATATCCTTCTTACTTCTTTCAGTTGTTGAAACTTCAGTAAAAAGCTCGTTAGATGTACATCCACACCATCTTCACCGTACTGAAACTGAATGATAGAGCCGTCTGCATCGCGAACAGTGTGATCATAACATACTTTTAGACCCTCAAGATTCTTAATAATACACCTCTGCAGATATCCACTGCGAGATGTTTTCACTGCTGTGTCAACCAGTCTGCATACAAGGCAAATGGATATTATTTACTCAACCACGAAAATGAAAAGAAATGAATAGCTATACCAAAATAGAAGACTTAAACTGACTTGAAATACTAAACAAATACCATCCGCAGCTAAAAATCATCCAACGAAATAAACTGACTTTACAATAAATACATAATATTAAAGCAAAACGCAGGATGACTTCAGAAGAACCAACGGAAATGAAAAGTGGTTGACATTCTGATGGATCAATTTACCCTTCACGCCCAGCCATGCAGTGGAAGTAATACTCTTGAGGACGGAGTCCATTTAGAAAGTTGTCACTAATGAAGCCACCAGAACGAGAAGTGCAGTCCCAAGGAATAAAACATGGTAGAGTCTTTCCAGAAGCCATTCGAGGAACTCGTTTTCCTTCCAAGTCTTGTTGTCCCAATAAAGAAGATACTTGCTGAAGGTTAGCCTGATGGATCAAGTATCGACAAACAGTTAGTTTTGATGAGTAAAGTGGGAAAAAAATTATGATTATGCCTATCTTCATGTGGCTGTTATATGCAAATAGCTCTATCGGTTTTGAAAGAAATATTTTGCTCATATGGTGGGGGTAACTCTTATAGTCTTATTCCTCACTAGTTCCTTTTCTTTAATAGATATCAATCAATAAAAATCTACAGTAATAAAGAAAGTAAGGTAAATCAGCACATACTACATACAGAAGCCACACCTTTTAACTTCACATCAGTATAAATTTACGAGCAAATAATTTATTTAAATAAGTCATCACATGCCAACCCAACTTACCGCACCACCTTTGGCCCCGCTAGTAGTCATAAGGGAGAAGCAGTTCTTCGGAAAAGGTTTCAGTAAACCATTAGGAAATAAATCTTTGTTGATATTGTTAACTAGTGTATTAAGCTTGCCACGCATTTCACCGTCCAAGTTTGCTACAGCAGAATCTCCACGACTACGTATAGCCTTTTCAACCTCCATTTGCAGCTTTAAAGGTTCTACCAATGGAAAATTAAACAGCAGTGACATTCTAAATAATAGATGTTAAAATGACTCATACTAGGAAATGTAAGTGCAATTTTATTTGTATTTCACCTACGTTTTCAAATGGACAACTTGATATCAAATAGTGCATTGAATCACATATGGGCCATGGCTTTGGTAAATTAAACTCATATTTCAAAAGAATAACAGTGTACGGGCTAAGGCAGGAACTGGTCTCTGAAACTAGCATATTAAACCTTAGTAAAAGAAAAATTACATTCCTATCATTTCATCACTGCTCAACCAAACCTTTCTAGTACAAAAAAATATAAATCAGATAAACAAGCACCTTGTCTTTAAAAAAAATTGAGGTAACTTGCAGTAGAAAGTTCCCACAGTTTGACATAAAACCATAAAGGTCTCAAGAAAATGGGGCAGCTCAGATAGGCATACCTATTTCACCATATTTTGCTTTAACAAAGGCACAGTGGACTTCTTCACCATTTGTCCTGCATTCTTCGAGTTTTTCTTTCATTTCCTTGTCGCGCCTCTCTAAAATCAAAAGGTCATCCACCCCACAAGTGAATCCGTGCATCTAATTCATGAGTATATATTAGTCAACATTTGCAGGGTCATAATATTGTTGTAACTGCGCGATCTGATATCTGAAATGGAAGAGTGGATAACAGAAGATAACCTGCAAAAATAAAGTGAATAGGCGACTGAAGGCAGAGAGCAATTTGCCAGCAGTGCTCGATCCATAAAGTTCCTGTACTGTGTGAACTAAGCCATAGTTTCCAAATTGAGCTTTGTCAATGACACCGCGCACCAACTCATTTTCAAGAACTAAAATGGATTCTTCACCAAGGGGATTTCTTTTATGTTTAGCCATCTGGACACCACTCTTTCCGTCATCGCTATTTTTGCTCTTTTCTTTCTTTGAACTATTTCCATCTACCACTTGTGTAACAGGTTTATCATTTGCCAAATAACCTCCAAAATACTCGCTAGGGATTTTTCCTTCTTTCTCAACGTTAAATTTTGCATGGCCCTTAGTAATATGATTCAGCAAAGCAGTGATTACCTGAAAGTTACAAACACTGATAGGTATTAAATGTCATTCAACTAAAGTAGCACCTGAATAAGAATATTATAAGTCGCAAGGTTCGGCAAATGATAACGAAAACATAACAAGTTATCCATATCCAAATTATATTGGAGTTTAGCATCAAATACAAGCTCGTTGTGTACATAAATAACCTGTTTGCCAGTCCACAGAGGCTTGGGTTTCCATATTGCAGGGGGTGCAAACTCCAACTCATCTTCAGAAACAACATGCACCTTCTGGCCGGGTTTGTCAAAGAATGTTGGCTGACAAGATGAGGACACCCCACAACCATACAAAAGTTGATTGTACTCATCACGATTCAAAAAGGTATCCTTCTTGGTAAGAAGAACTGCGCTTACTATATGATCCTGCAATGCAATATTTGATACGTGCAACTGCAAGTAAATCTCAAATAACAAGACAGTAATTCTGTAAACTAAAAAGTAAGATGTGTTAATCTGCATTTGCACTTCTATACTATCCTGAAACTTGCTAATACCTGAATGAGGCCTCTAATAGTTTCACCACGAGTTGGGACTATATACTGATTGTCAGCATTCACAAGGTTTTCACCCTCTGATCTAGATATTTCATCTTGCGGGAAGTGTACATTCATTTCATCACCATCAAAATCAGCATTGTACGCACTGCAACAAAGATATAGCACATGTTTTTGATACAGGCTTGCAAGTCAAATTTTAAAGAGCATTTAGACCTTGAATATGAAAATTAAATAACTATTTTAACAACCTGCAATTTGCGTAATGCATACGTAACGTCTTTTCCCCAGGCAAAACACGAACTTTATGAGCCATTATACTTGGTTTGTGAAGAGTAGGCTGTAAAAACAAAAAACATATTAATAGAAGTTGAGGTGTATTTTTATTTTGGCTAGATGACGTTTGACACATTAGCAAGCATCAAGTCCAAAAGGATCCAATCCACAATTGTCATGAAATATTGAACGCCATGAGGTAACTATCAATCATCTAGATGGAAAATTTGCAAATAAAGCATGTGCATGTATGTGGGACCTGTCGATTGACTAGCACAATGTCACCATTTTGCAAGTGTCGATATACATATTTGCCTTCGTAGTTGTATTCAGAGTTGCTTGCTACTCCTCTAGAAGAGGGTAATCTGTTGGCTCGAGCCTTTAGCTGTTTCTGATTAAATTTCAACAAGCTCTCTGGAACAGAGTTTTCAACATAATGCGTTGCTCCAGGATGGACTGCAGGGCCATTAATGATTGCTTTCCTTAACTTCTCAGCATTCCACGGAGTCACTCTCTAAAAAAAAATTGCAGTGTCAACTTTCAAAACAATGGTAATTTTTTCATATGTAAGAGACTGACACATGGGAAAGAGAACACGTCCGACCTCTGCAAAATTATGACTGAAATATCACATCAATTATATAAAATAACAAAAATACAGTGTGTGTGCTGACACATCACTTTCGTCAATATTGGAATACTTATGAATCTCCCTTAGGTATTGTTAGCTTTTTTCTAGTTATGCCATTGTGTGGATGCCATCTATATAGTTCTGAGCTCTCACAGTTATTGTGACTACATAGTTCAGATATTGATCATTTTATCATGAAATACTCCCGCAAAAACACATCATGTAACTTCCTAAAAGATTTTTACAGATGCATCATAAATGAAGGAAATCATATATGCAACCAAATTCAATGCATTGCTACTATCTAAGTTATGATGCCCGCGAATTCGTTTTACCCTTAAGCTACTAATGTTCTTTTAATAATTAATTAAGAAAAAAACAACTTATACAATTTACTTATACCGCTGTCCTACGATGTGCTGATTCCATTTATTCAGTCATGAACGTAAAATTTTCAATAAATGAAGTCATAGTTGTCGTAGAGGATATCCTGGCTTTGATGTCAGTAAAGAGGGATAGTCTAATGCAAACTTCTAATAATTAATGATGTTGGCTCAAGATAAAACATCAGTACACATCCTATGACGAAAATACATAAAAAACCAATATAATAAAAGCCAACAAAGACAGTTCTGACATCTTTTTTACCTCAGGATAGGTCAGCCTTAATGCAAAATGTGGAGGAATTCCTATCTCATTGACAGCCAAATATGGATCAGGGGATATGACAGAACGGCATGCAAAATTAACTCTCTTTCCCATCATCTTTTGGCGGAATATACCCATTTTCTTTTCCAGTAACTGACAAATACCAGAAGCCATTTCTTTTTGGCCCTGACCTGCTACCAAGAAAGGTTTGTTAAAGGAAATGACTAAGAAGCAATAAAAGCACAACTCATTTACAGTTGCATAGTATTAGTTTGGGGAACACATGCCTATTCTATCAGAACCCTTAATGCTTGATAAAAGTTCTCTAACTGCACTTATTATTTTCCAAAATCAAGTAACAAGCAGAACCATAAGTACAACCAATTAAGAAGTGAAATCAGTACAGATGAATGCAAATAATATAGAAAATGAACTAGAATATATTAACAAGGTTTAGCCATAAGTTTTAGTATTCTATATAGTATCTCAATTAATTTTATAGAAGTCATTTTCAGAATTTTCAATTTTTAAATGTAAGTCAAAATCAAAGAGAAGAATTGTCATACCCATTGTACACATATATATTTGGGACCTCAACTTCCCATCCGTGGAACACATTGATAAATTAAAATCACTAGACCACATCTCTTGCAATTTTTAATTAAAAATTGGATAAAAGAGCTGTAGAATTTCAACTAAGAGTCTATCTTTATATAACTTGAATGGCATTTGAATAGCCATGAAACTAGATTTGTTTCTAAGAACTTATGGAAGAACGAATAAGGATTTGAAGATCGTGTTTAACATATGCTAACCTTTTGCAGTTTTATTATCAAACAGCACATTTATGGATTGTTGCAGTCCCATCCACCTTTGTACCAAGTTTTCGTGACCTGAGTTGTTTGCATGAGCATTCATCAGCTCCATGTTTGACACAATTACTTTACCTAATAACACAGTTTGTGGATGCTCCATTATCTGTCAAAACAATGAGGAAAATTAGACATCAATCACATAACAATCGTCCAAGCTATATAGAATATATATGAGCAAGAACATTCACATCATAAATAAATATACAAATAAAAAAAATCAAATGAGAACAATCAGATCTAATACAAAAAAAGACATCTCAACAAGCCACTAAAAACTCATCTATGCGTTTGTTATTTTTCTGATCCGACTATTGGTGTGATATGACATAAATATAGGTCATGTAGGTCAAATCTCATTACAGTCGAGTTCCATCTGTAAACTACCCAGCCTATATGAGTTTAAGCACTAACTTTACATTGTAGTTAATAATCTATCAAATTACAGTCGAGGTCCATCTGTAACCTACCCAACCTATTTGATGCGGAATTTTCACATCAAATAATAATGACTGTGAAGGAATAGTAGATACAGATTACACCAGTTTTCTCAAAACTGGCTCACATAAGAATGAATCGCCTGCAATGTCTTAATATATACATATAATGATCAAGTAGGATGATATTTTTGCATGTTCACATATATGCAGGGAGCAGTGTGAAACCACTCCAAAGTCACTGTTCTTTCAAAGCTCTCAAGTGAAACAAAAAGCTGTGCAAGATTACTTACAGAATCTCCTCCTTTAGAAGGAGGACGGAATTTGATAGGGGGTACAAGAATCGCCTCAAGGAAAAACATTAAATAACCCTCTGATATGTTATCAAGGAATTGATTGCCTTGTATATTGCAAATGAAGCAACAGAGTTGAGTCTCCTTCTCCCATAGATCTTTCATTATGCTTGCAACCTGCAATCAGAAGTCCAGAAGCCAACCCTTTAAATACCGACAACAATGCGACTTTAGAAAATTACTAGCAGTTTCTTCATCAGATGATGTTTGAGTACATATATATCCATTTGATGAAAATTGGTATACCTCTGTAGGTAAAAGAGGCCCTGAGAGGGCTTTCTTTTGCTTGAAATACTCATCTACTTGTTTATTCTTACTTTTATTGTGTCCTTTCGCCATAATATCTTCATTTGGTATCACTTCGTTTATTTCAACACATGTTCCTACAGGCAATATGTCATCAGCATCTTCTAACTCTGATAAATTATTCTCCTGTATTTTACCAACAGCTGAATCGTCCAATGTACACCCCCGGATGGCGTTTTCTCTGAGTGCCTTGTCAGCCATAGCACGCTGTGTACAATGAAATATGGATACAAATTAGTAAGAGAACTAGTAAATGCTTATATAATCATGGCAACTTCAACCATATAGTAAAGTAAAGGAGGGAGGAAACAAAATAACAGTAACTTAATTGGCATGTAAAGCAGCACAGTCAGAATATCAACAAATTGCAATAATTTAGCTAAGCTTTTGTCTTCATCTTTTAATCAGGAATGTTGGGCACAATCATAACTCACAATCTAACGGCTTAAATGGAAAAGAACCAGAGCTCCATTGAGTGAAGTTGCAAGGATCAATGCACAAATTGATTTAATAGCAAAAAAGTTATCTATTGAGGACCAAGACCATAAGCTAACGTCAAAGACACAAGTAACTGTGCAAAAGTGTAGATAACAAATTTTAGTTTCACTGAAATGTAAAAAAAGAAGCAGAATTTTACCAAATGAAACCAGCCAAACGTAGGCTTAGTTACTTCAGGATTTTTGGCCCCGCATTGCCTACATTTTTTACTTTTCGTCTTCAAAAACTTGTTTAGCACAGACATTGCTTCCTTCAAATGATAAGAAGTCCACTTCTGATGTCCCAAATTATCTACACTCCCACTGTCTGCACCTGATAGTTCTGTAGAGCATGATATAGCACTCCCATCACTTTCCTCCGATACTGACCTGTCATTTTCTGGTGCTATAGTTACACTCTTTGCCTTTACAATTTCGCTCTTGGATATTAATTTCAACCGGTTGACACATTGATCAACCTATTAGTTAGATTTCCCAGAAAAGTAGTCAGTGAAGAAAAAAAATATATCAATACATAGGAATTGGGGAATACAAGAAGACAGAATAAGACAAATTCCACCACCAAATAAACAAACACCAGGCTGTATTGAATAAGTACCTCCTCTTTATTGGCCTTGAAACGATGACAGATAAAACATGTCCTCTGTAGAATGGTATGAAGCATGTCGAATAACAAAGGATTGTAAACAGGAAAAATCAAATCAACATGCCCACAATGACCAGGGCACTGTCGTGAATGCTGCCCACACGATTTGCAACTGCAAAAGAGTTATAATGACAATTATCGAAAATTGTGAAATTGGTATGCAGAAAGCAACATTATTTTCCTTAATGAAATTCAACAGAGGCTGAAACTATTGATTACAAGTGCAAAGCAACAATGCCCTTGAAAACAATAAAAATATAATCAAAATCCAATTGAAAACAGTTTTTCCTGTACCGATTGTCACGTTGTCATTGCCACCACCACCCTTAAAAATTCACATAAAGGGGAAATAAAATAAACATTTTACTTTACAGTAGATCTGATCGTCATGCAACTCAAAATGAGCATACGAAACCAAAACACACCAATTGGATGCTCATGTCCAGCAGACATTCAGTCTACTTCATTCCCCATTTCCCAAAATATAACCTTTTCAGTTGCAGATCGATCCATGGGTAGTGGTTTGGGTGTAGTTTCTCTTCTGATTGTGGGAAAAACAAAATAAACTTAATATAATTACCATGAAAGTTTCAAAAACTACACTTACCCTCTATGTATATAGACATACACATACGTCGCTACTAAAATTTGAAAATTCCCCATTACTTTTAATGTTAATATTCATAAAGTATATAAAATTCCCTACTAGTGTTTTGAACGACACCATGTTATGACTGAATTAAAAGTAATTTTCATTCATTGCATACAACTTGTGTAGGTGATTTAAAGGGAAGGGTAAAGAGGTCACTCTCATTGTGGTCCCAATTGTTGAAGATCTAGAATGGGGAGGCTGCGAAGGACTGAATAGGGTGAAATACAAAACTGATTTAACAGGCAGGAAAAAACACAATCAGTCCTCAGCAAACTCAACTTCATACATAGTCAGCGCACAATACATTGGCATAAATGGTAAAGAACCATAGGCCCATCCTAAAAAAGTAAAAACCAGTCTAATGTCTACTCTTTCTTGAAGTGATGATGTCATGCTGCTTTGCCTTGCATTGAGATAGATCTCAGTATAATTTCTTTAATGTATAATAAAATACTCCAACTCCTGCATGTTTCACGAGCTACTAGTTACGTGTCCTGATTACTTCATATCATGAGAATTTAACAAGCACATGCCTATGTTACCAACTTAACGATGAAGCTACAGACCATGAATAACTTGTCAATTAGAAGCTAAAATGAATCTTGAGTGGTGTAGCGAAACCACCATGCGTGGTGACGATCACCAAGAAAGACATAAATCAAACAGTAAAACAAAACCTTTTTTGGGAAACTTTACACTACTTGACCTGCACAAAATGTAATCAATGAGTTATTCAAGAAACTTACACTTCTCTATCGGTTAGAGGCCCCATGGCAGGATCATACAATCCACCATTCAAACGTGTACCCACCATATCCAACAATCCGGCATTAGTAAGTCTCACTAAACTATGTTTCCTCACTTCTTCAGTTGTAAAGAAACCAAACCTCACGCTCTCCACGGTCTCGGTTGCACCCTGCAACATTCCCCCTAATTAGGTACAAGCCAAAACTAATCAAATTCTAACACGTGCTAATATCTTTCAAGCTTTCACCAACAAGTCACATTACCCCCTCCGAAATCTTTCAAGCTTTCACAATAGCATCAAACTTCTCTAATTAAAAAAGAAATAGACAAGCACAAAAATCACTAATAAAAACTATAACAAAAATTCCTCCTTCAATGTTTCCAAAACCAAATTGCTTCTCCCGCAGACCCTAACACTACCAACTAAATACAAAAACTCTCAATATTGAACACCAAGATTGATTTTACAAGGATGAGTAGTCATAAAAACATCAAGGGAGAGAATTCCGGATAGCACCTCCATAACTTGAGCCCGGCGAGCAGAGGCCGCGGCGGCAGAGGAAGCAAACGACCTCTTAGGCTGTACGAAAAAGTAACCGGATAATCAACTAGACAATTGAAGTTGAATTCAATCAGACAATCTCCTAGTTCGCTGCTTCGTGCTGTGCGACACGAGAAGCAGAGTGGCTGCTGCTGTCTAGGGTTGTATTTGTACATGAATGCGCGCAAACGGAAACCTAATCAAGATCCGGGTCAAGCTGGTCCGGACCCGGTTTCAGTTTGACCCGAAGGGGCATAATGTCTAATTATTTATTTAATCATATTAATCGGAAATGCTTCGTTGCTTCGCCGACCAATAGGACATCGTCACGTGTCCATGTCGATTAAATTTCAACCGAATACGTCGACAAAATCCATCTCCAGAGATGAAAGCACCACGCTGAGAGACAAACGAGAGGAAATCGAGAATTCAATCGGAGATCCGATCGAGCCCGAAACATCGTTGGTCCTTTGGTGGTCTTGGAATCGTTTGGATTGTTTAGGATTTCGCTTGTGTTTGATTGGTTTGGTAGCCCGCTTGTCGAAGAACTCCTCGAGCCATGTTTAGGTTCTGGTATGTGCTGTCAGGTGTCAGCTTTCGGGTTTTGAAAATTCTTGTTGATGAGTTTCCTGACTTGAATTGCTGGCTGTATTAGTTTTTTATATATTTCGATTTTGGTTTTCAATTTAGGGTTTTTTTTCTTGAATCAATTTTGTGTAATTTTGTAAGCGTGTTTGTCGTGGTGGAGGATTGTTGTATGGATAGTTTATGAAACTGTGAGCAGTTTTGGATTATTATTATTTTTTGAACTAGGGTTGCCTTGCTGATGATCAAGATTGTTAACTCGTATCCAATTTATTGCTTGGATCAACTTTGGGTAATTTTATGTATGACTGTTTATTAACTGAAAAAAAGAAGATATGATTGTCTTAGGTGGAGAATTGGTGTATATCTAGTAATAGGTTGTGAAACTGTTTGCAGGGGGTCGCAGGAACCAGAAGCTCAATCACGTCCACAGGACAGTTTGTCGCAATCCTCTTGGTTCCCTTCTTCAGCTGGTGGTACGCCAACTTCGTCCCGCCCGTCAACACCGACTGGCAGCAATTCCAGCAGCTTTAACTCTCATACGCCCCATACTTCGTCACATGTCTCTCCTGCTGAAGCTGCTGGAATTATTAATAAGCTAAAAGATAAAAGGTAAGTTTCTTATTCTGAATTGCATAACATGTAAATGGTCTACGAGAAAGGGGGCTTCATGAACTGGGCATGTAACTTACAAATCATTAGCTGTGCATAAAACATAGCACACAATTGAACCTCAATCAGCTGTTAAAAGTTTATGAAGTACAATGTTTCTATGGGTCGTTGTGTGTTTTTGTATCAAAGAACAGTAATCTAGGAAGATCGGAAATTTATTCCTGTTTTGATAATTGCTACAGGTATATTAAGCTGATACTTAGAAACCAAAGTGCGGTTTTTAGTAACAAGTTTTTCAAATAAAGTCGCTGAAAATGTTTAGATTGTTTACTTTTTGTCAAATTGTTTGATTTATCTCCTATAGACTGCTCATTCATGTTCAAATTGTGCAGTGTTGAAGAGTTACGGAAGCTTTTGTCAGATAAGGATGCTTACAATCAATTCATACATTCACTTGATCATGTGAAAATTCAGGATAATGTAAGTTATTTTGTTGTTTTTAAACTCGATGCATCCATGTTACTACATTTCTGTGTACTATGTTTTCTCTTGTCAAATGTAATCTGTGACACTGTGGGGTTTTTCTAGCTTTGTGCAATTTTCATTGGTCAGTTTAGAATACTTTCCTATCCTCTGCAAGAAACTAGGGCCTTGTTTGTAAGTTTGGAGTGGAAGAAAGTAAAGGGTTTGAACAAGAAGAAAAGAGAGGGGAGGAAAAGATTTCATGGGATACTAATGAAAGCGGATCCGAGGATTTAAATGGAATTGAAAAGATTCATTTGACATAGTGTTAAGAGTTTATAGGTGATTTTAAGATTTTATCATTAAGTATATGAATCAGTATGTCTAAAGAGCAATTTTTAATAAAAATATTAAGACCAAAAAGGTGAATAGGGAGATCTACAATTTACTATTGCTGAGAATTTAATCTCCATCACAATCCTCCCAAACCAGACAGATTTAAAAGCAAATTTAAATGAGATTCAAATCCCCTCCAATTCCTTCCCTATCTTCTTCACTAAAATGAATCAAAATACATGCTCTCTTTTCTGCTATTTTTTTCCTTTCTAGTCAATCAAGGTGTAAATGAGAGTGTCTTGTTGGGGGGTCAAACTGTTTAAAGAGCTTCGAACTTAAGTGATACTTATCGATAACGATCAACACCTAACAGGTTCGGAATTTGCACATGGCAGTGTTGATCATGTATGCGAAAGTCTTTTTCCTGTATCAGTGTTTGCAAACATTAGTTCACGAAAAAAATAATTTTTTATCTTGTCAATAGTTATTTTTGCTGTCGATATGGACCATCGTTTAAATAACTTTTTTCCTTCCCACTTACAGTTACGAGATGAACTTCGGAGAGAGACTCTGCAGCTCATCAGTAAGTTGGATGATTTTATTTGTACTCTTTCTAGTGGCACCTTGGTTCCTTTCAAAATTTCATGCTAAATTGTTTTGAATGAGCAGGAGAAAATTTGGAAAAGGAGCCCCAGATAATGGAGCTGCGGAACCAGGTATGTTTTGAAAATAGTATGTCCTTGTGCTGTGTAAGCCCCATTTCTGTGTTGCTTAGTTAGCCCCTCTTAACAAATATCTCCATGGTCACAGTGCCGTATCATCCGGACCACTGAATTGGCTGCAGCCCAGGAAAAGCTAAGTGAACTAGAAAAGCAAAAGGAGGAAACATTAAAAGCGTATTCCCCTGCATCCTTGCTCCAGAAACTTCAAGGTAATGAAATGACAATATGACCAGGAATGCTTGGTGATTGCGTAATTAATAGGCCACACAGCTCTACTGTGTTGTACTCTCTTGAGTACATAAACTATGGCCAAATTTCTTAGTACTATATGATTAACTTTTTATGAATCCGTCGAGTTGAAAGTGCAAGTAAAAAACATGCGTCCGCTAATCTCTGTGTTGCTATTATCTCAGAGGTCAATGAGAAAACAGAAGAGGAATCAGAAGCTCTCCACAAGCAGCTTCTTGATAGGGAGATTGACATACCAACTTTTGTGCAAAAATACAAGAAGCTGCGCACCACCTACCACAGGCGATCACTGGTCCATATTGCTGCCAAGACGTCAACAGGTGCACATTGAGCCCATACCACCGAGACTATCACTTGCTGCCTCTGTGAAGACATCGAACTGGTATACCGTATACATTGAAACCAGTGCCACCTCACCATTACAGTACCTTGATTTTTTGTAATGGATGTGAGCTTTTCATGTACAAATGTTGAATGGCCTTCAGTGTGACCTTCAACAATATTCGCCATTCAACAATCTTGTTTCTTATCTCTTTGTTCAGTTCAACCCACTCAGGCGCGCATTTGTTAGAATCCTCCTATACAATGTATCCTCACCAGGATCCACATGAGAATTGCTGGCTTCCCTTTCCCGGGCAAATTCTCCAAGTCTCCCTCCAACATTGGTCATCTCACTCTCCCACCTTAGGCAGAATCACAATTCCAAAAACTCACTAACATCATCATATCCAAATTTAATTAGAAATAATAAATTAAAACATTATATTATCTTCCAGAATATAGAAATATTACTATCTAATGTAATAGTGAGAAGCATCAAGAGTTCGCTAATTAAGAAACGAAAATGCGATGTAAAATGGACTTTCGGGTAACTTTAAAAACCATGGCCCACATAGATTTTTTTTCAGAATGCAAGAATAAAAAGAAATTATGTATAGATATGTAAAGAGTGCATCTGATACGATACAAAAAAAAAAAGAATAAATAGATAACAATAAATTAAAAAACTAAGCTACCCTTTTTTAAAATATATTAATAATATTATCTAATAAAATTTACTCCTTCAGCTTCATTTTACAATTCCAATTATCAAAACACTTTTCGCTAAATTCAAATATGCTTTCTCAATGTACTAATTTCTCAATTGTGTTCAATCAAACATGATTTTATTCCGTTATCGTGCTCAAGTTTTTTTTTTAAAGTAGAATCCTTCATTTTCCGTTAAAGTTGTTCTGTAATGTTTAATACATCCGCGGCGATAAGCTCGATGAGCAGTCCATTCATAATCTTGCACTGCATCAATTTTCCTTATACCAATTCGAAATTACGCACAACTTATCACGGTCTGTCACACCCTCTCGTATGCACTTCATAAACTATTTCCAACTTGTATTATGCTCGCTCTTCACCAAAGCAAATGCAACCGACAATATATGGTTATTGGCGTCGAGTGCAACAATGACAAGTAATTTTTCATCTTACTTTTCATATAAATGAGTTCATCAATACACAACACGGGACGATAGTGCTTAAACGCATCAAATGTTGTACCAAAAGCTCAAAATACCTGATTTATGATCATACCTACATTATCTTCATCTTTGTTTGCGATGCCATTTAACAACTGTTTCAAGATTTGATTCTTCAATGCTTGCATAAATCATAGAAGTTTTCTACAAGATTCATCACAATCTCCAAAAATATTTTTTAATGCCTGTTATCTGGTCTCCATGTCTTCAAGTATCAAATTTCATAATCATAATCCTTGAAGATTCTTGCTCTTATTTCAGCAAATCTTTCGCTAATCACACCCCAATTTCCATGGCTATGAAATGTCGCGTCAGATGGACATTCTCTTTTGAGTTGTAGTTATTATTGCAAACATGATCCCTTCAGTATTTTGTAACCTCCAATATGATGAGTTTTTTTTCCATCATTATGTGAATCCTCCATGGACGGTCATCATCTCCTTCTACATAATGAAGAACAATAACCGAAAGGCTGACTCCTTTGTCAAATATTCAACATGGTTCAATATAGAATATTTCTAAACAACATAGGTTGCATCAGTCTTTCTGCTGAATGTAGCTCTCACCCCCAAGTGCCCCAAATTATCCATAATTACCACTCAAACACTCATTAACTGGGCCATTGCATCCCACGTCGAGACATCATTCAATCTGAGATATCCATATATGTTCAGGTTCATTAACCAAAAAAAACGTTCTCCTTAACAAATTGGTCTAGGAATTCTATTTCATTTCGGTCGAACTCATCCACTATGAGCATGTCCAGTGTTTTCTATTCAGTTTACCTTCCCTAAACAAAAGTTATCGAACAATAAATTCTTCAAACATTATAAAAACTAATTCAACCAAAGTTTTCACCAAATCAACAAATCAATCGGCAACAATTTTATTGGTGAGCTGTTGGAGCCGGGCATCATATATAGTCCCCCTCGTGCCCGTATGTCCATTGCCTAGCTGAAATTTCTTTACTTCTGTGAGTCCTTGCGCCCAATTGGATAGAACATATTCCGATATAGAACCTTTGCAGTCTGTAGATCGCATTGCATATTAGTCTAATTTGTTGTTGTGACTCGGAAAGTTGAGCTTAGGGTTCCATGAAAATAGTTCTGTTGCTATAAGTAGGAGATGTACTTTTAAATGAAAATTGAATTTGTCAAATATGATATTTTTGACACACGTGACGTCACGCGAAAACTTCTTTGAATGAGACAATAACGATAAGTTTTAAAGTTTGGATAGGTGACAAAATGGAAAAGTGATGGAAATTAAGATAGCGGATATTTCATTTCCATATAATAATAATATAAATTACAAAATTTGATGTGGAAATTTGAGCTACACGCGCTGTAGAGAGGCGCGTATCTGTCGAATGGCTCGCACCGGTTCGTATGCAGTATAGTTTCCGCTCCATGCAAACAAACTCCTCTCTTCTCTCTTTCCGTTTCCGTAAACCCAATTAACTTCCCCCAAGTTTTCTTCTCCTCCTCCGAATCGATCGCTGTTTCTGCGTCAACCCGCATTTACAGCCTTCCCTAATCAGAAACGCCTCACCACATTCTCTCTCTCTCTCTCCCGCTCGCTCGCTCTCTCGATCGATCGCTGCCTTGTGAGTCATTTCTAGGGTTTCCGATCGACAATGGAGGCCGCCGCTGCTAACGTCGCGCCGTCGATGATCGCTATGTCGTCGCTTTACGTTGGCGATCTGCACCCTGACATCACTGATGAGCAACTTGTTCGGGCGTTTAGCGAGTTTACGAGCTTGGCGTCTGTGCGGATTTGTAGAGATTCCAGGACTAATAGGTCGCTTGGCTATGGGTATCTTAACTTCCTCAGCGCTCACGATGGTATGGATTTTCGATTTATTTTCTTTACTTTTGTTTTCGTTGTTTGATTTCTTGGTACTTGCGCCTTTGTCATTGATGCGTTGCTTCTGACTCTTGATTTGAGGTTTTTTTGTCTTTTGATTTTGATGGCTGATTTTTTTTTGTTTGGAAAATGTGGTTGATATCTGCCTTTTGATTGCAGTGCTTGTTTATGTTCATTAAGTTTGGTTTGTCTTTCCAGATCAGTAATTGGAAGAATATGCACCTGTTTCTTGGTTGTTTTTTCCACTAATCTGAAGATGTAATGGGACAATCAAACCGCGTTCTTGTTAGTTCTTGCAATGTTAAAATTGGTATTGTTTGTTTACAGCAAGGAATATTGGATGCTGATGCATGAAAGTTTTGTGTTTGTCGCGTACAAGTACTCTTTGTGACTAGCTTGAACCTCATATACAACACAATCACTTAGCACTTCGGAAACTGAGACCTTGTTCTGTAGTAGTTTGCATTTTTTATAGATTTGCTTAAATAGAATTATGTTGTATTGTTGTTGATTGGATTGATTATGTTGTCCATTTGCAACATAATGAAAACTGATGCTCTTGTTGATATTTTCTTAACTGGTTTTATTGATTTGTTTTGTTGTTGCTTAACCCTGCAATTTGGACTGGACATAGAAATAGGGTTTTTTGTTGTTATAACGGTTAACTGGTTTTAACATGCTCCGTGCTCCGTTATGCACGTGTAATGGTCTGGGAAACTTTCAGTATATCAAGGGAGCCACTAAATCATTTCACATTTGATTTGTGTTGATGTTTAAACAAATAGTTTCTATATGGTTTGCCTTGGAGAAGTATCATTGTCACATTGTTACTACTCTATGTAATTTTGCTTGTCTCAATTTTTTTTTTTCTGGGCAGCTACTCAAGCATTGAAAACTAAGAATCACATCCAACTCAATGGAAAAGCCTTGCGATTAATGTGGTCAAGGCGTGAATCTGATTTCAGAAGGAATGGAATTGGGAATGTGTTTGTTAAGGTGCACCTTGTCAGGAATATTATTTTGAACTTGCTGGTAGTCATGATTTATATCTGAATATGTTCTGCTTTTTGTTATAGAATCTGAGTGAATCCGTAGATCATGAGAAGCTTCAAGACAAGTTTAAGGAATTTGGGAATATCTTGTCTTGCAAAGTGGTCACATCTGAAGATGGATGTAGCAAAGGATATGGTTTTATTCAGTTTGAAACAGAGGATTCTGCTAATTCTGCTATTAAGATGGTGAATGATACTATTTTTTATGGAAAGAAAATGTAATGCACTGTCAACCTCTAGTTCAACTATATATTAGCTTTAATCAAATTATTTATACAACACTAACATTTTGGTTGCAATCCAAAACAGATATGTTGCGCCGCATGTTCGCAAGGCTGATCGGGTTCTTTCCAGTCCTGATGCTCAGTATACAAATCTATATGTGAAGAATCTTGATCTCGATATCACGGAACAAGTATTGCGGGAGAAATTCTCAAAATTCGGAAAAATTTCTAGCCTAGTTATCTCAAAAGATGAACATGAATCTTCCAAAGGTTTTGGATTCGTCAACTTTGAAAACCCGGATGACGCTAGACGGGCAGTCGAAGCTATGAATGGTTTGCAATTTGGTATCCACTCTACTTGGCTCAGCCACTTTGTTGTTCTCGTGGACTTTATATCACACATTGTTTGTTACTGTAATAATGTTGATGTGTTAACCAGGCTCAAAAGTTTTGTATGTCGGACGGGCACAAAAGAAAGCTGAACGCGAACAATTCTTACGCCAACAGTTTGAGGAGAAGCGTATGGAGCAGATTCAGAAATATAAGGTATTTAAAATTTATATTTCTTATCCTGATAAGCAACTTTAGCCCGTGCAAGTAATAAAGTGAAACTTTCAATTCCCGCCGTCTGTGGAATACAGGGTTCTAATGTGTATGTCAAGAACATTGATGATAGTGTCACTGAAGATATGCTCAGAGAACTTTTCAGTCAATGCGGTACAATTACCTCTGCAAAGCTCATGCAAGATGAAAAGGGAATCAGCCGGGGATTTGGATTTGTCTGCTTCTCAACTCCTGAGGAGGCTAGCAAAGCCGTGAGCAAATTTCAGAGTAAGTTTACGATTTAGAACCTATTAAAGTTATGGTTTTGTTGGCATGTCATTTATTTTGCTATTTACAAAATTTTAAGTGACATAGTGATTTAAATCAATTATGTCCTGCAGCTATGGAGTGTGTATCCCGAGATCAGTAATAAGATTATAGTTATGATTATGTTGGTATAGATGATGATGACTAGTAAATGGGCATATATTATTTCAATATCAATTGCAAAATTTCAATTTCAGGGTTCAATTTTAACAATTTGTTACTGATTCCTCAACAGCCTACATGTTTCATAGAAAACCGCTGTATGTTTCCATTGCTCAAAGGAAGGAGGAGAGGCAAACACAGCTTCAAATGCATTATGCTCAAAGATTGTCTGGAATTGTAGGTCAGCCATCACCTCCTGTGATTCAAGGTGGATACCATCCTGTATTCTTTCCAGCCACTCCAGGCGTTATTGCACCTGGTTCTCCACGACCTGGATTCGTGTATCAACCGTCAATGGGCGCACGACCAGGATGGAGGGGAAATAGCTTCTTAACTCCAGCTAGGCCAGTTTTTCAGCCATCCCGACCCCCTATGGTAAGTAGTTTTCATCTGCCAATGAGTGGCCTTTTTAGGCTGATAACACTCTTTTTTTCCATTTGTTTACTTTAGAGTTTAGACTAAGTGCAGGGCATTCTTTTCACAGATGGCCAACAGTCAACGACATCCCCGTCAAATCAGAGGTAGGATGAATAGCCATGCTCCATCAAGGGATTTCAGTAACTTCCAGGTTTGGTCTTAAAATATGCACATGGATCTCATTTTATTACTCTCAAATTGGTGTTTTGAGGTCAATCATATTTTGTATGGATGGTTATTTATGGTCTCTCTATTTGTTTTCTTTGTGTTGTTTGCATTGCAATCTCACCAATCAAGCAGCACTTCTTATGATGTTGGTTTGATTGGGAGACCAACTTAAAGGATGTAGAAACATAGAGGCCTATCCATCATATTGATTTCTTGATTAGCTTAACATTTTTTGTAAGTAAAGTAAAAGTTACTTATTGACCATGCTACTTTTTGTATTTAACATGCAATTTGCAGCCGACTGTACAAGATATGTATGCTCCCAATGGACATCTCCATGATGCGAACAATGGAACTGGTGTACTTTCGCCTATTCCCATTGCTGCTGGAAGACTGGAACCAGGTAATACTGCAGAGTTGAATAGTTTGCTAGCTGCTGCAGCTCCAGCGCAACAGAAATTGATCCTTGGCGACCAACTTTTTCCTCTTGTTGAGCAACGCAAGGTGAGGCCATTAGTCTCAATTTTGGATAATGTCTCAACAAAGGGAAAAATAACTATTTTCTAATAAACAAGAGGCAACCAACATTTACTTATTTAAGTGAAATGTTGAAAACTTATATATGCATTGAATGTAAATGCTATACCTAGCTGCATTTAGCAAAATACAGTGTTTGTATGGTGTTATACTGTCATCTAACTGTAAAACTGGATTTGGTTGCAGCCTGATCTAGCTGCAAAGATAACAGGAATGTTGTTGGAGATGGACAACTCGGAGTTATTACTGTTGCTAGAGTCACCTGATTCTCTGAAGGCAAAGGTAGAGGAAGCTGTTCAGGTCCTAAAACAGGCCAAGACTAATGCGTCCAGCCAAGAGAGTGTCCGCCCCTTTATTTCTGCAGAACAGCAAGTAGCAGTTAACTAATGTAGGCAGGTTCATGAAGGCCAGGGATTGGGGTGGTTTTGGTAGCTCGATAAGTACACCACATGGAAACAATTCTAACTAGGAGTGTGTTTGCTATTGTTCGTTTATTGTTTGTGTACTCAGATGATGTGTGGTTTTCATTCATTCATTCAACCACTGCCCAGTTATGATTGGAATTTTGTGACAAAATTTGGTTTTGAAACAAATATTATTTTTTTTTTACATGCAACACACATTGACACATTTGTATATGGTATGACAAAAATATTACACACTGGAGGCATTTTTGAAATCACATGTTGCACATAGACTCACTCATTGAAAGCATGGTTTGAACTAACAATATGTGTTATTTAGGTGACGGGGCTGGAGCAGGGGCAGGTCCACCGGAACCTGCGAATATGCTTTCAAAGAGCTTGTTGGCTAGAACAACATTTGCTGCATCAGAGGGATGAAATGCATCCCAGAAAACATAGTCCTTCCTGTTCTTGCACAGTTTTGAATTCGGGAGACACAGTCCGCCCACTGTTGTGTCCACATTGCAGCAGGAGGTGTTTGAGATCTTGAATCCTGCTTACCAAAATGTGTAAAGCGGAGTTTGGTTTAGGGTCTCAAAATGAAAGTGATGAATTTACCATATGCAGCCGGATTCGATATGAGATCATAGACTGCTGGGTAGGTGTCTGCGAACACGAGTTGAGCATTGGGGAGTCCCTTGTTGAGCTTGTCAGTGAGCTTTTGAACCTTGGAATTGAAAATCATGACCCATCTGTTCACCTGCTTTAGACACTCCCCTGTCTTCGATTTCACCCTCTGAGAAGGAATGCAACCTAAAGGACCAAGCCCATGGAACACCATCTTTCTCGCCCCAAGTTGGTGCAACTCCTTAAAATTCACAAACACAGCTCCTCATTATAATGCCTGCATCCACAGCAACATCATCACTAAGGAAATCAATCTTACCACTAGTTGTTGCTCCAAGGTCCTTATCAGCAGCTCCACAAATTCCTCATGGGTGTACTGCTGTCCGTCCGCCAGAAAGGGTTGCAAGAAATTGTTCACGTAGTCATTGCTACCTGAAATTTAAACCTACCCGTCTGTCACCACCACCAATATTCTCACGTAGCAAATGAGGAGCAGGGCTGCTTACCCATGCCGATGAAGTAAATGGCTTCATTCACAAGTGCAGTAGTTGCATTTTCTCCTATCTTCCCCCTTATTGCTACCTTCGTCTTCGCAAAGTTCTTGATCTGATCGTCGAAAGACAGCCTCTGGACCTGCACAACAGGTATATTTTTTATTGGATCACAACTGACATGTCATGAATTTGGGTACGAGGAGGAGAAGATGTATTACAAAGTAAAGTCCCGTGTCATTGAGTATCCCTGCGCCTCCGGATGCATAGTTAACCCCTTGGAGGATTGCATCGTCGTAGGGGGACAACGAGAGATACGCAGGCGGTGGAGCAATTCCCAGCTTCTCAGCTGCACAAAAAACATCATCAGTTCAGACAACAGAACTGATTTAATCAAAGATCCCTGGAGCAGTTTCAAGAATGAGAATGTTGTTACATATGATGTCTCCAATAGTTCTTCCATTTGTGAATCTCCCGGTGGCTTTCCCACTTGTGTAATCAATCCCATACCATGGAAAGTTCGCTTTCGCCAACGAGTACTGGAGAAAGTTATTGTTCCCCACCTCCGTAAGAGAGTCACCAAACACAAAAGTTACAGGTTTTGGCACTGCTGCCATAACCCCAGCACCATCCATGGCCATGGCCCAAGCTCCCAAGAGTATTATCCCAACTGCAACTCCCATCTTCACCGCCATTTGCAACCTCAGCCTTTCAAAATGCTACTGTCTGGTTTTAATACAGGACCTGCAGCAGATAGTGTGTGTGCTGATTTAATAACTTGGGTTGCAAGAAACGTCAGCTTTGTGAGAGATTTTATAGAATGTGGTTTGGAATCCAAGTCCAGGGGTCATTTAAAAGTCATGGCTTTTTCTTTAAGGTTTGTTCATATTAGGTGATTGTGTTGGGTTTTTCGCAACAACAATCAGAAGGGGGGATTCCATTTTTTGCCTACTCAAAAGTGAGCGAGTGAAACAGTGAGAGAGAGCAGGTTGGATTGGTGTAGTTCTGATCATCTGGCAAACTGAGATTGTGGATTGAGAAAGTTGTATACACAAATTTCAAATCTGTTGGCCAACAACTTGTGATGCCTTTTCCACCAAGCAAAGGTTGTCCTCCATTTCTTCCCCCTTCTAAAATCATCACTCAAACTCTAGTCACCACCCTTTGTTGCCTTTTTCCTACACAAATTTATCGAATTTTAAGATTTCATTTGGATATTGGAGAATTGAGTGGAAGGAAAATAAAACGAAAAACAAATTAGAAAATGATTTTTCTATCTATGTTTATGTGGAAAAGTTTGTAGTTTGTTCTTTGATTTTATTTTCTATAACAAAGCAAATATAAAAAATTATTTTCTTTCAAAATTTACTCAAAGTTATCAAGAACAAAATGGAATTTCAGCAATTAAATTCAATTCATTTAGATCAGTTCAATTAGTTTCACTTATTTAAAAATAATTTAGTTTGAAATTAATTTCAATTGGTTCAATTTGAATAGAATGAGATAATTTCAACGTAACGGGCCCCTTAGAGCATACGCACCCATCAGCATCACCTCGATAAGTAGCACCTCCTTAATATGCAGTTTATGTAACAGTTCAAAAATTTAGCATCTCGTTACACTATTTATTAATTAAAAATATTTATTTTTAAGTCTATTATTCATACTTGAATATTACAAATTTATTTTACTCGTCGAAATTAAGATTACGATTAGGACGATAACAATTATCGAATCTTGCCGAAGTCCCTTGTCCATCATCGTCATCATATTGTTGCATGATCAATGTTTTTCTCTTGCTAAAATACCACTTGGATAGAGAGTCAAAAATTTTGTGTTAGTTTTCATGATTTTTTTTTCGTCATTCATCATCTTCATCTGCATACCTTCTTTTGAATTGTTAATTCTTCATCTCCTCTTTTTTTTTGCCACTTTTTATATTTTGTCTGATTAGTTGCCATAATTTCCAAAGCATCATCTCGGCATTTATTCTCGACTTGCATATCTTTTCTTTTTGCTTCTTTGGTCGCTTTTACTCCAGGAGGCCTGACTGGACTTGATGAATACCTGAGATTATTCAATACTCACATTCGGGTCACCTCCTCATTAATAGAAGGAGCAAACGTTTTCGTAGGGGCAACTTTTTCGTATGTGTAACATGGCGGAGTACTACTTTCAACATAAGCAAAAGTTTGATGATCACATACTACTTCCCAACATGGAAAATGTATGAATTTCTTCTTCTTCCTTAAGATGTACATAATCTGCGCTTTTCTTATCTATCAATCAAATAAATAAACGCTACATTTTAAAATACGGTTTATACATCAATTTAAATGTATATATACATATACACCTAGTCTTGTAAATTGCATCCAGATTCCTTGTTTATTTGCGCGTAGAAAATACAAGACCCCCAATAAATCAAGTTTGCCTTCAATTTGCAAAATCGAGAAGCAATTGACACTTGCAATCTCAATTCCTTCCTGGATTGGTTGGCATTCGAATTCCAATTGTTGTGAAAATCGACACAAATTTTTCCCATAGCTTCTCAATCTTTTGCTTTTTGCCAGAAATTGGATCAACAGACTGCCGACAATATGAGACACGCAATTTTACGTCTTCGGCCATCGACCAAGAATGAGACATTTTATGTGAATGAGACTTCGAAGTGTATACAAATATAAGAAGTAGATAGATGAATTTGTGTGAGTTATGAGTGAAAGAATTGTGTATTTATAGACATCTTTTTTAAAGATTTTTTCCAATTTTCAAAAAATATTTCAGTTATAAATTAATATGGACTGTTTGATTAGATTTAGATGAACGATTCAGATTTACAATCCGTTACGAAATATGACCCTTGCAAATATAACGGTTAAACAAAATATGGTCGTTGCAAGCCACATGTTCATTGCAGAACAAAATTACAAACAACAAGCATTGAAGAATAAAATGACAAACAACAATATGTTAAACAAAATTACAAACGACAAGCATTGAATTGCAAGCAGCACAATAGCCGACTCAAGCTTTCTCCTCCCTACTCCGATCAATCCTCTTCTTCAGCTGCAATTGTCTTTTTTCGAAGCAAAGTCCAATTTTATATGTTGAGATCTACCCGCAACTATCTCAATCGAAAACACAAACTCAGCAACACATGTACCCTAATTTCTACTCAACTTAAACCAAACTCCGCCTATCGAAGCGAAATCGTGGCAGAAGAGTGAGCACGAGATCGAGACGGACTCGGTCTAAAACGGCCGCTGATAAGAGAAAAAAGAAAAGGTTGGAGATTTGAACTTTGTGAAGCGAGGATGAGGAGAACGGAGAGCACGATGAGCGAGAAAGATGAAAAAGAAGATGAAATGGGAACAAAGGGAGAAGCTCCAAAACTTTAGGAATAGGTTTGGGCGAGCTCACGAGCTATTGTGACAGAATCAGCTTTCGCTGCATCTGAAAGGGCACTAAGGGCGTCCGCACCCGACGGAGCTTCTCAATCAGCAGCTCCTATTACTATTCACCAAACAGTAATAGCATTTTGAACATTTTCTGCACCAATGCAACCTCCAGGAGAAGCTCCTATTACTATTCACGATTAAAAAATACAATATTTTGTAAAGATTTTTTCGAAGATTTTTATGAATTATTACTGCCAACTTGAATATGACACGTGAAGTTATTTATGAATTATTGCTGCCAACTTGCATATGACATGTGAAGATGTTTATGAATTATTGCTGCCAACTTGAAGCTCAAGGATAGGATTTCGAAAATTTCTTCATCCAATCAAAACATGACACATGGAGATGAGGATAGACATGAAACCTCTATAAAAGAAGGTTCATACATTTTCTATGCTCACACCATCAATCTTCTTGCTTTCTTCTACGTTCTTATTTAACTCAACCATTTTCTTCTCATATGGATCCTTTCAATTTTGATGAGAGCTTTCAAATATTCCAGCAATCCATGAATCAGATGAATGATATGGCCAATTCAGCTGTTATGGATGCGGTAGTGCTAGCAACCATGGACGATGAAGACAATGTGCCTCCTCGTCGCCAACCTAATCGACCAAGAAACAGAGGACCGAGGGGGCAGAATTTGTTAGAGGACTATTTTGTTGAGCGTCCAATTTTTCCGGAAGGAGACTTTCGTCGCAGGTACCGTATGAGTAGTAATCTTTTTAATCGTATAAAGACCAAACTCTGTAACAATGATGTATATTGGCACCAACGACAAGATGCCGCTGGCGTGCTTGGCCTTCTTCCTGAGCAGAAGATGACCGACGCTATACGAATGTTGGCATACGGTTCATGTGCAGATCAGTGTGCCGAAATCACACGGATGGGTGAATCAACAACCTTAAAATGCTTGAAGAAGTGGTGTGCTCAAGTAGTTGAGCACTATAAGGATCGATATTTAAGATCTCCTAATGCAGGAGATTTAAATCGACTACTAAGAAGGGCGGAACAACGAGGATTCCCGGGTATGATTGGGAGTATAGACTGTATGCACTGGGAATGGAAAAATTGTCCAACAGCGTGGCAGGGGTCATATTCGGGTCGTAAGGGTCGTCCAATCATTATATTAGAAGCCGTCGCATCATACGACACATGGATATGACTCAGTTTTATTGGTACACCTGGAGCGCAAAATGATATCAATGTATTGTACCAATCAGACATATTTGATGGCCGCCTCGAAGGAATCTCTCCTCAGGTGACATACAAAGTGAATGGGAAAACATATGAAGACACTTACTATTTGGCTGATGGGATTTATCCAAGGTACTCTTCATTTGTGAAAACAATTCGTAATCCACAAACTGATGCTGAGAAATTATTTGCGAAGAAGCAAGAATCATATCGCAAAGATGTTGAGAGGTGCTTTGGGATCTTACAATCTCGTTGGGCAATTGTACGTCATGCAGGTGTGTGTCATAAGAAAAGTGTCTTGAAAACGATTATGTTGGCTTGCATCATAATGCATAACATGATTGTTGAAGAAGAATTTATTGACGATGAGTTTGAAGAGATTGAAGAAGCAGATCCACACAACCCACACAGTGCCTATACGGTGTATGATGGACCAGTCGATCACAACGGCTATCGGTTTCGTCATGATCCCGTTGAGAGGGTTCAACAATCTCAGGTGTTTGGTGAGCGTCTTGCAAATCTTCAGTCTGCGTATCTTCATATGCAACTTCAGAATGATTTAGTAAGTCATAATTGGTTTGTGGAAACCGGTGAACAGTTATGAATATTAGATTGAATGTATTTTTTAAGTTGTGTGTTGTAATTCCTTTGCGAGTTTTTTTTCATATGAATTTTAGTTTGATTTGAAATTTAATTTTATGAGAATAATTAAGTTTTATATTTTAAATCAAATTCGAGAGTATGAACAATTTAAATACACATAATATGTGAAATAATTGAACAACACGAATCACTTAAAATTGAAATTACATAAAGGTTAAATAACGACAAATAAAAATAAAAATACTAAAGAGATTACCCATCGTAGTGAGATGAACGGTAATAATCTGAATAGTCCTCTGAATTGTTCCCAACATCATTATTACCTTCTTCTTCCTCATATTGACGCAAAATAACAGCTTTCCTCTTTGAGAAGTACCTCTTAGACTTTGGTGTCATTATGTCGGTATTCATTTGCATAACTTTTGCTTCCTCCTCTAATTTCTTTAAATTCATGGCCTGTTCTTGCATTTTATGATTGTGCTCCATTTGCTCCCTAGCTAGTGCGAGTTGCTTTTTTTGAGTTTCCGCTATTGATTGTAAAGCTTCATCTCGGACTATGTTAGATGAAGTGGCTATATTCTTACCTTTTCTCCTCGCTTCTTTTGCCGCCTTTACTCCTGGAGGTCTTACCGGACAAGATGAACCTCCCGGATAACTTTCGGGTGTGCAAAATGCCCCATCCTCAAATGAGGAATTAATAGGGACGTTACTTGCGTGCACTTGCTCACTAGCGGGACTATGCTCGTATGTGTTAGCCGGTGGAACAATGGGGGGTGCAACGGGTGCAAATGTTTGATGTGTCTGGACTTGTTCCCAACATTCAAAATGTATGAAAGTCTTTTTTCGTTGCGCAACATACATGGTTTGAGCTTTGCGCATCTATAAATTAATAATTAAAACAAATCATTTTCAAATGAATAAATATAAATACACAATATAAAATAATTTAATACAATTATATACCTCATCTTGTATATTAGCACCCGATTCCGGATTCCTCCTTGCGTAGGCAATACAAGCCCCCCACAAAACCAAATTTTTCTTTAGCTTTCCAAACCGAGATGAAAGCGCAATTTGAGACCTAGCCTCCGTTACAATTATTTCATCGGCGCTCATCACCCAATTTGCTCGAAAAATCAGCATGGATTTTTTCCCACAACCTATCAATCTTTTGCTTGTTGCCGGATATGGGATCGACTGATTGGCGACAATAAGATATACATAATTGTACATCTTCGGACATGGACCAATTTGTAGTGGAAGTCATTTTTTGAACAAAAAATGATATGGAAATGAAGAGAAATATTGCTAATAAAGTAAGAGAGAACAAATGAAGATTGGGATACATTGAAGGTGAAATGAGAGGTCTATTTATAGCAAAAAATTGTAGAAGTTCAAAAATATTTTTTAAGATTTTTTAAAATTTTTTTAAAAATTTCCGTTGGAAATTAATTTGGTCCGTAGGATCAGATCTAGACCTGATCCTACGGACCAGATTAATTTAGCCGTTACAATATGTCCGTTGATAACATTTGGACTGATTGGGCTTTAGGGTTTGGACTTTGGGCTTGGAGGAGCAGCTCCTCCAGCAACCCTCATTGTCTCCAGCAAACCCTCGTTCTCCTCAAGCAGCTCCTCCTGGCGCAGCTTCCCTCTCAGCAGCTCCTCCAGCTCTCCTGGTTGCAGCTCCTCGTTCGAAGCTTCTCCTCCAGTACGCCAGCTCCTGTAGATCGTCACCGGTGCCTCCTTTTCTCCTCCCGCAGCTTCTACAATCCGCACCAAATCTGGACCGGTGCGGATGCCCTAAAGAGCTGCTCAAAAACCATCCGAATGCAGATGGTCTTATTGCCATTTTTATGTCCAAATTGCCACGTGGCATTTATTAGAGGAGTCAATACTCGACAGAGCATAGTAGTGGGACGGAACGAAGCCAGAGTGGCCAAACTCAATTCAATCAGCATCACCAATCTCACATTCCCGTCCATCACAGATCAACAAATGATCGCCACGTGTACAAGCCATCCACTCCGCGGAATTACAGTATTATTATTATACACATAACAAGGATCAAACAAAGGAAAAAACATCGCAGCCGCCAGCGATGGAGGCTCGCTGCTTCGCCAACCCTAATCCTTCGTCCCTCCTCAGCCCTAAACTCCTACAACCCACCACCCCATTTCTCAAATCCACGCCGATCGACCCTCTTTATCGCAAAAATCGTAAGAAGTTGTGTCGAAAGCTGTCGATTTGCGCCACCGCTGCTAAATCGGTTGTCGATCAAGGGCAGGTGGATGCGACGCTTTCCGTAGCGGCTGACACGAGTGCTGCGTCTCCTGATCTTCCGAGAGTTTCGCCCGGATCGCTGCAGTACCCTGCTGGGTTCCTGGGTGTGGAGAGGAGGCTGTTGGGGTCGGAGGAGTCGGACGAGAGTGTGAATAACGCGTTGGAGTATTTGACAAGGATATTGTCGTCTAAGGTTTATGATGTGGCGGACGAGACGCCGCTTGAGTTGGCACAGAAGCTCTCAGAGCGGTTGGGGGTTCATTTGTTTCTTAAAAGAGAAGATTTGCAGCAAGTGAGTGGCTCTTTGTTGGAGATTTGTATGCTGTTTTTTTTCTTTTTATTATAGTTACTGCTGTCAAGGTTTGCATCATGGGATGTTTGGAGTTGAAAAAAACTCTATACTTGGTGGGATTTGAAGTTAAACACATATGATGTTACTTCATTGATGTAGAAAGAAAAAAAAGATGGCGTGGTTTCATGTGATGGTATTTTCGGTTGATGGAAGAATGGGGGCTGATAGGAAAATGACTTAAGGATAAATGGGGTGAGACTGATGGAGTTGATGACCTTTGTTGTAGGTTTTCTCGTTTAAGCTTAGAGGAGCATATAACATGATGCAGAAGCTTTCAAAAGAGCAACTGAAAAAAGGAGTCATATGTTCGTCCGCAGGCAACCATGCTCAAGGTGTTGCACTGGCAGCTAGTAAATTGGGTTGTGATGCGGTTATTGTCATGCCTGTTACTACGCCAGATATAAAGGTTTACTTGCTGCCTATTATTGTTTTTGTTATTGTATTCTTTCAAACAAAATGAAGGTGGTGTTTAGTTCGAAAAAGGCAATGATATCTATTGGACTTTGTAACTATTTCAGTGGCAGTCAGTAAAGAGGTTGGGAGCTACAGTCGTTCTTGAAGGGGATTCTTATGATGAAGCACAGGCATATGCCAAGCAAAGGGGTGAAAAAGAAGGCCGAACATTTGTACCTCCTTTTGATCATCCTGACGTCATTGCAGGGCAAGGAACTGTAGGGATGGAAATATACCGTCAAGCAAACGGAAAAGCACTGCATGCAGTTTTTATTCCTGTTGGGGGAGGCGGGCTTATAGCTGGCATCGCGGCTTACATGAAGAGAGTGTGCCCGGAGGTATTCACTCTTCAATTGAATATCATGGTTAGGTCAGGTTAGGTATTACAAAGGGGTTTCCCCAATAGGTATAAGTCTACAATTCTACGTTAGTGGAACTCATAAGCTTTTCCCCCAGATTCTTTTTATTTTTATCAGAATTAGAGGGTGTGACCTCTTTTCAGGTTAAAATTATTGGGGTTGAGCCCTCTGATGCGAATGCAATGGCATTGTCCTTGCATCATGGTCAGAGAGTCATGCTGGATCAGGTTGGAGGTTTCGCAGATGGTGTGGCTGTTAAAACTGTTGGCGAGGAAACATTTCGGCTGTGTAAAGAACTGATGGATGGAGTTGTTCTAGTTGGCCGGGATGCTATTTGCGCTTCAATTAAGGTAAGGCTGTCATTTCGTTCCCATCTATATGCGCTTAAAAATTTGCTGTATAGGCATTTAGAGTCTATGTTCAGCCGAAATGAATATTTCAGCTCACTGAGACTAGCTGCTGAATAATTTCTTACACAGGTAGTTCTTTGTTTTTTTTTTTTTTTTGGGGTACTTTTTCCTAGTTTCATATGGTGCATTTATATTGAGGTAGGACATGTTTGAGGAGAAGAGGAGCATCTTAGAGCCAGCTGGCGCTCTTGCTCTGGCAGGAGCTGAAGCTTATTGCAAATATTATGGTCTAAAGGGCGTTAATGTTGTTGCCATAACCAGTGGTGCAAATATGAATTTCAATAGACTAAGGTTAGTGACTGAACTGGCTGATGTTGGTAGACAACAAGAAGCTGTTCTTGCAACTACAATGCCCGAGACACCTGGGAGCTTTAAACGGTTTTCGGAACTGGTACGGCATAACTGAGGCAAAGTCTTCAGATTATAATACATCCGTTCATATTATGACATTAGATGTTATTCTGCAGGTCGGGCCGATGAATATTACAGAGTTTAAATATAGATACAAGACCAACGAAAAAGAGGCGCTTGTTCTGTATAGGCAAGGATTTTACCTGTCCTAGTAACATTTATTTTGAACTTCTCGTGATAATTACATTTGGTTTCACTCCTGTCATTATGATTGATGTTCACAATTATGAAAGCCTTATTCTCCTTGGTTATGCAGCGTTGGAGTTCACACACCTAGCGAACTCGAAGCAATGTTAGAGCGGATGAAATCAGCTGAACTTAAAACAAAGAACCACACTGCGAATGACTTGGTGAAAGACCATTTAAGGCATTTGGTAAGAAACAATTCTTAGTACATTATTTTCACTGGTACATTATTCTAAATAAGATGTTATATAGCAAGTTGCATATCTTGAAGTTGGCAACCCTGCACTCCCAATCGTTAAGGTCCAACGGGTAGTTGATGAATTAGCAACTGCATGCTCTACTGTTATTAGTAAATTCTGACAAACACCGAGAAACGACAGATTGGCGGAATCTAGTTGTTGGGATTTAAAGACATGTTTTTATATATCTTTAAGGTGTTTTTTTTATCTATAAAAAATTGGTGATATAATAGACTTTGCTGGTCTCAGATGGGAGGGCGATCAAGCCTGGAGAATGAAATGATTTGCCGATTTGTGTTTCCAGAGAGGCCGGGTGCCTTGATGAAATTCTTGGATACTTTCAGCCCACGCTGGAATATTTCCTTGTTCCATTACCGTGCTCAGGTTCTAGTCTTGCCAACATCCATCATTTCTCATGTATTGATTCTTGTGTAACCAATTTTGCCTTTGATCAGGGTGAGGTTGGTGCAAATGTACTGGTTGGCATACAAGTTCCCAAGTCGGAGATGGATGAATTCATGCGGCGCGCTGACCAACTTGGATACCAGTACACCATCGAGTCTGACAACGAGGCTTTCCAACTGTTGATGCGATGATCTTCTACTCCTCCACAGCAAGACAGCTAAAGAAATGAGAGCAATTTCAGACTGTTGTGATTGTACAATGTAGGAAGTCAGAGGAGCAGAATAGAAAATACAATTCGAACTGACTTTCAGTAACAAAACGCAGCGTTTGGTACGAGAAGGCGTGTGGAAGTGGAACATTTTTGTTAGAAAAGTTGAAACCAAAGCCTACAAGTTTCATAATAAAACTTCAACAGATTTTGTCACCATGCAGAACTGAACCTCAAAAGTTCTCTTCCTCAGTAAAAGCGCACGCAGCCGCCCATCTTAATCAAAAACCGTAAGAAGACATTCTCAAGTTTTCTGGGAAATTAAGGCTTGAAGTTGTATCTGGCTGTATAAATTGTCAGTCCTCATTCCATCTTTCTTACTCAAATCTTTATGATCAACAGAATGACGAGGAATGCGAGCTGTTTTCTTGCTGTTATGATGTTCATGGCGGCCGTGGCTAAGGGAGGACCATTAGTCCCATGCCTGAACATTTTCGGAGACTCGGTTGTGGACGTGGGGAACAATAATCGACTGCGGACAGTAATCAAAGCCAACTTCCTGCCTTACGGCAGAGACTTTGTCACGCACAGGCCGACGGGGAGATTCTGCAATGGAAAGCTCGCGTCAGATTTCACAGGTTGATCCTCATCATAGCTCAGTCATTTCTGAGTAACTCATGTCCATTTCTGACCATGATTTACTTGCTCTGCAGCTGACTATCTGGGGTTCAGTTCCTATCCACCACCCTACAGTAGCCCAGAAGCCAATGGAAGCCAGATTCTGACCGGCGTCAACTTCGCATCAGCTGCTTCTGGGTACTACGACGCAACAGCAACTCTCTATGTAATAAATAACTCAACATCTTCATATAATACCTGATAGATAGTATAAGCGACCTGAAACCTGAAAGTGGTTTTGCATGTGCAGAGATCCATCTCACTGACCCAACAGCTGCAGAATTACAGGCAGTACCAAAGCAGAGTGACGGAGATGGAGGGCGTAGAAAGGGCTAGCCAAATATTCTCTGCCGGAGTTCATTTGCTCACTACAGGAACCAGTGATTTTGCTCAGAACTATTACATCAATCCGCTGCTTTTTACCTTGTACACTCCCGAGAGGTTCTCGGATGTTCTCATGAACTCGTACACCACATTTGTTCAGGTTTGTGCACATTTCAAACGTAGTTAATAGATATCTGTAGATGTTACCGAGCGGCTAATACTTGTGTTGTGACAGACTCTGCATGAACTAGGAGCAAGGAGGATAGGAGTGACAACCCTGCCGCCTATTGGCTGTCTGCCTGCAGCTATCACCTTATTTGGCAGGGGGCGGAATCAGTGTATCGAAAGGCTCAACCGTAATGCTGTCATGTTTAATAATAAACTAAACAGTACATCCCAGGAATTGCTATCCAGGCTTCCAGGTCTTCGGCTTGTGGTTCTTGATATATACCAGCCTCTGCTCGATATGATCACGAAGCCTGCTGATAATGGTATGTGCATCGCCACCTGCAAATGTTACAGTTTCTCAGTTACATCGTATAAATGTGATTTGAATTTATGTGCAGGATTCTTTGAGTCGAGAAAAGCTTGTTGTGGAACAGGGACGCTAGAAACTTCCCTACTTTGTAATGCAAGATCAGTGGGAACATGCTCTAATGCTACTGCATATGTGTTTTGGGATAGTTTTCATCCATCTGAAGCAGCAAACCATGTTTTGGCGGGTTCTCTACTTTCACAGGGAGTCTCCCTCATCTCTTAAAAGTGCCAACAAGGAAACTAAAATTATTCTATCAGATTCCGCTCTTTCGAAGTTTTGATCTGTTTGAATCACAAGTCATTGGATACTAAATATATAGTTTTGGCACTTCTGAGAAAGCACTTTCATAGTAAACGCTGAGTTGAGTGCCTATTAATTTTGACCATCAAGATAGATTTCTTGGGAATAATAAGGATTATGATATTTGCCATTAAGAAGGATGATTAATAAAACAGATAAACTGAAAACTAAAAAACATTGCAAGTCATGCTAAGAGATGTAGCAAGATAGCTCACCATTAAATGCCCAACTGCTTCTAAGAAAGTTCAAATCCTGCGTTGGAACTGATTGCATAAAGAAGCTTTGCTTTTAAATTGCTAGAGCGTTTGTAGGTAGGAAGCTGTATTTGGCAGTTAAAGAAATTTTTTATAATCAGGATATCAAATAAATAGAAATGATTATCGTGGTAGTAAAGTTCAAGAACTCATAGCCCAAGAATTTCCAAGAACACTTACTTTTAGTGTGTTGTAGCAAGTGGAAGCCGATGGAAGCCGATCAACATCTTGTCCACCTATTGTTGCCCACAGAGGCATATCACAGGGGACCTGGATGACACCAAATTACACAGCTCCTTTTCATTTCATATCCCTTGAAGTTTTTGTATTATGCATATCATATTCAAGTCACTTTTACCATGATCAAACTCACCCGTTCTTGATTCTAACAATATGTCCGTACATGTATATAATTATAGTCGTGGAAATTACTGCCTTCCAATTCAATAGGTTTGCCATAGACTGATCATATAGTAGACATGTTTAAAAAATATTGGGATAGTATGAATTCAAGATGAGAAGAGTACCTTGTGAATTGTAAAGGCGGGCTGCAAATGCTTGAAGCCAAGTAAAGGAGCTCGACAGCAACTGGTCACAAACTTAAGAAGCATGCACCGCTGTTGAGGTTCAAATCCTTCCAAAATCTGTCATCCCATGTCAAGAAGCCATAAAAATTGTGTGATACTTCTATTCGCATCAAACTTGATGGGGAGAAGGAACCATCGTACAACACATTCTTTTCATTAAGAGATGCAGAAAAAGTTTCATTTAACTCCATCAACACCACAAAATGTACATTTGTAGTTTTTTTCACAGTATTTGCAGTATGGCTATTGAACTCATATAGACTACTGTAATTTGTAGTTATCCTTTTTTTTGCATCAAACTTGAAGGGAGAAAGAACCACTACAGAGCCCGTTCCTTAACTTGAGAGATGCAGAATAAAATATTATTCAACTCCATCAACACTACAAAATATAAATTTGCAGTATTTTCTTAATTCTTGCAGCTTACCTGTTGAACTCATACAGACTACTGTAAATTTGGTAGTTACCAAAGTATAAATCCTTTTTGTTGTTCATGTGTAAAACATTGCGCCAAGCAATGGCAAATGCAGAGTTGAGACATACCTCCCAGAAAAGCTTTATAGTACTGCTTCCTTCTGAATAACCGCCACTGTACTGAGTGTGACTTTTTAGGTCATCAATGTCAATATCGTGCCTTCCACCAGAAAGCAACTGCAAAATAAATTTTACACTGTCATCAATTTCCAAGAGCAAATATTTATCATTAAAACAGTCCTCTGAAAAATCGAATGTCAGTTACCTGGTTGAATTCACTTGCATTGAATAATCGCAGCCAAGATGGTGATATAATATCAGAGAGTCCTCTATAAAAAGCATTAGCCATGGGCAATATCTGCGGTCAACATTAGAGGATGTATCATATAATGACAACTGGGATAGCAAAACTGCCTTTAACTTTTCCTACATAGGTTTGACTCTAACCTGGCGATTTAGTTTGTAGTCAGCCATTGCATGAACATATTGTAGTTTGTTTTCATTTGTCACACTGACATCCTTGCCCCCAGGTCTAAGCTCAACTATTATCCGTTTGCCAAAGATTTCTTCTGTGGCAGTGAAGTCTAGAGAAAGATCTCCTAAGTCACCTTCAAAGTGCTGCAGAAACATAACCATGAGAAAATAATCCCAGACAATACATATACAAGCATGCATATTGAAGCTTTCATATAAAAACATAGTTACTCTTGTTGAAGATGACTTCATCATTCATCAATTTATAAAGAGAAATAAATTTAAGCTTCATTGTTAATGTTAGCCATCGGAATCAGAATTTCCTAAATGGACAATGTCATCAGTATATGTTTTTCAATTTTAGGACTTCATCCAGAAGCTTTGGATGGAAATACTGACGATATCAATAGAGAAAGCTATCAACTCTCACACATCAAATCTAGTGAAAATCATCACATGTAGACTCCGGTGATAACATTTACCATATAGAATCCAGTGAAATATGTAAGTATATACCTTCACATACATAAGATTCTTGTATAGTTCTGGATCTAAGGCTGACAACTCATCAAGAAAGCTATAACGACCAAGCAGTTTGTGCACGAAGACATGTGAAAAAGAGTAATCCAGTAGAATCCCTTCATATAACGCCTTGCCAACAATTTTTCCAAGAAACTCTATCAATTCAATGCCATTTTCTTGAGATCTTGCAGCTGCACTAGGAATTAGAAGTCTTTCGGAAGTTGCAGTCTGGCAAAACAAGCCATACCTAGCAGATAGACACTAACATTATCAGGTGATGGTCATCACATGTATTACATACAAAAATGTAGAAGGAACTCACTCCGGTGAAAAGGCTGCCTTTGCGATGTCGGTTAGGAACTCTTTGAACAGCCCACCGTAGTCTAAGCCAGCTTCAGGCAGACCGCAGTCGTTAAGAAACGAAACACGTATGGATCCTTTAATGCGAGACCCAATGGATCTCAACTGCTTGAACCCATCTTCAATTATATGACTACGTCGCACTTCTATCTCTAGGGATGGTGCACCAGGTCCAACAACTTCTCCCGCCATTAGTCTAGATGCTTTGTCCAGATTGATGAATTCTCTGAACAGGTGAACTCTAACCAAAAGCAAATCGAATTTCAATATTGACATCAAAGAGTTAAAAACATACTGTTAATTCATCCACTATCCTGACCACAACATGTATGGTTTCTAGGAAACTCAGTTAGGAACTTGGGGATCAAAGTCCAAATGATGATGACTCAGTTACCTCCTGATGTTTCATGAATAAAGTGGAAAAAAGGTATAATAAAAATCTAATGAAATATTTAGTCAAGCAAAAGCAACAATAACAAATATTATGAAAGTGAACACTTCACAACTCATAAAAAGCATAGCACAAAGCAGTTGACTGTTCACTTTTGACGGCTAAATCTCAGATATCCTCTAATATTAGTTATAATCAGTCATCAACGCACACGTTCTTTTTTGGGTTCTTCAACTTACACAATTGTTTGGTGTGCTTGTGGTTACATAGAAGACATGACAAATTATCATAGGGCATAAGTAACAAGAGCTCAAATGAACTACAGGAGTCACACTCTTTCCCCAAGGTTCCAGTGCTATCCTAATTAATAGCTTATTGGATATTAGTCATCTGAGTTGCAAGACCAAATTAATTTGAGACATCGTAAAACTAACTTACTGACTGTCCTACCAAATTTAATTCAAGTTTCCCTAATTCCTATTTTGATTATGTTAGTAAGTATAAAAAGATGAAAAGAAAAATAAGTCATTTCCTAATAAAATAGATTTATGCTAACTTCATCCTATTGTATTTTATAGAGGAACAGTGTATACTTAGATGAATCACAGCGGGAAGCATACAAAACTACAGAGTGGAAAGTTAGTTACAGAAAAGACGAAAGTAATTGCTAATTTTTTTTTTATCCAGCATCACACCTTTCTTCAAACGGAAATATGTGTGGTGTCACTGTGATAACTGAGCCAACACTTGGAATGGTAAATGCATCATCCAGTATGTTTCGCGAATTTTGATGAGTTCTAGCAGCAGCTGCAATTGGCATTCTATTTTTTGTGGCAGGTGCAAGCCACAACTCAGATGAGCAGAACGGGCGTCTACAGTCCCGTTCATACAGCAAATGCAAGCACCTGATTGCAGAATCCATAAGAGGTCTGTCTTCTTGGCTACAGCTACGGGACAAGCCATTGTAAACTAGCGTATTGAGTGTTGCAGTTATTCTTTGTTGCTGCTCCAATTTGAAAGGCATCTGAAATATAATAGGAGATATCAATATCTATGAAGCATATATGCAAATGAACCAATGAGGAATTGGTAGATCAGATGACCACCGACACATTCTTGCTAGTTACAAAAATATTATTAAACTGCCCTCAAATGAATTTACCTGTTTTTCGTAGAATTCTGCGTCTTCAAGAACTAGCAGTAGATGTGAATAAGATGCACAAAATAAATGAAGGAAAGATGACACATCCTTGGGAATACCATGTGGCCCTTGTCGTAAAGGTTCAACATTCCAGTTCTCGTTGTAACTCACACCGCCCTGATTATTCCTGGTCTCACTGCCTGTGGAACCAAGAGAACCACTGTCAGTCTGTTGTTTCCCCGTTATCTTATGCAGCACATTGGCCCATCTGGGACCCCCAGCTTTGGAGGAACCTTTTGCCTTCTTTGTAGAAAATTCACTCTCGCTGTTCCAAATATTAATATTTTGATGATAATGTTTCTCAACAGGGAAAGCGAAACTTTCTATGGCATCCCATAATCTGCCAAGAAATCCCGAAGTAAAAGATAGCATGTTCAGGATAGGCAATGAACCAGACCCAGGGTTCAACAATGTGAATATCTTAAGCATGCTACAATAAAAATACACAATATCAAGAAGCTGCAAGTTTCTGGGATTTGCGAGACTGGCATTCTCCTGTAAAAGGTCACCACTTTTTACTGTTGATAAAAGATTCATATGATGCCATTGTTGATAAACTGGCTTGAGGAGGTCCATGTACATTAGGTTCAGCTGATAAGTAGTTTCATCTTCCTGTGTATCGTTAGAGTTAGAAGTTTCCCTCCCACTAATTGACAATTGATTCCCCGCACTTGATGGTCTATGTTTATCTAGCCACCTCAGAAAGTCTTGTGAAAGGAGTGTAACACCTTGAACATACAAAGCATAGTTTAACTCACAAGTGATTTCCCCAAGATTCACGGGGTTCTTATCAGCACCAACAGCTAAGCATATAATGTTCCCAAGGGCAAAACCAGCAGGTGGGAATACTTCAGTCTCAGATGTATTGGCCTCTTCCATCTCAAGCATTTCCCTGAATATATTATCTTTATCAATCTGTCATCACCTGCCACAATCTGGTCAGCTATCTTGTTGGGGTATTAATTATACAAAGATATTTGCAAGAAAGAACAAGTTGCGAAGGGAAGGTTAATTATCATTGAAGAAAAGATTTTAGAAACTGGCAAAAGAATCTTCTAATTTCATGTTTCATACATCAGCAAGTGTTTTACTACCATCACTTTGGGCATCAAATTACACAAAAAAGCTAATTAGCATACAGAGGCATGCAGGGTGAAGAGCTGACAGAGTGATAATTAGAAATTTAGCTCAACAAATACGTTAATGAAATGTTGGTTTCTAGCATCTTGTGAGCAAATTTGCAGAGAAAGCTGTATGGTAGCACTCAAAGCACAACATCATGTTAATATCTTACCACCAAACTCCTCAGGCAAGGTGAAAGAATAGACTTATGCTTGAGAGCAGGTAACAAAACTGCTGGCAGGCGTTTGATAAGCCAAGGAACTGTAAGTATGTATAAGAGGAACATATTTGCAGTACTCAGCAATTCAAAAGAACCATGGGATTTTCCAATTGTATCGGCCACATGAAAGGGTCTCAAAGCTAAAGTTATTGCAGTAGCTGTAATGACGAATATGTCATCGGCTTGAATAATGCTGCTGACTTGAGATGATGAAAGGACTTCCAGTTTACAAATAAACCGTCTGATATAAAAGTAAGAAATGCTGTCTTTACTCCCCAAGAACTGAATCAAGCTGCAAATCTGAATATTTGCAACATCATAATCATTACTAGTAGTGCATTTCCATCCTTTGACATCTGTTAGGGTAACAACAAACCGCATTGCTAAAGAGGTCAACGCAATGATCTTTTGATTTCCAGAAGATATGCTGCATTCTGATAAGATGAATAAGCCCAAAGACAATAGCTTGCGAGCTTGATGCATCCATATTTTTTGCTCTTTTGGGCTCCCTGTTGCCAGACTGCAGAAATTATTCTCTGGATCTGCGCAAACAAGGAAGACAATGCTATAGATAGATAAGATTTCTTTGATTAAAATTCTCAGAAGGTCGAGCCATTGAAAAAAAAAAAAACTCTGCAATGTAAATTTGAGACATGAAACATTTAGCAATAAAACCCGAAAAACCAGACGACGAGGGAGAGGTAACATTACAAATTCTAAGAGTAGCATTTATGAAATGCCAAAATATACCATAAGAGGGATCAATGGAATACCAGCAGAAGTAATGCTTGCCAGAAGAATTCTGAAGCAATTCTTCATACAATCAATGTCCGAATCTTGAATTTTGTTTCTTCGAATCATTAGCTGTGTAGCAGAGAACAGAAATGGTCTCAAGAGACGTTCAAATATCCATGTTTTAGTCACTGCCTCAGGAGGATGATCAGCCAAGTTTTTCCATTCCATCTGGTGGTGCTCCGCAGCCTTCTTCACTATTATATAACTCCTCCAAACTCTCTAAAACACCATCGCACTAAATAAATTCACTAATCTAGAATATAATAATAAACTCAGAAAAATTCCATTATCTTAGTTTTTTCTCTAGGCTCCTTGAGAAGAGTTTCGACAACATAACTCGACAGTTTTTAATGATGCTGCTGATTAATTATTCATTCAAATTTCAAATAAATGTGTGTAATAAGACTATTTATTTCTAATCTGCATTAAGAAACAGAATGGATTGTGTTGGTTCTATGACTTTTACAAGTAAGGGTAATAGATCAAAAGGAAATTTGATAGAGGGACACATATTTTAATTCTGGCTCCAGATAGCTTGAGCAGAAAGTCCATTCTATTTAAAGGCTTCTTCGAAACACTTATTAGTGGTGAATATAACTTTGGACTATGAAGATCATAAGTGGAATATATTGAACCTGAATAAAGATGGAGGCTGCTGTAGCACGCCTTGTATGTCCACGGAGATCTCTTTCTTGAGCAACCCTCTGAAGCAAGGCATCTCTACTAATCTCCTTCGCACTAGCTCCCCTCAGAGAAACCTAGTAAAACCACAAAGTGCAACTCAACTCAACTCAAATCATATCATATTATTATTCCTCTGACTCCTCAACCAACCGAGTTCTGATCGAGTACCAAATCATATCCGACCTAGGCAGAAAAGCGACTGAATTTTGACATTGAACTTGAACAATTGCTAAATCGACCGGGAAGGAGGGAAGATTGCGCACCTGATTTCTTCGATGCTCGTCCATCGAACCGGTCGATCGATGTTGCGAAACTCTCTAGTCTCTAGATGCCTTTACATCGATCGAGTTCGTCCTCCTTGGGCGATTTCCAGGCATTCATTATTTTGGCTGTTGGAATTAATAGCCAGGTCAGCTGTTTTTATGACGCGCGCATACGGAGCGTGGCTCGCATTCTCGGAAATGACACGTGTCATTTCAACCACGGCCATAATGGATTTTAATGACAAGCCATAGGACATATACTCACATTTTATCTTAAATACATATTTAATTTAAATAAGTTAAAATATTAAAATTAAATATATATTTAAAAAAAGTCTACCACCAGCTACTAATTTCGGTCAACTGTCCCTCCAGACACGCGTCGCACATGCGAAGCTACGAGCAAAGCAGCGCGTAGGAGCCCACTAGTGACAATTTCTCGTAAATAAATCAAGTGGTGGGGGTAAAATAGGAAAGAGGAAAAAATGCATGAACAAAAGTTGTCCGCGGTTGTATTGATTTCTCTCACAAGCTCTCTGATTAATCTCTCGGATTCTCACACTCGCCATTAAACCTCAAACGCAGAGATTTAGAGAGAATAAATGGGCGGTAACGGGAAGAATCACAGCGAGAAGACGCGGCCAGCATCGGAGATGACAGCAGCGCCTTCGACAACTCCGCCGCCGCAGAAACCTGCGTCTACGAGGTTGATTCTGTTCATGGCGCCGTTGATTCTGGTGGCTGTGTTGGTGGCTGTTGTGGGTCCCGAGTCATTCGAATGGAATTCCAGATTTCAATCTCGGCGGGTCGCGCGTGGCTCCGTCGCCGGCGATATAAATCCCGAGACGAAGGTCGGCGTCGTATCCACGACTCCATTTCCGTCTCCTTCTCCGGAGAAATCCTTTAGAGCTGTGGATGAGGCAAGTTATTATAGTCTGTTCTGAAATTGTGATGCTCTGTTCTTCTGGTTTTTGCTGTTTTTGAGTGCTAGCTGTTTGGTCGTCTGACTTTAAACCGGAGTAGGTCAACCTTCAAACATGTCCTCTTACTCCCTTTTTGGATTTTCAGACTAAAATATCTAAAATGCCGAAAAGATGACGTCAGATGAATCAACACTGTTCCCAGTTTCATTCATCTAAAAGATATCTTGACAAATTTGTCGTTGACCCGGTCTTATGCCGGCTACCATGACACTGCTGCTATAGCCCATAAGCGGTTTTATGCAGCTTTCATAGTTCGAAGGTTTTGTACCATAATTTCATAATCTGATGTCAGTGGGACTGATGGAGTATTTATGCGAGTGACAGGATGCCACGTCAGACGATGAGCCTCCAAGTCCGAACATAGCTCCTTTTGCAAGTGCATCACAAGATAGTATTAGTTTGGTTAATGAACCAACTATTGTTCCAAGAGACCTGGATAGGCTCGAAGCGGGTCTTCAACTAGCGCGAGCAGCCATTCGGGATGCGGAATGGGAAAATGCGACTCTAGTCGCGGACCGGGATTACGTGCCAAACGGTCCGATGTATTGGAATTCAAGAGCATTTCAAAGGTAATTATTCACCAATAGAATTCAACTTGCTACTCGGACCGGATATTGACGCGTTGTTCGTGCACTTGTATGTAACAGGAGCTACTTGGAAATGGAGAAGCGATTCAAAGTGCATGTTTATAGAGAAGGGGAGCCTCCTTTGTTCCACAACGGTCCGTGCAAGAGTATCTATGCCATGGAAGGGAACTTCATACATGGATTGGAAAGGGACCGACGTTTCCGAACTAAGGATCCCGAAAAGGCCCATGTATTCTACCTTCCATTTAGCGTGACGATGTTGGTGAGATTTGTGTACGATAGCGATTCTCATGACTTTGGTCCCATAAAAAATACTGTTATGGACTACATCAAAGTCATCGCGGAGAAGTATCCATTTTGGAATAGAAGCCATGGTGCGGACCATTTCATGCTCGCATGCCATGATTGGGTATGGCTAGTTTGTCAGTTTTTTTTTTGTGATTCTTCATTTGTAATTATTTCATATTGAGTTATAAAAACTAATATTATATTTCTATATTGCAGGGGCCTGAAGCTTCGCGTGCGGTGCCTAACTTGTACAAAAATTCTATCCGTGTTTTATGCAATGCGAACACGTCGGAAGGATTCATCCCCTCAAAGGACGCATCCTTCCCGGAGATCAACCTCGTGACAGGAAATGCCCAAGGATTCATCGGCGGCCCATCCCCTTCCAAGAGAACCATACTGGCCTTTTTCGCAGGCGGTCTTCACGGTCCAATCCGCCCTATTCTCCTACAACACTGGGAGAAAAAAGACCCAGATCTGCAAGTCCATAAGTACCTACCTAAAGGCATGTCCTACTACGACATGATGAAAAAGAGCAGGTTCTGCCTCTGTCCGAGCGGCTATGAGGTGGCCAGCCCAAGAGTCGTCGAGGCATTGTACGCCGGATGCGTTCCGGTACTCCTTTCGAGCGGTTACGTGCCGCCATTCAGCGATGTACTAAACTGGAAGGCATTCTCTGTAATAGTCCCCGTCGAGGACATCCCGAACCTGAAACAGATATTGACGAAGATATCATCGAGAAATTACATAAGAATGCAGCGGAGAGGCGTGCAAGTAAGGAGACATTTTGTCGTGAATTCTCCTCCGAGGAGGTACGATGTGTACCATATGATTCTTCACTCGATATGGCTCAGGAGATTGAATGTCCGCATCCAGGATGGAGGCCAAGTTCAGTAAGTCAGCAAGCAAGCACACTTAATTATATAGAATGATCGGATTCAGAAGGGGTAAAATGGGAAGAACAGAAAAAGATGTACGAGGACAATAAAAAACAGAGGCACGGAAGGTACACCTGGAATCCCAGATTATGACAAGAAAATAATCAGAAAATCTCTCCAACTTCTAGTTTCGATTTTTCACTTCTGTTTTCTCCCTTTCAAAATCGCAAGTGTTACTATCGAATCTCTTTCTAACGTAAGATGATTCGATTAATCAATTATTTTTTTTATTTGAAATTTTTATTTATAATTGTGTCGGGGTATTATAAAATTGAATATGGTGTGACAATAGGTGGTGGAGATTTAAAATTTAGTTAACGGTTAATTTTACAACTATGGACAATTAAGATAAGGAGACATTGGAGGGGTAGAAATGGAAATAAATAATTATGCGTAAAACAAAACGGAGATTTTGTGGGGTCCGATTTATTTGAAAATTCATTTAAATTGAAATCTCTCAACGCTTTAAATTCTCTGCAAAAAATCTCGACGACAGAGAAAGGGAAAATGGAGAGAAACGAAGCGTCGGAATACTCTGAGACGACGCGTCTAGTGTCGGACGCGGCAACAACGCCTCCGTCGCCGTCTCTCAAGCTCTTCTATCTCTTCATACTGCCGCTGGTTTTAGTATCCGTCTGCGTGTTCAGTCTGGGACCCAAGGTTTTGGTTTGGGATTTCAAATCTTCGTTGCTTCCTGGGAGATCGTCGACCTTGGAACAAGGCGGAGGCGGAAATCGTGTCGCTCCAGCGCCGGGTCCTTCAGCTGGTTTCGTCAGTGTAAGTGTGCGTTTCTCAGTTTCTGATGTCGTGTCTTTTTGGATTGAAAAAATAAGCCGTTGATTTGGAGTTGAAGATTTGGTGTGATCTGATCTGGTTGAAAAACGAATTTGTACTGCTTGAAATCCAGCTAAACTGTGTTGTTTATTTTGTTTTTGTGAAAATCAGCAAGTGGAGAAGGGTGCGTTCATTAATGTGTCCACGAATGCCTCAAGTTCAAGCCCAATCCTACCCTCCATAGCTGAATCTAGAGGTAGGGATAGGAATGAAATTGCAGCAAGAAAGTACAGCAACTTGGAAGTACTCGAAGCGGGGCTGCAGATGGCAAGAAGGGCGATCCGAGATGCTAATCAGACTGATCTGGCTGAGGATAAGGATTATGTGCCCACAGGTCCAATGTACTGGAATGTTAAAGCTTTTCAGAGGTACCTTTATTGTTACTATGTATGGATTCACATGAATGTTTTGGTTTGATCTATAAATTGGAAATCCTGGCTCAAGAGTCTTGCCATTTTAGTATTGAATTGAAACAATGGATACAAGGGGAAACCTATATTTTAGGGCTCATTAAATTTGGTTTGGTTTGGCGGGTGAGTGTGTGACTTTGTGCTAGTTCATCCTCTACAGATAAGGCGTAGTAATGTAAGTTGAGCTAGTTTAATGGTGTTTTTTTTTTTCACTTGGCGAAATTGATGTTAAAGTTGGTATATAGGTGTTTAAGTACAAGTTTGGTGTAATGGAGTTGAGGTAGTTTATGGTTGTTCCGTCTTTGATGAGTTCTTGGTGACTTTGGATGTGTTTTACTATTTTACAATGTTTAACAGAAGCTATTTAGAAATGGAGAAGCAACTCAAAATCTACATTTATAAGGATGGAGAGCCCCCAGTGTTCCATAATGGCCCGTGCAATGGAATCCTTGCTACGGAAGGGTACTTCATAAATCAACTGGAAATGGATAGTAGATTTGTAACTAAAGATCCGGAGAAGGCCAACCTTTTCTTCCTTTCCTTTAGCGTGACTTATTTGATTAGGTTTGTCTATGTGGTGGATAGTCATGAATGGGGTCCTATGAAGCACACGATCATGGACTACGTAAGAGTAGTTTCTGACAAGTATCCGTATTGGAATCGGAGCCTAGGTGCTGACCATTTCATGCTTGCTTGCCATGATTGGGTGAGATGTTTGATTAATTAATCTTACCTTGCCATTTTCTGCTTCTCTTTGCATGCTGTCTTGATTGTAATGTCTCAAAATTATTCCACACTGCCATTAGCGCCATCTTTTGATTTTGAACTTGTGGATGCAGGGTCCAGAGATCTCATTTTCTGTGCCAAACTTGTACAACAACTCCATCCGGGCTCTATGCAATGCTAATACCTCAGAAAGATTTATCCCTTCTAAAGACGCATCCATCCCCGAAATCTATCTCCCTTCAGGGGACGTTGAAGGACTGGTAGGAGGCCCATCCCCTTCGAAACGAGACATACTAGCCTTCTTCGCAGGAGGAGGTGATCACGGTCCAATCCGTCCAATTCTGATCCAACACTGGGAAAACAAAGACAAAGATATGCAAGTGCACCAGTACCTCCCCAAAAGTCTGAACTACTACAAATTGCTGAGGCGCTCTAGGTTCTGCCTCTGCCCCAGTGGGTACGAGGTAGCCAGCCCCAGAGTGGTTGAATCATTATACACTGGCTGCGTCCCAGTTCTCCTGTCCAGCGCTTACGTGCCGCCCTTCAGCGACGTGTTGAACTGGGAAGCCTTCTCCCTGGTAGTTCCCGTGGAAGACATTCCAAACTTGAAAAACATATTGACAGGCGTTTCCCAGAGACGGTATCTATCGCTGCAGCGGAGAGGAGTGCAAATACGGAGACATTTCATGGTCAATTTTCCCCCAAAGCGGTACGATGTGTACCATATGATTCTCCATTCCATGTGGCTTCGCAGATTGAACGTCCACATACATGATGATCATCCCCCACACAGCAGCAACCATTTGTAGTTCTTTGTAATGTCTGAAAAACATGTCAAATTTTGGGATCCAGGTACACAGACAATAACACAGACTGATCTCTGAGGATTGGCTGAGAGAATGATTGAATACACACAACTCCTCCTACTTCCAAACAAGCAGTATCACTCTACTGTTTTAAGCATTGTAGCCTCATGGATCATATACCCCCCGCTACAAGTATATATTCAATATCAAACAACAACAAAGAATCAATTTTGATCACATATAAGGGAACAGAGGACATAAATCTAGCACAAAAACAAAGTAAGATCAATATCCTCCTCCCGACTCATGCTCCTGTCATATACTTAACTGTATGATAGACCTGCAGTGATCTTTGAGATCCAATGGTGGTGAGTTCTAAACTACTTTAGAACTTTCTTTCTTCTTTGCTCTCTCAGATGGCTGGGGATGATGGATACAGAATCTACACAAAGCCCGCCTTTTGAGTGTGTGCAATCTATCTGCTTCATCGAGAATTTGACTTCAGTTGGAGGTTCGGAATCAGTAACAATGAATTCCCCCACCTTGTAATCTATCCAGCAGCCTCGTTTGTGGCTACCACTGATGTCACCATTGTCAGTGTCGTCTAAGTAACACTCAAATGATGCTTCTTGCCCATCTGAGGTGGACAATTCAAACTTTACCGGCTTGATATCCCAACCATGTGCGTGCTCAAAGTTGGACACACGCCGTCCGAGCCTTTTGGCGAATCTACCGAGATGAAGCCTGAAGTACAGGGAGTATATGTCAGGAGGAAAGGGAAACTTTACCACTCCATCCACCTCAAACCACCATATCTGCTGTAAGTAAGCTATGACATTGAACCTGAGAAAGAAGAACACAGTAACCCGCATCTAAGGTGATGGTCGCAATTCCAGGATTAAGAAAAGGATCCTCCATATGTTTAGCCAGCAATCCATATCAAAATTATAACTCCTTTAACATAAACTCTAACCAGCAAATATGACTAAAATTCACATGGCAAGGAAAAAGTTATATGCTGCGTATACAATCCAAAAGTAATTACAAGTTCCAATTTATTACTCTTCGGATGTTAAATACTAAAATAAGTGAAGCAAATTGCACAAAGAGAATGGAAAATCTGTAAGTATTCATGTGAAAATAGACGCCTTCTGACCCAAAAAGTAAATACAAATAATGACATATGCTAGCAAAACAGAGTTATAAAAAATAAATTCTTTAGAAAATTTGATAAATATCGTTTTCCAAAACAGCTTGTACATAATGAACTCACCAGAGAGGCATCTCATTATTTTTTTTTTCTAGATACGGGTCAGTGTAGCTTCCCCATAGACAATGATCCTCAATCTATTTTGTGGAATACGAGTGGGCTACAAAATTTAGGTCGGCCGCATAGGGTTATTTCCTAACCACTATATAGTATATACATTAAAAGAACAAAAAAGACTTCTGACATTAATTATTCATAGAGTCTGATATATTCAGTAAGCCATGGTTACATGTCGTAGGATTAAAATCGAACATGATAATCAAGTTCTCAATCTGGCTCGAAATACCACATCGAATCAAGTAACTAACATTGTGATAGTAATGTCTGTTAATGTTAAGAAACCAATGGAAAGGGCACTAAATCTTCGACAGATGCCTAAAAGCCAAGAAAATGGAGCCACGAGGACTCGGACGACTTTGCTTAACCTAGGCACACTATCTAGTAAAAATTAATGACATGTTTATATTAAAACAACATTTCCATGCATCTAATGGGGATAAGATAAAATGCACCTACTGAATGGCATCTTTCTACTTCTAAACATGGAACTGACCCTTTCAGTTTGTGTTTGACAAACTGAAAATTTTTCCACCGCATCACATTCAAATGATATATTTTAATCCAACAGTCAATTGATTGTTAGAAATTACTTCTCATAACAAAATGTTGACACAAAAAAATATTACGAGCAGTAGTAATTCAGCACTAAAGCTAGCATCACGAAAACAAGTACCAAGTACAAATATTTTGACCGATTGCCAGCAAAAAATGAAGGATCACATTCATCCTTGGCACTTCGACCATCATTCATTGCTGCATACCATGATCCAATCATCAATAGAAAAATGCTGAGCTGAGCTTAATAGCGATCTACTATTAAGTTAAAGAGCTAAACGGCACTCAGAACTCACGTCGCGTGGTTAGTAACGGCCTAAGTTAAAATACAATAACTGACAAACAATTTAAGATATAAAGTGCATTAATTAATATTTAATCAACAAAAATTAGGATGCATTCATCTAACCTTGATTCTTCTGTAGGAACCCAAGTCCAGTATCGCCGATCATCAATGCCAGTTATAGTCAATCCCTTTGCCGAGACAGACATGCATACTCTCCCAGTCACCTTATCCAGCCATACTTCCTGAAAGAAAAAATTCAAACAGAAATAAGACCCCAACCCATGGAAGCAAAAACTAGTCCTTCCTCATTTCCTGCCTACTATCCTAATTCAGTTAAACCAATCCTCATCCCTGCATATTAGACTTCCAATCCTGTCAAATCTTCACATTTTGCTCCAAAACCCAATACCACTAGAACCCAGTTTCGAGTTCAAGACTTTCTTAGAGAATGAAAATGCTAGAAAATAAGCAACAGATTTTACAACCTAAAAAGAAGAAAAGGAAAGGAGGAAGACCTTGTTGCCATCGTCAAATGGAACGGGGCGAGAGAGGAGGGCAAAAATATCCTTCTTGGGCAAATTCCCGTACCTCTCAGGGGGGACGAGATGAAGCAAATCGAGATAATTACGCGGGAGCTTAGTCTCCCAAACGGAATCAGATGATGCAGCGCCACGAAAAGCCCTGTTGAGCCTGGCCAAATTGCAAATCTCGGGAGGAGTGAGGTACAAGAAGACGCAGGCGACACAGCTCTCAGGTATATCCCCAAGGCCAGGCCCCGCCGCCCCATTCGATCCTCCATTCTCCGTCGAATTGGACAGCGAAGCTCCCATTTAAAAAACCGGCAGGAAGAAAACGAAACCCTAATCGGATCGATTAAAGTAAAGTTATCGATTAGGTCAGGGCGGTGGAGTGAGTGAGAAATCCAGAATCGGATAGGATTGCGATGTCGGGAGGAGGATCGGATTGTAGGGTTTGGTGGGGAGGAGGGAGAGAATCGAGAAAGCGAAGACGAAGATGAAGACGAAGACGACGGCTGCAAACTGGAAATCGAGATCACGACGAATATACTAAACGACAAAAATGCAGGGCACGTTTTTTCCTTCTTTTTCATTTGCTCCCTAATTTTGTTTTAATAAAAAATAATTATAAATAACTGAAATTCGACACTTCGACAAATATAATTAATAAATACTTTGTTGGCCTTCGACATGATTGTCAAAAGTTTAATTTATATTTTAAAACGTCATCGTTTTATCTTTATTCTCATTTAAATAGCATACCCGATACATGTCAAACTGTTTTAAACAGGATGATAAGCCTTGATAAGATTTTGAAGAAAGAAAAGGAGAATTTCAAGACAAACTAAATTTGTCATCATTTCAGCGGCCAAAATTCGATTCTTAAATTCGATTCTTTATAAAACCAGAGCGACTAAAATTCAGTTCTTTATAGAGCCAGAGTAAGAATTTGATAGAGTTAAGAATAAAATAGAAAGAAGAAAAAAATAATTCTACGCACATTTTATTTGTATTGCGTAAAACATTGGGAATTTTTCAAGTAAGTCCGAAGGTGCTGGACCCACAACCGCCTCATTTGAAGTCAGGCGACGTAGATGGGATGCTCATGGCTTACCACCATACAAGTACATGTAACCCTAGGAGTGGCTAAAGGAGACGTGGACAAGAGTCCTTGAGCATGAAATGCTCGCTGGCCTTATTACATGAGAGATAAATATGGATTGGACTATTTATTTCCTGGAGAAGTGAGTTACATCTATTAGTCAGTCTTCCAGCTCTATGATCTTCACAACTGATGCATCACCCACCTTCTGGCACACCACAACTCGATCATGTGATTTTACCACTCCTGAAGCTTTCCCATGGTCCAGTGCAACCTTCAGAACCGATTCGTTTGTTGCGCTAGTGGACTCCGCCTACACCAAAACGCATCCTTTCAAATTTCATCACAGAAAGTATAAAGATACGCATATCCACATTTGATATCAACAATGTATATACAGTTAACCATACATAAAGCACTACTTACGGGATGTCTAGGATCAGCCAGCATGGGAAAGAGTCCTCTGACAATTAGTGACTGTCTCGCCTGATTTCAAAAAAAAAAAAAAAAAATTGACGATTAAGAAGCTGAAGCAGTGAGTAATGTCATATCAAAATTTTACATCAAGTTCGCATGGGGAAGGTACTCGATATTTTGATTCATGGTGTTATCGGAACACTGAAATTTCTCTACATAACTGCTTGGTTGTGTATTCTGTATAATAAGGGAATCTTGGTTAAATTTCTTCCCAATTAACATTTTAACACATCACCTACAATTGGGAGTGGTTCAAAAGGAAAACAAACTTCGATGGAGATAGTGAAATCTTTTATGAGTCACTGTATCGTTGACCTAATGACTTGGATTAAATCAATAAAAAGAAATGTGATTTGCTTAAGATTTGTAGTGAAGCATGTATATTGATAAAAAATGTGTTATTACTGATGCAATTTGAGAAAACATCAGTCATTTCCGGGCATCTGAATTTTCGGCGCCATTCACAATGACTAATTATTGTCGTGCATAAAAAATATATGGACATCATGTAACTGACGCACATAACATAATGTATCTTTTATAGAGGGTACCTCGAAGGCACCAGTGAAACTCCACCTCAGTTGATTAGTTTTCAAGCGAGGGATAACGACTGATAGAACAGGCATGGTCGGTCTGTACTTGGCAATCAATCTGCACACAGGCCCAGATGTAAATACATGATTCCATTTTTAAGACTAAAAACAAAAAATACAACCAATATTGAAACAATACCAGATGACAGTATAATAATGAACTGAGTCTCTCTGCAACCTACCTCGCAGCCCTTCCAGATGAAGTAAAGCATACTATGACAGATGCCTTCACCTTTATGGCAGCTCGTACCTGGAAAGCAATTAAGATGCCCATGAGATACCTCTGCCCTCACTAACTCTTACAACAATAGTTTGAAGAACTATACCGCAGAGGAAGCGATAGATTCCAAATGTGTCATTGGTTCTCCAACATACTTAACAGTCTTCTTAAAATACAGATCTTGGTTGAAAACTTTTTCTGCCTAGAAAACATTTCAGGTTTGCAAGTTAATAAATCACACATGAGATGAATGAAGGCCATTACAGGAGAACGGAAATTTTTGGAAACCAGATATTTACCTCAGCACAGATTTTCCCAACAATTGATATTGTCTCAACCGGATATAACCCGCGCAAAGTTTCAGCACCAAGAAGAATAGCATCACTTCCTGCATAAGTTGAATATCAAATCAAGATATGAACAACCCTACACAATCAGCACTATCCAAATAGTATTGTTTATGACAACGAAGAGCAGCCACAATCAGAGAAGACTAATCAGATTAAGCCGCATACGGAAATTTACCATCCAATACAGCATTAGCAACATCGGTCGCTTCTGCACGAGTAGGTCTCAAGTTGTCAGTCATACTGTCAACCACACGGGTAACAACTGCAGGCTTTCCAGCCATATTACATTTGTAGAGAGCAGCCTTTTGGAACAAGAAGACCTGCAAAAACAAAACATGCGTAGGTTTTAACATATCAATGAAGAACTTTTCCAATCAACTAACAAATATCAATAAAACAAGTTGCAGATCCATAATTACTATTTCCAATCAGGCCTTTCATCAATCACAAACCTAGCTCATTGTAGACTTAAAGTTTACATTTCAGAAGCTTCAAACATCTATAACTTTGTAAGACTAAATGCATCGAAATTGTTAATAGGAAAACCTTCTCCGGGGGTAGATCTATGCCCAAATTTCCTCGAGAAAGTATGATGCCATCAGCCTCTTGTAGGATCTCATCAAAATGATTTAACCCCTGGCATAAGACAATGAAATGGACAACTTATGAAATAATATGAAGATAACTATTCTCCTTATGTCAAAATTTCGGTTAACTAATTATGCTGCTCACCTCAACATTCTCAATCTTGGCAAAGATTTGTGTCTGGCTGAGATCTCCCAGCTTAGAAAGAAATTCCCGGGCCTGCAAATGAGAAATCAAGGTCAAATAGTACAAGAATGAGCAACTTCTACAAAAAAGTAGTGTCGACAATACTTTTATTTTATTTTATGAAGTATATCTTTTAAACTACTTTAAAATAATTAGATTGACCATATCATCCACACCCTGGCAGGCAGTGTCAACAATACTTTTACATACAAAAAAGGCATACCTCACGAACATCTTGCGCATGACGAGTGTACGACAATGACAGAAAGTCAATTTTGTTTTTGACACCCCATTTGCTGATTACCTGATGAACATCAAATCATTAAACACATTCAAAGGAATGCAATAGCACGAAACATCTCGGTCGTCCTTGCAGATTGATTGGCTCGCTAAGATTTTACGATATGCAAATTGTAATCCTTTGCTGATCATGCAACATAGTTGGTCAGCTTTAGACGGTGACGAGTTAATAAATCAATGAAGTAAGGCGTCATATTAAGTTCGACATAAATGGTCGCATTCAACAGGAAGTCATGATAGAAGCTTATTCAATTGTATAATGTAGAGTCAGCTTCAGATTGATGTGCAGGAAAGTATACAGGATTGGCAGCAAGAATACCTCTTTATCTGCATCAGTTAGGGTTGGTAGATCGATATGAACTTGAGAACAATGCATGGTGAATAATGACCCAGCTAATGTCGCAGAATTCTTTACCGCACAGACCACATTGTCACCCTCAATATCAGATACCTGTAAGGATCAACATGCATAACATTTTGCTTGTTTCATGGTTCTCATACAAAATGCAAAATAATAAAATAATAAAATAATAATAATCATACTCATAGTCCAATATCCTCAAGTCTGCCCGAAAAAATCAAAATATTAAACGGGTAGTAACTGTGACTCCTATAGTAAACACCGCTGATAATAAAAAACTGATCTTCTATAATCATAATTTTAATACCTCCAGCCACACCGACGTAGATTCACTTCCAGTAAACAAATATTGACCAACAAATATGGTATCTCCAATTTTCACAGCCTGCAACAACAACAACAAATGTTGGGTAAGATAGCCATTAAATCAAATGGGAAAAATTTAAAGGTGTTCCATGAACACAGTAGTATCATTTGAAAAGAAATTCCCTTCTGATGTAATAAATGAATTAAAGGTGTGCAGTTAACAAATACATAATGATACTAAAACACCAAAAGCAGAAACAAGATAATGAACTCCTCCCAACCTTGGCCAAACCATCAAAGTTGATGGGTAATAATTCAGACGAAGCTTCTTGGCCTTTAAATGGCGTCAACACAACAGATCCATCCATTATGAGAGAAATAGGTGTCTCCAATTTATTGACGACCTGCAGTTCAGGACCCACGGTGTCTAGCATGACCTAAACAAAGAGCACATTTGAGTCAAGCATATTATATATTAGATTTGTGACTCCGAATCAGACAAAATTAAAAGACAGATAAGTTGTAAGCGATGTGATGAACACCCTAGATAACGAGTCATAAAATACATAATGAGTCTAACGAAAAAAAGTTAGGCTAAACAACAAATGAACACAGGTGCCAGTTTCAAGTTCTTTAGCTTTCACATGGTAAACAGAACTGTCTCTAAATACACAAACAAAATTCAGTTGAAGTAATATCACTTCTCATAATTTCAGTTAATATTCAAAATACTTCAGAAACAGCATCACCGCCACAATCAAATGATGCATACCGCACAAAGCTTCTTAGTACTCTTCACAGCAACCTTCAGGTTCTCCAAGGTCTCCTGGTGGTACTCAGGCAAGCCCCATGAAAAGTCAAACCTAGCAACTGCAAATATAATAACAGTTTTTCAGCTATGCTTTCTAAACTAAGGGTGATCTGATAGACAGACAAGACCGAATTCCAGGATTGTGAACTGAATATGCTACAATCAAAACATCAAGGGGCGGGGGTATGATTTAATAGCTCACCAGACATCCCAGCCTTGAGGCAGTTGGAAATAACCTCGACCGATCGAGACTTGGGACCTAGAGTCCCCACAATCTTTGTCATTGCAGGAAAGAAACTCTACACAAAATCAAAAGTAAGACAAAGTCAAAACATGCAACCAAATCAATCAGGCACGGAAAAAAAGACAATAGCTATCAGAACTGATGTCCCAATTCCGAATCTAGTGCTTCTGTAATCCAGTAACCAGGATCCCTATCAGAAATCACTCGCACGATACCACCACCACCACCAGCAGATCGGAACAATTAAACAGAGTGAAAATCAAGGATTATGAAACTCACAGCCTTGGATGGCTCAAGAATTGAGGACATCCGGATAGGCTCCTCGAGCAGCAGATGAGTAGCTTGCATGTTTGCCGAGCTGATCGGTTGCTCGTCTGGAGACAATCAAGCAAGAGAACAAGGTGGAGAGCGACCGATCGGTCCGTCGGTTGACTGATCTATCGGTTAGGTAGTGAGAGTGAAGATTCGATCAACGACTTGCGAAGGTGTAGATGAGAGAGAGAGAGAGACGGAATATGCTAAAACTCGGAAACCGGGTTTGATTTTGGAACAACGGTGGAAATTTAACTCTTAAAAGTTGTGTGGTGCAAAACCGGTTGGGTTTTAAACAACTGTACGACGTCGTTTTATGTAAAACTCAGTCGTTTAACGTCAAAACTAAACCTGACGATAGGACCGTTGTTTATTGCATATTTCATTTTACGAAGCACGTTTACAAACACAGTACATGGAATGGTTGATCAGTTGATTCTGCGACAGTTGTGTCGCGTCTCCACATCATTAGGTCGTTGATTCGCATCAAGCAATCCCATTTTCACCATGGCACGCTGGAAATCCATGAAGAACAAGGCCATGTTGGCCGCATAAGCGTTCACAATGCCTCTTGTTCTTGAGCTGGCGTGCAGTGTCTGATCCGAGCTAAGCAAGCCACTTCTGCGCTGCAGTGTCTGAAAGTAGTTGTTGTCAAAGGTGTTCCATGTTCTGTCAAATGGCTGCGCAGCACCGTCTCCCGCCTGGCAAGTTTCGGACATTGTTCTGATGAAATCTGAGTCTGCGGTTGGATCCACGTCGTTGGTGGAATCAAAGTTACTCAGCCTGTTTTTGAAGGATGAGCATCTTGCTACGCCCAATGTGTGCGCCCCTGTCATTAAAATAATGACTTATAAATGTGAGCATTAGAATTTAATATAAATTTTTATTTTTTATCCATTTTCGACGATGTGAGACAATCCAAATGAATATCTCTCAACAATTTCTCTCTTTCACTTGTAATTGGTCACACAAGCAAATTCATCTCTTCTTTACGTGAGCTCACCCAATTAATTCTAGTCCGGTTCTGACTCAAAAGTCCGGACTTGTAAATTTCAATATTATAATTCAATATAAACTTCCATCATTTATCCATCGGTGACGATATGGAGCAATCCAAATGAATATATCTCAACCCGAATATATAGTCATTGTCACATAATCATTCATCTATGTCCATGTAAGTACCACCGGCTTACCGGACAAGGCTACCATATCCTCAACGCTGAAACCATGCTTGCCGAATGCTTGGATGAGCTGTGAGCTGTTTAAGGTGGGAGAAGGCAGGCCAACTGTGTCCTCTATCCTCGATCTTCTTCCATCTTTTCTTCCATTTGGTACTTCATACAGCGGACCACCTGCCTGTAAAATCAACCATAATTTCAGCGTAGATGAGTATTTTCCAATATATATGAACTGCAGACTTACAAAAAAGACAGCATCTCTTGCAGCCATGGCGAGAATATCAGCACAAGAGACAACACCAGGGCACAGTCTCTCAACCTGTTCCTTAATGTTGTCGATGACTTCATACCCTCTCAGGCTCAAATTTGCGGGTGAGTCTTTTTCGGCCACATTATCTTTAGTAGAGTCGATAAGCACTGATGCATCACAGCCCTGCACACACAACCCCATCATACAAAACATCAACTAAAAATCCAAGAACACAATCAGGAGGAGGTCAGACTGGGACCTGAATGAAACAATCATGGAAATGCATTCTGAGAAGACCAGCAGCCAGAGTAGGATCATACTGCAAAGCTCTGCTAACTGTGTTCTTTACAACAGGCTCAAGGATGGGGCAACTCATCAGGTAATAATTCATACTTAAACCATTCACTAAACCTCCTAACACTAATATGAGAAAAACTGGGAGCAAAGTTGAAGGATACATAATAACCTTACTTTCTGCTTCAGCTGCAAACCAACAAGGCCTTGCACTGGAGCTTCAGCACTCATATATGTACACAGAATAGTTTGAGTGATGATTAGATCCAACAACTACCCAATTATGTGAAGCTGTAGATAGTCAAAAGAGACATAGTTTCTAGAACACCATAGGCACCCAGTTTGCTTAAATCAATCATAAGAAAGCGCGTAGAAAGCATTATATATGCAGCTGATCATATCAAAGCACAATGCTGCTAGCAGAGAGTGGAGAAAGGGGTGTTCTCCATTTCGAATAGACAAATACCAGTAAACTTTAGTGTTGAATTTCATGCAGCTTCTTTGTTTGTTTAATGGAGTGGAGAGCATATAATTTCTTTGTCTCATCATTATACTAAATATGCTCACAGCCAGCACAAAAGCCAGAAGGAAATTGTTATGGTGGTCCAAATGGGTAGATAAACATTCATGTCAGCTTTTGCTTTATCTTATCTCATATATTTTGTTATCATTTTACTGTTTGAGTTCATAGGGGTCGAGTATTCCTTATTCTTTGAGTTTCCTAGTGACAGTAATAGCAAATGATAAAGTGAGTTCGTCTCATGAAGTTCATCGGTACAAAAAGACTGTTTTAGTAGCCTGAGTGTCATACGGAAGCTGTTAGGGTCCATTCTGTTGAGTGTCGTATGGGTCGTATGACTCGTATTGGTACGGGCAATACGATTTGTACGGGATTCCTCGAGACCACGGAGGTCGTATTGGTCATATCGATTGTAGTTGGCTGTATGGGTCGTATTGACTTATTGGGTCAACCCAAAACCCTAGTTTCTGCTTTATTCTGGATCAGCAATCAAAAAGAGGTTTTTAGAGAGAAAAGAGGAGAGTGATTTTCGAAGAGTGTTTCACGGCGGAGACAATTTCGGTAGCCAAACGTTGTCCGTTTTTGCTGAGATTTTGATAGCTTTTTGGGGACATCTTGGGTGGAGTTCTGGTGAGAAAGTTATCGTTTTGGACAGAGTTCAGTTTCTGGGTGATTTCTGCACTCTAGTTTCTCTATTGTTGGTATCTTATGCATGTATGTGTTGGTGGATAATTGCTGAACGTTTACAGTCTATTGTGGCTATTTGTATCCTCAACCTTTATCATAATAAGAGCTGAGTAGGTGGACTCCTTACGTCTCGTGGTTTTTACTCTCCGCACCGGAGAGATTTTCCACGTAAAAATCGTGTGTCACTGCAATTTACTTTCTCTCATTTGGGTTGCTTGAATAATTGTTGAGTCTTGAAGTAGATCCTTATAGGGGTTATACGTTGGGTCTTTTAACTGGCATCAGAGCGGAGGTTATTTGAGCTGCTATTATGGAATCCGGTGGTAGCAACTCAATGATGAAGTTGATATCAACAATTATTTTATTTGGAGGCCGATGATGGAAGACTTGTTATATTGCAGAGATTTGTATGATCAAGTATCTTGGCGGATGGTGTTGTCACCAAACCAGCAAAGCCCGAAAAGTAAGATGAGAAAGAATGGATGAAGTTGAAGAGGAAGATTTTGGGAACTATCATACAGTGGGTTGATATTAGCATCTTCAACCATGTGTCTCAAGAGTCTGATCCATATGAGCTGTGGAAGAAATTAGAGGCGCTTTATGAGAGAAAGACCGCACACAACAATCTTATTTTATAAAGAGACTTGTCAATTTGAAGTTGAAAGGTGGGAAGTCAGTTTCTGAACATCTCAGTGACTTCCGGGATATTATTAACAAGTTGACCACAATGAAGATTATTCTTGATGATGAGCTGCAAGCTTTGTTTCTATTGAGTTCTTTGCCAGATAGTTGGGAAACCTTGGTTGTGACCATTAGTAATTCTGCTCCAAATGGTGTTCTATCATTGGAAAGCATGTTCAATGAAGAGATTAGAAAAAAGGAAATGGGAGTTCATAATTCGCATGCTCTTATTACCGAGAACAGAGGTAAAAGCAAGAGTAGGGGCCCCAGGGAGCATGATAACTCAAGGGGGAAGTCCAAGTCTAGAAATGGCAAAGAGACTAGGACATGTCATTATTGCAACAAGCTTGGCTATATTTAAAAAGTTTTGTTACCGGTGGAAGAAAGAACAGGGTAACAAGAAGGAGGATTCAAAGAAAGATGAAGATGATAAAAATACTGCATCGACTGTCTTTGAAATGGATGGTCAAGTCACCTTATGTGCATCTGAATGCAATCATGTTGAGAGTTCACATACAGAGGGGGTGCTAGATTCAGAAGCAACTTGTGTTGCACTTTATACAAGACACGCATGTATGTATGCTTTGATGAGGTGAATGCAGTTGAAGATAAGAATTCTCCTCTTTTGTGGCATCGGAGGCTAAGACATATGACTGAGAGAGGGTTGAAACTTTTATCAGGTAAATCTTTGATTCCTTGATAAATCAATTTCTTTTGACTCGTGTGATTATTGTCTAGCAGGAAAGCAACATAGAGCTTCCTTTTCTGGGAAATCCACTAGAAGGCAAAGAAAATTGGAGTTAGTTCACTCTGATGTTGATCGATTGATTTCTTACCGATTATTCGCTTCATTCGGTGATGAATATCGCTCATCTCCCGAACTTTTCATTGTGTTTTTATCAATCTAATCTCATTTCAGGTCAAATCATATTATATCAAGGCTTTGTAGTTTGTTTGGAGCAAAATAAGGAAAAACACAAAGATTCAAACGAATACAGACCAAATCTGGGCAGATTGACCTATTCGCCATCAAAGGCTTGCGTAGAATAGGATTCTTATCCGATTGAGACGTGTTATATCTTGTTGGAAAGCTAACTCAAAGGGCTACAACATTGTAGTTTACCACAAGACGTAATTCGAAGGTTTAGATGGTCAAGAACGCAAGCAAAGTAAGCTTTACGGTGCTGCCCGTTCAAGGAAGAACGCTGGTTCACTGGTCAAATCTCCGGTTTAATGGTCAAACCGGCGGTTTGGTTTTGTACCGGCCCCAAAGGCAAAAAATCGCAACTCTCTAAGACAGGCCGGTTCAATGATGAACCGGCGATTTACCAATTAAACCGGCGGTTTGGTCACTGAACCGCCAGTTTGGAACCAAACTGGACCGCGAATTAATTCTGAAAATCAGCCCAATTGATTTTCAGTATAAATAGAAATCGAGGGCTGGTTCACAAGGGTTGGACGATTTTGGAGAACGAACGCAAGAGAGAAGAGGATAGCTTGGAGTGAAGATCGTCGTCACGAATTCTTCGTTCTTTATTCTCTTTATTCTTGCATTGGTAGTAATCCTCGTGAGTAGCGAGTAGTTTATTTAGTTCTGGGATCCTACGAATCTCATGCCTGTAACCTGATTTCATGTGATTTGTACAAACATCAGTTTTAGTCTAATGCAAGTTTATGATTTTAATTCCATTATGCTTCATTCTATCTTTTTATCATTGTTGGTCAATGATTGGGATGACTGCATGTTAGAACGAAACTAGGTTAGATGCCAAAAAGATGAATGAGACTGAGGCAGTTAACTGGAACAAATAGGATTGATGTCGAGACATGGTAGCTATACTTTTAGTACATGAATCGATATGAGAGTTGACATATTTTGTCTGGAAACCTTTGTGTTTAATAAATTGAAATTGTTGATAATCCGTGATTGGGCGGCGTTCAATAGTGTAGATTAATTCAGGTGATGATCCGTGAATGGGCGGCTCATCTGATGTCAATTTAGGTTATTTCCAAAGCTATTTTGCATGACTATATGGTGTGACTGATTGCATGAATCGTGTTGCGAGCATGGGTGAAGTTCGATCTTGGAATTGTTTTCTCTGGTCGAATTAATCGTTAGTATTTAGGATAATTAGGACAATTAGGAATATTTAGAACTAAAAATATGCATTGTCAAAATGGCGCCGTTGCCGGGGAACAGTGTCTAAGTGTGTTATTAGTTTTTAGCATATATAGTTTAGGACTATTCTATTTTTTATTTTTATTTTATCCTTCACTAATCTTATGTTTATCTCAAATTGCGAGGATGTATTCATACAATCGACAAGGCATGTATGCGAGTGGAGAAAGCTCATGGGACGAGCAACACTTTTAACCACCTCATTATACTCCATCTTGGCGATTTGTGGATGAACCGAGTTACTGAACACAATCATATGAGCAAAATTAGAAACGCAACCATCATCTACTGATGGAAGAGCACTACGATGAAGACGCACAGTATCAGCAGACCCAACCTCAGAACATTGGGACATCAAGTGTGGAGTCCATGCTCACTGATTTTCTTGCACAGCAGAATAAGCGCTTTCAAGAGACTTCCTCAATGTTTCAGGCAACAAACGCAAGAATTGACAGCCTTGCAAAAACATTGGAGCAGCTGACTATTCAGAATCGAATGTTGGAAAATCAGACTGCACAACAAGAAAACTTAGCAGCAAGAGAACCGGGCGCAAAGCTCATGTTTATGAAGCATCTGCCCCTTCACCCTTATTTTCCAATGATGTTAATGACCATCGTGATGTAGTGGACGAGATGGAACACTTTGAGACACCACAAAATAAAAAATATGAGGGCTTCGTTGATATATATCAAAATTTGACTAAAGAAGATCCTCGCATACGTATAGATGTGATAGTGAAGGAAAGTCATGAGACATTGTCATCTGAGTTACTAACTGAAGAACTCACAGGAAGCATGCCAATTGGATATGGAGCATGTAGTGAAGATGTATATCTTCTTACACCACTGCCGGAAGTGTTTCTAAGGTTCTTGCCATATTTTTTGAAACTGCCGAGAAGAAGCTCCTACAATCCCTTGGTTCTCACTAATATTTATAAACGGATTGGATTGTCAATTCAACTTCCATATATCAGACGTAAATTCAAATGGGATTTGAAGGTGGATTGACTTCTTTGAGCATTAAAGGCCTCTCCCCCCCCCCCCCCCCCTGCGAGAAGGGATTCTAGCAAAGGACTTCTCGCGAGTGATTTCTATTGGGCGCTTTGCTGAGTCTTGTCAAGACGTTAAACTAGGCCTTGACGGGAAGTATCCCGGTTTGTAAATTTTTCTATTTGTTTTGATTAGGTACATTTGTGCATTGCATGACATGATGCGTGATTTATATGCTCTCAACTTAAGTGTATAGTTCTTTTTTGCTGATTGATATTTAATTATATATTTATCGCTTAGGGACTAAGCTTGCTCTTAAGTGTGGAGTGTTTGAGAGCACATAATCACTCACTCATTGCCATGTCCTGCATTTAGTATTGATAGGCATGTCAGTTTAAGAACACTTGCACGCTCAAGTTATCTATGACTTGTTGTTAACTTTCTCATGCTTTATGAGCTACGCCGATCATCTGTTCATTCTATTTGAGTTTGTGTTTAGAACCTGAAATAGTTCGCATGAGTGTGTATTCTTTTAAGTTAATATTATTACTATCTTTTGTCTGTCATGTTTCCTATAAACTTTTGAAAGCATGCTTTGAACTCGATACTGGTAGGCACCGGTCTTAAAATAATCTTTTTGAAAACTTAAGCATTGTTTGTGATTCCCGGTGACTTTAGTTCTCTTATCATGTATTCTCGTATATGTTGTTACTCACTTACACCCGCCTTCACTTTTTATACTTTGTCAAGCTTTAAGTGTAGAGTCCCTCAAACGAGAAGGGCAAAAAGAAAGTCAAAAGAGGGCGCAAAATAGGCCCCAAGGAAAAAAAATATTTATGAAAAAAAAGGAGAAATAAAATGCAAATGAATGGAAGAAAAGTTCCTCCTTGAGCATAATAAGGCCGAAGGCCATTAGACATTCCACCTTAAGCTTGACATTGTGTATTATACCACTTGTTTATTGTGTGTGATTGCATCATGTATTGGAAGTCATATAAGATGAGTTAAGGAACGACCCTTGTGATTGCACGGAATCATTGACTTTCTTATGCAATTTTCGTAAAATGTCAAGCCAAGCTCCTCTTCTCTTATGAGTTATAAAGTCTGGACTTTAAGACTTGAGAATGAGCTTTGCGCCAAGAGCCTGTGGACTATCCCTAGATAGCACAAGTGAATGGTGGACATGTTTTGTGCAACCTGGATTTATGTTTCGGATGCATAACTTGAAAAAGATGTTAAGACACTTGGTTAGTCATTAGATGGTTTTGATACCGACTTGTTTGAGTGCAACATCTTGTTTGAACTATGAAGGTTTGAAAACTCATTTGAAGATAGTTTGACTTGGATGTTGGCTTAGCGCATTAGTTTGAGATTATTACAATAAAGCTGTCACTTTTGAGCACTTATTTCATGCATTCATATAGGGCACCTGCATTAAGGATTTGTAGGTATTCCCTCTTCTGAAAACATTCACGAGACTATCACTCGTCCACTAGGGTAGCCTAGGGGTTTAAAGGCTTGATGCATATGCTAAATGCATCCGTTATTCCTACGAAAGTGAGTTAGGACTTGCATATTTTAGGACATTAGTTTAGCTAGTGTAGATCGCATCTCTGCTACTCATTGTGCATTTTATATTTGTTTGGGACGAACAAATTCTAAGTGTGAAGTGTTTTGATCGGTTGATTTCTTACCGATTATTCGCTTCATTCAATGATGAATTTTGCTCCTCTCCCGAACTTTTCATTGTGTTTTTACCACTCTAATCTCATTTCAGGTCAAATCATATTATATCAAGGCTTTGTAGTTTTTTTGGAGCAAAATATGGAAAAACACAAAGATTCAAACAAATACAGACCAAATCTGGGCAGATTGACCTATTCGCCATCAAAGGCTTGCCTAGAATAGGATTCTTATCCGATTGAGGCGTGTTATATCTTGTTGGAAAGCTAACTCAAAGGACTACAACACAAGCAAAGTAAGCTTTACAGTGCTGAGTGAACAGTAGCCCGGTTCAAGGAAGAACGTTGGTTCACTGGTCAAACCGGCGGTTTGGATTTGAACCGGCCCCAAAGGCAAAAATTCGCAACTCTCTGAGACAGGCTGGTTCAATGTTGAACCGGCAGTTTACCAATTAATTCTGAAAATCAGTCCAAGATCGTCGTCACGGGTTCTTCGTTCTTTATTCTCTTCATTCTTGTGTTGGTAGTAATCCCCATGAGTAGCGAGTAGTTTATTTAGTTCTAGGTTCCTACGGATCCCATGCCTGTAACCTGATTTCATGTGATTTGTACAAACATCAGTTTTAGTCTAATGCAAGTTTATGTTTTCAATTCCATTATGCTTCATTCTATCGTTTTACCATTGTTGATCATTGATTGGGATGACTGCATGTTAGAATGAAACTAGGTTAGATGCCAAAAAGATGAATAGGTCTGAGGCAGTTAACTGGAACAAATATGATTGATGTCGAGACATGGTAGCTATATTTTTAGTATATGAATCGATAGGAGAGTTGACATATTTTGTCTGGAAACCTTTGTGTCTAATAAATCGAAATTGTTGATAATCCGTGATTGGGCGGCGTTCAATAGTGTAGATTAATTCAGGTGATGATCCGTGAATGGGCGGCTCATCTGATGTCAAATTAGGTTATTTCCAAAGCTATTTTGGATGACTATATGGTGTGACTGATTGCATGAATCGTGTTGCGAGCATGGGTGAAGTTCGATCTTGGAATTGTTTTCTCTGATCTAATTAACCGTTAGTATTTAGGACAATTAGGAATATTTAGAACTAAACTCAGAATTTCTATTAGGAGTAGCTGAACACAGTGTTTGCTAGCTAGTATATATACACGCACCTATTTCTAGGATCGACCGTTGGCTTACCAAGGTCTATAAATTATTTTTGACTACAATTTGACTCCCGAAACTTATATTTGACAACTATAAGGCGTTAAAAATACGCATTGTCAGATTTTTGTGAACCTATGGAGGTGGAGTCTCTTGGTGGCAATAGATATTTTGTCACTTTTATTGATGATGCTACTCGGAAGGTTTGGGTTTATTTGCGGAAAACAAAAAGACAAATATTTGATGTCTTCCAGAATTTTCATGTTATGGTAGAAAGGGAGACCGGAAGAAAGTTGAAGTGTCTACGAAGTGATAATGGTGGTGAATATACCTCAAAAGAGTTCAAGAATTATTGCTCGCGGCATGACATTAGACACGAGAGAACAGAGATAGGCACACCATAACATAATGGAGTTTCAGAGAGAATGAACAGAACCATTATGGAGAGAGTCATTTGTATGATGAGAATGTCTAAACTCCCTAAGGCATTCTGAGGTGAAGCAGTGAACTGTGTTGTGTATTTGATCAATCGAGCTCCAATTGTACCTCTTGATTTTGACATTCCTGAGAGAGCATGGAAAGGATTTGATCCAAAGTATTCACATTTGAGAGTCTTTGGCTGCAAAACATTTATGCATGTGCCTAAAGAGCAAAGGTCCAAACTTGATTCCAAGACTCATGCTTGTATTTGTGTTTTCAATGGGGATGAAAAATATGGTTTTAGACTCTATGATCTAGAGAAGAAGCAGATAGTTAGAAATAAGGATGTGGTATTTTTTGAGCACGAGATGGGAGCAGATCTTTTGAGTACGAGGTACAATTTTACTTCAGACTCAATTATTGATACTACTGATGTCTCTATTCCTAGTTCTTCTGATGGCCAGACAGGGAATGAGAATGTTATTTGACACCTAATGTTGGTAGTGAGGTACAAGCTGATGTTGATGTACCTGATGATGGTCTTGTTGATGATCTTGTTGAGTCCTCATCCGATGATGATATACATGATGCGGATGTTCGTGGTGGAGAGATTCATGAGCAGGGGGAGCCTCCAGCTCCTAATGTTGAGAATGCACATGTTAGAAGGTCAACTAGAGAGCGTGTACCTTCAACAAAGTATCCAAACTCAGAGTTCATTCTTCTTACTGATGATGGTGAGCCAGAAAATTATAAAGAAGTGTTGTCTCTTGATGAGAAAAATCTTTGGCTAGATGCTATGAAGGAAGAGATGAATTCCTTGAAAAAGAATGACACTTATGAGCTAATGAAGCTGCCTGACAGCGCGTCGTCGTGCGCCTCAAATTTGTATTTATAACTCCTGTAAACACACTTGCAAGCGGTAAGCAGGGTCGAACCCAAAGAGAGCAAGTAAGATAGAGTTCTAATGAAAGTCACAGAAACAGGAATAAACTAAGAATATCAATTCAGAGAAAATTAGTTCGGGGAATACAATGCAACTAGTTATCACCGATCGAATACATGCATAAGCTAGTGAATTCTGCCTTAGTCCAACATTCCCGCTAAAGATATGTCGACAATCAGATTCTACATATTCTTAACCGCTAGGTTTTCGAACAAGTGCAATAGTTACTCAACTACACCAGAAAATCGGTTCTACCGCTAGGTTCTCCCCAACAATGCTATCCAATCAAGTATAACACAATTGACATCAATATAGCTCACCGCTAAGCTGCACTAAACTGACAATCAAAGCATTCATTCACTCATACAAGGGCAGCACATCAATAGCTCGAATCATGTATTCATTGACCTCAAACCAAATGTTGCATTATAAACCCCAAACTGAAATATTGATTTAGCTACTCATAATATCCATGAATACAATAGAAACTAGGTTAAGTAGCTACAAACTAAAGTAGAACGAAACTGAGCTAAAATGAAAATTCGGTGAATAGTGTTTTCCGGTAGTGAACAGTAATTCCAACCGTGAACAGTAACAGTACAGTAGCGATTAACAGTGAAATGTGAACATTAAATGTGAACAGTAACCGGTCGTGAACAGTAAATTCCGGCAAGTTTCCAGCAGCTTCTCTCTAGCTTCAGTCTCTCCTCACTCCATAACTGTAGCTCGTCCGTGAATAGTGTCGTCCAATAAAATTAAGTGAAGTCAGATGATTCTTTTCCTAATTTGTCCATCTTTTAGGTTTAGGGTTTTTGGGGTTGAACTAAAATGAACCACATGTGCTTGAACCGAATCTGATTTCCAATTGAACCAGCAGAGTTGACTGCTGTTGACTTTTTGATCTTGGGTGAATGCTTCAAATATGCGATAAAATCCAATGCGATCTTGAACACACCTGAAATACGAAAACACTACAAAAGAGTAATCGATTCACGCAAAATTTAATAAAATTATGGGAATAAACAACTCAATGAATACGCTCCATCAAACTACCCCACACTTATTCTTGTTCGTCCCCGAACAACAACAAGATACGCAGCACTCAAATCGCATTGACATTTCACTGTCCAAGGGAAAGAAAGTCTTGAAAAACAGATAGGTTTTCTGTTTTTCAAGAATAAGAAAGATGGTGAGAAGATAGTGAAGCGGAAAGCCAGATTGGTGGTCAAGATGACTTCTATCAAAACCGTGTTTGGTTTAGCTGCTAGTCTGAATCTTGAGTTAGAGTAGATTGATGTTAAAACTGCTTTCTTGCATGAAGACTTAAATGAATAGATATATATGGAATAACTTGAAGGGTTTCTTTAGAAAGGGAAGGAACAACTTGTCTGCAAATTGAAGAACAGTCGAAACAGGCACCGAGGCAGTGGTACCGAAAGTTTGATTCTTTTATGAAAAATAGTGAATACAAACGGACTTTAGCTGATCCTTGTGTGTATTTCAGAAAGTTTCCTGACGGTAACTTTATCATTCTTCTCTTATATGTAGATGATATGCTGATAGTTGGACATGATGTTGCTATGATTCAGAGTTTGAAGAAAGACTTGTCCAAGTCATTTGACATGAAAGATTTGGGTCCAGCAAAGTAAATCTTAGGCATGGAGATTGCTCGTGACAGAAAGGCTGGGAAGTCGTGGCTTTCATAAGAGAAATATATTGAACGGGTGCTTAAAAGGTTCAATAGCCTGTGAATACACCACTAGCTACTCATTTCAAGTTAAGTAAGAAAGATTGTGCTACAACAGAGAAAGAGAAAGACTATATGTCGACTGTTCCATATTCTTCTGTTGTTGGTTCTTTGATGTATGTTATGGTGAGTACTACGCCAGATATTGCTCATGTTGTGGGATCTATTAGCAGGTACTTATCCAATCCGGGTAAGATTCACTGAGAAGCAGTGAAGTGGATCTTTAGATACTTGTGTGGTACTTCCAAACTTTGTTTGTCTTATGAAAGTTGCAAACCTATTCTTGAATGCTATACAGATGCAGATATGGCAGGTGATCTTAATGCTAGAAAGTCTACCTCATGATATGTGGTTACATTTTCAGGGGGAGCCATTTCATGGCAATCCAAACTACAAAAGTGTGTAGCTTTGTCAACCACTGAGGCTGAGTATGTTGCAGTTGTTGAAGCAAGCAAAGAGACGCTTTGGCTTAAGAGATTTCTGCTAGAGTTGGATTTGAAGCAAGATGAATATGTGGTATTCTGTGATAATCAGAGTGCTATTGACTTGAGCAAGAATGCTATGTATCACTGTCGCACCAAGTATATTGATGTTAGGTATCATTGGTTGGAAACGTGATTGAGGAAGGTGAGATGAAGCTAAAGAAAGTCCACACCAACAACAATGTTGCTGATGTGTTGACTAAAGTAGTTCCGAGAAGCAAGTTTGAGCTTTGCGGCAAACTTGCTGGGATGAAGTTCAAATGATGATCTTCGTGTTTGTATCTTCCCCGTTATAGGCTGGAGGGGGAGATTGTTGGGGTCCAGCCTGTTGAGTGTCCTACGGGTCGTATGACTCGTATCGGTACGGACAATACGATCTGTACGGGATTCCTCGAGACCACTGAGGTCGTATCGGTCGTATTGATTGTAGCTGGCCGTATGGGTCGTATTGGTCGTATTGGTCGTATTGAGTCAGCCCAAAATCCTAGTTTCTGCTTTATTCTGGGCCAGCACTTAAAAAGAGGTTTTTAGAGAAAAATGAGGGGAGTGCAATTTGCGGACAGTGCTTCACGGCGGAGACAATTTCGTTAGCCAAATGTTGTCCGTTTTTGCTGATATTTTGAAAGCTTTTTGGGCACATCTTGGGCTTCGATTTGAGTGGTCTTTAGCGGAATTTGGAGTTCTGGTGAGAAAGTTATCGCTTCTGGACAGAGTTCAGTTTCTGGGTGATTTCTGCACTCTAGTATTCTGTATTGTTGGTATCTTATGCATGTATGTGTTGGTGGGTAGTTGCTGAACGTTTGTAGTCTATTGTGGCTGCTTGTACCCTCAACCTTTATCATAATAAGAGTTGAGTAGGTGGACTCCTTACGTGTCGTGGTTTTCACTCTCCACACCGGAGAGGTTTTCCACGTAAAAATCGTGTGTCACTGCAATTTACTTTCTCTCATTTGGGTTGCTTGAATAATGGTTGATTATGTTGAAGTAGATCCTTATTGGGTGTTATACGTTGGATCTTTTAACAGAAACATCAGCACACCATTTTCATTACGCTATGAATCTGATCATCTTAATCATTGTAACATTAATACCTAGGACTTCATCACCTACAGAATCAGCATGGTATTCGCGCAGAAGCACTGCCGATATACCACCTGCACCATTTAAACATTGCAATGGATCTCTAAAACCCTCTCATCAGTAATGCTAAGTGAACATGTCAAAACTCACTGAAGTGTAAATCGGGTTATCTAGCCAATTTCAATATGGTATCAGAGCCACGACATGCGGTCCGAGCTAGTGCGATTGTGGGACGCGCCTCTGAGCGCCAAGTGCATGATGAGACGCCCATTTGATGGCAGTGGGTTTACCCATAGTGGGAGTCGCGTGTTGCTCACCTAAGCTGACTGATTGTGTAGGTAAAGACCTGTATGAAGGGCAGTCACGTTGAGTGCACCTACTTGTTGCTACGATGAGTTAGCAAACTTTCGGCAAACACGTCCAACTTCCCAAGTGAGGGGGAGTGTTAAATATATGCTCTTGAGGTACATGGGGATGTGGTTCGGTATATCTAGCCAATTCACATGGTATTAGAGCCGCAGGCACATGATCTGGGCTGAGTACGTGATGTGTGGGACGCGCATGTGAGCGCCAAGTGCATGACGGCGTGGGTTGGACTCGTGGAGGGGAAATGCAGTGAGCGCGCGCACATGAAATGCCGTGTTTGTAGGTTTGACCCGTGGAGGGGAGACGCAGTGAGCGCGCCTAATTACCGCTACATGTTAGCGAGTGTAAGGAGCAGTTGCCCAATTCCTCAAGGGGGAGTGTTAGAGAAATGCATATGAAGATTTATCCCACATCGCTAATTTGAAGTATAGTTTGCTATGATATATTGGATTACAAAACCGTGACTCTTAAACTTAAACTTTTGAGTCACATGGAAATATGGTCTGGTATATATAGCCAATTCACATGAGCTTCTCCACTCCAACGCAAGTCCGACCCCACCATAGTTACGATGTTGATGTCCTCCACTTTGGAGAGAGTCAGATGCGATGGGTGAGCGAGAGCAGAAGGAGAGTGGTGGGTTTCATAGCGTCAGATCAGAACCATGCATCAGTTAATATGTTTGCATGAAGCTGAACAGTTCGTTCATGTTTATGGTGCCGAAGGAACTTAACAGTCAACAATTCGTGATGGGAGAAGGAAGAAATAGCCAACAATGGTCCTTCAGAATGTGATCTAGTGGTAAAAGGACGTCAAACATCTCAGCAACTATGATTCGATTCCTTAGATCAGAGCAAAAACTTTAATTGGAGTTTTAAAGTAGAATAAAAAAATTTAAAAAAATAGCAGCCAACAATGATTTCCTGGTTTCAGAGCAAGTGGAAAATAGTCAGTGGCATGTTAAGACAAAGAGAGCGCATCCATGAGGCTCTACAGCTTCTGTTAATCTCTCCCTTAAACTTCCTAAATTTTCTCCGCTCCACACTTCTGTCCCATTGCACGACCCGGGCTTGATGGTTCTTCCTCGGAGACCCTCTCCCAGGTTCGCTAGCTTCGTCGAAATAATAGTCCTCCGGCCACTCAAGTTGAAAAACGCTATATAGATTTCTTCTGAAATACGCGACGCAATATTGTAAGATACTACTCTTAAGCGGACAGCCAGAGAGTAAAGGGAGGGAACAGAGCTCAACCTGATCTCCCTGTTGCTATCCATGATTGGATTTTGGTGGCAATTCTTGGAGCTGAATTGGCCGTTGTACCAGACCTGTGCTGCTTAGCTTCGGATATGTAGGGGAACTGTAAACATTTCATGGGGATCGGATCAAAACTGTAAGGAATAAAAGAGTTGAGACATGGACTGCGAGGAAAATGACATGCCTCCATATTGTTGGAGCTGAAGGAGTTGATTTCCAGCAATGTCGGATTTGTTATCAAGTCCAGTGTTTGTCGATCCAGTCTTCTCATATCACCACCCAACATGAGAGGAGATTTAGCCAAAGACCACAAAGTCATCTGCAAATCGGCACAAATAAAATTATGCAGGTCCAATCGACCAGAGCTTATCATACTAAATTAGTCTTATGCTAAAATAATACTATGCTAATACCGCGTACCTGAGTTCTTTGCTCGGCTAGACTCAGATTACCGAACCTGTGTGGACCTACATTTGATCCTGCACTGAATTACAGCACTTGTCATTTAAGCATGAAATGAGCACATGAGAATATTGACGAAAAGAGACCTGCATCAGTAAGCCACCCAAGAGGAAGCATGTCTAAATCCGGCCATGATTTACCCCTCAAGCCCTTGGTTCCTATCATTTCAGCTGCAGCCATATCTCTGACACATTGTTCACAAAAATGGATGTTGACTAATGGAAGATTGACAAACATCATAGGATTGATGTCTGTCAGTTACCTGGAAACATTGAAATGCGACGCAACATCTCCCCATTTATCCCAGTCATCCCCTGTAATCCTGTACATGTTCACCAATCCGCTGACTTGCTTCGCCATGGCAGGTGTGACTCTGGCTCCAGGTGACAATGAATACAGAATTGGCCTGTCGAGCTCCTCCAAGACCTGTATAGAGAAAAACATGGTTATTAACATCGTCTTGATATCTTTCATAAGTTTCGAGTTCAGGAATTAGTACCTTGGACACATAGGTTATCTCCGGTAGATTGAAGTCTTCACCGAAAACACAGTCATGTTTCACTGTAAGACGAATTAACGAAACAAAGGTAAACAACTTACAGTTGTGAAAATTGAACTTCAAGTTTGATGATTTCAGCAATAACTACCGAAATCAACTCCCCATTCAGCATACTGAGTATGCAACGACCTCACAAAAGCCTCCCCAGCTCCAGTTCTCAAATCAACGCTCATGAAACCATGAGGCATCCATGCGCACAGCCTCTCCACCATCCCTATGTCTTGCGCGCGCCATCTTTTCCCAGATTCTTCATAAGCACGACCCTAGAACACATCAACACAAGAGCCTCAGACCACCTAAAAAGTCAGCTAGGCATCATGAATTGGTTTGAAATTTAAAGGGTATGTTACATTGGCCAAGTCAAGAATGGGAGTGTTGGCATTGACAGCCTGAGTACTTATCCCTCGCATCACATGAATCCCAAACTTAAGACCCATATCGTGCACTTTCTTAGCCACTTCTGTGAACCCTTTACCGCCGTTAGAGGATGGCCATCTTGCAGGATCAGGCTGCATCCTCCCCCATTCATCGATCACATCAAACCCTAATGAATCCGTATAAGCACCCTCTACTTTTCGCCTATACCATAAATAGTCCACCACCACATACTACCAATACAGCCAAGACCACAATGCATCCATAAACCACAAAATCAAGCCAAAAATAACATACGAGGATAAAATAAAAATTCCAAACACAAACCTGATATCCAAAAGGCTTGAGATGGTTGGCCACAAGCTGGGCAGTTTCAAGGAACTCATCCTCAGATATAGTCCAGGAGAATGAGTCATATGAGTTCCAACCTCTTGGAGGAAATCTAGCATGGTCTAACTCAGCCTTGTCTGGGTCGAGGAGGGTTTCCAGCGTCCTGCAACAAATCGACTCCAAATACTCAATCTCAGAGATATAATCCAACCCCCAATTCAGTTGAGTTACAGTTATGCGCAAGATCCAATCTTTACAACATTTTGTAACTCAAATGCAAATTCAAAAGCAGCCCAGTTCAGGAAATCATGTTTTAGGAATAACCTGTGCTGATGAGATGAACTGAAGAGCAGGGAGAGTAGCATCGAAGCGAGCACAACCGTAGCCATTCTTGTCGATCCCAATGGAGTGAGCTAGAGCTAGTATATGAGTGTTGTCGACACATGTCGTTTGCTGACCTCGAGCCTCGCACCAAAATATCGTGTGTTTTACAATTTGATGAAGTAACATTTCCAGGCTTATTTTTTATTCGATAAATATTTAAATTCATGCGTAATAATACTATTTTTATTTCAGCCGTTGGATCACACAATCTAGAATTGGACACGTGTACAATCACTTACAAATCTTTTTTTTTCTTCTATTTAAATATCTAAATGTACATGAGCCTGATAAAATTATTCGTATCATTATACAAAGTTAAATAAAATTAGAAAATCAAAAAATCAAATTCCATAATTATCCTATTCTCTCAAACTCAAATTTAGTAAACAATCTCAAATGTCTTTAATTAATACACTGTTTTTCTAAATCAGACTTGAGGCGACTAATATTGGTTCGATCTATTTCTAGGTTAGAAAAATACCTTAAATTTAATACAAAATAGAACACAAAAAACATAGCCAAAATTAATTATCTACCAAACACAAACATGATTTGATGAAAAGTAGGCAACTTTCATCATATAGATAGTTTTGTTCAGGCATTACTGAAATTGCCTTGCATAAGTTTGATAAGGAAAAAAAAAACCTACTACAAGGAAAACGTTTTCAGATGGGATGAAACCATTTTATTGTACTTGCAAGATTAGGCAGGCCATGCCTAACAGGGTCGGGTTCTCTCTCCCATTTTACTCGCCCCGGGGTGGAAAAGATTTAGTATGGTTCAACAGGTGTGCGGAAGTTGACTCCGGCGTACACTGCTTCAGCACCGAGCTCCTCCTCAATTCGCAACAACTGTGCTCGCCCATAACATAAAAAATGAGTATTACAGCAAGTAAATATTAGGTACTCAAATGGTGAGAGAAAGGACTGAGGACAAACCTGGTTATATTTTGCAAGTCGCTCAGACCGGCAGGGAGCTCCGGTCTTGATTTGCCCCTGAAATAAGAAAACACGTTAAATAAAAACAATGGCCGGTTCTGGAAATAGAGAATAATACGCTGGCAGTTAGCATCGCTGATCAAATAGGGTTCTTACAGTGGCCAAGCCGACAGAAAGATCAGCAATGAAAGTGTCTTCGGTCTCACCGCTGCTCATGAATTACAATTGCTTGATCATGATAAAATCATCAGTTAGAAAGGACTGACATAGAGTACAAGATTCACAAACCTTCTGTGGCTAGCCATCACACCCCATCCTGCCCGCTTGGACATTTTCACGGCTTCGATGCTCTCAGTTACAGATCCAATTTGGTTAACCTGACACAATAATATATACGACAAACTGTAAGAAAATAATGATTGTCTGTTAGAAGATTTATTTGAATAGTAATGTCTGTCAGTAGCACCTTCAGAAGAAGAGCATTGCAAGACTTCTCATTGATTGCCTTCTCGACCCTCTGCGTCAAGAAAAAGATATATTAGTCTGCGAGGAAGCCAACAGATAAAGCAAGGAAGAGTGCTGTGAGGTTAAGAATTGTTCATTCAAACCTTCGGGTTGGTAACCAATAGGTCATCTCCTACAATCTGAACCTTATCTCCAATCTCAGCGGTCATTTTAGCATAGTGCTCCCAATCATCTTGGTCAAAAGGGTCTTCAATTGATACAATTGGGTACTCGGCTACAAACGATTTGTACAATTCCTTCAAAGCATCACCTGAGATTTTCTGTGACCCGTCATTTCCCTGCAAGCATTTCACTAATTAAAATATTACCAATGACCCCAGACCAGAAGACATCACCTGCTTCGGAGAGATTGCAGTGTTAAAAAAAACTTGCTTCGCTTAAATAACCACAAAGAATTTACCTCTTCCTTGAAGTTCAAATCATACGTCTTGTCTGATCCATAAAATTCAGATGCGGCCACGTCCATCCCAATAACAACCTGGTGCGATAAGATTATGGTCAAATTAGATTTTGATCGAGAGACCTCACATAATGGTCATATTCCAACATTATAAATATTAGTAAAAGAAACTCACTTCATTGGTGTACCCTGCCTTAGCAATAGCGGTCTTGAGCAATTCTAAACCTTCCTTGTTTTCCTGGACACTTCGCAGAATGTAATCTGAATCTCAAATTAAGATAGCGGCATAAATGATATTTTCAGTGATGGTAAACTGACCTGAATATTGGGAGCGAAGCCACCTTCATCACCAACATTGGTGGCATCTTGACCATATTTCTTCTTGATTACACTCTGAAATTGATAACAAGTGAAGATCCATTAAATAAATGAAATTTCCTTAAGATCATCACATTGTCAGAAATATAGGCTTCTGAGAAGATGAGACAAATTAATGTAGGCTTGATTAGTTGATGGATTCAATTGTTAAAAGACATAAACTTCAACTAGGTAAATTATAGAGACAACAAAACAAGTAAATTGTAGACGAGATTGTACTACTCTTTATTACGGGTCAAGGTCCGTAATCCATGCCCCGGAAATTCTAATGTTAGGAACTTATGAGTTAATGTTTAATAGACGCAGGAAGGCAGTAGAAAATTAGTACTCCAAGAATGGGCCAATATACCTTCAAGTTATGGTATACTTCCACGCCCATCTTCATCGCCTCTTTAAAAGAAGAAGCGCCAACAGGAAGAATCATGAACTCCTGCAAAGGCCACATACGTTATAACCACTCTATAAATCATGTCATGAGAAAATGCAACAGACTCTATGAACTGCCATGCCTGCATTGCTAACTTGTTTCCCGCGTGTGATCCACCATTGATGACATTGAAAGCAGGAACAGGCAGCACCAGATTCTTGTTACCAGCAAGATTAGCAATATGCTGCAGAAAAAATATGAATTAGTGTTAACCTCATGACACGACCAACAAATCTTATCATTAAATTTAATGATGGAAATTTAAGGAAACAACACTAATCGAATTAGACCACTAGTTTTGGTTACTGAAGGAAAATACTTCATTCTCCAAACACCATATTTATATGTATATATAAGTTCCGCAAACACTCGTAACCATCATGATTACTTTCCGAGTGTGTTTTCAAAGCAAAACTGAAACTAATGTATTTTTCATACCAAAAATATGTCGCCAACATGGAAAATCTGTACCTTGTAAAGAGGAATGTTCAATGCATTTGCTCCAGCTTTGCATACTGCGAGAGACACGGCCAGTATAGCATTGGCTCCAAGCTGTAAAGGCATTGACACCATAGTTAACAGAAATTGTAAAAGACGTGGAGATGGTAAGAAATGGGAAAATATAAGAAGCGAAAATGAAAACAATGTCAAAACCTTCTGCTTGCACCAACCCCACTCGTTGACAGTTCCATCAAGTTGCTGAACCATGAAGTTGTCGATATTGGTTTGTTCAGTTGGATCCTGTTTCCACCAAAAACAGAATGGAGTCAGGTTGAGTCATTCCGAATCAATCTTTATCATTATTATTGCAATAAATAAGCCAACGTTTGATGTGCTTGTGAATTACTAGTAAAGATATTAAGCCATAGTAAAACTAAATTATGGAAACGAACTACCTTGCCAATCAAAGCAGGCCCAATGATTGTGTTCACGTTATCAACAGCCTGTACGTTAAAATTATGCCAGCCAAAATATTAGATTCGACATTCACTTGAACAGGAAAAAAAAACTAAAAAGAAAATAGAGATGGTGACAAACCTTTGACACACCCTTTCCAAGGTAGTCTGAACCACCATCTCTTAGCTCAAGAGCTTCATAGACTCCTGAAACCCCATAGTGATTGACCAATTAGTCATTATAGCACATTCAAAGAATTTTTAAAATGGGTCATATAACAAAAAATTCTACAGCTATTACCCATATATAGACGGGGAATGCACACATAAGACATGTAAATTATGTAGAATTCAGTAGTCAATAGAACCAGGTCTCTGGCAGTAAACAATCATGTAGAAGTTGAGAAACAAAAGGTGTGGAAAATTGTACCAGTCGATGCACCACTTGGAACAGCTGCTCTAGCCTTGATTCCATTAGACAGGCCAATGTCAACCTGCATGTGTCAATCAACCACACCATTACTCAAAAACAATCAAGGAGCTAGCTATGAATTAGCATCAAAAAAGGTAAAGGCTCAACTAATAACCAAATGAACCTCCAAAATATGCATTGGTTTCATGCATAATAACTTTGCCTCAGCTAAACTGATACCAAGTGTCTTGTTGAGCACGGATTACTTGTCAAAAAGTATCATATTTTTCTAGAAGAACGATGAGTTGAAAGATTATATTGTATTATATTTCAAAGACTTACAACCCTAGAGACCATAATTCAACATGTTATCAAAGCTTGTATTGCCAATGTGCAGGCGATGTCCAGTAGGGACGCTGCTGGGAAAAAGTGAAATTGGAGTTGTGGGGCGACTAAAGGAAAAAAGAGTACATGCTACAAGGGTATCCGAGTAAGTAAGAACTGATTAAGGAGAGTGTCTGCAACATTTAAGTGACACGAGGATCGTCGAGTATTGACCACCTGGGAAAATGTCACACATCTCCTCCTATCTTTAGATTCTAGTCCCAACTTAGGTTGACTAGTTAGTACCAGAAAACCAAAACCAAAAATCTGTCCACCATTCATCAGATCCTCCACAGACTACATCAACTGCTTCTCGGGACTGAATCGAACCCGCCATCGCGATCAACTACTCAGCAAATCACTCTCAACAACTTAAATCAATCCCAATCCTAAAGCACTGCAATAACTCAAACTTATACCTCAAAAACACTCACGGATCATCAATCCAGCACACATATACAGATCAGAAACCATAGATAGCACCGAAATCCACGACAGAAAAAAATATCAAAAATCTATAAAATTGGAAAAAGTTAAATACCTCGACCGTGGGATTTCCGCGGGAGTCAAAGATCTGCCTAGCCTTAACGTACAGAATAGTAGCGGCCATGAGGAGAATGGATGGATCTGCTGCCGCGACCGAGAAAATGAATCTCGATGAAGATGTGGAACGCGAGAGAGAGAGAGAGTTGAGAAGCGAGGAGAAGACGACGAGAGAGGTGTATTTGTAGATTAAATCGATTAAAAAAGTAGGATTAATTAGAACCGTTGGATTAAAGTGCGTTGATTGTCACATGCTGTGGAGGGTAGAAATCGAGGTTTAAACATGTGACAGCTGCACTTCGCCATGCTCTTGTTTTTTAGCATCAAACCAAACATAAGCGCAAATGCATGACGAGGACTTTCTATCTCTCCATAACAATTTATTAAACATTTTTTATTACTAACATCGAATACAACGTTTTATTTATGTAGTTTGTGTAGGATAGGACTTGGTATTACTATTTACTTTTTATGAATTTTTATTTAATATTGATTTTATTATCGTCTCTGATAGATTTTCGATAAACATTTTGATAAATTATTTTGTGACACATGTAACCTATAAGATTTCAAATAACTATCATTTTTATAAAATAAGTATCTACGGCTATTTTATACTCACTCAATCTTCAAACAAACATTACTTCAGTTTTGTTATCGTTTACTTGTAAATAGTATGAATAATTTTAATTTCGATGAAAGCTTCGGGGTGAACCAATGAGATAGTGGATGAGATGACTAGCTTATTTGTCATGGATGCGGTCGTGATAACGAGAATCGGTGATGAAGACGATGCACGACCTCGTCGCCAACCAAATCTATCAAGGTTAAGGTGACCAAGGACAATAAATATGTTAGAAGACTACTCCATCGAACACCTTATCTTTCGCCATGAAGATTTTCACCGGAGGTACTGACTGAGCAGCAACTATCTGTAGCCATGGCTCTTTTTTGCATCAATGGCGTGATGCTGCCGGAGTGTTTGGCATTCTTCATGAGAAAAGATAACCGGAGCTACTCGAATGTTGGCGCACGAGTCATGTGCATATCATTATGCCGAGATCACGATAATAGAAAAATCGATACTGTAACGCATGAAGAAATAGTGCGTACAAGTAATCCATCACTATAAAGATAATTATATTTATGTGCTATACGAAAATTGTTTTAAAAACAATGTTAGCTTTTATTAAAAAACATGATTGTTGAAGAAGAATTTGTGGAGATCGACATTTACAGTGTTTGATGGAAGAGTTTGAAGAATCGTTGGAAGAGCTCAACAATCACAAAGTATTTTTGGATCAATTTATGAATGTTCAATTTCCTTTATGTGCATTGCACATTCAAAAGTGATTTTGTGAAACATAGCACATTCAATTCACTAGTTTATGGAAGCCACTCAACTACGGTAGACGAGGTTGATTTATAATTCCATATTTATATTCTTGTTGTCGTTTCGACTATCTTATATTATTAATTTCCGGTGTTATTAATGCTTTACTGTATTATCAATGTCTCGTATTAATAATATTTTATCACATTATTAATGTTTTGTAATTCCTTGATTTTTTTTTAATATTTGTTCGGATTTATATATTTTTTCAGATTTGGTTACAATTTTCTAAATATATATTGTCTTTTTTAATTTTTAATTGGATGCGCAAGCTAGGATATGTAGTTTTAAAGTTCCGCTCCACCTTAAACTCATGACCAAATCTTGATATAATAATCATTGGAATTAACTAGTCCAACTGGATTATAACTTCATTATATAATGTAATGATTTTGTTTAAAAATAATTTGAAAGAAATATAGGTCTGATCCAAGATGCTTTTGGAATCAATTTTAGAATAGATGAACAGACAAGATGCTTTGACTTAGCATAGGAACTTGTGATATGACTTGAAAAACAATGTTGTTTGATAATCTTAATAACCAAATTATAATATGAAATGAAAAAATTCAGTTAGTAATGATAAAATTATAATAACATGTTGTTGACTGTCTGGTTGGTGTTAAGCCTGTTCTTTCAACCACTACAGATGTGTAGATCGATTAATAGTTGACGTCAGATTCATTTTTGTGTCGTGTTTAGGGAAATGATTTTTTTTTTAGTCTGCGGATAGATGTAACTTTTGGTGCCGCTTTCCACGATTCAATGACATAAAACTCAACTGTAAAACAAGCCCTCTCGTCAATGACATCGAAGTGAACTATAAAACAAGGCCTCTCGTCGGCCGTGGCGTTAACTGGTGATGGTATTTGGACTGATCATTTTTATATTCATCGGATAGATGTGCGATTTGGAATCTGAAATGTGACCGAGACAAATAAAGCTTTATATATCAGCTAGTCAAATATATGATTAAACAGCACACCAGAGGCATGCAACGGAATATATCCGATCCTATTTTCTCGAACCCGTTCGAAGAGCGAGCAGGAAGAACGACAATGTTTGAAGAGCAAGTTCTCCGGCCTAGATGCTGCAAATTACCACTTCGCCCTCTCACCCCATCAACTTCTATTCCTACTCGCCCAGATCCGACCGATTCATAAATATAGTATAGTTTTATAGAAAAAATAAATAAATATGTGTCGAACTCGCATTTTATTGAAATCCGTTATGGCAAGATACGAAACAGCGCCATGAGTCAGAGGAAGAATATGAAAATGAGAGAATCTTCGTAAGACTATCGAAACGAAATGCATGTTTGTTGAGAGGTTGGTGTTCTTTTATATCCATTCCTCCACCGCTTTATCACCATCTCTCTTTATTGTGGATAGACTTGAGCATCCATCGTCTTCCTCGACAACAGCATCATCGTCTCAGCTTATTACCGGCGGCGGAAGTAACTCCGGCTAGATCCCGGCATTGACAAATTCCAAAGGTAAATCGACAAATCCGTGCCTTTGAACTTTTACCAAGTCTGAGTAACAAATTAAACGGACAGAAAACTTGAAAGAATTCGTCTCTTGCTTTTTTTTACAGTGGGGTATCTGGTGTTTTGTTCTCCTGGGAAGGAGCAATCAGGAACAGTGCCACTGCCAGGAATAAGTTGAAATCGATCTGGGTGGAATTGAAGCAATTGGTGGTGTGGGGATGGAGGAGGGTGGAGGAGAATTGGTTTCTGGGGAGAGGGATTTGTTGGAGGTAGGAGGTGGCTGGGGCCCAGAGACTCCTGGGAAAGTGAAATTGGTGGAGATCTGCAGAGAATTGGAATTGGGGTGTGAGAATGAAGCGATTTTGGAAGATGGGAGGAGGAGGGTGTGTCACAATGATCCCTTGGCGAGTTGGAATGGTATTGAATTTGGGGATCTGTTGGCAAGGGCGGATATGGGGAAGACAGAGCCACTTATGGACTTTTCTTCGGACTGTGTGCGTTGTAGCAGTTCTAGCTTCTTTGTGCCTGGGAATGGAGATGTTGTCGCAGTTGATGTCCACCGGTGGGCTAGTAGGCGCGAGCAGCTAGCGCAAGGTAAGTGCCGCAATGTCTGATGTTTTTTGTTGCAATGCGCAGAGCCGTGGCACTGAATTTGCCTGTTGGTCAGGTGAAGGAGCAAATGAAGGAGCGGGGGAGCAGAAGGAGGATACGGGTGACGCTCAGGAATCTGCAGTGAATATTACTGAACCAGGGGAGAGTCTCAGCCCATTTATGGGAGAGAAACAGATCAGCGATCTCAATGCTACGCCTCAACAGAAGCATAAAAGAAGAAAGCATCGACCAAAAGTCATCATTGAAGGGAATGCTAAAAGACCTAGGAAGCAAGCAGCCACAGCATCAACTCCCAAGTCCAGTGTCGTGGCAGAGAAGAGAAAGTACGTGCGAAAGAAGACCACAGGCGATAAAGAAAGCTCAACAGGCAAGAGAAAATATGTGCGAAAGAAGGGACTTACCAACCCTCCTGCTGAGAGTAGGGAGATGGTTGAGCTTGAAGGATCTAAGTACACCAAAAAGACATGTAGAAAATTGTTGAATTTTGATTCTGATAGCCCGGTAAATGATGACAGACTTCAGTGCAAGGCCACCCCTGGTGCTAAGGCAAACCCTATACTGTTGTCGGATACTGACACTGACCAAGAACAGGAAATTTCAAATATTTCAGACTGCAAAATCGGCATACAACAAGTCAGAGGAGAAACAATGGGAAAGGAAAAATACCTTTCTCTCACAGTTGACCCAATGCGCCGAAGCCATATGAGCGTCTCACTCAGTAAGAATGGGTATAAACATACACCTGCAAGTGTGAATTTGGCTGATTTTGTAAATCATAAAAGAGATGAGCACAACTCAATCACATTTAGCACATCGTCAACAGTTACCAGCGCAAGAAATAATGGAAAACTAGCAAGAGAGTGGTGGCACTGCAATCCTGAGGCTCCTCCTTCAGCGTCCAACACCATGTTTCAGACCTCTATTGGCGAACAAAGTAAGGAAGTGACAGACACAGGACCAGCAAAAGATGTCAGTGCCGAGATCAGTTCTTCTAAGGATCTGTCTGTCAATCAAACATCATTGAACAGTCATATTCAAGGGGCAGGGAAATCATGCATTGCAGTCACAGCTTCAAAAGATCGAGCACGCTTAGCGAGAAGAAACCGAATACAGAAAAGGAAACATGCACTCAATCTACTAAGTCAGGGTGTCAACATGGGGCAATTTTACAGCGGATCACATTCCATACCAATAGGTAATTCTGAGCGGTAAAGTACTTGGTCTAAATTAAATGATCAAATCTTGATTGTCTTATATTTATGAACCATTTGTTTATATATATATAAAGCTAATTAGATATTATATCACGCAGCTCCTCACCCAGAGGCCATATGGGAGTACCTGATTTCTGTCGATGACATTGTGGAGAGACTGAGAGATTTGGATATCAACAGAGAAACCAAAACTTCACACCAACGGTGCAATGCTCTTGTCCCGTTCGAGACAAGGTACCTAACAAAAAGTATACTCGACTCTCGCAGGAACCAAAAAGAAGAGCCAAAGGGGATAGTCATATATAAAAACGATGGAACTCTTATTCCTTTTGATGGCTCCCAAAAGAAACGACGACCAAGGGCTAAAGTTGACCTTGATGAAGAAACAAGTAGAGTATGGAGACTTCTTTTGGAAAATATAAACAGCCACGGTGTCGATGGGACGGATGAAGAAAAAGCAAGGTGGTGGGAAAATGAGAGAAAAGTGTTCAATGGGCGGGCAAACTCATTTATTGCGCGTATGCATCTTGTCCAAGGTAAATTCAACTTATATTCTCTAGGTGGTGCTTTTACTTGAGGCTTAAAACTAAGTGCGTTGTCTGCCAAAGGGATAGCAAAATTAACATTTCTTGACAGCTTGTTTACTGTTTATTTGATGCTTAAAAAAAACTCCTATTGTGTCAGGCAGACGGTAAGACAGAAGTTTTGTAGATATAACATTGCGAACACTTACCAAGAGTCGATAACATAGTGATGCAAATGAGCTTCCTCAACCCCAAAAGATGCTCACTGATATCTACGGTGGAAAAAGCTAATTCATAATTAATAAAACATGAAATAGTTATGCTGTTGAGATCTTGAGAAAGTTGAGACTATTTTACCTGCAATCACATTGTGTATGCACTTGATGAGGATCATACTTATCATGAACCACAAGCATGTCTTACAGGGGACAGGCGTTTCTCGAAGTGGAAAGGATCAGTCGTAGACTCAGTGGTCGGAGTCTTCCTTACTCAGAATGTTTCCGACCATTTATCCAGGTATGCAGCTATTGGAAATTTTGTTTCTGAAAAAATGGTACCTCCCACGCTGATGTCTTTTCTTTGACATGTCTGAGGTTTGATTGATTGCTCCCATTTGCTGTTCAGTTCGGCATTTATGTCGCTTGCTGCCCGTTTTCCCCTAAAAGCAAGTTGTGATGATGAACCATGCGACAAAGGAGTTGCTTGCAGTGCAAACACAAAAGTTAAAATGCATGTGATGCATCCAGAAGACTCTGTGGATTTGGATAACGAAATATCAAACGATCCAATCTCTGATCGGGGTTCTACTGTCATTAATCCTAGGCACATTGAACAAAAAGCAGTCAGTAGCTATGAAGGAGCAAGCAACAGTGGAGCTATGAGTTCCACAGATGAATCAAATTGCAAGTTAAGTGCTTTTGGAAGCGAACTACAAAAATTTGTGGAGTCAATGGAGAACCAATTGAACAGTAGTAGTGCAGCAGAAATACCATGTGTTACCGTAAATAACCATAGTCAACTGGATGAAGTAATTTCATCTCAGAGTTCAGCTACTACATTCCAGAGTTCCCCAGAATCTTCACCCTCTCGAACTGGTGACAGAAACAGATTATACAGAGAACGAAATATGGATGTTGATCCTGCAGTTAAATCAATACATAAGGTATATGGTGGCTCAACTTCTTTCTTAGAACTTCTTCAAATGGTTGGATGCCCAGGGAATCAAGAGGACAGTTTCAGATATTGTAAAGAACATGGAATTTTCAAGGGTGTGCAAAACGGGCCGGATGACATTAGACTGCATGACCAGCTGGGAAATAAAACAGACAAAGTAAATGATTCAACGAGCTCTTCTATAGAACTCAGAATTCTTTCCAGTGATGACCCCATAGAAATAGAGAGCTTGACAACTCCTGGAAAGGATATCATGCCACTTGAAATATCTAGTGATGAAGAAGGCAGCAAATTGAATAGACAAGCATGCTTGAAATGTAGGCCTCACATTTCCAAAAATACAACTAACAAAGCACCAAGTGGTTTTGAGGGGAAAAGTAACATGAGCCACGACTCTTCAGGACAAAAAGATGGCACATATATGACTGAGTGCTCGATAGTGATACCAGTTGATCAAGATCTTAACGAAGTAGGGAAGCGTGGTTTACGCTCGCTGACAATGACTTCACATTTGACGGGTACAACAGAGATCAATAAATCCCCTATGAGTTTAAACACAGCCACAGATCATCAAGCCTCCAACACAGTTGTCAATAAGACATATTCCTCGGACAGAGCATTTTATGAGTCAAACATCAAGTCTCTGAAAGCCAAAAGGAGAAGAGTTGGCAAGGACATAAACCACCAGTTTGACTGGGAGGGCTTAAGAAAAGAGACTCAAATAAATGGAAAAACACGAGGAAGAATACCTGAAACAATGGACTCTTTGGACTATGAAGCAGTGAGGTCTACAGAAGTCGGCGACATTGCTTACACCATCAGGGATAGAGGAATGAATAATGTACTTGCCGGACGAATTAAGGTACTTGATCAGTTGTTAGGTTCAAATTGCTGACAGTAAGAAAATGTATAAGCCTTTGAAATAAAAAATGGGTGGCTTTCAGATATGTGACAATAGTTAGTCATTTATGCAGGATTTTCTAAATCGGCTCGTAAATGAACACGGGAGCATAGACCTGGAATGGCTAAGAGATGTTCCTCCTGACCAAGCAAAGTAAGTCGAGAACATATTGTGTAAAATAGTTAACCAAGAATTATGTGAGTACTTGAGCTGCAGCTCTATTAATTTTCTAGTAAAAAAGAATTCTAACATCCATTTGTAATTTCAGAGAGTATCTTCTCAGTATAAGGGGTCTGGGATTAAAAAGTGTGGAATGTGTGCGCCTATTGACGTTGCACCATCTTGCTTTTCCAGTAAGTGTTCACAAAATAATAAAGTTCAAGATGACGCAATTGTCTAACCTGAATATGTGCTTTTATGTCTTTAAAGGTTGACACAAATGTTGGCCGTATAGCAGTTCGACTAGGTTGGGTACCCCTACAACCACTTCCCGAGTCACTTCAGTTGCATCTTTTAGAGATGTAAGCACTGGCAATTAAAACTTCAGTAGATGAGTAACCCAGAACTAGCAAAAAGTAGATGAGCTGAATGTTGTTCTATCAATAGGTACCCAGTGCAGGAATCTATTCAGAAGTATCTGTGGCCGCGTTTGTGCAAGTTGGATCAAAAGACACTGTACAGACTACGTTCCTTTAGTAAATATTAGTTAGTTTAACTTATATGAGCAAGTTAGAATAAAGAACCAATGTTAAAATTTTGACTCATCACACTTGTTTTCATTGGACTAATGCTCCAGGTATGAGTTGCATTATCAGATGATCACATTTGGGAAGGTATTCTATTTTGATTTTGGGTCAAAACTTCTAAGTTTATATGGTCATAAAACTCATGAAAGGAATAGTCATTCAATATTTTTTTAAATTAATGCAGGTATTTTGTACCAAAAGCAAACCAAACTGCAATTCATGTCCTATGAGAGGAGAATGCCGACACTTTGCTAGTGCATTTGCAAGGTCCCTCTTATATTTTATGCTTCTTTTTTACAATGGGGCTGGCTGATGATGCTTAAATCATTAGTAATTAGTCTTGCATTAAATGATGCTGAAATCTTTTAATGAGTAGAGCACTCACATATTACTGTTAATGCAGTGCAAGACTCGCATTACCAGGTCCAGAGGAGAACAGAATAGTACCTTTAAATGAACTGAGAACATGCAACCAAAGTTCTGACAAGGTACCTGAAGGGTTGACCTGCCTAGTGCCATTGCTATCTCATATTGTATGCCAGCAACAGAACACACAGGAAAGTCTGCAAATTAGCCGGTCATCAGAATCACATTCTACAGTGATCAACTGCGAGCCCATCATTGAAGAGCCAAAATCACCAGAGATAGAATGTGTACAAATAGTGGATAGAGACATCGAGGATGGTGACTATGAAGAGTCGGATGAAATACCTGAAATAAAGCTTAACATTAGGGAATTTGCCCAAAGCTTGCAAAGCTACATTCATGAAAATATGGAGCTCGAGGAAGGTGATGTCTCAAGGGCCCTGGTAGCTTTAACTCCAGAGGCTGCTTCAATTCCCATGCCCAAGCTTAAAAATGTGAGCATGCTGCGAACAGAGCACCACGTGTAAGTATGCTGTTACAGCTTGAAGCCCGTGCTTTTTGATCTAATATAGACTTTGAAGCAAAAGGGATACTGGAAGGAATTCAATTTTTTTAGTGTAGAAAACACATCAACAGTAGGCAAGCCATTATATAAATAATCTTCTACATACAGAGGCAAACAAATCATTACATGATTGGCACTTGTTACAACTGTGCTAACAAAGTGTGTCTTCTACAGATATGAACTTCCAGATACACATCCTCTTCTTGAAGGGGTGAGTATCACGTATCGATGTAGCTTGTCTGATCAGTCATCTATTTTGATTAAATTTACTAAATTTTGTTGCAGCTGGACAAACGAGAAACAGATGATCCATGCGCATACCTTCTTGCTATATGGACACCAGGTAAATACTCATCATGTCACATAAGAACCTATAATTTTACCACTAGGGTTTATGGTGGAATCAAACAAAGTATACCGGATGCGAACTACTCTTTATATAATTACTTATACTTCCTCTTATTGATTATCGAAAATGACAATATTTGTAGGTGAAACGGCAACTTCTGTTCAACCCCCAGAAGCATGTACTTCTGGCAAAATTGGCAAACTATGTGATAAAGAAACATGTTTCTCATGCAACAGCTCACGCGAAGCAAACTCTCAAACTGTTAGGGGTACATTATTGGTAAGTCGCATGATCACTGAGCAAAAAATATGATAGTAATTAATAATATTTATATCAGGTGTACTGACATCAAACCAAATTCGGATGTAAACTAAAATCCAACAATGAATAGATACCATGCAGAACAGCCATGAGAGGAAGTTTTCCACTCAACGGAACATATTTCCAAGTTAATGAGGTAATAAGTAGCTCCACATCCCTTCAAAATTTCATCATTTCATGTTCACAGTTATTAGCCATATTCTAATCAAAGCTGATTACCTACAGGTCTTTGCAGACCATGATTCCAGTCTAAACCCAATTAACATTCCGAGGAAGTGGATATGGAATTTGCCAAGAAGAACTGTATATTTTGGAACATCAATACCGACTATATTTAAAGGTAACTGCTGCTACATCACCAATGCATAGTATGCCGTGAGAATAAAAAAAATCTTCATCAGTTTTTACTTCTTATTAGGTCTATCGACGGAAGGAATTCAGCAATGCTTCTGGAGAGGTATGTAATATCATATACTTTAAAGTTTCCAACTTGCAGAATATGTTTGTTTTTGTTTTTTTCCCACACCTTTTGTTCAAACCTGAACAGTTTCATTACCGATCATATTGGAGAGTATACATGGATTTAGAAAGAAATGTTTTGTAAACAGATGTGGTAATGAGCACATAGTCTCCCTATGAAGTCTTACATCATGCTAGTGGAGATGTTTTAAAATTCCTAAAAGCTTCTGTTAAAATGAACTACATGCTTTATTCATATGATGGCGACTACAAAATAATATTTGGATTCCTTGCTTGCTTATTTGTTAAACTTTGTTGATATCGGGAAAATGCAGGTTATGTTTGTGTGAGAGGATTTGACCAGAAAACTCGTGCACCCCGCCCACTCCTAGCTCGGTTGCACTTCCCAGCGAGTAAAACTTCCAGAACAAAAGGCAAACCCAATGGTGAGTAGCAAGGATGATGCCTTACATACAGGGCATATATTTAGCATAGTTAATGAACTATGCAGTGGTATCAAGTACTCACTGGCATCCGTCTCCAACAATGTAAATTTAATCAGTATAAGAGCCTCGAAGGAATGTAAATTCAATCAGTGCAAAGCGAGATGTTGTTATAATTTGAACCATAAATACCAGGCATTCGTATTTTTCATACTTACACTTGTGTGCCACTACACCACCACGATATTTTGACAACAATGTTACGAAGAATGCAGATGAAATCATCTAATGCGAGTAAGGAAAACACTAATGAGACAGCATCCAGGTGAAACCCGTGAAGGGCCAATAGTTTTCCCTACTCATGTGATTCATCAACTGTGCCTCTAGAAATCAGTCCTTACTAAAATCTCATTTCATGATCCACCGACAAGTGGAACTTGTAACCTAATGCCAGGCTCTATGACCTCAATTACTCAAATTTCACAAAAGCCAACACGAACTCATATTACATTGACACACTCATGACCTAATACAAAAATTCAACCAGCATCATACCAGTCCGCGTCAAGGACACCTTAGGAGGATTGAAAGGGAAAATCTGATATTACTTCAGTATTTCCTTAAATCATGTAATAGGAGTAAACCTCAGGGAGACAAAAACAATTCTATCAACAAAAAATCATACCAGTCCGGGGAGGACTCCGATGAAACCAAATCAACTGTCGAAAACATGAAATCTCAATTATAAGGGACTAGGAAATCAGCAATCCGGTAGCCAAATCCATAACCATAAATAAAACACGAGATGAAAGGAGATTTGACTCGACGACAAGAGCTTGCTACCTTTGAAACTGCAGACCGATGGATCCATGACGGGAAGGATGTGAGCACGGCCTGCCGATGCCTCATCTTCCGGACTATTGTGATGGATTAGGGACGAAGACGAGAGAGATGTGGGCACGAACTGGAATGAGATTCGCATTTTGCCGCGCTGTTGGCGTTCCAGCTTCCCTCCTAAACTGACGAGTTTCGCCTCTCGGGTATATTTATACTCTTTTGAGTCCATTTATTAATTTGCTGAAATAGTGTTTTTATCATCTTCTTGACGAATCTAAGCTAATGATTTTGACTTTGGCTCCTCATTCCTTCTTAATGAAAATTATTTTCTTCCCAATAATATCAATTCAGGTCTCCGCCCTGTCACAAATAACTGTAATTAAACGAACCTCTATATCTAAAACTCGTGGTTTAAAAGTGAAATTTGTGTGTAAACTAAAGGGAAATTGAGTAAAAATTGGGTCTCGATTTTTTCCTTCACATGATAATAAAGTAAGATTGGGCAGCAACTCATCAGTAACAGTACAAAAAAGTGTGGCGTGTAAATTCGGAAACGTCACCCTTATTTATTATCCCATCGCGAAATGCAGATGCATTGAATCTGAAGCACAACGTCAACTCTCTTCCCCACCTGCCTTCGGATTATATTTAGTTTTTTTTTATTGTCATGAAAAGCAAATTTTTAACCAGTTAAATAAACTAAAATTTCAGTGGTTCAGATAATTGAAGTGTTATTTACTTAAAATTAAATTTTTATTTCGATTGGATTGGATTTATTTTCCGGAGTTCAGTTCAATTCACATGACATGAGGAAAAAAAAGCAGCATATTTAATTAATAATTTAAAAATGAAAATGGCAGAAGAAGAGAGTGATTTTAATATTTTAAAAGAAGCTAATAATAAATTACGGAGCCAAAAACGTTCCTTGGAGAATCAAAAGTTCCAGATTTCGTCTTCTCCTGGAGAAGCTTTCTCTCTCACAAATCTGAGAGATTCGGTCCCCGAAGCAGGCGTGCAATCTGCGATCAGCTTCCCAGTAGGGCTTCCGCACGAGCTCGATCGGGGAAGCTGCAAGCGGGAAATGTGGTCTTGACGATCTGGTTGCAGTTGTGGCAGGGGTAAAAATGGGTGGGTTTTCAGTGGTTCTAGGGTTTTGAATTTACGAGGAGCGAGGGGATTTGGGGAATCCAGGTCATGGAAGTGTCAGGTCGGAGAGTGAATTACTCGTTGCTGAACCAGTTTCCGGATGATCAGGTGGTCGTAGGTCACCCGAGTTACCACGAGTCGAATTCCGGTGAGAAAAGGAACAAGGTTAAGCCGGACCGAGGGTTTGATTGGGACGGCGTTGGGGAGTATCGGTCGAGTCGGATCGGGAGCTTGGTGACTACGTCGAGTGGATTGCAGAGGCAATCGAGCGGGAGTAGCTTCGGGGAGAGTTCGCTGTCTGGGGAGTATTACGCACCGACGATTTCGGGTGTGGCGACCAATGAATTTGATGAGATGGATGATGCGTTTAAGTTGGGAGGTGATGGGGAAGTGAGGATGAAGCCGGTCGACGGATCTTCCTCCGTTAAGAGGAGTTGGGCGCAGCAGACGGAGGAGAGTTATCAGTTGCAGCTGGCACTGGCGCTGCGGCTCACTTCTGATGCTGCTTGTGCTAATGATCCTAATTTCTTGGATCCAGTGCCCGACGAGGGTCTGTTGAGGCCTGGTTCTGAGGAAGCCATGTCACATCGATTTTGGGTAAGGTATTTCTAGTTGTTTGATGCTCTGCTTCTAGATATATACTCAGTGCGTACTTTCAAATTTCTTTTAGTTTGTGGCTATGGTAGCTTCTGAACTGCATTTTCTGTTTGTAAGTCGTAGGGCGGACATCTTTTTCCACGCATGAGTTAGTATTTAGAATCAGACTAGTTCTGGAAGACCCAATGAAGACATAAAACTTAAAAAACTTATTTATTCATTAGAATCTTCAGTGTACCTTAGTTGAAATGAGGGGTATTCTAACTTTTGCTGATAAATGAAGCTTCAACTTCTGTTCACTTTAGAGAAGTTTGGGTCTGGTCATATTGTTTAACATATGTCAATAGGTTAATCAGAACTAAGCTTGTTGATTTGCAGTTGTTCTACGTCCAGATGGCCAATCTTGTTACTTTCTACCTGAAACAATAATCCGATAAAACCATTGCTTTTATATTCTAATTTAGTTACTCATCCCTAGACAATTTCAATCACGAATAAACTTATTCATATAACCATTTCTAACTTGATAAACTTTCATTATTGAAAACCAACAGATCATGAAGCGTACGTTATGTAACTGAACAGTCATGATTGAAAACAGACCGATTAGTTATCTTTCGTTGTACGACAGATCATGTTTCTCACGATTGAAAGAATGGAAGAATAAACTTACTTATTTTCACATTGGCATGTCTGTTTGACATGTCTATAATACTAGATTAGTTATTTTTCATTGTACGTTATCTAACTGAAAATTTACAAACAACAAAGTGTGATAATTCAAAAGTGGTCCGACAGGAGATGTAGTTTCTTCAGTTATTTTAGTGGTCTTGGAGACATCAAAGTCTCACTGCATACATTATTTCCTTTTTCACCCTTTATTGTTCAGCAGTGCAATTTGTGGAAAATAAATGTATGCTCGCTAACTTGCTCAAGTTGAATATCATAAATTTGATTTTTCTTGTTTTTGGCGAGTGACTCTTGACACAACCTCTTTTGCATGATTTTGCATATTTTTTCAATATCATTGCATCTTCCCATAATAAAAATATAAAGTTATATGTTCTCGATGCAATGTGTTTAGGTGAATGGCTGCCTCTCTTACTTTGACAAAATTGCTGATGGTTTTTACTTCATACATGGGATGAATCCATATGTGTGGAGTGTGTGTACTGATCTCCAAGAGAGTGGTCATATTCCATCAATTGAATCCCTGAAGTCTATGGAACCTTCCTCTGATTCTTCAATGGAAGTAATTTTGATTGACCGACGCAGTGACCCCAGTTTGAAAGAACTACAAAATAGGGCACGTAACATATCCGCCAACTGCACAACTACTAAAGAGGTTGTTGACCAAATCGCCAAGCTAGTTTGCAACCGCATGGGGTGAGTTTTATGGTACTACTTAAAATTATGTATGCAACTTATGTGCATCATAAAAATAACTGAGATCTTGTACTCATTTTTATCTTAAGAGGTGTTGCGGTGGATCAAGAGCAAAATCTTGCTATGATATGGAAGGAATGCAGTAGCGATCTAAAAGACTGCTTCAGGTCTATTGTAGTTCCGATTGGCAGTCTGTCAGTTGGCTTATGCAGACATCGGGCTCTGCTCTTCAAAGTGAGTGTCTACTATCAGGACCATTGCTATTTAATCTTTAGGTATTCAAATAGGATTTCACATAGTATAATTGCATACTCCGCTTCTGTTTCTTTTGTGCCTCAGTCACAGAAACATGATTTCAAAAGCTTGCTTTTTATGCTAGATCTTTCTGTACATTTCTGGATCGTTGATAATTAATTGGCTTGGCGTATGCTTTAGAAGATTCTACTATTTCTGCAAATATGCTGTACCATTTGTTTTCATCAATTTACATGTGCCCATCTTTGACAAACTGAGGAAATGCAAATCTGCTCTTTTAAATTTCAATAATAATGTGCTGTGATGTCTGCAGATTTTAGCTGATGCAATTAATTTGCCTTGTCGCATAGCTAAGGGGTGCCAATATTGTACATCAGATGATTCTTCGTCTTGTCTAGTCCGGTTTGAAGTTGATAGGTATCATTTATCACTCACTTCGCTTCTGAGCTTTGACTACATAATCTCTTGGTAGATGATTTTTCACTGGATAAATCTTGTTTATAAAATGTATTTGGATATTTTTAATGAAAATTCACTCAATAATTTTTTAAAATTTCTAAGATAAGTGACTTTAAGTTAATACTGGTATTTGAAACATTTTTAGGTTTTGTTTAGGCAGGGTGACTATCTGAGCATAGATTTTCCCTTCTCTTCTCTTCTGTTATATTTAATGTGTTAAGATTGATAGTATTCGAGAAATGTTTTACTTGTAGAAAAAAGTTGCATTTATGTTGCACCGATAAGGATATTAATATGGAATTCCTGGCGATGGTGTTGGATAACTCATTATGAGTTGAAACAATTCATTTTCTGTCATAAATGAATGCTATCAACCTTTAGTGAACTAATCTGATAGGTTGATTCACTTCATAAAAAGTTGAATTTATGTTTGCACCGATAAGGACATGAATATGGAATCCCTTGCGATGGTTTTGGATCACTTATGAAATTTGAATGCAATCAATCCTTAATGAATTAATCTGCTAGATTGATTGTCTCCATATCTTCTGGGCATCACCTGGTAGCTTGTCGATTATGATTCATTTAAAAGGATATGAACTTGACACTATGTCAGCTACAAGATGTTATCGCTGTTTAGTCTTTATGATGTATGATTTCGACATGTGATCAAGTAGTGATAATGCTCACTTTTGCCCAGGGAGTATTTAGTTGATCTAATTGGAAAACCAGGGTGCCTATCTGACCCTGACTCTTTACTTAATGGCCCATCCTCCATCTGCATCTCATCACCGTTGCGATTTCCTCGATCCAGTCCTGTAGAATCCAAAACCGATTTCAGATCTTTGGCAAAGCAATATTTTATGGATAGTCAATTGCTCAATCTTGTGTTTGATTATCCATCTGGAGGTACACTTTTCAATTTTTGATATTTTCCAAAATGATACCTTTGAAATGTATATATCACTTAGTTTAATGCATCATAATAGAATAAATGCAAGTGAAGCAGTAGTTGTAAACTTGTCAGTCATTTCCAATCAAGAAAAAGAGGCTGCAGTTGAATGTTAATGGATTCAAACTGCTGATTGATTGTAGGTACGCTTACTGAAGATGGCATCAGAGAGCCTGTTTTTCTGAAGCAGCTGGATAGAGGAGAACGTAAAGACTCCGACAATCTATTAAAGGATGCAGGGTTGACCAACCCGGAAGGAGATCCACAGCTACTTAAATTATGCAATATTTCTCAGAATTATTTGGCATCTTCTAACATAGTGCAAGAAAATGTACTTCAAAGGAACCTGCCACCAGCTGGGCATAATCAGCAACTTTTAGCATTATGTAGATCCAACACTGATCTTTCTCTGGATGTTGATGATTTAGACATTCCTTGGAGTGATCTTGTTTTAAAAGAGCGGATTGGAGCAGGTAAATGATTTAAAACTTGCAAGGCTATGTAAGCCAAGTGCACTTGTCTTGTCGGTATATGGCAAAATAAAAATGACAAGTTTTTTTGGTGCACTTCCAGGATCGTTTGGGACTGTTCATCGTGCTGATTGGCATGGTTCTGTAAGTGACGGCTGTCTATTAATGTAGCACACCACATGTTTTTCTGTATATCCACTCCATGTCTATTTTCAAGTAGACTTTCGCTGAAAGCAATTCTTCAACTTTCCTTGGATCTGTTTTCTTTTTATATATTGCTAACTCTGCTAAGTAATAGGACTACTCCTTAACTATCTGCAGGGTCTTGTTACTTGAGAATTTGAAGACTTAATAACTGTTTACAGGATGTGGCTGTGAAGATTCTTATGGAGCAAGATATTCATCCTGAGCGGTTTAAGGAATTTTTGAGGGAGGTAGCGTATCTGATGCAATTCCTCATGAGAATCTACTTTTGAATGCTTTGCATTTATCTGATTTGAAATTACTGAGGTTTGTTTCTGCCAGGTTTCCATAATGAAACGCCTAAGACATCCAAATATTGTTCTACTTATGGGAGCTGTTACTCAACCACCACATCTATCCATTGTTACAGAATATTTGTCAAGGTCAGTTGCATCTAATTACATATACAAATGGCAAAAGCTTTTCATTCCGAGGACATCTTTGATGGACTGAATATGACATATATGATTGCTTAACCTTGGAAGTAGCAAAAATCTTCTATTGCAGGGGTAGTTTGTATAGGCTTTTGCATAAACCTGGTGCAAGAGAATCCTTGGATGAGAGGAGGAGGTTGAACATGGCATTTGATGTGGTATGCATCTGAGTGGATGTTCTCTATTGTTGACTTCTTGCACTTCTCTCCACTGTTTGCAGTATTAGTGTCGCTATACAACTTGCCCGACATGATATGAACACTTGAAGTACTTATGCAGGCTAAAGGAATGAATTATCTCCATAGACGTAATCCTCCCATTGTTCACCGGGATCTGAAATCTCCAAATCTCTTGGTTGACAAAAAGTTCACGGTGAAGGTTTGTAGTTTGTACAAAAGATATTTATGATGCAATTCTATGCTAGTGACCGAAGCATACAGCATTTGTGTTTCAATTTTCAATGATTGATGCAAGATGTGTTAAGAAATTGGAAACCGGAAAACAAGTATATTTCACATGTAGCTACTAGATCGTTGTGCCTTTGAAGTTGAATCACTGTGATTCTTTTCACTGTAGGTGTGTGATTTTGGTCTTTCTCGGTCCATGGCAAATACATTTCTATCGTCAAAGACAGCTGCTGGAACAGTAAGTTATGTTCACATCATGAGAGAATTTCAGTTTGTAATGCTGGGTGGGTCAAGATAATTATTTTCTTTCTCTCTTAGCCTGAGTGGATGGCACCAGAAGTCCTCCGCGATGAGCAATCTGATGAAAAATCAGATGTTTACAGCTTCGGTGTTATTCTGTGGGAACTTATCACAATGCAGAAGCCTTGGAACAATCTAAACCCTGCCCAGGTTGGTTTCTGAAAGTCTCCCCCTCATCGAATGCAATAATGATGGTGAAGAATTGTTTATGTTGATGTCCTGCAGGTTGTGGCTGCGGTTGGTTTCAAAGGGAGGCGGCCTGAAATTCCTCGTGATGTGAATGGCCAAGTAGCTGCCATCATCGAGGCTTGTTGGGCTAAGTAAGTTTCAAGATGAGTTCATTAGTTGCACACCCCTTTTTAATAGTGATGGCTTCACATCACACTTGGCTAATATATATATGCGCATACTCATTGCAGCGAACCCTGGAAACGGCCTTCCTTTTCCAGTATCATGGATTTACTACTACCTTTAATCAAAGGTCTAGTGCCTCAATCCAATCATGCCGATTCGCAATAGATGCACGCTTGATGTGGGTTGTCCAATATGCAATTCTTTGAATGCTCTGATAATGGCAGCACATCAATTGTGTACTAGCCTAGCTTTCTACCTAAGAAATCAAGAGAAAAATTCAGTTATGTGACAATTCAGTATTTGCATCAGCATGATTAGGGTTTCTTTGTTTGTCCAACATACATATCCAGCAGTCACCTATTGGGCGTGAAATCAGCCCAAGCCCAACTCCAGACCTGACGCCACCAACTCTCTTCGGCCTCTTCTTCTTCAGCTGTGCCCCTCTATAATTAAACCCGACCTTCACTTCTTTTTATTCCCTCGTATTGCCCCGACGAAGCTCCTCCCGTCGTCGTCACCTTATCTCCACTCACTTCGGCCTAGCTCGATCTCACTCGGCTTCGCAAATTGCCGCTGTTTAATTTCTTGCTTTTTCATTACGAGCCACTCGTTTGTATGATATTAGGGCTTTACGTTAGACGATCTACCTTTCTTCTGCGGAGGGCTTTCTCATCATCGACCGATGATGTTGATTTCAGTCTCTTGTGTATTCTTGAAATGAGAAATTAGGGATTTAGGGTTAGGTTATTTATTTTTTGTTTTGGGGTTATGGAAATGGATAGTTCTCGTAGATCGTTTGATAGATCGAGAGAACCAGGGATGAAGAAATCTCGATTGAGCGACGAGCCGAACCTCCGGGATCCGCGCATCTTGAATTCCGGCGTCCGAGGCATTCGGGCTCCGCCAGCTGGCGCGTTGCCTTCAAGATACAGGCAGATCGAGAGAGACGCAGAGGCTGATGATTCGACTGGGGGAGGTTACCACCCGACGCATCAGCTTTTCTCAGAGCTTGTGAGGGAGTATAGGAAGGGCCTTGCTGAGCTGACAAGCAACTCTAAACCAATTATAACGAACTTGACAATTATTGCTGGAGAGAACCTGCATGCTGCTAAAGCCATTGCAGAAACAATCTGCTGTCACATCATTGAGGTGAATCCAGTTTTACAATCTTCTTCCTTTTGCTGATTGAACTGTAACTGGTAATGCAAAATGGTATTTTATTCACTTCTTTAACCTTGGAAGCTTTGTTTAGTTTCGTCATTTAGCAGTAGAGAATGGTAAGTGTTTCGTCTGACATTATTGTGCATAGTGAAGTAGTTGTAACTGAAGCTGGGATTTAATGAATTCATCTTTGATTTGGTCTCCTAAATTATCATCTCCTAATTATAACCGGCAAAGTTTTTTCAGCAATGATATTGTGGTAGATCAGTCCAAGCCTTTTAATTGCTTCAATCATCTCCGAACTCCACAGTTTTGAGTTTTCTTATACTGTCTCCTACATTATGTTTTTTCACAATTGTCAAAAGTTTCCATATCATCCAAATTTGTGCTTACTTGTTAATATGAAAGTATCCCTATAATCAACCGTTTTACTTGTTCTGACAACTAACACTCTATTCTTTGTCACAATGTACTTTGAGTTCATAAAATTTTAAATAATTTGTCCGTGCAATGTACTCATGCGGTACTCAACTGCTATAACTTTGTCATACACTATGGATTTGATCTACTGGATTTTTGGGCATTATATATTACTTTAGTTACAGATCAGAATCCGCCATGAGGCAATGGTTAATCTGTTGCGGATAAATCTGTTGGATGTATACAAATAGTCTCTTATCGTCTAGTGTGTGGCAGATCCCAATCCAACTCTTACATTGATGTATTTCTGTCTTACTGCAGTCTAAAAAGTATAGCTTTATTAAATGGGGGAGTTATATACATAAATGTCTTGAAAAAAAAATTGTAATCGGGTAGTGGTTTAGACATAAGTGGTGTGTTGTATCCTGTAGAAGTTGCAGGAGGTCATCATTTCCACGTCAAAATCAGCTAGAGTTATCCCTTTATGAAGAGAATGAACATGACTTGTTCTGGATACCTGGAAGATGCGGATTCTGTATGACATGGCTCTCTAAGTGCCCTTGAAGAATGATTTATTCGGAATTTCAGTTCTGGGCTAAAGGAAGCTGACTTTGGTGCTGTTATCAGAGTTTTTGCTCTTGTCGTCTGAATTCTTCTAAAGTATTGCAATTTACCTTGCTTTTTATGTACAACTGTGGATTGAATTTGAACGTCATTCCTATACTTATACTGTGTGGGTATAGAAGCTTCAGTGTTATTGCTGGTTACATGTATGTTCTTGCAGCCACCAGTCAATTATAAATTTTTTGTTGTTTGTATCTCAAAATATTTTACGTTTGATGGAAGATAGTGGTTCTTTAAGTTTTATTATTTTGTGCTGAGCTCGTCCAAGGTCTCTAATCATTTATTTGACTTTCAGGTTCCCAGTGAGCAAAAGTTGCCCTCTCTATATCTCTTAGACAGTATTGTAAAAAATATTGGGAGAGACTATATTAAGTACTTCTCCACAAAGCTTCCTGAGGTTAGACTATATTAAGTACTTTTTCACTCTGGACAAAGGTTATGTCTTGACTTAATTTGTCTGATGCATTTTTTGCTGCTAAGACTGATAAAATTTTCTTTGCCAGAGTTGCGCTAGCTGAGTGAGTATAACTCTTATCGTGTTGGCATTAATACTAGTTTAATATTTCCGTGTTTTTGTTCTCCGTGTTGATTCTTGGCCTTTCAACAATAACCAGCAAGATGACTTTGCTATGCATACTGAATCCCGCATTCTTCACTGGCGATGTTTTCTCCTGGCTTAGTGTGTTCCTTTTCTTAACTTGTAGGTTTACTGCAAGGCATATAGACAAGTGGACCCACCAATACATGCTGGGATGCGGCATCTTTTTCAAACTTGGGGAGGAGTCTTTCCACTGCAGCCACTCCAGATGATTGAAAAGGAACTTGGCATATCTCTTGCTGTAAATGGTTTGGGTTCAGTGAGTGCAAGATCAAAGCAGGAGCCCCAGTCTCAGTACCTGCAGAAAAGTATTCATGTTAACCCTAAATATCTGGAAGCTAGGCAGAATCTTCAGCCTCCAAATCGAGTATGAGTTTCACTATTCCAGGATAGGAATTTCAAGTAATTTTTGCTAGCACCATAGTGGTGAAAACTGAAACATAGTAGATTCTTTTTGAATGATGTGAAAGAAAAGTTTCTGTTTAACATCTTCTACAACAATGACGGTCCATCTGTTGTTTAATTTGGGCCTTTCTTCTAGAACTTCATCTAGTAATTTGACTTTGTAACCGCATATGTTTTTCAGGCAAAAGGTCCAACATCTGACATTTCTAGGAATATCATGAAATCCGCTCGGAGTGTGGCGAGGCCGGTAAGTGACTGTCTAATGTTTTAACATTTTAAGGCGTGTTATGCAAGCATGTTGTTGGTGTAATGTCTATAAGAATTGGAAGACTAAGGTGCAGACCGGTGGGGGATTTCATGTCCATTAAGCTTTCACAAACAAAAATTGTTTGTATTTATCCAAGATATAATTCATTTTGTGTGTTTTGGGTCACTGGAGACTACTTAAATTCTTGGTCAGGTGTGGGTATGCATGTCTCATGCTTCTTTGTTTAGGGAGTGTAATATATCTCACACTATCTCACTAGCTGGAAGTGACTTAATTTGCAGAATATTCAGCATAGAGAACCAATAAGGGAATCTATGTACGAGAAAGACACAGAAGTTCTTTTTGGCGATTATGATTTTAGCTTGAAGAAAAGTGGGATTGGTGAGCGTGATAAGCATTGGTATGGAGCTGGTACTGACATGGAAGACGCTGTTATGGGACAACAAAGTGGTTATGATGCAAAGCATAAATTAACAAACTACTCCCCACCCAAATTGTATGATAATAGAAGCAATGTCGGATTGTCCAAAAGCTGGAAAAACAATGAAGAAGAGGAATATTCATGGGATGACATTAATTCCAGAGTAACGAACCACAATACACCAACTGAACCTAGAAAAGTTAATATGGCCTTCGGTGATTATGATGACCTGGTAAGTCTTGAAACTTTGTTCATATGTCAATCTAAAACACATAGAGAGGTTGCCTGCTTATTCCTAATCAGCGAAACTAACGACATGAGTTGACCTTATTTTTTTCGCTCCTAAATGGGTCCAGGGTTATCACAGTATTCTCTTTATCGTTTTTTCATGTATAATATGTCTTCATTCCTTGTTGGAAACTTAATTGATTGTTCAGACCATTCTAGCAAGTCATGGACTGATTCCTTTCACCCATAGTCCTTTAGTATGTTACTATTATGAAAACCAAATGAGTGTAAAAGTATTGTTGATTCTGTGCCCTTCACATGTGAGTTAGGAGTTGAAAATAGAATTTTTGACTTGGAAGAGGAAAATACATTCGTGTAACTTTCATATCTTATTGCAGGAATCAACAGATGGGATGGACTATCCAGTAGCCACCACTCGTCGTTCTTTACAATCAGCTGACAATGCTCGTGTTCTGGGTGTAACATCAGGTGAAGCAAGTTCCTCTCTTGGGCGGAAGGCTTTGCAATCTCAAATGACCAGACCCTCAGCCACTGGAGCATTGGCAAAACCACAGACAAATAGTAATTCAACTATAGGTCAGAAGCGACCTGCACCAATATTTCGTCAGCCTACTGTGAATCAGCGGTCCCCTTCACATTCTTTTTCAGCAGGACATGACACTTCAGCACTACACAGTCCGGCTGAGGTAGATCTCCCGGTATCCCATACAGTGCAAAGAGCTGTTTCAAATTCAGCTCAGATTTCTGAACAGGATGATGTCAAGCCTCGCAGTCAACTCAAAAAGGAAGTGTCTCCTATGATGCCACAATCTGGTAAAAAACATCTTGTAAACTCCCAGAAGTCTAAGTTGATCCCATCTTTACTAGCGCCTTCACAACAACGGACACAACCATACTCCCTTTCTCAGCATTCAAGGTCAGAGGGAAGACTATCTGGTCTTTCAGTTCAAAATCTGAAGCAGCCCTCTACTGAAGCTCCAACTATTGGCAATTCGGCAATAGAAGCTGCCGAGCAATTGAATTCAAGTGATTTGTTGGCTGCTGTGTTGAACAGTGGAGTACTGTCTAAACAGGTCAGAAATTCCAAATCTGATATCGATTCTAAGGTTATGCCAGAGCCCGTACATTCAAATTTCCATCCTCCTGTACCAGGCGGGGTTGCCCGCCTCCATGCAGGCTCTAAAGCGTCCAAGATGTCGGCAACACCTATAATTACTTCATCCCAAGACAATAGATCTGTTCCATCGGCCGCTAAGACAATTGGTCCTCCAATTCTTACAAGTGCATGTAAAGCATTGTCTAGAAAAATAGGGGAGGAGAAGGCAGATGTCCCAAATCAGTTTTCAGACCTCCTAAGCACATTAATGGATAAAGGTTTGATTACCTCCTTCAAGAATGAGTCATCAACCACAACTCTTATGTCAGATGAATCCAAAGATGTCGTACCAGGTGTTATCGCCATGTCTTTGCCGACTACATTAGCTCCAGCCTCATCTTCTCACCTTTCATTGTTTGGCAGCGACAAGGTAACAGCTTCGGAACATGCTGTGAATAAATCCACTGATAATTCTTCTGATGCATCAGAGGTTAAAAACCTCATAGGCTTCGAGTTCAAGCCAAATATAATTCGTCAACTTCACGAGCCTGTTATTCAAGATCTCTTTGATGGTCTTTCCTACAAATGTGCCATATGTGGTCTTCGACTTAAAATTCAAGAAACAATTGATAGACACATGGAATGGCATTCATCAAAAGAACTCTATAATGAATATGGTTCATCTAGGAGATGGTTTTCAAATTTAGATGATTGGGTTGCTGGAAAGTTAGGAATTACAGTTGAAACAGTTGGAAGTACTGAGGAAATCAAAGAGGCTGCTTTTGAGGATGAACAGTATATTGTTCCAGCCGATGAGAGTCAATGCGTGTGCATTTTATGCGGTGAGTTATTTGAAGACTATTACAGTAGAGAAGAAGATGTATGGATGTTTTGTGGAGCAATGCAAGTTAAAATTACGGGTTCAGGATATGAGAACATAACTGCTAGTGGTAGCCCTGCTCGAGATCTTATAGTGCACGCAGAGTGTTTTACTGAAAGCTCTACCCGGGAACTGGGACTAGTGGCTAAAGTAAAAGTGGTGAGATCTACTTTTTATGCTTTCTTTCTTCTTTTTTCCATTTGATGCGTGTCATCTAAATGATTTTTCTTATTCATGCGCTAACTTTATATCATTCTAGGAAGAAGATGTGTAGAGCCACTTATTAAATGAAGATTGATTGAAAAAAGAGAACTGTCTGACTGTGTGAAGATCTAGTAATGAGAAGCTAGCAGAGAAAGACAGGTTCATTTTCATCTGTCATTTGCGTGATTTTACTTTTATACAGACTAACTTTGCTGTTGTGGCCTTTTCTCACTGCTGATGCGAATCTGCGACAATTCTATAAATGCCTGTCTCACAGAATTTAGGACTTTTGCTACAGCTCCAAACTTAAAGAAGTGTTTAGTTTCTAATTTAATTATGCATCATTGTTGTGGTTGTAACTCCAAAAGGATTTTTAGTATTTTCCTTGCGGAACATTAGTATGGTTCACCATCTTGCTTCAATATTTGGATAACATTATTCTTGACTTGTGCTAACCAGCCAGTGATGGAAGGCAATTCCCCGTGAACTATTGTCATGCCTGGTTTAACCTGGAGTTGAATGTTGTAAGAATATGCCTAAAGAAGGCTCATACTCTTGCTATTGACTTTGGTTTTTTGAGAAGACTCGAGGAGGATGTGAACAACCATGTTAAAGGCTTGAGTTCAGGTTATCAAGCTCGGACTTTTTTGCATCAACAATGATGTCACCAATGTTTGATGTTGTTCATTAAGGCTGGGAGACCTACAGCAGCAATGGTCTTTCAGTTACATAAATCAATTTTTTTTTTATCTCTAGCGGTTTGGTTAAAAGTTCATTTGTAATGACATACATGCGGCGAGGAACAGAGATCCGAGGAATAGTTATGGAACAAAAGAGTCAATATCTTGCTCATTACTATTGATGTTTGTAGTATGTAATATTTATTGCATGTCAGAAACATGTTTAATTGATACGAACTTCTGTGTAACAGGTTTCTGTAATTCTGCGTTACCGAAGTCCAGACTCAAATGGATACATGGTGCCCTGCAGGCTGTGAATGATTGGAACGGAAGGATTCCTGAGTGCTCTCTATGGCTTAAGCTGCTGGGTATAGATGTAGTCCAAGTGAGCCTCTGCAGTCATTCTTCTCAATGTGCAGGACTCATCGCCCTCGACACATTCCTCTGCTCCCATCAGCTGCAGTGCAGATAAAAGTAAGATCAGGAAACAGGAAGTGAGCAGCACCAAGTTTTAGAGAGCACAGTTTACACGGTCCAAGTCCGAATCCTCTTGACTGGTTCCCTCTTCCGTTGACCCGTATTGAGGTTGTTCCCCTTTGTGCATATCTTCAGCAAATAGTAAAATAGGAGATAAAAGAAAGAAAGCAGTGAGATACTGAGAGCAAGCTATAGGTAGGCAAGATATTGTGGGTAATGATGACCTTGTTGTGCTGTGACGCCACCCAGCCATGTGGAACATAAGAGTGAGAAGAAGAGAAGTAGCAAGAGTGTCCTGTGATTCATTGCCTTGGAGAAGAATGCGAGGAAGCTTTGTGAAGCCTTCCATTATATGTACATGCCCATTTCCAGGTTAACAATAAGAGTCAACAAAAGCACAGGCGGCTTACCATAACATTCCAATCCTCCTAAGTCTTCTGATTGATCAGCTATCAATTATTTGGGCTGGAAAATAGATCAATCACTTGCACAAAGCCACACACAAACTCCAAAACCATCAAGCAAGCAGGCTGACATTATGGATACATCCAAATCTACTTTAGAAAAGTTTGGCATGAGAGAATAATATTATGTTCTTGTTTTTATTTGCATGTTGGGCCTATATTTCGGAAGCCCATGGGTTAAAAAGCTAATGGCAGCGAATTTCTGAACAACAAACTTAGTAGTTTTTTGACAAAACATGGTTGTTTGCATCAGACCAGCTGTGTTTACACTCCACAGCAAAATGGTAGGGTTGAACGTAAACATAGACACATTTTAAACATTGCCAGAGCATTGCGTTTTAAATCAGGGGTTCCCAAGAATTTTTGGGGAGAATGTGTCCTTACTGCGACACATATCCTGAACAGAACACCTTCAAAGGTCTTCAAGGGTAAAACCCCTATTGAGGTTCTTCTTGGAAAACCTCCTTCCTTTGAGCATCTTCGTGTTTTTGGTTGCCTTTGCTATGTAAGTACTATTTATTCTGGCCGTGACAAATTTGATCCTAGAGCATCTCAGTGTATTTTCATTGGATATCCTCCTGGACAAAAAGGATACAAGTTATTTTGCTTGGATACTCATTCTGTTTTAATAAGCAGACATGTAGTATTTTTTGAAAAGATTTTCCCATATCTGTCCTCTGGTATTAATTTGATGGAGCCAGTTAACAACAAACCTGTTGATTCTCCTGCTTTGTTACCTCCTTTACCTAACTATTGCTCAGAGGAAATTACTGTCGCTAAAAGTCGTTCTGGACCTACTCATACTCCTACTCCATTACTGGCTACTTACTCGACGCTCCATTACTGGCTACTATATCTTTTGGGTGGATCAGCTGTTTCATGGAAAACCAAGAAACAGGCTGTTGTTTCTCGATCTTCCGCAGAGTCTGAATATCGAGCCATGGCATTTGCTGCTTCTGAGCTTGTGTGGTTATCAAATTTATTGGCTGCTATGTCTATTTGTGTTCCTCGTCCCATGCCATTGTTATGTGACAAGCAGCGATTCACATTGCTAAAAATCCAGTATTTCATGAAAGAACGAAACACATCGAAATGGACTGCCATTTCACTCGACAGTTTGTGTCTGCCCAGCTGATCTCCTTGGTTCATCTGCGCACTCTTGATCAGCCTGTTGATCTCTTCACTAAAGGATTATCGCCTGCACTTACTCAGCAGCAAGCTTGGAGTATCCAACTTCTTGCATTCTCCGGCTTGAGGGGGGGGAATTAGACATCTATGAAATCTGATGTGCTACGGTGTATTTCCCAATTGAATTTAATAACATATACAGAAATTCAAAAGCGAATCGTGTTCCGTTCGCTCCATTGCTCGACTCCGACCTCCGACTTTCGTCTCTTGTGAGCCTCCACTTGAGGTTTTCTCACAAAGCCCATTCCCAGATTATGTTGCCCGGCCCAACGGTCTCCTTCCTCAGCGATCTTCCTGATTCACAAACCCTGGGGGTTCAATAAAATTGACTAGGTTCTACTTTTGGGTTATAAGGTTCTAGTTTTTATTGGATACTCTCTTGGCCAAACTCCAACTTTGTTATTGAAGAATTCTTCATTGCATTTCTTTTGAGATATTATTCTCTACGGGACACGAAATTAAAATCAATCTTAATCTAGTTATTGAATTTGTTGCATCAATCACTTTCGTCCTTCTCAGTCTCACAAATAAAAAACAATCCTTTAAATAAATAAAGAAAAAAATCAAGCGAAACGAAAAGAGGTAGGTGACAAAAGGGTATGATGGTAGATAACGACCGTTATTTTTAACGGCGCTCCGTCGTTACTTGGAGAGGAAGCCAGGGCGACAATTTCGAGGCTCCGTATCCAATTTCTGTCAACTATAAATACATACCGTCTCTTCCTCCCTCCCTGCTCACCTTCTGATAAATCTCCTTGAATCCGTACTTCCGGCCATTTTCCCTATCGCGCTCACCATGTCTTGCTTCAAAGGAAAGTACGCCGGTAAGGATCTGCCTTTTTTTCCTCATCTATCTGATGCTTCCTTCCTTGCTGTTGTTTTGTAACTGCTGCGTTTCTGTTACGATCTGAGTTTGCTAGATGACTCCTTAATAATTCGATGGGCTGACTTGCCTGTTGCTTTGTGGAGATTTGTATTAGTGGGTTTGGATTGCTTGCGGTTCTTCTTAGAGCTCAGATCCCGACAGTTGTATGTTTGTATAACCAGATCTACTTATTAGTGCGTACATAGTTGTTCGTGTTAGCTTGATTGGTGGTTTGGTGCTTCTTGCGTGTGAATGAAAAGCGCTACAAGGCTGGGATTTATAGTTGGAGATGCTACAGTGTGTTGGTAACTGGGAGGCTAATGTTGAGTACAACTGAATTGTCCATGACTAGTTGTGTGATTCTCAATTAAGGCAGCATTCTGATGTTTGAGTTGCACGCATGATTTGTTTTTAATGTTGTTGCCTTTCAGTTGTTGTTTTTAGAGTTCTCAGTTCGCCAGGCAGACCCTTGATGTGTACCAAACATGCTACAATAGTGATAGTGTGTGTTCATTTTACTTTCTAGCATTCTCTAAATACAAAAACTTTGGTCTGATGATGTTTATTCTGGCTAGTTTCAATTGTTAGCCATCATGAAGTGAATGTCACTTTCTTTTCAAGCTCGTAATTTTTTTTATACTGGATTTGTGTTTGCTCTGCCCTGATGTTTAACTTAAGGTTTTGATTTGTCTACCTGCCTTGTTCACTGTGACTTGCATTACTAAACTGTGATCTCTTAGGAACTTTAACTCAAAAGTTATCATGTGTATTGTTACCTTTCATTGACTTACTTTGCTTATTTAGTTTTTTTATTCTGTTATAACAGTAACATTCAAACAAATCTAACAGAAATCATGTGCTTTGTAGATGAGCTCATTGCAAATGCTACCTACATTGGTACCCCAGGAAAAGGTATCCTTGCTGCTGACGAGTCTACTGGCACTATCGGAAAGCGGTTGTCCAGCATCAATGTAGAAAACAATGAGGCAAACCGGAGGGCCCTCCGTGAGCTTCTTTTCTGCACTCCTGGTGCTTTGGAATGTTTGAGTGGAGTTATTCTTTTCGAGGAGACCCTTTACCAGAAGACTGCTGCTGGTATAATTTCAAGAGTAATTTTTTAGGCATATTTCAACTTTATGAGAGGAATTTGCATGCATTAACTTATTTTGTGATTCTTTGTACTTCAGCAAATATCTCAATGTTGTGCCGGTTTATTATCATAAATTTGTTTTAATGTGCATATCATAATTCATTTGTGTAGGCAAGCCTTTCGTAGATGTAATGAAGGAAGCTGGAGTCCTCCCTGGAATCAAGGTCGACAAGGGTACCGTCGAGTTGGCTGGAACTAACGGTGAGACCACCACCCTGGGTCTTGATGGTCTTGCACAGAGGTGCCAGAAGTACTACGAGGCTGGTGCTCGCTTTGCGAAGTGGCGTGCAGTGCTTAAGATTGGTCCTAATGAGCCATCTCAGCTAGCCATCAACGAGAATGCCAACGGGTTGGCTCGTTATGCCATTATCTGCCAGGAGAATGGCCTTGTCCCCATTGTTGAGCCTGAGATTTTGGTTGATGGATCCCATGACATCAACAAATGTGCCGATGTAACTGAGCGCGTTCTTGCTGCTTGCTACAAGGCTCTGAATGACCACCATGTACTTCTTGAGGGAACCTTGTTGAAGCCCAACATGGTCACGCCTGGATCTGATGCCCCAAAGGTCTCCCCGGAAGTAATTGCTGAGTACACTGTGCGCGCTTTGCAGAGGACCATGCCTGCGGCAGTACCAGCTGTTGTCTTCTTGTCCGGTGGACAGAGCGAGGAAGAGGCTACCCGCAACCTGAACGCCATGAACCAACTCAAGGCCAAGAAGCCATGGTCACTTAGCTTCTCCTTCGGACGTGCTCTTCAGCAGAGTACCCTTAAGGCGTGGTCTGGAAAGGAAGAAAATGTGGAAAAGGCACAAGCTGCATTCCTTACCAGGTGCAGGGCCAACTCTCAGGCAACCCTTGGAACCTACAAGGGTGACGCTCAGCTCAGTGAGGGTGCTGCAGAGAGCCTCCATGTCAAAGACTACAAGTACTGAGCATGGTGCCATCCTGTCGGATTCCAGCTTTGATTTTGAAGCCACGTGTCTTGTCCGACCACACATGGTTAAGATAAACTTTAATAAGGTTGGAGGGTTTTTACCTCCCCAAGAGTCTTTTATTTGTCTTTTTAGTTTTATTTCTACGCCTGCTGCTCTTTGTCGTGTTGCTGGAATGGTAGTAGGCAGCCCTGAATTGGTAGAGGGTTTCTTACACTGTGCTGGTTTTTTACTCATGAGGGAATCTGGATGATGAATATGGAATTTGGTGCATGTTAGAAGCAGCCCTAGGGAAAATGATGATCTGCCTGCTGTGAATTCTTTATCAAGGTACTTGTGCTCTTTTCTAACATCTCTTCAGCTTCTTGTCTCTCAAACCACTTTCTTTTTCCTTTTGCTCAATCACTTTTTCCATGCTGCTGCTGCTCTTTCAAACCCTTCATTTGAGTGTCTATAAAATCCTTCATCTTCACTTCCAACTTCTTCTTCTTATCCTGCCCTCTCTCCTTACTCTTCTTGTATAAGTGCATTTCTTCCCACTCCTTTCATACCCATGTTCCTGGTACATAATCCTGCTCTGCTGCTGCTGCTGCTGTTACCATATATGAAAGCAGCAGCATTATTTGCAGTACTGCAACTCTGAATTAGCCCTTGTACTCCACGATAAGACTGGTGGTGGTGGTGGTGGTGAGTTGAAGAAGAAGACGCAGTGCTGCAAACCGGAGTAGATAGTGTAGTCTAGTTCTGGTGGTTTCCCAATTTATTTGAACCCACATTCCTTCCATTATCAACCCTTAAAACATTTGAATCAGATTCAATGCACCACCAACAACAACAACAAAAAATTATTATGATACAATATGGTTGTATGTTTTGAGTTTATAATATGTTGTTTTTTTTAAAAAAATAAAACTGCATTAATTTAAACATTAAAACTATAATTTTATTATCGCACTATTTGATTTTGATGCACCCCATCTGAATCTATAAAAAAAATCGTCAAATTAGATTTATAATATTTGGAAAATGCCACAATCACCATTTCAGACATTCTGGGATTTGGGTTCTATGGATACCAAGCAACTTGAATCATAGGGTAGACTGGTTTATGCAGAAATTTACATAATGATTTATGCATCAAACGTTATCAGTCCATGTGTATGAGAAAAATAAGATTCTTATCTTCAGCTCAAGACCAGCTTCAGTTTTCCCCCAAAACCATAATATAATACAGGTACATGCAAGCTTAATCAGGTCTGGCTTCATGCTACTATAAATAAAGCTGATCTTGACAGATCAAAATGAGTGGCTTCACGACATGATAATAATGCCCCATACACCTATGAGTCAGTTAGGGTTTTAGAATGGTACTTTAATTTACTTGAATTCTATAGTTATTCATTATGTAATTACCCAAAATCATAACAAAGCAAAGCCCCATACACCTGATCAAAATTAGAGTTCAGCATAAGGGTTGTGCCGAAGAAGATAGATAGGAAGACTGGGTTGCACTCATCAGCGCGTGATCTAATGACAAAAGAAACGTCAAACATCTCAACGATTAGAGTTTGATTCTCTAGCAGGATTGACACTTGATATCATTTTACATACGAAACTGGTGAAGATATTGGGATTTCATTTACCATCTAGCGTGGGTTGAAATATGGATAAACTGTGAAAAAGGTCTGCACAAGCGTAAAAATCAAGAGTATGAGTGCAGCAAAAGCCGATACAAATGACCAAGGAGTGTCAAAATAGGTGTACTTGAAGCTAGCCCATTGCACATGCCAGCTGTTCTTGTAATAAGAATGGACGTCATCAAACAAGCCAGACAAGTAGCAAAAATCGATGTCGAAGGACACGTCCTTCCCCAGGTTGTTGACAAGTTTCGCCACTTCTCCATCCGTTCCAAAGTAATTCTCCACTATGTTGTAGTCACTCAGAAACTCAACATCCTGAGCCGAGTTCACCAAGCAATCCACAAACGTCGCGTAAGTGGTGAAATGGGTCGATGCGTTTTTCTGGCATTGCTCGAATACCACACAGTTGTATAGGAATGACGTCATCATGTCATCGATGGTGATTCTAGGCATTTGAATCACTCCCCGCGTAAACTTGACATCCAAGAAAGTCTCACCATGTCGGATCCTCAGCTGGATTCCGGCCTTTCTTAACTTGGACACGCAATGAATTACATGACTTGGGGTGCTCACCTTTGTATAGTTTAATAGATTTGGAGAGATGAAGCTCGACCTAACCAAGTCTAGCAAGTGCATGCCTTGTAGAAACATGTGCTTGTAAATGGCTTCATCCGACCGTTGAAACGAGACATTGAAGAATTCCAAGGCTAAGATTGACAGCGATTTGTCTGATCTATGATCATCATTTGTCAGATCGAATAAGGATTGGAGGATGAGATAAGGAAGCTGATTCTCAACCTGCAGCAAGTCCCTCAGAAAAAAACTAAGGATCCAGGACATGGTGAATAAAGGGTCATCTTCATCAATCGCGACCAGGCTACCCACTTTTCGAAACAATTCTATGACAAAACACCCATCCAAGACCATCATTTCTACAAACTCATCAACGCTGAAATCTACCAGTTCTGAGTAGCAATCTCTAGCTTGGGATTCCAACGGATGGATGGCTCTCAAATAGTCCTCCAATCCGAGGTTTAGGGTTTGTTCTGTTCTTGAAACTAGGGACTTGAGATACGTCCACTTATGTTCTTGGATCATTTGGAGGTGGGGATTTTTGTGATGGAATGGGCCTATGGAGAGTATATGAGGGTGGTAGGTCTTGGCGCCATTTATGCCGATGAAGCTTTGTGGGACCTTGAAGATTGAGCAGGAAGCTGTCCCGGCTGCTTTTCTGAGGATCCGAGGTGGCATAGACATTTTGTGGTGCATAGAGGCTGCTCTTTCCTTGTTTATGGAGATGGCTTGAGAAACAGAGGTTGGGTTTGGCGGTAGCTGACCTGTTTCTGAGTGGTGATCTTCTTCTCCCATCTCTGGCTTCTCAGATGTTGATCATGCTACGAGAATTTGCAGATGGGGAAAAGGCCGGTTGGGGTTGACTATGATGTTATGATTGGCAGTAGGTGGATTAAGGACAAAAATGAAAGAAAGAAAGAATATAATTAACCAAGTGGTATGCAGCAAACTACAAGCTGAGTGAGACGCGTTGTTGGGTCTCTTTATGTGTCACCCAACCTTAATTAATAACAAAGATGTTATACATGTAATTGTGTTTGATCAGTACAAACCGTAGTATTATTACACCTCACCTGATATATGAATATATCGAGTTGAAAAAATGTGTGTTAAATGTGAAGAAAATAGTAATGCGATCTCATTTTGTAAGTCAAATTTGAGGGTGAAGTACACATTACATTTATTTGAATTAATCATAATTAAATACTTTAAGTTGAGAGATATATTAGTTATTCCTAAACAAAAATCCAAATTAAATTGAATGAGTTATTGATGCTCAAAGAGTGATGTAGAATATTGAAAATATGAATTATTAAAAATAAAACACTCAACCTTGTGAAGTAAAAATAAAAACAATCTGAAAGTAACCCGCATTGCTTATAAATTGAATGTAAGGTAAATTAATATATAAACACATTCTATTTATTTGGTTAGTAAGTAACTAATGAGGTTCTCGAGTTCAAAACGGGGTTCATAGGTGTGTTCGTGATGTGGGCAAATACCAAGAGACCTTATTACTCAAAGCCTATAAGAAGATAAGTTTTCACTAATTGAACATCAACTCAAAATCACACCACACACAACTCTAGAAGTCCTCCCTGAAATTTCATGAGGCGGTCATTTTTCAATTTTTCAAACTCTAAGTCTTTCTAAGTCGCGGTGATAGTGAAAGTCAAAGTCAGTTCGCCAAACAAATTTTTTTGTGTAAGATGAATTAGTTTGAGGAGTTGTATTTTGAGAAACGATTGACCAAAAAAAAGTCAATAACACTTTAATAGAGTCTCGATTTCTTATCTAATTTTATAACATTTTAGGTAGACGAACCACGCATAGCCCTTGTTCATGTTTCATCGCCTCGTGAGGACAACCATCTTTCGCTGCCCTTGTTCGTGTTTCATCGCACTCCACGCACAGCCAACACCTTAGGCAAATAGCCCAGCTGATGAAGTTGGCTTATCAGATTTACCTGTTTCCAAATTTGGTGATAAATTGTGACACGAAGACGTGTCTTTTGCTCTTAGTTAAACCGATAGTAACAGTTTTTTAATTGAACCGAACGAACCGAAAGCACGTGAGTAGTAGCTGGGCCACTTTCCTTGGAATTGCTTGAGATTGGACCTTTTGCTATTACAAGTTTATGCCCTAGCCCTAACCCTAACGAACTTTCTTTCGAAGATCCCGACCAGTAATATCATATGCGTCCGTACCGCTCCGATCCCGCGTCCAACCACATCCTTCAGCAGGCCAGCCCGGGCTGGGCAACTTCTTCGTTTTAGGGTGGGGAAAGCGGATCAAGGCGCAGCTTAACTAACAGAGCCGCTCCCTTCCATTTAGGGCGAGATAGAATTCACGTGATGGAGGCCGGTGTGTTGGAATTTGATGATTCCGCTGATAAACATTTGAAAGCGGTACAAGCTATTTTTAGAATTTGCGGATACTGGAAAACTGACCAAGCTGAGATAAAACGAGTGGGATCGTCAATCACTTTCCTAAGGTAACTTCTGATGTATTTTCTGACAACTACTGGTTAGAACAAGTTCATGAAAATATAATCAAGTGTGTTTGACCATAGATTATCCTTTTTGTATGTGTAATTGAGGTCTGTGTTATGAAGATGGTGATCAATTGAGATAGTACTTGAGGTCTTCTGCAAGGAATTGCATCCATTTCCCTTTCTGTAATGCACTAATTATTTTCCAGTTTCTTATCAACAGTCACTGTGTTTGTGATCAGGCAATGGAGGGATTACGCATACGAACCTAGGCTTGTTAGCTTCTCTCCTGAAACTGAATGGTCTCGTAATGGGATAGAATTACCACAGTTTTCTGCGGCTGCCGTACCAAAGGTAGCATATGCGCTGTACCCGATGTTTATTCAATAAAGTGTTTGCATTTTGTTCTTGCATTAAGAAGTGTATTCCACAAAGTATTTGACCGTTGAGTGTTCACATGTTGATTCAGGACACACGTTCAACTTCTAATTCTCCAAACTGCAGGTGCAAAGGCTTACTTGCAAAACGTCTGGTAGTTTTTTGATTTTGATAATTAGGCTGTGCGGTAGCTTACAGTGTTCCTTCTTCCAATACCTTAAAAGTTCCGTGGCAATATTATTTTGACAGCATGGACTTCATACTTTACTGTGGAGGGCCTATCTGGGGACTGGATTGGTGCCCACAAGTCCGCCAGGATTCTGGTAAAGTTAACTGCGAGGTGATACCTTCATTCCTGCAACTATATGCATTTTCTCTTGGACTTTCTATCTGTAACGCATGTTTTGTATAAAAAAGAGCAATAAAAGGTTCCCCTTCTTATCTACTAGATATTTGTGATAATAATGTAAAGGAACGTCAGAAAACCACCTCATTTGCAAATGAAGACTTTTAGCATTTGACACCTTGCAATGCTTCCAGTTTTTAACATCATAGACCCTTGGAACTATGCTTTCGCAGCAAAAGAGACTATTTAAAATATTGTGCGAGGGTCAAAAATAAGATGTCCTTACAAAATAGTATATGTGAGGGAGAGTTGTAGGTAGTGCAGCCCTAGATTCATGTTTGCTGGAAATAATTACATGCGTTGAATAATATTACTTTTAACTTTTCAGTTCCTTGCTGTTGCTGCTCATCCTCCTGGGTCATCTTATCATAAGTTGGGTGCTCCACTGATTGGCAGGGGAGTCATTCAGATATGGTGTTTGTTAAATGCTAATACAAATGAAGGCATGGAAGAACTTTCCATTGAAAAATATCGTAGTAAGGGCCTTAGAGGGAGACCGAGAAAGATTCAAAAAATAGAATCACATAATGATAAAAATGGTGGATCTGAAGATGTGCCGACCAAGCGACCGGTGGGAAGACCTAGGAAGGACTCAGCAGACAAATCAAGTGACCAAAAAATACCAAAGCCAAGAGGGCGTTCTAGAAAGAAGCAGTCGAATGAGTTTATGAATGCAAAGAACGAACTGCCTAAGTCAAGGAACCAAAAGAGGACTCAAAATAACATGCAAACTGAATCTCTAAATGCGTTGTGTACCTCTGATTCCTTGCAAGCACTCCATAGTGACGACTGCAATCAAGCTTTGGTTCCATGTTATATGGAACAATCACCCCAACCGGTAGCATTAGATGAAGTTTTAGTGGAACAATCAGCTTCAGCAAAGTCAGGGGAAAGAACGCCTACTACATTGCATACCAGTGATTTGGCCTGTGTTGATGATTTTGTGCCAAGTCGTGCTGTTAGTTTCAGTGACGATGATTCCGAAGTTTCTCTACTATTGAACCGAGTTGAGGACAGCTCAACTCAACCAATAAAGACATATATACGACGCCACAAATTGGCTAAAACAGCCCATTACAAAGAAACTTATAAAGCGTGTGCAAACCAACCTAAGGAGAGCATGACTCGCATTGACAATACAGATTACGTTGTGAAGGGTGACCTAGAAACTAATGTCCAAAGAACTCAGGTTAGGCAACAGAAATATGTAGGTGAAGAGTTGCCTGCTAGTAGTTCTGCATTTCATCATGAGAAGGAATATAATTTTGCGGTAGCCAAGAGAATGGAGAGTGGTGAAGAGGATGCGAATACAGGCTCCTGTACACAAGATACCAAATATCTCTCCACAGCCACCGTTGATCTGGATCCGCTTCCATTACTTCATACTACGTCAGGTGAACAAGTTGTAAGTTTTCCAACTGATTGCATCATCCCTCAGGATATCGCTTTGCCAAGGCTAATCTTATGCCTAGCTCACAATGGAAAAGTTGCTTGGGATGTGAAATGGAGACCCATTGCACATGTATCACAATGCAGGGTTAGGATGGGCTATCTAGCTGTTCTGCTTGGCAATGGATCTTTGGAAGTGTGAGTTATCATATCATCTGTTTGTTTTTGTCTTTACTTTTTGAAGTAAAATTCATTCAAAAGTTTCAAGTGTCTTCTCATTTACCAGTATGTTTTTTTTCGATTGACCTACAGAAATGACTGTAGTGTACAATGCTTCTTCCTTATTACATGTACGTTGCCGGAGAACAATAAACATCCGATCTATACTATTATAGCTTGCCAGTGACTTAATTACAATTATGCAAATTTTCTGCGTTTTATTTATCTACTGATGACATTCTTCTAAAATTTAGGTGGGATGTCCCTTTGCCTAATGTAGTATGCGATGTCTTCTCTTCTTCTTATACAGAGGGTACTGATCCTCGTTTCATGAAGTTGAAACCAGTTTTCAAGTGCTCAAATCTGAAGTTTGGAGGCAGAGAAAGGTAGGGTTCAGCTGCATGTTGATCGAAAAGATTTTCACTAATAGTCCCTCCTACTAAATTGAACTAGGATGTGTTTACCAGGGACACCAAATAAGAAGTCAGTACTACGTTTCCTATGATGAGCAAGGCAGCTTAATAGATGTCTGTGGCTTGCGCAAAAAATCTATTCAATTTGTTTATTTTCCCCTAAGAATGAGACCGTGAGAGTTACTTTTCAATTCTATCTGTGGTGGAAAAAATATCCAAAACATTAAATAGTTTAATTTTGGAATGACTGCTACCAAATTGTTGACCGGCAACATGAAATGTTTTCTAAAGTCGTCGTGTTTATTTATTTCTCATTTTTATGCAGCATCCCTTTGACAGTGGAGTGGTCGGCTTCTTTTCCTCATGATTTATTAGTCGCTGGATGCCATGATGGAACGGTAAATTTTGATATAAAATGTTGTTTTCCTTCCTTTCTTCTGTATTTCGCCTTGTTTAGTAATACATTAACCATTGATGTTGTGGGGTGATAGTAAGGGCTCATTTACTCATTGAGCTGACAGAATTACCACGTGTGGGAACTTTTTATGTTAATTAAGACTCTGAATATTTTTTTTTTTAAATATTTGATATAAGACCCCTGAATATTTAATTTTTTGGCATGGTGGATGAGTGCATCTTTCACCCTTTGAGTTGTATAGTTTTTGCTATCATTCGATCTGCAATGTGACTAACTATTTTCCTCTAGGTTGCAGTGTGGAAGTTCTCCGAAGGGAATCCTTGTGAAGGTAATTTACAGCTTGAGTCAGTTTTCATTTTATTTGTTTGATGCATATTGATTTCACGAGCTCTGCATATCAGCATGATCATCCAATAGTTTTCTAGATTTATAGCAGTGGGTGCTTCAATATTTACTCTTGTTCTGTATTGTTCTTTGCTTACTTAGCAACATTTCCTCAACCAGTTTTACTTTTGACTTGCAGACACTCGACCTTTGCTCTGCTTCCGTGCAGATACAGCCCCTATTCGAGCCGTCTCCTGGGCTCCAGCTGAAAAGTAATCATATCTTTTCTTTCTCAGCTATTTAGAATTGTTGTAGCATCTTTTACACTTATGTTATCATTCTCGCGCTCTAAATCATGAGAGTTCCGGTAAATCACAAATAAGTGCCTCTGTTATTTGCTGGTATACAAGTACTAACCAAAAGGATGGGTCGCATTACCTATGCCATGTATACTATCTCATTTATACTTACCTCTTTCCTTATATCAGTGAGGGAGAAGATGCAAAGGTGATAGTTACTGCTGGACATACTGGCCTTAAATTTTGGGACATGCGGTAAATCCCCTTTGATGATGATTTTTCTCATGAATTCATTGTTTTTATCTAAGACCTAGCTCTTCTGGCGTGTCATGTAACTAAGCATTCAATTTCCCAACTTTTGATTTCATGGGGTACTTGAATATGAAACTATAGTACACTTTCCTGTTTTTGCAGTGATCCATTCCATCCACTATGGACTTTTCCTTTACTCAGGATTTATAGCCTGGATTGGATGCCAAACCCTAAGTAACACTCTCCATTATCTCTCGGCTGAACTGATGATAGCTTGTCGTTTCATTTCATAATTCTGTATTTTTCCTTTGTTTATAGGTGTGTCATTGTATCTTCCGATGATGGATCCTTGAAGATCATTAGCATATCAGAGGCCTCGGATGATCTACCAGTTACAGGAAAGCCTTTTTCTGGATCAAAATTGCAAGGGTTGCATACTTACAATTGCTCATCATGTGCTATTTGGAGCATTCACATTTCAAGGGTTACAGGTACCACAGTGACCTTTTTTATTTAATCTTATGCATTATAATTTTTATGTATCTTGGAAAGAAAAAAATATATCATGCTTAATTTTGATTTTGCCGTAGATGGCACTGCTTGTTGTCATTATAAATTATTTGTTGTCAAATATGTATCAGGCATGGCTGCATATTGTGGTGCAGATGGTACAGTTGTTCGTTTTCAGGTATGTTCAGATTCAGATCTCCATTTTCCCACTTGATTCTTTCACTGAGGATGCCAGTAAGCAGGAAAGGCCTATATACTAGCTTTTAAGTTCCTCTATGAATTTCTCTGTTGGTCCTCAGATTTGAAGTTTAGTGCCAACTGGACTTTAAATAATTAAACAACTTGCTGACACTATTTTAACCAAATTCAAAACAAAAAAAGCATCATTGTGGAATTTGAGGCTTCAGGAGATTCAACTGTTAGAAGAACAGAAGCCTAAATGTTTTGATGAAGGAACTTGCATGGCTTTATTTCTCATGCTTATAATTCATTATATCTTTCTTTTTTAGCATTTCATTGTTTCCTCTCTGTATTCAGCTAACTACGAAAGCAGTAGAGAAAGATCATTCACGGAATCGTGTCCCACACTTTTTGTTTGGGTCCCTGACCGAAAATGATTCGGTCTTAACCATCAACACACCTCCCTCAAATACACCTTTGCAGTTGAAGAAGCCAAATGCTGGGCCTCAATCCATGCGTGCTCTGATAGATTTGTGTAATCAGTCGCAGACAAATTATAATCTACAGTCTAAGAAATCACCGTCATATGACCAAACACTCGGTAAACATTCCCCTATGTAATCTCTATGTTTATCAATTGTTTCGAGCATTGACCTTACAATAATTCTGTACTTGCAGCCCTATGTAATGGTAATGATTCGAGACAAGATCATTACATGCCAACTGCATCAGCTGGGCCGATTGGGCAGGGAGAGAGCTCTCAAGATGAGTTAGCAATGGTATGCCAAGTGGTTGGGGCCAAGAATACAAGCGAGGAAAATCCACTAGTAAAATCCAGTGATCCTGTGCCAAAATTGTTGGCTATGCATAGAGTGCGGTGGAACATGAACAAGGGCAGTGAAAGATGGTTGTCCTCAGGAGGCGCTGCAGGAATAGTCAGATGTCAAGAGATTGTTTATACTGATGTTGACAAAATGTATTACAGTCAGAGATAAATATATCTATCTATCAGGTGAGTGAGCTTTAATTATTCGGAGGTTACTTATCATTTATAGTTTGAAACCTAATGTTATCAGGATAGCTTTCCGACAAAGGATAGAACTTTGAGAATGTTCAGAGATCATCTTTTCTTCTCGTGCCCCATAGCATCAGCTTTATAGTTCAAAGCCTTGAGGTTTTTGGGCGCGAGAAAAGGGTCGGCTCAGTGGCACACGCTCATTCTGTAATTTAAAGCGAGGAAGAAGAATACTTTACAGGCACGATTCATTACAGCTGCTGCTTGCCACAAGATCAATGTACGTGGTTTGGAGCATTTGGAACAAAAAAATCTTTACAGAAGAAGAGGTTACTGTTACAAGGAAGTGATTGATGATGGGACACTTTTGCTGTTTTGAGGCGAATGTGCTCATGATTTTTCATAATAACTTACACATGTTCAAATGAGTTTTAAGAAAGTCTTGACAATGGACTCAAATTTTACATGTTTTCTATGCAACTTCGAGTGTCAATAGCTCATAAGATACTTGATCAATTTAAGCGTTCAAGTAGTCAATCTATAGTACATTTTGCAAAGATTTTTATCAAGACTTTCACTATTCAATTTGATGTATATACCACATCGAAATTAACTCTTGAAAACGAAACAAACTCATTTTCTTCACACATTGAAATTCTATTTCCAACATGAGCCATGCTGTCAGCAGGTGGTCGGTTGTATGCATCTGTTGCAGGACAACCTGCAATGAGAATAGAATTGAATGCCATAAGCCGAGCTTGCCCGAAAAGGCTTCTGTCCTCCATTGTTGCTGTCGGTAAAACCTAGTAAGCATGAAGATGAAGGTGGACTATTTATAAGGAGAAATAATGGTATTGAACCCAATTCATGCTAGCATGAGTGTGTGATAAAAGGAGCATTTACCTCTAAAGATAAAGTAATTTTACAATATCCATCCACTCTTTTATAAAACTTTTTTTTTTACTTTGTGGAGCTTCAGAAAAAGTGCTCCTTCTAGCTTTGGCTAAAGTACCTTGCAAATATAAAAATGTGTAGTAAAAAATGATAAGGGTGATCAAAAAAGTTCATAATTGGCTTTATAAATATAACTAAAATTTATTAAAAGAAAAGTAACCTGATTGAGTTTCTAAGAAAAGATGCACCTTACCATTTGACATGCACTCTGATATCATATTAAATTTCGTAATTCTAACTGGAATATAACCACTCTATTATTGAGTTTTGTATATCAAATTCTAACTGGAATATAACCACTCTATTATCAAGTTTTGTATATCAAAATTTGATAATTCTCCTTTTTATTTTTATCAAGTGGTGCACCGCCAACTTAGTCTTGTACGCATCTGCTGCTGGAGATGTTACAAAGCAAGACATTTGAACGCACATTCATGTTTCTTGGCTTCATGTCTGCATAAGAGGATTAATATGAATTTAATGAGTGAAAGACAAAAATGGAGGCAGAAGAAGGACGCGTGTTTGTTGCAATAAATGGTAGCAAAGGGATAATGATTGAGCATTTACCGGCCTACCCAATATACAAGTAGAATTAGCTTGTTTATGATTTTCTTAAATTGAATATTCATCAATGATTTCATTTATAATTTAAAGTGCAGAAAATCAGTTCTGCAGAATTAAAGTGCATAAAGGCAAATAAAATGGAACACATCCAAATGAAAAATCCATTAAATGCGACCACAAGAATTCCAGAATACAATAACAAGAAACCAGAAAACCAACCCTTGAAGATCACCCAACCAACCAAAAACCCAGTAACTCAGGCCACCATTCTGACACGTGTCCAGAATGAAACAACCACAGGTGGCCCGACCGACAAAGCTCATCATAAACCCCACAGCCACCGGTTTAAATTTTAAAACCGGACCGAACCGGCTCATTCCCACCTCCGCGTCTCTCGGCCACTCGATATAAATAGGGTTTAGTTACTCTCTGCAAATTTACAACTATCATGTTTCTCTCATCAATGGCTTGTCGTGGAAATGGATCCATTGTCACGGCCCTGCTTGTGTTATTGATCCTCACCGGCTCCTCCTCGGCCGCCTCGTCCTACCACCGCCCGCCGCGTCGATCGGCGCTTCATGTGGCGAAACGCGACCGAAGTCCCTCCTCTCCGGAACAGGTCAGCTTTTTGGATTCTGATTCTATTTCTGCATGCATGCAATGCACCAAATATATAAATTTGTATGGACTCGGGCAGGTGCACATTTCTGTGGTGGGCGAGGAGAGGATGAGAATCTCGTGGATATCAGATGACCAAACAGCAGCAGTCGTCAAGTACGGAACTTCCAAGGATGGGCTCAACTTGTCGGCAACTGGTTCTTCTTCGTCTTACAAGTATCTCTGGTACACTTCTGGGAACATATACGACGTCGTTATAGGCCCTCTGCAGCCCAACTCGGTGTACCACTATTCATGCGGGTCGGGCTCTAGTCCCGTCTTCAGTTTCAAAACCCCTCCGGCCCAGCTCCCGGTCAAATTCGCAATTACGGGTCAGTAAATCGAATTATAATTATTCGTGATATTCTTAATATCTACTTTATTATAAGTAATCAAAACGACGACGTTTTCATATTAACCGAATCTGAATCTTTTTGTGTTTGCGCAGGTGATCTTGGGCAAACAGAGTGGACACGGTCAACTCTCCGACACATCTCGGAATCAAGCTACGATGTGTTGTTGAACCCAGGTGATTTATCCTACGCAAACACGGTTCAAACCAAGTGGGACACGTTCGGCCGCTTGGCCGAGCCCCTAGCGAGCCAGCGGCCGTGGATGGTGACCCAAGGAAACCACGAAGTGGAGAAGATCCCAATCCTCCACTCGCACCCATTCACCTCGTACAATGCAAGGTGGCGCATGCCATTTGAGGAAAGTGGCTCGGACTCCAACCTCTACTACTCGTTCCGCGTGGCGGGAGTTCATGTAGTCATGTTGGGGTCTTATGCTGATTTTGACCCGAGCTCAGCGCAGTACAAGTGGCTAGAGGCTGATTTGAGGAACGTGGATCGAAGAAAGGTGAAGTGGGTGGTGGTGAATGTGCATGCGCCGTGGTACAGCAGTAACACGGCGCATCAGGGCGAGGCGGAGTCCGTGAAAATGAGGGAGAGTATGGAAAATCTGATCTTCCAGGGCCGCGTGGACCTGGTTTTTGCTGGCCATGTGCATGCGTACGAGCGATTTGTGAGTCATTCAATCCAACCAACCTTTCTCATATCTTCCAAATTTTACTCTCAAGTTTAATTTCCATGGCCTTGGAATGTGACTGAAATCGCAAATATGGGCAATGTAGACTCGGGTTTATAACGGCCGCGGCGACGAGTGCGGTCCGGTGCACATTGTGATCGGGGACGGAGGAAATGAGGAAGGGCTAGCCAGCAAGTAAGGCAGTGAGTTTGGAGTGCATGATTAAGATGAATGGTAATTTGAATTAATATGAGATCATGTCAGGTATATGGACCCACAGCCGGAGATATCCTTGTTCAGGGAGGCCAGCTTCGGGCATGGGAGGCTCGAGATTGTGAATGAAACTCATGCTCTTTGGACATGGCACAGGAATGAGGATGATGCACCAGTTGTTGCTGACTCCACTTGGTTCACGAGCCTTTCTTCTAACCACGCCTGTAGCAAATCTTAGCTTGAATTCTTAGGTCTGAGACACTCGGACCACAAAAACTACCACCCTGCACATTCAATCAAATAGCGAAATTGAATCATCATTCTCCAAATCTGTTTCAATAGTATGCTCATTATCTTCTTTCACTCTCAATCATATCATTTCACTTCTTCCATATTTCAAATAAAGACATATTAATCAAGAATGATTTGTAGGAGCCTGAATTTGAGGCTGTTAGATTAAGGTAGTTCATGGATTTTTGAATGATATGTTTTTGACAAACAGGGCAAAGAAATTCGGCTGTGACAGAATATGAGATAGTGACTGTTTAGAAAGGCACTGCAATAATATCAGTCGAAGAATCTGCGAATATAGTACATTCTGGAGATATTTTGAATATATATTCTTCCAGATTCTACGCTCCAAAGATCAGATTCTGTGTTATAAAGATTGGATTCGCTCCGGAAGATGGAAAGTATGATCGAATATTATCTCCTTTCCAAAGATATGAAATAGCGGATCTAATCTATTAATGTGGAGATGGAAGATTGCAGAATGGATCAAGAATTCATCGCCGTGTGCTGAAGAACAGTGTTGAACAGACTGTGTTTCAAGTCTGACATTATCGGGAAGAGAATTACCGATTTGCGGGAGGCAAATCGAGGTGGGAAGAGATCTCCGTCTGTGGGAGTCAGACGCACTCACATTAGTTCATCTACATAGTGACAATTATTGAAGATAAGTTACTTAAAGATCTATTGTACTTGATCGAATACTTGTGAAGTGATTCCCACTTGGGGTTCCGAGTAACCCCCTGAGTAGGCTCGGTGAGCTGAACAGGGTAAAACATATCCTGTGTCGTTTACTGTTCTTCGTACTGTATCTATTACGACTAACAAACATCAAAACGCAATCTGTTAAAGCTTTGTGAAATAGTTAACAAGTGATTTGGAACAGTCCGAGTAGAACAGACGTAAAACTCTCACAGGCTATCAGACGATGGGAGAAGACTCGGAAACGATCGGTAAAGTTTGAAAAAACGAATTTGGGGAAAAATGTAAATTGCATTTCTGGAAGAGGGAATCAAATCTGTTAAACCAGATTTGAATTCCCTAGAAATTACAGATGAGTCCCTCAATTATGAAGTGAGAACAAAACAGAAAAAGACAATTACAAAAATTGATCTTTTTTTTAAATAAACATCAAATTACATCCAAGTCAAACATCATCTCTCGGATCAGGTGGGCTCATGTGCAGCTGAATGCAAACATTAAGCTTGGAACAGAGACGGTGGAGAGTCTCGGCAGGCAGCGATTTAGTGGAAACGTCTGTAGGCTGATCCGATGAGGCAACAAATTGTGGTTTGATGAACCAGATGCAACGTGTTGGCTAATCAAATGACAATCGTGCTCCACATGTTTCGTGCACTCGTAGAATACGGGGTTGCGAGTAATATGCAACGCAACACAGTTATCACAAAAAAGAGTAATATGCAGAGGAATGGAAATAGTCAAATCTTGGAGCAAACGATGGAGCCAGACCAATTCACAATAAGTTTGGGCCATGGCTTTGTATTCAGGTTCGGCAGAGGATCGAGAAACCACCTGATCTTCTTAGTTTTCCAAAAAATAAGTGACTTGCCGAGCATAACACTGTAACAAGTGACAGACCTTTTGGTAACAGGGCACGCTCCTCAATCAGCATCGCAAAAGGCTTTGATGGTAAGAGGCTCAGTGCTAGGATAAAATAGACTTTGAGCTGGCGCATATTTCATGTATCGAAGCACTTTATGAGCAGCTAGAATATGATCCTTTGTGGGAGCCTATCAGTGCGAGTGACGGTCAAATATATAAGCTGTCTAACTAACCGTCGATAAGGAGATCAGGGATCATCTAAAGGTTCAGCATTGGAAAGCGTCAGTTTTACTTTGGGATCCATAGGCAGGCTGGAAGGCTTGCAGCCAAGTAAGCCAGCTTCATCAAGAATATCAAGGGCATACTAGCGTTGGTTGAGAAAAATGCCTGAAGAAGAACGAGCAACTTCCAAACCAAGGAAATATCGCAAGGTACCCAAGTCCTTAATTTTGAAATGAATGAACTGTTTGACATCGGTTATAAAAGAAATAGAGGTACCAGTTATAATCACATCATCTACATAAACTAGTAAAGTCATGCAGTCACCTGATGTGGAATAGACAAATAGAGAATAGTCATTTAAACTGCCCTTGAACTTGCTAAACCACTAACGTGAGGCCTGTTATAAGCCATAGATACTCTTGTGTAATATGCTAACTTTGTTATTTGATTTAGCTGATTTATAAAAGCCTGAGGGAATAGCCATGTAAATTTCTTCTTCAAGTGTTTCGTGTAGAAAAGCATTGTTTACATCAAATTGATAGAGTGGCTAGTCTTTAGTTGCAGCCACAACAATTAATGTCCGCACAGTAGGCATTTTAACAATCAGTGCGAATGTTTCATAATTGTCTAAACCCTCAATTTGTGTAAAGCCTTTCGCCACTAAGTGGGCTTTGTAGCGCTCAACAGTGTCATCTGATTTTTGTTTTATCTTATACACACATTTGCAACCAATGAGTTTTCTTTAGATGCCAGATCAGTAATACTCCAAATCTGGTTTTCTTCCAAACCTTGAATGTCTGATGTCATTGTCTGATTTCATTCTGCTGACTTGCTTGCTTGTGTGTAACATGTAGATTCCTTTTCTGATGTAAGGTGTAAAGCAAATAACTGACAATCCTCAGAACAGGCTGAATAATTGGCATTAGCTTGAATAGGATATGGAGTGCTAGATTTTTTAGTGTTGTTGTAAATGTAGTCTTTAAGTCGAACTGGTGGATTACATGTTCTGCTCGACTTACGTGAATCCTTATGAAGAGAAACAGTTACTTCATTTGAAGAACGTATTTCTGAATAATGTTCACTGAATTCATGTTTTCTGCAGGTTGAGAATCATGAGAATAACCTTTTTCAGGAAAGGTGGGAACATCAAAACTCTCAATATCAAGAGTAGAAGAGCACTTAGAATATGGCTTGATGTCGAAAACTTTATACCCATTTTGTCCGAAAGAATATTCCAAAAAAACACACGCACGTGCTCTGCGGTCAAATTTACTTTTGTTTAGAGAATTATTTGTCATGTAGCAAATATAATCAAATGTCCTCAAGTATTTGTAAATTGGTTTCTATAAAAATAGTCGTTCAAATGGTGTTTGTCCTTGCAGAATTTTAAAAGATAATCTGTTGATAATATAAGTCGCTGTTAGGATGCAATCACCCCATAAAACATCATGTAATTTTGACTGAAACTTCAGTGCACGTGCCACTTTCAAAATATGTTTGTGCTTTCTTTCGACTAAATTGTTTTGTTGAGGGGTATTGATACATGAGGTTTGCTGAATACACCCCTGCCAAACTGAGTTTTTGTCATATGAAAGAACTGAAGTACAAACTCTGTTGCATCTGACTTTGCTTTCAACAAATAAGTCCATGTAGCTTTAGAATAGTCATCAAGAATTGTGAGGAAGTACATTATTCCTGTAAATGTGGGTATTCTGAATGGCCCGCAGATGTCAGTGTGTGTTAGCTAAAAATTAGAAACTGTGTCGCTACTGTAAAAAGGCAATCTGTGTTGTCTGGCTTGTGGACAAATAATGCAATGTTGATCAAAATTGTAATTCAGTTCACGAATGTATTGTTTAAGATCAAGAGACAATTTTTCAAATGGAACATGTCCTAACCTTTCGTGCCACAAAAATACCAAATTTTTTTTTATTTTGAACTATAAAACATGAAGAAAATCTTTCTGCCTTCAACTGACCCAATCGTTGCACAAACTCACCAATTCCCAAAGCAATCTGATTGACTTGATCCAGAACATAACACACTTATCAGTGAACATGACGGTCACCTAAGAATCTCCAGCAAACTTTGCAACTGAGATCAAATTGAATTTAATAAAGGGGACCAATAAAACTCTTTTCAGCTTTATATGCTTAGTTAGTTAGCAAGAACCATAATAAGTAACTGGTACAACATCACTATTTGGTATCGATACTTGATAGGGTTTTTCTAATGCCTTAATATGCTCTAATAAGTAAGAATGAGAAGTAATGTGCTTTGTTGCACCATTATCAATTATACAAACATTTTCCTGAATTTTGCTGATGTGAGAGAAATGTCATATTTTCACTTAACCCTTAGCAAATGGTCCGCGATGCCCGCGGGCCAAATACCCGGCCCGGCCCTTTTTAAAGCCCGGCTTGGGCCCGGCCAGACGGACATGGGCCAGGGCTTAAAATTTAAAGCCCGGCTCGGTCAAAGTCCTTTGACTTTTTGTTGGTCAACGAAAATTTGTTTAGTTTAACAGGGCCCGATCCGGCCTGAAAATTATTCGGGCCTTATAGGCTTGACAAGCCTAATTTTTTTTAAAAGTCCTGCCCGATTTTGATCACAGACAGGGCTAGGATTTTATAAAATATACCCAAGCCCGGCCCGGCCCAATGCCGAGGGCCATGTTCACTGGAGTGTCCTGAAGTATCGAGGAAATTCAATAACTTTGTAAGTTGGTCCTGAGTCATTGTAACATATCCAAGTTATATCTTACTTTCTTCAGAAACTTCACTAGGTCCTGCAAGAGATGAATTAGAAAGGACATTGTTAACAACATTCTTGGCATGTATATTATTTGATTCTGAGTTAAATCTTTTGTTGAGTCTATGTCCTGGAGAATAACCATGAATCTGATAACATCTATCTTTGGTATGACCACGCATCGGACAATGATTGCAAAACAAATTCCTCTTGTTCCTCTGATTCTGAGTTTTGTTCCCATTCTGAGAATCTTTTTGTTGATTATTGTAATGTGAAGCATACGTTGCTGAAACTTCAGGTATAACTGGCCTTTTAATTCCTATTTCATCTTGGAAATCAATACAATAAGCCTCATCCAACTAGGCAGAGGTTTCAAACTGGCTATATGATTACTAATCTGATCATGCACTTCGTTAAGTCTTTGTAAGAATTAGTTGATTTTGTAGCTTGTTCTTTTTTTGTCAATGAAAAAAGTAGATTTTACACTTTATTCCAAAGTCAGAGAGCTCATCATCATCAAGTGCTTCTTCTTCTCCCCACATCTGAGTTAATTTTCCAAAATAGGCAGCAATAGTCATCTCTCCGTGCGTGAGATTTATGATTTCCTTGTGCAAAGCAAGTTGACTTGGACCATTTGATCCTCAAGAAAACCTGACCTAAAGTGTTGCTCAAGCATGAATGATATTCTTGCATTGAGTCAAAGATGCTTATCCCCTTTGAAACAGAGTTGATGATCCAGGTTTTGCAAATATAATTGCACTTCTCCCACCTGGCTAATTGATATGAATCTGTTGGCCTTGGAAAATCATCCTGGACAAATCCTAGCTTCATCTTTATACCAAGCGCCATCTTCATGGACACCTTCCATGAGATGAAATTGTTCTAACCTGTCAATGGTTCACTAACATGGCCAACGCTCAAACTTTCAGCAGAACTGACGAATAGTGGATCATCGAACGGATGGATCGCTGACTGTGAAGTCTGCACAGCCTACGACCTCGTTCTGATTCGACATTGATGGAATCCATCTTATGAACTCAATAATTTCGAGAATTTTTTAAACAGAGAACGTACCAGATCGTTACGGCGCCTCTGATACCATATAGGAGTCTGAACTTCAGACGATCGAAAAGGACGTCGGAAAAAGTTTGAAAAAACGAATTTGGAGAAAAATGTAAATTGCATTTCTGGAAGAGGGAATCAAATCTGTTATAACCAGATTTGGATTCCCTAGAAATTACATATGAGTCCCTCAATTATGAAGTGAGGACAAAACAGAAAAATACAATTACACATTGACCCATTTTCTAAATAAACAACAAATTACATCTAGGTCAAACATCATCTCCCTTCTCAAGTCTCTGCTAGATTTAAATCCTATCAGTTGTGAGAAACTTATTTTGCACAGCATTTAGGATATTAGGTCAATACAAATAATGTGTTATACTCACATGACGAGAGTGTTGAGAGACACTTACTTTAAAATACTTAAAAACTCTTCAGATACGAGTACTATACGCATGGAAAAGCACTTGTTTAATTTCTTGATGTCTCATTAAAAGTGTGAAAACTCATAGAAGGGAGATGAAGATGTTTTGTTTGAGAGTGTCAAGAAAGTTAATTATGTTTCCGCAAAGTTAAGCACCCATTTAAGGCATCATGATTAAGTTGTCAAACCCCACACAATGGGGGTTTATTAACTAGGGTTACCTTTATAATGCATGATCATGTATCCTAAGTGCATGTAGGCAATGAGTATAGGAGGGTTCCAAAGTGCAAATGAGAAGAGAAAAATGATGAAGGGGTCTTTTGTGCATTTATGATTTTGAACCCTAATAGCAACACATCATTATATCCCTTTAGGCGTGCAGAACCCATTTTGTTGGCCTATGCATAGATATCAAAATTAGAACTTTATAATTAATTTGAGCTTTGCAGGGGTATATTTAATGACTCTAATTGTGTAGGTAGGTAGAATTATTGAAGATAATAATGCAATAGGAAAATATGGCATCGCCTATTTGGGGGACCTCAAAATGAGTACCACCATTTTTGCAGTCAATTTTCCATCCACTCAAAAACATCTAAAATAGCATCATAAGCTTCAAATTGATACAACCCACAAAGCTTCATGTCATCATTTTATTTTCTAGCAAGGAGCATAATTGTTAGCCTCAAGAAGTTAAGAGACAATTTGGATGGATATTAGTAAAGAAGAAAGATGATGATGATGATACTTGGAATAAATACAAAAGAAAAGAAAAGCAATTGATGAGTTTTTCAATTTGGAGATGTGGGGAGGGGCTCGGACTCATCATTGCAAATCTCTCTCGGACCATTAACCAAGCCCACTGCCTAGCCATACTCACAATTCCATCATTCTCAATAATTCTAACTACTCTCCTTCCATTTCTATATACTTTCATTCCGATTCGAAATCAAATACCGAATGGATGATGCAGTTAAATTCAACTGTAAATTTGTTAGATATATCAGATCACATCTTCATGTGATTCAAAAGTTTAAATTTAAAAGTTATGATTTTGTAATCTAATAAATTATCATTCAAATGAATGATGTGAGGCGGTTCTTAAAATATTTATCTATAACATGAATTATATTGAACTGAACTGAAAGCACAGACATGTATGGCTTTGGTTTGGATCTCTCAAGGACATGGTCTTCTCTACTCCAACAATGAGAGCTGCTCGGGTGTCGTCTGATGGTCATCATTGTAAGCATTAAATCTCTCGCCCCATACGGGCCGCCTTTGCTTAGAATTGCATGATTGTTCTGTTCTGTTCTGACACAACAAAGAACAACAATCTTTCTCTCTCTCTCTATCTCTCCCTGTGAATGTGTGTGTGTGCACCCACATTAACACTAGTACTAGTAATGTCTATGCTGCTGCACTTTCCATGCTATAAATCTGCATCTTCTCTTCAATCCAGTTTGTCCCACAATCTGTCTCTCATCAGATCTTCTGGTTTCATCTTTCTGGAGTCTCTCTCTCTCTGCCATTCCACCCTTTGCTTTGCCCCAAATTTAGTTGCTCATCTTCCCAACCAACCACCTTTCTAAAGGTGAGTAGAAACACTCTTCCTTCCTTGCTTCCTTCCCTCAAATGGGTCCTTCATGTTTATTATGTCTTGCTTTCACTTTAACCTTAAAAACAGAAAACTTGTACACTAACATGGGAATGCTGCCTGTACTTGTGTGTTTTGCAGGATGGAGAGATTGAACTCAGAGCTTTACTTGAAGAACTGCTACATACTGAGGGAGAATGAGAGGCTGAGGAAGAAGGCCCAGCTCCTCAACCAGGAGAATCAAGCTCTCTTGTCTGAGATTAAACAAAAGTTCTCCAAGACTAACAACCTCAATGTCCGAGACACCAAACATGGCTCTGCTTCCTCTGTTCCTGACCTCAACCTCTGCTGCACCACTACCAGCTCTGCTGACCCAGTTTCTGCTCCAACCAAATCTACCCACCCTTAGCCATTACATGCCTAAAATCATCACTAGGGTCCTCATGGTGCACTCTTCTCTGTGTTATCATCCAGTGCCAAATCTAGCTAGGATAATTGTGGGTTTAGGGATTTGTAGTCTTAGTATGTTTTGCTGTCGTTTTGAAGATCAGTGGAGGAGATGTATTGAGATTAATGGGTGACAATGACAATCTATCAACTCCTAGTACCTTAAAAATCTAATCAACATATTATTTCTCGCTCTTCAAAACTCTGATAAGTCCAAGCAAACCGAGCCTCTGAAGAACACATGATAGGTTAGATTGTCTGAGGAGGGCAATGATGTGAAGATCTAATCATAAATGGTGTCACCAAAGATTGAGATGATCACACCTCATGGACTTGTTTCAGTAGTCATCATGTGATACAAATGGGTTCATGGAGAGGTGCAAACAAAGTCAATATACACTCTTAAAACTTAGGACCTTAAAGTGGTCTTGTTCCATTGCCGCCATGTAAAGTTCAAAGCTAGATGCAAGAATCTTCTAAACCCAAGATCCAACTCTAACGGTCATATTCCATCTTTTCTCAAAGCCCAAGTTTTTCTGGAACTGGAATTCCTTAAGTATCTTCTTCTTCTTCTTCCTGACCCATCAACACAACGTCCTCATTCTGATGCTTGCTTGCTCCTCACTGCTCTCTGTTACGTCATCAGATTCATGAAGTATAAATGAAGTAGGTTTTACTTCACTGTTACACAAAGCAGCTTATAATCCAACCTCTCTACTTATTATTATATCTTTGCTTCAGCTTCAATCCAACTCTAGCTTAAACCCCATTTATTCAGTGCCCAAAATAGGACATACCCACATTGTTTTCCACCTCTATTTCTACACATAATCCGAATCAAGAATGACCCAAGTGCTTCAGTCTCCATTACCAGCAGTTTTGATGAGAAGTCCATCTTCTGTATCAACTTCATATTCTGTGTCCTCAAATAGCCCAGGAGTTGAGGATGGAAGAGAGGACCAGGTCTCAGTTCTGAACCTTTTGGTTGATGTGATCAGGAAGTCATTGATCACTGGATGTGGTAACAGTGTTGATGAGAGTTGGGCAATGGAGATTGGAAGTCCCACAAATGTTAGACATGTTGCTCATGTCACTTTTGATAAGTTTGATGGCTTTTTAGGCCTTCCTGCTGAACTTCAGCCTGAGGTTCCCTCCCGGCCGCTGAGTGCCAGGTTAGACTCCTAAAACTCCTCCCAACAAATGTTCCTAATCAGGCAAAAGTTACAATGTAAGATTAGTAGACAAGGATACTAAATTTAGCCAGGAAAGGCGCTAAATGGTTCGTCAACTTATGGATGCAGTGCAAGTGTTTTTGGAGTAACAACAGATTCTATGCAGCTTTCATTTGATCAGAGAGGAAACATTGTGCCTACAATTCTTGTGATGATGCAGCAGCGGTTGTATGAGCTTGGAGGTTTACAGGTACTTTACTGTAGCCTTCCCTTTAAAGCCAATATTAGCTTAAAACCAGCACCGCTCAGCTTGGACAATTAAATTTTCATCAACTGATTTTCAACTTCATCAACCCTTTTGAAGGCCGAAGGGATCTTCAGAATCAACGGCGAGAATGGCCAAACGGAGTACGTCAGAGACCAGTTAAACCATGGCAGGATACCTGATCAGGTCGACGTGCATTGTTTGGCAGGCCTTATTAAGGTATGTCTCATTGTCTCATTGGCAGGCCTTAGCTTCAGATATGAAACTAGATTTGTATTTCAGGCCTGGTTCAGGGAGCTTCCTACTGGCATATTGGACAGCCTCTCGCCGGAGGATGTCTTACAGTCCCAATCTGAAGAGCAGTGTCTGCAGCTTGTAAGGCAGCTGCCCCCAACTGAAGCTGCTCTACTGGATTGGGCACTCAACTTAATGACTGATGTTGCACAAATGGAGTATCTGAACAAGATGAATGCTTACAATGTTGCTGTGGTTTTCGCTCCAAACATGTCTCAAGTTTGTCCCAAAATATGCATATTTCAATCCCCATTTCACAACATTTTTTTCTTTGCTGAAGAATTGTGTTGGTTGCAGATGGCAGAGCCTCTTACAGCGTTGATGCACGCTGTTCAGTTGACAAACTTCCTCAAGCTCCTAATCGAAACAAGACTTCAGGAACGGAGGAAGGCGTTGCTTGAAAGCACTTCACGCGTCGAAAGTCCACCCAAGGATGAGCCTAAAATCCCCTCATGCTCAGACAACAAGAGTGAACTGACATCCACAGAAAATGATCATCCTGGTGACCCCTTTTCGAGCCCGAGAGTGAATAAAACAAGTGACTGTCATATTGGAGGACTAACAGAGGAACCTCCTCGTACAACTGCCCAATCTAATAAACCACATTCCAAAAGAGGATCAAGAATCATCAATGAGAAAAAACTCCGGGCAAATGTAGACAGGAGCAGTGCAGCCAGTCACACAAATTCAAGGCCAAAGAGGTTTGAAGCTTGGCGATGATCAAACAAATGCCTGCATTTTTAGTTATAATTTTCGACGTTGTTGTGTGATGCTGTAATTCTTGTTTTTGCTAATCACTTGTTGTGAACAGATTTGACACAGTAGTAAAATCTAACATCAATGAAGTATTCCCATTGAACTGGAATTGGCAGCAACTGAGCTAGCAGTATGCTTTCTTAAGAATGCAACTTCGTTGCTAAAACATAAAACGTCCTCGGTAAATCTTCCTAGCCGTTGCTAATGGTATAGCCACTTTCTGCTACTACTGAAATCCCACTCCCACAGGGACTGGAATGTAAAACATCGAAAGTTTGAGGGCCAAAAACCAATTTAAATAAACAGAAATTCCAGCGAAGAGTTTTGAGCATAGCAGAAATCGCCTGTGCGTATTTTCTTGTTGCTCATCTTCGCTCCAGTTTCATCGTTGATGAATTCGCCGCTACTTGGAAGCTTCAGATCACCTGTAGCTCTCAACCGGGTCCCGCTCTTTTGAAGGATTTCCGAAGCAGCGTCTGTTGTTGAGGTACTTTACTTTCCACCAGCATTTGTTGCTCATAGGGCTTTGGCTTGGAATCAAAGTGATGACTGATTTGATTTTATCTTCTGATTGAGTCTACGGAACTCAAATTTGATTGATTTCTGCAGTTTTTAAATGTAAAGATTCGGTTTTTGACATGTTTGGGGCTTTTTTTGGTTAGGTCTCAGGCCTGTTTGGGCCAGTGTATGTTGTGGAAGAACTGCTGTCTATCTGGAGCTAAGCATTGTATGTTGTCTAATTGTTGTGATGTAAGGTTTGGGATGAGGATACATTGCTTGCAGCGGAATTTTTCAGCTCCACCTCTGGTCCATTTGCAGACCCCATCAATTGCGTATGAGTCTCTTCACCTTGTGCATTTATCCTAAATGTTGTAGATATTGTTGAAAAATGAAGAGGACAAAATACGTGAATGTTTTTAAATAATGACTGGCATTAGCAGAATCATGATTCGCAATTTGTTCTATTCGATTTCTAAATTCATTGGCTTCAGATCGAGGATGTCTTGTGTTTGGTTGCTTAGTGCGAGCTTTTATATTTACAGCGAAACCCATTTGTGGTATATTTTACCCGGTGAAGTTAAGAGTGCTTCACTACTTGACCAGTACTATCAGCATTTATCACCATGTGAGAAAGATGACATATCAAGCATGGGAACTGACCAGCTCAAGAAAAGTGCCTTGCTAGCTCGTACGTTGGTCCGAACTACCATTGCCAGATGTAAGTCTCTTGTCGTTTTTCCTACATCTGAATGTTACTTTAAGATGCAGTTGCACTTATACAGGATATCCATCTTCCGAAATTTTATTCACATAGCAGTTCATATCTGTTGTTTCTTTCATAGCAATTATTACAAGAATAACCTTTTTAGTGTTAAATTGGATGATTGATGATCTGCGCTGCACCATACAATATGCAAGGCTGCCTCCTCCATGGATTTTAAGATTTGATGTAACATTCGAATCATTGGGAAGCGAGATATGTTAACTTATGAGCCGTAGATTACTGTTGATGGATTCTTAGTTATGCATGGTTTAGTCGGTGTAAAAAATCACCATTCCGATTAAAAAAACATAAAATTTGTCTCACTGTGGTTCTCTACTATTGTAGTTTATTCAAATTTCTGAACCATTTTTTCTGTAGACCAGATAAACTCTGAAATAACACCAAGTTCGTTGAAATTCAGAAAAACTATTTACGGGAAACCAGAGGTGGGTTAGTTCTTCCAGCCAAATCAAGATCTTTCTATTTTTAGTTATGTTTTATAGGTCAGGGTGTTTATTTGGTATAGTGTGTACCATTAATGACCTTTCTAGCATCAGGTGGATTGGCAACTTGACGATAAACAGAGCCGTGCGCCGCTTCATTTCAACCTTTCACATACTTCATCTCTTATTGCCTGTGGAGTGACATCGGACTCACAGGTGGGGTGTACTCTCTTGCATACACCAGTGAAATATCGTGCTTTATTCATTTTTAAAAATTCTTATCGTAACACTCTTTATTTAAATTCATAGATTGGAATTGATGTGGAGGAAATACAAAGAAGATTGAAGCACAACACTCTACTGTTTGCCCGGCGGTACTTCACCCATGATGAAGTGGAATATTTGAGTTTAATATCAGATTCGGAAGTTCAAAAGAGAGAGTTAATAAAAATGTGGACCATCAAGGTCAGTGTCCTATTCATGCGTCGCACATGTATAACATTTGTCATGGAAACAACAGAAAGGAAAAATCTGACTTTGTTTCATGCTTTGACTAGATAAGAACAATTCATGTAGGAACTTTTTTCGTTCCGTCATGATTTCTATCAGCTAATGTAAGCACGTCTTCAACAGGAGTCCTACGTCAAGGCCTTGGGAATGGGATTTTCTGGTGCACCTTTTAAAACTTTCAACATCCAATACAGAACTAGGTTGAAGGGAGGACATGATAATAATTCCCACTTTGATTCGGTAATTTTTAACGCAACGACTAGAATACAACTTCAAAATACGAGCATGTTTAGCTTGTTTTTGAAGCTTGGACTGGCATCTCTAAGACTTCATATCACCTTGTATTGTGAATTTATGCTCGCACTTCATCTTCATGATGCCAGGAATCTGAAATCATGGTCAAGCCCATAGACTCTGAAGACTCAAATCTCACAAGCAATTGGCAGTTTAAGCTCCTGGAACTTGCCGGTTCCCATTATGCTGCAATCTGTACAGAAAAAAATATGGTAGAAGGTAAAAAGAGTTAAATCCTTATTCTGGCAATTCTTATATAGGTCGACCCATTTCGCTGGTCCTTGCAGGGAAAAGCCATCAAAGGAAGTTGACAGTTTGGAAAAGCATTCCTTTCGTCGAAGATGAATGTGTATCAGGAACGAGTGCAGTTATAGAAATTTCTTCACAATGATGAAAATATTGTAAGATTTGAACTGGAATACTAGGAGGAGATACACTTGAAATGCCATTTTTGTGTGGATAGCAGCAGAGGGAGGGACCTTGAGGCTTCAAGGAAAGTAAAACTCATTCTGGCTGGCTTTGCTCGTCTCTACTTGAAGACTTTTGTATGCATATAATTTTGTTTCTTCCGAGGAAGTGAAACATGGCCCCACCACACATTTGGCTGGAAGTGTTACCCACACATTTGCTACCAAAAGTTTGAGTTGAACTTAGACCAGTCAAAAACAACTTATCATTGTCGGTCACGGTTTTTATATAGCCCACTAATTTTGAATTCATTTATTTAGGTAATTTAAATCATTATATTGACTTTTACTCTATGACATAATAATTTAAATTTATTATTTTATTTAACTTATTTAAGTCCAAAAAATAAGACATTAATATTTTTAAGTTAACCAATTTATTACCTCCCCATCATATTCATCGATTTAAATGTTTTTGTAGGTCAGAAAAATTAATTGCAAATTATTATGAATCATGAGGATCGCCAAATCAATAAATAAAATATGCACCACATGGATCCATCCATCCATCAAACAAATAATAAAATCAACATGCTGCAACCTCAATTATTTCTTAATTAAATACATTTTTAATTCGTACGAAAAACTTGAAATTAAATTAAAAAAAAATGGACCGCTCCACCCTTAAGAACTGAAACCCAACAGAATATGGTCACGTGCGAATCACGTGACCACGTGTCAGACAATTTTTTTTTTTCACTTACTGAAATAGGAAAAAATTAATTAACTTCAGTTTTAACTAAAAATTATTTAATAAAAGCATCTGACGTTTCTGCTTCAGTTTCTTGTTCGTGTATATAAACACGCTCTCCTTATCTCCCCCAACGAAGATTCAAAACCCTAATTTTCCAATCAATTGTATCTAAATTAGATCTCAATCGAGTCCGATTTCGATCCATTTCTCTGGTAGCTCTGCAATGCCGCAAGTGGATCTCGAAGCCGTAGTTTCAGTACGTGGAGCCGGTGGCAGCAGCAACGATCGGAAAATCGCGTCTGTCGAGGAGCCAGACCAGCTCCATTCATCGGTGGACGATCCGCCGCAGTCGTTCTGGCTCTCGCAAGATGCTGAGTATGACTGGTTTGATAGGAACGCGGTGTTGGAAAGGAAGGATTCGACGAAAGGAAACTCGAGCTCGACGCCTTCGCATCTTTCGAACTCGCAGCGGTTGTCGGTGAAGAAGTCGATTTTGGCACTGCCGAAGCCGAAAAGGTCGGTTCCTTCGGATGGCAAGTATCAAAGGAATCGTTCGGTACTCACATTTTTTCCGAGGCGATCTGCGTCGACTGGTGGGAAGTATGCGCCGGCGGCATTGGCTGAGCCGTCGTCGCCGAAGGTGTCGTGTATGGGACGAGTCAGATCGAAACGCGATAAGAATAATCCTCAGCAGAAAACTGCGACATCAGAATCGGAGAATCTGAAATCGGAGAAGACGAGGAAGAAGAAGGGGTTCTGGAAAACTCTTGGGTCGTTTTTTCGATCGAGCAAGCACGAGTCACACCCGAGCGACGCTCTTGCTCCGGCTCCGGCTCCGGCTCCGGCTCCGGTTCAAAATAACGTACCGATGATTGAACCGGCGGGTTTGTTGGTAACGAAGCGGTTCGCTTCAGGTCGAAGATCTGACTCGTGGATTGGCAATTTGGATTCGGAGCTGCCCCCGCCTGTAGAAGACGTGGTGATATCTGAGCCGTTGGTTTGTGAGTCAGTATTGGTGCGGATAACTAGTCGCCCACTTAGTGAGCTGAACTGCGATCGGGATAGCTCAGCTGCGGGGCCTGTTCAGGCGTAGCTGGCTAAGATGTATCAAATGTATTTCACCTCTCCAGGTGTTGTTGTTGTATAAGGTAAATATGTTGGAATAATGTGTGAAGTTTTGTGACCAAAATTTGAATGTAGAGTCTACATCGGACTGAGTTGATGAGGTATACTGAAAAAAAATTTGTAATGAGAAATATGAAATCGATTTTTGAAATGCTAAAATTGAATATCGATTAAAAAAATCGATATTCGAAGTTGGATCAAAATTATGGAAAGTTATAACTTTGGGGAAATGAATGCGTGAGATGTTTAGTTGATTTTATAAATAACTCAATTTCTAGAAATTTCTTACATTGGCTTTACTTGTAGGAAATGTTGAGTCAAGTTTGTGCATACTCCAATTCCTACCATTCTTCCACATTGGCTAGATTTGTGAAAATGTTGAGTTGAATTTATATATATAATTCCACTCCTAACATTGATAAGAAATCAAGGAAAGCATCACGTTTTCTACATTCGGTGCAGGCATGGAAGGAGCTCAAATTCGAGGAGGTCCAATTTAAGGAACTCAATCTAAATTTGGGTTAAATCGTTTGAGAGTTTATAGTATTCCTGCTTACAGAATTTCTAACAAAATATTCAAATTCTACAAGTGAATCACCTTCTGGCCAAGATTTCCATTTCTTGTAAGTTACAATTTTTTGGAGTAATATGTGCTATGTTTTGGATTTCCCCAACAAATTTTAAACATGAAAAAGTTTATGGTATCATTTCTTGCACTTCTTTGTTCTATGAAGATAGTGTTGTAGATAAAATTTGAAATCTTGTAAGGTCGGATTTTATAGTAACTGATGTAATGTAATTACTGTGTCCTATCATTGAAGTGTTGAGAGCATGTTGGGATGAAGGACTGGTTGTTATCTTGTGGATTTATTGATAGAGGGGCCTTTGGAGGGGTAGCCTGTATTCCACCAGATGAACCACCATTTGATGATGTGTTGGTTTGTCAAGGAGCCAGCCAGCTTATCTGTACAAGTTAAAAGTGTGCATTGTTAAGGAACATGTGGTATTGTCACTGCTGATATTGATTGCATTATCTCAAGTATGCTGGGCTGTCACGTTATGCATGTGGATAATATTCAGCAGAAAATCATAATAGGCGGTAGAAATTATATATATGTGTGTGTGTATAAAACAATGAAGACATTTATGTTTTGTATAGGAGGGTTTAGGCATTAAGTTGTTGAAGAACCTTGGTCGAAAAGGTTCAGCTTTCCTGGATGATCAAGAAGCATAGGTGGCTTGAAGATACTCCACAATTGAGGCACTTTCAAATGTTTTCACTCCTGTGTTTGGATCTTCCAAGTAAGGTACCTTTAAATGAAAGCAATCAATATAATTATTACTTTTAGCCACTTATATTGATTGTATAGTTGAACTTGAAAGTGACGAGACTCGCCTGGAAATGTCCTGCTCTTTCTAACAGCATTTGTCTCTTTGGACTGCCTCGTGCACAGCTGCAACATCCACAAATTTATCACAAATCAAAACCACGCTCTTATGCTTATCCGATTAAGTGACTTTTGAGCTTGTATCTGTTTTAAGGAGCATTGATAAGAAAAAACATAGCCGTCTTTACTTGTGCAGGAGGTGCGGCAACTCTAGCTCGACCAGTACTTCACGCACAACTTTGCAAAATGGGGAACCCTGTAAGAATTACACAAGCGAACAAGTGATGGTGAAGATCAACATAGGCAGATGTTTTCAAGTTACTATAAAAACCAGAAAAAATGGCTACGTAAGAGATTAAAATATTCAAGCTGCTTTCATTATGACTCACCTCATAGGCCCAGAGTTCAAGAGGCATGGGAGGTAACTTTGCTGGGGTATAAGAAGACCCCTATACATGAAAAGGAAGCAACAATGTCACAATGACAACCAAGTTAGCAGTTAACTGTGAGGCCAATCTCCTCTACGTGGGACTTTGTTCCCATCAGCTTAATATGAGTGCAAAGGGTTTGAAACTTACCCTTCCCATTCGACCAATCAAAGCGAAACCTTCTGTTAAAGTCTGCATAAGGTTTGTAATGCAGTTAAATTTGGTTTATTTGTTTACTGAATCTAATGAATGTCAAACTGCAAGTGTATACCGTCAACAGACCAAGCGATAGCGTTAATGGTACACTTCCACTACCTAGACAGCAAAGAATAAAATTAGCATTAATAGAGTTTTGGAAGAGTGGTAGGAGAGACTATAAACATGATACACTAGTGACATGCAAAAACGAATGACCTATTTCATATTACCATATTTCGTTACCAAGTACTTGATTATGCCATCTGATTCATACATTGCAATTCCAGTATTTGGATCAACCTGCAGGCGGAAAGAAGCTTAACAATAAAATCAAATAAGTGGTTTACAGTTAAATAAAACATTGACAAAATTCATAATCAAAATTCAGTCAGATATACACACAACTTTCAATTGGGTGAATCAATGAAAGCAAAGCAAGCACACCATGTATGGAAATTGTTGTTTCCCGCCCATCTCTTTGACTTTGGGACGGAAATTAGGACCATTTCTTGGGCAAGGGTAGAACACAACATCGAGATCCAGGATAGCAACAATTTCTCTGACCTGTATAAGGTTATCGAGTGAAGCAAGTAAACAACTGCGAGGTTTCCAGAATCAGGACTTGAGGTCCAACATGAACTATGATGACTTTAAGAATCTGTGTGGGAGTTACATTTTCACATAAAATGCGTGATTATTATAATCTTTGAATTATTGGCAGGTTTATGTAATATTAAGAAAAATTGACTATTTTATGTTTAACAAATCTTTTCTATACTCAAAATGGTGACATATAGCTTGCAACAAATGAGGCCGCAGAACACCATTTGTTAGAATGGTAATGTAACTAATGGCTAAGAATATGATACGAGATTCATGAATGTCCTTGTCGTAATCTTTGTCATACCTTGCGACAGAATGGGCAGCTGCAGTAGTCCACCACCAAGAAAATTACAACCCACAGCCAGAAACATCATCAAAACCAAGATTAAGCAATTCCAAAATTCTAAACGAACCCATATCCAATGCAATCTTGGAGATTCAAAAAACAAGGAAAATACAGAACCTTTCGAATTCATAGATTTCAATAGGCTTCTCTGGTCGCAGCCCTAACTTGGAAGTCTCCTTCAACTTGAGGCCTTTGAAAAACAACCAACATTTCCATGAAATGACGCAATGATAGAAAATACTCATATTTCTGGAGTGGCTATCATCAACAATATACCAGCGATTTCAAAAGCATACTGATCGGATGGGATATCATCTTTGGACACAAATGATGCCGAATACCTGCAAAAAAATTATCAAGAAATTATTAAAGCAAATAACAAAACATGATTTAGCAAATAATAAAACCCTAACCCCTCGACAAATACGCCAGTGCCGACCCTGAAAATCAAGGCGAGAGAAGCTCCAATAATGTCAAGTATCTTATCGGGCCTGACACCGAACCGCTTCGGCTGCGGAGGTTTGAAATTAGGCGGCGGAGTTATCACCACGGGAGCATTGACTTTGGTTGAAGCGACGGGAGTTCCGGAGACCTCCGTTGAAGCTCTGATCGAAAGGCTACGTCGGGTGGTCTGTAACGGATTCCGGTGAGCGGAGATAGGTCGGAGGAGTGTTGGTGCCGCTGGCGCGAAGTTGCAGATTCCAGCCATGGCGTCTGGGAGTGATCTCTTCTACTGGCTGGAAATGAAACAAGCGCTGCAACGAAATGCTGGCTTGTAGTCTTGAAACGACGTCCTTGGACGCGTTTTGACTAATCTGTTTCATCAATTTTACACAATTTTATCGCGTATATTGCGAAAGTGTAAACTATGGGGACTAATTCGTAAATAGTTGAAAATTTGTTTCGTTCCGTCATCGATTCCGCGGCCAAGTCCAATTTGTGGTCTTCAAGCAACTCTGGAGAGAGAGAGAGAGAGATTTGGATTCTGGAGAGGGTCGATTTGTTGCGTGGTTGGAGGTGAGGGAGGATGCTGTGAGAAGCGATGTCGGGATTTTTACTCAGGCGAATTACGCCATTTGTTGTTTCTCGGATTCGGCAGAATCAGAGGCTTTTGACGACTTCGGTTCTTCATGTTGTGGAGCCTTCATCGACGCCGTCGAAGGAGAAGATTCACATGACTGATAATTGCGTTCGGGTAAATTATGTTATTTGTGTTTTAGGGTTGTGGTTGATTGGGATTTCTTAGGGTTTGATGTTGCTGTGGATTGTCGTAGGTTTCGTTTCGGGCGGTGTATTGGTTCCTTTTTTTCTGAGTTTCATCGAGTTAGGGCTCTTGTGGATTTCTGGTGGAGGAAAGATAAGATATTTTTGTATTGCTGGTGGCCTTGGATTTTGTTGACTTGGGGAGCAAGTTGTGATGTTTTTCTATGGGAAATTATGATGAAAGCTAGGGTTTTTTTCGCTGATATATAGGTTTGAAGACAATCGAACTTGATTGTGGTGATTTTTTTTTTTGCAGAGAATTAAAGAAGTACAGAATGAGAATTCTTCTGAAGGAAAACTGCTTAGATTGGGTGTGGAGACTGGTGGTTGTTCTGGATTTCAATACATATTTGAGTTGGACAGCAAAACGGATCCGGATGACAGGTATTTCTCTACTATTTGTATCTATATTATGGTTGTTAAGATGCGTTTGAATCGGTTTAAGTCTTTTGGTGATATATTTATTTGACTATCTGATGTTAAACTTAGGATTTTTGAAAGAGACGGAGTAAAGCTGGTGGTTGATAAGATATCTTACGATTTTGTCAAAGGAGCAACTGTAGATTTTGTTGAGGAACTCATCCGCTCTGCTTTTGTGGTAGGTTTTGCTGCTTCAATCCTTCTTATTTGAAAACATTGATAAGGAGTTATGCTTACACATGCCTCTCAATCGAATATTGTTTCAAAATATACCGCAGCCATATATATCCTTTTTAGAGGAACAACATGCAGTATTTGGATTCAGTGTCTAGAGATCATGTTTTCATCAGTAGATGGGACTCGAGTGTTGTCCTCAGTAGTAGATTGTTGTGGTCAAAGATGCTAGCTTTTGATGTGCTATACACATAAAACCGTGCCAAAGTTGTCTAATCATTGCGATAAACTTCAAGATAAGGGACTTGGTTGCGATCAGGTTGGGTTGTGGTTTTCCATCCCAACACCCTGTTTAACTTTTTCCATAGTTTTTTGTCATCTCCAGTCAAGTGACAACTGAGTTTATAATACTTTTGTGAGTTTACAGTAGCTACATTCTGAATATTGGGACCATGGTTAAATAGTACGCTTCTGATTGTAAGTTCGTGCCAATCACTGGTAATACGTATAGGAAGGCTTTTCAAGCATGTTGATCGATGTTATAGGTTGACAAAATGAATGACTGAATTTATCGTTTAAATGCATCAACGCACCTCATTTTTCCCCTTGTGTTTATCCAGGTTGCTGAGAACCCAAGTGCAGTTGGCGGGTGCAGTTGTAAAAGCTCATTCATGGTCAAACAATAATTATCTCCAGGCTCAGATTTCTGGCTAGTTAGAACTGCTCTGCTCTATGCAGTCTTCTCATGTACAACATTTTAGAACTTGTTAACATAAAAGCTTCACTTGTATTCTTTCAATAAATACTCATCTTGTTGACAATTCTTTTGAATGTAAAACTTCAATACTTACTTTGGTTCGTTTCAGTTCAAAAGAAAGGCACTATAAAATCAGTTCAATATAAAATTGAATGTGAAGTAATAAATGGTTTTATGATCAACAAAAATGTTCGAGTGAGAAAATGAAAAACTTAAATAAAAATTACAATAATAAAATCCATCAGCAACTGTTGCCTACTTCGAGTCCGGAAGAGCAGCTGGCGGCTCTGCGTGCTTCCTCGACCAGCGCCTCCTTAGCCGACATGATCCCTTTCGGCGCCAGCGACGCGTCGAACACCGAGCAATCGATCCACTCCTTGAGCAAATCCTCCTGTCCCCATATATCCGGAATCCATACCCGACCCGCTACCTCAACCCGGTGCCTCTTCAGCCTCTCCCGCCCTTCCTCGCACTTCTCAGCTCCCTCTTCATCTCTGATCAGCCTCGCTTCTGACGAAGAACGCGCGTCTTTGCTCTTGACCGTCGTCGACATCGTTAGCGGTCTCAGAAGCTTCGAAATGACAGAAGAGATCGGAGTGTTTCTTTAAATGGAGCGACGAGTGGAAGTGAGGAGAGGAGGGAATGAGTGGGAGGTGGGGATGACACGTCAGCCTTTTGTGCGTTTTCATTCCAGTGACTAAACGACGAGCCAGGGGTGTCGTTTTGTATAGAGGGATCTTTTTCTAAGCTTGTGTGGCCTGAGGGAATTTTATGCTTACGTGGGATGATGATATTCGTGTGACCGAGATTTGAAAGAGTGTGTGGGGGCCAATGGGAATATGGGATATGATTTTTTCTTGAAAAAATTGATGATGGTTTGGCTCATGGTGTCCAAACCTTCGCTTATACAAGTTGGGTTGGGTGATATTTTTCCAGCTACCACTTGTTTTTGGGTTCAAGGGTTTTGTAGGGTTGTGCTTAGCTCTCCTCCACTTGCATCGGGCATTCCATTCAATTTTTGATACCCAATCTCATCACGACTTATATAGACTGACCGAGTATGCCTGTTCTTTTGAATTTAAAATTTCAATCATTCAGAGAAACATACGGGCAGTAACAAGTACCTAAAGATGAACATGTAGCTGATGCCTAAACTCATGCGTCTTTACAATACCAGTGTTTAGTATGTTTTAGGGCCACAACATGATATATTCTTATTAAAGATGTGACATGGGTAAACAAGGGAAGAATCACTACTATGAAGGAATAACCGCTCTGTAGAAGATTCAAGCTCTGGGGTAGCGCGAACGCCCCTTCTTTTTCAGAAACTCGGGGATTTCAACTGAACCGCTTTCAACAAATGAGGATGGCCTACGGTTTATATCTCCTTGTCCCATCTGGCTTGTCTGAATTTTTTTGAATCAATGATTAGCACGACATGGGAGAAGAGAGAGATGGAGTGAAGTAGGTGATTGAGGGAGGGCATACCTGAACTTGCCTCCCTTCACTCTCTTCTTGACGTTTGAATCCAGTAGCAATCAGAGTAATACTAACCTGGAAAGAAACAATGGGTTCACAATTCAGATTTGGCAGCACTACAAATCTTACCATATGTTTATAACTTATGCAGCAACATTTTTGCAAATTATCACGTCATTTATACATTTATACTCAGAAACCCGTAAAGTTAAAACATAACTGAGAAAATGGAACGCATTCCATTAAGTTAAGCATGTTTTCATTTATTTGTGACTGTGAAGAATCACACATACATAAGGCTCACTAAGAATAGCCCAAAATTTTTAGAAAAAAATGTACCAAAGACATATAGTGAAGGCCATAAGCAATAACAGCTCTTGCAGTAGCAGACACAATTACTTACTTGGCCACTTAGTGATGGATCTATCACAGCTCCAAATATCAGGTTAGCTGTAGGATCTACCAAATCATAGATAACCTCAGCAGCAGCATTAACCTAATAAAATTTGCATAAAACAAAAGGTTAATGACGCTAACGAGATTAGAAACATCATACAGATATTAAAATAACACGGATGGATATGTTGTCGATGGTACACCACTTGCCATTCTAGAATTTAATTACATGCACTCTGGGTCCGGGTAGTAGTCAGCACAAGTCTGTTGACTCTTTTATCATCACAATAATTATCATTTTCTCATATAATATGATATCTTACATCATATGAGCATGTCAATGATCATGTTCAGTGAAGTACGGATCATGGAGATATCCTAGAGGCCTAGGCATACAATACACTGTGGGAATTAAGAGGGTCACCTCAAACAACGTCAAATCACTTCCGCCAGTGATGTTCCATACAATTCCAGTAGCCCTTTCTATGCCAATATCCAATAGAGGTGATTGAATGGCATTTAGTGCTGCATCTCTTGCCCTGGTTTTCCCTACAGGACCAAAGCTCAAATGTGTGGAAACACAACTCTTTACTAATGAAGGCTGAAATATGAAAAGGAATTTTCAAAACAATGATGTTATCAAGAAAATTAATTAAGTACACAGAAGTCTGAGTTTCTGATTCTATATTTTCTGGAATAGAAGGATAACTGACAAGCCATCAGATCAACTACAAATCAAATGAATACAACATTTTAATTGCCTGAAAATCCAAATCTACAAGGCAACAAAAATTGTCAATCATAATCTCACTTTAGTAGACTCTCAGAATACCCTGTGGCATTATAATTATTTGTTTATGCATACATATGCATCACAAGAAACCATTAACATCCAGCATTCAAATATAGTTACAGCTCAGGGTAGAAAAAGGGACAATAAGATGTTCTTCAGGGTAGAAAAAGGGACAAACTTCGGCACTGGTATAGGCAGCAACATAGAAATACAAGTAACAAGACTTCTTAATATGAGAAATGCACTCAGTCTTGTTGTCAAATAAAGTAATAAACTAGGAAATAAAATGCTGCTTTTTCTATCAACATGTGTATAATGATCTGAAATTACCGGTCGCAGTTCCTATTCCCATTAATGACGACCCAGCATTAGCCATTATAGCTCGTACATCTGCGAAATCCACATTAACAAGGCCCGGAATCTGAAATAAAATTAATCAGCAAATATAATGTATAAATAAAATTGTAAATCTTCAGAACTAGAGAAAAATGTAAAAAAAGGCCAATCGTTGTGAGTATTACACGAAATTTGAAGTGATACATTAGGATGTCAAACATATAGGATACCATCGCAAGGCTCATCATTTTTCAGATTCACATATGTTATCAGAAGTATCTTTTATCAGGTCAATAGTTGAAGCTTGATCAACATTTTAAAGTTTACATACCGTAATTATATCAGATATACCACGGACACCTTGTCGAAGTATATCATCAGCTAAATTAAACGCTTCAGTAACTGGAGTAGACTGCGATACAGCTGTCAATAATTTGTCATTTGGGATCACGATCAATGTATCAACACTCTCTCTTAAAGCTGCAATCCCTTCCTGAGCTTGAACTGCTCTCCTTCTCCCTTCAAATGAGAAGGGAGTTGTTACAATGCCAACAGTTAAGATGCCCATTGACTTGGCTACTCCTGCAATGACAGGAGCCCCGCCAGTCCCAGTTCCTCCACCCATTCCAGCCTGAAATAGGATTTACGATTTAAATTAATAAGACAAGCAAAGTAACAAAAATTCCAGAAACAAAACCAGTCCATGGTAACGTCTACACTACAGAAACACAAAAGTTTGTAATATTCAAATTTGTTTTGATATCCTCATAATAGAGCTAAAAACACGGTAGCATACACATGATAGATACATGCGTGAATGGAAGAAAAACTGATGGAGACAAAAAATAACTAATCTACAAGACTTGATTCTACTTCAAAATAGTTTTTCAAACACCCATACCGCTATCAAATATAGTTAAAATAGTGAAAAGAAGTACAGTAAACTAAAGACATTTCAAAATTTTGCTAATAAACAAACTGCCTAGAAAGCTCCTAAGACTTTTGACAGTGAATTGCTGGTGCCAACATTTTAGAATGAAAAGACCTAAAGAGCTGGCTTTCTGTTGATTAAGATAAGAAATTAGTCATGTGCACATAAACATATATAAAATATACCGTTACAAAGACCATGTCTGCACCATATACTGCCTCTTCAATTGACTCTTTACTTTCCTTGGCAGCATTGGTGCCTATGTCTGGGTTTCCACCAGCACCAAGACCTCGAGTTAGCTGCTGACCAATTTGCAACCGGTTGTCAGGAAAAACAGGTGATGTCCGCATGGCCTGAACATCTGTATTGACAATCCAAAACTCAACACCCTTCATTGAGCTTTCAATCATTCGGTTTACTGCATTGGATCCGCCGCCCCCAACGCCAATGACTTTGATTTTTGCTTCATTGTAATTACTTGGACTAGCTGAGTCCCCTGTGCTCTCAGTGTCACTTCTACCTGTTGCATCTTTATCAAGATTACCCACTGTGTTGCTACCCTCTCCTCTTAGCATTGAGATCTCAGGATGCAGTTTGAGAAATGGATCCTTGCTTTGATAAGAATTAAAGCTATGCGAATTGAGTGAGCAAGCGATTTTCTGAGAGGATGAAATGAATTTTTTACCAACACCCCACAGTTTCATCTTGTGATTGAGCATTTTGAATGACTTAGTTCTACCAACATGACCTTCCATTGAAGCTTTCCCTCCGAGAACGGTTACATAACTTGTCAAGTTGCAGGTATCAGTGGAATTACAACCCGGTGATATGAGAGTCCCCATCATCCAATAACTACGTGAACTGCCTCAACTTCAAAGAAACGGGTATTGGAATTCCCTTGCTCTCCAACCTGTGCATTGTGTTAAAGCAACATAAATCAGACCAAAACCTACCAGTAAAAAAAAAAATCAATCTTCAACTCACATTGATGGCTCATCTATGAAACAACAACCAAACTGTGAAATTATAAATAAAACACCATCTACAAACGGCAGAGTTTGATAGGGCAAGCAATAAAATTCATGTATCAAACCACAAAAACAGTAGAGAGGAACAAATAGTTCCACAGCACTGCGCTGAATGTGCACAAACTGGTTCAAAACTCATAGAAATGAACAAAGTTCACAGTAACAATCTAGCAGCACCCAATCACTCTACCCTCAAGCAACGCATCTCACACCGCAAAGCCACAATACTGAGCCATACTAACCTCAAACATTCAAGTATTCAACACAAACACGAAAATGGACTAAATCGACAACCACCAGCCAGCAAAAAAAACGCCGAAATCAATGAAGAGTCACAAAAGGCCAAAAAAGCCCTCTCCCGGCAAAAAAGTCCAAAGAACCTGAGCTACAGCTTAAACACACACAGAGATACCAAAACTTCACGAATTCAATCAACAGAGAGAGAGAGAGTCGCAAACCGACAAGAACAGCTCACGGAAAGCGAAATAGGATACGCTTGTAGAAGTCTGCAACTACCTAAATGCGGTAGCGAAATGTAATCGGAATCGGAAATGGCGAAATGCGCCGGCGGTTATCTGCGGTGCGAGTGTGAATACTTGGATTCAGCTCTTCTCAGTTTTTGGGGGTTTTATTTTATTTTGCACCACTCGACTCGCTCTTTTAATTTTGGTCTGTTTTATTAAAATATAAACAGGTCTGATTCTTTTTTTGTAATTATCGATGCTTGTTTTTTTGTTAGATGGGATTGAGATGAAATTAATATATATTTTTTAATTAAAAATAGCTTCCTAGCGTTTGTTTGACTATCATTTCCAACCAAACATCAAAATTAAATATAATTGATCGAGATCTCTTGACTTGCAATCAAAAGGAAAAAGAAGAGATAATTTTATTTTTGTGAGGATGAACTCTCTTACAATGCCCTTGTGTTGACCCAAATTAATTTTAGTAAGTTTATAGCATCATATTTCGAATTTGACTAATCGGATGCTTGAATGAGAACGAGATGTTGCGTCCGAGTAAGAGTCGTTTTGTTCATGGAGATTTGTGAAAAACTGTCTGATTTTGGAAATTTGCTCCTGCGTGCGTTGATTGGCAATGGAGTTGCATGGGAGAGTGGAGATGAGGCGGGTGATTGTCATGGCTGTAAAACTTTAAAAAATTTACGCGTCAAATTATACACCTTTAGATGCCAGGTAGACGCTGCTGAGTATCCAGAAAATTACTCAAATTTTGATAAAAAATATACGTAGAGAGTTGATAGGATTAGTGCGGAAGAGAAGTTATTCAACATTATGGCAGACGATCGGGAAGAAGTAACAGCCTACAGCAACTAGGACCTGAAGAAGAAGCGCTTCAATGGGATATGACAAGGACAGGAGAAAAGGCCAGCTGAGAATGCAGTGAAGGAACCGGTCTTGTTCTGAAGTAATAACAGCAGGGGCTGGGGAACTTAACGAGTTTCCAAATAGGGTTTTGCTGATCTCTGATGCTTGAATGATCAATGGATGCGTTAGTCGGTTGGGGTCAACAATTGAGACGCTGTTTTCTGTATAATGGGGCAGAGTCTGTGTTAGTGGCGAAGAAACTGACTCGGTTTAGACTGGAACTTTTTCAACCTACTGATTCAGTAAGAAGCATTAATGGATGTGCCTTGTTCCAGATTCCGCCATGTCGAACCTCAGTTACTGAGAATTGTCATATTGATCTGGTAAACGTTGAGCGAGGCACACTCATCATTTCGTTCAGTGGTCGATACAAGGACCTTCAGCCACGTGAACAGGATGACGTTACAAAATATTTTCTGACCTCGTTGTTTTCCCAGTCAGTAGCTAGCACATGCACTGGCTGAGAATCACAACATATTAACATCATAGTAAGGAGCTGGATTTCCCAGCTCTTTATTCTGTTGGAGACCCAGTGCAAGAGAAATGCCAATGTTTTCATCCGTCCTGCAGTGTTTATTGGCACAGGTGGAGTGGTGATCGGCTGTAGACGACTCTGAGCAGGATGGGTTAAATCTATCATGCCACTGCTTACCAAGAGACATCTGCAAACCAACAGCACAGCCATGGTGGTCAACAGGGCGAGTATCTGGTGGTTGATGAAGCACACTTGCTTTGGAAGTTTTTGGATCAAATTTTAATGCTGGTTGGCCTTGTTGTTCATCTAAAGTGTGAATTTCTTCAACTAACGGTTTCCAGAGTCTCACCCTAGCATTGATGAACCAATTAGAAACCTGCATATACAATACATTCATCAGCCAGCCATACAGACAAGCAATAATCTACACATGACTACCAAATTCAATAACTTATTTATGCCCTCATGGTTAAGCAACAGATTGCAACAAATCTATAATTTTGACACTCATCCAAAATTTCTTGTCAAAGACATGTGGTTCACAAGAAAATTGAAGGTGAATCACTAAATCTTGGATCACCTGATTCCTTGACAAACCAGTCTGCTGAGCCAGCAAATTTTTGTCAGTATCAGAAGGATAGCTGAAAGGCACAAAGAGTATAATCAGTCCCGTTGCCTAATATTTGCTACAGTTTCAATTTTGTTAGATATTTTACAAGAATAGACTTACGGATGCAGAAAATGTTCAAATAACCAGTTTTTGAACACAGTAACTGCATAAGCAGGAAGTCCACGTTGGGATCGCCAAACAGGATGTTGGACTGCTGATGAAGTCTGAACTGGTTTCAAATTCTCACATCTTTGATGTGACTCTTGGCATCCTACAGCTACATTGCTGATACTAGTATAACCCAGTCCCTCCCTTGCAATTTGGGCTTTCTCAAATATGGTCTTCTTTAAGCAACTGAACTGTTGTGTCATGGTTCTGAGAGCAAATGATATGAAAGGAGCAGCATTCCCAAGTCCGCAGACAGTCTCAAATGATGCAACTACAGATTGCAGATGCTCATAGTGTCTTTTATATCTCTTGAATACCTAATTAGTTGAGAAAAAAGCATTTTTTAACAATAAAAGAAATGGATCCAGATTACAGATGATAACAAAAGGTCTGAAGCAGGCAAATCAGTTATGCTATATTAGGACACAAAATTCTAGGAACCTATGGACAAAATCAGGCTCATTGGGAAATCCTATTGGTCTAAAGGGAATCAAGTCAAATGATGCCTGCTACTCCACAATATCTTTTAAGCATGTGGCTATAGATATTGTAAGAGAAAATCTAACAAGTTGTCATAAAAAATACAGTGCCTCATAATCGGAACATGCCAGGGGACCACGAGTTTGTTTGGTCTTTTCAATATTGTTACACATGATTAGATCACTCACTACCCAAGGGAAGTAGGGCTAAAAAAATTCCTAATTTTTTTGGAATTCAAAACTCATGATTTTCGCCTTTTACAGAGCCATTTAAAAATAAAAACATGTTTCAAAAGACAAATAAAAATTCTATAAATTTGTACAAAATAACTCCCAAAATTGAAAACAAACCAACATAATCAGTATGAAACGAAGGCTATGTCCTATAATCACGTCTTATAAGTCCCCATATACCCACCAAATTCCAAACACAAATTACCCTGAATCAGCTCCAAATAAAAACAGGCCTTTCACTCAAACTTCAAACCTAGAGCCAAAATAGAAAAGTTTCGTTGTTTTACCAAATCAATAGGATTGTTAACCTTTAATCATATATCATGACTTGCTAAATTCTTAAATATCAATCAAATCTGAAACTCAGATTCACAAAATCAGCCTGAAATAAAATTAGGGTTCATTTCAAAAATCAAATTCATTACACACAGAAAAAGGAACGAAAGCCTTCATCCTTCACCAAATCAATCGAAGTTTTAACCTATAATCATCTATAATTTCCAACTTAATCTTTAAATACTCGCCACAATTCAAACTATTTTATAAAGATAGTCCTAAATAAAACAGCAGTTGAGCTCAAACATCAAACCTAATACAAAAAGATAAAATAAGAATCAATATTTTACTTAATCAATTGACTATTAACATAAGAGGGTTTTAATTTGTAAAAAAAAGTTGGAGAAATTCACCCGGCTGCAGCCCGGTCAGCCAAAAGGCTGCCTCCGCTCCTGTCACTACCTATGAACATATTATTCTAGTGGCTATATCAGTTGAATTGAAATATTTATCATAGGAAGAATGTATGCTTAGTCAGTCATGAGTCATGACTGATAGGACAAAAAGTGAACAACAACCAATTCAAACTTGTGCCTTCATAACCCAGTAATCCTATATGACCATTGCCTTCCGGTATCATCTGGTATAAGGGAGGATAGGGTGTAGTTTCAAAATAAACCAGCCTGGGACTCAAATTAGTGATCAATGCAGCAACATTATTCAGATTTAGAAATTTATATCTAAGAATTACAAGTATTGTCTCTTATAAATTATTATCAGATACAAGCATTACCTATCCACTCACATGCTAAGGCTTCTTCTGCTTTTTAAAATTATTTTATTTAAATCCAATAAATAAAATTACAATAAGTTAACCGACTCATAGTAGTTCTATTATTAGTTATAATTATAATAAAATTATACACCAAAAAAGAAAGGGAAATTAGTAGTAACTCATCACTCAAATATTACTAAAAATATAAAAACAATAATACATAAACTAAATATTTAATTTTTACTTGTTAAATAAGCTAAATTTCTTTCTAATAAATTAAGTTAATTTTTCACAGAATAAATTAATTTAAGTTTATATATTTGTTAAGTGAAAACAGATATTCTAAATCTAAATAAGAGAGGGTTGGTTTTGGCTGACCAACCAACCTTGTCTACAGAGCACACCTTTAAAGAAAGTGACAAAGCCAGTACAGTGACATATAATTCAATATTGACATGACCATACAGCTTTCTGCATTATCTAGATCAAATAAATATGGGTATCTTCCTCCTCAGCAAGGAGCCAAGGACCCTGCTACCCTTTGCAAGCAACAATCAAATCCAGCAATGTCATTTCAAACTTCTTTTCTTACATCATCCTTCCTCACCATCGGTTTGCGCCTCTCACCTGACATACTGACAGATAACACTGTATACACTCGTATTATGTGTCCTCTAATCCAATTCAATACTCCCAGTTCCACTGCAGTTCTCAATCTATAGTCTATAGACATTATTTTAGACAACAAGTTCCAACACTTCCAATAACGCAGACCAAAATTCAATCCATTCCATCAAACTAGGCTTAAAAATAACTGTGCAGATAAATTTCAATGAAGAAGAAATGAAGAGAAACGAAAATCAATTACCTCATCCAGAAGCAAAATCAGGCTCGAATCTCTACAAGTCTTTCTAGCAGTATCATCGCTGTGAACCAGATCCATCGCCCTCACACCATCACAGCAAAAACCTTGAAACGAATTCCGCTGAACTACGCGCGAATCCACACCGCAGAGCTCGTCCAACAGATCCTGCGCAGGCTTCAGAAACCTAGATCGGCTCAGTATCGAAGCGTAACCTGTAAACGGACCCAGCGGCACCGAGCTTCTCCAAGCTTCATGTCCAACATTCGACGACTCGTATCTAACTGAACACTCGTCGAGATCGTGACTGGTACGACGTCGATCAGAAGATAACGACAGCGAAAGACCTCGACCGTCGCCAACAACGACATCCCGTACCTGTCCCTTACCTGATTGACACTCATTGATCTTTTCGTAATGGTTTTTGATAACTGGTGAGAAAAGCGATGACATTAAGAAAGGCGTAGTGCTTCCCGGAATCAGTTGGTTCAAGTTGAAGTCGGTTGATCGCTGTGGCACGGACGAAGTGAACATGGCCTGTGGAGGCAGTGAGTTTACGTCATCGGCTTCGTGTTCCTCGTGTTGGCGAAGATGGAGTGGAAGCTTGTGGCGTTTTGGTAGTGGAGGGAAGGCAGAGGAGTCCATTGTTGGAGAAGCTTGAAAAAATGCAGGGAGAGAGACGTTTTGCAATGGATAATAAATTTGCTAAATTGCCTGCTAAATTTCAGTATACTTGTACCAGATCGTATGAACTTTTTTTTTTCATATGAAAATATAATATTTTTATAAATAAGCATTACTTTTTTTCTATTTTTAAGTACATATAAATAAATATAAATAATTTATTATTTATCATTTTTTTCTACCATCAAAACCACACCATATATCCATCAATTATAACACGACAACTTTAACCACTGTAACAGAATACATTCAAATCACAAATACAGTTAATTATAATATAATATTATTTTATATTCTATTTTTATAATATAATTATTTTTAAGAAATTTAAAAATTTCTTCAAATAAATAAACTTGTTTTCGTGTTAAAACTATAAGATTGCTGTTGTTATATATTACTTTGAAATTTATTGTCAAAAGAATGACGTTAATTTAAGAAGGTCTATGAGCACAGATTAGTTGTTTTATCAGTGAAAATACGATCTGAAGTTCAAAAAGTTGAACACGTGTCAGCATAAATAACTCAGATACCTGATAGGCTTGGTAAATAGTTTTACAAACATAAAACTCATGAGAAGACAAAATACAGATTTTGGGTTTATAATGCTTGTTTCAAATCAATAACAATGCCCATTCTAAATGAGGCTGATGCAGGCTCAATATGATGAGCCCTGGACAAGAACTCTCTTCATATTCTCAACAACCTCACCCATCTGTTCCCTCAGCAGCAGGGGAGAAGGGTAGACACATGCGCAATCTAGCTCACCATCTTGAACCTTGTGAAATATGGCGAGGGCAGGGCCTATGCCGTGAATAGAGGCGCAACCGAGACAATCCTCCAAACCTATCTCTTCGCACATTTCATTGGATTGTTCAAATATGGTGTCTTCAAACACCGAGATCAAGCAAGTTCTCAATGAACCAGATGCAGTTAGACCAGGGTTTTCTATCGCCCTGAGCATCAGGAAGTTCAAGTCGTTCATGTCTGTGAAATGCTTGTTTGAGTTTTTGGCACTTTCAAAACAATTGTAGGTTCTCTTTGCGAGGTCCCATAAATCTTCCCCGCCTTTGATGTCATGTGTATTAATGATGGCAGAATGATGAAATCCTGAAAATAATATCATCAAACCAACAACATTAGACAAGTGTAACAGATAGGCATATTTGTTTTTGCAAGTGTCTGACCTCCCAATTTCCAAACAGATATATACAAACAGTTTCTTCATAGTCCACAAATTAGAAGAGGTAGTGATGGGCCAGTTTTTACCAAATTTTTGTATGCTGTTAAGTAATACTGAGAGAGCAGTAGAGTAGCATCTTACCGATATGGTTGCTAGGTAGAGGCGGATCAAGAAACGGGCGGCAATCTATGAGTGTCGTTACAGAATATTTTTCCCATTGGCCATCAGGAAGTTCTTTAGATGAGCGAGCAGCAATTACCCCAGCAGCAGCCAATACCCCGGACAGCTTTACCTCCCTTGATTTGCAAGCCTGCAGATTTTAAACACCAAATCCGAGTTACGCTAAGCTCATAATCCACTTTTTAATTGGTATCTCTATTTTCAGGTGAATATAAATGAAGTTCCGACATTAAAACGCTTTCGACAGTTCATAATACCATTGAATAAATAGAAATGTTGGAAACAAGAGTGGGCTTCAAGCCACATTCAACCTTTCCAGCAAGTCAAGAAAGGTCTGGCTAACCCCATTGTCTCTGTTGGGTACTGTGAGTCTGTGACATCAGTTAAGATCCTAAAATGTACATATTTGTGGTTCTCTGAATAACAGCAGATCAGCTTTATTTCATAGTTCCATAAAAAAATCCAACTTGTACAACTACAACAGAAAGGGACTATAGGTTGCAGCCTCTAATACGCATAAAAGCTCTTATCCTGTGACAGCAAAATCGAACCCCACTCGGAAATTGAAAGATTATAACAACAACAAAATGTGTCACTCTCCTACTCCTAAGATCCAGCTCTTTCAAAGGGGCCACCTTTGAAAGTTTCCAAAAACAAAACAAAAAACCTCTTCAGCTACATTATCATTTGGATTCAAAGTGGATCCCATTGCAATAATTCACCATCTTATCATCTACACTGTTTGAATCGACTACAAGATTTAAAATGTAAATTCGCTAAGTAGTCGATGTTCGAAGATGAAATTACGTTGCTGGTGACTTGTATCAACAGATTGTTATAGCAACTTCTGGAAACTATAAGGAATTTCTTTACTTAGGCCGAACCTGACACGAAGCATTTTGTTCACCGAGTTCGGCAATTGCCTACTTCTGGGGAGGACTTCTCCTGAGTCATCAAGATTCCACTAAACATGATTTCTAGTACAAGAATATCAGAACTCAGCCTAACTAGTCCAGCTTTTACTTCTAACCTACTTTGAATCAACACCCAGTCTGATCACACATACTAGCTTACACCGTCAACAATCTCCAGTAATAGAACGCTACAGTTCTGATCACAAGACTTTAGCCTATTCTAAAATAATGTGTTACGATAAGATGCTATACCAACTTACACTATCAAGTTGCTCCACCTCAGATTCTACAAGCTACCCAGCCGCTTCAATCTGACTTTCGCGAGTTCTTAACTCAGCACCTTGATCAGTGACCTCCACTCAGCGTATGGGGACGTTATTCTGCACTCCGATCGTCCGTGACTGCCTCACCCGCGACGATTCTTCAACGGCCGATGTACTTGATTTTCAACGAGTCTCCCCTCTAATTGAACTTGCTGATCAAGCGTCGATCAGATCAATCAGTCCTGATCTCTCTCCGCTTTAGTCGTGACAGCACACTCTAGCTCTTCGCTCTTTGCTTATCGCTCTTTCTTTGTATTTGTGTGTGTGTTTTTGTGTGGGTGAGCTCTTTTCTTCCGTAGAGGCGCTGCTAGTAGCAGCTCTTGAAGAATTAATGAAATTTTTGTCCCATTAAGATTTAGGCGCTTTTCAAACTCCTTTTAGCTGTCCAAGATCTATCCCAAAATCTTAGGAGTTTGGTAGTGAGAGATCGTTGGGTTATGAAGTCGGATGGATTAGACATTAATTAAAAGTTTGGATTTTTTTTGACCCTTTGTCATTAGTTCAAGTCTGGTCCGGAATAGATTATAAATCTTAATCCTAATCATATTAGGGTTTTTGTGTTTTCTCTGTATATAAAAATGTTGCTTATCGTAACCTATGAATGAGAAAATAGTCGAAAATTCTTAGTTTGATAGTGTCCCCAGACGCACTCTCATTGTCACAAACGGATGAACAAATATTGGTAAGTCTCGTGGCTCCATTTAAAACTACGCAGCCTCTAATGTCAAAGTAATCAATGAAGCAACCAAACTTAGTGATCCTGCTGCTTAAACTATAGCTTGTAGACGTCTACATCTCCCTCTAATTGGTTTTCTTATGCTTAAAACTACTGATACTCATTGCAAAAGACAGAATTGCATGACCAATTAAAATGAACAATATGGCATAATTATAAAGCTTTGTTCTAACTAGTTTATCTTCTTTAAAATGCAGCTCTTTCAATCAATCCACATCAAGAAGCACATTTTCACCAGATGAGTTAATTGCAGTAATTTATGAAACCAGGAGAGAAACTTACTTTGAGAATCTGGTCAGTATCATGCGCATTCATCTGCAGCCTGATCACCTGCGACGACCTGGGCGAGCTCGCATCATGAAAATTCAAATTCGAAAGCCTGAACGAGTTCAAGGAGTATCCAAGCATGTCAATCCCACGCGCCCAGAACGGCTTATGCGCCTTCGCAGCCGGCACATACTCCTCCACCGTTAACCCAACCTCTCCCCTTTTCTCAACCTCTCCCTCCTTCTCCCCCAACATAGCCAGCAATCCCCTCAGCAAGGCCGCCGCCGCCGCCCGATCGCACGCCGCCGTGTGCAGACGCAGCACTACTGCCCACTTCCCCTCCTCCACATCATAACAGCTTGCAAACATCACATCATCGCCTTCATCTTCCTCCCCCCACTCCGGCCCAGCGCTCCGCCACGTCATCTTGTTCATCTCATGCTCCACAATCGCGTGAAAACGAGACGGAGCAGTCGAGGATTCGAAAATACTCGAACTGAAATCGAGATCGAAGGTCTCGATTTCGAGGCCGGAGGTTAATGGAGTCAGGAAGCTGAAGTTGTTGTCGGCAGCGGAGTATCGGAGCTTGGAGAGAAGGATGGGATGCGCATTCTGGAGCTTGCGGATGGTCGCTCTGACAACGGAGATATCCGGTGGCTTGTTGATGAGAAGGCCAAGTACGGTCGTGCCTGTTCCACCGGGGATGGCTCTGCACCAGCTGTACTCGGTGCCACCGACTGTTCGAGTCCGAAAAGCTGACGGCTGTGGGACCGAGTCGGTGCTCTGAGTTGACTCGCTCATCAGGATCGCGGAGAGGATCAGAACAAGATGATACAAGAAGTGAAGAAATGAACCCAAAAATACACAAAAAGAGAATATTCTTTGGAATCTAATTTCTGAATTATTGAAAGTTGGAAATGGTGAAGCTGTAACGGGATTGGTGCATTGGTTCTGGTCAGATGTTGACGGATGCATTAAATCTAGTGGCCCGCATCGACAAGGATGTTCTTCATCTTGTCGACCACCTTTAGGATCTGCTCCCGGGAATGGAGAGGGGATGGGTACGAGATGGTGCATTTCAGCTCGCCGTCTTGGACAGTATCAACAATTGTAATGGACGGGCCAGCTCCATGAGCGGAGGAGCACGTGATGAAATCCTCCACGCCGGCGATCCGGCAGTCCTTGGTCATAATCACTGGCTCTTCAAAAACCGAGAGAAGGGAGGTTCTCTGGGCAGAGGAGGGAGTTAGGCCAGGGTTTTCAATAGCCTTGCAGAACAAGTAGTTTCCGATAACCATGTCGGTGAAATGCTGGTTGGTTTTCTTCGCCTTGGTGAATGCTTTGTATGTCTTCTCCGCAAGGTTCCAGAAGGACTCGTTTTTGGTGACCTGGTGTGAAGTTATGAGTCCTGTAGAGTAAAATCCTGGGAAAGAAAAACAGGTGAAGAGTAGAAATGTGACTGACGAAATTCTGAAAGAAGTTTCTTTTACCAATGTCGTTGCTGGTGAGAGGCGGGTTTAGGTTGGAACGACAGTCGAAGAGGGTAACGACTCCAAATGCGGCGTCGTTGCGGCTGGCGTTGGAATGAACGGCTGATATGATTCCAGCAACTGCTAATGCCCCCAGAAGCTTGATCCCTCTTGCTTCACAGCCCTGAACACGATCATCAGTACACTAACTAAAGTTTGGTCAGATTCTAAAGTAGTAGAAGTTTCTTACAGCTAATAAGTTTTGGGTCTGAAGTTGATCGAGCTCCATCCTGATAATTCGAGAGCTTCTCGGCAGGGACTTGGTGTCCTTGAAACTCAAGTTTGAGAGGCCGAGGGATGTAACCGCGCCACTAAGCAAGTTCCTGCCAGTGCTCCATATGCTTTTCGCCATTTTCTTGGGAATCAGATCTTCCAGGGCCGGACCAACCTCAGTATTCAGTTTTGGCGTAGCCTCATCTCGACTACCTAGCCTTGCTAGAAACTCCTTGAGCAGAGAAGCTCCGGCCATCCGGTCCAAAGCAGCCGTCAGGAATTGAAGTGCTAGAACTCTCATCCCATTATCCAGCTCATAAAGTCTTGCACAGAACACATCGAGGATGTGTTCAGCATTTGACGGGCTGTGGATTTTTCTCCACATGTCCTCGTTCACCTCATGCTCCACAATTTGGACGAATGGGGAGCTGGGACTGCCGGGCTGGAGGACGCTGGAAGTCGACTTGGCGTCGAGTTCTTCCACTTTGATGAAAGCGGCCGGCAAGGTGACAAAGGAATATGATTTAGTTGCAGGATCGTACCGGAGTCTTGACCGGAGAAGGGGATGAGCTGCTTGAAGATGACAAAGGATTTTCTGGACCACCAACGCGCCATGGCGCTTAGAGAAGAGTAGGGCTATGACCGTGACGCCTGTGCCGCCGGCCAAGGCTTTGCACAAAGTGAGCTCAGTAGAGCCAACTGGTCGGATTGTCGGCTCCATGCTGCATGATGAATTTTTGGGACTTCCTTCAGCCCTCTTCATTCTGTGAGTACTCGATGTTGATTGATCTACCAAGGCTGTGATGAGTCATTGTATTAGTCTCTCCACTAAAATGAATGGTTAGCAGGAAGGAGTTGATGAAGTCTATTCAATTGGATCCATGGTCAACTACTGCCCTCAATCATGCGCATTCAAGAGAAAGGAGTGTCTAATTTGAAGCAGATGGTTTCAAGTTACATCAAATTCAAGGTTAATAGTTAAGCCAGCAAACCTCACCTGCATCTCCTGGAGCTGCTGGACCATTTGAAACCATTAAAAGATCAATGATTATAAATGCAGACTAACCAGAAACCACATTCTTTGTCAGGCTGCCATAAACCCCTTCTTCTATCTTATTCTGGTGCTGCCTGTACCATTAGAAACCAAAATGCAGGGTTATGGAAATCAAAATGCAGGCAGATTTTACAATGAAAAATGCCCAGTACCAACGATAAATTATTAACTGAAAATATAACTGGAACATTTTTTTGTTTTGTTAGATAAAGTAATGGTTTTCATCAGCTCTTGCAGTTCTAATATCGTCGAATTTAAAACTTTCATCAACCCACTCTGGCAACAAACAGAGGTCCCAACTGCTTGAAATTATAGAGCTTCAGCATCACCTAAGAGTGATGGAGAGTAACTAAACACTCGGATTTTAGCAACTCAAAATGATTTTTTCTCGTAAGCAACCAGCCCATGAACTCCTCCTTCAATCTGAGCAGCTCCGGTACGTACCTGGTCAAATATACAATTAATGGTATATGAGCAACAACCAGTAAACATGATAGGGCACAGGCATCACAACGTTATCGTGAATGCACGAGTAGTGTTATGACACTGCTAAAATAGGAATTTCGGAAGTGCAACCGTAGCGTGCCATGCTATATTATGAGCATAGCCTCATACCTCGAGTCTTAGGACTTTAGATCTTAACAATTCATGAGCTGCTTGCAACGACGAAGCACCGAGATCCTGAAAGCCTTGCTTTACTGCTTGCATTGTGTATGGGATGAACTTTAGAACAGAACCTTTATCTGCAACTGCTCCAACAACCCCCTGGGCGATTTTCAACTTAGCTGTGTCCCCCAAGTACCGCTGATCACTACCTTGAGTCATTGCTTCCAGCGAACCCATGCCCCGATATTTCTTAATTTTTTTTCCATCCTGTAAACATAAGCAATGATCACCAGATATTTATTATACACTCTCCAACACGTTAAATGTGGTATAAGATTAGGTGATTGAACAAACTTCTTCACTTCCATATCTCAAAGATAAATAAATTTGTTTGGCTCATGTTCAATTTCAATAGACACTAGGTATGGTTCAAATAACCATGCTAACAACACGCCCACGAGCATAAAAGATCAACTAAGAGAAGCATCAGCATGCGCAACTTTTTTCCTGAAAGGGTTGACTACTTCAACCTGATGCTAGGCGTTTTCCACCTGGCAAAATTTGCGGTTTAAATGGATGCAAGAAACACCTTAACAGGGTACAGTGAAGCATTCACAAGTAACATATGCACAACAGTTGAGGATTTCATTTACTCATAATGAGGTAGAAGCTGCAATTCTTATTTATGAAATGCTTAAGAAGCCCAGGAAAGGAAACGTAGATAAACACTCAAGAAAGCGGGAAACTTCAATTTCAATTATAACACAATCAAAGTATTATGCATTATGTCTCTAATCAGAACCAGCAGCATCGGCTCAAATGAGTGTGTTATGCATTCCAAGAACATTATTAAAAAACCATGAGAAACAGGATGTTTTCCAAATTGCGTGAAACAGAGTTTGCACCTATTGAATTTATCTTGACATTGTTTAAATTTATTTATTTTATATTATAAGTCTACCAAAACATGAAAGAAAGAAAACGATTCCACACCATACACACAAAAAGTTTAATACCAAATACTCGTAACTCCCTGGAGCTTCAGTGCTCCCAGCTAAGAAGCTCCCCATCATAACAGTAGAAGCTCCAAGAGTTAAGGCTTTAACAATATGTCCTGAGAAGGAAATGCCGCCATCTGCAACGACAGGGACCCCACTTTGTGCAGCAACTGAAGAAACCTTGTATACAGCAGTTGCCTGAAATTTTCATGAATGGAAATCAGAAAGCAAATATAAACTTCCATCCATATGAAAACGATAAAAATATCCTAATCGTGATAGCCTACATTATCAAGACATTTTCAATTATTAAACACAGTCAAAGAGAATGAGAAACAATAGGTGCCATGGTACACTTACACAGAGCACTGGTTACAACTTGCAAGTTTTAGTTATATCAATCCAATAAATAGATGATGCTGCACAAACTCAAACAATTACAGAAAGTGCACTGAACAAGAGATGACATACCTGGCCCCTGCCAACGGCACAGACTTCCTGAGTGGTGCATATGGAGCCAGACCCCATCCCAACTCTCAATCCATCAACACCAGCCTGAATCAAGTTCTGAGCTTGGTAAGTTGTCACAACATTCCCACCAATCACATCTAATTCTGGGTAGGTCTTTTTCACATACTTGATCATATCAATCTGATAACTGGAGTTCCCTTGAGAACTATCCAACACGATCACATTAGCTCCAGCTTTCACCAAATGCTCCAACCTATCCTTATCAGATTCCCTCGTCCCAATGGCTGCCCCAACAAGGTAAGCACCATCAGAATCCAGTGAAGGAACGCCAGCATTTGATCTAGGATTGCTCCTAATCCTCTCGACATCCCCATTCGTCACCAAATCCACAACCTCGCCTTTCTCATCAACAGTAGTCACAAATCCCCTCGTCTCCCCGGCCGCCAGAAACGACGTAATCCTCTCAAAATCATAACCAGCCGGCACAGTCACAGGCGACTCCGCCATGTAATTGACAATCCTCTCCTCCGTCTTACACAAATTCAACCAATCAGACTTCGAAACATAGCCTAACAGCTTCGAACTTGCCCTCCCAGACTCAGTAACCAAAACACACGGCGCCGAGCCAAACTCATCCAGCGAGCCAATCACATCGTCAGGAGACTTGTAAACCGGATCAGACACAAACGGTATACGACGAGACTTAGCCGAACGGACAAACGCCGCTTGCTGCGAAGGCGTAACATTGGAATGAATGATTCCGATACCTCCCAAATGAGCCATGGCTACGGCCATAGCGGCCTCGGTGACGGTGTCCATCGGAGAAGCGACGCACGGGTTAGAGAGACGGATGTTGCGAGTGAGCTTGGTGTCGAGCTTGACATCGTCGGCTGGGAAATCAATATAGTGCGGTAGGAAGATGACGTCGTCGTAGGTGTAGGAGAACCCTTGGTTGAAGAGGCGGTCGGCTGCGAATCCGTCCTCGATGGTGGTTGGTGGGAATCCGTCCATTACTGTCCTCGAAGCTTTTCCCAGTTGCAAGAGCTACCGCGCATCGGAAAGACGAAAGGTTTTCCGTTAGTCCGAGCGCGGCCCAAGTTGTGGCCCAAAATGGTGTGGCCCAAATTGGTATGGCTCAAGTTTGTGTAAATATGAGCCCAAGCCCAATTAGCTTTTGGTGCAATTTTTCACTCGAGTAAAACTAAAAATAATGAGTTTGATCAGAGTAAGTTTATTCTTTATATTTTTGTAGCAAATTCTAACATGTGTGATATATGATGGAGACGAGAGACAGTTGTATGATTAGATTATTAATCGGATTCGTTCTTCAATCTAATCATTACAGATGTTATTAAAGTCGATCATCCGTTTTCCTGATCTATTTTGCGAGGTTTAAATGAGGAGATTAAGAGTGTTGCGGTTTTTCCTTGGTAGGGAAGAGTATCAAATGTGCAGCTGGCCACAGATAGATCAGACGAGCTCTCCTCCTCCTTCAAAGTTCAAACAATGACTAGCTACTTCTGTCAGTTGGTCCCTAGAGTGGCGACATGGGATGTGTTAGAAGTATCTCCCTGTTTGGTTGAAGTCGTAAGCCATTACTCCGCCAATTAGCTAAGGATAGTACACCTCCATACCCTTCTCAGAGACTCAGATATATTTGAAATCGATAGACTTCAATGTTAGGATTTGAGATCGATCCGAGGATAAAAAAAAAAAAAAAGGATTTAGGTGGTTTACTTGATCAAACTACGTTCACGGTCGAACTAGAAAGATATTTTATTTCTGTGTTCTGAGATAATAACAGTACTAAGTTTACATCACATATATAATAATGCGAAACCCTAAATATCTACGGTTTTTGCCAAACTCATTACAGCTGTGTGTAATACCAGAAAAGTCAAGGAAAACAAGATCAGATTCCACTACTCGACATCAATTTTTACTCTTCAACAATGCCTCGGTCCTTAACATTCATATAACATTGAGAATGACCGGTTCATAGTGGAGTATCTCATCTTGTTAATGATATCACACACCTCATAATATCTCTACCAAAACCCTAAACCCCAAACGTGTTACCCTATATGAGCTGTGGTTGAAGGATAATTAAGCACTAGTGTTGAAGGATATGATGATGATGGTAGCTAGAGAGAATCTCAATGTTTATTAGGTATGGAAACATTGAATATGTCACCAAGCTTGTTTATGGCCTCTAGAATATTAAATGCTAAGCATTTACCTGCAGAGGTCCCTTAGCTTGAATGTTGCCATATTTAGTGCATCTTATGCTTATCCAGCCATGTGACAATTCATTCGGCTAATTTCCACAGACATGTATGTTGCTTTCTCCTGAAATTTCTTCATCTTGCATTTAACATTTCTGCATCGCCACCAATTTTATTTATGGAACTCCAAATCTCAACCACTTCGCATATCTATGGAAACGGGTGTCCCTCAGCAGTGCCCGGCCACACAGAGGTTACCAAAATGGGAGTCTACCTGATAGAGACTACAGAGTCCTACAGACTAAGTACAGTCCTAAGTTGGCCCAGGGCTGCGGCTATGCTCGACATAGATTAGGAGTTTGGTGCGGTGGTGATTGATGTTCCTCATATTTATGGATCGATTCCACACATTGATCAGACAACCGGATTGAGTAAATGTAGAAGAGAGAGAAAAAAAAGTTTATGGATATTTCATCAAGTATATTATCTAAATGATGATTACTTCTTATAATTCGATATGACACAATTACAAATGGAGATCGTTAAAAAACAGATACATATTTACTTTGTCGTAGAAGCTAAATATAATCGTCCCTTAAAAGGAATCCGTCCGCCAGAGCCTTCTGCGATACAAAGGACAACTTATGCCTTAAGATAGAAAGAATTGCTAGTGACTCCATACTCCTGCCTCAGCCCAACTCGTGGTCTCGGTTATGATCAGTTGATTTGCTCGCGCTCCAAAACTTTTTAATGATTTCATTATAAAAGGTACAAATATAAGTTCATTTGAAGACATGGATGACTATATATTGTAGTATTTAAGAGAGTGAAAGTGATGAGAGATGAATGAGACATGTTTGATTTATATCGATCAACGGTATATTAACATTTGTATGCCACTGGTTATGGCAGCTAATAATAAAGTGGAATGTTATTGCACAGAACATTGTCACTTGTCGAAACAACAGTTGACATATTTTAGGGTATAACAGAAATTAGCAGCAAATCCACTTCAACAGGCGCGGATTAATAACCAGCACCAACTAACAGGCTCTTCATTTTCTCAACCAGATCCATCATCTGCTCCCTGGAATGCAATGGCGATGGATACACGCACGCACAATCCAGCCGTCCATCTCTCACCGTATCGAAAATCGCTATAGAGGGACCAACCCCATGAACCGAGGCGCACCCAATGTAGTCCTCTAGCCCAACCTCCTCGTACGTGGGATCACTGTTGTCGATAACAGGCTCGTCGAAAACGCTGATGAAGGAGGTTCTCAGGGAAGATGATGGCGTCAGACTAGGGTTTTCCACCACCTTGCACATCAGGAAGTTGAGATCAGACATGTCTGTGAAATGCTTGTTTGAGTTTTTGGACTCTTCCAGGGCTTGGTAGGATCTTGTCGCCAGTTCCCACACAGTTTCCTCAACTTTGATTGTATGTATGTTCACTATGGCCGAATGATAGAACCCTGTTTAAACATAAGTTTAGGGTTTAGTGAAACAGAGTATTTTGTATCATACATGAATGAATACTATACCAAGTACTGCTTACCAAAGTTGTGTTCCTTAAGAGGCGGATTAAGCGTGGAACGACAATCAGTGAGTGTCACAACTCCATACTTGCGGCTGCTGTCAGGGTTGCTTTTCATAGAGTTGGCCGCCATGATTCCTGCAGCTGTCAACGCCCCACAAAGCTTTATCCCTCTTGTCTTGCAACCCTACAAATTCATGTAATCAAAACTCCTTAAATCATACATCCAATGGTATGGACTACTAAGAGCATATCCGCAACTGCCGGATGATTTATACGGTCCAGTGAGCAGCTGTTGAAAGTCCGATGTAATTGCTCTAAAGAGTTACTGATCGGTAAAATTCGAACTTACAGATAAGATATTTTGGGTCTGTAATGCGGTAAGCTGTAGCCGGACAACTTGAGATGATCTTGTTGGTTTAGGATCCTTAAAGTTCAAGTTTGTGAGCCTTAGCGAGCTAAGAGAGTAACCAAGCATGTTGACTCCCCTGCTCAGCAAGCCCTTCTTAGTGACGCCAGCAGGCATTAAACCCTCAACTCCCAAATTCACTTCACCCTTCAAACCTCCATCCTTCCTCGTCCCTGCAGCATTATCTCCTCCACCATCCTCCAGCACAATCCCCGGCAGCTCCCTCAGCAGAGCCACCGCCGTGGTGCGGTCGCACACAGATGTGTGAAACCTCAGGGCTAAAACCTTTTTCTCGCCCGACAGGAGATAAGTTTTGGCGAAAAACAGGTCAAGATCTCTGCATTGGGAGGAGGATGAAACAGAGCTCTTCCATGAGTTTTCATTCAGCTCGAGTTCCAAAATTTTCTGCAACGGGGTCTCGCCGTCGCTGAGCAAGAGGATGCTGGACGTAGATTTCAGATCTAGCTCCTTGACCTCGATAAAAGGCGCTGGGGATGTGATGTAGGAAAATGTGTTGGAATTTGGGTGGCGGTGAAGTCTGGATCTGAGAATGGGGTGAATATTTTGGATTCTCCGAAGAGTGTTTTGTATAGTTGAGACATCATGGTCTTTCGAGAGAAGCAGGGTTAGGACTGTGATGCCCGTGCCACCGGTCACGGCTCGGCACCAGCCTTGCTCGGTCGCGCCCAATGCTCGGCCTATGGGCTTCAAATTTTTGAGATCCATGATGAGAATATCTTCTGTTGGTAAGAAATATATTCTCTAAAGCTTTATCTCGATGCCAATATAGAGTGAGACAACATACCCTATATATACACAAATGTCACACATAGGCCAAGAGCCATTGAATTGACAAAACAACGTTGTTTTGTCATTCTTGACCCCAATTTTGTAATTTTGAGTGAGATGCTATCAACATGGGGCTGCTGAGGCCTGAAATTAGGGCTGTCCCTGATGGGCAACATGCTAGGGTTTGGTGGAAGTTGCAGATGCAGTTAAATTCCAGGAAGTACGCTAGCTTCATTGAATTGAGTGTTACAGTGGCATCATCGATCACATGCGCACAGAATTTACTAGTCATTTCCGAGCACCGAGCTGAGTAAATGAACATCGCCCAAGTTACAGGAGATGATGTTGGGTAGGGTTTTCAGTTAGTGTCTGGTTGGGCCAGGTAGTTACTCCATCCCCAACTGCACCACATCTAAGATCCACCACGTGACAGTTATTTAATCTTGCAATGAACTCTAAACAAAACATTTATCGATTCTGGACAGTCGGCCTAACTGCTGCTCGTCTTGGGATCCGGACCTGCATCAACAGTGTAAAACTCACATTGCTCCATTTTTCAGTATCATTAAATTTATTTCAGAGTTTAATAAGTGATCTACCAGCTGCTTACCAATTAACTAAAATTAATCGATCAAATAAAGCGTCACCATATTTCACATTCCACGTCACCCAGCTCTTTATTTTAATTAATTTAACCACCCACTGTCTGCTTTAAACTGCCCATCATCAGTCCTCAACCGTCAATTCTTCCACGTAATTATTGATTTAATTGATATGATATTTAACAGTAAATTGTGATATGACAAAGTTAGAAAAGAGGGAGGTTTCTTCACGTTCTCAAATCCTCAACGGCCCAGCCCAAAAACGAGTCCATTAATTTCAAGGAGGGCCAGAATAGTCGGTGGCCCAAGCCCAAATTTCGGATCCACACATGTTCTCTTTCTTCTCCTTCGCAGAGCCGACCCTGAATCGCCGAACCTAAAACCCTCGCCGGGGATCCTTCAGGCCAGATTCAAGCGAGAAGCTCCGATTCCGAGCTCATTTCACTCTCCTTTACTACGAAGTACGTTTCCTAGGTATTTTCTTGTAGCTTATCAGTTGGAGGGAGATAGTTGAGAGAGGGAAAGGCGAATTGGACTTTTTGTTGCGTGAGGCGGAGGCTTTCGGTGTTCGTTTTTGTGTATTTTGAAGCGTGTAGGGCGAGGTAAAGTCATGGATGATAGTTTGTATGATGAGTTCGGGAATTATATTGGACCGGAGATCGAGTCTGATAGGGAGAGTGATGGGGAAGAAGATGAGGAAATGGAGGATAAGGGAGCGGGGGAAGAGGATGACGTAGCGAGTGATGGAGAGGATGCAGATGGCGGGGCTAATGGATGGATAACTACTTCAAATGACATTGATGTGGATAACCAGATTGTTCTTGCTGAGGATAAGAAGTACTATCCAACTGCTGAAGAGGTTTATGGTGAAGATGTTGAGACTTTGGTTATGGATGAGGATGAGCAGCCTTTGGAGATGCCGATAATTAAGCCTGTTAAGAATTTGAAGTTCGAGCTTGGCGTGAAGGATTCAACAACTTATGTGTCCACGGAGTTCCTCCTGGGGCTCATGTCAAACCCCGCTTTGGTGCGGAATGTGGCTCTTGTTGGTCACTTGCAGCACGGGAAGACTGTCTTTATGGATATGCTTATTGAGCAGACTCATCGCATCTCGACATTTGATGCTCACAGTGAGAAGCATATGAGGTATACAGATACAAGGATTGATGAGCAGGAAAGAAGGATATCAATTAAGACTGTTCCTATGTCGCTTGTTCTTGAGGATAGCAACTCAAAGTCGTATCTTTGCAACATCATGGATACCCCTGGACATGTAAATTTTTCTGATGAGATGACTGCTGCTCTTAGACTGTCAGATGGTGTTGTGTTGATAGTGGACGCTGCTGAAGGTGTAATGGTAAGTTGCTAGGTGACTAAATAATTTATCAATGCATCTCTGGCTATGTGTAATCATATTCCGGTAAGTGCACAAATTATTGCGCTAAAATTTCATAAAATTTCCAGTCAAAAAAGAAACCCGTTGAGCTTATAAATGACCTATTTGACCGTAAATGTGTGTTGAGCAAAGCACTTGAAAGTGCAGAAGAGATTAGTATTAGTGTCGTGACTTGTTCAACATGTTTTTTCAGCTACAAGCCTGTAATGTTATTGCATAAAAAGTGTAACCCATCTTATGCATGTTTCTAGATGAACACTGAGAGGGCTATACGGCATGCAATCCAAGAGCGTCTACCCATTGTCTTGGTCATCAATAAGGTTTGGATCCTCATCATTGTGCAGTTGTCTTTGTTGGCATTTCATGGTCAGCCAACTCAATATATCATGCTTGGTCATTTCAGGTTGACAGGTTGATTACTGAACTCAAACTCCCTCCCAAGGATGCTTACCACAAGCTTAGGCATACATTGGAGGTCATAAACTCTCACATTTCTGCTGCATCTTCCACTGCTGGAATTACACAAATACTTGACCCTGCTGCTGGAAATGTTTGCTTTGCCAGCGGTAGTGCAGGATGGTCCTTTACGCTGCTGTCATTTTCGAAAATGTATGTTAAGCTGCATGGCATCCCTTTTGATGCAAACAAATTTGCATCTCGACTTTGGGGGGACATCTATTATCACCCTGATACCAGATGTTTCAAGAAGAAGCCACCAGCAAGTGGGGGTGAAAGATCATTTGTCGAGTTTGTACTGGAACCACTTTATAAAATATACAGTCAAGTAATAGGCGAGCATAAAAGGAGCGTGGAGGCATCTCTTGCTGAATTTGGCGTTGTACTGAGCAATGCTGCTTATAAATTAAACCCTAGGCCTCTACTAAGGCTAGCTTGCAGTTCAGTCTTTGGTTCTGCCTCGGGATTCACCGATATGCTGGTTCAGCATATCCCTTCTGCCCAAGCAGCTGCACAGAGGAAAGTTGATCATATTTATGCTGGACCTAAGGACTCAATAATATACAAAGCCATGATAGATTGTGACCCTTCTGGTCCTTTGATGGTTAACATTACTAAGCTTTATCCAAAGTCAGATTGTAGCACTTTTGATGCATTTGGTAGAGTATTTAGTGGAGAGATACAAACGGGTCAGGCGGTACGCGTATTAGGAGAGGGCTACTCTCCTGATGATGAGGAGGACATGACTGTGAAAGAAGTGACAAAGCTATGGGTTTACCAAGCACGTTATAGAATACCCATAAGCAAGGCTCCTCCTGGTTCTTGGGTCCTCATTGAAGGTGTCGATGCCTCTATAATGAAAACTGCCACCCTTTGCAACGTGGAATATGACGAGGACGTGTACATATTTAGACCTCTTCAGTTTAATACTCTGCCAGTTGTGAAAACAGCCACCGAGCCTCTAAATCCAAGTGAGTTACCAAAAATGGTTGAGGGCCTAAGGAAAATTAGTAAGAGCTACCCGCTTGCAATCACAAAAGTAGAAGAATCTGGAGAGCACACCATTCTTGGCACGGGGGAATTGTACTTGGATTCTATTATGAAAGACCTCAGGGAGCTCTACTCAGAGGTCGAAATCAAGGTATGTTTCGTCCTTGCGTATATTTTTTGCTCATCTACAAGGCAACTTTTTCTTGGCAGAATTTTTTGGTACTTTCAAAACCATACAATCCTTTTTGCTTATTGCATGAGTTATGGTACATTTAGGTGGCAGATCCAGTTGTTTCTTTTTGTGAAACTGTGGTGGAATCTTCATCAATGAAATGTTTTGCGGAAACACCCAACAAAAAGAACAAAATAACCATGGTGAGACTTTGAAAATTTGAACTGTCGATATTAACTTGACAAGTGGAGCAACACTTGTTTGATCGCTTTCATTTGTTATGCAGATTGCTGAACCCTTAGAAAGGGGGCTTGCTGAGGATATTGAGAACGGAGTTGTGAGCATTGATTGGCCAAGGAAGACAATTGGTGACTTTTTCCAGAAAAAGTATGATTGGGATCTGCTTGCTGCTAGGTCCATTTGGGCATTTGGTCCGGATAAGCAAGTAAGGATATGACTCTTAGTTTTTAAATGTGCTCTCCTTGCTGCATCAATGATGTGTAATAGGTTCATATATTCCTCTGTTCGATCTTGTTGATATTGTCCCATAATTTTTATAATCAGGTTTGTCCCGAAAGTCCAATGATCATATCCATTTGATCATACTATATTTTCATGTGTCATCAGGGACCTAATATTTTGTTAGATGACACCCTTTCAAGTGAAGTCGACAAGAGTTTGCTTAATGCTGTAAAGGACTCTATTGTTCAAGGGTAACGATATCTTTGTTACTCTTGAGTTTTTTATTTATCTTGCTTGCAGTCATCTCATTTTTAATCCCATCTGCAGATTTCAGTGGGGTGCTAGAGAAGGCCCACTTTGCGATGAGCCCATAAGAAATGTTAAATTTAAAATTGTTGATGCAAAAATTGCACCTGAACCATTGAATCGCGGCAGTGGTCAGATTATTCCTACAGCTCGACGAGTAGCTTACTCATCGTTCCTTATGGCAACTCCACGACTGATGGAGCCTGTATACTACATCGAGGTATGTAATTATTTATCTTTCATATCAATGAGTTTTAACTTGTGTTCAGTTTTTGCTCTCGTTGCTATGTTTTATTTTCTTTTTTAGCAATAAATCATTCATTAAATTATAAATGGTGACATTTCAATTCTAGCTACTCTTTTTCTTGTTCAAGTCGTGGGCATGATTTTCGATGTAAGACGAAGCTGACTGCATTGGTTTGCTCCTGTTTTGAGAATGTAAAATGGGAGTGATAGTCGGAAGACAGTCAGATTTCACAATGTTGTTGTGTTGTTTAACTTTCAGATACAAACCCCTACTGACTGTGTATCTGCAATCTACACTGTCTTGTCACGTCGACGTGGTCATGTTACAGCTGATGTTCCTCAGCCCGGTACTCCAGCCTACATTGTAAAGGTTTGTTTTCTAGCATGCTGTGTGTTTGTAAACTTGCTTTGTCATAGGTGATCTCTTTTATTGATATATGGCATTCTTGTCTGCAGGCCTTTTTGCCTGTCATTGAATCATTTGGTTTTGAAACCGACTTGAGGTACCACACTCAAGGACAGGCGTTCTGTCTCTCAGTATTTGACCATTGGGCCATAGTGCCCGGTGACCCTCTTGACAAGAGCATAGTCTTGCGGCCTTTGGAACCTGCACCAATTCAGCATCTTGCTCGTGAGTTTATGGTAAAAACGCGGCGTAGGAAGGTACTTCCCTCTCCTTATTTTCGATTGCGATACTTGATTGTAAATTCATTCATAGAGTCTTGTTCAAATATTTAATTGATAACGACTTCCAGGGAATGAGCGAGGACGTGAGCATCAATAAGTTCTTTGACGAGGCTATGGTTGTGGAGCTGGCTCAGCAAGCTGCCGACCTTCACCTACAGATGATGTAACCGACATAAAACAAGAGATGATAAATCTTGTAGTAAAACCTGGAACATTTATGTGTATGAAGATAATGTGGTTTGCACCACTGATTTTCAGTTAACGACCATGTAATTCTTTTAATCTGGCCAACGTTCAGGTTTTGGTTTATTGCACGCAAGTTCATTATCATATGTACTGCTGTCAGCAGCATTCTCAAACCAGGAAAATGGCTCCGAGTGCCTCCTAGGCTTTTTCTCTCTCCTGGATGTCACACACAATCAACTAAGGGCATCCGCACCGGTGCGGATTGTAGAAGCTGCGCAAGAAGAAGACGACGCACCGATGACGATCTGCAGGAGCTGGCGAGCTAGAGGAGAAGCTCCGCAGGAGGAGCTGTCGCCAGACGAGCTGCTCGAGCTGCTGAGAGAGGAGCTGCGGGAAGAGCTGTCGAGAGAGGAGCTTCTTCGCACAGCGATGAAGAGCTCCTGTGCTAGGTTTTGGTGTTTGGGCCAAATGGGCCCAAACAATTGTAAACTTAAAAATTAGCCCTAGCCCAAATAATTGTAAACTTAAAAATTAGCCCTAGCCCAAATAATTGTAAACTTAAAACTTCTAACGGCCATAATTCCAACGGATAACTAATCTGGTCCGTAGGATCAGATCTAGATCTGATCCTACGGACCAGATTAGTTTCTAACGGAAATTTTTTTAAAAAATTTAAAAAAATCTTAACAAATATTTTTGAACTTCTACAATTTTTTGCTATAAATAGACCTCTCATTTCACCTTCAATGTATCCCAATCTTCATTTGTTCTCTCTTACTTTATTAGCAATATTTCTCTTCATTTCCATATCATTTTTTGTTCAAAAAATGACTTCCACTACAAATTGGTCCATGTCCGAAGATGTACAATTATGTATATCTTATTGTCGCCAATCAGTCGATCCCATATCCGGCAACAAGCAAAAGATTGATAGGTTGTGGGAAAAAATCCATGCTGATTGTCGAGCAAATTGGGTGATGAGCGCCGATGAAATAATTGTAACGGAGGCTAGGTCTCAAATTGCGCTTTCATCTCGGTTTGGAAAGCTAAAGAAAAATTTGGTTTTATGGGGGGCTTGTATTGCCTACGCAAGGAGGAATCCGGAATCGGGTGCTAATATACAAGATGAGGTATATAATTGTATTAAATTATTTCATATTGTGTATTTATATTTATTCATTTGAAAATGATTTGTTTTAATTATTAATTTATAGATGCGCAAAGCTCAAACCATGTATGTTGCGCAACGAAAAAAGACTTTCATACATTTTGAATGTTGGGAACAAGTCCAGACACATCAAACATTTGCACCCGTTGCACCCCCCATTGTTCCACCGGCTAACACATACGAGCATAGTCCCGCTAGTGAGCAAGTGCACGCAAGTAACGTCCCTATTAATTCCTCATTTGAGGATGGGGCATTTTGCACACCCGAAAGTTATCCGGGAAGTTCATCTAGTCCGGTAAGACCTCCAGGAGTAAAGGCGGCAAAAGAAGCGAGGAGAAAAGGTAAGAATATGGCCACTTCATCTAACATAGCCCGAGATGAAGCTTTACAATCAATAGCGGAAACTCAAAAAAATCAACTCGCACTAGCTAGGGAGCAAATGGAGCACAATCATAAAATGCAAGAACAGGCCATGAATTTAAAGAAATTAGAGGATGAAGCAAAAGTTATGCAAATGAATACCGACATAATGACACCAAAGTCTAAGAGGTACTTCTCAAAGAGGAAAGCTGCTATTTTGCGTCGATATGAGGAAGAAGAAGGTAATAATGATGGTGGGAACAATTCAGAGGACTATTCAGATTATTACCGTCCATCTCACTACGATGGGTAATCTCTTTAGTATTTTTATTTGTATTTGTCGTTATTTAACCTTTATGTAATTTCAATTTTAAGTGATTCGTGTTGTTCAATTATTTCACATATTATGTGTATTTAAATTGTTCATACTCTCGAATTTGATTTAAAATATAAAACTTAATTATTCTCATAAAATAAAATTTCAAATCAAACTAAAATTCATATGAAAAAAAACTCGCAAAGGAATTACAACACACAACTTAAAAAATAGTAAGTGTTTGCATATGTTTTCCCATTCACTTTGTATGTCACCTGAGGAGAGATTCCTTCGAGGCGGCCATCAAATATGTCTGATTGGTACAATACATTGATATCATTTTGCGCTCCAGGTGTACCAATAAAACTGTGCCATATCCATGTGTCGTATGATGCGACGGCTTCTAATATAATGGTTGGACGACCCTTACGACCCGAATATGACCCCTGCCATGTTGTTGGACAATTTTTCCATTCCCAGTGCATACAGTCTATACTCCCAATCATACCCGGGAATCCTCGTTGTTCCGCCCTTCTTAGTAGTCGATTTAAATCTCCTGCATTAGGAGATCTTAAATATCGATCCTTATAGTGCTCAACTACTTGAGCACACCACTTCTTCAAGCATTTTAAGGTTGTTGATTCACCCATCCGTGTGATTTCGGCACACTGATCTGCACATGAACCGTATGCCAACATTCGTATAGCGCCGGTCATCTTCTGCTCAGGAAGAAGGCCAAGCACGCCAGCGGCATCTTGTCGTTGGTGCCAATATACATCATTGTTACAAAGTTTGGTCTTTATACGATTAAAAAGATTACTACTCATACGGTACCTGCGACGAAAGTCTCCTTCCGGAAAAATTGGACGCTCAACAAAATAGTCCTCTAACAAATTCTGCCCCCTCGGTCCTCTGTTTCTTGGTCGATTAGGTTGGCGACGAGGAGGCACATTGTCTTCATCGTCCATGGTTGCTAGCACTACCGCATCCATAACAGCTGAATTGGCCATATCATTCATCTGATTCATGGATTGCTGGAATATTTGAAAGCTCTCATCAAAATTGAAAGGATCCATATGAGAAGAAAATGGTTGAGTTAAATAAGAACGTAGAAGAAAGCAAGAAGATTGATGGTGTGAGCATATAAAATGTATGAACCTTCTTTTATAGAGGTTTCATGTCTATCCTCATCTCCATGTGTCATGTTTTGATTGGATGAAAAAAATTTCGAAATCCTATCCTTGAGCTTCAAGTTGGCAGCAATAATTCATAAACATCTTCACATGTTATATGCAAGTTGGCAGCAATAATTCATAAATAACTTCACGTGTCATATTCAAGTTGGCAGTAATAATTCATAAAAATCTTCGAAAAAATCTTTACAAAATATTGTGTTTTTTAATCGTGAATAGTAATAGGAGCTTCTCCTGGAGGTTGCATTGGTGCAGAAAATGTTCAAAATGCTATTACTGTTTGGTGAATAGTAATAGGAGTTGCTGATTAAGGAGGTGCTCAGCGAGATTGAGAAGCTCCGTCGGGTGCGGATGCCCTAAAGTCAAGTTCAGAAAATGGTGACACAATTGCTACTGATGGATTGGTGGAGCCGTGCATTAGTAACTTGTTGAATCCTGCTCCATATCATTTTTGTGATAAATCCGCACGGAACCGAACCAATTTGAGCTCAACAACAGCACAGCCAACCTTTGTAAAACAATAAAATGGAGTGTAAAAAGCAGCAATCCAGCACTTTCTATTTGGCTGATGAAGATGAACAACAATATTGACCCAAAGAATATGTTGGTGCATGAAGGAAGAGAAGTACTTGGTTTTGAATGGTGAAATGAGAGGTGGGTTCAGGGCAGGGATGCCATTTTAGGGGCAATGATGTCAAGGAGACCCTTAGGGTTGTCCACATGTACCCAATGTCCAGCATTAGGGATGACCGTAATGGAAAGCTTTCCATGAGATTTGCCAGATTCTCGCGAGGCAAGGGTGTCTAAGAGTTGGATAGTATTTGAGTCCCACCTGTCACTCTTCTCAGCTACCACCATTGCAATCTCTGTGCCTACTGGAGGATGCTCAAGTAGAGGCCAGTAAGACTTCTCCCTGCAAAGATAGTAATGTCGTGTTTCACTGCTTGAATAGTAAAGGATGGGTTGGGTCACCAAGAAAGGACAATAATGATGTCTCTCAGAGATATGAGTATGTTCACCTGTATGAGTTAAACATCTGGACCGCACCATCAAGGTTGAAAGCCCAGGTCTCTTGATCCCCTGACTTCTTGAGATTGCTACCGATCCAATCAGACAGGGATTTTGAGAATCCCAGTTCCATCATGCGGTTCACGACCCACCTGAGATAGCAAAATTAATGAATTATAACATCGTAGCATGTATGAAATATGGTAATAATAAAGTGAATGCCTCAAGAGTTCCTGCATGAAAGAGCTCAAAAAATTCAAGTTTCAAAAGCGACCAAGCAAAATTTGTCAATTTTGAAGAAGTCCGGGGAGATCAGTAGGAGAGTCGGGCCTTATCTGAAGGGTTCGTCCAGTGCTCTGAAAATGTCCAAGGCAAGACTGGGGCATCCTAGAAAAATCTTAATGCAGCGGCCTTGTGCCTTGACGACAGGGTGCCGGGTACAAATGGTATGAAGCCAGGCAACCTTTCTACGCATCGGAAGAGTTTCGTGAAGCTCTTCTCGAAAGGTTTCGAGGCCGAGGATCGGAGGAGGTACACGAGCGCGTCTTTGCTCTTACCAGAGGAGGATCGGTGAGGGAGTATCGCGAGCAGTTTAAAAAGCTCTCTGGGCACTTGTAGGTATGACCGCCAAAACCTTCATGGGCAACTTTATGAAGGGGCTGAAGCGACTATTCGAGTGGCAGTGAGGGTCTTGAGACCCAGGGGGCTAGGCAAGGCAATGTCGCTAGTCCAACTACTAAAAGAAAGGCATAGAGTCGAGAAAGCCAACCGAGGCCAGGGGACTTACCAGAGGCAGGCACAAACTGGGGTAAACTTTACTACTAGTCCATGGACAAATACTAGGCTAGCACTGGGGTAGAACTTTACCAAATTGCGACCCAATATTCGAAAGATTATGAGATACAGATCCTAGCCAAGCGTTTGAAGGAGATATGTTTCAAGTGTGAAGACCCTAGCCAACCGTTCGAAGGGGATATGTTTCAGGTACGACGAGCCATGGGCTCCGGAACATCGATAAAAAGACAAGACGTTGCAAGTATGGCAACTCTGAAGAAATCCGGGGTGAGAGTCGGAACTTGTCCAAAAAGGATCCTATCACAGACTTAGATTTTGCCACTAAATCGTGCGACACTTCGCTAGAACTTTCACCCGACTAGCTAAGAAAGTCTTCCCTGAAAGTCGCTTGATGTGCTAAGAGCTTGAAAGCCAGAGAGCTTGAGGGCAAGAGAGTTTGAGAAAATGATTTGTATTTCTGAGGTACTTTGGAGCAAATGACTCCCCCCTATTTATGCATTTACACCTCATCAACGAATGGCTAAGATCGTTTTGATCCAATAACTACAATTATAACTCTAGAAAGTTCCCACGAAAATATTTAGATATTTACAAGCTAAAGATCCTTCACCAAGCTTCCACACTCTTCCAACCGCAATGTTCCTTGAGGTTCCATGACCTTCCACACTCTTCCAAAACTTGGGTCATCTTGGGTTTGTCAGTTTGGGTTAATGATCGGGCTAAGTGATGGACTAGGTCACTCGTTCCAAATCCTTTGTCATGGCTTGGACCAACGTCATTTTAGAAGTCCTAAACAAACAAGCCGTGATAGTCCGAGAGAAAAAATTAGGGCATCTCAGGAGCTCCCGATTGAGCTCGAGTAGTTCCAAGCTGAGGGAAGAACTTCATTGAATGCAATGACGACGGATCCAAACAATCAATTTTGGGGGACATGATACATTTTGAGTATTCAAATGGAAAACCATTTGGAGGGAAGTTAAGATCCATCAATAAGGCAACATTAAAGCTTGTTGACCACATAGAAGGAGTTGTATGCATGAAGGACGAATCCAAGTGCAAATATTCAAATTTGCACTCATGGACATATGAAGGGACTCCCGCCTATTTCTCTCATCAAGAGGGGCAACAAGAGACTATAAAAAGAGGTCGATCAGACATGTTATTATCATTCAAGAGATCACAATTGTATCGGGCATAGTTGCGTCGGAATTGTCTAGGTCGGCCATTTGACTTTGGACTCAAGTGTCCTTACTTCCAAGGGTCATTTCGAGGCATTTTGTTCAAGTTTACACATTTTTATTCGCAATATCTTATTGGGGGGAGAATTCTGCACAACTTTGATTTTTCGGTCTCTAACAATGCCACTCTCTTAACAAGACAACTTTAAGAAAGAAATAAAGATCATTCCACATTCATTTGGCAAAGCAGCAATTTCCTAATCCTGATGCACCAATCTAATAACATCGTCTGATTACGATGACTTATATATTTATCCAACCCCAATATAAAAATCTAACAAACGTCCCAAGATTTTAATTGGTTCACAACTGTCCAGCTAACTAGCAGATCAAATGTTGAATATGTAACGCGCAACAGTGACATTGATGAAACAATGGCAGATTAGTTGCACAAGGAAACAGGTGAGTATATCAAAAATCTACAAATTGTTGATGCCTTTTACTGAATTCTCATACTCACAACTAACCGAGTAATCATATTTGAGGTATTGTAAAAACAGAGCAATAACGTACTTCACTAAACATCTAGAAATGTAGAGAGAGACTTACTTCCGTGACGGAACTGATGAAGGCAGCGTTTGCAAAGTCTTCAAAACTTTTTCTACCTCTCCCTCCTCATCGCGTGGACTTACTTCTCCAGGAACTGAATCAAGCACCCACAGCTGCTCTGCATAAGAACAATGAATTAGTTTTTGCAATAAAAAGTTTCTTTGTTTTGTGAGACATATGTACTTGTCAATCTCAAGAATTTCATTATTGGCAAAAATTCTCATTCTCAATTTGTACTTCTCAATATCAAGAATTGCATTATTGGCAAAGATTCTCATTCTCAATCTGTACTTCTCAATTTCAAGAATTGCATTATTGGCAAGCTGCATAACATTTGTGGCTAAAGTTTATAGGCTAAGAATAAGCTTGGGATTGTGAGTCATGTTAGAGTGGCAGAAAAAAATCAGTAATAATAAGGAATGATATTTTCCTGAAAAATAGATTAAATTACATAGCACATTGATACAGCAGCCCTAACTAGGCATCTAGTTGTTCGTTTATACAACCTAGCTAAAGAAATTACGCTCAAGCTACAAAACCAGTGTACCAACAACCACTTACTTTGGTGTCACTTTCAACTGCATACAAGATAGATCACGGCATCAAGACTACAATGAAATCCGATCTTGGACAGGAACCCCTCAATATTACACATGATCCATGACAATGATGAAGAAGTCATCAGATCCACTTAATTGTAGATTCAAACTATACATCGCTAGCAGCTCCATTGATATTTGTGACCTACCCTAAACACCTATCCCATTATACATAATATCATTACACGTACGAAAATTCCATACAAACCAAAAAAGAAATACCTGCTTTGGTAGTGCAACGGAATTGCCAAAATCCCCATTCACACAACTCTCCAAATACTGCAACCCAACTTTTCCGCCCATGGAATGGCCAATGACAACGTCTGGCCAATTCCACCCTTCAGCCCTCACCAAATGAGCAAGATCCTTGGCAGCATTTACCAAATCATGAGGTGGATCAAAGCCTATTTCAGCTGATCTCCCATGGTTCCTCAAATCCACAAGAACCATCCTCCATACTACATCAACATGAAAAAATCCCAATCAACAAAAAAATCATGTAAGAATACGAATTCCATAAACACCGAATTTTTAAATCCAGGAATAAACAAAGTCGATTCACACATCATCAAGTTAATTCAGATAACAAAATTATATATCATAAAAATGAAACTGTAAAATCGATACCTGAGGAGTGGGACGATTGGGAGAGACGAGCAGCGAGATTACGAGAAAACGATCTCCAGTTCCTTCCGGATCCTAAGAGACCATGGAGAACGAGAGCTGTGGAAGTGTAGGGCTTGTCTTCCGCGACTCGCACTTCTTCATAAGCTAGGGTTTCCAGAAACCGCGAGCTTCCCAGAATGCGCAGATCATGTAGATGTCGATCGGTCCAAAATCGAGCGAGTTGGTTTCTTCTTCTAATGACGATGCTCGCCATTACCGATCTGCAGAAATCTCCAGCGTCGCACGATGCTTCCGACGTATCCCGCGAGCAAGTCGTTAGTTTATTCTTTCTTAAGAAATTAAAATTAATTTTATTCTTAGTATAAATGAAGTGTACCGGATGGGCTGTAAATTGTGTGAAATGGGGGTGATTATCGGTGGTAATACGGTGAGTGTGTGAAGCCCGTGGTGTTGGTAAGGTGATTTGTGTGAAAAAAATTTCATCTTGTCATATTTTTTAATGTTAGTTACTAAATTGCTATTAGTTTAAGGTTCATTCTCAATATACCATTTTTTTTTATAAAATCATTATTTGGAATAGTAATTTGTGGATATTTTGCTAATGGAACGATAGACGCTGATGTGTATATCTCACGACAAATCGCTGTTAGTAACAGCAATTTGATGTGAATAAAACTTTAGAATCCACGGACTTCAATCCAAATCTGGATCAAGCATATTGACATTTATATGAAGGACCTGAACATAAGCCGAATTTACATTTCAAAAGAACCTAGAAAGGTTGAGAACTTTCATAATAAGAAGGCATAATAAGATGGATTGCGGGGCAAGTTATGGACCTAACAGTACATGAACATCTAAAATTGCTAGGTCGATGCGATGTTCTAAATGCAGTGGGATAGACCATAATAAAAAGACGTGTGATGTGTCAACGCAGTAGTATTAGTGTTAATGTTAAATGATTATTTGGGCTCAGTTGTTGAATTTCTTGTTGAATGACCACTAAATTTAATATGTTAATGAGTTTATTGTTGTATTATTAATTTGCAATTTGTTACAGTTATATCTCGTGGTAGCCACATTCCTTCATCGTCAGGAGTTCATGGGACCATCAGTATGACGATTTATCTTCTGTGGTCCATCCATGTCCTACAGACGATTCATATGGTAACTGATATGACTCACAATGACACATGATAAAGGGATGATTTACGCTTACCCAGTTGAGTTTGAGCTCTTGTAGTATTCGGTCAAGTACAGGAAATCCTCTCCAGACAAAACGATAACCGGAGTTACTCCTCCACCGGAAGACGAAGGGTTTGCCTTTTCTGCTTGTAGAATCCAATTGAACCATTAACTAGCAAACCAGCACAGCCTAAATGGTCAAACTCGGTAGCCCTTGGCAAAGTATAATCTTTCCTTTAACAGATTCATATTTTCCCATCGTCAAAATGTTCATGAGAGCTCCCTGCAACTGACGGCCGTGCCAAGAAAACAAGAGCAAGTTAATGAGACATGAAACTAACAAATGAAATGGGAGGCTAAAATGAGTACCTCAAACCGCTTGCCGTCACCGGAGTATACATAAGTCACATATAGTTCCAGAACCTGCACTATTGCCAACCGTCTTAATCCATGGAAAAAAGTTCAAGAGTTTTGAATCTGTCCTACTTCGTCAATTTGATTCTGATACAAAGTTTGATTTCACCTAACAATATTATTTAAGAAGCACTTGTTTGACGTTGATGTGTGAGAGCGCTTCTTAGATATGCATACAAGATTCTGGAGTTGGGTTATCAAACCCTTGATGACATATGAGAGACATAAATACGGAAATGTTTAAAAACAAGCCAAGAGAGTCGCGCAAAGTTATTTCTTGTCGGTAGCTTTTGTAGCATTTGTCTGGCTGATGCCGGTTTCTTTATGAGGTTTTTTTTTTTTTTTAAATTGAACTTATTTAGTTAAGTATTTAATTTAAATATTTAAATTAATATTAATCGATTCTTTCCTACGTCCTTCGTAACATCACCACCAACATCAAATCATCACAAACTACCCACCACCACAACACTACTACCACAAACAATCCTCTACCACCACCACCACTATAACACCACAAACTACCCACCATCACCACCACAAACAACCCACCATCACATCACAACCACCACCCTCACAACACTACTACTAACGACACCAACACCAACATAATAAAAAATAATAATTTAATATATTTAACTCAAATATAATTTAATTTAACTTATTTACTAAAAATTTAAGTACAAAAAAACAGGGCATCAGTTAAAGCTTACATAGGGACCAGGGCCAAAAGTAATTTAGTTCGTGCAAGGACATTTTCCCTCAGCTATAAGCTTGGCAAAGGAAGCATATACTGACACTGTGGGGAGTAAAAAATAGGAATACATACATTTCATAGTAATTATACGCACGCGCACTTTAATTTTGAATTTTTGATACCTGAACCCCTATATGAAATCAGCAATTTTTTTTCCTTGAATGCCAAAATGACTGTTGAAAATAAGCAGACACTTCATTATTGGAATCATTATTGATTCCTTGAATTATTACACAGAACTATCGTCAAATTCGAATCAGATAGTAAGGATGCGCATTGGCAACTTTTATGACCCAGTATGACCAAACAACATTGTGAAATAAAATTCTGCAGATTTGGTAGCACTTACTAATCAAAAGGTTCGATCCGAGGGTCATGTTCACTAGCCATTACCATTCCTGTACATAAGCATGTTGGACACATAACCTGTAAAAATTAACAGTAATATGTAAGTATTTTGTTTTCAACTTAATTGACCATATGCAACAGCATATGGATCACATTCTCTCGTTTGAGATTAGGATATAATATACTCAATTATGAACAATGATGTAGGGATAACTTCATTAGTGCCAGAGAAAAAAATGTTTATACCTTTCCAGCCCCAGAGCAATTTAGGCACCTTATACTTGTGGGTGCTTGTAGAGGGCGATCAAAAGCACTCGATAGCTTGATGGGTTCAATGCTCAAGCAAACTCCAGTAGCAGAACAACGGGCACATGCCAAATACCCTGTCCATGGTTACGCTTTAATACAATGACAATCCATGAAAATGGTGTCTTTTAGTAGTTAGAATGTATATATACCCAATATAAAAGCTCAAGGTTTAAAACAAGAACTTTCATAATCATGATTTATCTAATCATTTTACAAAAGATATATTGCTTTAGCCAGTTAGCACATCACACTTTAAACTCAAACAGTAATGTAAAATCAACTGTTGCATAACTCAATACCGAAGTAGATTTTACTAGTTAAAACAAAAAACTTGGACAAGGATAAATTTATTCGTACCTGTACCAAGGCAATATTTGCACCGTTTCTTTTCTTGCTGTTCAACATTGTTTACCTCTATCAACATCAGAGCGGAGATAACACCAACTGCACCTCCTGAGAAAGAGGCAACTATAGGATCGACCTGACTAAACCCAGAGACAAGGGGGTGGTAAGATGAGGCGTGTAGTATTTTGAGTTTCTGCTGCATCAATTATTAATATAAAATAGTTTTGTAGAGCTACATAAAGTTCTGCCACATGGTCACTGTAATGCAGTGTAGGTTTACCAGAGAAATGCGAGTAAGCAAAATACCTTAGTTGTAATGGCAAATGCAAGCTGCATATAAAATCTTCATAAGAAGTTCCCCCTATGCCCAATTTCAGTTCCAACTACAAAAGAAGGATTTAGATTAATTTGACAATTTAAACACCAAAAACGTTTTGTCATGCAGTTTACTTAAATCAAGCTTGCAAACAAACTTTCGTCAGTTGTTAAAATGATTACAAAGCTTGATCATACCACTGGGGCAATAAGACCTCCAAATAAGATTATTCCAGATACAAATGATAAGCTTGTCAGATATAGCTGCTTCAGTGTCTTGGGTGTCTGAATCAGTAAAAAGCGCATGCAGTTAGACCAAGAAATATTATCCTCGCCCTCAAACTGAGTCAGCTTTTAGGATGACTAAGGAACCTCAATACCGAAGAGTGCCTTAGGGGGTTCACGAGGTGGCACCAGGTTAGAAACAGGAAACTGGACACTTTATATTGAATAACCATATCTGACGCACGCAGATAATTCCAGAATAATGTACGATTCGCATGTCACACAACATAAGTTGTTTAAAGCTCAAATGTGATTTTTTACAACAATTAGCTGCTTTATTATTTGTCTGGCGCTACGTTTTTGGAGCTTACCACATTAGAAAGAAAAGGAATGGAGGATGGGATATCCGGCATCTCATCAGTTTCACCACTCTCATCAACGTCTCTCATAGTCCGTAGCCGCTGCTGCACTCTTAGTCTCCTTACCTGACAAAATAAACACATCAAATCCAACACCACTGACAACATACACAATTTTACTCTCGTATTGAGTACGCACACAAACCCTAAACCGTTGATAGCAATCAAATGGAATGTTCGTGCCGAATGGAAAAGATGCATAAGGAATAACTATGCATACCTCTTCCATAAGAAGAAAGATCTTATTGCGCCTGCTGCGTATGTTGTCCTGGATTTCTTGGACCTGCATCTGGCCAAAATCCTGCACAGTGTCTGGTCCCTCTATGATGCAGAAATTACCGTCGCCGGAGGGAACGGAATTGAGAGTGTCCTTGGAACAGCAAACGAGACGAAAAGGAGACGGCGGCTTTAGAGGAGAGAAAGGGAAGTGAGTAGGGATGGTGGAGGGGTTGCGGATGGAGATAGGGAGAGAAGCGAAGTAAGGAGAGACGCTGCTCATCTTTGACGTCGTATACTTTTGAGCGAGAAAGATGGATAGAAGTGGAGATGGTGGTGGGGGAAGCTTTTGTCGTCTTCCGGCGTCCGCATCTCTCTGCTCCCCAAACTGTTTATTATTCCGGCAATGTTAATTTTTTTGCATTAGACTATATACATTCAACATTAATTTTTATCACTCTTTCACATTACACGTTATTTTCTACCTAATCATTCAATTTATACCCTTTACAATAATCTTATTTAATAAAATTCAACCACCTACCCCACAACTTTTATTTATTTCTTTTATTTTCTTCATAATTTAATTTTTATAATTACAATTCAATAAAATTATCATGTTACATTCAACAACAAAAAATTAATAGTAAAAAATATTATATATATTATTTTTTATTTTTAATATTTTTATTTCATCAATTTTAAATTTTATATCATTGCAGTTTGTAAGAAATAAAGACGAAAAATATGAATAGACATTATTAAAACAAATACACACAACGACTTAAAAATATATTTAACCACGAAACATTCCGGATTTTGTCCATATGTGTTTGATCAGATCTGCTTGCAATGCGTGATGTGCGTTTGAATCATACATCTCGGATCTAGCATGCACATGATTTACGAATGTCGGTAGCACCTCGGTCGAGAATTGTTGTTGTGTATTACTGTATTAGACCCACTCGCCTCAGATTGATCATAATCGGTCTAGTGTTGAGCATATGTATCTCGTTCATCCTCAACAATCATATTATGCAATATGATACACGACCTCATGATGATAGCCAAATTGGCTATGTCCCACATGCGAACTAATTCGCGAATGATTTTAAATCGAGCCTGCAACACTCCAAATGCACGTTTGATGTCCTTCCGATATCCCTCTTGATATTTTGCAAATAACTTATCTGGTTCACTTTGAGGAAGTCTTATTGATTTGACGAAAGTCAGAAAGAAGGATAAATTTCCTCAGCTAGATAGTATGTCATGTCATATGGACGTTGATTCACGAAATTCACTCTTGGAGTATTGCCCTGTTCAACATCATCGAATACTGATGAACGGTCTAAAACGTTTATATCGTTCAGTGTTCCTGGACATCCAAAAAAGGCATGTTATATCCATAGATCATAAGAGGCAACTGCTTCAAGAATAACAGTGGTAGTTTCTCCCAACAACATTGTCGGTTTCTTGTTTAATCCACCCACTAAGTAGCACCAAATTTTGATCGGTGGTCCATTTAGGGCTTGGAAAGAATCTCCGCCACCATAACAGTTTTCTTCTCATCATCTCTCTGCAGCATCATCATACGCCTGGGCTGCCTCAATAATGTCGCTATCACCGAGTTTCAAATTTAACCGTCCGACCAAGACATTGCGCACGATTGTTCTCAGGCCGTTCATGTCCGTATAAGTGGAAGGCTGTATGTAGAAACAATAAGGTATTGTTTCAGCCATCCTAGCTATATTAACACGTACTCTTTCCCCGCGAAAATTATACTGTCACTTTTTGTATTCTCTTCACACTAGCTTCCAGATTGCAGAGATATTCTCTGCGTCTGTTGATAACCTTTGGATAAATGCGCTCCGGTAATGCCATGGGCACGGAGAACTTCAGTTGTTTCGGACCCATTTTTCTATGTATATATACTTTTTTTTTAGCTTGGCCGGCCCTAAAATCTTTAATCTAATTCAAAGCCTTAATTTTCATGCTCGGTTGTATGCCTAGCTAGGGTTTTGCATGTTGGTCGAATCACTATTTAATAATAAAAAAAGCGGCTTAATTACTAAAAACTTGGTTCAATCTTGTTCAACCGAATCTGTTAGTTAGTTAATTAGTTGGTTACAAATTGACAGACTGTCTCTATACTCAGAATGAATCCTAGCCTTCATCAATTATAAACTATCCTGCAATTCTCCACCTCTCCCATTATTTCGATCACCGGAAAAAGCCCGGTGAACTTTCATTTTTCTCAGTCATCACATTGACAAGCAAGCTTCAGTCAGTCAGGTATGCGAACTTGATACCATGCATCTTCTCCGTAGCTTGCTTGTTTTGCATCATCATAATCTTCTTCTTTTATTTTATTGAACGATCAAATGCTTGATGTATTTGGGTTTTATAATCTAGAGGCTCAATGGTGATTAGGTTTTGATGCTTTATACTCTGTGAAAGCTAGGCTGTTGATGTCTGTTTACTACTTCAAACCTTCATTAAAGCTACACTGGCTTAATTGCGTTTCTCCAACTCTTCCGTACGTTTGATCACCAAAATCACCCGGCCGGCCTTATGAACTTTCTTTCTTCACAGTCATTACTTTGACAAGCAAGCTTCAGTCCGGTAAGTAAAATTGATACCATCTTCTCCCTAGCTTGCTTGTTATGCATCATCACGAATCTTCTTAATTCCGTTACGTTCTTGAACGATTAAATGCTAGCTGTAATTGGCCAGGTTTTATAGCCTAGAGGGTTAATGGTGATTAGGGCTAGCTTGATTGTGTTCTTTACAATTCTCTGTGAGTTCCATTTGATCTTCAGAGTAATTTTTTTTTCAAGTCTCGGAGTTGGATATATAGGCTTTGATGCTTTATACTCTGTGAAAGCTAGGCTGTTGATGTCTATTTACTACTTCAAACCTTCATTAAACTTCTGAGAACTAGTAACCCTGTCTGCGCGCGTAAAACATATTTGAGAATGAGTTACAAGTTCCATGCAAGCATATGTTTTTGTTGTTAGATTTTGAGGAAGTCGCCTTTTGTGCTCACTTTATTCCTAGCAAATCATATATGTGTTGAGCTAACTTGTTTACAATAGAAAATTTTTATTAAGAAAAGAAATTTCATAAGACTCAATCTTCTTTTGGTGAAGATCATTCACAATTGTTTGAGTGCTTCTCCTCTTATTCTTCAGCCCTATTTATATTAATCCTCCTCACAAATGGAGGGCTATGATTAGTTTAATCCTACGTCTACAACTACAAGCTCTAGAAAATTCCTTGCAAAACATCTTCCACTTGTCTCCAAATTTCTGCATAGAATTCTAGAGAATCCTTTTCCTTGGACTTGAGCTCTTTCTTTTTGGGCCATCTTTCTCTTGAGCTTAGATTTGGATTTGCATTTATAACTTAATACTTACCCTTAATGCCTAATTGATCTTCTCTTGTCGGTGGTTGCTTGATGTATGTACCAATGTCGTACTTCTCATGTGTGACTTGATCATATCGCCTCTCTTCAATTAATGTATCTAGAAACTTTGGTTGGATTAAAGAATCTCGTGTAGTATTTGAATGAGCATGCTGCTTTTTAGGTCTTCTTGAGCGTTCTTTACTCTTCTGAACATTATTTGACTTTATCAAAGACTTCATTGTCTTCACTTTTGGCTCTCTATTGTCATCTAATATTGCCTTAATGTCAGTAGCCTCACTCGACTCCTCTTTTATTGTTTGTCTTACAGACTCGTCACGTGCTGACATTCCTTTCTTTGTCTCATTGCTTTTATGAATGCCTCCATTTGTATCTTCAAGTGCATGGTTGTCTTTGGACTTAACCACACCTGCATCTACCAGCCACTCTACTATATCTGGTTGTGTGCCACTAAATCGATTTAGGGCTTTTCCGACGAGAATGAGTTGAATTTCCTGCAATTGAAGTGGTTTCATTAGCACTGCTCATACCACCAAGCGCCATTTGTGTAGAAAATTTGAAAATTTCAGCTGCTCCAACATTTGGAACAGGTACATTTCTTATTGGAGTAGATGAATAATAAGCTGGTGCTTGTGATGAATATGATATCATTGATCCATAATATGGACTATAATTTAGAGCTGATGAAGGCATGATGAAATTTGGTGCAAACCCATAGTTTGGAGTGTTTTGAGATTTTGTTGGCTGGATTGTTAATTTTGAAACTGATAACTGTGGAGATGTGGATAGACAAAGGAATTATTAGTGGGATCTATTTGGCTAAAAAGAAGGATTTAATGGAGAAAAAAGAGGTTTTTTCGGTGTCCAAATCAAATGAAGCGAATATATATTTATAGAGCATAAAAAAATGAATTTTGATATAAAAATTAAAAAAAAATTAAAATCTAAAAAAATCAGTCAACTAATAAACAATCGACGTATATTGGTATGTCACACATGATTTCCACCACATATTCATTCAACATGTTTAATTAATTCAATACCAAATAATCCAAATAATATTCAACTACCTCATTAAACCTATTCAACTACTTAATCCTCATATTCAACTACCCCATTGTAAATAACCTTAATTCAACACCAAATAATCAACACCATATTCAACTACCTCATTAAACCTATTCAAAATCCTCAATTCAACTACCCCAAGCCTTATGTGAAGTGTTTATTATTCTGTACCAGTAATTTGTCCCAGGTCGAATAATTTAATTTCTTCTTCAATGACCAATTTGCAAGGGGCAATTCGTGAGAGGATAAGAAGAATAAGAGCAGCAATTTTTCCGTCGCTTCCTCGAGAAAGTTCTTCCTCTTCAAGCATTCATTCTCATTGAACAATCGCCGTTGCGCACAAATTGGAGCAACCACTTACTGATTACTTCTGGAAAAATCCGCTGCATATGCTCTTAATACATACGAAAAAGTTGATGATTAAGCACCTTCTACAATGTAGGTGGTGGTGAATGGGTGAAGAGACACACAAATTAAGCTTATATAGCACCCCTCTCACACGAAAATCAAAAATTTCCTATAAGATGATCATGTTACTCTAGGACACGAGAAATGTAGGTACGTAACACATTTGCATAACCTTGCATCTTCATCAGCCTGCAAGAATAATTTCAAATCTTCACTTTGCTGCAGCTCATGGTGTGCAGCTACGCGGTTAACAAATAGATCTAGGCCCGAAGCCTCATTTCAATGAATTCAGCGCTGAAGCGGAATTTCAATTGAAATAAAGACATTATTATACCAAACTTAAACCCAGTCGGTCTTCATAATCCCATATATCAGAAATACATAAACAATTTTCCAACAGAAATAAAACTTGCTGACAGAATATCAGACAGTCAGAGGAGCTTCTACAATGCCTATTAGATCTACAAAATTACCAGGTACCAGTGCAGTGGCACAATTAAACACTCTACTGAGTTTCGTTCTAGTATAACTTAAACAAACTATAATATAAAATATAAATCCAGGCATCACATTTATGAGAAGGATAATATAATATTCTGATAGAGCAATAAATCAAAAAGTATACAACGAGACAAATATCTTTATCCATTTTGAGAACTCGACTGAAACTAATAAACATCTGTCCACAAATAGTTGTCACGAAGATGGTTCAGATCACGTTTTGACATATTATTTACAAATATTAAATCATATTATAATTTAGTATCATTATGTTCATATCGAAAAGCACTTCAATATTATTATTTTTCCAATTTTTTTGTCTGTTTAAATTTAAAATTATTAAAGGTCTAACTTGAGTGCACATCCACCAAAGAGGTATATAAATGTGGAAAGAAAATATAAGTTTTGGCCACATTATAGACACACAAAAAATACTTCTTAACTACCAAATCAAAACTAAATAAATGCACAAAATACTACTCAGAGAAACTAGAGAAGTTATCATGGGTCCTTACCTAGAGCACTTTTCTCAGGAAGAGGAGGAATGAATATCCCTTATACGTCTCAAAATGACAATCACGCAACCAAACAAAATCACTATAACGTCGAATTACAATCTTCTCTGGTCCTTGGTAGTCGGGAAAGTTTGTCTGCCATGTTGTCACAAGTTTAGCACATGCTCAAAGTCTCTAACAAATCATTGACCAACTTGCTTCAGAAAACTATGGTAGCACAAGCCTCAGTACCAACAAATAATTAAGAAAGAAAAATAACTATACAACGAAACCAGGAAGATGGTTCCCTAAAAATGGATAGTATTTGTAGTTAAAGCCCCAAAACTACAACATTTTTTGGAACCTACACCCCAGTTGTGCTATCAGATTGTGCACCTATTCTCACTATAAGTAAGTGTCGCTTACCATAATTGCAATGATTTAAGTAGAATCACAGAAGAGCATACAGAATAAGACAAAATAAAATAACGGTAATTAGGAACAAAACCTGGAACTACAAAAAAAGTTCACCTTAGTGATAACACGGTAGGAAACATAAGCTTGAACTCCATTCCCGAGCTTTACAGGTTCCGTGACTGAAATGGCCAAAAACGAATCCTCGGCGGAAGACGATCTAGGGCTTTGAGTTGACCCCGGCTGAGTTGTCTGCTGCTGCAAAAACCGCAAAATCAACAAATCAAATTGTTAAGACGGGAATCAGTTCCAAGTACGTGAAACAGCAGCAATCGAAATCCGGCCGACATATTACCATTGTAATCATAACTCCGATCGGCCAAATGGAAGGCAATATTACACGGGCTTGGGATAAATTAGCTTCGGAAAAAGGAGTGAAAGGAGATCGAAGTCTGAAAACGGCACCCTCAGTTTTAGGAGTTGTTTGGATAGTGACGGCCATAGGAAACGAATTTCACAAATACATCATCCACAAATTAGGTTTCACACATGTCGGGTTTGTTATTATTTTTTTTTTTTGGCAATATTAGTGTTTGTTGCATTTCGAAACAGATCGGCAATAGTGTTTCCTATAAGGAACGGGACATTCATGAAACCTAATTTACGAACCACTAATAAAAAACGAGACATTCATAAAACCTAATTTACGAACCATATATCTGTGAAATTGATTTTCCTATACATGGCAAATCTAAATTTTTTTTTCCGGCTATAGGTCCAGCGACTTTTGCTTCGTAGAGATGATCACTGTGAATAGAATGTCCACTTGGAGAAGACGATAATGACACGAGGAACTAATCGACTACATAACGCATTGGTCTTTTTTTTTGCTAACAGCAAATTTCTACTCATATGTTTTTAGCTCAAGCCTGAATCAGGCATGAGCCTGATAAATTCAGCTCTGTAGGTTGAACTGAGACCGAAATCGAATACAAAAGATCAACGGAATTCATGACCTGATGAGGACTGACAGTTAAAATAAAGGAGCAACTGAAGTTTGAACGCTCATAGAGAGAAGTTGAGTCGGCGGCCTTGATATGGATAGCACAATATGGCCAAGAAGCAAGGAAATCAATCTTTTACTGATGAACGCAGTATCTTCACGTCGTGGACTGGCCTGAATAGAACAGTTGTGTGAGATATTTATATTGTTTTCATTGAAAGTATTGACATAATTTAGGGGAATTGATAAAGTTCCTTACAAACACAATGGTGCGAGAAATTGGGAATTAAAGAGCTTTCTTTACCTATCAGTATTGTCAGTTTGGACGCTACCAAGCCTTTTGATGATTTCCATCCCCTTGCAAACTCTTCCAAATATTGTATGCTTTCCTGCAAAGGACCAAAAGAGCAAATGTAAGTAAGAAAGCGGCAATGAAGTACTGAGTAAATTCACATAGCTTGATGTGAACACCTAATAAAAAAAAAGAGAAAGTAACAGAGATACAACACATTCAGAGCTTCTACTACAATGATACTCAACGAAATTCCAATTTATTTGAAGAGCGATTCACTGAACCAGAAATGAATCTAAAAGCTATGCGTCGTAATCACCGAAAGCAGCAACCTTTGAACAAACTGATCAAACATGACACTGTTCAATCTTCATCATTGTTATCTTATTAAAGTTCATGATCAACACATGCCCAGCCCTTTTTGCCTGACTCTGAACTAACTGCAGAAACTATACATAATAAATCAAATAAGAAGGCATATATTCTGAATACCATCAAGCGAAGGAGCTGGTGCCAGGGTGATGAAGAACTGACTTCCGTTTGTGTTGGGCCCAGCATTGGCCATGGATAAAATACCAGCACCAGTATGCTTCAATTCTGGTTTTATCTCATCTTCAAACTTAGACCTGAGGAAACGAAACATGATAACTCATGATAAATCCTTTCAGTTTCAAGGAGGAGACATGTATAATATTTTACTCTTGTTCAGCCATAGGGGTCCTTTTACTCCTCAAACTACTATCCCACAACCTCCCTGTTCTTATTACCCTCTTCCAAAACAACTGTGATTATTCTACCCCCTCAATAGTACTTTCTAACTGAATCACTTCTAACAAAAATAGCATACAATGACAGCAGTAAACGCAAAATATATCTGATACATATATGTGGTGTTCAACCTAATTGTATAACGTTTATCACAATCAGACAAATAAAAAGTATCGCCATGCATGCTACCTGGAGATGTTACTTCGACTAATACAAATCATAAGATATACCTCAAATCAAAGTCATATAAGGGATAGTACAACCATGCGAATGAACAAAAACAGAAGAATTAAGAAGTGAACAACAGACAAGACCGTAACAAAAAAGAAACACTTGGCGACAAACTCAACTAATGGTACTCTATTTCTACCACAAGACTTTCTTCCAAAAGGACATGATCATACCCATAAATTGATTCTCCACCTCTCCCCGTACCAGTTGGATCTCCGCCTTGTACTATAAAATCCTACAAAAAGAATACAAAAAATCTCATCTTAGTGCGTTCAAATGTTTAAGATGCTTCCTAAACACGCGCATTCATTCAATCTCTCACCACAGCTGGATACTACGATAACCTAACTTTCCTTTCAAATTATAAAAAAATGGTGTGTTTGGTTTGAGTGAAATGATGGGAAAAAGAAAATGTGAATGAAATTAATTAGAATGATTTGTTTGTTTAACTTGAAAAGTTCTGAGCAAAAAAATAAGATGGAAAATAAGACGGAAAGTTTGTTTAAATCTCTATCGAATTGGCAAATCAATTAAGCAAACAGACCACCCATCGAAAGTGTCGCAAGAGTGTGGATGATTACCAAAGTTCTCGTTCAACGATTCAGACTTTCCAATTTATTTCCTTAAACATACTACTCTATATTCCATGAAAAACAAACAACAGGACTACAAAATGGATTCCATGTTTAATTTGATAGTTTTCCTTTCTTCATCATTTTCCTCAAACCAAACAAGCCCTAATTACCTTAATAATCCTATGAAACTTCACATTGTCATAGTAACCTCTGCGCGCCAGTTCCAAGAAGTTCCTACAAGTTCTCGGAGAGTGCTTGTAGTACAGCTGCACCACAAAAAAAAAAAAATCTTACATCAGATTCTAACACAATAACCGCAACGAGAAACAACAACTAAACCTCAAACACACTATATCATTCCCTACGCCTATAAGTAAATCGCTATAAGTAAACAGAGTACAAGATGACAGAGACTCAACCTCGACGGTAAATGCGCCCATGGACGTTTCCAGCGTCACCTCCGGCGCCTCTCCGTCCGAAGTTCCCCACATTTTCAACAGAGCTAAGTAAAGCGAAAGACGACGACGAATGAGGAGTGACGAAGACGAAGCCTGCTCTTGACGCATATCGAATTTGGGCTGGTTCGAAATCATTCGGCCCATATTAAAACTGGCTTTTCGGCCCAATTAATAAAGTGAGTTTTTTGTCGCGTCAAACATTTCATTAAAAATTAAGTGTTTAACTAAACAAATTACGTTCAGTTAAATTAATTTTCAGTACCTGACGATGAATTTTCGCTCAAATTGATTCTATATTCCACAGAATCCAGGCATGAGAATGTGGCAACTTCATATCTCAACCAAAACACAGACTTACAAAACTCTGTATTGCAGACATACAGGCTAAGCAGTTTTCATGCTTCAACTTGAACACACAATGTAGACCAAAAACACAAGGATGAAAATTTGCTTCCAGCACGGACAAAATGGAAAAACAAAGCTGAATTACTTTCTGCCGATAAATAAACATCAGACAGGTTCACCAGAAAAAATGCTGTACATGAGCTATATACTACTGCCACTCGGTAGCAATGTATTACCTGGGTTTACCGTAGGCTCCCTTAGTACTTGAAGAGCTAAAGCTAGAGCCACCGGTAGCAGAAACAATTACACTGATCAGAAAAAGTCATCCCTTATGTTTTCGTAAGTCACATGTACTGGTATAACTGTTTTGACCTTGATCTGTAAATTTCTCTGCTATAGGGCAATAGCAAAAATATCTACATTGGCAGCTGGATCATTTGTTTCTTTGACTCTAGTTTCTGAGCTTACCGTATCAGCTTCTTGGATTTTTCTGTTTTCTCTCAGACCATTTATAAGCTCAGTGCAGACAGAAGCGCTGAGTGGGAAGCCTTTATCAAACATCTCTCTATACCACTTGTATGCCCCGTCAAAATCATGTATCTTGCAGTGTCCCTGGATTAGCATAATGTACGTCTCCGGCTTGATAGCTATATCTTTGGCATTCATTTCATTCACTAGATGCTCTACTTCTAGCAACTTACCATCCTTCAGGAGTCCTAAAACCAAGCCATTATAAGATTCTATATCAGGAGATATCCCCTGCTCTGCCATTCTCCGGTACATATCAAAGACTTTTTGAGTATCTCCATTTACAACATAACCGTGTATTATGGCATTATACACGCACCGATCAGGAACTAAATTTAAATCTAACATTTCTTGATATAGTCTATCCACCGTAGTCACTCCTTCTTTGCTAACACAATTTATCAATGGGTGAAATGTTCTCAACGTTGGCCTGATGCCTAATCTTTTAACGTTTTCATACTGCTCAAGACACTTTCGAGAATTTCCTGCGGCAGAATATCCAGAGATTAATGTGTTAAAAGTGATGACATCTGGTTCTATGCCTTTGCTCGTAATATGTGCCACTAAATCTTCAGCTTCTAACATCCTGCCCATTTTGCACAGCCCATCTATGAGAGCATTGTGTGTTACAAGGTTTGGAGCTACGCCAGCCTTAACCATCTCGTCAAGAAACCTGTATGCTTCTTTCAGGTTTCCAGCTTTGCAGTGGCCATCAATGAGCATGTTGTATATCCTAGCATTTGGTGCTACTCCTCTATCTCTCATGTCCTTCAACATTACTTCAGCTTCAAGAAGCTTATTGTTCTTGCATAAACAATTTATTAGAGAACCGTAGCTCACCACATTCGGTCTTAAACCACTCTGTTCCATTTCTCCAAGAATGTCAAAACACTTCCCAAAATTTCCCTCCCGTCCATAACCGTCTATGAGAATGTTATACGTACCCACACCTGGGTTAACTCCCTTTATTTTCATCTTCGCACACCACTCCTCTGCTTCATCCATATTTTTTATTTCACAGAACATTCTAATCACAGAGTTGAAAGTGGCACTATCTGGCCTAAAACCAAGAATTTCCATCCTTTCAAGAAACGAAACTGCTTGATCCACAGCACGGCTACGACAATGTCCATTTACTATTGTGTTACAAATCACTTGATTCATAACAAGTCCATTCTGCAACAATTTCCCTAAAATCTCCTCAACCTTATCCATCTCTCCTTCTTTGCACAGCCCGCTCAACAAAATCCCAACTGTGTACTTATCAATCATCATGCCCTTCCTAGCAGCTTCATCATAAGTCGCCAATAACCCATCTGAATCACCATTCCTTGCATGCCCGTCGAGAAGAATACTATAACTAAACCCATCCGGAACAAATCCAGAGGCTTCCATTTCCTGAACAAGCAACTTTGCCTCCTTCAACCTGCGAGCCCGGCAATATCCACTCAAAACCGAGTTAAACGTGACCAGATTAGGCTCCACTTTATACTCCTTCATCCGTTCCCGAATCGCAATCCCCTTTTCCAAGCACCCATCTTTGCAATACCCATCTATCAAAGTGTTCAACGTAACAATGTTAGGTATAAGCCTGTCCTTCTTAGTCATTTCATCAAACAGCTTTCCTGCATCATCCAATTTCCTCTCCTTACACAACCCAGAAATCAACACATTATACACAAACACACTCCTCTCCACTCCCCCACTCTTCATGCGCTCCAGCAGCTCCAACGCTCCATCAACATTCCCCAGCTTCACCGCCGCCTGAATAGCCTTCCCGTATGTAAACTTATCAAGCCTACCCTGACTCTGCACAAGCTCCTCAAACAGCTCCAAAACCCTCTCATACTGACCAGACTTGACCAACGCCTCCAGAAACAGATTCAGAGACATCAAAGACGGTAAATGGCCTTCTTTTCTAGCTAAACGGTATACCTCAAACCCTTGCTGCACCATCCTGGCCTCCGCGCAGGCCGACAGCAGGAAGCTGGAAAATTCGAGTCTTGACTTTGCATCGTAGGAAACGAGAAAGAATTCGTTAAAAATATCAGCAGGTGGGTTGGAACTGAGAAGCGATTTGACAGCGGCTCGCGCAGCGTCGGTGCGACCTAGGTGGATCAAGGAGCGGAGATTCTGAACACGCGCCTTGGTTTGAGTTCGAGATGGATCGGAAGAAGTGGAGAGGAGGCGCTTGGAGGTGGGTTTAGGGTTTGGCTGGGGTTTACAGAGGAGGGCCGCGGAAGCAGTGAGCGTGCGGAGAAGACTGCCGTCGCGTTTCACCATTCTCGTCGATCGTCGCGTCGTGTTCGTGCCTGCTTTTGTCATATGATGTTGTCCTACTCGGACTCGGTTTCGACGACACCGTTTGATTCAAAACGGCGTGTTTTATATAGAGACGTCGTGAAGGGTTGATTGTTAGAAGTTAGAACTAGGAGAGTCTAAAGCTGTGATTGTTTAAATCCCAAAAATGGCGGCTCTCCGGAGGATGAGTCGAACAAAGCTGCCTCTGCTCTCGCATATTCATCTTCGACCGACGCTGCTCACGTCTTGTAGAGGCGCCGTCTCCAAGCTTTTTGTCGGAGGTGACTTCTCTCGAGTTTCGCATGTTTGTTCGGGGTTTTATCAGTTTTTAGGGTTTTTATTGATCTTGTATGAGCAAGTCTTGGGAATAGGGATTTCATTTTTTTCCAAGGTTTTTCAATCGTTTCTGGTATGAATTTGCATATGTTTACAGCGGAGAACAACTTAATGGAATGTTCTTCAGAATCATGATTCTGGCTCTTTCATATTAGGTTTGTTTGTAAATTGCCGGAAAAAATATTTAGTTTGAACTGTTGACCCGTATGTAGTTATGGAGTAGATACTTTATTTATGAGATCATTGCTGAAGAAGTTTAAGGTCAAGGAGCGGGTGGAAATCGAAATGATGTGATGAAACCACTTTGTAGCAAACTGTGTAGTGTGCTTAGCGGCCCTTTTTTACCATGGGCTGAAATGATGTGTCAAGACATTTTTTTGAAGTGCGAGATGTGGCCACTGAGATTCTAAAGTTCAAGGAGATGCTCAGTAAAATGACCTGGACGATGTATCTTTTATTTTATAATGACATAAACTCTCAGAATATACCGGTATTTTGAATAAGCAAAACAATGGTTACTTCTTTATGTCTTTTGATTCTTCAATGACGCCGCAACTTATCTAAATGGGGCTAGGTTTCTGGACATCTAAAATACTTGTAATGCAGGGCTCTCTGTGTACACAACTGAAATTGGATTGACTGAGGCATTCTCTCAATGTGGTCAAGTTGTCGAAGGTACCTCTAGATATGTTATGTGCATACAAGATGTCAATTCCTACCTAAGTGATATACTGAGGGATTTGTTTGATTCTCTTTGTCAGCCAAGATTGTAATGGATAAAGTTACAGGCAAATCGAAAAACTTTGGATTTGTGACGTTTGCGTCAAGTGAGGAGGCAGAAAAGGCATTGACGGAAATGAATGAAAAGGCAAATGATGCCAATCTCTTCCTTTCTCCACCAACTATAGCCTAGCAGATAAATTTTAACTCTTTAAAAATACTTGCAGGAACTTAATGGGCGCACTATATACATTGACTACGCAAAGCCCAGAACTGAATTCGGTAACACGGGAATACCAATAGCAAGAGGACCCCCATAAGCGAAATTTAGCATCTTGCTCATATCCACCTCCATTGCTACCATCCAAAGAGCATATGTGATTGTGAAACTCTTGACAGCCGTTGAATGCTATTGCATAGGGTTTTTGAATATCGCTAGAAGGATTATTTGTGTTTTAAAATATTGATGAATTATGTAGCCTGAAAAATCCTGTATGCAGCTGCCAAGTTAGATCTCTTTAAATTTCATAAATTGAAAGAATTATATAAGTGAGCAACTTAGCAAAGTGAGGCTGTTAAGGAATATGGATGACAGACCTTAACATAAGCCCTAGAAGTATTCGATATTGAAAAGATGCAATAGTTTATCTAGCGATGTAGTTTTTACTGCTAATTGTCCCTTGGTTCCTAATCTTTTATACTATTGGTTTGTACAGAAGTTCGTTCCATGTGTTAGGTAATCCAAGAAAACACCAGAGACTGCAATCTTACGGTGCAGGCTGTCTTACGGTGCAGGCTGTGGCGTACCAGGCTCACGACCCTTGAAAGGGAAACTCTGAATTTATTGCTGCCTTTCTGTCGATTCATGGATCTTTTCCTGAGCCATGAGTATCTGATCATAGTCCTGCAACTGTGGAGTTGATGAGTGCTGGAAAGCATTATTCGAAGTTCAGAGAAATCTTCAGCTGGCGACCGACAACTCTACTTTACAGCAGGAGGCTCAGCTGGGGTTGGAGCTAAAAAAGCCTCTGATATATCAGTTAATTTTTAATTGCCAGTGAGCAAGGATCAGCTGGGTGAAGGAAGGGACATCAGCATCAGATGCATACAAACTCAAGATGACTGCTTCTCTTTTCATAAATTTGATATTATGGAGGGGTTTGTGGATTTCTTCAGTGGCCTGTTCAACTGAAATATTCTTTCTTCCTCTTTTGATGCCTCTCGGTTTGAGAGGGGCAGTAATGTTTTAGAGAGTCTGTGTGACCGTTACCAGTACCAGGGCCATAATCTTCAACGAAGTGCCTAAAATAGTCAGGACCTCCCAACTCCAAGGCTGCTGGTCCAGACGGTTATAGCGCAGAGTTTTTCAAAGCTTCATGGGCAGTTTGATGGTAAGGAATTTTTTAATTGCATAAGAAGCTTTTTCAGAGATGGTAAGATGCCTACTGGCCAAATGTGAGTAATACCTCTGAGCCAAAAGATTTTAGACCTATTAGATTTAGCTGTTGCAATGTTTTGTACAAAATTGTTTCTTCTTGCTAATAGGTTGAAACCTGTTTTGTGATACTTGGTTGATCGCTCTCAATCGGCCTTTATTCAAGGGAGGAGTATTGCGCACAGTATCAGTCTTGTGCTGGAGCTTCTGTGTCATTACAAAAGGCAAACATTAGAAAGAAGTGCACGGTTAAAATCGATATTAGTAAAGCCTATGATGCAGTTGATTGGAGCTTTTTGAGGAGTATTATGAAGTTGTTAGGGTTTCCTTCAGTTTTTATTTGGGTGTTGGCCTGTTTCTTCAGTTCTTAATGACAGTGAGTTAATGGATTATTTTAAGAGCAGTAGGGGCATAGGAATCCTATCTCCCCTATGTATTTGCTCTTGTTACGGAGGTGTTGACAAGAAGACTTCCGAGATTGAAAGATTTTGAGAGCTTTGGATTAAATTCCATGTGTGGCAAAAATGAATTAACCCATTTGCAGATGATGTTATTACTTGTTATCTTCTCCAAAGGTAATGTTCCATTATCAGCTCTGGGTGATCTTTTTCTCTTGGTCCGCATTAAAGGTTATTGAAGACAAGTCCGATATTTTTTTTTTTGGAGGCACTAGTGAAGTGGAAAGCTTCCTTTTGTGGGATTATAGAGAGGATGATGTGTAAGATCACATTTCGGGGTTTGAATATCTCTTTTATGCTGGCAGGATGGTCCGTATCAAGCATGCGTATCAGCTCATGTTGGATCAGATTTCCCAAGTGTGGAGGATGCTGAGGCGGAAGACTAGGCAAAGAAGAGATGGACTGATATACAGAGCTGCTTAGAGAGGCAAACATTGGACAGAATTAGTTGCGGCCTGACCATTATGCTTGAAAGGCCAAGCTGGATACTTTACTGCTGCCTATGATCACATTTACGCCTCATGTAGTTTACTTCTTGAGGCCTTGCTTGCATCAGAAATGGGATATTTGTGACACAAAAATGAATGAATGCAGACGGGCGGATGGACTTCTTTAGGAATTTCAGTTGTTAGGAGCTTGAAGAAGAAGTTACTACAGCTGGGCATTAGAATGCAAGCTGAAGATGAGCTGTATAACTTTTTGGACGAAGAGGTTCCTTGAGATTTTTGTTATTTTCATCAGATGCTTCGCACTGGCAAAACTTGATCTCGCTATCTCAAGGCCGAATAACAATATTGACATAACTTCCGGTCTGCATTTGCATGAAAATAGTGGGTTTCTGATTAAGCTCACAAGCCTGAATGGTCCCAAACTCATAATTCTGAGTTGTCTGCATAGTGAGCATCTGCAGTGTTATCTTATTCTGCTTCTGGCAACTTTGAAATCCATTGTTACCTTTGGACCTAACAGGAAAGATACCAATGAAGGAAATAAGAATCATTTTTAGCCAAGCAATTTGGCCTCGCATGAAAAAAGTGATACCCGAGCATAAGATGATTAACCATGGCCCGACTCGTTGTCCTATTATATTGATGCCACAAAACCTGTGCAGGCTAAGTACTAAGATGTATATTTCAAGACTCTCAGCAAATGGATTTGTCGGCACTCTGCAGCTAGCTGGCTACACATGTGTTGTTCTCTAACCCACTTGGCTCTGAGTTCAAGGCCTTATAAAATTACCCTTTCAGCAAGAGTACCATGCAGATATTCTCGTACCATACAAATCTTCAAGCTTCCATGGCAAGTGCATCAGCCCTCTCTGGATTTGTTAGAAGGTATATATGATCACTTACTTCTCTGTCTTTGATCCCATTTATCTTCTGGAACAATGATTGAGAAAATTGAACCAAGTTATTGCCGCCCGCAGCTTCATGTTTCAACTATTTGATGCAGGCTAGAAGGAAAGGTGGCACTGATTACTGGTGGAGCCAGCGGAATCGGTGCATGCACTGCCAAACTCTTTGCCCGACATGGAGCCAAAGTTGTCGTAGCTGATGTTCGAGAAGAACTTGGTGCTTCAGTCTGTGAAGCCATAGGTTCCAACTCTTCGTTCGTTCATTGTGACGTCACTGACGAAACACAAGTGAAAAATGCTGTAGACAAGGCAGTGGCAACCTTTGGAAAGCTTGATATAATGTTCAACAATGCAGGCATAAGTGACCCCAACCGGGCTAGGATAATTGATAATGAGAAAGCTGATTTCGAAAGAGTTCTGAGTGTCAACGTCACAGGGGTTTTCCTGGGAATAAAGCATGCAGCCTCTGTAATGATCCCTGCTCGTTCCGGTAGCATCATATCAACCGCAAGTGTTAGCTCCTGCTTAGGCGGTATAATGTCACATGCCTACTGCGCATCAAAGCACGCTGTGCTAGGCCTGACCAAGAATGCTGCAGTTGAGCTTGGACAATTCGGTATCAGAGTCAATTGTTTGTCACCCTATGCTTTAGTGACATCTCTAACCACCAAATTCGTGGGACTCGAAGCTGACCAGCTTGAGGCGGCTATGGAATCAGTGGGGAACCTGAAAGGTACTCAGCTCAGACCGGACGATGTTGCCAATGCTGCGCTGTATTTAGCAAGCAACGAGGCCCGGTATGTGAGCGGACATAATCTTTTGATTGATGGAGGCTTCAGCATTGTTAACCCAACAATCAAATTGTTCCAGTATCCAGAGTCCTAAGATGGTGTTCCTATTACAGACAGATCTCATGCGTCTGGAGTAGGACAAATTGAAGATGTCATTGCATGTTTAATAAGAATGGCTTCAGTCCTATTGGCAAGCCCTTTCTTCTAATGAATGAATCCTTTGAAATTACAAGCGCTTCTGGTCACAAGTTACAGTAAGTTGCTAGAACAATTTCTAAGTAACTTTACTAAATTTTTTTGATTTTATCAAATCTGATTAACTCACAAGCTGTGATTACTCAGTTCAGCAATTGCCTACAGAACTTCACTCGGTCCTCAAGATTTTACTATTTCAGTTCAAGTACAAAGGCTTTCAAAACTCAGTCAATGCTAGTTTAATCTCTACTTCTAACCTAGTCGAAAATATAGGTTTAATCTGATCACACAGACTAGCCACACAATTTGATCCTACAGACTTACACACATTGTCTACACACTCCAGTAATAGATAGTTACAGTTCACAGACTAAGGCCATGTTCTTTTGTACTTATAAAGTAATTATTTCAATACATATAAATAAATATAAATAAAGTTCAGTACATATAAATAAATATAAGTAAAGTAATAAGTTTAAATACAAAATATAAGTACAAAAGAACACATAAGGCCATGTTCTTTTGTACTTATTTCAGTACATATAAGTAAAGTTCAATACATATAAGTAAATATAAATAAATATAAGTACATATAAGTATATATAAATAAATATAAGTAAAGTAATAAGTTTAAGTACAAAATATAAGTACAAAAGAACACACCCTAAGTTTATTCTAAAAAAAATGTGTAACAAGAAGATGTTATAGCAACTTATGCTATCAAGTTGCTAAGTTGCTGTAACTTCTGTCCACGTCTTTCCACGCACTCCCTGCTGAGCAGTTGTACTTCGACTAGTTCTCCTGACTCTGGCGATGCTCCCCTTTATCAATTACTTCCTATCAATATCTAGGATTTCAGCTTTGATCTCGACAGTCCGCGACTATGCTCTAGAGCAAGTACTTGATCTTTCAACGAGACTAGGCTCTAGTTGAAGTTCTTAGATCAAGCTTAGATCAGACTTCTCCAGTCGTGATCTTCTCACAGCTCGTGCACCCACGACTCTGCGTTCTAGCCTTTTGCTGTCACTCTTTGCTTATGCATATCTCTCTATAATTCTGTGTATACGTATGTGTGTTGCACTCTCATATATAGCCGCAACACTAAACAAACATAGGAATTCTAATTCCCTTACAATTCACAGATCTTTCCAATCAACATTGCACATTGGATCTTCTCCTAGATTCTTGTAAGTTGTTGCAGATTGATTCCTAAAACTAATTTGGAACATTATCTTCTTCAATCGATTTAGATCACTTGATGAAGACTTCTGATCAACTATGATCGACTTGAAGGACTCCCTAACTCGTTGCGACGCCTTCAGCAACCCTCCGGACGCTGTCCGTGATGCTCCATGTTGAACGGCTACTTTGCTCTACCAGTCTCTATGGTATGATATAGGTATAACAACTTCTCGTGGTCGGTTGACAGCTTTTGTTGCAACTGGTTGCTATAACATCTTCTTATGGTTTGTTTTGTCAATTTCAGAAACTTGCACCAGCTTCTATTGTCACGGGATGCTATAGCAACTTATTGCGCTTATTTTATTTTGTCAAGAATACCATTACCTTAACATGTTTTTTTTAAAAACTCGATACATAAAAAGCGAAAGATCATATCATCTCAACATATAAGTACCTTCTGTACATACTGGATGTATCGGCCTTATATAGACCCGAGTAACTTCATAAAACAACAACGCAGGAAAGCATACAAAAGCAGTCGAAGACGTACCAAGCGGCACAACAGCAGCATAGACATAAAAGCTTCCACAACCCAAAGTCCCAAGCTTAATCACCTCATTGACCAACGCCGGTGGCGTTCCGGGGAATCTCAAATTTTATAAAAAATTTATTTTTTAATTATTTTTTAATAAAACATTATTAAATTCGTATTTTTTTTTTATGTGATCCCTAGTTCGAGTGTGTGGATCCGTCATTCACCAACGCCATCATCAAACAAACACACCCGCACACCGATCCAGGCCCGAAATCAAAATATTGATTTAAATGACATTTTGGGAATAAAATTTTGAAATCTTGATGCTCAAATTTGTTCCAGAAAATAAAACAGTTGTTCAATTGATTTACAAGGTGGGAGGATATATAAAAACAAACGCTGGAGGGATACAGAAGTGATGGCAACAAGGATAGTTACATTACATGATAAAGTCTGTATTACTCAAAGAGAATCCTCTAGCTGAAGATGTTTAGCTTTTACGCGGAGAAGAGAGCTCTGTTGAGGTCCCTCTTGGCGGCATAACTGTGTCTGTTCTTGGATTTGAAATTGCTAAAACTGATGAGTCATCTTTTGAACTGTGCCGGTGGTTCTTGCTGCGGCTATCCGAGCATAGGTAATTAGCCAGGACTCGTTTAGCTAGATTACTATGACGAGGTAGTTTGTTGAGGAAGGGAACAATTTCTGACCTGGAGGGGGATCTTGTAAGAGGCCCGGAGTAAGGAATTGAAGTGGTATGGTGAGGTGGGGTCATTATGGTGGAGGCTAATGAGAACTTGCCTGGCCGATTATTAGCCAGCGTGTCCATGGACTGCAGATCATCGATTCGGGCAACCATGTTATATGCCAGGCTCTCCAGGACTCTTGAGTAACTCTCCAAGATGGACTTTCCTATATCCTGCCAAGGTACAAAAAACAGATTTGAGAAATCATAGTCCAGAGAAAGTCATGAAAATAGATTATTAGGATTTTATGAAGAAACCTTGTTACATTGGATCTTGGTGGCTTCTAAGGTTGTCTGGGGCAAATGATGAAATTGATGTTTCAGTGCCAGCAACAGATCCTCAGCCCTACCAGAAAACAACTCCTTCCTCTCTGCTTCAGCCGATGAAGATTTTCCTTGAACGAGGGAAGACTGACTCCTCTTACGCCATAAGTTGATCGCAGCTTCCAAACGGTTTACCAGCTCTGAAACAACATGATCAGCTGACAAATCCAGACAATCGAATACGCTTTCTACTGAGAAATGATCAGAGGCCAGGAATCTGTATAATTGATCTCCCAAGCAGGCTTTCCCAGTCTGCAAAATTAAAAATTATCAGTTTATGGACTGCCCAGCATTTTTCATTTCAGCTGGTGATAGCTCAAAAAACATCTATAGAATTCTCTAACCTTTGGAAGAGTTTCGAGGTACGAGTCAGGAACCTCCATTTCAGATATTGTATCTGTATTTATCGACAAGGCCGCCTTCAGTATTTGAACAGCACATTCACGTTTTTGTAGCAACTGCCTCTTTGAATCTATAGAAAGGCCAGCTTCAGGAATCTGAGGTACCGGCAACCACCATTTTTCTTTTTGCCTCTCTAAAATTTTTACTGAACCGTCAGCATCTACATCTACTTTCCCTTGATCAATATACCAGAACTCTGCGTCGCTGAATCCTTCAAATAGTTCCTGGGACAAATACGAAAAACGAGAACCTTTTTACTCTTACAAAATTTACCAAGAAATATAAGCTAAATAAAAATGACAGCCACGATTTTTCTTACGATCAGCATGCTGTCTAGTTTTCTCAGGGCTGGGAGATTGATGAACAAATCTGATCTCTGTTTGCAAGTCATAATCTGATACCAAACCCAATATAGGATATCTCAGTTTCTGCAAGCAACAGCATGTATCCCAAACACAACATTATGAAGACAATATCATTTACTTGACAAAGATTTATAGTGGTCACTGTTTACTGTAACATACTCTTCCAGTACTTGCAAACTTAAATCGGCATTCAGTGGATTCTATCAAAACATTTGTATCTCTTTGTGCTAAAAACACACCTTATCAGTAACATGAAAGAAAAGAAAAGTCCCTGCAAGACAGCTACAACAAAAATTAGGTTTTAACAATGTACCTCCAGTTTAGTTCCGTCAGGAAACGTTTTGTAGGAGGGTGTCATTTCAACGATATGATCAGTAACGGAAAGAAACCAATCCATCTCCCTCCTCCACATTTCCTTCTTTTCCATTGGCAGGGCCTCCAGTCTCCCAAGTTCCCCGAAAATACTGGCTGCAAGAGACATGTCAGAAAAAAAGAGATACTAAATCGAAGCTCCTTGACCCATCATGTGTTGATGCTTCTTCATAAGACTATGATTTAAAGTGTTAGCTATGTAATTTTTACCATATAGATTGGTGATGCCATTAGAGATTGCTAGAGATGTGGAAACCCCTTTGCCAGATCCTGACATGTCTTCTCCGAGCAGCAATCTGGAGAACCGCTCTTTCATCATTTCAGTTTCTGCATAGCGCAAAGCCAATTCAACAAAAGTACAGTGAAGATTCTCAATTCCAGCTAATTCATTAACCAACACTGACCTGAGATTCCACTTTGAGCCACACAAAGCGGCGACCAAGCCTCCTTACCTGATCCTCCGCTTTGTTGAACCTGACGAGGCGGCGACCAAGCCTCTCCATCCTCCGACTGAACTGAGCCGCTGAAGCTGCTCGACCTGCCACCACCTGACTCCACACTCGACACGCTGAAATTACTCGATGAATCGCACCTTTGAGCCATCAATTTCGCCTCATTCATCCTCACCGCTAACCTCGACTTCAGCCGCATCCCCCATTTCACAAACCCTAAATAGCATCCAAGGATTCGACACTCTTACAGAAAGTAACCAAGGGAGATACGAGCGAGGCGATTTGGCAAGCTAAAGGAGAAGAAAATCAGTAGATGATTTTGGTGCGTTGGAATCGAATTTGAGATGGATTTTCTGGATATCGATCTTATCGAGTCTGAGGCTGCGAGGAGCTCTTCACATTACTTCTGAGTTTGAAAATTCGAAGAACAGCATCGACACGTACCTTTTTTGTAGTACTATGTCTATAAGTGTGCATGTGAGTGACGTGACGCATACGTTGTATATAAAATATTACAAGATACGGTTAACGTTGACCGAATTGACTCGGTCAAATCAAAACAGTCAAAATATAAATACTGCTTTTAGATCAATCAAAATCTGAGGAAAGAAATCGCGAAGGCAGTAAGTTTGAGAGAAACAATAAAATTTTAATGAGGAATCAATGATTTTTGCGTGTATAACAATGAAAATAAGAAATAAATGGAAATAAATATTTATTTCTCAATTTTTGCCTTTTCCCTAAAAATTGACTTCCCGTAATTGTTTTTTTCGGTATATTTTTTCGTTGGGCCTCTAAGGCCCATAAAGTTTTAATGTGCGGTCTTTCAAGCCCATCAAAATATCTGACATGAAATTGGACTGAAATTCTTAAAATTAAATCCTCCAAGTTACACTTTATTCAATATCGGCTCCAGTAAATTCGAATCTGACTTCAGATTTTGCGCTCGCTTCGGTAAGATTAGAGTTTTTGGATTAAATTGAGATTAATTTTTGCTTAACTTTTGTTTATTTCAACCCAACTTTTCGTATGATAACAAAATCATAGGGAGTTGACTGTAGTTGACTAATAGAGAAAGGGGCAATGTAGAATTTCTAACAAGTTTATGAGATTCAACGACGATTTCAACGCGAGAAAGCTCAAGAACTGGGGACTCGAAATCTCTTCATCTTCTTCGTTTTCGCCAGATAATTCGATCACCTATCGGTTCAGTCTTCTACGTACGAAGCGGAAACGACCAAGAGGTCTGCATCTCAACCGATACTTTCTGCGCGTTTCCGATTTCTGTTACTTAAACGAAAACAATGAAGCGTTTGGTTTTTGGTATCTGTTCGAATTTCGAGTCTAATTCTGCCGACGATGCGATCGCTGCCATTTTGTTTTTTTTTTAATAGATTTTTGGAATTTGTTTATTGTTACGCTCTTTTGTTTGGTTTTTGTTTGGAGAAGATGTGATGTTGACAGAGAAGTTCGATGCGTTTGCATAAAATATTGTATTGGAGATTTAGGTTTAATGGAATTGATAAGAGTGTTGTATGAACGATCTCATTTAAAGAATATTGATGACTGAGTTGGATAAAATGGGTGGACAAGTTAAGTTTCTATATATTAGTTTAATAAAAGTGTATAAATGGCTAGTTTCTATGGGAATTGTATATTGAATTTAAGGGAATTGTGTATCTTGTGTGAGTTAGCAAGGTTCACTTCAATTGGGAATGCTAAAATTGCGGTTTTTTTAATCAGAAAGCTGCAGAGAAAACTGCCTCTTCAATTCTCCCTTTCATGTTTGATGTGGTCAGTGGCATGTATGACAGGTTTCCACTGCATTGGATGAAATACTCACTTCTAGACAGCTGATATAGGTACAGTGTGTTGTTGGCTTTGTGTAGGGTGATGGGAAATGGGAAAATTCAAAATGTATGTTGTTATTTTTTGTTTATGCGTCGCTGCATTATCTTTTTTTCTCGATAATGAGATACCTCATTTCTCTTTATGTCTGAAAGTCAAGTCTGCAATGGTTGTAATTTTGCAGATAGTGACACAAGATTAAATGCAATACTACGAATTTGTAGTGCATATTGTCTGATAAGTTTACCACCAATGTGGTCCATGACCCTTCTGTTCGACAAAATATTCAAAACGGAAGACAAAATTGACTATGGCTCGGATATGGATCGCTCTCAGTCGTCTGACATATGTTCCTGCTCAATTACACAATCAACATCTGATGAAAATGCCTTTCATGAAACCGCTATTCCTAGCTCATGCTTCATCAATGTAAGTGGGATTCTTTTACTTCTGATAGAAAAATATTTACTAGGTAAACGGTGAGGGAATTTGATTTTGGCATTGTTAAGATTTGATCTCTCGTATAGCAGTAGACCCTCAGATTGAGGGGGCTTATTTGTATATATGGTCATCTATGAGGATATATGTATTGTTAAAGCTTGACTGATATTTTTCAATGTAGGTCCCACACTACAATCAGCAATCGTCATGGGACTGTGGGCTTGCGTGCATACTGATGGTTCTGAAAACTATTGGCGTTAGTAACTGCAACATTCAAGAGCTAAAGGATCTCTGCAACATAAACAGGTGCCTACCTACAGGCTACATACACAGATGTTTTTTGTGTCTTGACAATATATGAGTAGGATACTTTTCACAGATAAGGTTATTATACTTATATTGCCACCGTAACTTAAGCCCTTTTTTTTGCACTTAAATTTTCAGTAAATAAGTTAAGTCCTTCAGCAAATAACTTCGGTTCAAAAAAACAGGCCCTTAGTTCCAAATATACGCATGCAACAATTTATCCCTATTGTTTCTTCGAACCCAAGGAAAAGAGGCAGCTGAATGACCTTGGATGTATGTGAGTGGTGTATGTTATTTTTGCTTTTGCCGCTCAGTTCTTTTTTTTTGTGCCGGCTATTCAGCGCCAACTACTGCATGCCTGATCTCTTGTAACCCGTAAGTGTTTAAAACTTTGGGCATGGTATGATAGGGATAAATGGAGATGATTTACCCTCGATTGCATGAATATTGTCTAAACTGCTATTGCTGGAATTGTATTTTGAAATTGAGTCCCTTCTGCTAGTTTGAGTCACACATGAGGGAGTTTACTTGCGCTTCTTAGTCTTTTTAAGGGTGAACAATGACGAGCTTTCAATGTTCAGTTATTAATGCTACCTTTATGATGCTATATCTGGCAGTATTTGGACAGTGGATTTGGCATATCTACTACAGAAGTTTTCAATTAAGTTTTCTTACTTCACTGTAACAATGGGAGCAAATCCAACCTATTCAGATGAGAAGTTTTACATGGTGAGTTTATGCTCTTTTCGGAAGTGAAGGGGTTATACCCTGTCTCATATGTTTCTATTCACCGGTTGCTGCACAATTTTCAAGTTCAGTTATATTACTGGGAAGGAGTAAGAATATTTTCCTACGCATACATTTCTTCATCTAGTGTATTGCTGTGCAGATCAGGTAATGCATGTTTTTTGTACATCAGAACTCAAATTTTGAACTAAGTTCTTGATTAAATGCAGGATCAATTTTCTAATGATCTAGTTCGAGTAGATATGCTATTTCAGAATGCAAGTAAAGCTGGCATTGATATACAGGTTTCAATCTTTCATCTGCCTTCGTTATAGAAGACACCTAAAATAAAATCAGCAAACATAAAAGATTTTGGACGTTAATGATTGTTGAAAGAATGCTAGCGCCTACTATCATTGTTAGGAAATCCTAGTATCTTTCTTTTTGACGCTGTTACTCTTAAGTTTTCATGCTTTGAAAGTGTTCTTTGTACCCTTAGCGATGCATAGTAAATGAATCATTTATCATCCCATTCACAGTGCAGATCTATCAGTGAGCGGGAGATTTCTCTGTTCATTTTGTCCGGGAAATATGTTGCTGTTGCCCTGGTGGACCAGTCCAAACTGAGGTAAGTGATATGCAGTTCTTCGTCTTGTCTACATTAGTTTTAGTCTACACAAAACACGGATGTGTAAGTACTGTATATGAGAGATGAATCCTCACGTAAAGCTGGTAATTTTGGCAGTGATTCTTGGTTGAAAGATGTTTGTGTCTCCGAGTTCCTTGGCCGTGACACTGCATACACTGGTGAGAGGTTAATTTTTACTTAATCATAATATACCTGAATTATCGTTGAAATTTATGTGGATGATGAAATGAAATTGGGAAGGAGACTCATAGTACATGACTCCAGGAACTGAATGTGTTACCCTTCCTCGTCAACACTCTAAATAAAGTTTTTGTTAATGGGGTTACATAAAACTTATTGTATATAATCATATCATGATCTGGGGTGAAAGTTATAGTCGGATACATACTTTTTTACATAATGGTAATGCAACATTTCATTTTCCATCTAGCATATCGTCTGTTACACGAGAACTATCTTATTTTCACTGTTCTAATTTACCAAAAATGTTCAAGGGAAATATTCCTCGACACACTGGGTTGTGCGGTGATGTATTAATATCTGTGTGATGTTAAAAAAGGATATTGCATGTGGGATAGATGGATTGTTCGAAACCCTTGCAAATGTGGAAGGCATTACTCATGCCAATGGTTGAAGTTCTATTAGGAGATCCATGCATGCACATCAATGGCAATTTGTTGATTGATTATAAAATTACTACACTTCTGATCATCAGAGGCTTTTAATGTGGTCTATCTTGATATCTCTTCTCTTCGTTAGGTGTTATCATCCTTGGGTTTGTAGAACATGCTAAAAGGTGATGATTGAGTTTGCTATGATCATTGAGTTTGCTCATTTTCACTTTGTAGTTGGTATGTGTTTTTGTTGGTATCAAGCATAAAGTACCCTCACTAATAATGATGTGCAAGCTGGATAATGATATGCATTAACCTGAGTATTTTGCTGTAGGTCACTATATTGTTGTATGTGGATATAATACTGCAACTGATGAATTTGAAATCAGAGATCCGGCGAGCTCTAGGTATTTCCATTTCTTCCTGTTTTTGGTTTGTATTGAAGTCCCTTTTTTCATTGCAATAATAAAGTGCGATAACTAATAAACAAACACTGTTATCTGTTGCAGAAAGAGCAGACTGATCACATCCGAGTGCCTACAAGAGGCGCGCAAGTCTTTTGGTACAGACGAGGACCTTCTCCTAGTAAGCTTCTCTTGGTTACTGCTTCTGAAATCCTCCATTCTCCTATCAACCACTTTTTGGTTAAATTCTTCACAAAAACATATAAACCTGCCTCACCTTGTGCTGCTGATGCAGATTTCGTTGGTAAAAAGTGAGGATCAGGATTGCCTTGCAGTATAGAGCATCAGGCAAGGTTTCCATAATGTTTTACAGTATATAATGCAAATTACATGAAAATATCAGAACAATAATGCTAGCTGTTCGGAACCGTAAGGCCCTATTAGTTTGCATTTGAATTTTTAGTAAATAAGTTAAATTAAGTTTAGTACATTTAAAAGTTAATGGGAACATTTGAAATTGGATTCAACACAATTAGGAATCAAAAGGAGCGGTATGAAATAAAAAGTGTATAGGTTGAAAAGAATGTGACAAACAAACAATTATCGTAATGTATGATTTGACAATTTATAGAACAAAGTTCGATAATTATATAAAACAGAAATTACATGTCATCATCTCGTATGACTTATGCTCTCAGGATATGCTAGCATAATTTCAGATGCTATGAAGTTCCGCACTTGCACTTGATTCATTTATTCTTTCCGAATTACATCAAAAAAAATTAGAGTCAGTGCACCAATTCGTGTGATAAAATAGGTGTCTTCAACTTATGCATGCGAATAAATTTAAGTTCAGTACTTAAATAAATAAATTTAGTTCAAAAAAAACAGACCCAAATTCCCATACTTGAATTACTACATATGTCCTTATGGCACACTTCCATGTGTGCCTTCAATATGGCACTACAGCACCAAACTGGTGAATATAGTAAATACTAATGAGATAGACTGAATATGAGACTGTCTGTCACCATTGTTCATGGGAAATTATACGACAAAGTTTTATACTCACTTATTTATTCCAAACTTGCTTTGTTTCATTCTTCAAGTTTTTATATATGTCAACGAATCAGTTTTAGGCCACCTCGTTTCTGTGACAGGTTGAAGCTTCTTCAGCTTGTGTATAAAAGGACAGACCCTAAGAGGAGCTGCTTGAATCCATGTGTTTATCCAATCGTAACACACGACAGTGGCCATAAGCAATGATCAAATAAAGAAAAAAGGTAATGATATCTGTGCCGCCTTGGATGGATTACTACTGGCAGTGAAGTCAAAAGGCCTTTGATAAATTCGAAAGCATACTAATTATGATTGATGATGTTGCTTTGCGTGGTAATTCAGCAACTAGTCATCGATATACCAAACTGGGCATGAGATGGGCATTCCGCAACACGCCAAAGCCCAACCAGAACTAGCACTGGTCAACTAATGATGAGACATTCATTCAATCTTGGGTCAACTAATCTCTACCTACTAACACCTACCACTCCATTCATACACAAGTGAGAAAAGGGTCGAGTAGACCAGACCCTTGATGGAACTCCTATCTCAACTATTCTTTATTTCTTCCTCTCACCAATTCGAACACAAATCGCGCCACACACTAAATCAATCATCTGCTCAGCCACCCAGCACCGACAGGCGACAACCCACAACTTTCTCATTTCGAAGCTATGCAGCATCTACAAGGATTCAACCCACTTAAGCCGGTCAAAGTGAAACACAACCCCGACAGCGTGAAACGACACCGCATGCATCAAAAGCTTCCCCTCGTTTTTTCAAATCTCAAACACTCGCTCTAACGTCTCCCAACATTACATTTCCCGCCAAAAACTACATCAGATGCAAATGTTCTTCTTTCATTTTTGGCGGGAAATTATTAGGGCTTATTATGTACACTGTTTTTATAAGAACCAAGACGTCGAGTTGAATTCCCAAACCAGCAGCAGTAACGGCCGTTAAAAGTGACGGTGACGGTAACGGCTAAATGACGGTGAGCATTTAATTGACAGCTAATAAATAAAAACCGCATGTCATATAACTGACACATGTACGGCGCCAAGCACATCTTGACTTACTGCCACCGAGGAACGCTGCTGTGTTTTTTCTTTAATTTCTTTGTCGACACATTTCCAAAATAATTCCTCAATCTCCATTTTCAACGATTTATTTTCATTTAAATATATTTCAAAACCATTTTATTTCCCCAATTACTATTTCAAGGTTGTGGGCAAATTTTTATCACCCATTAGTTGTTGATTTTTATAATAATAATTTTATAATTTATGTGCCTGTTAATTATAACCCAAAACAATGTAAATGGACAGACTTTAACTAGTTAAATGTATCATATAACTTGGATTCAGTTAAGTCAAATGTCAGCATCAAACAATGTAATATTGACTTTAAAATTTACGTAATTTTATTGTAAAAAACTAAAATTAAGTATTATAAATTCAGACTTTATATAATTGTGAACAAGGTTGAGTTGAGAGTAATAAATAGTAAAAAAGGAACCAAAATGACAAGTGTTGGAGGACACCCCAACCAATCAAGTTTATCCTCTTATTTAAAAACCGTTGAATCGAGAGGATTTCAAGTTGTTCCTGGCTGGATTCATGGACCGCGTGGGGCCGTATCTCATCCGCACTGCCCCTTCATCAACGGACAAGTCTTTTAAAATAAAACATTCTCTCCATATTCATTCTTTGCTTCCGTATTAATGTAAATTTTAAAATACACGTATTACGCATAAATGCAGGAACAAGTAAGTTCACTCCGAGACGGACTTTTATTAGTTAACATACATGTCTGATAAATAATAATTTCATATCGAATAGTAAGATAAATACATTTTAAGGAATCGAATTATTTCCCTCTCCACAAAAGTCCCCTCAATTATATCCGCTTGTTGATACCTATATGGGAGTTATTTACCTTAAAATTTATCTATATATTCATTATTATAATTTAATATGAGACAATTACAAATGAATATATAATAAAAAAAATGATGGAGTAATCGTATCATCTCGATTTGCGACAGAATCTGAAACTACTATCCATAAAAGCACACTTTAAAAGTAGATTAATGCATTAAATAAATAAATATTTATTTACGAAAACGTCACGTGTATGAGGCAGTAAAATTGAAAGAGCAAAAATGAGAAAATCCTCCGCTCATGCTTTTCACATTAAAATAAAAGAGTGAAAAATAACATAAATGGTAAATAATGAATAAATAAATAATCCAGCTGTTTAATATTTAAATGAAAATTAAATGGTGGGAAAGGAGAGGGAGACCTGTAACCTTAATTGATGGCAGCTCTATCTTCCGCATTCTATCTTTCATCTTCTCCCACTACCAACATTTAATATTATTTTTTTAAAATTATTCAAATTTCAAAACAACAGTTATTTCAAAAATATTTAAATAAAAAATAATATAATATAAAATATAAATAAATGCACGGTGGGACCCACGCACGAAACAGACCCTCTGAGAAAACTACCTTTAATTCCATTTCTTCATATAAAAACCTTCCGCTACGCAATTTCATCTTTTCAAACCCTAAACCGCCATCTCTTCAACTCCTCTGCTCCCTGCAACCGCGAAGACGGCGAAGACTGAGATGGCGCAGGTACTCGACGACCGCGAGTTTCGGATGGGGACGCAGTTCTTGAGCGAGGAGGAGGAAGCGGTGAAGATAAATAAAGCGGTTGGAAGAGGGTTTGTTTGGAGGAGTGAGGCGGATGTGAAGCTTTCTTTGCCGAAACGGGAGTTTCCGTACGAGTTTGGGTTCAGGTCGGAGATCAGCTCGCCGGTTGATTCGTTGGATACGACTGAGAGCGACGAGGAGGAATTTTTTGCCGAGTTGGCTCAGCGGCTGACGCTGGCGGAGTCCAGAAAGTTCCCGACGCGCGACGTGTACAAGCATCACGAGGTATGCGCAGCATTTTTTATTTTCGCGTCATGTCTGATTTTGGCTCAACCGAAATATCTGGATCTGTTTGGTTAGGAGAAGCTACGGAGTCTGATTTTGTGCTTTACGATGTTTTAGTTTCCGAAAGTTTCTGGAGGCTCCCCGCAGTCGATTCTCGGCGGGATCGGGGGCAACGGAAGGCAACAGGGCCTTTCGCCACCTGCGTGGCCGTATGAGTCTGAGTACGACACATGGTGTCTGATTCGGGCTGCTACTGCTGCTGGAGAAGTTGAAAGGACGAAGGTGAGCGCTGGTGGTCCTTTGAAGGCTTCTCCGAATGGACAGTTCAGGGAGATGCCAAACCCGAAACCAGAGCTTAGCCATCTCTCTCAGCTTCAGAATTACCCATCGAGCTTCTTTGCGGACCAGGTATGCGACTTGCTTATTCCCAGATTTCTTTGTGATTTCTCTGTCTTGTGTTGGATATGAGCAACCTGATTCGAAACTGTGTTTTCTATTTAAGCAAATCAAGGATAGCTACATATCTGCGGCGAGGCAAGCTCCCAACGCTGCGTTGCTCTGTGACCACCATCTACAGAACCTCGCTAGATCAGGGAGGTTCACCAACTCCAGATGCGGAGTGCCTTCAGAGCTGTTGACCCAGTCTGTCTGGTCGCCTCTTCAGCGTCCACCGCCCCGTCAGCCTCGGGCGCCAGCAAGAGTCCAAATACAAGCTGCTCCGTTGCAGAGAAAAGAGAGTGTCGGAACTGGAGTGTTTCTTCCACGCAGATACAACGCTGCTCCTGCCGCTCCGCCAAGAAAGAGGAATGTATCTAATGCTCTTGTTCCTACCAAGGTTGTCCAAGCTTTGAACATGAGTGTTGCGGAGATGAATGGTCGATCACATCCACATTACAGCGCCAATGCCTCATCAATGAGTCTACAAAATTATGGTATGTTCTTAACCATTTTGATCAATCTTATTCCTTATTTTACTGTCTTGGGTATTGTTATTCATCATGTGGCATGTGGTTTTTCAGAAGCTCTTGTGGCCAGGAGGAATGCTTTTCTTTCGCAGCAACAGAGAAGAGTGGCAGAAGCTGATGATCTTGCTCGTAGTAATCTTGAAGTTTGTTTACCCCAGGAATGGAGTTACTAGTCCAATATTGAAAGATGGTTCTTTATGGTAGTTAGGGAGTGGTTTTAACCTAGTATTCTAGTTGCTGTAGAAGGCGAAGCAGGAAAGATAGATCTCTGATTCAAGGATTAAGAAGGTAAGCAATATGTAATAAAGTGTTCCAGTTGTTTTTTGAAGAGGGCATGACAGCATGAAGTAGGAGCTGAGGTGGCAGTGCCACTTCTAGTCTCAGATCCCTCTCCACCAGTCGGATCAAACCTGAAAAATAAGTCTGTTACAGCTGTGTTGAGGAAATGGGTTTGATATATTTTGGGTTACAATAAAAAAGTAGTGTTAGAAATGCGTTGATTTGTGCTTTAAAGTCTTGGGGTTGCTGCCAGAAGTTGAATGGATGTCATAACAGCAGCCTCAGTCATATTGTAACGTCCCTTTATCTTTATTGGCTCAATAAGATGACTTTCGAGGATTTCGTGTTTGAATCTAGGAATGTTCATATCCTCCTATGCTTGTCTGTGTCTGTCCTACAAACTGTGATGTTTTCACATGGGTCCGACTTAGCTATTAAGGTTCTGATCCACTTAAGCTACAACTTGTTATCATTGTTTATTCAACCACAGAACAGATCAGAGCTAGCTGTATTTTCATGTTCTTGATGAACATGAACATATATCTTTTGCTTGTGTTTCGACAGGGTGGGAGTTGTGACCAAAGTGGAAAAAACTGATCCCAGTTGGGGATGAGGAGCAGGAAAAAGTAGACATATCTAAAGCAATCAATTACACATTAAAGTAGTTAAATGAGTAGACGCATAGGAGAATGTGCTCAATCTGCTTTTTCGATTGCTTAAGCTTCAAGCTGCCTCCTTGCTCTGCCAATGTTAGCGAAGAGGCTTGCTTTTGTTTCAAGTTTCAATCTTTTTTCATCAGTTTGTTAAAATATGTCTTCTGCATTTTATTGAATAAAAAAACATATAGGAGGCAGTGCTGGGTGGGGTTTAGTTGAGTTGTCTTTTGACCAGGTCAACATCTCTCCCGCCCCTCTCACTCGAACCATGATGTTATTTTTATATAAAAACAACACGAAGCATCACTTGTCATTAAATAGGCTTAACTAGGCATAAGCCGGTTTTCTATGCAGCCCCTAGAGAAACAAAAAAAGTAACAAATACTTAGCCGATGGGTTTTAACGTGTTTATACCATAGAATCTTGAGCTACTAGTAGCCCCTGAGATTCTATTTCAAAAGGGGATCTTATCTTGCGCTGGATGAGGAAGCTTCTGAGGCATGCGGATGGATTCTTCTTATATACAGATTTCTTAACTCAATAGAATTAATCTGTGAGGGATTTGTGTGTTAAATTCTTTGGTAGTTTGATGATAAATATATTGCACGTTAGTTGTGTTTTGGTGAGTATGAGACTAGGTGAGGTCCATGGTCAATACCGGGATGACGGAAGCACGCGAGATGTTTACTCGTCTCATGATGTGGCCGGCCTTGCTTTGGTAAGACGTGCATGCGCCTACAATGAAGACGTGTTACCCTAACACACAAAAATGCTACTAGGGGTTGGACACATCTAAAGTTTTGCAAGCTGCAAAAACTACAATACACACATGTTGCTGTCATTATCTATTGAAAACTAGTTAAGATGGTGCCAAAGGCCAAATGCTGAGCAATGAGCAACAGAAGGGAAATACATGAGAATGGAAACTGACACTGCTACGAGCACACATTAGTCAGATCACACCACATGCAAGCATTGATAATCTCATTACGTTACATTAAAACAAGAAAGCTCAACACTCTCGATATGGATAGGAGTATCGGCAGTGGTGCCCAGTTAAACCAAACCCTCCTCCTATATTTATTATTTTCTAAACAAGACCATCCTTAGTTGTTACACACATCTACAGATCTATAGACTGGTGGGTAGGTTTTGTTTGGCATTGGGACTCGTGAAGCTCACAGTTGGGCTTATCTGGGCTGATAAAAATCTATCAGGCCCACCCACGTGTTCTCCTAAGTTTCAAAATAATACTAATATAATTAGGCAAGGAAATGTATGAAACAGAATTTGCAGAAATCAGCATGACGATGGCGCAACGAAATAAACAAGAGGTCGAGAAGAGGACGACCAGAAAAACTAGTGAACTTTCTGTAAAACGTTTGACCGGAGTCTGAATGCGCAACAAATCTATCTTCTAAGAAACAGAATTCCATACGAGAAAATAGTCGCGAAATTCACTGCTTATCAAGTCATCCGCAAATGGCATGACGTCAGGAAGAGAGGAGAAGAGCAACAAACCTCGACTACTTTTTTACGAGACTTAAATGCAGAACCTAGTAAACGGCTACCTCTTCTACCGACTCCTCGGGAAACATCACATGTGATGACAAGAGATTCAATTAACAATCACACAGATGACGTATAGCTACGCCGCAGAAGCAACAGAAATCAACAAGGCGAGGCTCGTAGAGAAAGAAGAAAGAGGAAACCAACTAACCTTCAATCTCGATGGACCTGATCTTATTCTTCTTCTCTTCCATCTTAGGCAGCGTCACAGTCAGAACACCATCGTCCAAACGCGCGTTCACCTGATCCGCCATCATATCTTCTATCACCAAGATGAACAGCCCCATGCTACGGCTACCTCCTAACGGTAACATATATCGTTCTCCTCCTCTATTTTACGGATCCTCTGAAAGCTCATCTGCAGCACGCTTCCGTCATCAACCTGAACCTTCAACTCGTTCTTTTTCACTCCGGCGACATCCGCCACGGTAACATGCTCAGTCGAAGTCTCCTTCCAGTCAATGTTGAAGTGCGGAAGCTGCATCGCATCCAACATCCGGCTATTCTTGGCGAAGCCGGCATGGACTCCGAGGATGGAAGGATCATAGACGTTCGGCATTCTCACTTTTTTAAACTGAAATCGATACGAAAACGATCGAATAGAGAGATTTTCCTTAACAGAGCTGAAAGTGAAATTCTGCAGAACAAGATGGATTGAGCTGTATTTATAGTGACTGGGCGCGGTGGATTCTGTTGCTCCTCATGCCGTCAGAGTTTGTTGCTTAGTATTCTATATTTCATATATGACCCCTCGAGTTTGCATTAATACATTTAGTACCCCCTGATTTTGTGCTGAAAATTTTGACTTGTATTAGTTAATTATAGCGGTACGCAGCATCCACTAAGATACCGCCACGTGTATCGGACTGCATTATATTGTGGTAAGGAATAAGCTGATTGTCTCATTACGTTACATATACAAGGTCTATTGAAACTGAAGGCATATCGCTGCGTTTCTTATTCTAGCTAGTCAGAACGATGCCGTTTAAGATGCGCAACGTTCAATCAGACTCTGAACTCGCCTTGGTTTTCAAACGCTGCAAGTTTCGAGCTAGCACCTCGCGCCGCCGTCATGATTGCCGGAGGAAGCCATGAATCCCGGCGACTACCTTTTTCGTTCTCATCTTCTCCCTTTTTCATATCACTAGGCGGCAAAAAGCAATCAAGCGTGAGCCCCATGATATTAAAATCCACTTCTTCAATCGTCCAACACTCCTCCATCCTCGTCCTCGAATGTCTCTCCGACGTCTCCCCGAATCGGAAAAGCGAGACAGCCGTCGTTCCTCCATGCGCAATCTGAACCCCATCAACGTCTTTGTAATTCTCAATCGACGACTCCATCGTCGTCTCCCAGAAAATGCTGTCGTCGATACCAGGTGGCTTGATTCGCAAGATATGCGAGTCTTCCAGCTGCGTCAGCAGACCAGTTCGCTGGCTGAAACACCCCCAGATCACATGTCGTATGATCTCCACGTTACGGGTGCTTCGCGCTTTCAAAGAAGGCGGCTTCGCTTCCAGCTTCAGAATGAAACACTCCTCCGTTCCTATAATCTTCTCCCCGATGCAGACCGCGTCAGCAAACAGCCTCGCGGTGGCCTTGGGATCGAGACCTTGTAAGGCTCTTCGGAGAGGTCGAGGAGGGCCGCGGGAGGCGTGGGAGTGGTGCCAGGGAGTCTGACGCCATGCCACCTTGCTGTCGGACCCTGCGCTGATCTTGCAGCCGGACAAGACGAGCTCCAAGCTCCAGAGGTCGGGACGTTTCTGCCATAAAACGAACCCGCCCATCTCGCCTCCGCCGCTTTTCAAGCTTTTGACCTTGACGACCTTGTTGTTGACTCCGCCGGAGCAGAACTCGGAGGCCACCATCTTCACCTTGCCCATTGCGTACATGCTGTGGATTGAATCCAGCACCTTCTCGCCTCCCACCGCGCCTATGTATTGCTCGATTATGTACTTCGCCATTGACGCTTCCTGCAACCCAAAACCAACTCGAGCTTCGTCAAATCTCAAATCACCGCACAAATGTATACTGCAACTAAAAATGCAGAGATACAGATTGAATTAGACAAGTCTTGTGAGCTCACTATGGGTTGGTTTTTAAAACTGGGTTTGGCGGACTGGCGATCAGAGTCGAGAGGGAGAGGGATCAGAGGAGCGCCAACGACTCCGAGCAGAAGCTGGACATCCGCATTCGGCGCCGGAACCACAGAAGCTGTGCCATTATTCATAAATGGCGTGGACTGCAGTCTCCCAATCCCGTAGGGCTTGATCCAGGACCTCATATTCAGCCATGAGCTGCTGCTTCCTTGCCTGTTGCCAGGCCCAAACATCTCCTCCGGTATGGGCACCTCGAGGACCGTGTCCAGCCCGTCCTCAAAGTCATAATTGGGACAGAGCTTCCTCATTGCTCCGAGTAATCAAAAACAGAGCATATGGGAAACAAACAGACCAGAAGCAGAACAGAGCGGTGGGCGAGAGTGGTGAATATATGTGTATCCGGGTTTTCAACCCGACCCGGGTCGATAACGTGGGACGAGTTTCTCGTGGAAGAAATCGTGTATGCACGCATGTGGCCGGATTTAAAAATTTATATGCCGAAACGACGTCGTTGTGAGGAATCTGGAGTTAGGTTTTGGTTGGTTGGTGTCTCCTTGTCGCCCAATAAAGCCGGGTGAAACGGGAGTGTGAAATCTGAACCGCTTTGATTTTTCAAGTTTCGTCTTTTATCTGGTCGGAAGTGGTTAAACCCTTTAAAGAGACTTCACTGCCAGAAAACCAACCCCTGGAAAGCTTCGTTTCATCTTATCTCAGAAAGTTACATTCCAGACAGTGACAGCTTTTTTAAACAAACAAAATGCGGAATCCAACAGTAGAAAGACAAACATGTTACGTGAGGGGATGCATGTTTTGAAGCTTGAGGCCGGCTTTGAGGAGAGTCAGCAAGGTTTGAGGTTCTCATGCTAGCTTGCTCAATCTTCAAGAGATACGGAGAGTCAAGTAGTGGTGCCCACGCATCTCTCCATTGTTGCATTTTGAGGGTCCTTGGTGAAATGCTGCAGATTTATTCTTCAGTGTAGTGTCACTCTTTTGGCGTCTTTCAGCACCAATCAAGGCTGAAGCAGCAACTGAAAGTTGTCAACATGGTTGACAGTTGGGTCCGACACAACTGACAGCCGACTTTTGTCGTCCCCCATCTCAACTTCCAAGCAAGCTTTCTGGTTCTATGCAAGTATATTCTCAGCTTGTCGAGTCCAGCTCATGGACTATGTCCTGTCTTTTGTCCTTCTGATATCCAGCCTGGCAGAGGACATCGTATAGTTTGGATTGCTCCATGAAAGCTCGTACTGTTTCCTGAGGTGGGCACTCAGAATATCAACCTCCGCAAGTTCTTTTAACTTGAATGCTGGCTGGTGTTTCTCCGCACGTGGTAGGGCTTCTCCTGTCGCCGCAGTTGGGTTCAGTTTGGTGCCAACTTGCTGACCATGGGGCTGGTTATTGAGTCAATACCCTTTATGTTCTTGTCTTAGATTAGAGTGAGAGCGGATTAGACAGTGGCGGTCAGATAAGCTTACATCAAGAGCATGAAGTCACTTACACCATTATCTATTTGAGACAAAAATTGGTTTTTGTTTGGGAGAAGGTTTTTTTGGATAGATTTTTATTAAAAAATAGTTGTAATTAGCTCATGTTATAAATCGAGATGATCCGGCTAGTCCGTAAATATTTTTTTTTGAAATCTTTAATTAACGCGTATTAAAATATAAAAATTGACATATAATGCTAGGTGATTGTTTTAACTGAGAGTACGACAGACATAAATTCATCAGACGGTTTTTTCTTGCTTGATAGTATAAGAGCATGTACACCCGTTAAGGAGGTTCTCTGTTTTGAGCACCTCCTCGAATAGCACTTTCTGTCACTATTCATCATGATAGAAAGTCCTATTCAACTTATTTGTACAACGGTTCCAACACACAGACATTTGACTCTTTGTTGACCGGTGAACGCAGCGTTTTGAAGCAGATGAATTTATGCATTCCCCAGGTTCGAAAAGCGCGTCGAATCTCACACCCATTTGGTCATCTTGTATCAACAAGATCCAGCGAGCCAAACCACCATTCCTCAACCCGGCGACCACAATCCGACAAATCTCCATCACCGCCGACAATGACGTTATTTTCACTTTCCATCACCCACACGACTCTCTTCTGCCTCATCGCCCTCTTCCTCGTCGTCTTTTCAAACCCCATTCTCATTCTCTCTCACGGAGCCCTAGACACAACCCCCAACCCTAACTTCTTCGATTCCCAGATCTCTCTCTACGGAGATGCCGCGTTCGTTGACGGAGGATCGGCGGTTAGGCTCACTACGGCCTCCATTTCAAGCTCCGGTATGGTTATGTACGAGAAGCCGCTGAGATTTCTTGAATCAAACCCTAGAAATGGGGTCTCTTTCTCTGCGCACTTCGCTTTCTCGATCTCGCCCGAGAAAGGTGATGGAGTTATGTTCTTTGTCGCTTCTAAGGATCTGGCTTTGAATTTTCCAGGCAAGGATAAATTTGGCCTGACCGGGGCGGATAGGTTTTTTGGGGTGGAGTTTGGTACTTCCATGGATGGAAATGTTGGCGATTCTCCTGGGAATCATGTTGGAATTGATGTGAGTAATTTGGTTCCGTCTAGCATCGCCAATGTTTCAAGCATTGATTTGGTGTTGAATAATGGCAAAAAGTTCCAATCTTGGATTGATTATGATGCTAGTTCCAAGCGGATTGAGGTTAGGTTGAATGAATTTGGGACTGCTAGGCCTTACAATCCTTTGCTTAGCTATGGCGTTGATTTGGCGCAAATGTGGAAGGATGAAGAGGTGTTTGTGGGCGTCAGTGCTTCTAATGGGAATTCTACGCAGATTAGTAGTTTGTATTCTTGCAGATTTGTTGTTAGAGATGTTTCAAGTTCATTGCATTCGCACCCTCTAGACCCGTCCTCCTTTAAATTCGGTGATCAGAGCGTAAATTCAGATGAAGTGTATGAGCAGAAGAGCAGCTTCTTCCCCCTGTCCATCCTTGCTTGCTTGATTTTCACCACCGGATGTGGTGCGTTGGTGGCATTCATGGTTTTGTTCCTGTGGGTTGTGTTTGTTGATAGGCATAGAATTCCAGCTGAACCAGACTTCAAGTATGAAAACATCAATGTTATTGTGGAGAATGATATTGATGGTGCGAAGAGGTAGTAATGGGACTAGGTACGCGTCAAGAACATCATGGATTACATTACAGCATGGGATCTGCAAGGTGGACTTGAGGCATTCAGGATCATATACAACATGGCGTCGTAGGTAATGGTTGTATTTTCCTTCCTTGTAAACTATGTGATTGCTTGCTACTGCTTTCCACTGGGATGCGTTCGAATGATTGTATTTCCACTTGGATATCTTGACATCAGACAATGAAGCTTTTATTGTATTTTCGGCTCTTTTATTGTTATCTCATCTGAAATGCAAGTGATATCCAGGGTTTGTGGCTTCACAAATGGGTGTTGTTTTTAAAATTATGTAGCTATATTTGGGCTCGAGCCGGTACGTGAAAGTTTCTTAGGACCTGAAATTTGAATATTGAATATGGCAGTCTTGGCTGCGCCTCCTTAGAATTCTGGTAAGTTCTATCCTGTTGGTGCTAGAAATTTATGTTAATTAAGAGCATATGCACCGGTTGATTTCTCGAGGAGCAATCAGCAAGCGATTGTTCCAATTTGTGCGCAGCGACGATTGTTCGGTGAGAAAGAATACTTGAGGAGGAAGAACTTTCGGTGCTGCTTGAGAATTGAAGTAATTGCGGAGAATTGCTCCTTGAAAATTATGAAGAAATTGTCGATTCAAAACTTTCTCAAGAAAGAAAACTACATGCCCTAACCAAGGCTGAAGCAGGAGGGAGAAGACACTACTACAGTAATACTAGTATTGTAAACTCTTGGCTGCAACTGAACCAATGAAATAATTGAACCGGATACGACTGGTTCGATTTTTCAAATGAAATGAACCACTACGTAAATGAACGGTTCAAATTAACATGGTGGGCCATATTTTCTGATTCTTTCTTTACAAAATAACATCACATTGTAAGTGGAGAGGATTGGGCCGAGCCTAGGCAGCCAGCCCATTTAATATAAGCTCGCTCTCAAACGCGCATCTACTCGCTCTCAATCGCAGTTGCGTCGACCTTCCCTGGTTTCGATCCATCCGATCGGACGTCTCAAGCTCGTGCGATTGGAAAGAGAGGTACATACTTCAACCACGTCCATCCCGTTTAGCCTGCATCGGCTCCTCGCCCACCAGCTGCCCCTCGCCTCCTCTGCTTGTCGCTCCTCGGTTAGATCAGGTACTCACTACTTAGGTTCTCCGATTGACCAATTCCTTGATTTTTGATTTTTGATGTAGACTGTGGTAATTGGTATTCTGGTGAATTGGCGGAGATGAGTTTTTTGCCGCATGCCAAACATTTTGTTTAAACTTTTTGTGGGAGAGTTGTATTTTGATTTTTGATGTGGTATTCTGGTGAATTTTGGAAGCTAGGAGATCCTCTTTGCCTCTTTGTGGCTGAAGATGGAAGTGATTCAGATGCATTTGGTTTATGTTGGCCTTCTCTTTTTTGATAGATGAACATTTGATAGCAAGAGAATGATGGTCATCCTATTGATTGTAAAGGTGCTGGAAAGAGAATGATAGACATAGTTAAGGATATATATGATTCCGAATTAGCAGGAAAAGAATTTGCATATGATGGTGAGAAAAGCTTATTCCTCGCAAGTAGTACAATTTTAATATACTTACTAGTTTTGTGCATCAACTAGTAGAATAATTAGTACTGAAAATTATAGTGAAGAAATGTTGTTATGCTTTTATTGATGTCTGTATTTGTTTTGTATTGGTCATTCTTAATAAAGGTTCAATATTATTGAGAGTGAACGTTATCGGCAGCGGTCTCGTCACTTAACATCACCAGAATTGGGTATTCACTGCATATTTTGAGAGCAATATACTTGCAAGAATGGGATATTGATTACATATTTTGGGGCCTTGACATTGAGGTATGTATTGGGGCTGAATTGGGTTATGTATTTTGTATAATTTTAGGGTTTTCTGGTTTTTTCCTCTAATATATTTTGTATTTTGGATTAATGAAAAAATCGTGAGGACGAGCCTCCCCTTTTGTTCGTTAAAAAAAAATTAGCCCTACAATCCTTTGCTTAGCTGTAGCGTGGTGTTATAAATGGGAGCATGGGCGTGTTGAAGGCAACAGAAAGATAGTATGTGCTTTATCAAAGAAATCAGTAAATTTAGAATGCATAGATTGACGAGTTGCAAAAGGAATGCGAACTTAAAATGAAGGTTGAATTGGTGCTATTACTTATTACTATCATTCTAGTTTATTGAATCATTAGGATGTCAATTTTATAAATTATAACTATAAATCAGAGCCAAATCCAACCAAAGCTGAAAGTAGTTTACCAATTACCATCACTATGCTAGGTTGCATTTGGTGAAAATAAAAATTCAGTCTTTTATCTGGGCTATAAAGTTAAAGTCATTGATAGAAATTGACGTAGCTATAGTTGTGTCATGATGTGCAAATTTTTTTCTGTACCATTTCCCATCTTTTGTTCCGTGTTGGTAATTCGCATTCTCATATTGAATTTTAATCTCGTGTGTTGTAGAGCACTTGTTTTATTCCAGTAGCTGATACGCGATGTCTAAAGTTAAGGATCGAACTGAGGATTTTAAAGATGCTTTACGCCAAGAAGCTGTATCTATGGGATTCAATGAGGTATGATTTGCCTAGTATTAGGTGTCTAGATAGTTTGTCCATTTTCTACATTCACCTATCTCCATCAGTAAAAAAGAGCCTTAGTCTGTTGATCTTTGTGAGTTATTTCAACATTCTATTGGGAGCTGCTTCAGCTTATCAACTTCCAGGATTTCGGTTTTAAGCCAAACCTGTGTTATTCTTCCTTCGTTCCTTCTTAACTTGTTGTGTAGCTTAATTTGTACGAACAAATGAATTTTGAGCTTCATTTAATGTCTGGGAAAGTTGACTTGTATTCTCTTATTTAATTGCCTACAAAACCATTCAAACTTTAAATCTTAATATGATTTGCATGGATTGTATTAGGCATCTTAAGTACTTCGAATATTGGATGTTTTTCCTAGAATAAGTAATGCCTAAACCTCAAAGGCTCAGCAACAAGTAAAAAACGCGAGTGGGGGAGCAGTATTTATAATTCAGTTCTCTAGTAAACATCTGCAACTGTTACGGAGATGAAAAGACTTGGAAGCCTTTGTCTTAAAAAAAAAAATTTCAGATCGACCCAGTGCCATGTAGATTGCGAACTTGGTATACTTTTAACTGAAGGAAAGAGTCTGACAAACCTGTCTTTTTTGTTTCATCTTGCATGTAATCTGGTTATTTAATACTGCGATCATGCATTTGTTTGGTGTGAATGTAGCTATCTAGATATAATTGTATCTATGTTCGAATGGGTTTGTCTTACTGAGGGTATTGATGACATAAATGATTAAACTTCTCATCTAATCATTGGTATGATGTTAAGTATACAAGAGCTTGTCAGCCATGCTCGTTCTGAAGTTATCATGACTATTCAAATGATCCTTTATAGTTAAACTAGTTTACTTATTTGGTGCTTTTTTCGGAATAGTCCAAATTAGCTTCCATATTGGCTTCCTTTATCATTCACAAGCCTCGAGAAAGGTTGCCATTCACCAAAGCTGCATTAAAAACGGTATGATTTCATCTTGCCTGATTACCAATTTAAGATTCTTGTTTGTACTATATGATTCTGTTCACTTGTTGTGGGATTTATATTGTTTGGCTTTCAAGTACTAATTTGTTCTTCCCCTGCCAAGATAGCTTGAAAGCATTGAGGCATTGGAGCAGTTCTTGGCAAAGCATAGGAAGGATTATGTGGACGTACACCGCTCAACTGAACAAGAGCGGGATAGTATTGAACAAGAAGTAAGTTCATTTGTTGTGCAGTTTCACATTGTATGTAAGATACTTTGTACTGTAATACGTGCTTATATTTGCAGGTGACGGCTTTTATTAAAACCTGCAAAAAACAAATTGATATTTTAAACAGCCGTATAAGTGATGAGGAAGTGAGTTCTAAGGGATGGCTCGGCAGTAGAGGAGACAATAATGCTGATACTAGAGCACACAAACAAGGAGTGGTATGATTGTCACATTCACAATAATTTATCGTTATAAAAGTTATGTCTATATTTGTCCTAGGATTTGGCGCTTTTAATTGCGGATGATAATAGTATTGCGGTATGTAATATGCCATCTTCGTGATAGTTACAGCTTTTGATCTCATATATGATGGAATGTGTTTTTTTCTTTCTAAAAACTTGAATGTAATTACCTGCCAAATAGAAAAAAAGAAACTGAACAATAAAAGTTAATGATTGTACTTATCGAGGTTCTTATTCTTGCTTGATAGTGAGAATTAGTACAAAATGTGTGCTAGAATGCTTACAGATAAAAAATCTGGCTTTAAGAAAGGTCATTGTTCGAAATCAAGCCGTGTATCTCATTCAGATGGATATTTAACTTATAGTCCCATTCATGCCATCATTTTTTGTTTGTTCATTAACTTGATTACTCTTGATTGGAGGCATCGTGTGGGTTTAATCAGTCATCTTAAGGAATACGTAACTCGTATTGTTCGAAATTACTTGCTCATCAATCAGTCATCTTAAGGAATACGTAACTCGTAAGTGGGTTTAATCTAACTCCATAACCACTTGTGAAGTGTGAAAATTGAGGGCAAGATTATGGGGCTAGGAACGAACTCAAGATTGAATGTACATATCTTCTCAATTAATTATGTAATTTTCTTAGTTTAAATGTTAACCTGCCTAATATTTATTTTTTAAAATGAGGGCTTGCAGCCTTGTTATTTCCATTTGATTGAAATCTTGTTTCATTTGTACGCCTATCTGGAACCAAATCTTGCTTTTATTTGAACTTGTCAATCTTTTAGGAACATTCCTTTCTTTTTCATTATTGAAAGGCACTTAGGTCTATCTTTATTTTGTGATGCAGGTTCTGATTTTAAGTGAAAGGCTTCATTCAGTCTCGTCGCAATTTGATAGGCTAAGAGCCAGACGCTTTCAAGATGTAATCAACAAAGCAATGCCTAGAAGAAAACGGGCTAAGCTTTCTAACAATAAGTCAGCTGATATATCTACATCCGGTAACTCTGTTCAGATTGAGCCAGAGAGAACTCAGTCTGACGCAGCTGGACTTCAGCAACAATATTTGGACGATGAAACCCATGCTCTTCAGGTCGACACTCCAGTTATCTTCTTACATCTATCAATCTTTACGACTTTTTTTAGTTTCATGCAGCCAGCTTCAGTCTGGTAGGGACTGAGGACTGGAGTTTTTATAGATGTGAATTTACTTGCAGGTGGAGTTGAGCACACTTCTTGACGCTGTTCAAGAAACTGAAACCAAAATGGTGGAGATGTCTGCATTGAATCATCTTTTGTCAACGCATATTCTCCAACAAGCACAACAGATAGAAGTTTTGTATGAGCAGGTAAGAAATTAATACCTAGCAGATCGTAAAAGTTTTCATTAGTATCTTTCCCTACCTAGCTGCTAAATTCTGCTTTTCAATCAAATTGCCACTATTTTAATACAGCAGATGTATGCGTATATTCTCCATCTTCAACAATCAGAAACTTATAGAACCAGCTTTACTGCATGGTTTCCAGTTACACACTTGATTTTCTGGATTTTAGTTTGTTGCATTTTCCAAATGCTCTTCAAAAAAGTATTTACATGAGGAAATTTCATTGCGTGCTGAACACTACGATTAGAGAAGTATTTGCTTAATAGTAATCATGTGTTGTGGTGCACGAGAAACTGATTGTTTGTCTCGCCAATCCTCCAACAGGCAGTTGAAGCCACCAAGAATGTAGAACTCGGGAATAAAGAGCTATCACAAGCCATCCAGCGGAATAGCAGTAGCAGGACTTTCCTCTTGCTGTTCCTGTTCGTACTTACTTTCTCTGTTCTTTTCCTTGACTGGTACAGCTAACTCCACCTATCCTTTCATATTTGCCAGTTTATCAGTATGGAATTGAGACGATATGTCAGGTAATTCGCTACTCATCTTTCGTTGATTCTAGTTAGAATGGCATGCATCTCAACTACAAATTTAATGAAAGAATAATCAGTTATAAGCATTTATTTACATCCTAACTTGATCAGCCCCGTGTGTTTTTGAGTTGCAGAAGAATGTAATCTTGGTGTTTTATACACTCACTCTTTCCAGTACATTATTTGCATGTGGATCTTGCTTGTAGCGACCCAGAGCTCCTTCAAATTGTGCAAGGCAGCCCTTATCAAAGTGGCACTAAAACCATCCGAGTGCAAGGGAATCTCCTCAATCCCTTGCAGTTAATCACTTCCTGAACTCCCCAGAATGCTCGCATACACAACCTGGAAGCGGGTTTGCATAGAAATACTCCTCCAGCCTTGGCGAAGGACCCGCCCATCTTCTATAGGGCGCTCCTGTCCTATTAGGACTAGCTTGCAACCTCTTGACCCTGGCTGAGAACTCATCCCAGGTTATCAAACCCCCATCCAGCTCATCAACAAGTCCCACAAACTTCACCCTGGAGTAGAATCAATCAAATACGTCAGTTAAGGTTCGTTCGTTCTTTTGAGCTGAACTTATTTAACATACTTATCAGGGTCTATCGTCTTCCGGAACCCCTCGAATCTCCGATGCCCTCTCACAGCCCTGGCCATGTTCCCGTCGTAGGTGTAAACAAACACATCACTCTCCACAGCAACTACGTAATCCAGAGCTGCAAGCTGATTCTGGCAATGCTTCAAAGACTGCAGCTCCTCCTCTGTGGCCAAGTCCGAGTGCGAGAACACATTCGGATACTTGGCCCTCAACGGCCCTATCCCGGTTTTACCATAGATGGGTCCTGCCACAATGTAAATATTTGTCTCCGTAGGGTACCCTATGGCTTCTAGAAACAAGGCCACTTCTCTGGGCGTCATGGGGCATCCTCCCTCCACTCTCTTCTTCGCCCCATCTATGTTCTTCTCCTTCCAGTGCTTCGTCTTGTGCCGCATTCGCTTCAGCTCATGCTCCTCCCTCGCCGTCAGGCTGTGGCTGCACCCTGTAAATGCCAGCATGTCTTTTTCATATCTGCATTTCATCATCTCAGTTAAAATCTGTGGAAATTGGTTAGATATTTTGGTTTATATTTTATATGATTCAAAAGTCTTGAATCATGAATCATGGTGGTGCAACACATTATGGGTAAAATCACGTTGCTGTCAATTGAGCTTCTCATCATGCACTTGGCTCTCAGAGACACGTCACACAATCGCATACTGACCCGTATTGCATGTCGTGGTTATGATAACGTGTAAAAATTGGCTAGATATCATAAATTCATGAGTGATGGTGATATAATTTAAAATATACGATCATTTCTGACATAAAATCTCAAATGCTATTCAACAACCACTGCAAAGCTCCGACGAAGGACTGTTTTAATGCATTAATTACCTGAGATGAAGAGCTATGAAATGCTGGCCGTTGATCCTCAACCTCTCGACCAGCTTCCTCCCGAGCTCTTCTATATGCTCCGCGTAGCGCAGCGCGTCGTACATGGCGCGGCATCTCAGCTTCTGTATCGAGCCGGAGAGGCCATTGTTAGCTAGCCGGGAATCTGTATGTGTGAGCTTCATCACCTTATGCTTCTTCAACAATCTCGCCATTTCTCCCTTGTAATAGCTAGCCTGAAATCAATCAAATCATCAGTCAGGAATCGGTTTTTCAGATCAATGTCGCAATTGGGTATGTGAAGAATACCTTGGACCAGGAGATTGGGGCTTTCAGAAGGGGCTGCACACTTTCCAAATAAGCCGGAATGCTCTCCACGACATTGATGTCATCCTTGAGAGCTTCCATGAAGTGCTTCCAGTCAAATATGTCCTTGAACTCGCTAGAAAAAAACCACCACACAACACCAAATCTGATGATCATCATAAGGACTCGGAATCGAGAAGGGAAAGCTGTGATGGATTGATTGATGCACCTTGGATCGGTCCAGAATGACTTGTGGTCCAAGGAAGGAAGAACAAGAGTTGCATTCATGAGCTTCGCCACAGCCACCATGTCACTCATCTGCAATTCAAGCCTGTAAACACCATGAAAACATATGAAGCAAATGGCGCATTGTTGCTTACCCCCGTTTTCATTTGATTCAATCCGCCATTGGCATGCACCAGAAGGTACCCATTTGTCAGAGCTCCAACTCCTGATCCACATCGTACAGTATCAGAATCTTGTTCATGGATATAAAATAGATATACATGAAACATGTCTGGGCTGGCTGCTGCTTACTGTAATCACTTGTTGCTCTGTCTGCACATTTATAGAAGTTGCCACTCTCCGGCTTCATCCAAATTTCTTCAAACTGGTCAGAAAACAAACAGATAGATAACCAATCAAACACTACAATTTTGTCTTAAAAACAACCCCAGAAGCTAGAAAATGGGACTAGAACTGACCAGTGTCGTCTCCGGCGACCTGGGTTGGACTTTGACCAAGTCAACGACCTCGTCTCCTTCCGCCACCAGGCTCTGCAACGCAGCGGAACCACGATGAAACGATGTCGTACGCAGCGTTGACAGACCGTTGATCCTTTCCCGCATTCTCAAATCACGAAAAGCCCCCAAAAACGCCAACTTCAAAACCAGCACCATCGTGACCAGCAACATCAGAAAACCGAAAACCAACTGGCACGCGCTCCACTCCGGCGGTAATAACTGCCTGATTCTCCGCCGGCAGGGGCCGTTCCGGTGCATCAACAGGCTGCTCCTGGCCCCGTCCAGATCCTCTGCCACCCTCCTACGCGTCACGAACTGAAATAATCCCGGACCCGAGTTGGGGTTGTCTGGAACTCCCTTGGCCATGTCCCAAATGCGAGGCTGCAAAGTTGATTCGGAAAACAGAGGTTGCAGATGAAGTTGCCGGAAAACAGAGCAGCGTCGAAAGAAAGTTGAAATTTGTGGGTTTACTGCTTGCGGTTTGGATATGGATTTTTGTCTCTGTTTCGGTGATCGAATGATGGGTGCGATTTGAGAGGCGGATTAGTCTCTCTGTGTTTCAGTTTTGTGTGCTCCAATTGAATCAAAACTTCTGCGCTAAAAAAAGAACAGGGGCTCTCGAATGTAACAAATCATAACCTTGGGGTGTTAATTGAAATTATCCTAACATACATGACCATATTGTATAATATCCTTAAATTTAAATATTTACACATCTCTGAATTTTCAATTGGGCCGTGGCCTGTCAAATATAAGCCCAATTATCGGTCCTTTGAAGTTGTCGTCGTTTGTTTGTATAAATAGGAAAATTTTCGTCTTCAACGAATTAGGGTTTCGTACGCCATCTCCAGCTTTGAACCGAGACGAGAAGCAGCTCAAGCCTTCAACGAAAATGGTGAAAGGAAGACAAGGAGAGCGCGTCAGGTCAGTTATATACTTCTTCGTTGCCTCACTTTTCGATATGGTCGAGTCCGTGTGATCTGATTTTAGTGTTGATTCAATTTTCGCTTGCAGACTCTACGTCAGAGGCACCGTTCTCGGATACAAGAGGTGTTGTATGTTTTCGATTTTTACGATTTGATTAGGTTTTGTGTTGTTGAGTGGTTGGTTGTGGATTTTCGTGAGTTGAGGATTGTGTTTCTGATTAGATCGAAGTCGAACCAGTATCCCAACACTTCGCTAGTCCAGATCGAGGGAGTGAACACCAAAGAGGATGTGGCCTGGTATGCTGGAAAGCGCATGGCCTACATATACAAGGCGCCTGTGAAGAAGAACGGGACGCACTATCGTTGCATCTGGGGAAAGGTGATTAGGCCTCATGGTAACAGTGGAGTTGTTCGTGCTAAGTTCACGTCCAACCTTCCTCCTAAATCCATGGTATAGAGCTTGAAACTATTTGTCAATGTTATTATTTCAGTTGAGAATAGTTTGTGATATTGATTTGTGTTTTGGGATGTTGTCTATTGCAGGGAGCTAGGGTAAGGGTGTTCATGTACCCCAGCAACGTATAAGGTACATGTTATTAGCTGTCATTTTGTTACTGGAAATTATATGTTCTGATTATATAAGTGGGAATCTTTTCCAAATAATGGTGTTTTAAACTACAGTTTATATTGTCCGCAATTAGCCTCTAATTGTTTATAAATAACCACAATCTTTGTTTGAATTTAACAATCTTTTGGCAAACTGAGCTGCCTTGCATTATGATTTAGTGTAAATGCAGAACTACTGTGGATTCACTGGTTTGTTAGGCATGCCAAATGCTTATCTAATGGTTGGATATTTGCTGAAGTCTTTTGTAGTCTATTTGGTTTTCCTGGAGTGGCTGCAGAAAGAACTATCCTGTTGATTTTTATTTAGGTTGGGTTCCAATTTTGTGTTAGAAATCATTTGTAGTTTGTGTTCCTAGTGGATATTTTTCTTGTGGGTTATTCAGTATTAATGCTCTAAGTTTGTGCAGAAAGAAATGCTTAGAAAATGTAATTTTGTTCTTCAAGTTATGATTATTATATCTGTTTATTTATGCGTGACATTTAGATTGAGTCTTGTAATCTAACTACAATTATTTCCTTAACGCAGGATTGTCAGCTATTGGCACTTTGAAGCATTTTGACTTCGTTTTCTTATATCGAATCAAGTCATGTATTTTGTCCGGAGCTACAAGATCAATCTGTCTAACTACTGGTTTTGTTAGAGCATTGATGAAATACTGTCTCAATTTTTTACTTTTGAATTGTTTTGAAGATGGGCTTCCATACGATAATGCTATTTCATCTCGGGGCCAAGTATTTGATCATATGAATTGTTTGCTCAGGTGACTCATAGTCGGAGAGTGGTGAAAAGTTGCTCATTTTTGCCACAATACTCTAGCCCCAATTTTGCTGGCTATTTCAATGCCTTATTTTGGAACATTTTTTGCTTGGGGTCTAATCAGTTTCAAGCATTTCAGTATGTTTAGGCGGACACGGTGCCATCCGATCCCTGAATTCCCTCCCGCTATGCGTGCTCTAGTTGGGTCCAAGTTCATTTCTTTTGCTTCCAGTGGAAAGCAGTCTACTCTCGTATTTCAATGTGTGGATAGCTACAGAAGACTGTTTCGGGGAAAGTTACCAAATCCACTCACCAATCTGTGCAAGCCTAGCCTAACCCACCTTGGGTCACAATCAAACGTGGTGTGTCCGGTTTCCACTACCCAATGATATTTTCCGAGTAGCCTTTTACTGTTTTTTTAAGGATTTTTCATTGACTCAAATTGCTCTCTCTCAGTTTTAGAACACTATCAAGTTTTATAGAGAAACATTTGGCATATGGCGAAGGGGAAAATTGATCATTACACCCTCCCAACTAAGACCGTGTTCGGCAGCACGACGACCGCCTATCGTCTTACGTTATTTAACAAAGTCAAAGGCATGCCGCGTAATCACATCACATGCCTCGCACATCCCCTCCACCCCACCCTAATCACTCTCCTCATCATCCTTAACCGAGCGTTTACTTCTCTCTCTCCCCCCAATTCCACTTTCGCCTCAGATCCCGATCTCTCTCAATTCCCCTCCCATGCTAACCAAACCCTAGCTGCAAAATCCATGCGAATTTCGGACTCCTTGGAACGTTTTTAGCGATTATCTCCGATGAAAGGCCAGGGATCCACCCGCTTCTTCACGATCGGTCTCGTGACGTCATGGTACTCGTCCAACATTGGGGTTTTGTTGCTCAACAAGTATTTGCTCAGCAATTACGGATTCAAGTATCCCATTTTTCTCACCATGTGTCACATGACGGCCTGCTCGTTGTTCAGCTACGTTGCCATTGCGTGGCTGAAGATGGTCCCGATGCAGACGATAAGATCTCGGCTCCAGTTCATCAAGATCGCTGCGTTGAGTCTTGTGTTCTGTGCTTCGGTCGTTAGTGGGAATATTTCGCTTAGGTTTTTGCCCGTGTCGTTTAATCAGGCGATTGGAGCTACCACGCCCTTCTTTACTGCTGTGTTTGCTTATTTGATGACAATGAAGAAGGAGGCTTGGCTCACTTATGTCACGCTCATCCCTGTTGTTGTTGGAGTCATCATTGCCAGCGGAGTATGATTTCTTCATCCTTTTTCTCTTTGTTTTTCGTATTAATTTGCAGCGTTGAATTTGCTTATGAGTTAATAGCTGAAGGATCAGTGTGATGGTTGCCAGATTAGTTCGTAATTAATTTTATATAGTTCATGCTTGGTTGTAGTTCAAATGACCTGCAATTTAGAATAGACGCGTCCATATTTCATTATTCTGATTTACCTAAACTTAGTTTGTTTTTTTCGGCTGCAGGGTGAACCAAGCTTCCATTTGTTTGGGTTTCTGATGTGTGTTGGGGCAACAGCAGCAAGGGCACTGAAATCAGTGCTTCAAGGAATTTTGCTATCTTCTGAAGGGTATTAATCTCTTACTCGATGCATACAATTAATTTCCTACTGGCATATCTGATACAAATCTGTAAATTAAGTGTGCCATACTTAACTCTATGTGCTGGAGCTGTGCTTTACGGGCATAAATAGCTATTCTATTTCATTCAGGGAGAAGCTGAACTCTATGAACCTACTGCTCTACATGGCTCCGATAGCTGTAGTATTTTTGCTTCCCGCAACACTCTACATGGAAGATAATGTGGTTGGTATCACTGTATCACTAGCTAAAGATGACATTAGGATCATCTGGTTGTTGGTGTTCAATTCTTCGCTGGCATATTTTGTGAACCTCACCAATTTTTTGGTCACAAAGCACACCAGTGCCTTAACTCTTCAGGTAATTTTAATTCATGAATCAATGTTTCATTTTAATTAAGTTTAGCTAACTTATAGTGAGCATTCGTTATCACATTTTCTATTATACTTTTATGTGCATCTGTTGTCTGTTCATGAATTGCTTATTAGTTTTGTTTTTGCTCCCTCAAACGTTACTGTCAATATAGAGTAATAGCAACAACCCTGGTATTTTTCCAAATGTAAATGCATCAAATAGCCACCATTGCATCATTTTTTGTGACACAATATAATACGTTAGATACTGCTAAGGGAGGCTCTTGCAACAGGGATTTAGTGATTAGCTAAGACATGCTATTTAACTTATAGAACAATGGTGGATTTGAGTCACCATTTTTACTAAATTATACTGTAAGAATTTACTTTTGGAGTCCAGAGGCCATAATTACTTTCTAGTATGTTTATTTAAATGCTCATTTGTGTAAATAGTCCTTTTGAGGAGTTGTAATTGCAGATCTGGTGGACTCATTCATTAGATCGATTAACTATGCTTTCATCCACAAAATACAGTGACAGTATTCTTTTTCAATTTTGTAAGACCATAAACTATGCATTGACGTTATGTCTTGAATAACAGTATTTTGAGGAGTTCACAGGTTGATTTTAGTTAATTCTTATATCTTGGTCTCCTTTCGTCAACAAAGCTCATAGCTCACGCATCATTCTCTAATATTTCAATATAAAAAGTTATGCTTTACTGCGCACCGTTGATAGATATAAGTGAGAGTGTAATCTTATTTCAAATTGTGTGTTATAGTGCTGAAAATTATTCTATTATTAGGTTGTGTAATTTTGTGCTTGGCTAAAATCTTCGTATAAAGAAATAACATATCCATGTATATCTATCACATTTTGATAAGACAGCATTTCAGAATAAAATACACAGATCCGTCATCGATGTCGCGTTGCCTCGGGAAACTTGATATGGGTACTTTGAATATGATGGAAACATAAACAGTGTACGCAACTTGGGTTTGTGGGTACTTCATGTGGTTCATCTTATTATATTAGAGAACCTTCTTTGCGTCGGCCCAAGTTTCCTTATCTTCCCTTATGTCCACTCTTTTAACACTGTGACTTGGATGTTTTATCTGCATTAAGTTTTCCCTGATTTAAGATCTGCTGCTTGTTTCAGGTACTGGGAAATGCGAAAGGGGCTGTTGCTGTGGTCGTCTCCATTCTAATTTTTAAAAATCCAGTCTCAGTGACCGGAATGCTTGGCTACACTCTCACAGTATTTGGGGTTATCCTCTACGGTGAAGCCAAAAAGCGAAGCAAGGGACAATGAGAATATTTAGCGGAAGAACAAGCATAATTTCATAGTGTGACAAATGGGGCAATTTTCCCCATACAAAGTTCGGATTATTATCAGCATTCCACATTCCAGTAACAGAGATAAGACGCTTCATACATAAATCAAATTACTGGTCAGTTGTCTCCATTTCAGTTCTTATCTTTGAGCAGATGGATCTCCGTTACAGTAATAGTCTTTAGTTTCATTCTCTTCATATTCTTTCCTGTTCAGAAAGGAGATGTAGATTCCATATTAAGACTTCAGTGATACTCTCATATCCATTTATTCAACAAGTTCATAAATTTAGCTGTCTGTGATACATTTTTTTGTCGGTGGATGTGCTTTTATGTTCAAAAACACCACAGAACAAAGAAGCAGCATCAGAAAACTATATGAAACTTTCTTAGATCAGATTTCAGTAACACCTCCGACCAGCGCCATGCAGCTGAAATCCATGTCTTGCAGGGAGAATCTGGAATCTTTTTTTTGTGGAAAGCATTCCCGTTTTCTCACAAACCCCTAAGTAGTGATTTGTTAATTTTTCTGGTATTTAAATATAATCAACCGCAGTGAATGCTAATATTTTTATTGGATTTAAATGTAATCCATGCAAATATTTTTACTGATTTATGAATACTTATACTGAAATTTAAACGTAATTAATTATAATACATGATAATTTTCTCCATAAAATAAATATTGAACCACAAGTACAATTTCTATTTAATGTAAACTATATTAGAATAATTTTATTGAAAATATCTGTATTTACTTTGATTTAGTTAGTTTAAATTCAATAAAAGTATTTGAGAATTTTTTGTGAATATTAGTGCCGCTCAACTTAACTTACTGAATTTAACTTATTTATTGAAAATTTAAGCGCAAAAAGACAGAACTTAAAATAAGAACCTGTGGAATTTTATTCGTAAGGATTGTGGCTCATGCAATGTAAAAAGAACTCAGACAACAGTCTGTATTTTAAGTCAAGCTGCTCAAATTTTGACACAAACAGGATACAACAAGCTTGAAGAAGAACCAATGTGAGCAGTATCTTTAGCTTCTGCGACAACATGTTGGAAGGCACAAGTCATGTTTAAAATAATATGTTAAGCATCCGGAACTGAGGCTGAGGCGCGTTTGTTGGATGCTGACTCGATAAGATGGTTGTAGCTACCCTTTTCCTTGAAAAGCTGGGAGAAATGGTGTTTACAGTACAAGATTCCTCCTAGAGCTGCGTAGTTTGATGGTGATAGAGTGCAGCCTCCGTGGGAACACTTGAAGCAGGTTTTATGATACGACTCATTCTCAACTGTCACCTGTAATGTGATATAATGAACTTTGTTCAACATATGCTCCGACTTCATTGTGTTCACGCAACAAAGCTAACGAATCTTAATTCTTAGCATGCATGTTAAATCAGTTCTTAGCTATAAGGTTTCAAAACAATCTTAATAAGCATCTTTGAAAATAAAAGAAATCATTCTGACTCGTTTTTCCAGTTGAGTTTGCCACAAAATATATTGTATTTATGCTCAAACCTATGGATACCTATCCTAAAGCCCGCAAGCAAAAGCCATTTCAGACGATTCTTATCATATTGTCATTGGCTTTCAATGGAAGAAATCCGAACCTCAAAATTTCCTATGGACCGGCAGGTAAGCAAGCACACACTCAACAGCTAACAAGCCCTCACATTTTCCAAACTGAATTTAGCGGTGCAGATAATCTATTTCTGAACTTAGTGCGAAGCAAGCGTTCTCCGGTAACACATAATACGCAAGGAATCACGCATGAAAGTGAAATCAAAGAATTAACCAATGCAAATTGTATAAACCTTCTCGAGCGGATAAGCTGTTTTCCCACATGTTGCACATTTCTCTTGTGTACCAGAAAACATACTGGCCGCTTTGCTAGGAGACCTCGTCTGTTACCAACGAAAAAACTCATTGAAGATTAGCAACGACACAAAGAAAGACAACAGTATGTCGTTTATCTACTTCATATGAAAACTATATGCAGCATCAGCCGGATAACATACCAGCTCTGGCGTCAACTTCTCGGCACTTTTCACAGCTGTGAAAAGGAAAATACATCTGAGCAAAGAATATTATTATTCAGCAGGGTACTCGGATAAGTAACAATTTGGAGGACTTACGTGACTGAAAATTCTTGCTGAAGTTTCCAGACTGCTTGAAGAGCTGCTCAAAGTGAGGCATGCAGTAGAGAACACCTTCCATTGAGGAGTAATTGCTCAGCTAAAATCACAAACACAACATTACTAAAAAAGCCCAAAATGGTGGCCACCGAACATCATAAGCTATCTCCATATAATCATCCATAGGAAAAACAGCTGCCACAGCGGTAGTACCTTGAGAGTGTTTTTACAGTGGCTACACTTGAAGCAAGCCTTGTGGTAATCAACACCATCAGCAGACAGCAAATCAACTGGATAAACAGTCTTCTCACAAGCCTTACACTTCTGCTGCGTACCTATGAACGACATGTCCGAGATCCGACACTCTCTTCCTCCCCTCGCTCCTTATCTCCGATTCTACACATAGCGTTGAAACTCTGTGACCAAAACTCAACACGGCATTCGACATCGAATCATGACAATCGAAACAAGCCACGACATGCATCGAATCGAAATCTACCGCAGAGCAACAAACGAGTCAAACCATGGATGGCGCGAGACATACCTCGCACGAGGTCGGAGCGGACGGATCGCGGAAGTCGGAATCGAGAAGATGAGATAAGCCGATGCGCTTTTTGCAGGGAGCCGATGAGTGCGTGTTATTTTTATTATTCGGATTGGATCAGAGACAGCACAAACGAGGTATAATAACATGTTTTTTTGTTGCTTAACAACATATAATTAATATATAATTAAAATCAAGAAAATGAAAATGAAAATTTTCATTGAATTTAACATTGAATAAAATTAGTAACGTGGGAATCGTAATATTGAATTATAATATTGGATGGAATCGAAAGCCCAAAAGCCCATTTCGATCGACACCAAAATTTCACCCCGAGAGTTAACGCCGTTAACGTTTAAGAAACATGTTCCGCTAGCCGTCACGTCGCCGTTAAACTGCAGATTTCTGAAGAGCGGTGCGCATTGCGCACACGTCCTATTACAAACTCCACCCCAAAATCGATTCCCGCCATTTGTACGAAGCCACACTCATTTTCGAACCCTAGATTTCTGAAGAGCTCCACGGTCGTCATGGCTCCCTCTCCTCTCCATCTCGTCATCTTCCTCGCATGGCTCCTGCACTTCCTCATCCTTCCATCTGCCGTCGCGCAGCCGTCAACCACCATCGGCGTCACCTACACCACTTCGCCGTCCACAGCGGACCACGTAGCGAGATTTTCCGAGTCGTCGAAGATCGCCGCAGTTCGCCTTTCGGATTCAAATCCGACGGTGATCCGATCATTTACCTTCACCAACGTCTCGCTGCTGCTCACCATCCCGAACAATCTGATTCCGGCGATCGCTGCGAATCGATCCAATGCGGCGCGGTGGCTGTACGTCCATGTTGTTCCTTACTATCCGCGAGCTAGGATTTCAACCATATCGGTGGGGAACAACGTAATTGAAGCGTCTCCGGATCTGTATGAGTCGCTGTTGCCGGCGATTGATAACATTCATACCTCGCTGCATGAAATAGGGATTCGGAGTATCTCAGTTTCGACGACTTTCTCTTTCCTCAACATAATGACGGAAACGTTTCCGCCGTCTTCGGCGCAGTTCCAGTCGCCGGCCCTAGACGTGCTCATCAGGCCGCTTCTGCAGTTCCTGGAGCAGACGAACTCGTCATTTTTGATCAATTTGTATCCATATAATGTGGTGCGTCTGAATTCGGAGATACCGATTGGATTTGCTCTGTTTCAAGACCTTCCTTACAATTTTAGAGACGATATCACAACCGGCGTCAGGTACATGAACCTGTTTGACATGATGGTTGACGCTGTGATTGCAGCTATGGCGGTAGCTGGCCATGAAAATGTTCCGATTATTGTCACTGAGACAGGCTGGCCGAGTTCTGGTTCAACCGACGAGCTGGAAGCCACACAGGCTTATGCGGAGATGTATGTGAAGGGATTGGTTAAGCATCTGAAGTCAGGATTGGGTACTCCACTGAGGAAGGAAGGTGTTGCTCAGGCCTACATATATGAGTTGTTTGATAGGGATAATGAACTGGAAGTGAATGAAACAAATCGAAAATGGGGGATTTTCTACCCTAACATGACCAAAAAGTATAATATCAACCTCTCTGGTTCAGGCGGTTTGAGTGGAAATGGCCCGACTTGGTTGCATATTACTGGATGGACTGTCCTGGTTTTATCAGTTCTGCTGCTGCAATAGAGAGAGTGTGATTGCTGGATGCTTCATTTCAATCCCCACCATCTCAGGTTTTCTGTGTTTTCTCGCCTTGTATAACATTTTGGTGAATGTATAGAAAGTACTCTTTGACATTGCATAAATGTCTACTACAGGTTGCGCCAGTTTATGAGGTAGCTACTGAAACTGTGATCCATCCTCTATAGGTTACATCTTTGATTTTAAAAATGTTAGTAGACTGTCACTCATCTGGCAATATGAGAATGTTCTGATAGGAGCGTTTTAAACTTCTAGATGTAAAAAAGATTCACAGATGTATGGATAGATTTAGCCATGAATAAGTGATCTCTATAGTATTGTCTGAGGCTGTATGATCTGGCCCTGTTTGAAATGATAATGAAATAGTGTTCCTAGTTTGTAGTTGACTTGTTTCTCTGACACTGAAAGGTAAATAATACTTCTCATTTGTTTGGCTGTGTCTGGAGCACTTGTTTTTGCTATCTGCTTTTGTTTGTTGGATATCCTTTATTTTGTCATTATTTTTGCAATTTTGTGAACCTTGAATAGATAGATTATGGTGAGTAACCCTTGTTCTTTTTCATTTAAATTTTAAGTATTTAAATTTAGTTAAAATTATTAAATTAAGTTAAGTACATTAATTATTATTTTTATTGGTGATGAATTATTATAATTTAAAGTGTTGCTGTGATAGTCTTTATTTTGTCACGCTATTTGCAACTTTATCAACATTGAATAGATAGATTATGGTAAGTAACACTATATTGAAGGGTTTATTTGTAATCTCATCATATGTCAAACGAGGATCCTTATAAATCTCAACGAGTATTTAGGGATCAATACTTCATTTAAATGTATCATTCAAACATAATGAATAATACTTGCATATAATGTTAAATAAAATATGTGAAAAGACCGCGTATATGATTAAAAATCAACGTCATTCTACCTTTATCTTTCAATCATATGCCTCACCCATAAATGGATTCTTTCAAGCTAGAATGATAACTTTCTTACTAAAATTGGAGGTCGCAAATATGATGACTACGCCTAAGTTCAATAGGTAGTTGAATTTTGTATATCCTCGTATCAGTTTATTGATACATTTTATCAAACAATAAAAAAACATAATGGCATGCCATCAAATTAACATAAAATACATATGCCCGTAATCATAGAAGAGCCGATTGAGCCTGCTAAATTTTGATGAAGAAGGGCATTCCGCATATAACAGTCAAATTAAATAATTACAATTGATTTCCCACAGTTTTAACTTCGACGAATTTCTCATCAAATTTCATATCGAGAGAAGACGATCCGATCCAATCTGCTCAAAATAAACCCTAACCTGTATATCAACACCGCGCCGTCTTCTTCTCGATTGAAACACAGAACAAATCGTATGTGCACTTTGCCGATCTTCCTCTCTCCCCTTTCCCATGTTTTTCTCCTCAGAGACATTTTTGTTCTGATACCACGTAGCTGGTCTCTGTGCTATGTTTTCTCATGTTTGACGATGTCACATGCAGAGGGAGTTTCTGATTGTTACTTACAGCTTTTTGCTTGCACAACGCTTATCCATCAACTTCTCTTTACGCAATTTCGTGCACATTTCAAACTCACTACGCAATTATGCTATCTGGTAATGCTTGCAGGAACAGCTGTTGAGCATGGAAACAGATGAAAGAAACCGCAAGCCGCTTCCTGATAAGTGCAAAGCAAGCTGGGGAACTCAATTTCAGAAAATATTTATAGATTCGTGTCTGGAACAAATTTATTTGGGAAATAAACCAAAATCACATTTTACCAGTGATGGTTGGCGCAACATTGCTGAGTCCTTTCATGATCAAACAGGCTGCTGGTATGACAAAAAGCAGCTAAAGAATCACTGGGACTTTATGAAGAAACAATGGAAAATCTGGTTTAAACTCGTTGCCGACAGTTCAATGAAATGGGATCCTGATAATCATAAATTTGGTGCTAGTCAAGAAGACTGGGAAGCCTATCTACTGGTAATATATATTGATTTTAACATACATTTGATGGGTCTTCATAATTGTGGATCATGGACTGATTTTTTTGTTTCTTGGGTTGTAGGACCATCCTGAAGCTTCCCCATTTCGGAATAAGGAACTTGAATTTGCGGATAAAATGGATATCATATTTGAAGGAGATTTCAATGAGGAATCTAAATGCCCCCCCAGGAGAAAGAGGCAAGTGGAGAGCTCAGTTGTTCGTTTTACAAAATCTCAAGATTATCAAGTTGCCAAGATACCCAAGCAGAATGATAATACCCTTGTCAACCGTAGACAAGCACAAGGTGTCAGGCATGATACAAGAGTTGATAATGTTTGTGATGTTGAGTCAAGAAGTGCTGCGACCGGCCAATCTGCACGAGGTGGAAGTCATGACTACAGCATTGGAGAGTGCATAGAATGCCTTGACGAAATCGAGGAGATAGAGCAAGGAGGTGAGTTGTATCTTTTTGCATTGGATTTGTTTCTGAAGAGGGAATGCAGGGAAATATTTCTTCAGCTGAAGAATCCTTCTATCAAATTGGCCTGGTTGACCCGTCAGCAATCGATATTTCCAAGCATGATTTAGATTTCTCTGGAGCATGTTGCAAATTTGGCCATTTGTTTGAATGAAGTGGACTGCTTATATGATTATTTTTTGTGCCAGTTGATTTTGCCCCTTTCACCTAGAAGTCACTGGTAAATTGTAATATATGCGGAGTGCTGGGAGTTTGGTTTGGTTTTCTAAGATGTCTCTTTGCTTCTTTGTCATTGTTTTCTTGAAAAAATGGAGCTTTAGGAATGAAGTGCAATTTTCTGATAAAAACATGAAAGAATGTACAGAATAAACCAGGGCAAAAGCGAACAATTTTCAGTTTCTTTATCTTCTCTGGTGAGTTCAGGTAACTCTACGCTGCTCTGTCCGACGATCGCAGCGGAGTTTGGAATTCTACAGCGACTGCTTTGACGTCATGCTTGGTGAGTTGAGAGAGCTTTAACATCCATTTGGCAAAAGAATAGCGACTGCAGTGCAGACACCAAATATTTAGCACCTATTTTAGGTTGAAACCGACGCCGTTTTAATCACTAAGCCGGCCCATTAACGTTCGATGAAGCCCAAGTCCAAGTGCTCTGTCTGGACAATGTCGTCAGCACGCACATGGCTGGATTCATAGTTTTAGTGTAGGGTTTTAGCTAGAGCGAAGCATTATCGGTCCTCGTCAATGTCGTTGACCGTGCTCACCTACCTCCGCACCTCTCCAAAGCTTCTAGAAACGACAACATTGCATTGATTAATACATCCTACCATGTTTTTCAATTGATGTTTCCATGCCGAGTTTGGTGCTGCTGCTGTCCGCGAATCACGCCGTTAGTGGATGACGTAGGTGATTGCCAAGGCCTCGACGCGTCTGTGTTTGCTATTTGTTTTTGCTGATATCTGAACATTAGACGGAATCAGCAATATTGCGGTTTTAGGAAGGTAAGCTGCTCCAGGAACCATCGGCACTCTCTTTTCTAAAGTTGGTGTTTGTGAAGTTAGGGATTCCATAGCAGCGAAGCCTTGCCAGTAGAGTTATGAGATCTGTTATATATACTTATAGCATTGCAGAAGTGACTCACATCAGAATGATCAACTTATTAGTGATCATCTCTGTGATTTTTTCTTTTTATCTCAAGAGATTGTTAAAGTTAAATGTAACTCGTTTTCTTTGTGCCACAGCCTGCAGTATTGGTTATGCCTGAGGTTGTGCTTTCTCTTAATTTTCTTTGCTGGAAATCAATGTTTGATTAGGCTGTTAGGCCTGTTTATTTGCATTTAAAATTTAGTTATGTAAATTTTACAGTAGTGGGTGGGTGGATATTCTTGAGCATTGAGGTGGTGGTGGTAGGGTTGCGGTGAATATATAGAGGTGGTACGGTGATGGTGGGTGGGTGTTTAGGATGGCGGTGAGTGATAGTGAGGTAGTAGGGTGGTAGTGAGTATGGTGGATGTGATAATGAGGTGTGTAGTGGTGGTGAGGTGAAGGGTAATTTGAGGGAGTGTGAAAGAGATTATGAATGGTAACTTAAAATAAGTATTCAAGTTAAATTTAGTTAAATTAAATTAATTACTTAGGCGCTTAGTCATCATTTTGCAATCCAGCTAAAATGGAATGGCCCTTTCAAAATGCTTGATTTGTTTTTTCTTTTTTTCATCTGTATGGGTGCATCATTGTATGTGTGAAAGCTGATTTTCATCTTCTACCTCTTAACAGATAGTTGAACTCCAATCATTGGCATTGATGCATTCAGTCTCGGAGATGGAAGAAGATTGCAGTGGTTGTGCCACTTTCAAATCGTTCTTTGAAACTTTGTTGAAAAGTGTACAAAGATTCTTGTTTGGGATCTTATCCATTGGTCCTATCCCGACTCACATTGCGTTTATAATGGATGGTAACCGAAGGTATGAGAAAGCCCATAATCTGCCATATGGGATGGGCCACAGAGCTGGCTACGCAGCTCTAATGAACCTGCTCAAATACTGTTACACACTAGGAGTGAAGTATGTGACGGTGTATGCCTTCAGCATTGACAATTTCAAGCGCCCGCCCGAAGAAGTTCAAAATTTGATGGAATTGTTGCAAGAGAAGATTGAGAGCTTACATAAGGCAGAAAGTATCGTCCACCAATACGGCATTCGAGTTCATTTTATAGGAAACTTGAAGCTCTTAAATGATTCTGTGAGGGTCGCTGCTGAAACTGCCATGAAGGCTACTGCCTGCAACGACCGCGCTGTGCTCTCAATATGTATAGCATATACTTCAACAGACGAGGTTCTCCACGCCGTGCAAGAATCTTGCAAGGGTGCAAGCACCGTGGCGGAATCTACTAAAGCAGTTGGATTTGGTGTTCAGCAGCTACTAATAAGTCATCAGATGATCAATTTGGTTGACATTGAGAAGAGGATGTTCATGGGAGTAGCACCCGACCCTGATATAGTGATCAGAAGCTCTGGCGAGACCCGGCTGAGCAATTTTCTTCTGTGGCAATCAAGCAGCAGTCTCTTGCATACCACTGCTGCTTTGTGGCCGGAAGTTGGCTTGGGTCATCTTGTTTGGGCTGTGTTGAACTTTCAAAGATGCTCCTCGTACTTGCAGAAGAAAAAGAAGCAATTGTAATCCCTTAGGCTTATGACCTATGTGTTGTGCCCTGAGGTAATCCCTAGTTTAAGATGTCACTATCTCACCTGGAAAGCCTACAGTGTAATTTGCTGAATTTAAAATTTTGCAGTGAACAAGAGAAACAAAGTTGTTTGTTTCCAAGACCTGTTCAATAATATTAATCTGCAATTTGTGTCCTGAATATAATGGGTCATATACTAGCTATTCTGGTGTATGTTTCTATCAACATACTGAGTGTGCATGCCTGCATTTTGGTGGTTGGACATTTTCATGGATCTGACTGGAATTGAAGCATCCTGACACGAAACTGAAACGAAACGTAACCCCTTGATTATCTCTTCTTTCATCATGAACAAAACAGCAGCTGCAAGAACGCTCAGAAATGATTTTGTTCTGGTTCCTTTGTAGAGTCAAGATGAACTTCATAGCTGAACATCTTCATAATGGCATATAGATTGCCTGATGAGATAATAAAGTAAAAACATAAAGGACATCATAAGAAAAGGCACACTAGTATCAAGGTGCAGAGGAAAGAAAGACACTAATGACACATTATTTGGGAGAAGTGAGAACATAATATTGAACCTTGATATGGCAGCAGCGATGCATCACCAAGTACGGTGTGAAAATAGTTTGTGCATTGTTTTCCATACCTTCATAGCATGTCTTTTGTCCCGGCCGTTGACTTGTTTAGCATTTTGTCTAAACATCCCAGCCGAGACACATATGATATCCTTAATCAGCTGGTTTAACAAATCATGGAAACCGCAGCTAGGGTACAAAAACCTGGACATTTGCTCAGTAGTCCCAACCATACTTGCTCCTTGCTACAACCTCGATCAGTTTGCTGCCTGGAGTTTACCTAACACATCAGTCAACCAAAAGAAAAATCAACAAAAACATCAGAGCAAGAAACTAGTGCTAAATAGTATCAGAAAATAAAAGAAAAAAATGCAGGAGATGAGAAGAGATGCAGTCAGAAAAGTGTATGTGGAGAGCTGAGCTATGATGCCTCCACCGGACATATTTAGTTTCTCATTACATTACAAAAAGGTTATTATAATGCTAGTGCTTAATCAATAACAGTAATAAAATCTGAAGAATTAAAATGACATCTTTGTCTAATATATATATATATATATATAATCATAATAAAAAAAAATCCATAAGAGCCTAATCAGAAGACTCCATCTGGCCCTAGAATACCAATCTCTTTCACCTGAACCGCAATCCTTCACTTCTCTGTTTCTCGATCCCTTTCCTATTAAAAATCCACAGACGGCACCTGATTGAAATCCCTTAGTCAGCGTCTGACCCACCAGAAGCTAACCATGAATCGCCGTGGAGACGCCAACCACGACCACAAGCGACTGCGATTGGATCGCCACAAGCAGAGCCGCATACCGAGATTCTCCAAGAAAGCCAAGGGCAAGTACGTTATAGAGGAGGAAGCCTTTTTGTTTGTCAAAATTATCAGGGCCGTTGACATCGATCGTGACTTTAGGTCAGTCACACATCGCCGTTACTACGGAGTGCAGGGCTGGGTCAATCCTGGAGAAGAGTACCGCACCAAGACACGTCCCCCCAATATCTGCAAATCTAACCTAGATCCTGTTTGGAACGAGCTGCTCATAATGCCACTACGTGAAACCAGTGTGGAGAGCGCTACCCTCCATCTCGATGTGCTTCGGGTCTCAGAGGTTGTTCTTGATCCAGGAACTTCCCACAAGAGAAAGCTAGTGGGAAGGGTGCAATTCAGGTTGGATCAGCTGCAAGCTAATGGGGCTGTTACAATGTGGCTTGAGTTGATGAAGCCTGGGCAATTTGGCTGGAAGCCCGAAGGCCATATTTGTTTGAAAATGGAGCTAAGAATGATCCCTTTTTGAGAGCTATCAGAGTCCAAATGATGGGTAATCTGGTTGGGAGATTCAGGAAATTGTTTTAAAGTATGAGACTTTCACATTTTAGATCTTGGCTTATGAACAAATCTTCACTACAGGTAAGCTGGGGTTACAAACATTTTTAGTTGCAGTCGTGTAAGACTTCCTATGGTTTGTCGCAATACTCCACAAATAACTAAATACTCCTTTTGATATTGAGTTTCTATGATGCTTGTTTGACCTAGTTCTGTAATTTCTTGTACATGCATCTATTAGCAACATGTAAAATTACTTAGAAAGCAATTCTTTACCTAGTTCTACATATGGGAAAATAGCATCCATTGAGTCAAAACTATTAGCTGAGTGTAAGGTGTGTGGTATACTGCTTTGTTCCTGCCTCGATGATCTAGAAAAAATTTATGAAGGTGTTGGATATATGATATAAATCCATAACCATTTTGTATCAAATCAGGGCGAGGCAGCAAATGTAAAGCAGAAAACCTAAAGCCTTCTTACGTGTGAGCTTTCCTATTTATTCTGCATCTATGCCCCTTTTTATCGAAAAAATTATGAGGAAAGCAGTCTGAGTTTTCCGATTAATTTTGCCTCTAGCCCCCCTTATTCAAGTTAAAATATGCGAAATTTCTCACTTACCAAAGTGACACCCTGTGAGGAATCCAGCTGTTTGCTCTCTCGTACGTATCTTTCGTGTTTTCAAGACAGTCCACTGGCCATATCAGGAGACTTTCATGGTTAGTAAACCTTTGGAGCAGTCCAAAAAAAAGTTCCTTTCTTCCACTGACATAACCGTCACCTGTAAAAAAATTAGTTCAGATCTCATTGCGCTGATTTTTGCATTCTGAAAAAATTCTAATAAAAACACCCTTCAGTTCCTACATCCTTCGATATTCTTACTGATAGGTTGAAAAGTAGTTGTCTAGTATTATTGAATTACAACAATAGATTCCTTATTATCCGTTTAGGCTCTTCAGATACTGGAAAGACTACATTCTCAAACCCATTGAGCTACATGCCCATACATTAGTTTCTGATCAATTATATCTAGGACTCAGAAGGCTTCCTGGAAAAATGTCTGGGTTTGATGGCTTTTTTAAGGATTTCAAGCCAGGGGTAGGATAAGACCGGTAAGAATGTTCCTCAACAGTCGCAAGTCAACATAAAAATCACTCTATAGGAGACTGATGAGACCTAAATCTGACACAAATTAGGATTGAGCAACCGTAACTGCCAACTCCTATGACCAGAGACTCGATACAGATTAGGGGACTCGTCGCAACTTGAGGGGCCACCAGCTACGCCTGACAAGATATGCAATGAAAGGGGCACTGTACCATATAAACATTAAACCAGAGGACTACTAAGACCTCTAAATCACTTGTCCTAGGCTGACTAAATAAATATATCTTATTTTAATGTAATTTGATTGAATATGAACACGTACCATCCAAGGTAAATGCCATGGAACACATCTATGTTGCTGCCCTTGCTGAACGTAACTAAAATGATATATTTATAAGTAAGATCATTAATTTCCCAATTAAAAAACATATGTTTATATCATTAAGATGATTCATTCATGTTCCTCTGTACTTTCTATCCCAAGCATTCTAGGTGAGCACACAAAATTAGATGAGTAAACTATTATTCAGTTGTCAGTTTAAGGTTAAAGATAACAGTAAGTTTTCTATTTATAAATCTTTGTAACGTGATGCCAAAGGACTCATGATTAGGTTGTCGAATACTTTCACTTAAAACAAAAACGTAAAGAACTCTTACTAGAGTCCGGTAGAGTATTCCTTTTATCATGATTGAAAGTTCAAGCATTCAGAGCAAGTCGGACTCATTAAATAATTACAAGATGTTTCAGGATTCCATGATGATAGAAATTATTTAGCATGACGAACTTCACGGCATACTAAACAGTGAGGATTTGGAAGACAACCCTGTAGGCTTGGAGGGTAAACATGGCTTTCCAGAAGTCTCTCACTTTGATGTATTTGAAAGCTAATCATTAAAAAAGGAAACTTAATTTCGTAAGACAATGTATCTTTGGACTCCCCAAGATAAATGAATATGAGATAGGAATATACAGGGATGTACATTGCTACTACTATCCATTTTGAACTGTTCCAAAATTTGATCTAGAAAGACTGCATAGTCTTCTAAGAAAGAGTGAGCAGAGCTCAAAGAAAAAATGACTAGGCAAATCACCAACCGAAATGAATGTTCCCATATGACTGCCTAGGGACGTCTTATTCATTGAAAAATAAAACTATCAATATGCCAGATAAGGCTAAATGTTAGTGTTGAAACATTTTTTTTTCTTTACAAGAATTTGGTGAGGCACTAATATACACACTTTGCCACGTAATGTTCAGCTATAGTTTCAATATTTAGCGTAAGTATATACGTCGACATTCTTCAAAACATTTCTTTTGACTTAAATTTTGTTGATGTAAGGAGCCAGGCTCCTTAATAACTGCTTGTAACCTGAGTTCTATTATTTTGTCATTTTCCTTGGTCCAAATGTTTACCTTAACGAGGATACTATTTTACATATATCATTATGTTTGATCATGTATAAATCTGATGCAAACTAGGTCAACAAATTATATGTTAGCTGATACACACCAACCAGTTATAAGATCGATTACTATGAAGAAATTTTCTTTTGAATATTCATTAGCTTGATGAAAAATTTTCTAAAGCAGCCACTTGTATCTGCTCTTTATAGAAAACAAGAAAGGTAGGTTTGTACGTGTTCTTTCAGGTACATGTGAAAGACAATGCACATTGCATAAAATTGAAAATAAATATCAGAGAAGGAACTGCTACCTTAGAAGTAAACTCATTTTGATTTTAGTCCATTCAGCATTCCTCTGAATGATACTAAATTAGATAATGTATCAGTCCACAAGAGTAAATAAAAAAAGTGTCAAATCCATTTATTATACTAGTTAAAATCATGGTTCAACTAACAACAGTGCAAAGATGTCATACGCAATGCATTGTGACATAAAAACTGCCATGGCATGTAGCACTTTGGGCAACTAGCAAGCATCCAACATTGAACAAAATTAAGGCTTCTATAAGATTTATTCTGGTGTGACGGTATCTGAGTTACCTATTAAATCTGATGCAAACTAGTTCAACAAATTATATGTTAGCTGATGCACACCAATCGGTTATAAGATCGATTACTATGAAGAATTTTTCTTCTGACTATTCATCGGCTTGATGAAACATTTTCTAAAGCAGCCACTTGTGTCTGCTCTTTATAGAGAACATGAAAGGTAGGTTTGTAAGTGTTATGTCAGGTACATGTGAGAGACAATACACATTGCATAAAATTAAAAATAAATATCAGAGAAGGAAATACTACCTTAGAATTAAACTCATTTTGCATTTTAGTCCATTCACCATTCCTCTGAATGATACTAAATTAGATCACGTACCTGTACACAAGAGAAAATAAAATAAGTGTCAAATCCATTTATTATTCTAGTCAAAATCATGCTTCAACTAACAACAGTCCTAAGCTGTCATACTCTATGTCCACCCAACACTGTGTTGAAAAAATGTCACGCCACATAGCACTATATGCAACTAGCAGGCACCCAACATTGAACAAAATTACGGCTTCTATAAGATTTATTCTGGTGTGATGGTATCTGAGTTACCTATTAAATATGTTCCAGGGCACAAATCAATAACTGATCATTGCATCTATGAACATAATTGGTCATGTAGTATTGGCAAAAATGATAAAGCGAGCAAACAGATCAAAGTTACAGACTATTCAAAGGCTAAGGATCAACAATACTTTCCCGTAAATAAATGTTACAACCAAACTGATGTTTTTGTAGTTAAAATCTATACGAGCTCATGTCCACAGGATGACTTTTATTTGAGTAAAAAGACTGATTTCTCTTTAAGCTGATAAATATCATTAAACAGAATATGTCAAAAGATATGCAATAAATGTATTGGTGTATACAACGACCAATGATAAAGATGCAACAGCCATGAGAATTACGAACAGAAAACAAACAAACTCTGACGGTAGATGCAGTCGCCAATTAAATGAAATAGAAGTTGTTTAAGCTTACGAATCTTAACATTATATCTTATTTTAAATGCCACCGAGGGATGCAGATGATGATTCCTTAAGCTTTCAGCTGCCACAATCAGTAACTGAACAAAATTCAGCGGTGGATTTATTGCATATCTTTTTGACTCATATGTTGTCACTTGTCAACACCAGAGTCATTAAACAAATTTCAAATTCCTTTTTGTGGCAGCAAAATGTTGGACATTTAAGACATTTCTAGATAGATTTGAAGTGTTGTGGATTACTATTCTATAATCAGTGTGCAACATGTTACAAAATAGAAATGTCTGCAACCGATGCCTCTCCACATTTTTCTTCCCAGCGATTAAACCGTATGCGTAAATTTTGGTGAGAAAAATTGTGTCTTAAAATAAATAAATGAGTAGATCTTCGCATATCGATTTTGAATCTAATAACCTGTTTGAAAAGCTGAATATGGCCCGATACTTTTGTTAAGTCCTCATCATCTCGTAGTTAACCGTTACATATATAAATAGCACTAACTAATATGAATGATCCGCAAATGGGCCCACATCAAAATTTGAATGTCACTCAAACTAGTTTCTAATCTCTAAGCAACTAATATTTACCCTTCATATTTTTGACGTCTAGAAGCTGATTGAATATGCAACAGAACACCATGAAATTCTATTAAGACATAAACATAATCTTTCAAGCCTTGCACTTAGATCTGACATATGAGCCTCTTTTACAACCCTACTACAGTACCAATAATGAACTCACGAACTAGAAAACCAATTCTATTAGACCCTCTTTTGCCCTAGAACAGATTGGATCCACCAAAACCTACGAGAACCGCTGCAGCATACATTTAAAACTGTAAATACATCTGCAAGCGCTCAACAAATAAATCCACGATCTGAACAAATGCAAGCAGTAGAGTCACAAACATAGTACAAACAACATGGTATTCTTGCACAGCGAGAGAAATACGATTTACCGTAGATCGGCATCTATCAAAAGATGGATAGATGTAACTGAGAGATTGAATCTCGACGGAGTTCAGTCGCCGTCCTACCGAATTTTTTCACGATATCGGCTGTTGAAAATGTGCTTCAAGCATTAGCGCGTGTCCAAAAACAGTAAGGCCAGCAGCATGTTCTCAGCCTTGTGTGGAATTATGGCCGCGGGTTGGGCCTCGCGAATTCGTTGAGTTGGGCCCAATCGCATTTAAAAGTTGGGCCCAACCGCATCCGTGAGTTGGGCTAACTTCTACAAATGAGCTGGCCCAATTGGAATTCAAGCCTGTCTTTGAACTTCAAACTTTAACCGGAGTTTTCGTTACCCAATATTTATATCTCAATTCAAAAGTTTAATGGGATCAAGTCAGATCAGTTTATTTCAGTTCAGTTCAGTTCAATTCTGTAAAACAATCTTAACGAGACGAACTCTGTATCAAAACTAGGGCTACGTGATGGACAATGTGAGCATGAGATATCAATGTTTTTGGATTATATTAACCTAATGAAGTATGCTTGGGAGAATGTGTTGACCAGTTTCCAACACACTCTTTCTCTAATCTACAATCAGAAGACCTTCATCCCCAGCTACATACTCCTGTCACTATTACTTTAACAAATGTTATATGAATTACACAAAGCTCAGACGAAGATCCAATGGCGGATGGTCACCATTGAGCTCGTAGTTTCCAAGCTTATAAGAGCACTTAGCTGGTGCGTTTTCATAGTCTGGTCCCATCACGCTGAACTCCATAGCCTTGTTTGGTTGAGATGTGTTGAATGACGTCACAGGAAATAGCTGTAGCGTCTCGATTGATCTCTGCGTGTCCGAGCCTTGATTCCTCTCTTGCAGAGCTGAATCATGGTCAAGAAAGTTAGCATGGAAAAAAGAGAAGTGTGAGAATCAGTAACAAGTCCATATTGAATATAATTGCTTACAGGTGGCAGAAGAGATTTTTTTGTCTTTGCGGATCATCACATGAAGTTGCTCCACGTCATCATCTTCGTCAGCTGCAGAGACTCTGCGACGCTTCTGTCTCTCTCTAGCTTTGTGATTCTGGAACCAGTAGAAGACGTTCTTGCTCTCGATCTTGCCGTAAAAGCTGAGCTGGGAGGAGATCTTCTGGATCTGATCAGTGCTGGGTGTCCTGAGTCCGGCCCTAAAGAGCTCGGTCAAGACCTTAACTTGCTCGGCGGTTGGGTTCCATCGTCCGCACTTGGTCCCACCGCCAGTATTGTTTACGCTGTTGTTTCTAGTGGCTGATGTTTTGAGGTGGAAACCTCCGCCTGACATGCTACTGTCCTGCAGATGTTCCATAAGCTTTTTGTTTCTGATGGGGTTTCAGTAAAAGTTTATACTGAGAGAAAGCGAGAGAGCAGTGCCTGTTGTGCTTCTTCTGAATGTGATCTCGTGCTATATACTTATATAGAATTGAGAGAGAGAGAGAGAGAGAGAGAGAGAGAGAGAGAGAGAGAGAGAGAGAGAGAGAGTATAGAATTGAGAGAGAGAGAGAGAGAGAGAGAGAGAGAGAGAGAGTTTTTGGGCAAGAGTGAACTTATTCAACACATCAAAACGATTTATTTTGAGGGTTTGGGATAAAATAGAAAAAAAAAATGATAGAGGGGAAGTGGAAGGAGAGGAGAGCAGGGAGATATGAGCAGAAAAGCAGCCACTACAGCTCAACGTTTTCTGGTCGGGAAGCAGACAAAAGAGAGAGACAAAGATACATGTTTGCGCACACACACACATACATGACTAATAACAATCAATATTAAAATCTCATCAGCATCATGTATATGACTACATGTTCATCATATCCACGAAGATGTCTGATTCTCAACTTATGAAAACTGGCATACAAATCTGACAACAGAGGCCTCAGGTTAGATTATGAATAAGCAAATATGATGCAGTAAGAAAGTCAAAATTTTGGACTCTCACCATACCATGCCAGTTGAGACAAATCAGAGTGAGGAATATTATTCACACTAGCTACCAGATAACAGCAACTGACACTGCTGTTGACTTGGGTTGACTCAAGAATCACAACTGTTTCAGTTTTAATTATTCATTTATGATATGATTAAGATTGTTTAAGGACATGTTTTCGAAGGTGGTCTGATTAATGAGTCCTATGACAGAAACTAAAAGACAATAATGCCTGCCATATTGAAGTTTCTTTTGTCATAAGGTGTTTTGTCTTGCGGTTTAAATGACCTAATTTAACCTATTACCGTTCCTTAAAACCCTAAACCCTCATAGTTATCAACATTTTATTTTATGTGATCTTTACCATACTAAGACTTGGAGCTCAATCACAACAATGGAACTAGTTGAACCTTAGGGTTTAGCTGCTTGTATAAACTAAAGTGATCAGTGCATATGGAGATTATCAAGGGGATTATCGATAAGTGGGGAGTTTGCAACCACCGATTTAAACTTTAGTGCTTGTTTGTACAATTTAGGGTTTTGATTATTGATCGAACCAGTTTGGAAACCCTAAACTTTGATTAAATAAATAGGGTCTACATTTTGAGATGAATAACAATCTGTCTTATTCATTGTCTTGCTTCTGTGTCGTGTAACGACATAAATCTCAACTGAAGTACAAACAGACAGATGAGTTCAAAACCCTAATTTCCTGAGGACAAAGTTATATATACGATGTTAAGTTATAAAGCCATTGTTGAGCTTAGGGGGTCAAATAGGAGGAGCAAAGTGTGAATGTGTAGTCAAATGTTATGTGTGTTTAGGGTTTTGTGTGTGGTAGATGGTTGAAGCAGTTCCCAAGCATGTCTGTCTTTTTGAAGTATTCGTCTGACGAGAAGTGGGTTTGTCTATTTGGAGTTTGGCCATCGACATGGACAACAAGTTTTGAAGTTTGTGATTTTCTAGGTTTGCTAACTCCTATGTGATTCAAAGAGATCGTGTGTCGATGTCTTGAACATTTTTGGACCGTGCCCTTTTTACTTTGTAGAAATTCCTAGGGTTTTATTGGGATCACGCTAGAGCGCATGCATGCTGCAAATCTGCAATGGCAAGAAGCTAGAGAGTGTTTAGAAGTGAGTTCCAATACGTGATGCTGACAGAGAGAATTAATGAGGAGAAGGGTTTAGGGTTTTGATTGTGCGGAGGAGGGTCAGAGTGGTAGAAAGGGAGAGACAAGGAAGCTTAAAAAGAGAGCACGCGTGAAAGATAGGATGGAAAAGAGAGAGGCTGGGTGTGGATGGTGTCATGTCCTTAATTTCCTCAATTTCCCACTTGCTTTGGTTCTTCTTTTGTGCCATGAAAGAAAGCACAAGATGAGGAAGGCCACGTTTGTCTTGTTTGCTTGGACTGTTTTTTAGTCTCCTCATTGGCATTCATCCCCATCCATTTCCCACTTATAGACATGTTTTTCATAAAGCGTTGGATCTGGTCATGCTTAGTGACAGCACAATTAACCAATCCTAAGAACAGGGATCGCCCAGCTTATCAGCATCACGGTTCGTATTGGGAATATCACCGACCAGACCAGACCAGTCATCCATCCGCGCCTCGGGCCGTTAATTTCACCAAAATTTATGCCCTTTTTTCCAAATTTAATTTCTAATCTATCCTTCTTTCGAAATTTAATTTCCAATCAATGCCCCTTTTTTTACGTAAGCCCTAATCCTGCGCCTAAGAATAGATAGTGTCTCCGACAGAACTTTTATCTTCCTTCTTAGCTTAAGGCCTGTGGGTTGCTGTGGCGGCCATTTCTGCGCAACACCACTCTCTCCTCTCATCTCCACTGAGCTAGCCCTCCATATGCCAACCACTTAACTTGTCTACCGATTTCCGGCTGCCAATCCTGGCACTCCGGCGCCGGAATCTGGATCTTCTTCTGTCCGAGGAGGCCTGTCCAGAGAGGCGCGGAAGTTCTTCTTGGACGGCGCTTTGACTGGGTCTGTCTTAATTCCACAATCATGCTAGTAAAAATAGCGATGAATATAGGTCGTGTGAAAGGATGTAATAGTAAGCGCAGAATTGTTGATGTAGTTAGCAATCATGTGTCCGGCAAAAGATGTCAGAAAGACCAATTCCCACTCCTAAACTCGCATAAATAAATTTTGTTAATAACCAATTTGTGTACCATGAAGATAAGGATGGTCCATCTGTAAAAATGTATATGACTAATTACTATGTTGCTATGTCCCGAGTTTTTTTTTTTTAATTTAAATTTTCACTAAATAAATTAAATTAAGTAGATTTTATAGTGCGGATGAATATTAGTGATCATTGAGGTGTAGTAGGGTGGTTGTGGAGGGTTAGTTTGGTAGGGCGAATAAGTAGTGAGAGGTGGTGATGTTGTGGTAGGATTGTGGTGAATATGTAGATGTGGTACTGTGGTGGTGGTGAGATAAATGAGGTGGACGGTGGTGAGGTAGTGAGATGGTGAAGAGATAATGCGGTGGGTGGTCGTACGTGGTGGGGTGAGAGAGTGATGGAATAATGAGTGGGTGGTGGTGAGGGGTGAACGGTGGAGTGGTGCGGTAATGAGTGTGTGAAGTGGTGATGTTGGTGAGGTGATTTGTGTTTGTGAAGTGAGTATGAAAGAAGATGATGATAATATTTCACGTTAAATACTAAAGTTTATAGAAAAAGTACAATGATAAGACCCTTACATACCCTTCAAGAGACGTTTAGAGGTCGGGGTTAGCTCCTCCCTTCAAGTAATAGACTTGGATGCTCAACTCATTGCTCTATTGTCACGGGTTGATGAATCTCTTACTTCCGGTTAAAAGATCAGGCTGTGAAATCCTCCCCACCTAATCCATCGACATCCTCGTCAATGTATCCTCAAAGTGTCGAATTTGTCTTTAAATTACCATAAAGATTTGACGGGTTCCCAACTTGCCTCACTCTCTTGTTGTCACTCTTAGAAGAACAAGTATTATGTACTTTGAGGATGACTGGGTTGTCTTACTACTAGTTTCGCCTCGATGTAGTCTGCCTCCTTGTCAAACGAAGTGAGGATTGATGAGTTGCTCTTGAAGAATCTCCCTTAGAATGATCTAGTGCGTCTCGATAATATGACTCTAAACAACTAACATAAAAGACAGGGTGACCAATAGCTCGACCCATTCAAAACTTCACATGTCTTCTCTTCTTATTCGCGCACTGTTTCATCTTCTTCGCTGCTTTGTCTAACTAGAAAGAGCTATGTTAGTTTGATCATGCCATGACTTTACTTTTTTAAATGCCGATGGACTCCTTTCCGTATACTTAGACACTATTGATTGAGGTGTGGATGCTTGTTATCTCATGGCCAATTCCAATGGCCTTTTATTTGTAAACTTGCTTCTTTATACGTTAAAGAAAAATTATGCGACATCCAGGAGTTTAGCCCAATCTCGCTGGTTGGACTCACGAAGTGCCTCCAATATACCTCGAAGAGTGCATTGAACCTCTCTGTTTGTCCATCCGTTTGTGAATGGAAGCTTGTCGAGAAGTGTAACACCAATCCCATGAGTTAGAAGAGCTCAGTCCAAAATTTCTTCATGAAATAAGATCTCGAACTTCGCAATATTACGAGGTAAGTCCCAAAACTTCACCACATTCTCGAAGATCAAGTGGATTGCCTCTTCCGTAGTGCAATCTTGAGGAGTTGGTATGAACGTCTCATACTTGGAGAATCGGTGGTCTACCACGACCATATACTCTCAAATCCCTCAGACTTAGATAAAGCCCAGATGAAGCCCATGCTTACATTTTTCCATGGTTGGGTAAAAGTTTAAGAAGTGGCTCCAAAGTGGCTCCAAAAGTTCTCAATGTGTCTGATATTCTAACTTGTCTTGTAAATATACAAGACAAGTCTTCACATAGAGCTCGATCTCGTCCCGCATTTTAGATTAGTAATGTTAGGCATATACCAAAGCTCTCGCCCGCCTTTGTCCTGAATGTTCCTTAATGATGTTACATCTTACTCCCTTCCACTATGGCACATAGACCCGATGCCCCTTTGTGTAAAGTAGATCATCCTCCACCCATATGCGTTTAGTTTTCCCCTCCTTGACCATGTCCACCAGCATCTTTGATCTCGAGAAAGTCCTTCATGGACAATTGTTAAAACATCTCCTTTGACTTGAGATATTGCGACCTAGTGCATCCACCACCACATTGACTTTTTCTGGCTTGTTTTCGAACACTATATCGAACTCTGCCGAAAAATCTTACCATCTTGTTTGTTTAGGGTTAAGTTTCTTTTGGATGTTGAAGTAAATTGTATCCACATTGTCGGTCTTCACCACGAACTGTGACCCCAATGAATAGTGTCTCCAAATTCATAACCAATGCACAATTGCCTTCATCTCCTTCTCTTATACTGTATAACGACTTTCTATTTCATTGAACTTTCGACTATAGAAAGCAATCGGGTACCCCTCTTGGACAAGCACTCCTCCAATGGTAAGGCTGGATGTATAAGTGTGAACTTCATATGAATTTGTGCGGTCAAGTACCAATATTGGTTCCCCCATGATGGCTTCGTTTAAACTTTAGAATGCCTCCTCGTACTTTGACATCCTCTCCTAAGGTTTACCCTTCTTCAATAAGTCCGTTAAGGGCGTTAATCGGCCTGAATATCTTTGGAGGAACCGTCGATAATGATTCACCAAACCAAAAAAATGCAACTCGGTAACTTTCTTCGAGGTCTTCCATTCTTCTATAGACTTTATCCTCGCTCTTGTCCATGATTAGGCTCCCCTCATTGATGATGTGGCCCAAGAATTGCATGTCTTGTCTTGTAACGAATACTTCTTCCTTTTGATGTACAACCTGTTCTTCTGAAGTAATTAGAAGACCGTTCGCAAATGCTCTGTGTAATCCTCCATATTACTTATATAGATGACAATGTTGTCTAAGTACACCACAAGATTGGATGGAAGATCTTGTTCATCTAGGTAGAAAACGTTTTGGAAAAAGGCATCACCAAAAACTCGAATGCTCCATATCAAGTCGCCCAGGTTGTCTCCTGCTCATCCTCTCGATTGTCCTTACTTAATAGTATCCCGACCAAAAATCAAGTCCGATAAGTATTTTGCATGACCTAATTGATCAAACAAGTGAGCAATCAATGAAATGAGATACTTGTTCTTGATAGTTACCTTGTTGACAGTTCGGTGGTCGATCCAAAGACATAACAACCCGTCATGTTTCCTTTGGAAAAACACTGATGCTCCCTAAGTCGGTTAGCTAAGGCCTAAGATATCTTTCCCTCAAAGAAACCTTCACACGGTTAAACCAACAAGAACTCAATAACTCTTGATAATGGGAGATAAAACTTAAAAGGAAAAATTTACCCTTCCCCTTAAATACATACACATTCATCTTCTTAAAGGAGGATGTAGATACCTATCCATCGGTTTATATCTACAACTGTAGAAAATTCCTAGGAATTATCTTGATAGGTACAATGATGAGACACTTCCATATATTCAAGAATCTTCTAGAAATTGCGCTTAGCTCCTCTCCTTTATGGCTCTTTCTCTTAGGCCAAAATTGCGTGGATTTGCGTTCAATCCGGTCAAAAGAACCTTTTACTTCCGATCAAAAGATTAGGCCGTCACAAGGAATTGAGCACGTTTTGGTTGCATAATCGATCATGCGGTTCTGCTTGCCGTAGATTCAGGCAGCGGAGTCACATGGATATAGAATTAACTTTCTAGAAGGCACAGATCATGCGGTTAGAATTTTACCCAAGTCGGTTAGCTAAGGTCTAAGATGTCTTTCCTAAAAGAAACATCCATACGATTAAACCAACAAGAATTCAACAACTCTTGATAATGGAGATAAAATTTAAAAGAAAAAATTTACCCTTCCCCTTATAAACATATACATTCATCTTCTTAATGGAGGATGTAGATACATATCCATCCGTTTATATCTACAATTGTAGAAAGTTCCTAGGAATATCTTGATAGATACGATGATGAGACACTTCCATATCCTTCAAGAATCTTCTAGAAATTGCGCTTAGCTCCTCTCCTTTATGGCTCTTTCTCTTAGGCCAAAATTGCGTGGATTTACGTTCAATCCGATCAAAATAACCTTTTACTTCCAATCAAAAGATTAGACCGTCACAAAGAATTGAGCATGTTTTGGTTGCATAATCGATCAAGCGATTCTGCTTGCCGTAGATTCAGGCAACGGAGTCACATGGACATTGAAGTAACTTTCTACAAGGCACAGGTCTACAGTCTACGGTAGGAACAATTTATAGATTCATTAACAAAGTGAGAGAGAAGAACATTACAAGCCAATTTAGTGACAAAACTGGAGAACAAAGCAACAGAGTCATCTTCCACAAAAATTCTCTGGTTGTGAATGGAATTATTTCACCTACAGGATCTGGGCAGCAGTGTTCAATTTCTCGGCCAGGCTTAGCTGGGTTCTTGTGATGCTCGACAAGTAAACCAAAAGCAACTGATCCTGTAATTAAAGAAAATCATCTCAGACGCACCCCTTGATTATCAAGGCACTGATAAGTGGAAAAGAAATGCTACTAACCTGAAGGCTGTCATTTACAAGCTTATCAAAGCCTGATGGAGAAAGTTTTGGCAGAGACGCGATAGCATCTGAAATCAATCTACCGACCGCATTGTCAGGCGCAACACGACCTTCCTGGGAAAAATAAAAAACAAGAAATAAAGTGAGAGATACATTCAATATGTGCATTCCGAGAGCATGTGCACCTGTTGAGGAGGTGCCATCTCTCGAGCACCCCCTCAGCGAGTAGGAAGAGTTATTCGAACAATATATGAGCGGTAGCACCTCCTCACACTACCCATAGGAAAAAAAATTATTAATTGTTTTATGTATTTAAATTTGTGTTGTGTTCTGATTTCCTTCGTGTATTTAAACATTTTTTACATTTCAATTTCCTTTTCAATGTTTTTTTTTTCAATGAATAAAGGTTCATTTAAATTGTATCCAATATTTAACTGTATTTGACCTAAAATAAAATAAATTTGACCAAAATCAGCACAAAATTGACATAAAACAGTCCACTTCAGCCCAAAAGCAGGCCCACTTTTGAGTGGCCCTTCCTCTCTCGCCTGCTGAAGCAGCATGTAAGAGAGGAGCTGCTTGCTGTTTCCAGCAGCTGCTGCCGAGCAGCTTATGGCTGCATCCGACAGCAGCAGCACCTCCCTCCAGCAGCTCCTCAACATACTACCGCTGCACATGCTCTGTGTATAATGGATGGAGAAATAGGGGTTCTAAACTGTATGCACAGTCAAATAGTATACTGAAGTCACTTGAGCATCAACCAATGAAGCAAAGATGGTCAATCTTACCACAACATCATCTACATAATTGTAGATATCATCAATTAAAGCCAGCAATCTTTGCATTGAAGATTCCATTCCTTCCAGGTCATTAGGCAATTTATCGACTACCGGAGACTTCAGAATTTCGACTGTGGATATCAGCATAACACTATCAGTACCTCATCATCAAGTTTGAACTGCAAAATGATACTTAGCAACTAAAACATCTAGCTAGTGTTGAACACAAGTACTTGTTTAACAATGTATGTTTTGGGGCGGTTAACTCCTCATCTCAACTGAAATTGATCTTTGGGATCACAGAAAGAATAAATAGCAGCACATAAAAACCCAACTTTGGAAAAAGACGAACCAAAAAAATGATCCTGTGACTAGTAACATAGGTATATAAGTAAACTAATAATGAAAATACAAAAGAATGTGCTTTGTACCAACCGAAGACACGACAAATATGGTAAATTAGCTTTCTAATATCTAAAAATCATTTCTGTTACTTCCCAGTAAACAAATGGCACAGATATTAATTTATACAAATTTTGATGCATGGCTTTCTAATCTCTGAAGGTTCTAAACAGATATGACTAAACCATTATCAAATCTCAATGTCAAGTGGACCAAAGCAAACACGCAAAAAAAATGCAAAACAGAACACACTTTCCCTTTAATATAACACACCTCCTAATAACAATTTATTTGGCAAGCTATTTTTCTAAGTGGAAAACAGCAAATGAAGATGCAGGCATGCAAAAGATACTGCTACGATTCAATTAGAATAAGAAAGCTGAAGTAAGAAAAAAACTTACATCCAACTCTTTCAGCTTCAACCATACGCAAATCAAGCGGAATTTCTTGGAATTGTGCAGCAAGTTGTCTATCTCCTAAGGAGAGGCTGTTAGAAATAAAAGCTTTGATAGAACCTTCTCCATTTTTGAAGCTCGTATCAACCGTGAGATGGATAGGATTGGCTACTTCTCTAGAATAGAAATCATGGATCAAAGCGCTACCACCTGTGACACCAAATCCTGTGGAGTACCTGTATTAAAATAAGTTGATTTGTTGAAACAGTAATAGAACGAAGTTCTATCTCAGCATGCAGCAAATTTAAATAAACAATAGCTTAAGTCAGAGAAAATAAAAGAGAAATATGAAACCTATTTTAAGCAGCAACAATCAAGTACATTTATGCACTATAAAATTGTAGCTGAAAAGAACTGCAATACCTACTAGCAAGGCAACAATTACAATTGGGTTGAGATTGAAACATGTATTCACAATTAATTTGTTATAATTTTGAGGGACATTATAATAGAATGAAAATATTAAGAATGTTCTTTTAGGCTAGATAAATAAAGGGTTTTTTACCCCAGAATACATCAACAAAAGAAAAAAATGAAGATGCGTAATAAGAACTATGATGCAACAAAATAACAGTACCAATGGATTTTGCAGTAAAATTCATAAAGATATAATAAAAACTTAACATACTAAAAAATCAAAAATAGGTCAAATAACTATATTCCGGATGTTGAACAAAGCACATTTAAGCCAACAACAAATGAACCATTGAATACCCATAAATAATAGCAGTGGCATAATACATTTATTGGCTTATGTTGATCCAGATGCATAAAACAACCCTGCTCATGATTTTCAATGAGAAAGGAAGCGCCTCTATTTACTTCTATGAAAAAGAGTAAAGATACATTATGATCACGGCATTAAAATCTTGAGAGCCCTTTCCATTCCATAAAATATTCAATTATGAGTGCAAAATGATCTTCAACACCCTGGTCCATTTGATAATATTACAAAATATTGTCTTATATGTTGTGGCAGAGTTATCTAAGGAGCGTTGCAATGTGCAAAGATGTGATCCCTACTAACCACATTTAGAATAGGTCAAGGACAGGGACACTATTGAAAAGGCTAATGAGATGCTAACCAATATTAAAAACAAACACCAAGAGAGAGAATACCATCCGACAATCACTTCTTTTGGATTCACCTTCTGGTGAGATGCTAGCATGTTGTGATGATAATCAATATCCAAAGCAACCTGGATAAAAATACAATGTTAGCTGCACTACTGATCCATCAACAGTTTGAGTATACTAGCTCTCTAGACACACATATCCAATAGACCTGGCAGCCTAAAAATTAAATGTCAAATTTCCATCATATCTATTGCCTTTCCCTGACATGAACCCCTAATTTGAACAACATTATTAATCATGAATAATGAAATGTATACTGAAAACATCATTAATTTCGGTAAAAAGTACAAGGATACTAGAGAAGAAAAGCACCAAAAAGATTTTTCGTATGCATAGAGGCTCAATAAAAATCCTCTGTGAAAATTACATCTACAATATTGAATCAACCGAATCACATTGCACGACAGTATCTAAAACGAAAAGAAAAAAAAAAAACAGAAAAAGCACCTGATCAGAAGACTCGCTGTGAGGAACGGCATAAGAGTTCAAAATATCAACAGTTCCATCAGGCAAAACCGACCCAAGCAGGGTCCCAATAACCCTCTCGGCAACGTCCGGTCGCCTGACATAGCAATCACATATGTTGAAAAGAACCAGCGGATGAGCCTTCGCCGACAAACTAGTCGATGAAGGAACAAACTGCAACACGCTCCGGTCATTTCCCGCCATTACCGATTTCAGTTCCTTTATCTCGGAGTTCGTCGTCTAGAGTGAAGCGCCGGTCAAGCAAGGACGATAGAGACGACAATTGGAGATTAGGGTTTCTGAAGAGTTGAAATTGATGAAAATAATTGTCTTCTTTTTGGGCTTTTAGGCTTAATCTGATTCGCATAGATGTGCCCTAACTTGGCCCAATTGTTGGGCTTTATTTTACTGGGGCAGGTTCGCAATTTCAGAATGGAATTTAATAGCACATGCATAACGGCGTCGTTTTTATCAAAAGTTTGAATGAAAAATGATTTGAAAATGGGTATCGTTATTAAAAGGGGTTTTCATCATTTTATTTTGATGTTGCCTCTAATTATAATTTAGATTATTTCATATTATAATCACTCAAATGATTATGTTGTTGCTAAAGTTTTCGTCGAGTTATAAGTGAACTCTGATTATATAATTGCTAGAATATTTTACACTAGTAGTTTGCATTTCACTCTTACAAGGAATTCTTACTATCACAACTCTTATAACTTTGCATTTAGTCATAATTAGGATGGCTATGTATATGAAGAGAACAATCGGCTAATAACCACATTGCTTGAACTGTAGAAGAAGCATGATGATTTGACATTAGTTCCTATTAAAAGTACTTGGAAAGCAAAAGGGCTAACTATTGTGACCGATGGTTGAAGTGATCCACAACGGAGGCCTTTGATCAACTTTATGATTTGTGGTGAAAGTGGTCCAATGCTTATCAAAGTTATGAATTGTGCTGATGAGGTGAATGATAAAGATTTCATTGATAATCTATTGAGAGAAGTAATAGATAAGGTTGGCCATTAGAATGTTATTCAAGTGACTAGAAATTGCAAAGCTAGTATTGGGGAAATCATTGAAAAATATTTATCCTGACATCTAGTGGACACATTGTGTTGTTCACACTCTCAATTTTGCTTTGCAGAATATTTGTGATGTAAATAATGTGAATATCGATGGAAAAATATATGTTGAATGTCATTGGATCAATGAGATTCACAGTGATGTTGTCTAAATCAAGAATTTCTTGTGAATCATGGTATGAGGTTGTCTATTTATATGCGCGTCACTCCTCTTAAGTTACTTCAATTACGGAAACTTGCTTTGCTTCAATAGTTATCATGCTAAAAAGAGTTAAGCTTGTTAAGCATGCTTTGGAACCCTTGGTTATGTGTGACCAATGATCGTCATATCGAGATGATGATCAAGCTAAGGCTAGATTTGCGAGGGAGAATATATTGAATGAATATTGGTAGGACAAAGTGGATTACATTATTGGTTTTACAACTCCAATATATTATATGACTATAATTTGTGACTCGATAAGCCTTGCCTCCATTTGGTGTACGAGATGTGGGATGGGTTGATTGAGAAGGTAACTAAGGTTATCTATATGTGAGCACATCATTGAGTTTGAAGTCTCAAAAGTAACACACCGCTTCATTGTTTGGCTCGTTCTTTGAATTCCAGCTAAAAAGTCTATAGTACAGTTATTAATTTCAACATGCTACGTTTATTTGATAAATTTTCGAAAGTTTTATAATTTTGTATATGTATTATAGTCATGAATGACTTGCCGAGGTTGTTACTAGAGTACCTCCACATAGGATGTTGAGATTTATGTGGAACGAAGAAAGTGTTTTAAAGGGTTATTTCCAAGTCAATATGATTACAACAAGATTACGAATGAATATGATAATTTTTCTTTAGAGGGGTGACATTTTGGTGATCCTTATGCTATTCAAATGAGGTACGCCATGGATCAAAAAAATTGGTGGGCTAACTTTGGAACGTCAACGCCTTTTCTTCGAGGATTAGCTATTCGATTACTTGGACAATCTACTTCTTCTCATGTTGTGAACGAAATTGAAACACTTATTCTTTCATTGATTCTTTGAAGTGAAATCAGTTGAATCCAAAGCATGCCGAAGATATTGTATTCATTCCCAACAACTTTCACCTCTTATCTAGAAATAACCAAAAATATCTTAATGAAAAGACCAAATTATGTGTATGTTGGTGGTGATGCATTTGGATCTTTGGAGGACAATGAATTTATAGAATTAGCTGATCTTTCCCCTTGATAAGCCTAATATGAAGAGTGTATTTTTTAAAAAATATTCATGAAAATGTAGCATTAATCTTTTTCATGATTTTATTTCTGTTTGGATTAACTTTGTTTATATTTTAATTATGATTTTGTATTTTTGAACATTTACACTTCCATATTTCAATTAATTAACTTTTGAAAATATTTGTTGTATTTCATTAGTAGCTAATACACATTTCATCTCCTTTCCAAACGTACAGGGTGGGGATTCGGTGACGAGGCTGCAATTGTGGGGCCACCTTCGTTGGTTCCGAGAAGTTGCCGATTTGCATGCCGGCTGGATCGGCGGTACCGGTTTTAAAGGAGGTGATAGCTATGCAGCAGGATCGGCGGTCCTTGGGGAGGTTCCCGGTGGTTTTGACCCTGCTGACGAAGATCCAGAAGTTCTCAAGAAAATGAGGTGTGCTGCGATCCCAACTATGAACTTCATTCAAAGAGCTTGTAGGAGAGGGGTGCTAAGTGTTATGTCGAAGCATTTAGAGCGGTTAATGAGGTTCCTAGTGACCTTAACCGGTAGGGGCTTATGCAGATTTTTGTTGTGTCAGTTCTTCGTTCAGTCAAAAAAGAAGAAAGAGATGGAGTCTCCTTGGCTGAGTTGGTGGCCCGTAGGTTAGAGGTGTGGGAAGGGGGAGGGGACGGTCAGCTTTGCCTTTGGCAGGAGGCTTTGTGATTGGGGACATCTGGGAGGCGGGTGCCAGTTTTTTCTGAGAAAGACCAGAGGAAGATTAATGTGAAGCGCTGCGGGAAGTTGGCGGCGATGAGTCGCCTCGGTGATGCGGCGGGTGCTTTAGTTAGTGGAGGGGTATTGCCACGGTCTCAAGATGTTATGGATGAGCTCGTCCGTAAGCACCCGTATGCTCCACCTCCAGGGATTCCCACGGGGCTGTCTCCTGATCCGGTTGTGCCTTCTTGGGAGGAGGTGTCGCGGGCTCTTCATTCTTTTTTGAGCGGTTCTGCCGGGGGGCGGGATGGGCTAAAGCCGCAGCTGTTTTTGGATATGGTTCAGGGGGTCGCAGGTCGAGTGGAGGAGGTTCAGTTTCAAAGAGTTTTTACAGCCCATGTCGCGCTTTTGCTCAGTGGGAGAGTGCCTCTTAGTTTGGCTCCCCTTCTTATGAGGCTCCAGTTATTCCTCTTGCTAAACCTGGAGGTGGGGTTAGGCCGATCGCTGTGGGAGAGGTTTGGCGGCGTCTTACGTCGAGGGTGGCTCTGAGTGCGATTAGAGCTTCAGCGACGGCTTATTTATTGCCTTTTCAGTTGGGAGTGAGAGTGAAAGGGGCAGCAAAGGCTATTACACATTATTTAAACCACTTGATGGGGAAGCATTCAGCCGATGAGGGATTGGGGGTTTTGAAGGTGGATCTCACAAATGTTTTTAATCTGGTCAGCAGAGAGGCTTTCTTGGAAGGAGTGCGGCTGCATTTCCCTTCGCTGAGCGCTTGGGTTGAGTATTGTTATGGGTCTCAAGCTTTGCTCTTTGTTGGAGAGTCGACCATTCTTAGTTGTCCGGAGGTGCAGGAAGGCGATCCTTTGGGGCGTTTGCTTTTTGTCGTCGCTTTGCAGCCTTTGCTTTGTCGGATTGAAGAGTTATGTCCTTGTTTGAGGCTCAACGCTTGGTACCTGAACGATGGTATATTGATGGGACATAGCGAGGATTTGTCGATAGCGTTTGGGATCATTCAGGATTCGGGGCCACGGCTTGGGTTGGTGGTGAACCATACCAAATCCTTATGGTGGTGGCCAGGGGGTGGCAGGAACCGGCCTCCGGAGGTGCCAGACGGGGTTGTTGTCTCGGACTCCTCGGCTTTTTCTGTTTTGGGTAATCCTATTTCAGCGGATGGGAGAGGGGACGATGGGGTGGTGGGAAAAGAATTCTAGGCATTCAGGCCATAATTACTGAGATGTCTAAATTGGATAATCCGCAGCTGGAGTTGTTGCTTTTGCGCGCCTTCATAGGTATGCCGAAGATGATGTATAATTTGCGGAGTTCACTGCCCGATTTGATTGAGGGATCGATTCGCTCTTTTGACGCAGCGGTGCATCAAAGTTTGGTGCATATCTGGAACACGGGTTTCACGGTGGAGCAAAGAAGGTTGGTGGGTTTGCCTCTTAAGTTTGGTGGGCTTGGAATTTCGGTGGGGAGCGATGTGGCTCTCTCAGCTGCAGTGGCCTCTTTGGTGCAGGTTGAGGGTTTATGGGAGATGCTTGCGAAGGATTCGTTCTTTTCGTCCAGGTGCGGGGTCTTGCTTGAGAGGTGGAATTTGAGATTTCGTCCTACCTCCCCTGTTGGATTGGAGGAGCTTAGGTCGAAGGCTAAGCCACAACAGTGGCTTACTGGTCTGGTTGCAGAAGTCATCAGGGTAGAGATCAAGGGGCAGGGAGGGGTCTGGTGAGTACTCTTGTGGATGTTGTTTCTATGTCGGGGAGTGGTATTTGGACCACAGCGATACCTACGCCTTTCTCTGGGCTTCATATGAGCCGATGCGGCAGGGGATCACGATTCCTATTGTCCGGGAGGTGGGAGGAAGATTCGAAGGCATAACGCTGTGAGAGATGTGCTATACACTTTTTTTAGGGGATATTTTTCATGTATTCTCTACTCCAATATGATCCTCTACTTCATTTATTTGTATTGGATTTTAAGGACGCCTTTTTTCCTCCTAGTGTGGCCTGATAAAGAATTCATTATGATTTATTTCATGTTCGTTTTATATCTTAATTTAATACATGCATGAAATTAAAGAAGCACTCAATCTTGTTGATGTCAAAGAGTGAAGCATCAAAACTAAAATATCAAGAAGCTCGTCATGAGAAGGTACACAAACTGACCAGTGTGGCAACTACAGATTGTCATTGGCACACATCAAGTGTTCTTACAATGGAATGTATTAGTAAATGAATTAATTTGTAGAAAAATGGCCAAATTTATTGACTCTGTCCAGTTTAAGATTGTGACAAAGACAGACCAGACCACCATCTTCAAACCACAATATCCATCCTGTTTCGGCCAGCTTTGCACCAAGACCACCACCGGCCTCGTTGATTATCATCTTCCGGTGAGGTGCTGTTTTTTTTCAAGTCCAATTGAACATTCAAGTGTGCACCTGCTGTAAGTCTATTACATTACATTTGCAAAACGCGATGAATACTAGTCATATGCATTACTGATGGTTAGGATTTCAGGATATGACATATTCAAAGCGATGCATTTTCTGGCACAAGTATCCAAAGCAACAGCCGCAACTCCTCAGCCTGAAAGCAAAATTTCTTAGGAGGCTCAAATTAAGTTGTAACTTGATCCCCTGATTCACTACTGGCAAACCTTGCGAAGGCGGGCAGATGCTTCCCAAATCAGTTTATTCTTTTCATTGTATTGACGTAAGTATAGCTCGAGAAAGACACAAAAAGTTTCCTGAACCTGCCAATCAAGGGAAAATGTCAAATAGAAGCAAAATTAGGGAAACTGGCGCTCAAGGTTTGTCCAGAAAAGCTTTCAGAAAATGTTACTACACTACATAATCAACCATAATTGGGTGCAGCAGGAACAAAACAGTTGCACAAGACAATTTCAAGGTACACTCTCCAGCCCATTGTAAATAAATGAATCATCATTCGGATATTCTTTCTAATGTACATGGAATACATACCAAACCCACTGGCTCATGTGTTGTGCCATTGCTTGGAAGCTTTTGCTTGGATTGTCATTTAGCAGACAATGCACCATCCCACTTGGGAAGAACATTGCATATAAGATGGATAACCATATGTCAACTGGGCCACTGTATTTCCGTAATATGTTAGTACTAACCTGAGATGATAAGAAAACAATAAACAAAAACAATCATCTCAGATCAATTATACATTGTGAACAAACAGAAAACAATGAAGTAGTGCAACAAACAGTCAGGAAAAACTAACAAGTTCCCAGGCTTCTGTTTTTCTCGGTGAAACATGCAAGAACCTTCTGTATAATAAGATGTACAAACAGGGAAAAGGATATTAATGGGAGAAGAAAAGCAAATCACAGCCACTTCAGACATCTATAAGATTCACATTTCAAGTTGAAAAATTGCTTCGGCGAACAAATATATGCTCAACACGTGGTTTTAAGATGCGAACAGTAGTGTTGTGATACTTTATATGTTGAAATTTGTACAAATATATCTCATGTTCAAGCTAACTGCTCTGGACTTGCCATTTTTGTTTCTCATCAGAATAGGTTCAGGTGAAGCAAAAAAAAGGTGCTGAAGAAAAAAACCAAGGCGCCTTATGGCTATCAAAGTTGCTCACTTGACACAAAAATAGATCTCAGCTTTTCCTGAAGTAAATAGAGCAGGTGAAATAGAGTAGTGTATTTTCTCTTTGACTCAACAGCGTAATTTTGGGCATCACTCCTGAATTTTTTTTCCATTAATTTACCATTTTCACATTCTAGACGAATAAACAATTAATTTTGGCTACCAAAGAGTTATTGGATAACCTACGAGAAGTTACTAACCCACGAACGCACCAAGGATGGAATACTATATAACTCTAGCTAAATTATGAAGAATAAGAGCATCAAATGGCTCAGCTATAAATGCACAATGCAATTTATGATGGTGAAGTATGAAACGACCTTACCCCATGATGCACATCTCTATGATTACAGTGACCAGAAATACCGTAACTGTCGAATGTAAGTATCTGATATAAAGAAAACATTAGAAATGGAGAATATTAGAATAATTAATCAGCACAATTCAGGAACAGTACAGCCAAGGACACAGGCTAAAAAAAGTTACAAATGAAGAGTTTTCTCAGGGAGAATAGACCAACTTACTGAATCAATGTTTCTAGAAGCAACTTCCTCCTCAATAATCTTAGCTAATATATTGTGATCCCAAACCTTTCCGAATCCATCCTATTGATATAATGCGATGAGACTGTCTATACTTTAGCATACTTCTTGAATAGATAGCATGTCTGTAAGTTTACAAAACTTAGTAAACTTGTACCTGCAATTTTGGATCGTCCAAGACCTTAATTTGTTGAAGAGGGACCTGAATATGTGAAGCGAAGCAAGTCAAATGTTCTGAAAATATAAATCAAAATAAGATGAAACTTGTATATTTCAAGGTTTGGAAACAATCACAGAAGACTGAGCTAAAACATGACAAATGAGTTAACCAGTATTTTAGTGTTCTTAACCTTTAAGATAGCACAAGCTTGGTATAGTTCTTCTTTTCTCATATTGCCCATTCCATCAGCGTTGCCTGCATATTTGGAAATCATGGCTTAGTTACTCGAAGGACTAAAACAAAAAATATGTGGTTCTTAAACAAACAACAATGCCACTGAGCAACACAGTTATCGAAAATAGGCTGTAATACCGCAATGGATAAACTACTCTATCTTCTTCAGTCTATACTACCTTTATCCTCCACGGGTGCTCATACTTAATTTGTTTAAAGCGCTAGAATGGAATACACAGCACATGTTTGAATTGGTTATCATTCAGATGGAGCTATGAATTCATTTCATGGTCTATCGCTTGAATCAAGTTTCCTAATGCATTAGTGTCGCCGAGTTTAACCAAACTTGCTAAATGACCAACCAATTACTTTGTTTTATTTAACTCCCTGCCTCATCATTATGAATGTATTTTACAAAGTCAGAAAATAATTCACGTAAATAAGGACAGCTTATGTTGAACTCTGTCAAGGAAAAGAGCGGTTACCAGTTGAAACACATAATACATGAAGATTATGACCCTTTGAAGTCATGTAATTAATTGTAGGAGAAAAGAACCTGCAAAATCGATGTTTAACAAGCCATGTTTAATGAGATGGCAACTGCAAAAAAATTTAAGCAACAAAACAAGCAAGAAAATGATAAGATAACAGTTTACATTGACTCGTCATCTGGGTGGGCAATGACAAGCAGGATATTACGCTTTTTAACACTGTCAACTGATAATAACATGAGAGACAGAAAGGAAGAATAAGATAAAATGACCACAATTGAAGGCACAAAAACAAAAAAATAAATATAGTCTATCTGAAATACAGATAGCATAACATGAAGCGTCATTACTGAAAAAGGTAGCCTTCCACGATGAATGTATGGAATAATAAACTTTGCAGAGCGAAGCAACCCAGCATACAAAGATTGAAAGTACAATCAATAGCCAAGCCATCTAGCAATTCTCTGCAAAATACAAGTTAGGAGATACCTTGTCAACTCCAATTGAAGTATAAGATTCTAAAAGCAGATAGTACTCTTAAAGGGCCTTCTAAATAAACAAGATGATAAGTTAACTTCGTTGGGAAGCGAATAAACAATCAGCTCCGTTCACAATTTTGTTCCAATGACCTATAACCCATATTAAGCAAATTAAATCATCTTTGCATCAAAATACTCGATGATTGTTACAAGTAGTATATTTGACCATCTTGAGCAATTACACACTAAGGTCATCAAATAATCTTAATTGATTACTGCCTAATTGTAATAAAATAAGTACCAAATTTCCTGGCAAGAAATTATTCTACCACTAAACTATCCTAACAATTGCCAACAACTCATCCTTGAAAAGAACTACAATGCTCCACTCCCCCAACAGTGCACATTAAAGGCCTCATCTTCTCACAATATATACCTCATTTGCATTTCATAGAAACCATCAAAATCTACAAACACAGCCACCATAAACGCAGTCTTTAACCCACTAACAATTCAACAATCAAGCCATCTCCTGACCTCAAACAGATCCAAAATGGTCATCAATGCCAGCAATAAACCTTTCCAAACAAACCCTAATCGACCAAGCAGAATTTACTACTACCTTCAACCAGGGGCGGAGCCAGGAATGATCCGGGCTGAAATTTTTTTTTGATGACAGTTAGAACCAAATGGCAGAATGTGCTTTTTATAATAATTTACAAAAGCAAAATATGTCTTCAATAAAGTAACAAATTCAGAGAACAAAAACATAAAAATCAGATTCAAAAATTTGTTTACCTTCCGAGATGGTTGCGCATAGAATGATAAAATAGGTTTGTGACGAATTTGAAAACAGATTCTAGGGCAAGCCTGTGAAAAGAATAGGAAACAATGCCTAGGTATTTAATCTTCTACCATTTCACAGCTTCACCTGACGAAAAAAATATAGCATTTTTAACTCATGAAACACACATATAAACTAATAACACCATAAACAGCAATAGGATCCAAATTTCCACTAGTACAACACTGTAATCTGATCATATATGATTCATTGGTCTAATTAAGGACAATCGTAAAAGCTAAAAAAGTCTCCGGGTTAATGACAACAACTAAATTAAAGAGCTGAAATGTGTATAATGCAGTTTTGAAACATGGATGAATCCTTAGAAGTCACCTAAGCCTCCTAGGAGAAACTTTCAAAATAAGTTGATATACATACCAAATTATCAAAAAATAACATTTCTTTACTCTTAATTGACGAGGATATAATTCTGTTCCATTCGCCAAAAATTGGTCTTACTGCATTAACCTATTTTTAATTGAAAGAGAAACCCAAAAGCCTGATGCAGATGCTAGAGATGCCTGCTGGCTGCTTCCCATTCCACAATTTCTGAACTCCAAACTTAAAGAGAGAATTTCACCAGCCACGACAATCACCAAAGATAGATTTAAAATTGAATTCTTCTTGTGATGGAACTAACAACTCCAAAATGCGTGTCAAGGATCTAAACTTACACATTCAAAATACCAACTAAAAAGCCCTCTTTTCCTAAACAGCATACTGCTACTTACTCAGGCAGCTTCACAATTTCAAATGTGAAAACAACAGCAGAAACATGATCATCATCGTCCAAGAATTTTCCGGAGCCTCTTCGTGAGCGGAAGATGACGTTGACGACGAAAAGCTCCTCTTTGCCGGGGCAGTTCGCAAGCCGCTACCGCTGCGAAGCTGCGACGGAGCGGGAAGGATTTAGGGTTGTCTTCGACGGATCTGGGTCTGTCGTCTGTGAAGAGGAGCAGGGCTGCGGGAGCTGGGTTTGTCGCCTGCGGGACAGAAAGGAATTTTCTATTTTCTATTTTTTTGGCTTAGAACTACTTGGGCTATAGCCCAAGTAGCCTCCGTCCCTGACTTCCATCTCACTCTACTACTTGAGTTTGTGCTTCTTCTCCTTGAATTGTGTGTCCCGTGGAATCAATCGAATTGTGTGTCGTTTGATTTTGAATTACCATGTTCAGCCTAGGTCCTGCCTTTGGTTTGTTTCTTGTCTGGTTTTGGACAATTGATGAATACAAATCCAACCCACAATAACTCCATCCTTGTTGAAAATGCTGCCGTTTATGATGCAGGGGTGTAGCATGTAGTAGTCTCCAAACTCCTGCCTCTGCTGCTGCTGTCCAGATGGTAAACAATTTTTCATAAAGTTGGTGAACATTTTCTTTATCTCTCGTCTTCTTAGGGCAAGTATCCTGACAATGGATGGCGAATTGGAGGCAGAAATTGTAGCCATTGAATATGGAATTTCAGTCTGAAGCTAATTACCACACCCATAATATGGTATACCATGATATTCATATGCACTAAATCGTAATTTCATTCACCCTTGGATTACATACTCTAATATATTGGATCAAGCTCATGGGGGACCAATGTATAGGGATGGGATTTTCACCCTTACTCGTTGACAAAGTTATCGAAGAAAAGGGTACGTACACCGTTATGACATTTTGGTGATGGTACTTCTGTTTGATAGAATAAATATAAGCATGCTTCATTTTAGGGGCTGCCCTGCTGGAGGGAATTCCAAATATGCAGGATGTTGACACTTTTCCGATATGAATTTGATCACCGAAGTTGTTGAAAAGTAACTAAACAATCCAATTTTAATGCTTAATCACTAGTGCGAGTTATGCACTGACATGAACTTTACTCTTCAAAAAAAAAAAGTTATGCACTGACAACTACATTATTTATTACCGTATTAGCAGACCAAAATCATTCATTCACGATCTTGTATTGACAGTCAATGTGCTCACACAAAGCATACGATATTTTGTTATGGGACTTATTGGTTATTGCATGGTATCAGGCCACCTGAATTTGTTATATTTGTTACTCATTACCTGAAATGACATGAGAGTTATGCGTGCTCCCTTATTTCATGAAATGCTCAATGTCTGACATCATCAGGTGGGGAAGCTCTTGTTCATGAACTTGTGGACTGCTGCTCCAGTGGCTGAAACTTTTGATAAGAATCCTGAAGACACTGTGAAGTGTGAAGAAGAAACAAATGAGGTGTTTTTCTCTTATCATTCAATTACCAATGGCATGGCTCTAATGGCATTGGAGTTCCGAACCACCTAAAGCTCATGCATTTACTGTGAAGAAAGAAGAACCATTTGATGATTTCTCATTGACGGGCATAGATATTGATGGTAAAGGAAAAAGGGTTAAACAAGAGGACATCTTGAATTTATCTAACAATCCCTCAGATCCATCGTGGATGAGAACTAAAATCAATTCTAAAGTCCCGAATCGGACCAGGACCACCTTGCTTAATGAAGCCCACTTCAAGTAGCAGCCTCAATAAGGTTATTCCATATTTCTTATATGGGAATGTTGTGGACCTATCATCTGAATCGTGGGCAAAAAGTTCACGTACTTTGTTGAGCCAGAATTTGTGAATACTCAATTATTCTCTGCGTTGAATAGGATGGAAGGCTATGTTCACAACCTTCCAACTGAGAATAGGCTTCATGTGGTGCCGAAATCGCCTATGACTATTGAAGAAGCAGTCCCTCAATCTAAAAAATGGTGGCCGTCATGGGACACAAGGAAACAGTTGACCAACATCAGTTCTGAAACTGCAGGAGTGTATGATTTATGTCTTATCAACTCATATGGGTTACCTTCACCTATGCAGCAGAAGGAAATTCTTCACCAATGTCACGCATTGGGTTTAGTCTGGTTCGGTCAGAACAGGCTAGGACCCTTAGAGCCTGAGCATCTGGAACGCATATTGGTGCGGCACACTCAAGTTTCTGAATGGAATTTAGCTGAAAGACTCCAAGCACTGCTTCCAGGTTGATACCCTGGCGTATCATTTGTCAGTGACGAGGCCCTTGTTCCCTGATGGAATTGTAGTGTTGTCAATATTCAGTGGGATAGGAGGGACAGGCACCGACTGGGCATCCCATAAAAAGGTGTTGTCTCGGTGGAAACATGTCCCACCAAACGCAAGGTTCTGAGGAAGTGGTGGCACGATACAGATCAGACAGGAGAGCTGGTGCAGATTGAAGGTATTGAAAAGCTAACAACGAGCAAGCTGGAAGTGCTTGGGGAAATTCTAGGGGATTTGATTGCACAAACTCAGCAAAAGGTATAAGATTGTCTGCAGACGGTGATAGTTCGAGCGCCTTCGACTTCTCACTGTTTTATGAATTTGTCCGCGTGTGAGGAACATGTGGGAAAGGAGATAAAGTTATGTGTACATTTGATAACAAGTCTTGTTGTAGTTGTATGGCTGGATAAAGGCATAACAGATAAATTCTGATCTGATCTAGTGGTGATCTATCGGTGGAAGGAACTGCGTATAAAAGGCAAATGCTGGAGAAATATAGGGCAAAGGAAAAATAAAAAAGATAGAGCTGCGTTCTTGAATCCAGAAAAGGAGAGAGCGAGAAAGGAGCGTTCCTTGTGCGTGGAGAGTTGATTGGAGGGTGAAAGGTTGTGGTTATTGTGGTAGTAAAAATACTAGTACAATCACATGGTGTTCAAACAATAATTATAATCCGAGTGACCTCGAGTCGAACCCAAAAGAAAAGCCTAGATTAGTCGAAAGCTAGCTAGTAATGCCTAATGCGAGTTTACTAAATAAAATGGAGGTTTTTCCTCTAATAAATACTAAAGACAAGTTCAAATTTATGAAGAAGTAAAGTAAGAGAGAAAGCGTAGTCGGAATCCTATTTCACCCCTAGGTCATGCGATTAGCAATACAAAATTTGTCCAAATCATGAGTAAATTCGAGTGATGGTTCTAGGCTAAGGTATCATACATTCTAAATTCGACTCTCGCTCCTTCTCTAGAATGAGAATGATATCTAAATAGTACGGTTCTCAAACTCTCGCTCTATTGAACCGCGTAGAACAAGTCTCCTAGTCTCAATCTCTCGGTCTATTGATAGTTAACTAAAGTCGCTTAATACTTAGCCTAGTAGAATGCGTATGTCACTCTCGCACACAAACGCAACCTAAAATTAACTTGCTCAATCTTCTAAACAACCTAGGTTCAACTCTCATTCCATCCATAGGTGTTCTACCAATTCGTACTCATTCATGTGTTTCGTCAAATACTTGGTGTGCACAAAATTGATATGAAGAGAAAGCATGAGAATTCTCAACCAAACTTCATTCATATAGATAAAAAGACAAGTCTTGCATTACAATCAAACCTACAGGATCCATAAGGATCCCAACTACTGAAGAACTACTCGCTCACTGTGAGTTCGAAACAAAACATGGTATTTAATTGAAATTGTTCAACAATTGGATGCAAAGAAGTAGTGGTTGAGTAGGGGGGTTGATGTAGAATCTCCAATTGTGTGCGTCTTCTTCCAATCCTTGACAATTCTTCAACTTCTCCCGGAGAATTCGCCTTGGGTTTTCGTTCTGGAAAGAGTCCCTTCTAATTTTACATCTCATTCTATTTATACCCTTTGAAGATTTTCAAAATTTACCCGTAGTGCCCGAATCACTTGATTCGGGCAAGGCTTGATGAACTGATTCGGACAGAGTGTCTGAATCAAATACTCAGAGCTGTTTCGGGCTGGCCGAATCACTTTTCTTTGGCCGAATCACCTTCTGATTCGCTCAACCCTTATTTGATTCGGTCAGATATCCTTATGGAGCTAACATGATTCGGGCACCTCCTGGGCGAATCGATTTCTTCTAACCAAATTACTTTCTGATTCGGTCAAGATCCTTGTAGAGCTAAATTGATTCGGGCAGCTCGCTCTCGCTTCTTCCGTGGCCGAATCACTTTTTGATTCGGTTAACCTCATATGTGATTCGGTCAAACCAGTTAAGTTCTTCCCGAGTCAAGTTGATTCGTGTAGCTGAGGGTGATTCGGCCAAGCTGGTGGGCGAATCACTTTTGCAGCTTCCCCAATCTTGCTGTTTTTGATCTCGATCGACCGGAAATCATCCAGATTTTCTTCGGGCCACTTCAGATCGTGTAATGCGCATTTTTAACCTGAAATGGGCAAAGAAAACATCAAACGACTTCATAAATTAAGGGAACAAAAAATAAGTAAGGGGACAAATACGGACAAATATAAGGTTATTTGTCCGCTTATCAAAACACCCCACACTTAAGTCATGTTCGTCCCGAACAAGTATATGCATAAGTCAAGCGGAGAGCAAGATGCTAGATCATATATGACATTATCAAAGCACGTAGCAAATCTTACGCACATAAAACACATCCAACCCCTACTCACGTAACATAACATAAAAATAACTAAACAATAAAAACTAATCTACTCCTAACTAACTATCGTAGGAATCACGGATGCATTTAGCGTATGCATCAAGCCTTTAAACCCGTAGACTACCCTAGTGGACGAGTTATAGTCTCGTGAGAGTTTTTTTCAAAATAGGAATACTCACAAATCCTACTCGCAATCATCCATAAGAGTTCAAAATCCAAATTAGTTCTTTATCAGCCCACATAATAATAGAGTTGTGCAAATCATTCAGTTCAAGCAAACTCTAAGGATCGTTCACTTCATTGTGACAACAACTATTCATAGAATCGATATCAACACTAGTATTCGTCAAATTCAAATTATCGCTCAATTTCCTATGCACGTAGTATGAAGAAAAGCCTCGCTTACACAAAAATTCTGTCGAGTCAATCACATATGCTTGCTAAGGGCAAGTTCATAAGTTCAAGACAACAAACTCATTCTCAAGTTTTAGACTATACTTCATAATCCGTAAGAGAAGAGGACTTTCGACATTGAAAAATTTAAACATTCATTGTACTAATCTTGATGCTTAAGTAATAAATTACGAGGATCATACCTTAGACACTTCCTAAAAGCGAAATGCAAATGCCTTACTCATACTCAAGCGAAAGAATTTGCGGAATAGGCACAAAGTCAAGAATTAAGTGGGTTTATTTGTTTTGGCGTTTATACAAATGCTTTCAAGGGGGAACTTACCTTCCTAACCCTCGGCATTTGTAAAACTTTTCCTTGACAAAAAAATAATAATAATAATATTTTTGTGTTACACAAATGCTTTCGAGGGGGAACTTACCTTCCTAACCCTCGGCACTTCTAAAATCTTAAAAATATAATTTTTCTTTCTTGCGCCTCTTTTTTTTTTCTCTTTTTCGCAAACACTTCAAAACACCTCACACTTAATGCTTGACAATGTGCCTAAGTGATATATAATGGAGCATGGAGTGTGAGCTAAACAAATGCAAAGGCTAAATAGGAATGCTAAAGTCACCTAAAAGCAAACAAGAGCAAGCACAAGGTTTTATATGAAAACTGTATTTATTTTCCTAAATTCTCAGAGAGAATATTCCAGTAGAGATTCCCAGATGGTGGAGAAGATTTGTTTGTAGAAGATTAGATTTGCAAATCAAATCTAATCTCCTACAACTTAGGAGATGTTGTTGTTTGGAAGAAATTGCTAAAATTGTGAATGGTGAAACTTGGTGTTCCTATTTAAGGGAGGCTGCTCAGAGCGTCGAAGGCATCGAAGTGAAGAGAGCAAATATGAGAGCATACACAGAATACCGAGAGGATAGAATTCAAGTGCGAGGATCGTCGATCATCACCGAGAGCAGAGCGTGAGCGCAGAGCTGAGGTGATTGAAGCAGAGTCTGATCAGAACTTGCAGAGTCTGATCATAGCTTGATCAGGAAGCCAATTCAGAGCAGCAGTTGCTTGTTGGTTGATCAAGGGAGGCCGCGGAGGTATTGACGAGTGGAAGAACTCGGTCAAGTGACTGGACGGAAAAACTCACTAGTGGCTGGAAGTCACTGAGTGAGAGGAGTGCTCCAGAGCGTGCAGTGCTCGTGGAGAGGTTCGATCGGCTCAGCAGAAGGCTTGGAGCGACGCGGACAGTTTAGGCACCAGCTGTGTGCTACAGCAGGTGCTATAGCAACCTGCAGGTGACAGTAAGTCAATTAGAATAGGCTGAGTCTGTGGGACTGAGTTGTTGCTATTCTGAATTATTTCAAGTCTGTAGGTGTGCTTTACACAAGTCAGAGCCTGTTCTGATTGTGTGACTAGTTTAGGTCAAGTAGCATAGGTTGCGTTGACTCGAACCGTGTTGTACTATGGACTTGAGAAACTAGTGGATTAAGGGTTGGAACTAAGCCCTTCCTAGACGTAGGCAGATTGGCCGAACTGAGTGAACAAACTTTTGTTCCTTGCTGCATCAGATTTGGGTGTTCAAGAGTGTGCTGTAGCAACTGCTTGTTCACCATCTGCAACTCAGAGGTGCTGCGAATTTCAATTGGTATCCTATGCACCTAGCTGAGAAGAGCAAGACAATGAAGGAAGGACAAAGCACAAGCTGCCTTCCACTGCTAGAAGAAAGCAACTATGGCTACAGGAAGGGTAGGATGAAGGCGTTTCTCAAGGCTATTGATGAGAAAGTGTGGAAAGCTGTGGTGACAGAGTTCCTCCCAAAACCACTGATGATAAAGGAGTCACTCGGAAGAAACCTGAAGAGCAGTGGACTGCAGAAGAGGATGCTGCAGCAAATGACAATTCAAAAGCCCTGAATGCAATCTTTGTTGCTGTGGATGCCAACAACTTCAGATTAATCTCCAATTGTGGCATTGCAAAACAAGCTTGGGAGATCTTGGAAGTTGCTCATGAGGGGACTGACAAAGTGAAGATAACCAGAATGCAGATGATAACTTCACAGTTTGAAGGTCTGAAAATGCAAGAGGAGGAAACCATCACAGAATTCAATGCCAAGCTGTATGACCTATCAAATGAAGCCCATGCTCTTGGAGAACTTATCCCTGAAGAAAAGCTAATTAAGAAGGTCCTCAGATCATTGCCATCCAGATTTGACATGAAGGTGACAGCCATTGAAGAAGTTCAGAATGTCTGGGACATGAGCTGGAAGAATTAATTGGATCTCTCAAGCAGTTTGAGATGCAGCTAGTCAAAGAAGATGCTGCCCCCCAAAAGTAAAAATGTTGGATTGAAAGCTGAAATAGAAGAGAAGAAGCCCTCAGCTGATGATCAACTGAGTTTACTGGTAAAAAATCTGGGGAAGTTCTTGAAAAATATGGAAACAAGGTCCAGTCAGACCTCAACCTCTCGAAGACAATCCAGAAGAGGTGGAGGAAATCAGAAAAAAACCAAAGAACCAACTGAAGAGGAAGAAGAAAAGAAAAAGGCATTCAGTGCTGGAACTGTGAAGGATATGGACACAGAGAAGCAGAGTGTCCTAGCAAGCAGATCAAGGGTAATGACAAGAAAGACAACAAGTCGCTAACTGCAAAATGGAGTGACTCTGAGGAAAGTGATGAAGAAAACTTTATTGTGTTAGCCAGTGTATCCTCTTATTATTCTGAAGAAGCAACAAAGAATGAATTCAATTAAGGGATTGATGTGTTAGACAGCGAATATGAGGATGACTCCACACACAACATGTTAGAAAGTCTGGGAGACATCCTTCAACAATGTGAGGATGTGGTAGTATGAATATTAGTCCAATCACGGTGTTCAAACAATATTTATTATCCGAGTGACCTCGAGTCGAACCCAAGAGAAAAGTCTAGATTAGTCTAAAGCTAGCTAGTAATGCCTATTGCAAGTCTACTAAATAAAAGGGGTGTTTTTCCTCTAAGTGAGGTATCTCTAGTGAATACTAAAGACCAGATGAAATATGGTCTAAGAGAAAATAATAGAGAAAACGTAGTCAGAATCCTACTTCGCCCCTAGGTCATGCGATTAGCAACACAAAACTTGTCTAAATCATGAGTAATTTCGAGTCATGGTTCTAGGCTAAGGTATCACACATTCTAAATTCAACTCTCGCTCCTTCTCTAGAATGGGAATAATACCCTAAATAGTACGGTTCTCAAACTCTCGCTCTATTGAACCGCGTAGAACAAAAGTCTCCTAATCTCAACCTCTCGGTCTATTGATAGTTAACTAAAGTCGCTTAATACTTAGCCTAGTAGAATGCGTATGTCACTCTCGCACACAAACGCAACCTAAAATTAACTTGCTCAATCTTCTAAACAACCTAGGTTCAACTCTCATTCCATCCCTAGGTGTTCTACCAATTCGTACTCATTCATGTGTTTCGTCAAACACTTGGTATGCACAAAATTGATAAAAAGAACAAGCAAGAGAATTATAGATAAAAAGACAAGTCTTGCATTACAATCAAACATAAGGGATCCATAAGGATCCCAACTACAATGGGACTACTCACTCATGGTGAGTTTGAAACAAAATATGATATTCAAATTAAAATTGTTCACCAGTTAGATAAAAAAGAGTAGTGGATGAGTAGAGGGTTGATGTAGGATCTCCAATTGCGTGTCTCTTCCTTAAATCCTTGACAATTCTCCAACTTCTCTAAGAGCTAATCGCCTAGGGTTTCGACTTCTGGAAGAGAGGGATTCTAATTTTGCATCTCATTCTATTTATACTCTTTGCAAATTTCCAAATTTTACCCGCAGTGCCCGAATCACTTGATTGCGGCAAGGCTTAAAGAAACTAAAATAATCATTTACTCAGTGTTGTTTCGGGGTGGGCGAATCACTTTGTCTTGGCCGAATCACTTTTTGATTCGGTCAACTCTTATTTGATTCGGTCATGATCCTTGTAGAGCTGAGGTGATTCGGGCATCTGGGCGAATCACTTTCTGATTCGACCGTATCATATACTCAGTGTTGTCTTCTACTTGGGCGAATCACTTTTCTTGGTCGAATCACTTTTCTTGGCCGAATCACTTTCTGATTCGGTCAACCTCACGTGTGATTCGGTCAAACCACTCAAGTTCTCCCCAAGTCAATTTGATTCGTGCAGCTGAGGTGATTCGGCCTTGCTGGTGGGCAAATCACTTTGTGATTCGGGCGAATCACTTCTGCAGTCTTGCCCAATTTTGCTGTTTTTGATCTCGATCGACCGGAATTCATCCAGATTTTCTTCGGACCACTTCGTATCATGTATCAACCTGAAATGGACAAAGAAACATCAAATGACTTTATAAAATAACGGAACAAACCAGAAGTAAGGAGAAAAATTATGGACAAATATAAGGTCATTTGTCCGGTCATCAAAACACCCCACACTTAAATCTTGCTCATCCCGAACAAGTATATGCATAAGTCAAGCGAAGAGTAAGATGCTAAATCATATATGACAATATCAAAGCATGTAGCACAACTTACGCACATATAACACATCCACCCCTACTCATGTAATACGAAAGAAAATTAAAATCGAATCGATATCACTTAACTCTAAGGATCATTCACTTCATTGTGACAACAAATATTCATAGAATCGATATCAAGACTAGCATTCGTCGAATTCAAATTACCGCTCAATTTCCTATGCAAGTAGTATGAAGAAAAGCGTCGCTTACACAAGAATTTTGTCGAGTCAATCACACATGGTTGCTAAGGGCAAGTCCATACGCTCATGACAACAAACTCATTCTCAATTTATAACGTCATAATCCGTAAGAGAAGAGGTGTTTCGACATTGAAAAATTTAAATTCACTCGTGCAAATCTTGATGCTTAAGTAATAAATTACGAGGGTCATACTGTAGACGTTTCCTAAGAACCAAATGCAAATGCTCTACTCACACTCATGCGAAAGAAATTGCGGAATAGGCACAAAGTCAAGAATTAAGTGTGCTTATTATTATTATTTTTGCGTTTATAAAAATGCTTTCAAGGGGGAACTTACCTTCCTAACCCTCGGCATTTGTAAAACCTTAAAAATAAGATTTTTTTTCTTCTTTTCTTGTGCCTCTCTTTTTTTTGTTTTTTGTTTTTTATTTTTTCAAGCATTTGTAAAACCTTAAAAAAATAAGATTTTTTTTCTTTTCTTGTGCCTCTCTTTTTTTTGTTTTTTTTCCTTTTCGCAAACACTTCAAAACACCCCACACTTAATACTTGACAATGTGCCTAAGTGAGATATAATGGAGCATGAAGTGTGAGCTAAACAAAGCAAAGGCTAAATAGGAAAACTAAAGTCACCTAAAAGCAAACAAGAACAAGTACAAGGTTTGTGTACGGGATGATTCTCCCACAGGTCTGTATTCCTCAGAGGAGGATGATGATGATGTTACTGGCTGGGGAGAGGAGCGAAAGACAATGCCGCCAGCAGCTCGCCTCGGCTTTGGCTTGGTTTTGGCTAGGGCTTTAGGTTTAGCAAGTTCCTTCCCTTTCTGAGCTGCGGACAGTTTCTTGGTGGGCGGCTGTGTTGGTTTCCCTGTTGTGTTCGTATTGGTGCGAGCCATGGGAGCAATGCAGGTAGAGAATGAGTCGGCCGGATTAGAGCTGAGTCGGGCACGGGGGAAGCGGCTGGAGTGAGTGTTTCGGGCGAAGCGGGACGGGTGCGGCTAGGTCGGACGGAGGCTGTGTTTTAGGGTTCGCTCGGGAGGGAAGTGTCGGCGACGGAAAGCTAGGTCGGAAGGAAGGAGACTGGCAACGGACGGGGTCGGACAGAGTAGGAGAGATTTTAGGGTTCGCGGTTCGGGAGAAAAACGAGAGGAAACAAAGGCTGATTCGGGATATAAGCCCGAATAAAATTTGATTCGGGCAAGGGTGAGTGAAGGGTTGTTGTCCGAATCGACTTGATTCGGCCGAATCATTTACTCAATGCTGCTTTGAGGCTGCCCGAATCAACTGATTCGGGGGTCCCCTGTCCGAATCAAAACTGGTTCGCAGACTTTGCCCGAATCGAAAGTGATTCGGAGTGGCTAAAAGTGATTCGCTCGAATCATTTACTCAGTGTTGTCTTGAAAAGTTTCAGGCTGCACGAGTCAACTGATTCGGGCAAGCCAGAAAATTGATTCGGTCGAATCAACTGCTGTGTTTTAACAGCCACTCTACCTAAAATCTTTCACAGAAATGCACCAGATGCCACAATCACTTAAATATCCCTAATACTCACTCAAAACACCCCACAATTAAAAATTTCTACACATAGATAATTAAACCAAAAGGGGTAATTCGAGTGCACTCAAACACAAAATCCCTAAAACCTCTAACTTGATATAGGCACGGCTTACCACAAAGTCAAAAATAACTCTACATTACCAACAAGTTGAAGCAAATGCACAAATACTCACCAGCCTAGTTTAACGTCTTGGCTAAGAAGTAGCCGATTCCCTTCTTCATAAGAAACACAATTGAGAAGTCCTTTGCGAGGATCCCCTCTCAAGTGGCATGCAATAATTTGGGAATTAGGTAGAATCATCAAGCTTGAAGTCTCCAAGCTTCAAGCTTTGTTTGTCTCGATGGTACGCTTTAATTCGATAGCCATTCACTTTGAAAGTTTCGCCTTCTTTGTTCATTAATTCGAAGTGGTCATCTTCGTACACTTTTTTGACCTTGAAAGGTCTCGACCACCTTGATTTCAGCTTTTCCGGGAATAGTCTAAGTCTAGAGTTGAAAAGTAACACGCTATCTCCCTTCGAGAAAGTTCTCCTCTGAATTTTCTTGTCGTGCCACAGCTTGGTCTTCTCCTTATAAATTCTGCATTTTTATACGAGTCAAGTGTGATTTCATCTAGCTGATTAAGCTGGAGCAGCCTCTTTTCCACTACTGATTTCAAGTCGAAATTCAGCTTCTTTACAGCCCACATGGCTTTATATTCGAGTTCCAAGGGGAGATGGCAAGGTTTCTCGTACACGAGTCTAGAAGGGGACATACCGATTGGTGTCTTAAACGCCGTTCGGTAAGCCCATAATGCTTCATCAAGCTTTGACGATCAATCCTTGCGAAAACTACTAACCGTTGAGGCCTAGGCTGGAGGTGGCCGGCCTTCTCGATGGGGAGAGAAGTTTTTAGTACCGCCTTGGGATGCAGGGAGGGATCTTTGTGTGGACGTGTCCATTGTCTCTCCTTTTATGGGAGGAAGGGTAGTGCTGGGGTCAGGGGAGGCTACTAGGAGATCAGAGGAGAGAAAGATCTCTAAGTATGGGGCTGTTTGTTCAGCCAATGGTCTTATTGTTCGTGCCTTTCATCATGGAATCTGTAGGAGGTTTCGGAGCGAGGGCGGATCAGCTGATCAGAACAGTGGCGGCGAGATGGGCGGAGGCTAAGAATATGGAGCTGCCGGCAGCGCTCTCCATTTTGAGGCAAAAGTTGTTCTTTGTTTCGCAGACGGCATTGGCGGACGGATTTCTATTAAGAAAGGACTACGATTAGCTCTGTCTTTCCCTCTTTGATTTGAGATCTCTAACTCTTTCTTTTTGAGTTATAAAAATGAATATATATTTTTCAATTTTTCAATTTTTTTTATTTGGTGTCGTTTTCCATTTCGTTTTGTGTGCAACATAAAAGTACATCCATCTTGGCAGCCTAAAATTCGGTCACTTGCGCCAAACTCATCATCTAGATATAGTCATGGGACACAATTAGGCTAGGCTAGGCTAGGCTGCACCTTCAATCTATTACGTAGTTTGTTTATTACTAGCCTTAGTTTATTACTTAAGCCCCTAAACCCTTCAACCTAATCCACTTAGTTTGTTTATTACTAGCCTTACTCTTTCCCATCATCAATATATTCAAATCTTCAACTTAAAGTTGGTATAATTTCACACTTCTATGACCTCAGAGTCCTTGATTAGGCTCATCACAGAGCTAAACCTCTAACCTTTTTCGAGCTTGTCTCATCAATTATCCTTATCTCAATGCCTCCTTTAATTCAAATATCCACTTGAACAACCCTACCACTAGCGAGTAGCAACACAACATAATGAAAATCTGCAGGCTGAAATTATGTGTTTATTTGTGTCCCACCGGGCAACGATAAGCTTATAGAGGAGAACACATTCCACTACCTCTCATTGCTCTTGAAGCTCAGCGTAAAAAGCAGAACACACCAGACACCATCCACTTCCAATGACACTTTTACAACAAGAAAAACATGCTTAGGTAGATTACCATTACATACACAATCTTAAAAGCTCTTTCTTTCTGCTTCAACTGGTCGTCTCTAGTTATTGTTCTTGAAGGGTATGGCTCGGATTACAACCTGGTGGTACAGAGCTGCAAGCGCTGCTCCGATGAAGGGTCCCACCCAGAAGATCCACTGCACATCGTACAGCTCACAAGATTCAGAAAAACACACAACAAATCATAACACGAAGAAGATGAAGATGCTTACGTGGTCATCCCAGACGTGCTCCCTGTTGTAGATGATGGCAGCTCCCAAGCTCCTGGCCGGGTTGATGCCGGTGCCGGTGATCGGGATGGTGGCCAAGTGGACCAAAAATACAGCAAACCCGATTGGCAACGGAGCCAGAATCTGCCAAGACAGGGGGTCAGTTTGCAATTAAACAAAACTAAGAGGACTTCAATTGAATTAGCAGAAATATTATGGCACGTACGGGGACGTGTGAGTCTCTGGCGCTGCGCTTCGCGTCTGTGGCGGAGAAGACAGTGTAGACGAGGACAAAAGTTCCGACAATCTCGGCGCCGAGTCCGTCGCCCAAAGTGTATCCAGGGTGGACGAAGTTTCCGCCGCCGCCAAGTCCCTGGTACTGGCTCGGCTTGAAGCCCTTGACAACACCCGCGCCGCAGATCGCGCCCAAGCACTGCATCACTATGTAGAACACAGCTCTGGTCAACGACAGCTTCCTCGCCAGCAACAGTCCGAAAGTCACTGCAGGATTGATATGCCCACCTACACAGAAACTCAAAGATTCAACCTTCCGATTCAAAAGAGCAAACAGCGAAGTTGATGTCAAAGTTCGGATCTTGTGATTTCGGGATTACCAGAAATCCCGGCGGTGCAGTAAACGAGGGCGAAGATCATGCCTCCGAAAGCCCACGCGATGCCCTGGATGCCGACAGTTTTGCAGGTGGTGGTCTCCTTGGCGACACCCATAACAGTCAAGATGGTGATGTAGAGGAAGAGAAAGGTGGCCATGAACTCAGCGATGCCGGCTCTGTAAAACGACCATGAGGAAAGTTCGCCGGGCTCGAAGAGCGGCGCTGGTGGTGGCTCCTTGTAGTCCTTGTCCTGGCTCTGTGCTGCCGTCCCTAGTGGCTGTCGTTCCGAGAACTTGTTGGCTCCGAGCTTCACATCCTCTTCCTTACCTTCCATCGCCGGCAAGCAGTGAGAGAGTTCAAGTTTAGAGAGAGAGAGAGTGTTTGTGGATGTGTTGATGATTGGTGAGCGTCGGATTTAATAGGAGAAAGTGGGCCCCACGTGAAGTGGGGAGGTGGTGGTGCAATATGTTGAATATATAATAACTAAATAGAATTACAAATGAAAATTTTAAATAAAAAAGAAATACGGATTAGTCAGATAATTTTGAATTGCGGTCGGGTTAATTATAATTATTTTTTAATAAAATTATTCCATCAATAATTTTTATAAATTAAATAATAATTTTTGTTTTAAAATGAAGAGTGATGAGATGGCTAGATAGCTTCGCCATACCTTATGCTGAATTGGTCTGTGTTATTTACAAACCTGTCTTTATCATTTCTGAACCGACCAGACTGAAAAATGACAAATTTCCCTCAGATGAATGTGGTGGGAGGACACTTGGCCGGACGAGGACCGTTGGATGGTTTATAGTGGGTGGTAAAATGCAACGGTCGTGTGATGAGGTGGAGGCGAATTGAATTTTTTTTATGACGTTGGGAATGAGATAATGATGATATGGACCAGGCTGGCACCGGCCAACGTTGTTGTCTTGTTGCTGAATTTGTAGTGGTTGAAGCTGAGGCTGTGCTTGCTCTGGCTGCAGGAATATACAGCGCAGTGCTGCTGCTCCTCCTCCTCTCACTGTCTCCGAGAACGTGCTGGAAACTGTACATGGTTTGTCCCTTCTATTATCACTCCACTTCATCCTATAAACAATCCTGCTTCTAATCATTAATCAATTTCACCCTCGATTTTCACCGGTTCAATTTAACTTATATTCGGCCACATCAATGGTTCAATTTAGCTTATCATGGAGTTTGTAGGAGGTTTTGGAGAGAGGGCGGATCAGCTGATCAGGACAGTGGCGGCGAGGTGGGCGGAGGCTAAGGGTATGGAGCCGCCGGCAGCGCTCTCCATTTTGAGGCAGAAGTTGTCTTTTGTTTCGCAGAAGGCGTTGGCAGACGGATTTTTATTAAAAAAGGACTTCGATTAGCGCCGCCTTTCTTTTTTGGCTTTGAACTCTCATTTGTAACCGTTTCTTTTTGAATTATAAGAATGAATTTATATTTAGCTTATATTCAGCGACATTAATACTTACTTCGTTTTATTTAAAAAAAAAAAATTATTGCCAAATTTTGTGGGATATGGAAATCTTGAACACCACATGCACACCATAATAATGTCCACGTAGATTCAAATGAAATGTGTGGATAAAATTCCGATGTAGAATTAACAAAAAGAACCAAACCGCCATAGGAAACAATCATAGTAAAATAGGGGTTAAGGATATGGTTTTATATAGACTAGGACAGCGGCGAATGTAGATTAATTTAAGGCGTGGGTTCATGCTTTGTTGGACGACTGTTAAAATTCAATCATGATGTGGAGATTAATGATACAAGTGATTTAATCATGGCTCATTATTATATGTTTTGGCGGTCATAAAATATGAGTTTTATTTATAATATTCATTCAGGTTTTGGGTTAATTGATTTGAGAGATTAAATATGTTTTTAATTAACTCGTTTCAACTTCTAGGCTTAGTTTAGCAAGAAAGTTTTTCGAAACGGCGCCGTTTTGGAAGAATGTCGTAAGTTTAGATTTCCTTTGAAGTGCACTTGTGTTCCTTCGTTTTAATTTTCGATAATTGGTTCAAAGGATGAACCGGTACTCGACCTAACATTGAATTAACCGAGTCGAACCAAACATTCTGTTCAGGATAGTTTATTGGGCATCCAGTAGATATCCTGAAGCAATCAATGTATCCAGATTCTCATGCGGAGGTTCTAGTCTCCGGACGGCAACTAGATCGGTGACGAGCTCGCATTCCTTGTCACCGGATTTGCCGCCGCGTACATCTAAGCTCAACCTTGTGCATTTGCAGCTCCCAGATTCCTCTTCCATGGTCGTTGATCGATTAATGATTCTATGTCCTTGTGCTGCCGTTGCACTTTTTTCGCACAGCCGAGTTGAACTGTGTAGATGATCGAGCATGTTTTCGAATTTTTAGCGGAGCTGGAGTTGGAAGAGCTCCGGCGAAGCTTCTCGAGCGGCGAGGACTGCTTGTGGCGTGGGCGATCATGATAGGAAGCTACGTATATCTAAATCTGCGGACTATTCAGAGGCAGGGCCAGCCAACCATGAGGCCCATCAGACAGCTATCTCGGGCCTCATGAATAAAAAGGCCACATAATTTTTTTTTATTTTAATTGGCTGAAAAAACAACAACTAAAAATAAATTATATGGACTTTCTCTCGGTCTCGTGTTCTCTCCGACTCTTCCGAATCTGGAACTCAACTTATGTCGCGAACGCTCCAGCCTCCAACTCCAAATCTCCAACGACACTCAGCGTCTCACGGAATCACGGTCTCGGCCAGTCAGGCATCATCACCATCGTATCACATCTACATACTCACATTAATTTTATCACCACGTCACCACCTCTCACTACATACTCACCACTCATTTCACCACTACCTCAATGTTCAATAATATCCGTCCACCATTATGAAATTCACTAAATTTAACTGAAATTAACTTATTTATTAAAAATTTAAATGAAAAATAAGGCCTTAGAGTGTTGATATTCTCATAAGTTAGTGTCTAAATTAGTGTAGACTTGACATCAATCAATTTAAGGACTCATTGAGTTAATTCTATTTTTCCCCCGGTGTATCTGCATATCTTATCTCTAGTTTCCTGATGCCATGTATGGCCATGTGATTTTCTTGGCTTTAGTCAATTGCGTTAGTATCTTGATTTCCCTTTAGGTCTTGAATGGTAATGGTTAAAGCCTTGAAGGATGTGGTCAATAAGCATCGTGCTGCAAGATTGATTCTATAAGAGCATATACAGCGGTGGCCTTCTCCTTCAGCAATCAGAAATCGTTTGTTCCAATTTTTATGCAGCGATGAATGCTCCGTGAGAAGAATTGCTCGGTGAGGAAGAACGTCCTCCGAGAGTTGCTCGTCGAGGAAGCCAGTGAAAAGTTGTTGGGCGCGTCGATCTGGGCAGGGAAAGGACAGATGCTACTGGGGATGAACAGTCCAATGAAGAAATTGGGAAGTTCCGGAGTCTGTTTCGATTTGGAGAAGACGATCTTGAGAAGCTGTTCTTCAATCTGGAGAAGACGAAGCCCGTGAAGCTTTTTTTTTTTAATTTAAAATTTAAAATTTAATTTATAATGTTAATTTTTGATTTATAATATTTGTTAATTATATTAATATTTGATATATAATGATTTGATTATAAGGTAATTATTAAAATTATTGATGGCAATAAAGACAATTTACGATTACATTATGATTCACCAGTTTCCATATACCAATTATGTTTCACCAAATCATTTTTGAAGTTCAGTGTGAAGATAAACAGAATGAAGATTTGCAAGGAGTTCACCAAATGCTGCAGATTGGTAAGCTCTTCCAACCGAATCATGACGAATTCAATTACCATTCTGATCGGTTGGTCCATCATATACGGTAAAGGCATTGAGTGGATTATGTGGATCTTCTTCTTCAACTTCAACAAACTCCTCCTCGACAAATTCATCCTCGACAATCATGTTATGCATTATAATGCAAGCTAACATAATTGTTTTCAAAACACTTTTCTTGTGACACATACCTGCATGCCGTAGTATTGCCCACTGAGATTGTAAAATTTCGAAACACCTCTCTACATCCTTCTGATATGATTCTTGTTTTTTTTTGCAAACAATTTTTCAGCTTCATTTTGAGGATTACGATCTGTTTTCACAAATGAGGAGTACCTTGGATAGATTCCATCAACTAAATAATAAGTGTTGCGATGCGTGCTTCCATTTACCTTGTATGTCACCTGAGGGGTGAGTCCTCCAAGATACGAATCAAATATGTCTGATTGGTGCAGAACACGAATATCATTTTGTGATCTCGGCACACTAATGAAACAGTGTCATATCCAAGTATCATATGATGCTACAGCTTCCAAAATAATTGTTGGACGGCCCTTACGACCTGAGTATGATCCTTACCATGTCGTCGGACAATTCTTCCATTTCCAGTGCATACAATCTATACTTCCTATCATACCTGGAAATCCTCGTTGCTCAGCCCTTCGTAACAGTCGAGTTAGGTCGGCCTCATTTGGAGAGCGCAGTTAGCAACCTTTATAATGTTCAACTACTTGATGACACCACATCTTGAAACATTCGAGAGTTGTTGATTCACCCATTCGTGAGATCTCGGCACACTGATCTGCACATGACCCGTATGCTAACATTCTTATAGCAGCGGTCATCTTCCATTCGGGAAGAAGGCCAAGAACTCCAGCGGCATTGCTTCTTTGATGCCAGCACGCATCATGATTATAAAGTTTAGTCTTTATACATTAAAGAGAGTACTGCTCATACGATACCTTTGACGAAAATCTCCTTCTAGGAAAATTGGCCGCTCAGTGAAGTAATCTTCTAGCAGATTTTGCCCCCTTGGCCCCCGTTGTCTGGGTCGATTTGGTTGTCGACGAGGTCTCGCCTCTTCCTCTTGAACACCGAGTGTCGCTACGGCTACCGCATTCGTAACAAAGGAATTACTCATCTCATTCATTTCAGTCATTCTTTGTTGGAATGCTTGAAAACTCTCATCAAAATTGTATGGATCCATTACGTAGCTACAAGAATGAAGAAAGCAAGAAAACTGAAGTAGACAAGAAGATTGATGGTGTGAGTTTACAAGATTTGTAAACCTCATTTTATAGAAATTTAGAGTTTATCCTCAATTACACGTGTTTTGTTATTATTGGTCGAAAATCTTATCGCAATCTATATCAATAATAGAGCAATAATTCGCTAAAATTCAAAAAAAAGGATTTTTTTTTCGTGAATAGTAAAAGAAATTTCTCACGGAGAATGTCATGGGTGCGTAAATTGTGTAAAATGTTGTTACTGTGATGAATAGTAACAGAAATTGCTCCGAGAGAACTTTCTCCTCGAAGAAACGGGTGCGGATACTCTAATATCATCAGATCTCAGAAATTTTAGCTAAAGAAAATAAAATAGAAAATAAGTTAGAAAATAACATTTCCATAAATGATTATATAATTTTTATTTTATTGTTTTCAAAAACGAAATTAAAAAAATCATTTTCATTCGAGATGCCAAGTTATATTGAAATTTTGATATTCACAAGGAGGACAGTGTGGTGTCAAATTTCAGTGCTTTTCTCATGGCTGTCTGATTCTGATTTGTAACAATCTTGACTAAAAAATCAGCTGAATAATCAATGAGGTCACCAGATTTGGTATCAAATTTGGGCTTAACATTATCATCAATTTATCAGTTCAATTTTCTAAACCACTGATGCTGGGAACAATTATAAGAATTTTCAACTATTTTTCAAACTCGGTCAACCCAGGTCAACGCCTCCGGCTTTCATGGCTCCAGAAATCACCCAGAAACGTCTTCGCAGCATCGAGGCTTGGATAATAAGTCGGTTCCGAAAATATCTGACTCAGCGAGTCTACCGAGTCCGAACCCGCCTTCGCCTCCAAGCTTCCGAAAACCATAACCACCATCTGCTTATACCCGTAGAAGAATTTCTTCACACCCGACTCGACCGCCTGCAAAGCTTGCAGCAGATGAATCTTCTCGAACCTTCCTTTCGTTCTGTACAGACTCATCGCTGCGTCCTGGATCCTCGGCCCGCCCTTGGGATCCACCTCGACGCCAAGTATGTGCGGAACCTTGTGCTTCAAGTCCTTGGATCTTTTCATGATGTCGATCAGTCCCTTCGATCTGAAACACAGCGCTTCCGACTCGTTAGCCGCTTTGATCTGAAGCTCGTTTTTCAAACGGAGAAAATCGTCCGGGTCGAGAAGGAGATTGAGATCTTCGATTTCCGATAGAAGCTTCCAGATGCGTTCCAGAAGCCAGCAATCGCTCGAAGCCTTGTCAAACTCGTCCCTGTCGATCTTATCTGTTATCCGATTGAGCAACATGTTTGCTGCGAAAATCCACGACTCCAGGATTTGGTGAGTGGTGTAGAGCTTCCGATTATCGTAATTCTGGATGTGGTCCATTGGCGTTTTCTTCAGCAGATGAAGATTTTGAGGCTTGCAGATGAGATCGTACTCCAGGTTCGGCTTGCCGGCGAGGTTTGGTTCTCCGATACCTAATGTGTACGGACACCGCCTCATCTCGCACTCGATCGAGTACAGAATCTTCTGCGCTATGTCCTCTGATTTCTGCCACTCCGCCAGACGAGGCAGCAAGCTCGCTTCGCTAGTCCGGTTAACAATCGGCGACTCGCCTGGAAGCTTCCATACCTCCGTCAAGCTTCCATCTCTTACCAGAACTCCATCCGTCGAGCTCAGATCGACAACCGGCGCCGTACCTCTGGTATCCGGATCCTCCTCCCCGTCCTCGCACAACACCGCGATGATCTGCACTTGGTTCGTCGCCAGCGCCTCCAGCCTCCGCTTCCACTCACGGTGGTCGGCGTACGGCCTCGGATCAGACAGAACGCTCGAGATAAACCTGAACGTGATCTCCAGCGCCTGCAGCGCAGGCTTCACCACCGGCTCATTCCCCCAACTCTGAAACTCCCTCGAACTCCACAGCTTCCTCAGCTCCGGTAGCCTCAGGTACTGCTCGTACGCCGCGCAAGCCGATAGGGAAGCCGGCGATGGAGACAATATCTCCGCAACCTGGAGATTCGAAGGAATCACAACTCGGAGCTGCTTGTTCCCCAGCTTTGTCGGCTTTCCAGGTACCTCCACCTTCCCCATCTTTGCTTTCCAGTCCATATCAACCATGCTTCACAAATCCCTTCTTAACCCAGAAAAACCTTTAAACTGAAAATCGGTAGAAAATTTCCTTTGAGGTTTAGGAAGTTGGAGCTCTTTAGGTATTTATAGCAGGGAGAGTTATCATGGATTGGATATGCATGAACGTATGAAAGCGGAGGCAATGCGTGTTGAATTAAACCAAAGCGGAATTTCGAAAGCCGACTTTCCGGATAATTTTATCTTAATTAAATTAATATATTTCAAATAAATATCGTGTTTTGACGTCATTAATAACCACGAATGGATAACTGTCGAGTTAGTTTTGGAATTAGTGGAACCTAACATTGAGGGATTACAACGGTCACGATCTGACCACGTTTGCGTATAAGCAGGGAGTGATTCACTTAGATTTTATTGTTCGCGCACGGCACCTGTCCAATTGAAAATGGCGCGATTGGTGGGTGGGGGGTGTATGCTGATTTCATCGTATCCATAACATATGGGTCTTGTTGAATGCGTCTTCGTTGACCCATGTTTGTGTAAAACGTTGACCTTGTTTAGGGTACTAGAATAATATTCAACTCGTGCTGACTGGTTGGAATTTTAGTGGATGGAATTTGGTATAGATTTTACAAACACTGTTTAACTTGCGTGTTGTGTTAGGTTGAGATATGGATAAGTAGTCGCTGTTTATTTGGTGTTCCGATTCCACGCGTCGTAAATTAAAACAGCGGTCAACTAATTTCAAAAAGCGGTTCGTGTTCGAGAGCGAGTCCACGTGATTGGGGGCTAGGGCTATGACATCCAGCTCAGCCACGCGGCGAGTCACGTGACTGGTTCGCGGCAGTATTAATGCTAGTTACATGGATTTCCACCTTAGCCCAGGTGTCATGATGGCTTAAAATGCTGTGGTTCCAGGTTTGATCTGATAACTCGTTTTTCTTATTTTTACTTTAAAAAATGGTGGTGGCTTGTAAGGTTGGGATTTGATAGGGTCGCAACTGGCAATATCATACTTTTGGAACATGGAACGGTAGCGAAAATGAGGTGCATGTGTTTCCATGGGAGGAAGCATGTTTCGTGGGGCAACTTATTAATGTGTTTCATGCATGGTCCACTCACTACATCTGACGCCTATGGGTCAATGTCCGGTCCAATCAAACTAAACATTTGCATGATAAAATTGTCACAGTTTTGAATTTAATAAGAAGTCATAATCTTATTTTAAGATTAATTTTTAAATTAAACATTAATATAAAACTATGTTTTACTTATTTTTATTGAGCAAATAATATATAATTAATAAAATTCAACAAATTACAATAGGTGAAATAAGATAACAAAATAAGCAGATTAGTGCTAATGAAAAATATTATTATCCAGTACCAACTCCTATGAAAGTCTTAATAAAAGATTCATTTTAAATGATATCAAATAGTTATAGTGGAAACTGTATTTATGAATAGAACATAAATAGAATTCTCATGAGCAAATCCATAATATAGTTCACTGAATGTTGTATTCAACAGTTTGTAACATTGCAAAAATAATTATATATGGTTTTACAGAACAACTTAAGGATTGGTGGGATAATTATTTAACTCAACTAGAAAAAATTATCTTAAATATGTATAACAGGAAGATGAAATTATAAAAGAAGATGTGGTTTATGCACTGATCATTAACATTATTGAATATTTCATTGGGAGATGTATAGATAATAACGAGAACACCAGAACTTTGTTATAAAACCTTAGATGTAAGACACTTATGATACCTTTTTTGATAAAGTGCTGAAGTTCCCTGACTGTAGTACTCATTAGAAATCCAAATTTATTGATGGCTTTTTCATTTTATTTTACTAAAAGAATTAGAAAAATCTCAAAACAAAATTTTATATTCCTCACGAGAAGTATATTTATGTCAAACTTATAGGAGTTTGCATCGAGAGTTTAATGAAATAAAACTGATCATCAAATGAAACGTCAAAACATAATAGAAAAATAAAAATTAGATCAATTTTGTGATCAATTTTCAAATGATAAATTGTCTAAATCTAGAAAAGTCTAAAAAAGACACTCATTACTCTTATTGGAAAAAGAAAAAAAAATTCAAAGACAAAATCGAAGAAAAAATTCCGAAATGATGAAAAGAATAAATAACTATGGAAAAACTGCAAAATTACATATCAATCAAGATACAAAATTATTGATCAAATAGTTGATACTTAAAGTATTTCTAATAAATCAAACTTCCACCACATAACCTTGTAGGATGTCTGAAATTTAAAGAATAATTAAACAAAAAAAGATGGGGGAAAATCTTACCTATACTTGTAACATTATTATCGAAAAAAAGAAATTCAAGCCCTAAAATCTGAAAAGAAGAACTTTAGATTATCGAATTTCCAAAATGGAAAAAGAACAACAAAAATTGATATCCGATATAAAGATAATGATAATACTCATTTTCTTTGTACCTTATAAATGATGATTGCTTATAAATGACATATACTCTTCTTATTGATAACTATTATACAAAATAATTTATTACTCCGGTTGACAGTGGAGTAGACATAATTATAATTCAAGAAAATCTCATATCTATTAGGTATTTTCGTAAAACAACTCATGAGTTATCCCATGAAGGAAACAATAATCTACAAATTAGATATAAATTGCGTAAAGTAAATATATGTATAAACTAAACCTGTATACAAACCAGTTTTCTTCTAGTTAAAAGATATAACTAATTAAGTTATAATTTGAGCACATTTCTTAATAAAAATATATCATTTGCAAAAAGGTTGAGGGAATATAGGACCTTTGAAGGAAATAATATTTTCTTAGGTTTTATTACAGATCCGTTAATAAAAATGTTACATGAAGCGTATGATGAGATCTTTAAAAGAAAACCAACTATGTTTTCTTAAAAAATAATTAAAAATATCATCACACAAAATAAAAACTTCAAAATCCGGAATTAAAGAATAAAATAGTAACGAAACATCCTAATGCTTTTTGGAACAAAAAAGCATATCGCCCTCATTTCCTACGAGGAAGGCTTTAGTGCTTTTTTATATGGCATATATGACTCAATTATAGTCTAAATATGTAATTATAAAACAGATTATTAACATATTTAGATTAGTAAATCTGATAGATATAAAATTGCTTTTAATATTCCAATAGGACAATATAAATACATGCCAACTATATTCCATTCATTCGGGCATAACTTTCAAATTTTTTTCATGGTCACTTAATCCATATGGTAATCATTGTTTGCTGAGTGGGAAGTCATTGTCTCCACATTCTTGCTTTTATTTCTCTGCCTCCGCCCCTTTTGCTTTCACATTTTCAACCGGCCAAAACTGAATATACACAAATAAAAAAGCATCCTATCTAATTGGGGATGAACATGAATGCAAACATGGATAACTTAGCATAAAAAAGGCTTCTACACATCCTCAACTTCCCCATCCCCAACCTCAATCATTTTCACCTTTTTTTTCATACTTCTAACCCTTATCAGAACAAGAAACAATAACAACTTGACATTCATATATAATGACTTTTATAGTAGACTTTGAATTCGATATTAATGCCCAACTTGTGCTTTTTTACCTCCAATCATAAAAGTCAGAATTGGTTTTGAGAATAGACTTCTTTTAAATAAGTTTTGTAATTATTTAAAATCGGGATTCCAGTTTTATCATGTGTTCACACAGCGTTCATGTGGCAAGTCATAGCTGCTAGTGAACATATTTTTTCAGCTCAAAAGGTAAATGAAGTGTTATATTTTTTTTCATTTTTTTAATATATTTAAATATTTGATGTCTTTTTTCACAATGAACCAATGGACAAATAAAATATTATCAGTACCTTATATGTTTGAAGACAAAATTTTGTTTTTTTAGTACTTGGAAGGAAATTCTTAATTTTATTGAAAATAATTTTGGCCAAAAGGTATTTGATAAAAGTTCCTAAATTTCGGGATACGTTAATTTCTCGGACGATTGGTAAACTTGTAAGTAGATGAAGACTAAAGAAGTTACCGTTCCAGGTTTTTTCACTGTTCCAAGGATATGAGCTGAATTGGGCTATCGGGCTCAGATTGTCGAACATTAACGGGCCAAAGCCCAAAACAGATATTGGGCCGGCCTCGACGTCCGTTGAAGTCGTTGCAAATGGCACGTCAGCAGAACGAGCTTTCCTCTCAACATCTGAACCCACCACCGCTCCACAGGTTTCACGCCCGAAGAGAGAGCTCCATGGCTTCGACGTACAGGGATCGGACGACGGAGTTTCGTCACGTCTCCGAGAGGTTGAAGAAGATCGGAGGCCCTGTAGCCTCCGTCGATCGATCCGAGACGGAGCCGACGACATCGCAGCCAGCCACATCCTACCGATCCGAGTTTAATAAGAAGGCTTCCCGGATCGGATTGGGGATCCATGAAACCACGTTGAAGATCTCCAGGCTCGCGAGGCGTATGAATTTACAATTTTATTGGTTTTAAATCATGCTCACCTTCTGTCATTCATGTTAGGTTAAACTCGAAAGCTATTCTTTTGACTGGATTTGGTTTCAGTTTTAGATCTGATAAGCATTGAATTCCAGTGAGTTTTTTATGCTCATTTATAAGATGATTTGACAGGGCTATAGTTAGAGCCTATTTGAGAGCTTAACTTTAAATCATGTTTATGTGGTCAGTCCATCATGTTTGAGAGCCTATTTGGATTGCAAGATATGGATATTGATTGTGGCATTTGTTTTGTAAACTTTTCAGTTGCCAAAAGGTCGTCAATGTTTGATGATCCTATGAAGGAGATTCAGGAATTGACTGCCTTGATAAAAGACGACATTACTGCACTGAATGTGACTGTTTCTGATCTGCAAACTCTTCAAAACCATGAATTGGCTGAGAATAATCACTCTGAAGATACCGTAGTGCATACAACTGCTATCTGCGACGACTTGAAAAGTAAACTCATGGGGGCTACCAAACAATTTCAGAATGTGCTGACAACTAGAACCGAGGTTGCTGGAATGTTACATGCCATAATTAATCAGTTGTTCTTACTCTTTTGTGTATATGTGTAGCTTATAGAGTCGTTTTATGCAGAATATCAAGGCTCATGAGAACAGAAAACAGATGTTCTCCACCAATTTTCCTAGAGAGAATCCGTTTCGGCAGCCAGCAAAAAATGCGACAGAGCCGCCTCCTTGGTTAAGTTCAGCTAGCAAGTCTGGGAATTCACTATCTTCACAGTGAGTAGTTATTGTTTGTTTTATTTTATCTAGTTGAATGATTTTCCATTGCGCATACCCTGATCCCTTGCATTAACAGAATGCCATCCGGCAGTGCTCAAGTTGGCAACCAACTAAGGTGAGTTTAATGCTTCAAACATCCTCAACATATGGCATTAGACAGTTTTCACTACATTGGTTTCTGCATATTCTGTTTACAGTTTCCTTTCTGGATATTTCTCATTTCTAGTTATATAATATTTCGTCACTTTGAGCCTGTATGACTTTCAGAAATCAATAACGTTTCACATTTTTTAAATATTATTCATCTATCTTTTTTTTTGGATTTAGGATCTGTTCTTTAGAGCTAAATTTATACTTAACTTACCTTAATTTAACTTACCTTAACTTAACTAAATTTAACTTAACTGAACTTAACTTAACTTAAGTACTTTTACAAACATATTTTTAACCTTAAGTATCTGGAAATTAAACAAATATATGGTGGTTGGGGTGGTGGTGGTGATGTGGTTAGGGTGGTGGTTGTGGGTGGTGGTGTGGTCGGAGTTGTGGTGGTGGTGTTGTTGGGATGGTGGTGGTGGTGTGGTTGGGGTGGTGGGGTTGGGGTTGGGGTTGGGGTTGTGGTGGTGGTGGTGGTGGTTGTGGGTTGACCTTTTCAGTACTTAACCTAGCTTAACTTAACTGAACTTAACTTAACTTAAGTGCTGAAAATTTAAGGTCTAAAGAACAGGACCTTACTTATAGTTTGGTGAATGAAGATTGTACTCATCTTATAAGATTAAAAGTTTTATAAATTGCCATATAATCCAAAACTATTCATTTATAAGTACATTGTGTATTAATAATAATGCAGTTATTTTGGGCTACATTAGTAGTGCATTAAGTTTGTACTCGATGTATTGGACTTTACACGGGGATGTTTCTTTTGTTGTCCTTGTGTGGGCTAGTAGCTCGCCCAACCCCCACCTCCATTTCATTACTTCTTTGAGTAAATATACTTCAGTAATTATAAAAATACCACTTTTTGCAATTATACGATTATGAAGAGTTTAGTCAGTTTTTTATTTGGTTTCTTGTTAATAGCGTTTTCACTAATTTCACTTTATCTTTACGCATGACAGGCGGCGGTCTACAGTAGAAAATCCTTCATCAGAGCATGGGGAAATGTCCATGTTACAGCAGGTTGTACCACAACAAGAAAATTACTCACAAGGTCGTGCAGTTGCTCTTCAGCACGTGGAGTCGACAATTTCAGAACTTAGTGGGATCTTTACACATCTGGCCACAATGGTTGCACATCAAGGGGAACTGGCTATCAGGTTTGTCCAGTCCTACTTTATGCTATTAGTTGCTTATGAAATCCATCTATTTACATTTTGGTGCATTTTCTTTACATATCCATTCCAAAAAAAAAAAAAATCAAGTATTGCATTTTAAAACTTGGGCAAATGCTGACCAGGATTGATGATAACATGGATGAGTCATTGACCAATGTAGAAGGAGCCCGCAGTGCTCTATTGAAGCATCTGACCAAGATATCTTCCAATAGGTGGCTTATGATCAAGATATTTGCAATATTGATATTCTTTCTGATGATATTCCTCTTCTTTATAGCCTAATAGGTTTAATTTAGGACAAGTGGTTTTCTCAAAGGGAACCAACAGCTCGTTTTGAATCTCAATTCAGGTAGCTAAGATGCTGCATGGTTTTATACAAAATTACTTATTAGATGTCATGCCTTGTTTAAACCAAACAAAAAAAGAGGGAAAAGGAAAAGAAATTATAGCTTGGAATTGCATACATAATCTCCCATTCTCCGGAGAGCAGTTGCAGATCGTTGTTGAGGTTGAAATCTCAGAAGCAAACCTGAATATCATGTGAAGCCGGCCGGTGGGAACATACAGAGCCAAAGAGGAACACTGATAGACACTACAGAATTTCTAGAGAGTTTGCGCACCTCACATTTTCTAGTGCAGGTGAAGATTCAGCTATCTTGGGAATTTCTCACTGACTTGAAATGGCATTCATTTCAGCTCTTGAACAGAAAGTGATCGGAATCAGGGAGGCTTGCTTCCAGGTCGCGGAACATTCTTCTTTGAAATATTGATGGTTTTAAAGTTCAGGTCGTTGTTTGTATGTACAAACAGCTCTTTTCAAAGATTTTCTGGCCTTGCCTGTATGTAAAAATAGTTGAAATCTGCTATAATGCGTATTGGTAAACTTGTATGTGATTTTACTGAATACTGAAATCTACTATGCAGTGGAACACGTGGCGGATAGTAATTGGTCGGTTCAGGCTCACCATTCAATAACACGTTAGGCGGGCTTCATCCCACGCCAAAACACAAAACGAGCGGATAAGGTTTCCCCCCATAAACCCTAATCTCCACAACCGACCGTCAAATTTCTCCTACGATTATTCTCCCGAATCCATGGATTGCTGACATTGAATGATCCGATTGATCGCGCTATACACCTGAGCGTAAATGAGTTTACTAGGGACTTTTTGTTCTCCAATTTCGCTGTGTAATGGATGCCACGTCATTCGCTTTCTTCCAGTCGTGCCTTCCTCAGCCGTTGGGACTCATAGCCGACGTGGAGCGAGGATGCTGAACGAGTTATTGGTTTCCAGGTAGGTAGTGCTCGCTTCTTCTAGCTTTGTGTGTTTGGTGCTGTGATTAGATAATGTATGGCATTGTGGTTGATTTGGTGATTCCGTCTTGCATGTGAAATCAGGGCAGGGAAGCGGCAAGTCTTTTGCAGAGTAAATGACAGCGAGGCGGCCGCTGAGAGTAGTGAGGATGAGGTGATTTTATTTTCAACATTCAGTAGAGTGACCAGTGAATATCATTCTGGGAATGCCGAATTACGCATTTGGAATACTCAAATAGAAAATGATACTTGCTGGTCATTCGGAATAGTCAAATTTTTATCAGTTTGCACTTTGTAATTCCTTACTGCTTCTGTTAGGACAAAGAAGTGCATAATGATGGAGAAGTCTCAGCGGTTGATTCACAGGCTTCAACTATTGATCAAGTAATATGCTCAAATCAGTCTAAAATGTTCATTGAGGTTTAGAGTAGGTTCAGTATTCAGACTATATGTTGTTATTTGAAGATGGATTCTACGAAAGCGGAGTTCCATCAGTCGCAGAATGCAACGAGTGGCAACGAGGGGGAAACAAAGAGCCAAGGCATCGTTGAGGTAATTCTTGAAGTATAGTCATCTCGGCAGTGTCTTATATGTGGTTTTTTATAATGCTTCCACGTAGTCGTTCACATGAGTTTTAATTCAGTACTCTTGAGTGTTTTGCCCAATAATACCTGTAAGCTAGGTAGACATGCTTCTTACAGCTCATCTGGGATCTAAATATGGAATCCAGATTTGGGCATACATACTTGAAACCGGAAAGTAGATCAACATTATTTCCTATAATGTTTCGATGTAAGGTTTTGTCATTAAATGCTATAAGTACATTTTGATTATCATGAAAAGTGGCTGGTTATATTGGAGATACACAGTGGAAATTAGGCCTGTAGTCCTTAAAAAATCATCTTGAGAAGTATAATCAAACTAAGTGAGAATTGCAGTTATTAATATTAGGTTTCTCGTTGTATGAAGGTAATCCTGCCAACAATTCCTGACCTTTATTGCATTTAAGTTCTTGTATGTAACAGGATGCCGATGTTGTAGAAGTTGCTAGTGGATCACCTCTTCCAGGTCTGAAGGTGACTAATGCTCTTGTTGCTCAATTGCTTGCTAAATTTGTGCTCTAGATCATACTGAAGGTTCCAATTTTTCAGGAAAATATTTTTTACTAGTATTACAGTACCTTGCATGTTTTTCACCGTTATAAATATCCATAACAGCAACAACAATTTGGTGAATTCGAAAGGATATCAAAGGAAGTAATTGACATTCTAAAGGATCAAGTTTTTGGCTTTGACACCTTTTTTGTGACAAGCCAGGAGCCATATGAGGTAATTACTAGTTTCATATAAAATTTTAATGAAGTATGCGGCTTCGATAAAATGTGTAAGAGAACATTAATGCTGTATGAACTGCTTATTCTTATGTCTTAAAAAATATTCCACTCTTGGCAGTTTGATTCCCTACTTATATCTAAGTCAGAAGGAAACATCCCGCTAATCATTGATTTTTCCATGCTTACTCACCAGGGTGGAGTTTTGTTTAAAGGAAACCTGCGAGGTACTGCTGCCAAGAGTTATGAAAAGATTACACAGAGGCTGCAGGTGTGCTAAATGCTTTTTCATTTGCTCAGCTTCAAAACATTTTGGCTTTCACTATTAAAGAAAGTTGTTCACAGGATAAATTCAATGGAGAGTATAAGCTTTTTCTTTTAATCAACCCAGAAGATGATAAACCAGTTGCTGTGGTGGTTCCAAGAAAAACCTTACAACCAGAGACGACGGGTACCTCCTTCATTGTGACTTCTTGCCAGAGCATGCAAGCTGGCTCTAATATCTGACATTATTTAACTGAAATGAAACAGCTGTCCCTGAGTGGTTTGCTGCTGGGGCTTTTGGGTTGGTAACAGTGCTTACTTTGCTTCTCCGGAATGTTCCAGCTCTGCAGTCAAACTTACTGTATGCCCTCTCTTTGTACTTTAGTTAACGTTTACCCTTCAAATATTTATGGAGCCGGAAGAAGCTGTTTTTGGTGCTTCTTCCTTTTATTTTCTATTATTGATCTATTTTTTGGTAATATCATTACCCTGTCATTCCATGATACAAGTCCCTTTCTCACCTTAATATTTCATGTCTTGATATATATTCAACCTTGTTTTGTCTATTGCCTGCCTGGTCATTTGATGCATTATTTCATTACAGCTTAGAGGTAAAATGAGGAATTAATTTAGAAACAGGAATATGTATCAGGCTATCAAAAAGGGAACAATGACTTTATATTACAGTGCTTAGGGAGTATTATTTTAATATCAATGATTCCCATTGTCCGTAAATTATCATGAAATGCATTTCTATGGGAGCCTTCTCTGTCATGGATGTCATTGAAATGCAATTTTTTTGCTCATCTTAGTCGAAGTATCTTCGTTCTTACTTTTTACCCAGCGGAGGTGCATGACTCTTCACCATTGTACTTTACCATCTAGATGATCCCTTATAAAATTTAATATTACTGAATATTTTACATTCTATGTGGTGGATCTTCTATTTTTTTTTAATTTTTTTTTTATGTTCAGTAAGTCATTTAATCTGATACTACTATGCCCAGATCCTCATTTGAGAATTTGGAATTGTTGAAGGATGGACTACCTGGAGCTCTTGTGACTGCCCTGATTCTGGGGGTACATGAATTCAGCCATATTATAGTAGCACAAAAAAGTGGCATTAGGCTTGGGGTTCCATATTTTGTACCGAGCTGGCAGGTAAAGTACATTGATGTAGTGATATATAAACTCTATACAAAAAACATCGTCTCCATACTTTTAAGTTTATTTATTTCTGACTGCAGATAGGTTCATTTGGTGCCATCACAAGAATTATTAATATCGTTCCTAAACGCGAGGACCTGCTTAAGGTTGCAGCATCTGGTCCCTTGGCCGGCTACTCCTTGGGTCTTGTTCTTCTGCTTCTTGGCTTCTTCTTACCGCCCAGTGATGGAATAGGACTTGTAGTTGATAGCTCGGTGTTTCATGAATCGCTTCTAGCTGGGGGCATTGGTAAATTTTATCCATTTTCGTCACATGTGCTTAGTTTTTTTGGGTATCTGGTTGAATGAAATTAAGCTTCAACCTGCTAGTCTTTTCTGTTTGGGAAGTAAACTAGATTCCTGTTCTCTGCAGCCAAGCTTATTCTAGGTGATGTCCTCAAGGAAGGCACTCCAATATCTGTAAACCCCCTTGTCATATGGGCATGGGCAGGACTTCTTATCAATGCTATCAACAGCATTCCAGCAGGGGAGCTTGATGGAGGGCGCATTGCATTCTCCATATGGGGTAGAAAGGTATTAACAGCTATACAGACCACCATATTCAAACCCCCTACCTAAGCTCAGTCCTAGGAACTAACTGAGCCATCCTTCTTTCAGGCTGCCTCTCGCTTAACAGCTGCTTCTATCGCTCTACTTGGTTTCTCCTCATTATTTAATGATGTTGCCTTTTACTGGGTTGTCCTAATATTTTTCCTACAAAGAGGTCCAATCGCTCCACTCTCAGAGGAAATAACCGATCCAGACCAAAATAATGTGGCGCTTGGAATCACAGTCTTGGTGCTTGGATTGCTGGTTTGTTTACCGTATCCCTTCTCTTTCTCTTCAGATGTCATGACAAGCTTCTAATGCTTCAGCCTTCAAAGCCTACGAGAGGTTAATCTGGCTATTGTTTGGTTTTTATATTCAGAATAAAAACATCACAACACAACATGGAAACAATAGAAGAAGAGCAACCTAGGCTGCAGAAATATACCACCACATTCATCCTAGTCTGACGTGGATATCAAATTCTATAATCAGTTTTTATATCAACGGAGTAACTTAGGACTCCGTTGTGATTGGTTTTGATAGGTGAGTGAAGAAAACGAATGAATCAAAACAGAAAAATTTTACCTAAACTTGGGTTTAAGGTAGGTTAAACATCAAACCCTAATGGAGGTGTATCAGTCTCACACTGTAGCGGATTCGTGACATTAGTAATGTTCATTGCATACAAAATGTGGGATTGAAGGACAATTTTGTGGTATCGTATCGGGTTCAAAACCTTACACTGACGGGTTTGCATGTTTAGGAAAGAAAAACATTCAAGTTCCCTTTAAATGTTCTGTTTTTCCTTAACATTTATAGTATAGAATTGGCATTGTCTAAGATTTGAACCATTTAAGTTTGGCCAACTATCACCTGTCCTTGTGTAACTAACCACGCGCTTTTACTACTTGCCCATTTGCCCATTGGTGCATGGGTGTGCAGAAATAGTCTTCCAATTGACTCCTCCCTCCTTTGTATGACCCTAAATGTTTCAATGTAATCATGAAGAAGAACTTGACTCCACACTCATCAAAATACACATAAATGCTGATGAAGCAAGACTTATCCATGTGGGTGTCAATAATTGAAGTCTGTGTATCTTTTGAATTCATTTCTCGCAATAAAAGAATTAAATGTGGGAAGAAATTAGGTATGCAGAATTATGGTGGCCTTGTCACGTTTGAATAAAGTATTTTGATAAAACAAGAAAAACTGAACTTCATCATTAATTCATAGTCATCATATATTTATGGTCGAATCCTTTCCCAAAAAAATTAACTTTCTTTTTCGAGAATTTCAAATTTATTATAATTTGTGTAAGTTGTGGAATTGACTTTCAAATATCACTTTTAATTTATTTCATATTCCATCCTAACTCCACCCGTCATCATCTATAATTGAATTCTAACAGTATTAGATGTGACTTTTTGTCCGTAGGATTTGAATCAGACGGATACAGGAAATATACAAAATGGATCCCTATAATCAAATTTGTGTAAAAGCCAATGGCTGTTTAAAGATGAATGTGAAGCTAGAAAAATAAATATGTTATCGCTTCTAATGGCGTTTCTTCCAAAGATGTATGAAATTTTTGGTGAAGTGGATTAGAAAGAAAACAAACTAGCCAACAAGGTACCCACTTTTCAAGTCAAAAAAACGTGCCCCCAAGGGTATTTTGGCCATTTCAAAAATATCTCGTCGTTTTCGTATAAAAGCAAATCTCATTACAATCAATCCATTAAAGATTAATTTTGAATAGAAAACAGCGAGCGATAAAGAGCCGCCGACTCTCTCTCTCTCTCGCAGTTTCGAGCCGCTCCAAGCAGATTGCTCCGCTCGATTCGATTGGCTTTGTGAATGGGGAGTGTTAGATTGTCTGGTAGCTTTGCGGCTCTGCTGCCTGTAAACTGTCCGTCGCGCCGCTCTCCGATCAGTTTCATTTCCGGCGCCAGGGTGCGCGCTTCGTATCCGACCTTCAAATGCGCCGCTCTGTCCACGCCGCTGACAGGTACAATGATGCTATTGGTTGAAATAATTACTGTTTATCGTGGAATTGTTGCGTGTTTCATGATTTGAGTTCCATTGATTTTTGTACTTGAGAGCTCAAGGATTCTGATTGATTTGAATTTTCATGAATTGGATGTAATTGTGAAGAAGAAGATTTGAGGTGGAAAGAGTGGCAAGGGTAGTCAATATTATAGTGTGAGATTGACTTGTTTAGGATCATTTACTTATAGAGATGTGACATTGTGTGGTGTGGGGTTGTGTCCTTCAGTTGAGGAAGAGAGCAAGTTTGTTGAAGCGTCTAGAAATGGGAATTTGGTCCCAATACATCGCTGCATATTTTCCGACCACTTGACTCCTGTCTTGGCCTATCGTTGTTTGGTAAAGGAGGATGATCGAGAGGCACCAAGCTTTCTGTTTGAGTCTGTCGAGCCAGGGGCTCAGTCAAGCATTGTAAGACCCTATGTGATTGTGCATTTTCTACTTAAAACTTTTTTTTTGTATTGTGAATGTTTATTGGAACAAATGTGTCCTTGAATAGGGGCGTTACAGCGTGGTAGGGGCTCAGCCAGTTCTTGAAGTGGTGGCGAAAGAAAATAAAGTGACAGTGATGGATCATGAAGAGGGAAGTCTTATTGAGGAGGTTGTTGACGATCCATTGATGGTACCCAGAAGAATATCGGAAGGCTGGAAACCTCAGCTGATTGATGGGCTTCCTGATGCATTTATTGGTAAGGAGACATTACAATGTGAGGTTTAGTTAACTCGATAGTTGATGAGGGATTAGCCTGCATATAGTGATGAGGGGTGTTACATTTTTGTTTCAAAGATATTTGTTTTTAATCAAACTCAAAACTGTCATAAACAGGTGGTTGGGTCGGATATTTCTCATATGATTCAGTTCGTTATGTTGAAAAGAAACGGTTACCTTTTTCAAGGGCAGCCATTGATGACAGAAACTTGCCAGACATTCATTTGGGCCTCTATACTGATGTGATTGTGTTTGATCATGTCGAAAAGGTATCTCCTTATATAGTAATTATTTCTGCAGGTTCTTTGTTTCACTTACATTAGTCTAACCAGTGCTTGAATTTTCATTTACTTATGCATCAACGTGTCCCTCAGTAATTGGCACACCTACACGAGGCTAACGTCTTTTCCTGAAAAACATGTGTCAAAGAATGAATGTACAGACTGGAAAAGGATACTGTGCACTGAAACCCTTCCCATTGCACGAAGATTGTTTTGTTATCTTCCTGTCTTTACATTGATTTCTGCACCCTGTAAGGCAATCTTATCCTCATGGTTGTTGATTTTGTTGATCTTATGTTCTCAGAAAGTGCATGTCATTCATTGGGTTAGACTAGACCAACATTCCTCTATTGAGAAAGCTTACAATGATGGAGTGCAACATATTGAAAGACTAGTGTCAAGGGTACAGAATGACCGGTGAGTAATCATAGCGCAAAGTCAAAAATTTCTCTGGACATGATAATGCGCCTGGTACATTACTCATTTCTCAGCGATTCTGTTCTGGTAGGCCAAGACTACTTCCTGGTACAGTGGATTTGATAACCCACCAGTTTGGTCCTTCTTTGAAGAAATCAAATATGACAAGTGAATCATACAAGGAGGCAGTTTTGCAGGCAAAAGAGCATATATTAGCTGGGGATATCTTTCAGATTGTTTTAAGCCAACGTTTTGAGCGACGTACATTTGCTGACCCTTTTGAGATTTACAGAGCACTGAGAGTTGTGAACCCAAGTCCATATATGTCTTACTTGCAAGTGTGTACCTGGCTCCAGAGAAGCTCTATAAATTTGACAAATCACTCTGCAATTTAAAGTTTTTAACATGTTAATTTGTATTTCCTTCAGGCGAGGGGCTGCATTCTGGTTGGGTCAAGCCCAGAAATTCTTACCCGTGTTAGGAAGGTGATGTATATCATATTATTTAGACTTGTGTTCATACAAAATGGCCATGAGATCCAGATATTAACTATATTCTCCTTGTAAATTTGGTGAATTGCTCATTACTGTATAGGATATTGTAAACATAAAAGATATGTCAACTTTCAGGGAAAAGTAGTAAATAGGCCACTTGCCGGTACTTGTAGAAGAGGGAGAACTGCAGATGAGGACCAGGCTGCGGAAAGGCAACTGCTTAATGATGAGAAACAGTGCGCGGAACATATAATGCTGGTTGATTTGGGTCGCAATGACGTTGGGAAGGTGTTTTACTTCTTCAGCATGTGAATTATAATACATGGTTGCATGTATGTATTTGAATTCAATAATTGGTTTTGTAGGTATCGAAATATGGTTCCGTGAAGGTGGAAAAACTCATGAACGTTGAACGATATTCCCATGTGATGCACATAAGCTCCACGGTGAGTTATCTATTTAGCTCTTGTTTTTATTTATTTCTGTTTAGCAGCCTGACCAAGCATAATTTGTTCGGCAGGTTACAGGGGAGCTGCATGACCACCTCACTTGCTGGGATGCTCTGCGTGCAGCATTGCCGGTTGGGACGGTCAGTGGAGCACCCAAGGTATTTAACAAACAAGTGATGCTGATCATTTTGAGGGTAGTGTGTGAGAAAATTAGTGGCAAATTACAGGTGAAAGCTATGGAGTTGATAGACGAGCTAGAAGTGAACAGAAGAGGACCTTATAGCGGTGGATTTGGAAGCATTTCATTTACAGGCGATATGGACATTGCACTAGCTCTAAGAACCATGGTATTTCCCAACAGTCCTCGCTACGACACAATGTATTCTTACAAAGACTCCAAGCGGAGACGAGAATGGGTTGCTTACCTTCAAGCCGGTGCTGGGATTGTAGCCGATAGCGACCCTGATGATGAGGACAGGGAGTGCCAAAACAAAGCTGCCGGCCTTGCCCGTGCAATCGACTTGGCTGAGTCCGCATTCTTGAACAAATAAGAGTATTTACCGTTCTTACTTGATTTCACGCATGCTTAAACTGGAAATGAAATCAAGGGAGGTTGCGCTGCAACTGTAAATCTTCGTTGCAACAAAAAAAAAAAGAGATTATAACTATACATATCACCAACCAGCAAAAGATAATAAGTTATAAAAGCTATGAGCTGGAGAGGCCATTTATCTCGAGAATCCAGTTTGTCAGGCTCTTCAATTAGCCATGGCTACGAGGGATCCTTCCCAAGAGTCTGTTTAAGCTAATTTGGTTAGTAATGAAATGTTCACCAGAGGACTTGGGATATCACCAAGTTCTAGGCTGATCTGTACCATGGAAAAAATCTCTAGCTTGGGAATGAGTCCAAGCTGGTAAGGAATCCTGCCAGTGAAACAAATTTTGTTCAGATCAATAATGAGTAACTCACTGCAATCTGCCAAAAGCAATGGATCACCGCCTTCTGGCGTATCAGTGGATAATTTAAAAACAAAGATAATAGTCACCTGAGAGAGGTACGCAATATAGTTGCATGTTTTCCATTGTACAAGGACTGACAAAATAGTGGGAAAAGGGAAGAAGAGTCGATTTGGACTGAGTAGCAACTAAATTATATCACAAATACTTAGCCTCTTCTGTGAACAAACGAAGTCAATCATTTGTCCAAGGAGGCCGAGTAGGATGTAGGTGAACCAAGTAACAAGAGAATTTTGTTGTTCAAGAAAACCACTTTTCTAAAATCTTGTTTAGAAAATGCCACACTTTTATAATTTCTTTGATTTCTCATATTGTAAGCCATAAATGCAAATCTAATTCATCCAATTGTAATATCACTCGTATTATTCAACAATATGACAGCCTTCTAACAATTGCACCAATCAAAAGAAATGGCAGCAATACTGAAATAAGCGCAGCAATCTGGCTAATCCTAGTTGCCATGATCATGACTAAGCTTCAGCTTCAAGATGCACTCATACAGCTTATAAGACAAAAGAAAAGCCAGAAACAAAGTGAACATGAGTAATCAATTTCAATCAGCAGAGTTTACTGCTCTAGCAATTTTTACAACAACTAATCTTCAGATCGATTTCATATTTATCATACAAAAAGAAACTAACTAAGACGAGAGTAAGAACCTGATAGACGACTCGGAACGCATATCAGCCCCACGCCATGGAAGATGCATAATTGACAACCAATTTTCCGTCGAATCCAAAGCTGTTGTAAAGATCGATCACCAACTCCTCAGGATTCGGCGAGAACGCGCTGTTGACGTAAACGAAGAGCGTTTCCTTGTGAAGCTGCTTTCTGAGGAAGTCGATGACTTTGGCGAACTGCTCAGATCCGTCGATCTTGAATTTACTTTGCTTCAAAATCGGAGCGTCGCCAGTCGCTCTCAGATGAACCACCACTTTGCGCGCAACTGATGAATCGGAAGCCATCGCCGGAGGATCCGATTCGATTCGACGGTATCGTGTAAACTTGGATTAGGGCTCCGACCATCAGACCTGTTCTGCTTATTCTTTTTTTATACCTTCGGGTTTAAGTCTAAACCGAACCGAATCAAATCGAACCGATATTTGGTTCGGATTTTGATTATCATCGTTCGGTCATAGTCTAAATTTTGCAATACCGAATCACGTGGTTCGATTCGGTTTCAGTTTGAACAAACCGAACCGAAATCCCTTGGCCAAAAAAACTGAATCTAATCGAACCGAATTGTTACAGTGTATAACTTCAAAACGCTGCGTTCGGTGTGAAAGACAAGAACTTCATTGGAGTCTCTGAAGCTTTAATTGAAACAGAAAGAAAACTTAGATATAGGAAACTTGAAGTGCAAGACACGTATCACAACTATTAATTTACTTCAGGGGGAAACACAACAACATCGTGCTCCAATCAGGAGTTTCACTGACAGTGAAATTTCTAATTTCACCGGCCAACGCAGAACTCAATGAGCATCGTTGTAATTGTTCTAGGAACAGGGAATACAGGCAGTTTCCGCTTTAGGAGCTTGCCGATACATGGTGATAACAATTTACCACAGGTAAATAACAACATGAAAAGAAGGGATAGAGAATGTACAATCAGGCATCGGGTGGAAACTGCCAATCAGACATCATCAGCGTCGCTGCTGCCAACTTGAACTTCAGGACTGATCCAGTAATGAGTTCCATCTGGGCCTGATAGCTTGAATCTGTTGAAAACCAATGTCTGGTTAAGAGCTTGCATCAACACAGCCTGTCATTAGTCATTACTAACCTTTCTAGGACAGATTTCCCTTCCTTGTATTTTTGGGCTTTTTCATGAGCAGTTTCCTGAAGAGTTTTAGCTGGTCAGTAAAACTATCTAAGGTCGCGAAGCAGTTTTGGATAATCAATTCTAATCCTTACATATTTCCACCCTACGAGGGATCCACACCCAACACAGAATATGTCAGCAACTGTGTGTGATCCAGTCATCATCAATCTCTCCTCTATATCCCCGGTAAAAATATTCACTCTGTACAGCAACAAGAAATGAATTCAGACATTTGAATTTTTTGGCAGAAAATCTTAGGGAGCACTTATGTATCGTTGGCATTATTTAGCTCGCTTGGACCAAGACCCTTAATGGGTATGAGGCATTGAGGACTGAATGAAAGCAACATCACCAACAGACAAAATTGTGTGGACTTACATATATAAGTGGCATGAATTCATTGCATATAAGAAAAAAGTGCTAGTAATGCAACTGCACTGGATCAATGAGAACTTACACTTTTGCAAATAGATACGCTTTCCCATGCCTACTGTGGAACGACTGAAACAGACAAAGCGATTTTCAGGGCTCTATAAAGCATTTGGCTTACAAATCACCTTAAAACAAAACTATAAAGAAAGTTAAGCACACAAAAAAACTCATAATAAACTTAAAAGATTCCTTCACCGGAATATGGAAGTGCTAATAGTAAAGCATCGTCAGCAACAAAAAGAACATTTATTAAAAAAAAGAGAAAAAGGAAGGAGTCGTAAATCTAATTCCAAGGTTACAAATACATTGCCTCTTCAATACGGCAGAAATTATAAATAACCAATACTCTCAAACTCGTCTTAGAGTTATCAATATGCTCACTATTATACTTGGCGGACAGAAGTCAAGGCTCAAAAGGGTCCTTCTGTTTAGATGATTTTAACATGCTATATCACAACAATAACACACTGCTCTCAAGTGGCTTATGCATATGAATAACTAAATACAGCAGACGATCGAGTTCATAGAAACATAGTACTGAAGAATATTTTTATGCAATGCCAAGTATTTCAGACGCCAAATACGAATCTTACTCTACATTGGGAACATTTCAACCTATTAAGGATTGGAAAAAGCAAAGGACAGAGCCCTTGGGAATAATTTCATTTCAACTTCAAAGACGCCTCCTACACAATTTATGCCATGGCATGAAAGAGCAACTAATCAAACTTTGGCCAACTCATAAATGTGAATCAAAACATCTAATCTTGCAGAACTGATCAACTCAAACATCCAAACAGTGTAGACCCAAACATTCAATAAAACAAAAATCAACACGTAAAGTAGAAAACAGAGCAAGGAGAAGAACCGAAGACCTTGGAAACGATGTCGTCACAGGAAGCGAGATGCGTCTTGCAAAATTTGCAGCTGTAGACCCTCCCCTCCAGATGCACCACAAACACCCTGCCCATCTCTCCCCTCCGAATTCCTCCTCTTTCCTGTTCTCAGGCTAGAAACAAATGGGAAAGTGCTTGAATCCGGATCAAACCGATCGGCAGCTGAATATGAAGATGGATCGATAGGAATTTGTGTCGATGTGCGATTAGGCGACGTAGGGTAGATTCGGAAGAGCTCGAGGTTTGCTGTGTTGTTATCTGCAGCGAGCAAGTGGATCCATAGAAATTGTGGGATGAGGGATGTGAAGGTTGCAGCAACTCATCTGATTGCTTTGCATATGCGCATTCATTTTATTTTTATTTATTTTTAAAAATTTTAGCGTCTCCTCGTGGTCTATCTTGTGTATTAATTTATTCGATGATTGATTGGGAAAAAAATTTATTTATCATCAATACAATACAATACAATATTTCTCAGCCCAATAAAGGAATGAAAAAGTCCCGGCCCAGTCCATTTGAAACCCTAAATCTGATAGCCAGCGGTTGAGCCAGAACACTATTCAGCAGCCATCTATGCATTAATAAAAAGTTAGCAGTGCCCGCCTACCACTACATGTCTTCAAGAATATCATATAGATTTCCTACACAAGTTAGCTCATCTTCTAGGACCATCCGACTGCTGAGTTCTTCACAATGTCTCCTGAGCTCACAAGATCACGAAACCTGCGTGCCCAATACAACCAATGGAAGGAATGCAATTAGCTAAGGGATCCGCGACAGAACACAAACAGCAATACGCAAGAATGTTAGGCTTGTTTAGTTAGTTATGTCAATCGTGTCGAGCTCGTGCCCACCACTTATATCGACAGTTGCCTATATTGGCCTACTGGACAGACAGACAGGCCGGCACATGGGAGAAAATTCTATTCATATAAATACAAAACTTATTTAAACTTTCCAAGACACTTTGAGATTTTATATAAATGATTCAACAAGAATGCATGATTCTGTTTAAACCCTTTTCATCCAGTGAAACAGCCAGCAACAATATATGTCTGTCGATCATTGACAGGGCATTTACCTTGATGGACTCAGCTTTCAGCCACTCTGTCCTCAGCTGCCCCGCCCAACCAAAAAAGTATACTAATGTTATCCTATCAACCTCTGAACTAATGGCAAGCAAGAACACCTATGCACATCGGTGAAGAATCTTCACTTCATTCTCTCTAACCTCAACAGCTTTGAGTAACTACTAGGGAATCCATTTTTCGACACAACCTGCAAATCAAACATAAGGAAAAAATAAGACCATGATCCCTTCCAAGTATACTCGCATCTACAAATAAACTAATCTTCCACTGTAAAGTGACATGAGAAATACTAAATCTCCTGATCAGAGTTCCCAAAGTCTCCTTTGCACCTCTAGAATTTCTTTATGGACAATTCAATACTTAATAGGAACAAAAGCTCACAAGTTGTAGATAAAAGGATCTCCCACCCACTAAAATTCAGGCCCTCCAGACATGGAAACCTCTGCCTGGCTAATTCACTTGTTTAACAAACCTCAGCAAATTTCCAGCTTCAAGAATTGATGCGCTTTTCATCCATTAATTGAATAAATAATTCCAAAGTGCCGCACCAAACGGAGTTGATTGTGATGAGATGACAGATGGAAAGAAACAACTTACAGCTTCAATGTCGATCTTGTAAACAAGAAGCTTTCGTCTCTCTCGGCAACTGATTCGATAAGCCACTGCGGTGTGGCCCACCGCCAGCGCAGCCGAGAAGACGAACAACGCCACCTCCAAAGCTCGTACGTAGCTGCTGCTGCTGCCGATTGAGTTCTCAGACAAGGTCGTCACGGAATTGAAATAGTAGGAAGCTTTGATGGAGAGGAAGACAAGTGAGGCGAGGGAGCAGATGGTGGTTATACCCAAGTAGGGCCCTCTGGACAGCCTCGGGCCGTCGCACAAGCTGTAAACAACTTCATAAAGAAAAACACACAAAACCCTAATCAATCAACGGATAGACCTGTAACTGGTGATTGGGGAAAAATTGAATTCGAGGAGAGTTTAGGGCGACTTACAGATAATGATGGCGGATCTGGCGAGGGAGAGGAGCGGGATGTCGACGAGGGAGAGAGTGAAGTCGTAGGAGGAGAGGTCTGCGCAGATGGATGAATCAGGCGAGAGAGTTGCGGAGAAGAGTGCGGCAGGGATGAGAGCATCAGCGATGACGAGCAACACAGGGGCGGAGAATACTAGGAAGGAAATAAGCATCGATACAAGGAAGAAAACAGTCTTCACAGCTCTCAAGACTCTCATCATCTGCTTCTCCTCTTTGCATATCAACCCCATCACCATCCCTATCATCTCTCTTCCTCCTCAATCGTTTAGGGTTTGTTTCCACTGGTTTCCGATGGAATGCGAATCGAGAAAACTCCAAATTTGGAATTCGAGAGATTCTGCGAGAGATCTGATTTATGAGATTTGGAGCGATGAGAGAGAGAGCTGAACTTGTTGAAACTCCAAAGCGAGATTGCGCAAGGGTCGGAGATGGCTGCTGATGATGACCGGCCTACCCGATTGACCTCGACGATCGAAGCGACGAAGAACGAGAGAGAGAAGACGAGCTTCAGTAGAATCGTACAAATAAGGTTTCAAACGGTCAAATATAATCGGCTGCGTCACATGAATGACAATCGATAAATCTCATTCATTGTTATTATCATTTCCTTTATTTATTTATGACGTAATAATTATTTATTATAGTTTAACGAAGTCCGTGTTTTATTTGATATTGGGCTCGTCCGGTCAATTTTATTTATATGCTTCAAATTTATATTAAACTATTACAAGTTGTTTCCTTCTAGGAGGGTCGACATTTCCATGTGACGAATGGTGTGAGTTGAGCATTTAAATTTATTGGGTTGAAAAGTATTGAATAAGGTGAAATGGGGAAAGTCGTATTGAAGATTTCTTCAGCATTAAACGACACGAGAAGTCTCCTTGTCTTTGCGTATCATCACATCGTTCTCACAACCTTAACCTAAGCTTCTACGCATAATATTAACTTCATTTTCAAATTCGGAATTTTGTTCTGGAAATTTCCAAGCAAGAGCAACGAAACCGATCGGTATGCGAGACATGCTACTGCCACGTGGCGTCGAGTGTATGGATAAGAGCCGGGCGGGTCCGGATAGATTCGCCGAATCCAGATTGATCGCAATACATGCGAGGAAAAGAGGCTCAACAGATTTGGTCGGGCCGGGAGCCATGTGGGCTTATTTAAAATATTTTAAAGGTACATGCCCTAGTGGACCACGCGAGCTCCTGCCCCGATGCAATTTAACCGTTTTCTGGATTTAGCGAAGGGCAAGGACGATCCGGGTCAGCCCAAATCATGAACGGGCCGTCTGGGCCCAAGATGAAGCCCAAAACAGCCACGTCCGAGTTTGTGCTGGGAGACTTGTAAGTCACGCCAGAAGCGGCGAGTAGCTGGCCATGGACGTTGACCGACTTCGGACAAAATATCGTTAAGAAATCGAGAGACAAGACAACCATCAGGACATGCTCCGGTTAAGTGTTTGATTGGTGCTAGAGGAAAATTAGTTAATGGCCAAGCGATGGCTGCTGCGCGGCTTGGCCAAGGTTGCATTTGCGACGACCGTAGTCGGCGCCGGTGCTGCTGGGGCTGCAATCGCCACCACCGACGATCCTGTCTCGACTTTGAAGCTTTGCAGCGCAGTACCTACTCGTTTGTTTCGAGACACCGTCACTGCAGCCGAAATTGTCTGTGGTAAAAATTAATTGAAGAGCATATATTGTATTTCTGTTAGATAGGGTTTTGCTTTACTCTTTGAATTTGGGTCATGTGCAAAGATGAATTTAAGTAGGAGTGAAGAAAAATGAGTTGTAGTGTATGCAAGTAAACATTTTTGAAAGTTATAACTCTGGACTATGTGCGTAAAGAATGATGGTGAATGTGAATTTCTTTACTGTCTGTTCCATGTTGTTTCTATATTTCTTAGAATTACAGAAAAGTAATATGTGTTTACTACTTGCCCTACGTTTGGATATTGTAAATTTTGGTGGAAAGAAAATGAAATGGAAAATAAGTGGGAAACTTTTCCCATAGAAAATTGTAGGGAAGAGTTTGAATTGTATTCATTTTATTTTTGTCTTGATTTTTCGTTATAAACCAAACAAAATACTTTGTTTTGTATACATTTTCTTTCCGTCCCTCAAAGTTCCAAGAACCAAACGGAGCTGCAGTCTCCACTGTTTTCTGTTTGTTTGTTTTAACATCCATTTCTGCTATCTAAATGGTGCTTCTTTTTGCTCAATAATTTTTTCCGCGAGAGGAAAGCAAAATCGAATTTACGGATTTTATGTGATGTATCAGATTTTATTTGGATTAAGAGTATTTATGTTCAAGCATCTTTCTACTTTACTAGACTACGAATACTCGTTGTGGGGGCTACCGGAAGGAAGTGAAGAAAGGTTGAAAGCTAAACATGAAGTTCATCTCAGGTCTGCTCGTAAGCTGGAAGAACTTTGTTTCAAAAATGGTGGAGTTTATATCAAGCTTGGTCAACACCTCAGTCAGCTGGTATGCAGACCTCTTTATGTTTTCTAATAGATTTTTTACTTAATAATTAAGAAAATCTTATGCGCTGGCATTGTTAAAATTGTAACTATGAGATCATCCATCGGAAAAAGTTTAACTGACAATAATTCCTTTTTTATGCTGAATCCAGTAGCATGAGTTGATAAGTTTGGGTTCTTTGTTTCTTTTGACGCAGGAGTACTTAGTACCTAAAGAGTATGTTGACACCATGAGGGAGTCTATGTTGAACAAATGCCCAGTATCTTCGTACGATCAAGTATGTGAAGTTGTTAAGAATGAGCTGGGAGCTAAACCAGAAGAAGTAAGCCCAATTTCAGCCTTCTCCTTTTTATCGGACCTACTAAAAGCTAAACATAAGTAGCTCACATAGTACCTTTTTTTTCTAATTATTTTTGTAGCATGGGCGTTTCACAATTTTGTTTCATCCTGTGAGGTTTCAGGAGATGGTAATAATTATTCTGCACACCCTCTAATTTATATCCATCTGTTGCAGTTATTTAAAAATTTTGATCCGGTACCTATTGCAAGTGCTTCACTTGCACAAGTTCATGTTGCGTACACCCATGATGGTAAAAAGGTGGCTGTAAAGGTGAGCTATATTGTTTCATTCCATAGTATATATCTGACCGGTTTATTTCTCAGGCAGACAAAACCAACAATACACATTTTAGTTAAACTCAGATCGCAAATAGCTTAACTGGAACCTTTCAACAGTGTTGGCGCGTTACCGATCTTAATTTCATATGTCTCCGTTCAAAATTAAACAGAAGTCTTTTAAGTATACTATCCTGCTTTTAATGTCTGATAATTGGCAGGTCCAGCACACTCACATGACAGATACTGCAGCTGCAGACCATGCGACAGTGGATTTGATAGTGACCACCCTGCATCGTCTGTTCCCTTCTTTTGACTACAGGTGATGAGTACAATGATTTTCATGTTTTTGGTAGAGAACTGAATCTCAATCCCATGTGGAATGTCAACATGGGAAGTATGCACTGTCTGATTACTTTTTTACTTGTGGTTTTTTGTCCTGGATCATGAGGTTCTTTTTGAGCCCCTATAATTGGCTGACAGTGGTCAAACTTTATTGTAGGTGGTTGGTAGATGAAATGGCTGAAAGTTTACCCAAGGTAAGTTTTGCTTACTTCAGTTAACCATTGGGTACTTGTAATTCCTGCATTGCTTCTAGACAGCTTACTTTGGAAACAGATAACGCATGTTTATGTTTACGTAAATTTCTCACTCTTCTTATTCTAAGTGACACTTACTTCTTGTGAATTGTTATTTTATAACCACACAGTTCTTACTAAAGGTATCCTGATATTCATAGTACCAAGTCAATATGTTTTTGGCTGGGAAACCTGCAGCTTGTTTCCAAATAGAATGTAGTTCTCAGTTGTTCTCTATAACGCTGTTTAAAAAGTGTTTTTCCGTGTATATTCAATCACAAGCTTAATATATACTCAATTTCATTCAATCTATCAGGAACTAGATTTCACGGAAGAGGCCAAAAACAGTGAGAAATGTTTGGATAATTTCCGGAAGTTGTCTCCTCATATAGCGCAATATGTGTATGCTCCAAGGGTTTACTGGAATCTGAGCACCTCAAAATTACTGACCATGGAATTTATTGATGGTGTGCAAGTAAATAATTTGATCGCCATCCAAAATCTTAAAATTCAACCTAAAGAAGTTTCAACATTGGTAAGTACACTTGTTATTTCCAGAAGTTAAGAATTTGGATGCCGTTTTTTAAGTGTGAAATGCCTACCATATGGCAGTCTATCTTATCATAATTCTAATGGTATTTATTTATTTTTTAAGTATGTATTTTTACTGCTGAAATCAAACATACATGTATGTGGGCATGCATCCACTATTGTACATGTGGGACTCAAGATGTGGAATTTCATTTTGTTAGGTTTGAGCATAAATCTTATTTTCCTTGCTCGAGTCTCCATACTAAATTGTTGGAAGCTCATCTGCTATGGTAGTGTTTTTCCTATAGCTGAGAGATGTAAATACTAGTTTCATTGATTAAAATGAATGCAGATTAGTCAAGCCTTCGCTGAAATGATGTTCAAACATGGATTTGTGCACTGTGATCCACATCATGCTAATGTGCTTATTCGCCCTATGCCTGGCCAAGGAAGATTCTTTTTCGGTAAGGATTCTGATTGAGGCATGATAGAGGCATATATGTATAGAGATATGTAACTACAAGACAAACACATGTATAAGGTTGGTGCAGATAATCAAAGAATGTAGACAAATATGTGACCATAGACAGTTATGATGATAATGAGGTGTTTGAATTTTCTTTGCTTTGGTATTTTTTGAACAATAATCCTGCACAATAGGATTTCCTACTTATCACTGATTTCTAAGAAAGTTATTCGGACTATGTTGACCGTGTTCAAACTAGCCATGCTTAAAATGTACGACAATGATAAATGAAGATGTATCTTGGGTGGAGGGATAACTGCTGGTAGTTTAATCTTAGAGCAATATGATTCAAAAGAAATGATGCATGTCAACTATACTAAAGTACTTTTTCATGTTTGATGAATATATTTTTATTTTCTTTCTCACATGAAGGTAAGAGAAAACCCCAATTGGTATTGCTGGATCATGGCTTATACAAGGAACTTGACTCCACGACCAGATACAATTATGCTTCTCTTTGGAAGGTTAACTTCTCCTCTTTCGAAGCTGATCCATGCGTCTTAATTTAAACAGAAATGTTCTCCAGCATCACTGCTCAATGAATTATAATGCTGATCTCAGGGGCTGGTTTTTTCCGATGCCAATGCAATAAAAGAATACTGCGTGAAATTGGGTGCTGGAGAAGATCTTTATTCCTTATTTGCAGCAATTCTCACGATGAGGCCATGGAATAAAGTGATTGACCCAGCTGTCGATCATTTGGTCATGAATGGCAATGACAGTGATAGATCAGAGCTCCAGGTATTTAAACAACTAAAATCATAACTTATGTTATTTGAGAAGTCTAATACATGTAGCTGCACAACACATGTAATAGCACTGCAATAATGATTCGGAAGAAAAATGTTTGGATGAGTTCACACAACTAGCACTAGGCATAGGATTTCAGTTACGTGGTAAACAGAAAAATGAATGAATTAAGTTATTAGTTTCTTTTCTTTCAGATGTGATAATGTGTTCCTCTTCTTTCAGATGTATGCTTCCCAGTACTTCAATCAAATCTCAGAACTTCTAACAAGATTGCCTCGTGTACTTCTGTTGATGCTGAAGACAAATGATTGTCTGCGAGCAGTCAATAATTCACTGGTATGCAAATTCTCTGCAACCTGATTTATAAATCTTCATTATAAGTTAGTGTTGGAACCAAAAGTTCGCGCAAGATGTTACTTGCATTTTAACTTGGATATTCACCCTTGCACTTTTTTTTCTTTCAAAAAGCAGCAGGGTTCTTCACTCGAGTCATTTTTGATAATCGGAAAAGTGTCTTCAGAGGCAGTCATCGAGGCAAAAAGGCTTCAAGCCAGGTCCATTTTTGGTAGGATGAATGTGTGGTTTGAGGAGATGTTGATAGGGGCCCAACTATGGGGATTGCAGCTAGCATTATGGCTCCTACAATTCAGGAAAGCTTTGTGCAACTGAGCACCTTTATCATAGGAAAGTATTACCTATTGCATTCGATTCATTTTCTCTGCAGAAGTCCCAAGCGCATCGCAGATGAATAATCAGGTTCCAAAATTTACTGTTGTTGAATTCACGGTAGACTTCACAAGGAACAGGAATAGAACACAAATAATAGACGCGCATAAATATTATTTGACATTTTATGGGGAACTTGAGCAATTTTTATAGCTAATATTTTCATGAGACTAGTTTTGCATGGAGTGTTGTCTGTGCACAGGCAAATGCAGTATGCAATGGTGGCAGAGATGGGCAACAGCTCAGGCTGCTCAGATCTCTGACAAAAATGGCAACAAACATAAAAAATCAAGTGCACAGTAAACTGGGCAGGTAACATCCTTAAATATTCGCCACCAGCAGCAATTCTCACCAGCCAGAGCATTCAAGTTTCATCAATCTTCAGCTGAAATGTTTGGTGAGTTTTCAATAAAACTCTCACCCCAATTCTTCATACATCAAAGTACCACTAACACATGTTGTCTTCATTCTTAATGTGCTAGTAATGCAATACAATGATTGCTTTGTCCAGAGTTTGAACTATGTCATCTCAATTACATGTGGGCTTAACTTTAATGATACCATCTTATTCATATCTCACCTTTTGTAGCTATTTATGATGCTACTTTTTGGAGACAGACTGTTGATAGGTTTCTATGTTTGCCTTATTACTCATTGAAAAGTAAAACCATGGTATTGTAATCCTAGGATGGGTCAAAGTATGTGTTCATTTGTTTGACACTGTTATAATAATGTTCATACATTGCTCAGGTATGACTTTTGACACAAGACACATACAACAAGGCCCTTCAGATAGGTAAGAAATGTTCAATTTTTCCAGTATTTGATCGATTCGGGTCGTGACCCTTGAGGATGCAAATCACATGTCCATCGGGGCTAGTTGTAAAAAGAACGTCAAACATGTCAGCGTTAGGATTCGATTCCTGATGGGGTCAGAGCGGAATTCTGGTATGATTAAAGGTAGAATAGGAAGAAAAAAAAAAGACGCAAATCACGAATTCTGATTCGGTGCATCCAAATCAAATATACGAGATTAGAAAACTATTGGAGATTGCATTGTACAAGGGGACAGGTTAATGGTCAAGGACAAGCAGCAAATTCCAATACATGATCAGTCGATTGACAATCTTATGGAGAAGAAGAGGTACAAAAAGTTAACATCGCATTAGATGAGGGACCAAATTGTAATAAAAGAAAACTCTCTGTACCAAATCAATTATTTATGACGGGGTTGGAGCTGTTCAAATGCCGTATAAAGCAGAGGCAGATAAATCGAAAAAACGACGAAGACGACGGCGATCGAGTTGAAAATATCGCCGCTGGTCGATGCGAGCAGAAGAACCATTTTTATCGGTGTCGGTGGTAGCGTCTCGAAGGAGTATTGAGAATGACGGGACCGGCGCGGCCTCAGTTCGTGCTCTTCGGATCGTCGATAGTGCAGATAAGTTACAGTAATGGCGGCTGGGGCGCTACGCTCGCTGATATCTATGCTCGGAAGGTGAGTTTCCATCTCAATTTGATATTTTTTTCTATTCCGATTTCTCCTTCTGATGGTTTTTTGTTGTGGCGGATTATTGTGTGGATTTGTGTTGTTCAATCCTTTTGTGGTTGGATGCTTTCAATGTTGATCGTGAGAATGTGGGCCACGGAATTTCCCTCAGAGAGCTCGATTTTCATTTCCTTTGCTTTTTTTGAGTCTGGTGTTGAATAGATAGATAGCTCCAATTTCAAATATGTAATTAGTAAAGAATCGTTTTCACTGATGGGGACGTCCTATTTGAGATGCTTGTAAATTTGCTTCGTGTTAACCCATCTATTATGATGTCTCAGCCGGAGAAGGCTTGGAAATTGAGCTTGTGTTAAAATTTGAAAGTGATTGATTTTCTTTTTGATTTTTTGTAGCTTCAGTTCTTGCTTTTGTTACATATATAATGATGTGGTTGGGTTGTGTATTGTATTGTATTGTATTTATTGCAGGCGGATATATTGCTGAGAGGTTATTATGGCTGGAATTCAAGGCGTGCCGTCCAGGTCCTGGATCAAGTATTTCCAAAGGTATAGTTTTTGAAGATATGTTTTGCTTAATCATGTTTCTGAAGTTGGTATCTACTCTTTTTCATAATTCTAAAGTTGTATGGTGACATTATAAGTGGAGCTGGCACAATACAGAGCATATCTTTCTTTTTTCATAAAAATATTTAGTGTATAACATGTGCCTGCAATCAGGTGTCAGAACTTGTTATAGATATTTATTAGGTCCTTGGCTATGAGAGCTTCATACTAAGAATAAGGTCGGCAGTTTTTTTTGGGGTATTCATCAATTTGAATTGTGCCTGCCTCCGCTTACCAACGTTGAACCTGTGTAAATCTTTTTCCAGGATGCTGCTGTTCAGCCTACTTTAGTGATTGTCTATTTTGGTGGCAATGATTCAATGGGGCCTCACTCGTCTGGCTTAGGTCCTCATGTTCCGCTCCCTGAGTATGTCGAGAACATGAGAAAAGTTGCGCTTCATTTGAAGGTTCCGTTTCTGTATTTTCAACCATTATTAACTTATCAAGTGGGGTCATGTTGCCTAGTAGGTTCTGTTAACCTCTTAGCTAGTCGATATCAGAAGGATACTTACTGCTGTGATTTCTGTAATAGCTTTCGATAATCTTACTCGATGCTGATTTAATGACCCTGAATGAATTATTAATCTTAGTTTCATCAACTGTTTACATGGCAGTAGTAATTCAAAAGTATTTACACATTTGTAATGTAGTATTGAAACTTGGTGAAGTACCAGTTGCAGGATATAAAATTTCTATTAGAATTCCGTCATTGGAATTGTAAACTTATTCATCATTTGGTAACCTAACCAGATCTCTTTAGGTTGCTTTATTATCAAAGTTAGTTGAGCAGTCTATTTTTCAATTAGCAGAAATTATTTTTTCTGTATCTAACTCTTCAAATGTGACATCCAGAGTCTTTCAAATACAATCCGGATCATCTTTCTCAGTTGTCCTCCAGTTAACGAAGCTAAAGTACGTCAAAACACAAGGTCCTCTAATTTGTTTTCTCTATTTTTATCATTCATCGTCTTGCAAATTTTTCCTGAAGTTTGGTCCTCATGGTCTTGCAGTACATATTTTAGTGAGCTGATACGAACAAATGAGCTATGCAAAAGTTACTCTGACGCTTGTCTAGCATTGTGCCAAGAGCTGGATATAAAAGTCGTTGATCTTTTTAATGCTCTTCAAAAAAGAGCTGATTGGATGGAAGTGTGCTTCAGGTAAGTTGCACTATTGACCTTTTCTTTCCTTCTCTTTCTTCAGCAATGAGGTTGGATAGATTAGTAGCACTTGGAAAGAAGGTTGCTGGCTGATGAACTATTAATAAATCAAAAGGGCGTTGATATGTAGAATTAATTTTAGTCAAAGAGAATCACATTGCTTGACCAAAGTTTTTGTTGCTAGGCTGCTCAACATAAAATGAGCTACATTGATTCCGTGTATCTGGAGAATGGTGTCAGATATTTTACACCATGTGATGTCAGACAAGGTGTTTGTTTATTTACTTTAGTGGGACCAAAAATCTCAGTAGCCCAAGTCTTTATGAATTAAAAACTTAATAGATAATTTACCTTGTGGGTCAAATGAGTTGATGCAATAAATTGTGGGAGGCCCTCAAGATTCAGATGAGAATCTGAAGTCATTAAATGTCGGGCCTTTCCTTTGCATAAGTTAAACCTGTACGTAAACCTTTTTAGTCTTTGAAGAAAAACCTCGTCTTTCCGTAGGCTTGCCCACACCCTTCCTGTTCCCCCAAACATGGTCTGCTAGTTTCTTTTTGTCCTTTTCATTTATTAATATGCTGATGATTCTGTATTGATTATGTGTCCAGTGATGGTGTCCATCTAGCCGAGGAGGGTAGCAATATTGTTGTGGAAGAAATTTTGAAAGTGTTGAGGGAGGCTGAGTGGAAGCCATCCCTACACTGGAAATGCATGCGTACAGAGTTCCCCGAGGACTCGCCCTATGATCTGGTTGCTGCTGACGGCAAGAGGACAATTAATCCATCCGAATGGACCTTCCACCGGAAAATTCAATGGAGCTGAAATAAGACAGACACCAATGAAACAGCCGATATGCCAAGTAGTAGTAGCTGTTGTAGCCATCCTTGAAATTTTCCACTACAGGACAAAATTTCATCAACCCAAAATTCAAAGAATATCAATCCACAATTCTCGGCCAACTTCGTTGTCGAGTACTTCAAGGTTGAATGTTCGATGCTGATGTGGGCTAAGAACTGAAGTCATGGGCTTTCCTAACGAGGCCCATTCTTAACAATTCAGGTCCATTTTGAAGCCCAATAGTACATACAGTTCAGACTTCATATATTGCATATTGACCGGTTCCACTTCTACATATTTGAATCCTATGGGTGAAATAAGAAATTGACCGAGGTTGGTTTAATGATTGGAATCCTTGTCACTTTGTTGTTACTATAAATATCATATGCGGACTTATGAGAGCCTCAGACTCAGAGGGTAACCTATAAATAAATGTCAAGCGTCATTTCCCTAACCAGAAACAATCACTGTTAATAAGTCCGCAACCTAAAGAAGACAATTTTATACACCCGACTCTGACCCAACATCATTAATACGCAAGCTAGGGTTGGAAATTCATGGAGTATGTAGAAGCCTATGTTTCCCCATCAAAGTCAAAAGATTGCAAAAGAAGAGGGCACATGTGGACAACAGCCCGAATGGGATATTGTAGTTTAGTACAGCTAAAGTTCAGGGACCCCTAGCATGAGTTATGAGTATGGCCAGGCCAGGCCACCAATTACGACTTTTACTTTATCGCATTTGGTAGCAGAATACGTATTCTCTCATATCGGTAGTATACATTATTATGTATTTCACACAATTAATTTTTATCGAGAATATTTAAACAGTGATGTCGAAATTCAAAAGAATATATCGGGTTATGTTTTCATATTGGATATGGAGTGATTTCATAATCGTCAAAGATGGAACATAGTATTACTCTTTCTACAACAATCATTGCAGCTTGTCAAGTCATTTGGCTTCAACATATATTATAAGACATGAAACACTATAAAAATCCCATAAAGATTATGCGTGATAATAAGTTGGCTATTTCATTAGCTACGAATCCAGTATTTCACGATAGGAGTGCGGATATTGGACATTTTATCTGAGAGTTCGTAAAAGACAATGAAGTTGAACTAGATTCCTACAGAACCGAGGATCAAATTGCAGACCTCTTTACCAAGTGGTTCTCTAATATCAAGTTTGAAGTGTTTCACAAATACGAGTTGTAGGATTATTGATGTAGTAAGTGTTGAAATTAAGGATCAACATGACAAGTCCCACAACCATTAAAACAAATTGATTTTGCTGAACATTCATATGCAAATTTTTTTGCAAGATTGATAAGATGGTGAAGGGATAATGCATAGGCGATGCATTGTCCTTGCAGTATAAATTGTAGCTTCAGTCCAAGAGGTTGCATCACTTCACAACCTCTCCTGTCAAACCCTTAACCCTCTTCACTCTATCCTACGTCAAGCTTCATATAACCGTGCTTTATGTTTTCAGATGATAGTTCAGTTTGAACTATTTTATATGTACGAGTGTTTTCAGTTCAGATAATTAATCAATATACTTTATTCTATCGGGCTCCACAAAATTAAATTGCATATTTATATTAAGTTTGGGAGATTAGACTTTTCCTACACTTAGATGCCCCATTCATTTAAGCCAGCTAACCACACCTTTCAAGAACATAAAGAGCAGACAGAGACACATAAACTGGACCAAGTCATCATAATGTTTGTGTTACCTTGATTTCAGCAAGAAGAGAAGTTGAAAAACACAGTCCCATTTCCAGCCTGATGATTTTCTTCTTCTCACGGATTCTGCACTCAAAGTTAACGTCAAGAGATCAAATAATCATTATCAGCTACGAAGAAAAAACTTTACAGGAAAGCTCTCTACACATCTAATCTAAATATGATGCTGCTGCAAAAGGGTAAAAATGTTTGGTCCAAAAAATGGGAGGGAGGGAAAACGAATTTTCATAATTTCACTCTGAAATGATGGAGTCATTGGAGATTCTCCCTTGGCTTGTTGATTCGCATAGAAGCAGCGCTCGTTCTAAATTGGCAACAATGTCGGACATTGTTGGCCTGTCTTTGCCTTCTAAGTTGACGCAGTGCATTGCTGTGTAAGCTACTAGCTCCACTGCCTCTGATTCATTCAGTTCAGGTGCTCCAACTCTCGAGTCCAGGACTTTGGATAATTCGCCTGCCATGATTGCTGGCACGGAGAAATCCACTACGCTTATCGGTGCGCTAGACTCTCCATTTCTGAATATGGCTCTTTTGCCGGTGAGAAGCTCGAGCAAGACAACCCCTAGGCCATACACATCACTCTTTGCGGTTAGGACGTTGAGGCTGTAGTACTCTGGGTCAATGTATCCAACAGTACCGGCTGCCTTCATTGGTGGCTGTTCTTGATCAGGATCAAGTGATAGTCCAAAATCAGATACTCTTGCCGTCCAGTTAGTGTCTAGGAGTATGTTGGAGGATTTGATATCTCGATGAATTATGGGTGGAACTGCATAGTTGTGGAGGTACTCGATTCCCCTGGCTGCATCCAATGCGATTCCAATCCTCATTTTCCAAGAGTTCACAACACTACTACCCTTCACAACATTGTCCTTGCCGTGCAGATGGTCATAGAGAGCACCATTCTTCATGTACTCATAGACCAAGAGCCTCTCATCGCCCTCTTCACAGTAACCAATAAGCTTCACTAGGTGTTTGTGGTGAAGCCTGGATAAAAAAGCTAATTCTGAATCAAAGGCAGTTTCTTTCTCTTGAAATTTCCAGGATTTCGACTTTGTTTCGCCTCTCTTAATTGCAACCTCCCGCCCATCGGGCAGTTTGCCCTTGTAAACAACCCCAAAGCTCCCTGAACCAATCTTGTTCTCTAAAGAAAAATCATTAGTTGCACCAGCAAGCTCAATAAATGAAAACTCTTCTGCCTTATCAGCATGTTTGGAAGAAGTTCCACTCCTTTGTCGGGTCATTGCTCTTGAAAACTGTCGCCTAAGAGTTGATGACATAGAAGAAGGACTAGACCCAGCATTCGAATGTCCTCCAGCTGCAGCAATTGTCGGCTGCACAGAATTATGAATTTTCTTGTGCCCGCAACAAATACCAGTATACAAAATATAAATTACCGTGCAAATGCCTACAAAAATCCCCACTGATCCAATTAGGGCAAAAATTAACAATCCCCTCTTCAAAGGGGTAGATGGAGATGCCGGAGGTGAAACAGGCGGTGGAGATGACAACAGTGATGGTGGTGTAGCCGGTATAACAATTCCATCACAAGGGGTCGGCTTGCATATGCTCCCAGACCCACTGCACATATCCGCAGACAAATCATATATGCCACATTCGCTGCATAAAGACACATTCCTAACACAGGGTCCAGGCAGAGTCCTCGGCAACTGAAGAACACTCCCTGAACTCATCCTATTGCCTCCTACCCACCCAGGTCCCCAACAATATACCAAATAGTCACTGCTCCGCAGTCCACATGTAAAATTTGTTGAAGCCGCAATAGATTCAAAAGAATTCCCCACTGTTACATTGGGGGAAAACTCTCCTCTTCCACCCCAGCAAACCACCAACCCATTCGATCTCCGAATCGCGCATGTGTGATTCAGACCCAGCGCCAAGCTCGAGTACTGATCATCCAGTCCAGCAGAGAATCCCAGTTGTCCTGCGCTGTTACTTCCCCTACACAACAAATGCCGAGTCCCGTTCAATCCACACACATGAGAACCACCAGCCATTATAGAGATCATGCTTGAACTCCCAAACTGCGCTTCAATTTCACTGGCGATCGGATTATCTCCCCAACACCTCACACGGCTACTGGTAATCAAAATCCCACAAGTAAACCCTAACCCTGACGAAAGCGCTCCGAATCTCTCATCCGTCGACGGTGTGTTCTCCCACCGGCTCCCTCCCCTCCAACATCTCACCTCGCCCGTCCCAACAACCGTCGCGCAAACCTGCTCGTCCCCGTACGTCAGATTCTCCAACAGGACACTGTCGCTGTAATAAACCCTTCGAAAATTCAATTTCGCACCTGCAGCGTTCCAGCAGAGCAAGCTGTAACCGCCGGACCTGATTCCGCAAAACGAACCAGCTCCACCGGCGATCGATGAGTAAGAAACGTTCGGCTCAACCGCAATGTATTCACCGCCGCCGCCTCTGTAACACGCGATTCTCTGCGTCGCTTCCCCAGCCACAATCCCACACACGGTTTCCGATCCATAGCTGATTGCTACAGTCCCTCCGGAGCCGAGTCCGTCGACGAAGGTTACGAGGAGCGTCGCAGCTGCAACCGCGGCGATCAGATTGAGAATGTCCCAAACTCGGAAGCTGTAACTCCTCCTCGTCATATCATACCAGAGCGGCAGAGCGACCCGCTTCGGCGTCGATTTGCGGTCCTTCCTTCCTGTCGGGTTTCCTCATCGGCGGCTGCGAAGGCTCGCGGCTAGAGAGAGAAAACCGGAAACCAGTAGAGAGAGAAAGTGTGGTTTGGAGAGTTGTGCAGAAGAAAAGTAGAAGAGGAAGAGGAAAGGTAAGAAACCAGTCATCTGTGCGTTTTACATGGACGGCGAATGAAAACCTGACACGTGTCGAAGAGCTTACATTTCACGTGCGACGCGTGTGTATGCGTAGTAATCATACCATACGAAGACCGAAGACGTTCAAAAATTTGATTTTAACATTCCGAAGGTTGTCCATTGTAAATTGATTTTCGGAAAATGAAATTGGAATAAATGGAAATTAAAAATCATTATAACAAGTTGGAATAGGATGAAATTGTAACGCTATAAATTCTGCTCACCGTTGATACATTGCTAATCTGTACTAGAGTTTAATTAATCAACGGTTGTGATTAAAAGAAAAGATTGGGACGGTGCAGATTTCACTCTGACAGCGTGTAAAGTGATAGATGATATGTAATAATGAATAGTAGGCAATTACGTAGTTGTGCCTTGAAAAGGGAATGAGAGCTGATCATCATTTTCTGCGTTGAAAAGGCTGTTTATAAATAAATATATTTCAACGTTCTCTCCATTAGCTTAGCTTTATATTGTCGTGGTGTATTATTATGCATACAGGCAGGTAATGTTCGAGGGTTTCCCCTCAGGTTTTCAGATTAAAAAGTGTGTGTGCTTGTTGGTGGAGAGATTCACATCTCATCTAAATCTAATCTCTTCACACCAACACCTTAACCCACAAGCTGCTGATCAGTAGACAGGACTGGCTGAATTGTTGTATATGAAGGCGACCAAAGAATAATTTACAAAGCCATGTGCATTACCGTCTCTAGAAGAGTCTTCTTTATGTCATATTGACGATATCTCACAGGTGGATATTTTGCCGTCTCATTTTTTTTTGGCGCCCCTGGCAACTTTTGAGTTCCTTTAATGGCTAAACATGGACGATGAAGCAGCTTTGAAGTAATTGCATGGGCGCATCTCATCAGCCTATGGCCAGTCAGAAGCAGGGATGCCATGCTGGCGAAACCACTCGGGCATGCCGAACTCATCATATAACACGGACCTTACATCTGTCTGCTGGGAGAGGCGCTTCAGGAGCGGGAGGAGAACATCCAAAAGCTGATTATACAAAATCAGGTTACTAAGGATACCTATTTCTAACTAGTAAAGGGACCATAAAGCACACCTGCGCATCATGTGGCTGTCCGGCAGAGAAAGGGATGCATGGTATTCCATTCACAGGCTGCAAAATGAAGCTAAATGGGTTGTTGTCAACAATAACAATTCGCCTCAGATCCTTTGATATGAATGTCAAGTCCTTCACATGCTCTCGGTGTTCTCTGTATACAAAACCACAGTTACATAAATGGAACTGAACTGTACACAAAACTACATACTTATTAAGCAGTTTATATTTCCATAACATCATCCAGGATAGTTAAAGCAAGATGATTGCAACATGGCAGTGATAAAACAGACACTACAGGTTTCAGGAACAGATGCTACCATAGCAGTGATAAAATTGAAACTTTCACAACTTTGAATAGGTTGGCAAGGAAGGTTCCCAGATCTTTAAAATTTTGAAAAGGAGGTAATTACATGTTACAGGAAATTAATATTTCATGCTTTTCTGGAAGAACAATTTAATGAGGTGACCCCACAACACCAAACCCTTTACTTATGCTGATATATTTAACCTAATGTGTTCATTTATCTCTTTTATCTGTCTTTTTAAGAGAAAATGTACACAGCTTAATGCCACATTAGAACGCTTCATGGTCCTCCAAATTGGGAAAATCATGAAAAGTAGGGGGCGGCAAACAACTAGAAGCACCAAAAGCAGCAAATACATCTACAGAATCGTACACAAATTCAAAATACAACTTACGTGCTCACCGTTGAAGGTCTGTAGAGTCTAAGGCTAATGACATTTTCAGCATCAATTATGTCGACAAGGGGTTTAGCATAACCTTCAAAAAAGAAAGAGGAATCGATTCATGAAGATGCCAGTTTCAATATCTCATATTTTAAATGAAGTAATGAAACGCCAAATTTACCTTCAAGACCAGCAGTAAACAGTACTAATTCAGCAAAACAACTGAGCTGTTTGAGGAATTCATGCAATCCAGGACGCTCAAACACTGTCACATAATTGATTTTAAGCTTGCCGTCACTTTCCTTAACGAATATGAAGAAGCTTTAGCAATGGGTTATCAACAAAATCAATAACAGAATCATCGAAAAAACAAACCGTGGTTCATATTACTGTGTATATCAGCCTAAGTGATGAAATATACACCTTTTCAGAAGATACGCATTCCAAGTCGAAGCAGGTGATACCAGCTTCTGCTGCTTGTTTGCGAAGACCAGATGGTAAACTAAAGGTCTCATATGCACAAACTAGAGTTTCATCCAAGTCGAGAACCACCTGAATGCGAAATTGCCGACAGAGATGTATTACAACTAGAAGTAAAGACAAACAAAAGGAATCAGAAAAAAAAAATGAAATTGTGATAAAATTATGCTCAAGGGTATTATCACTTTTGCCAGATGATGCAATCATCTAACTTCTTAAGCTACTTCGCAAATTGGAGTAACAACTAGCCTCAGAAACCAATATGCTCGTAGCAAACTTACAAGATGGGCACAAAAAGAAAACAAGGTTAATTCCGGAATTTGATGAAACACTATAGTCCTGCTCTACTCAGCATATGCATCCAAGCCCCTTATGAAGTGCGTCACTACGATTGCCATACACATCACAGAATATTTTATCCATATTCCGAAGACTATAACCTCATTTAGAGTGCATTTGAAAAACAAAACTGATTACTAAAGTAATACTCACCAATAAGCTGCTTAAGAAATGCATAAATATTGGCATGCACAATCAGCTTCATCAAAACGAAAACTGCAATCTGACCTGACCTTACAAACCCCATATTTTGAACTTTAAATGATTTTTCTTCACAGACATATTTTAAAGACCTAAAAACAAACTATTAGAAATTCTCCCAAAGTGTCATGAATCCTGAATAAATACTTGCTCCTACTTCAACCATAAAACTGAATTACAATCTAGTATGCACACATCAAACATTACAGCAGCAACTCTCACTCCAAATCATATGGTAAGCATGATCGTACCACAGCGGTTTCAAATTTGAAATAGCTACTATGCCATGCCACTATGACAATCAAGCCTTTTATGAGTGCCAATACGATCTCACAAAAACTCTCAAAATCACCCACTCAACTACAAATTCCAAAAGAAAGTACTGATAGACAATTACGTGCCGCAAGATCAAACCGCTGCAAAAGATTAAAATAGAGCACAGAATGCAAGTGGAACCAATAATGTCCGTACCGTAAGCTTCTCTAGCCGTCGGCTGTTGCTACTCCTACCCACGCCATCACTAATTTCGACGGCAGACGGAACTGTTTCATGCTCCAGCAACTCAAAATCAGGCAAAGGCTTAAAAGCAGGCGACGAAGCACCGAGAACCGATTGCCGCTCGGAACCTAAAACGGACGCCGATCCTCTCAAAAACTGGATGACGATCCGGAACACGAACGCGAACCAGTTAACCAACGCACTCCACACTTGAATCGACTTCGGTGAGTACATCTCGGCCTGAGCCAGTTCCGCCACAGCGGAGGTCATGAGTTCCGCTTCGCCTATCGACGCAAAAGAATCAAGAAAAATAGGTCGAAATCGAAGTCCCCTCAAGGGACGATTCGGCTGCTCCTGGAGTTCAAATTCTTGTAGTGCCGATGGCGTTGTGGAGCGCTCGAGCCTCGACGACGAGTGGCGGAGAAGCGGAGGAAATTGAGTCTGATTCGAAGAGAGATCACGCGCTGAGAGACGTGGCGTTCTTTGATTCGCCGCGCTTAATCACAGTCAAGAGAAACTATTTTGGGTCAAATTATAGCCACGTCCTCCCTCAACACGTCACTAAACGATTGGGCATACTTGTCCGCTCCTAAAGACTTTCTCAGCCCATCAAAAGGGGTCCACATATCGGGCCGGCCCGACCCGGCCCATTAACTCCTTCACGCTCACGGCTCCTTCCTACCGTCAGTCGACCATAGTGGAATGCTGACGTCACCCGCAAAACGATTATTCTTCATTTTCCTTACATGCATGCACTTCATCTGCTTGTACTTCACGCACCAACGAAATTCCTCCACGTCATTCGATTCACGGTGCTCGCACTGCCGTTTAAATCAGTTGCCAAAATGTCGCTATCCATATGGGTCGAAATGCAAATGGAACTTCATTTGGAGAGAGTTTGAATTTCATTTGCGAGATGGATGAAAAAATTCAATCAGCAGTCCCTACGAAAGTTTGACTTTGACCGGAGAAGAAGAGAAAGCGTGGAGAAGAAAGGTCTCAACTTCCTTCCATCTTCCCCAAAAAGCTCGGATATATATATACAGCCACAGCCAACTCTCTCTCTTTCACGCTCCATTCCTACTCAACGAGTCTCACTTCCTTCCTGCCCTAACTACAGCTTCGTCCTTCCATCCTCAGCCACAGCTGTTTCTGCTGCTGCAGATCTTACCGATTTGAGCGACTCCTTCAGTTGAGTTTCGTATTATTGAAGCTTGTGGCTGTCTGCAGGTATATTTCTTATTGTGGTGGCGTTGTTGTTGAGTTTTTGTTGTAGCAGCTGCAGCGTTCCTTTTTTTTTGTCATTTTTTTTTTCTGCTGAAAAAGTTTCGTTTGATTAGATTTGAGATTATGAGTGGTTGCTCCTCCATGAATTGTGCCGGCGGAGAGAGCTTAGGTACCCGATCTGTGCTGCTGGTTTATTGTAGGTAGAGTATATAGTACATAATTGTCGTGGGAGTAAAGATGAGATTTGTGAGTTTTTTCCAGGTGGTTGGGCGTGTTCTTATGTTAGCTGAGAAGAAATGATACTCAAATTTGAATGTTGAGAGTTGAGTGATGAGATGGAGCATGTCATTTAAGATTTGGATTTGGATCAGCAGCCTTTGAATCTTTAGAATCTGGCTTACAGCCATCATTAGCTGGCTGCCTGCTGGCAATTATTGTGTTCATATCTTCCTGGTGTCCAGATTTGTCTAACTGATTGTGTTATCCTTTTTTTTCTGCAGTTGTTCAGAGAGCTTAAGCTGTACAAAGATCATATTAAAGTATCCATGTGTATTTATCCCAAGGTTGAGAGCACTTTTCCCTCAAATCTGCTGAGAGAGGGCAAAGTTCAGAAGAAAAACATGGAGGCCTTGATGAAATGTTCAGTTTTGCTTGAATTGTCAGCCTTTGACGATGTTGACAACTTTGTGAGGGAAGTAGAGGAGAAGGGGTTTAGTGCTGCTGATGAGGCTGGGTTTTGGTATGGCCGTGGAGTTGGCTCTAGGAAGATGGGGATTGAAGAGAGGACTCCTCTGATGGTAGCCTCCATGTATGGTAGCCTCAAGATTGTGCAGTATATTATTGGTAGCGGGAAGGTCGATGTCAACCGGGCTTGTGGATCTGATGGGGTTACAGCTCTTCACTGTGCTGCGGCTGGTGGTTCCTATTTGTCCCTTGAGGTCGCTAAGTGCTTGCTTGAGGCCTCTGCAGATATCAACTGTGTTGATGCAAAGGGGAACATGCCTGTTGACTTGATTGCCCCTGGATTGAAATCTGCTCACAGTTTGAAAAAAATGACTTTGGAGATGTTGCTTAAAGGGATTAAGTTTACTGGTGATGAGATTGACCAAGAACTAGAGCGGCATTTGTCGACGCCTAGGTTGTCATTTGAGAAGAAAGAGTACCCAGTTGATGTTTCATTGCCTGATATCAACGATGGAGTATATGGGACGGATGAATTTAGGATGTACAGTTTCAAGGTGAAGCCTTGCTCTAGGGCGTACTCCCATGATTGGACTGAGTGCCCTTTTGTTCACCCCGGTGAGAATGCGAGGAGAAGAGACCCAAGGAAATATCCATACACTTGTGTGCCATGCCCCGAATTTCGCAAAGGATCATGCAGGCAGGGAGATGCGTGCGAGTATGCTCATGGTGTGTTTGAGAGCTGGCTACATCCTGCGCAATACAGAACCCGTCTTTGCAAGGATGAGGTAGGATGTGCAAGGAAGGTATGCTTCTTTGCTCACAAGCCTGAAGAATTGAGACCTGTATATGCATCAACTGGTTCTGCCATCCCATCACCCAAGTCTCTATCCAGTTTTATGGACATGGGAGCACTCAGTCCTTTGCCCCATGGTTCATTGAACTCGATGATGCCTCCCACATCAGCCCCACCCATGTCACCATCTGCTGCGGCTCCATCTCCGAAGAGTGGGAACCTTTGGCAAAACAAGCTTACCCCACCTATGCTGCAGCTCCCCGGGAGCAGGCTTAAGACTGCTTCTTCTGCTAGGGATTTGGATTTCGAGAGGGAAATGCTTGGGCTTGAGAATCAACATAGACAACAGCAACAACATTTGATGGATGAGATTACTCGACTCTCCTCACCAACCAGCTGGACCAAGCAACAAAGCAGGTTTGGAGATGTGAATCCCACCAACCTAGATGATTCTTTTGGATCTCTGGACATGTCATTGTTGTCTCAAATGAAAGGAATCCCTACCCAGATTCAGTCTCCATCAGCTCTCCAGACTTACCAAAGCTTGAACCAACAACATGGAAACTACACCAACAGTTATTGCTCATCCCCAGTGAGGAAGCAGCCTCCATCCTTTGGCTTCGACTCCTCTGCAGCTGTGGCTGCTGCTGTCATGAACTCAAGGACTTCAGCTTTCGTAAATCGAAGCCAAAGTTTTATTGATCGCAGCGTGGGGAACAATCGTGCTGGTGTAGCTCGATCAGGCCATTCCATAAATCTGACTGCATCAAATGTCTCTGACTGGAACTCTCCCAGTGGAAGATTGGATTGGAGCATGCAAGGTGAAGAAGACCTGAACAAGCTCAGAAAATCAGCCTCCTTCGGTTATAGAAGCAACAACAATGCAGCACAGAGTACCTTGGCACCCTCAACTTTGGACGAACCAGATGTGTCCTGGGTTAATTCCTTGGTGAAGGATGCTCCCACTCCAGGGTCGGAGTATTGTCTCAGTCCAGTGAAGAAAAGCCAGTACCTCGGCCGGGACGAAATCCACCTTGCTTGGATGGAGCAAATGTACATAGAACAGGAGCAGATTGTGGCTTAAGGCAACATCATCTCCAGGCTCACAAAACCAATCAGATAACAGATTACATATCCTGACTAGTTCTCATTTAATCGCATTTCCAGAGTTTGATCCAGAAGCTCTGCATCAACAAATTACATGAAAGGTATTATTCATATTTTTTGAATTATAATTACTTGATTTTTATATCTGCAGAGAAGAAATTTTTTATGAAGTTGAATAGTTACCTTTTTTCTTTGGAACAACATATCAGATTATCCATTATTAAATTCTTCATGCTTTAATTGCGATCATTTCATTTCAATTCGAATCGTACTTCAATGTTATTTAATCTCTCATTTCTGTTACAAAGTTAGGCTGATAGATCCCGTTAAAGTTAGATATTTGATAATTCACTGTCTACATGAAGAAGCCTTGCTTTTCGAAAATATGATGAGGTTGAATTGAACCGGATCGAATTTGGGTAGGTCGGACCGGTTGAATCGATTGTTTGGGGTTCAGAATTTAATTCGGCGGGTCCGACCATGGATTACCATGCGTATCGAGTTCAGATTGCTTCTGGCGCCAACTCTCCTTGCGCTGGGTTCTCTCTCTCTAACGAAAAATGGCTTCTTCGACACAATACGGAGCAACCGCAGCGCCACCGCCTACGCCGGCTTCGCAGACTAACAACCACTTCTCTTCGCCGGACGCTGCCGACTTGCTCTCTCGCCTAATCCATCGCCTCCCGCCCACTCTTTCCCTCCCCACTCGTCGCACCCCGTCCGCAGCACCCGCTCCTCCCACCATCTCATTCCGAAACCCGTCCGCCGACGCTCTGCTGACCCAGCGCGGCTACTTTCAACTCGTCGATCATCCGATCCCCTCGCAGCTGGCTCGATCGACCGAGTCGGACTCGGTTTCGCTCTTCAACCTCAGTCGGGAGAAGAAGCGGGTGATTTTCTCCAGCAACTGGCCGTTAGGGTTTGATTTCGACGAAGACGACGATGAAAACAGCGGCGAGATCAGTGAATCGTTCTGCGTCGACGCTTCCTCTACCGAGGCGGAAACCGAGTTGGATTTGATCTCGCTGACCGAGTTGACTCGTGAGATGGAGAAAATCGGATTGAAGATGGTTGAGCTTATGTCTACGGCAGCGGGTTTTGAGAACCCGACCCGGGACGATCCATCCAAGATATGCTCACTGATGTGGGTATCATCCCATAAAAACTCGGGCCAGGATCAAGTGACTGTGAGTCGGGTTTACCCGTACATTGTGGGGTTAACGTATCAGTTGAGGTCTCTGCAGAAATACTCGCTGCTGGGCGACTCGGGTTGGGTCACCGTATCGCCCCAAGTCGACTCGGTTTTGATTACAGTGGGAGATATTGCTCAGGTGAGTCTGTTATTGCTTTAAGGCTTTAGTAAAGTGTTCCCTTTACCAATATAACAACATCTTCAGCTTGGCAATGTTGCTTGCAAGTACAACTTTAAATCAAACTAATACAAGTCTTATGCTTTTGAAAAGCTGCTGCCAGCTGATACTGGGTTTATTTCATAGTTTCATAAAATCAAATGGAGGCATGTTCTTTTCTTTTTCAATGTTTGGTGGTAGACTTGATGTTATGCTTGACAATCTGTGAATAATTCTCTCTGAAGTAGTTGTTTAAGGACCTGTGACCAAGTTCTAATACAGTAATACTTTGTTGTCAAATGTTTGAGTTAGCACTAAAAGCATTAAATGGATTCCATATGAGAATGACATATAAACTGCTACTTGTTCCGCTTTTTTAGAAAATGTTTTTGTATTATTGGAGTTATTCAAATGGAAGTATGTTGTATAGACGAATTTAATAGCTAAGGAATCCTGGAGTTGGGTTTCCTTGCTCAACTACACATTTTGATTTTCATCTGAATTTAGGGAAGTGTATGATAGTGCAAATGTCAATTGTAGTCGGTATCAGTCCCTACCTAAAGGCAACTAGTCTGGATTTTTATAAAGAATGCCACAATGTTAAATTAGAGGGTTTGCATAATGTTGTGAACATCTGACGTTATTTATTCAGCTCAAATTAATACTCCCTGGCTTGCTATTATTTTATGTGCTTCCATTTGACTGATTAGTAGTGCAAAACTTACTATTATTTTTCTCACTAATTTGTTTCGAAATCTAAGTGAATTATGTGACTCATATACCTTTTGGGCCATGTTTAACTAAACTTGAAGGTATGGAGCAATGGAATATTCAAGAAAGTGCGAGGAAGACCAGTGCCAAATGTAGGAGCAAATACTAGCATCAGCAACAACAATGAAAATTCACCCTCCTGCATAACAATGACGCTTTTAATGACACTTGGGGCTGACTGCATTGTTCGTCCTCTAGTTCTTATCAATGCCAAGCCAATTGAAGAAACAAAACAAACAGAGGAAACAGAGGCTAGCACAAGCAGTCACACTTGTCCTGATAACCTTGAGTTCAAGCCATTTCCTTTCGAGGACTATGCTTGGAGAGTATACAACGAGCGTATCATCTTGAAAGATCCACTGGAGAGGTACCGCATCTAGATCCCCCGGTCTAAGATTTCCATCACGCCAAACCTCATTGTCCTAAGTTCACGTTTTGGATTTGATTTATATCGAGTGTTGCTACCAATTTGCTGTGAAAACCTGAAGTGATGCCCATTGCAAGGGCATGCTACACTGTTTAGTTCTGAGAAACCTTCTCCGTTTTTACAAGTACTTATTTTATATCAGAGCGAGGCCTCATCAGATGGACTGATTATCCTTTTTGTAAACCAGATTGATACATACACTTAATTGTATCACTTGGTCTGGTGTGATCGGTTGGTTAAAAATGGTGACTGATAAGTTCGAAATCCACTCCATTATTGAATCCAGTACCGATTACGATACAACCAGGTGATTCTCCGTGACTGGCCGAGAAGGCCTCGATTGGCTGAATCAGATTCGGATTGAACGTTGCATTGCTATACATATAGCCCTGTCGTGCTGTGCTTGTAATGGATAGATGATTCTCGCCTGATGTGAGCAATCGCCAAGCAGAAATGAGGTTAATCTACCACTGCTTATACAAGTATGCAATGCTTTACAGTCTTCTGGCCCTGTCCTTTTGGTTTAAGGTACAAGTTCTAATGAAGCCGAGCTTCAGCAGCTTTTTTAGCTGCTTTCAATGTCAGATTTATTTTATTCTGTTTCTTCCTACAACATCAGATTGACTCTGTTTTTCAACACTCCTTTATTCTGTTGCAGGAGTTTGATCAAGTGTTATGATATATGAGGTTGCCAACTATGCTTTCTGGGTTTATGACACTTCATCTCTACATGATTATTGATCACAAGAGCCCAGAAGTGAAATTTACGGAAACATATAATCAAATGGGGCTTCACCAGAAGCGGGGGGGAAAAGGCTTGGGGTAAGTCAGTCCCACTCTGCAGATTATTACTCTTTTGTAACATAACACTATTGAATACTTACATGCATAACCGTAGCTTAGAAGCCTGCGTCTGTATGAGTATGATAAGACTGACCAAAACAAAACACCACAAAAAAATAGATGGGGTAGAGATGTGAGTCTCCATCAATAATAGCTACGCTTGGTGTAGTGCAGGTGCAGGTCTATGATATTGGTTGTTGTATATGTTTACTCTCTGTATCTCCCTCACCAAACAGAAACACTCCCTTTGCCTTTACTTCTTGTATTCTTCTTTATTGAAACCTACTTAAAAAGCAACATACAATAAGCAAAAGGTAGGTTACAGAAACAGAGGCATGGCATGAGCAAGCTTATCTTTTTCCTTTACCTTTAATATCATCCTTGATTTATACACTTGTGTGTAGTTGTTGATATATAAGTTGAATCAAACAAATGAAATTATAGAGTAGTTGCTATTGCTACCCATCGTTTTCCACACACAAAACAATCATACATACACTTGATTTATTATATATGTCATCATGCTGACAACACTAAATGATGTTAGTATCAACTATGAAGTAGCTCTCTCTGGGCATGCATTTTGGTGTTCTCTGACTCAGAGAAGAAGAGTTGTCATGTACTGTTATATAAGGTTATAGTTACTTATAGATCTTCAATGAGCCTGCCAGGATATTGATTCATTCTTAAAATGGCTGAAATTATGGTAACATTTAGAAGAAAATAGTCATTGAGAATGGTTTGCAAGTGTAGTAATCCTAACCAGTGTGGTGAACAGAAGCTTTGAACTCACTCATCAATCTCCCTCAGGCATTGTTAGTTTGCTTATGATGTACTCCAATGAAATGAAGAAGGAAACCAACCAACAAATGTTTTACAAGTAAAAAATATAGAAAAAAGCATACAAGACAAACCACTCTTACCAAATGCTTAACCATTATTTTTGTTCCTACTAAGGAGCAAGTCCTCTCACCAAACTTGCATAATTAAGTAACAAGAAACACAAACAATTTTCTATTTATGATTCTTAGAATCCTCCTAGAGTGGCACATTTGACTTTGGTTTTCTCTGGTGTCTCTACTATATACAGATCTTGTTTGGGAGAAGTTAACTGTTTGAATTTCTGGTACTGGACAGACATCATTTTTGTTCCACTAAGCAACATTCATACAATTATTATGTCTTGATTTACTAAGTCCATCTTCTCTTATATTCCAGCTAGACAACATTCTCTTCCTTTCTATCTTCAGTTCAGAGCCTCTTCTCATGCATCCATTCCGCCGGAGGGCTCATTCATTCTCAGCTTACACACTTTCCATGAAGCCCAGAAAAGGCAACAACTTGTCACTACTGGTTTTGGTGTTCTCCATCTTCTTGTTTGGTTGTTTCATATACAATGAAGATGTTAAATCCATTGCAGAGTTCCCATTCTCATCCAAGCAGGTCAATATTCAAGGATCATTCTCAGATCAGGAAAATGAAGATGTTGATATGCACAAGGCTGACTTGGTCAGTACTAGCACTAGTTTAGAAACTCAAGCTGAGGAAAAAGAAGGTGACAAGGAAGAGGAGGAGAAAACAGAGAAGTTGAGAACAGTGGTAGCACTAGATAAAGATGAACAGAAAATTGACACGTTGCCCGTTCAAGATTTTGATTCGGATATTGAGCTGCCACCAGAAGAATGTGATCTGTTTAATGGCGAATGGGTTTATGATAATGTTTCACATCCGCTGTACAAGGAAGATGAGTGTGAGTTCCTGACAGCGCAAGTGACTTGCATGAGAAATGGGAGGAAGGACTCCATGTATCAGGGTTGGAAATGGCAGCCAAGAGATTGTTCATTGCCCAAGTATGACCCTTTGTTGATGATGTTTTCATAATTGCTGCATCAGAGTTTTGGCTTGTTAGTCTGTTACTATGTCTGAGACATTGTTATCTGACTTTTATTTACAGGTTCAAAGCAAAGCTATTGCTTGAGAAGCTAAGAGGGAAGAGGATGATGTTTGTGGGTGATTCCTTGAATAGGAATCAATGGGAGTCTATGATTTGCCTAGTTCAATCTGCTGTTCCTCATGGAAGGAAGAGCTTAAACAAGTATGGATCGCTTTCTGTATTCAGAGTTGAGGTATAATAAATGACACAAACGTACTAAAATTTATTTTGCAAAAGGCTGGAGTGTCTATGTTACTTGTGGCTGCAGCTTCATACATGTAAATTTGCAGGATTATAATGCTACAGTTGAGTTCTACTGGGCTCCATTTCTGGTGGAGTCGAATTCCGATGACCCAAACATGCACAGCATACAGAACCGGATCATAATGCCCGAATCCATCAACAAGCATGGAGCCAACTGGAGAGGAGTAGACTTCTTAATCTTCAACACTTACATTTGGTGGATGAACACCTTCAAAATGAAAGTCCTGTAAGCAGAATTTCACTTGACATCACATGCAGTTCAACCATAACTTGCAAAGTATTAATCTCATTCATGTGTTTGATCAGACGAGGATCATTCGATCAAGGATCCACTGAATATGATGAGATTGACAGACCCATTGCATACAGCAGAGTGATGAACACATGGGCCAAATGGGTGGATCAGAATATTGACCCCAACAAGACAGCCGTGTTCTTCATCAGCATGTCTCCTCTCCATATCAAGTATGCATCTCGCTCCAACTATTTCAATTTGCAACTTGGTTTTTTCTTGTCTCTTATGCAATGAACATATTTAGAGGGTGAGGTTGACTTTAAGAATCTAATCAATATTGCATACCAGTTCATTTTAACTAATCTATCCATCACTTGAAACATATTTTGTCACAAAAAAAAGTTGAATTCAATTGCATTGGAAATGAGTAGAATCTGATGTTAGGAATTTGTATCATTAGGTAACATGGCTTGGTCATGTTACCTAATGACCTAAGCCATTCCCAAATTGAAATGGACATCTGACTGACCTAAATAATCAGGTCATCCTGATTTTACTCACTCCAAGTTTGTTGAACCACTTCATTAACTGATGTGCTGTTTTTCAGTTTTTATAATGAAGTTGTTAAAATGGATCAATATTCTTAAGAGGGGTTTTCATATTACAAGGAGTTTGGACTGGAACAACCCACAAGGAGTGAAATGTGCAATGGAGACAGAGCCAGTTCAAAACCCTCCTTTTCAATTCCAAGTGGGCACAGACATGAAGGTCTTTGCTGTAGCTGCAAATGTCACCCAAGCCATGGAAGTCCCTGTTTATTTTCTTAACATAACAGCACTCTCCCAGCTCCGCAAAGATGCACATACATCAGTTTACACAATCCGGCAAGGGAAGATGTTAACGCCGGAACAAAAAGCTGACCCTGCTACCTATGCTGACTGCATCCATTGGTGCCTACCGGGCTTACCCGATACATGGAATGAGTTCCTTTACACAAGAATAATTTCACAGAGTCCCTCTTCTTTGCACAATTCAATTCCACAACTCAAATCCAATAATGCAGGCTGATGTCATCACTTTGTACTTCTTTTTGTTGTTGCAATGGTAATATTCTACAACAGCAGCATAGATAGCAAGACCATACCGGATCTTTGATGCAGAATTTGGCATTCACATAAGAGGAATGTGCTTAGTCATCGAACCTTAACTTGGCGATTGCTGCAATTCCATTGATATGAGTTCCTGGTAGCATTAGTCGCAACAATGGAACATAGGAGGATCTTTGGCACTTGGATTTGATTTTGACGAGCACTTGTTTTAAAACAAGTCCACTGGGCAAGCTAAACCACTGCAGATACCATGAGAGTATAGCAGAGCGTGATTCATCATCTGGCCACTTGCCTAGCTTCAAATACCTTGACAAGTCATCAGAGATCGGACCAGAGTCACTCAGGAGTTCTTCCACTCGCTTCCTCACTGATCCTATAAATGTAGGCTGAATGATGGCCCCCCTAGCAGATGTTAATCTGCCGCATAATAGTGCTTCATTGTACGCAAATGCTAGCTACAAACATCACACCAGAATTCAATAGGTGGTAAGTAGTCTAACGTATGCTAGAAGCATTGGATACCACCAACCATACCTTTAAACTAGAGATAAATAGCGAGTCAGGCGAGGAACTGCTACCACCAGTAACCCGGCTGGCCATGAACTCCATTGTTGTGTATAAATACAAATACACCTGCACAGTTTCAAAGCCTTGTAAACTGTGCATGCAAAGGGTAAAATGAGCATTAATTACATTTAGAAAAGAGCAAATTACTCGAAAATCACTCAAGTACAAGTACAATATGGTGCTTAATGAAGAAATTTTCTAAGTAGCATCTTTGATGCGAACGCATGCGAATGTACCTGTAACAGAGCAGTTCTGTCCTTGCTTACACATTCAAAAAGTACTTGCAAACAGAACTCTTGAAAGTAAACATCAGACCTGTAGAGTGTTGCACACCATCAACAAATTAGAAATAGTGCAACTGAGTTAACAATGGATTAACCAATAACACCAGGTTGGAGAACAACAAGAAGCTACACTGGTAAGCAGATATGTTCGTGCTGAGGTAGATAAGCAAGAAAAAACATCATATTCACAAAACTAACTACCAATGCTATGGTCCTTTAGACTTAATTAATCAGTTAAGTTCATTTCAAAATGATATAGTTATCATCTATAAAATATGTTCATACAAATGCGAAAATTCTGTTCGTATTAAATATCAATTTTCTTGCAAGTAATCAAATAAAAAATTCATCAATATCATTATTATTATGTTACTAAGATATGTTCAATTATAGTGAAGACGGTTCAATTCAAGTCAAAATGAACAGTTTCTCAGCACATATATCATGAGTAGAAGCTCCGTCGGCCATAAACAAATAAACACGCTCCGTATAGTATAAGAGTCGAAGAGACAAATATCAGCATACTCACCTTATATTCCAGGATGAGTTACAGCACAGCTGGGCAAAAGCAATTAAACTTGGATCAGACGAGAATGTACTGATCAACTGATCAATTTTAGTTGAACTTGGACCATTTTGGCCAATGTCAATGGCGGAGGAATCATTGATGCTTGTCAAACCAAACACCTGAAACGTGGAGTAGTCACTACACAGCGGTGCAGGAAGATCAAAAATTTAAACTTTAATACATCACGACCTAAACCTTGTGCATTGTGCGAGACAGCAATGATTGACAGCCCACAGGATCATCCACATACGAACAGGCACCAACTTTACGCTTGATATAAAGGATACCAGAATTAAAAGGATCCTTCTTGTCACCAGAATTCCACCAAGGTTTATCTATGGAATAATAGATGAATTAACTTCCGAAAATTTATGAGATAAATGATCACATAAATTGATCATTGTCTTCCACCTACCTTCTGGAATTAGTTCTATTACTTGAGGCCAGTATCGAGGACCGCATACACGTACAGTTTTAAGCTTCATAGAATTTGTAACATGTTAGTTTGTAATATATACAAGTGCTTCAATTTTGAAGCTCAGTGAATGTTTTACAGATACCTTAATAAGCAGTGTAACACAGTGTGAATGATGGCCTTTATGTATGATCATCAAACTCAGCATTCAAACAACACGGTTATAAAATGAAGAAAAAGACTTACTATATCACGTTCTGGGAGCATGCATGGTGTAACCTCGCAAAAACTAGTCTCTGCATAATGCTCAGTTTCTTTGATAGTCACTTCAAGTGGAGCGTAAACAGGTAGTCCTGAGTCGACATCTACTGTTTGAATCCATCGAGCTTCAGTTGCCAGAACGTACAGGTGTCTGAACGCCTGCCAGTCAGAAAATGCAAAGTAAAACTTAACTAATGTAAGGAACCAGTTCTAAAAATCATGATCTTGAAATCAAATTATAGAAGTAGATTAACAAATAGGAAACAAAAGATTTGGTGAATTCCTCCGGTTCCAACATTAACAAGCATTTCAGACCTGAGTTTCACATTATTGGATTGGTTCCTTGAACTTACTTTCTTACTTGACATAGCAAATATTCAAGTGACCATCCAATTCATCTAGCTGAATAGGTCTCCTGAAGTGTCTATCACGTGAACAAAGGCACTTGCATCCCAAAATTTTGACTTAAATGCCAACTTAAGTGGCAATTCACCGACACTTCCTCGATTAAAACAGTAAACAAGACATGTAATACATCATACCTGGAGGTGGCATCTATTGTCATTTGGACCTGTGGGCAAACGGGGGTACAGGGTTATCAGTAAAGAAGCAATAGAACTGTTGTTGGTTGAGAATGTCCGCATTCCTCCTCCAAGAAATAGGAAACCAATGGCTAAGCTAACCTGCAATGCAATACACAGATAACTTTAACTATATTATTTCAGAAATACATCAGTAATAGGGAAACAGACATGATTACAATACCGACTCATAAGAGATTCATGTAATAAATGTCGCACAATTTTAAATGATTCTGCTGAATGGTATGCGATTATAAAGCAACTAGAGCAAAACTTACAGCCATTTGAGTACCGTAGTTAGAATGCCCATCCACAGAGTTTCTGCCACGAAGAAATTTCAGGAGCTTCAATGTTTGCAAGTGTCCCGAACCAGCCATGACCTGCTCAGAAGAAACAGATGAGAGCTTGAATCCAAGGCGTTCAATATTAGTACGGAAAAAAAAAAGCTATATGGATTCACATACAACAGATAAGGATAGAACGGTCAAGTGAAGACTCATCTCTAAAGTCCCCCGATCAATATACTGGCACAGACCCTTAGGGAGACCAGTTCCATGAAAAGCAGACACAGTCTTGATCTGCAAATAAAAATTATAATAATTTTCAGTTTGAAATTTTATACAGCTGTGTCTTAACTCAAATGTAAGTTTCAGACCTCATTCAGAAAGTACAATGCATGTTCATAGAGTAACTCTTGCGCATTGCTGTCTCTGGTACCAGCATATCTCAGCCCTACCGAAAACCAAAGTAATCGAAAAAACGAATTATCTGACAATGAATGTAGAGTGAAAATGAAATAGTAGAATACACCCCCTTCTCCAAAACAATAGCTTTTAAGAGATTTTTCATTTTGTTCAAAACATTCCTTTATAGAAACAAGAATACAATTTCAGTAATAGAGTAGTCCAGTCATTATATAATGGATGGTTAGAGAAATTACCCGGTTAAAAAAAAAAAAAAGGATTCATTCAAATATAGTAGCTGTACAAAAAAGCTGGGTCTAGCCAAAAGAGAATAGTACAAAAAGAGGTGGCAAAAGATGCGGAGTACCCATATTAATGATGAGGCAAGAGTTAAAATGCACCATTAGAATTATAAATTAATGGAAATGGTATAAGCAAGCACTAGAAACCACAAAAACTTAATTACCCAGTGAGATGCAAACTCCAGTTAATATATTTACATATGCCAGCGCACATGTCTCCGTCTCCATTTCATCAGTGTCATCCATCTCATCTCTAAGACCCTTGACACCATTTTTTACAATTTCCGGAATCTGGGACTGGATCCAGTCTTTAGATGGATGAATCCTTGGATGAATTCATACAGTGGTAAGAATATATTGGTCAATGATATGTATTCACATACATCTTTTTAGAGTTGCACAAATACCTGCTCCACATTATCAGATTTTGAGCAACCACGCGGAGCATTATAAAGTCAGGCCGCACATATTGCAGGTCAAATCTTGTATGAGGAATAGATAGCCTCGATTCTACTTGCAACGATTCAGTCTAGCAACACAAGTTAACTTAAAACCCAAAACAAGATAGGATATAATGAGATGTACAAATAACATGCATTATTTGAATAATAGAATCCATGTCAATCTTTGTTTTGATAAGTTTACCTTCAAAAATATAAGAGCAAGAGCAATTATCGCACCAGGAGCAGTGACATCTACATTAATGAGAGCATTATCTGTTGTCTAGAAGAGAGCATAAATTTCAGATGCAAGAAACATCAGTGGGATTACACAGAAAATAAAATTACAACTTGCCCAGCAAAGCGATTAACTGACGATATTCAAAGCGTTAGATACATCGTAATAAATTCAAGGTTATCATGTGGCACAATTTACAAAACAACTACATGTTTAAGCAAAGAGAAACATAATAAGAATTATAACCACATATCAACATTGAAAAATGCAAATTGTGATTAACAACATACATTTGAAAACTCTCTGCCGTCAATGTATTGCAAGAGTCGGTTGACCACAGTATCCATTATACCCAATTCATCTTTTCCACGACCTTTGATTATAACCAGAAAATTAGCAATATATGAATTGCTTAACTGTAGCTGAAGGAAATCAGTACATACCCAGTGCAACCAAACCCAATGAAAATCCTGCAGAAACAGCATGACCCTCTCTCTCAAGAACATTATCACCTCCGCTTCTGCGTCCCATTTCACCCTGAAAAGAAGAAAAGTGTAAAACTATTTGTCACTGTCAAGATAAACTCCTATAGCCTTAATGAGCTGACTATGCTGCTCGGTGGTAGTGCAAATAATTAAACGCAAAGATTCAGACAAGTGTAGCCGTGTATGGAAAAATCATTAGAGTGAAATAGCTATCTAAACAGATGGTGATAATATATGGGAGATGATTTCTCATCAATTTGCTCAGCCAAGTTAAAATTTAAAGAGTAAGTCGGAATCTGAGTGATTGATGATAGAAACACACCAATAAAATCTGCATAGTTGGAGGATGTGCTGATCCTTCAAAAAGAAGCCCAATGGACACAAGAGCTGCTGACTAGAAACAAAGAGTAAAGCAAAAGGTAATTAGTAATATAAATAATCAAATCAACCATTAAAACCAACTGACCTTTCACAGACTATTGCCGAAGTCATAAAAAGCCCAGAAAAGTTAAATGAACTTTTATTCTATAAAAAACTACGGGGACTAAGCAAGAGTACACAAACAATGAACATTCAATAAGCTTAGAGTCAAATGAATACATGACATAGAGAATGGAAAGCCATCACAAAAAATATTGAATTACGGAGGATAAAGTCATTTGCTAACACGAGAGCTGGCCGTCATACAGGCAGCGCCACATGAGCTTTTGTTCAGTTAGTATGATTTCCCAGAGTTGCAAACTCTCTGCTGGTTGGTATGAACTAGTGATTTTTGCAAGGCTGGTGCAGTGCTATAGTTTATGGTGTAGCTGATTTTTGTGTATAGCTCATTTCCTCTTTTTAATGAAATCAATCAACTTTATTAAAAAAAAAAAAGAGTTCAATTACAAGGAGAATCTGAGCATCCATGATAACGTACGGAGCATCGCGTGGTAGATCAAGGAGAAGATGGATCACAATGAACTTGACAATCACACCATTAAGATTAAACAAGGGGAACCAGAGTCAAGAACACCAACATAGCTTAAAATTGAGACGAAATGAAACACTAAGTACCTGTAGAATGGTTGGCAGCTCTAACTCTGGGAAGGAAGATGAATGTCGGCCAGGTATGTGAAAATAAAGAGACTGCCAGATCAAGAAAATAGTTACTTCAGAAAACTGAATCATGCAAAGTATTCTAAATATGAAGCCCTATAAGATACAATATATGTCATGCCCCAAAAACCACCTTAAGCTGAATCATGAGTAAAGAAAATTTTTTTCTTCATTTTATTGCTAACACAAACTTACATTATTCTTTAAGCTTCCTATTATAATACACAAAAGAATTACATAAGAAATTACAAACCGCTAATGACTAAAGCTAAACATCATATTATAAACACAAAATGATGTTCTAGCTATCCAAAATGTATCTAAACGTCACTTTCTTTTTGGAGCTTCAGCTTACGTCTCGGAATTCTCTGTAAAGAAATAGGGGTGAGTTTTGCAACTCAATGGGTAAACTTAATTTCAATCTTTAGTTTTTGAATCCACGATAGTATGCACGTGCAATGCTCATGATATGCTTAAGCATGATGCTTTTTATAAACAGTGTTGCTAAGTAAATAGTCGCATTTCCAATCCAAAAAGCCACCGGCCACGTTTCTCATCGGCCTGCCCCAACCATCAACTGGATAGCATTTCCGGCTTGGAAAGCTACCGGCCATGTTTCCCACTGGCTTGCCCCAACCATCATCCTTTTCGCGGGATCTTCCTCGAGGGTTTGGGGACTTTAACCCAAGGATAACTCGTGTCCCGATCCAATAATTAATATCTTGATACTTTTCTTTCTCAAGTACATGAATGCCAAGTGTAAATGACATGGGCAATGCATATGCACAATAATAACATGTGAATAATGAGTATAAGCTATAAATTAAGTTCTAACAAAATATAAAACAAGATTAACAACATAAGTAACTGAATGGTAAACAAAAAATTTCTATATTAATTCACGACACAAGAAATACCAATCATGTTGTAAATACCTACCCTTAAGGTAATGAATCATCATTTAACTATCCTTTGTCTTATTTCTCAGTTCATTCTTATTGAACTTGTTTACTTTAATATATCAAGTGCTACTTAAAGTTATATGTTGTGTTATAAAATAATTAAACCCCTAAAAAAACTTGGTCATTTGAGAGCAGTCTCAACTACAAGTATTTCAACTCCATTGTTACCCATTGTTAATTAGGGTAACATAAGTGACAAGCACCACATGTATTTTATTTCATCATTCAATACTTGCATAGAACATGAATCTCCTCTTTTGATGCATTTCTAGTCTTTTATAAGAAAGTAAAGCCATGGACAGTTTATATTATTACTTCACAATCTATCCATGCCCTTTCAAAGCTCAACAAAATACCTTTTCATGTTCTAGTGTTCTGTAAAATAGCTTCTCCATATGGAGAACATCCAAGTTAAATAATCTAAGCTAAAACAAAGATTCAAACCATATGGCAGCGCCTAAAATAAATGATCAAAACTAAGACAAAGCTTCAAACCATATGGCAGCACCTAAATAAATAAACAAGGCTAAAACAAAGATTCAAATCATATGGCAGCGCCTAAAATAAATGGTCAATACTAAGACAGCTTCAAACCATATGGCAGCACCTAAAATAAATTATCAAAGCTAAAACAAAGAGCAGCATCCAAAAGAAATGATCAAAGCTTAAACAAAGCTTCAAACTATCAATATATAAATTTCATCATAACAATAAATTTCAGCAAGCTTAACGTAAGATCCTGATTTTTTTATATGACGGTAATCAAATTTAGATTAATAGAGTTATAACATAATTAAATCAATCTGAACTTATTATTAAATTATGTCTAGCTTAAAAAACTCAATTAAAGATAGATGAGCATGAAAAAAATTTAAACATATCTAGGAAGCACATAGCTTACCACTAACCCTTGCTACATTATTCTTGATTAATTTGATTTGTTGAAGCATGTTAGTCAATTATATCTTCATTATCAAAGAGATACATATAAGGCAGGAAAAACTTTCTAAAAAAAAAAAATCTGGACAGCCAAGCTTTAGCAAGAGAAATTAGGTAGGGATTCTTAGTCTCTTCTTTTAGTCTTGATGTTTTATGTTCAATTGTGTTTTGTACAATCGTTGGCTGTTTCTTTGTGGGTACTTGGATAGTTTTAGGCTATGTTTCAAGCCTTGAGCATGGTTTTGTATGCTGTCCACATGGAGAACTAATTTTATAAGACTCTAGAATATAAAAAACATAGTTTGGATGCTTAGAAAATCCATGGGCAGATTTGGAGTACTAAGATTAGTTGTCCATAGCTTCACCTATTTTAGTAAAGGTTTACAAGTGTTCAAAAGTGGAATTTATACACTACAATGTTATATTCAACTTCTAGAATAGAAAACCAAGTTTGAAATATAATTATAATGAAGAAAATAGTGTTAAATTTGCTGAATTCTTTGGTTAAGAATCTGAAATTTCTATTTGATGGTTAAAAGTTTATTTCAAGCTTTGATGCTTTGTTTGATGTGCTGTCCATATAGAGGAACTAAGTTAATTGAATTCTACAATATGAAAACATTGTTTTCATGAGCTTGGGCAGATTATTTAGTAACAAGATATGTTGCTGTCCATGCCTTACCCACTTAACTAATAGACTAGAAATGCATCAATAGCGGAATAAGTTAATATGTAGAGTTGTCTACCTATGCGCCCTTATATAGCAATGGGCCTAAAACATTTGTAGTTGAGAACTTATGCTTAAAATTACTATGATCTTTTGATGATTCTTTTTTTGTATGACATAGCTTCTAATATTAGATATTTTAAGATATAGTAGTTTAATAAGAGTGGACTTAAGAAATAATAAGAGTGATAGTTGAATGATAATCCATTAACTTAAAGTGGATGTTTATCTTGTGGTTTATTTTTATATTGGTGTATCAATGTGGGGAAAGCTTGTGCTCATCATTTAATTAAGTATGATGTTAGCCTTGTTGCTATGTTGTGCGATCTTATTTTTGTTGCTATTCAATAATTGTGCATATGCATTGCACATGTCTTGATGATTTACACTTGCATTCCTGTATTTGGAAAGAAAGATATCAAGAAATGTGAGTTGTGAATTATTGGATCAGAATACGAGTTATCCTTGGGTTAAAGTTCCTAAATTCTCGAGGAAGATCCCACCAAAGGGATGATGGTTGAGGCCAAGCCGGTGGGAAACGCGGCCGGTAGCTTTCGAGCCGGAAATGCTATCAATTAAGGGTTGGGGCCAGGCCGTTAAGAAACATGGCCGGTGGCTTTCTTGATTGAAAATGCCACCATATACTTAGCAATTTTGTTTATAAAAAGCAGCGAGATCCTGCATAATGAGCATTGCATGTGCATACTTTCGTGGATATAAAACTTAATAACTAAAGGTTGAAATTAAGTTTACCTAATGAGTTGCAAAACTCACCCCTATTTCTTTACTGGGAATTCTAAGAAGTAGGCTGAAGCCCAAATAAATAGAAAGTGACATTTAGTTACATTTTTTGGATAGGTAGATCATCATTTTGTGTTGTTTTTAATACGATGTTTAGCTTTAGTCGTTAGTGGTTTGTAATTTCTTATGTGATCCTTTTGTATATTATAATAGGAAGCTTAAAGTTGGTTGTAAAGAATAATGTAAATCTGTATTAGCAATAAAATGAAGGAAAAAAAAAACACTTTACTCACGTCTTGGGGTTTTCGGGGCGTGACACTTAACAACATTAAACTTCATTATAAGTTAGTTTCTAGCCTATTTTTCCATCATAAAAGTTAAGTATGGCATCAAGGACATAACTTCCCACTTTTGAAGCATATATAGATATTTATATGAAGTGTTAAAAGTCAAGGACAACTTATTTTATTACTCCAAATATGCCCATATAATTTCTAATCATCAAAAACTATGTTTTTAATCTTCTAGGGTCTTAGAAATTTAGTTCTATATGTGGACAGCATATAAAACAATGCTCAAGGCTTGAAATACAGCCTAAAAACCATCCAAATACCCACTAAGGAACAACCAACAATTGTACCTAACACATATGTACATAGAACATCAAGACCAAAAGAAGAGATTAAGAATCCCAACTTGATTTCTCTTGATAAAGTTTGGCTGTCTAGATTTTTTTTGTAGAAAGCTTTCCTTAGCACTTTTATGTCTCTTTAGTAATGAAGATACAAATGACTTTCTAGCAAAGTCATCAACTTATAACATGCTTCAATAAATCAAATTAACTAGAATAATGTAGAGACGGTTGGTGGCAAGCTAGGTGCTTCCTAGATATGCTTAAATTATTTTCATCATCATCTATCTTGAATGATTTTTAAGCTGGACAGAATTTAATTAACATGTTCAGGTTTATTTGATTATGTTTTTATCATCAAATAATCAATAATTCTATCAAAATTAGATTAGCATCATATAAAAATCAGGATCTTACGATACATGATTTTAAAAGTAGAAAGATTAGAAGAAAACCATGAAGCAATGTCTTTAAGGGTCATTTTCAATAATTTAAAGTTCATTCATCTCGAAGTCAATTTAGCGGGAATAGCCTTTGTGATGATCCTCAACCAAAGTCACCCGTTGGAACTAAATCGATTACAGGAAACTGAAGGAATTAACAATTACAGCTAAATGAATTTTAAGTTGACAGAGAAATAATTTAACTGAGAAAGATCCAATTCCTTATCTCTTTTTTTTTTGGATTTTCAGTTTCAGAATTGATTGATAAACGAAATTCTTTAACTAGCAATCAAATTTTCACCTTACCCTATTTATAAACAAGTCTATCTGTGATGCGTTGATCACAGAAGAACCTGACATTTAAAAACAAGAAGTGAATCTTGCTTTTGAAACTGAAAATCCAGGGTACAATAATAAAAAAAGTCTGTTCATGAGTTTAACTAAATGGAAGATAATAACTGGAATAGATAAAGTTACTGATGCCTAATTTTACAAGTTTAAGGCTTATTAAATTTCGTCACAGCATAAAATGAAACATGACCGCTGATTGTATAAAATGTTTTGATAGACAACCATCACAAAAAAATAAAATAAAATAATCATAATTTGAAACTGAAAATTAAAATCCTACCTTTGATATTGCTGGTTGCATGGTGCCCCTATACGTAGCTCCCAATCCAAGCATTAACCCTATTGTGGTGCTTTCATGCTCCTGCAAGAACAGAACACAACAATAGATATTCTCATTAGACGTGACACAATAAAACCATTGAAGGTGACACTAGAACCAATGTTGCTTTTTAACAAGCTTTGGTTGTCTTTTTCAGCTACACTGAATTTAGAATTGTACATTATGTGATAAATGAAGTAACTTCTTGCAATACTTCTGACAAATGAGTTAATGCAATTTTTATTTAATGCAGTTTCATGCACTATCACAGTGCCAGAACCATGAAAATTCACAAGTGGCAAGTTCAACTACTCAGCAATAGAGGAAAAGAACACCTGTGAAAGATACTGGTATATGTCAGTGATAGTTAAAACTCGCAGGTGTCCATGCAATCCTAAAGCAAAGAGCAGTCCAGAATGAACAACGTTTGGATCTTCAGGTCTGTTATATATTATCCAAGTCCTTGACATTTTCCCCTACAAATCCCAGGATGCAGATTAGATTGTCTCTTTCAGATTTCAATAAATAAATATCCCTGATATGAAACTGGAAATAATCAAAACAAGTCAATTTGTATATGAATAGGTAAATGGATTTATTTGGATATGCAGTATCTAAGGTTAAGATATGAGATCATCGGTACAAAGCAAAGAGATTCACTTGAATAGGAGCAAGTCTTAGTCCAGCGGCAACAGAGTTATGAAATTCCGGCCAAGATTTAAGTTCTTGCACGTTTCTTATGTTTGGGTCTAAGTTAACCTGCCAAAAAGAGAGATTAATTTGCATAATTATCAAATATGAAAATTGATGGAATGATTAGTAATCAATATACTGAGTTTTGAGATGAGAACCTAAAACAGAATATAAATTTCTCTATGCAGTTCAGTTTTGATTTCTATATGAGATGAGTGGAATATTCTACAAAAATATAAATTTTTTCAAATGCTGATTCTATATGAGATGTATGGCCCAAATAAGAAAATATGTTATCCATCCAAGCAACACCACTGCAAGAAGTAAATCAGCACATACAGTTGCATTTTGCTGGGCAGGTAGGCGACCTGCTAACACTAGCTTCGGAACTGTAATGGTCTGTAGAGTCGAAAAAAGAAAGGTCACATGCTAAGCATGAACAACGATTGGCAATACATTTTCCAAGTTATGGTATTCAGCTTCAAAAATATAAGTTATGCAGATGTTAATTCTGAAAAGGGGTCAAATCTTAGAAAGAAAAGAATGGATCTAAAAGAGAATTATATTAATGTACCACAAAGTTGTTGTACCTCTGTCAAAAGGGTGTGTGTAGTTGCAAGAGTGAAGGCTCCACGACCGATAGGAAGGGCTGTAGTCCTCTGTGCAAGTTGCCATAGTTGAGCCTATATTTTGCAGGCATAAAAAAGTTTTCAGCACAGTCAACAGAGATAGAATCTAACCTGTTAATGTGTACGTGCAACATAAAACATTGCAGATCAAGCTGCAAATCTATCTATTCAGAAAAGGCAGATTATAATATCTAAAAATATGCTTATTCTTCGTTGGCATAACTTTGGATGGAATGAACAAATATTTCAGTTTGCCATCAGAATAATGGACATGTAAAACAGAAGAAGAACCTCAACACTTGGCTCGGCAAACATCATTGAGCATCAAATATTATGGTTCAGCATAAACCGAAATACCCAAATTTGCATGTATATGTTCAGTATTTGAGAATATGTGAAACTAGTACAGATACCACAGTATTTTAAGTATCATTTCTTTAAAAACTAACATGAGATAACATTACTAGGTTGGCAAGAAACACCAAAATATAAAGGATATGTATTACTTCGGAAGTTAACAAAAATTGAGCAAGAAAGAAAGAGTCACCTGTTGAAGATCCTGATCGGAAGCACTAGGATTGACCGAAGTTTGTATTGCCACAGGCCTCGCAGAACACAAAAGCCGCCTGGCCTGTATAACACGTAAAGAAGTTTCAATATCTGAAATTGTTTGCAACTGTTAGTAGCTGATAAAAAAAACATCCAGGTAGATACATAAATTCTTTTGAAAGATTTGTGAAAAAGGCAATGAAAAAGGCTGGTCCAAAAAGTAGTTAAAAGGGCACTTAATTATGACAGGATATCACTACAAGCATAATGGTAATTAATATGGAGGTACCACTATCAGACACTCCTAGTATACAATAATGAATCTCTTCTAACCATTAAAATTGCCAAGTCAAAGAGTTGGTCCACATTGTTAACAAATAGCCTGCGGTACTATATGCTTATAGTGGTTCTTTATTAGTTTTTTTTTTTTTTTTTTTTGGTGTGAGAAGAAGATGACCCATGGTACGTGAGATGCAGTATCATCCGGAACATCTAAGTTTCATGATGTATAACATACCTCATTTAAACGTAGATCCCTGCCATACCGCAATTGTGCACTAGAGTTGAAAATATGCTCCATTCCATCAGCAAGTAAACCATTGACATCTGCATCCTCGATCTTCATAGGATCCAAACCATTTGATTCAGAACTTGTGGAAGGAATTGTCACTGGATGCACGTGTAGCATGTAAGGTGTAGACATCGCTATTAGATTTACATTGGCTTGCTGTTCAATTTCTTTTGATTTTCTTGAACGTGACAAGCAAGAAATGGCTAATTCCTCTCTACCAAGAAGAACATAGGCGCTTGCCGGCCAACCAGCTGGAGGGTTTTCACGACACTTATCCAAGGCCTATGAAGAGACAGTATCCATATAACATCAATGATTGTTATGCTACAGAGCGGTAGCCGTTAGAGAAAGTACATAATGAGGCAGTTGGATTATGCAAGACCTTCAACTAAAGTGGTGCCATGTATGCGATTGAGATAAAAAAAAAATAATTTAATCTCAAAAACAACTTACGTGACGTAAAGGTAGTGAGACACCAACAGGAAGAAGATCTAGTTGATGCAGTCCAAATCTCTCTCCAACCATTGCCAAGACAGTGAGCTCCTCCTTATTGCATGACGACCCTGCAGCCACGTCACAACAAACTCCCGATGACAGCTTCTTCCCTCTTTGTTCAGCACCGCACAATATACTATAAAATGCCACTATTTTGCGAGCCCAATTCATCAGTGAACTACCATCTTTACAAACCAAAGGTGGAAGATCATTACTATCAGTCGAGTTGCAACCTAGACGCAAACAAGTTTCAAACCATCTGAATAAATTAGGAGGCCTGATACAAGACTTCAGTGTTTGGCTCATCCTAAGATTCTTTGAAAGACAAGGAAAGTCACGGATATAATGGTCCAAATAAGACTCCTCCCTCAAGCAGCAAGCAATATCTCGTAACAGAACCACCAGAAGTCCCAAATCCCTAAAAATGGAATCTACATCAATCTTTGTTCCAATTTATTAACAAAACTATTAAAATAATCAGGAATAAATTACGCATAAAAGGTAATACCTTATAACACTGGCAATCATAGCAAAAAAGAGGACGATAACATTAAATGTACTGCCCGGTGAAAAGTTGAAGGAGTGAAAGCTCAACAAGTTATAGATAATCACAATCTCAACTTGTCTAACAAATTGCCAAGAGGCATTAAACATAAAGGGATATCCAAAATGGGATTTCGCCTTATTGAAGCTAAACGAGTGCAAATAAGAAATCTATTAATGATCAATATACATGGAGTCGAATATTAGAAAATTTATAAAACTATGTAGTTTTATAAATTTAATGTGTAAAACGATGTACTTTTTGGCTTGACCTCATTTAGCTCAAATGAGCTTTAGCCTCATACCCGATTTTCCTAAATATAACTATAACAATGCGCAACTGGTCAAGTCTAAGAAAATGATTAGTTTATCATACTATTTTTCAAGCTTACCTTCTACGAAGATTATCTAACTTCATACACTCATAGACTGCATGTAGAGAACTCAGACTTGTTTGTAGGAACTCATAGTAAAATGATTTATCTAAGCTTTCTGTGCAATCTGCCTCATATCTGCATGCATCGGCTTCTATAATAGCAGGTTTCACGGAATCAGGTAGACCAAAGAAGTTCAGCTTTCCATAGTTTCTGTGGTAAGTGCTGCCAATGAGGAATTCCCAGGCCCTGTCTGTTCTGATATCAGAAACCATTGGCGACACAAGCAGTCCAGATTTGTTACACAGTTGCAGAATAACGCTGCAAAATGACTCCCATTCTAAGTCGACCTTCGAATCTGCCTGGCATAAATAACTTGAACCATCTCCCCACAGAATCTTGAGAAAATGATAATATGACGTAGAAGGAAGTCCCTCGGACAATGCTGCTATGCAGTCATCCACCAAAGAGGATGAAGGGCTTCGCCTCAATGCACATCTAAAAATCTACTGGTACAAATGTTTAATGAAATAAGGTAATGATTCATTTTTAGGGATTAGCTGCACCAAATGTAGAGAATGCCTACTTTAGCGATAATAAATGCAATGCAAAACACACAAACACTCAAATAGTCCCTATCCAATAGCCAGTGACATGCTCGTGTTTTCAAAAGAATTACATCAACTTAGTTATTCAACCATGGAACGAAAGATACCTGCCCGTTACTAGTTATTATATTTATACGGCCATCAACAGGATCTTCCATACCATTTATCCTTAACTCACTGCAGCTAGAAGCTCTCGCTGAAGGCTGCAACCCATATATACACAGATCCTTACTTAATGAAGATGGCAGTATAAATCTACATAGGCACTGCTTCCCAGACTGCAATATATCAAAATCATAACAATTCAAAATTGTTAGGCAGCATATGCGAGTGAATTGACGGCTAAAAAAGTTAACAATGCAATCTGTATGAATACTCGGGTATGATGTGTGGCAATGACAAATTCACAGAAATCAATAAAAAAAGACTACTGGCCCCAACACTCTTAGAGAACTAACATGTAACTAAAGCAAAAATGATGTCTCCATTTATTGATAAAGAAACATAACGATCTTGCTTACATAGAGAAAAAGATGGTTATCTGAAGTCAGAACAATAATGTCAGTAAATGGTAGCACTCCAGCCTTTGCTCTGGTAAAGATGTTGGAAGATAAAAAATTAGCTGGAGACACAAAAAGCGAATGATAGATATCGCCCAAAAATTAAATGAAAAAGCTTTTTCACCTTCGCACGACTGTCATCGGGGCAGCTGCTATAGCTGGCAAGCACCAACTCATATCAGGTTTGACATCAAAGATGATTTCATCATTTAACTCAATACCTTGAAGTCCCACAGTCAACAATTTTCTTTGTTCTTGAATGAGAAAACAAACGAGTGGTCCTGCATCTTCATCAGTTGCCAAGAAAACCTAGAATAAAATTACAAAAGTAGATAGAGGGTGAATGAAAATAAGAATTTTATCAAATAATGTGCATTTGCTGGTTGAAATGTACCATTAAAAAGCCCTAAGGGATTATCATCGAAGTACAATACGTAAAACATAAGTGCACCACCTATATTATCTATATCAATTGGAACGTTGATTGGATAACTCTCATACTCCAAATGCGAAATAAGCACAATATTAATGTTTTCTCATGGACCAGCAACGACAGTAACTATTGCGTCGAGGAAATTTTTTGGAGTAAGCTGCTTTCACATGTGAATGGCATAAGACATATACTCTCTTTGAGCTCCAACTGTGGCTTTCTAGGGGGGAATTATAACAGTTGTACAATGATGATGACTGAAAAAGGTCTAACAAAAGTCATTTCGGCACCTTACTAGCAGCTCTCTGAGCACCTTTTGCCTGCCAAACCCTTCTAAAAGAGTAATGCTGTGATAGCAAACTAGTCGAAACAATTTCAGGAAACTGCACATTAGGCCCTGCCAATCCTGGCCTCACTAGTTCCACAGTCCACAAAGAATGTTGCATCTTTCCTAAAAAAACAAAGTCATGTAACATGAATGTAAGCCGAAAAGGCATTAATTAGTAAAAACCACAGGTTAAGAGTAAGCAGAGCTTGGGATATACCTTCATGGTACGATGCCATTAAAGGAATGAGATCACTTGTCCAAATTGTTTTTTCATTGAATTCTTTCATCACACTCAATTTACCTCTTTCTTCAATTAGCATAGACTGAGAAAGGAACTTCAAATTGATTATTTAACCAAGAAGACAATGCATGGAAACATATAGCTACTGGAAACTGCCTCAGCCTGAAAACTATGAGAAAAAGCTAAATCAAACATATTTGAAGACAGCTGTCAGGTAACCTGAGGTTCTTCCAGTGGATCCTTCAGTATCATATGCGATGATATTAGATCTCTTTCTTCCTTGCTGTAATGGTTATTCACATTCATTGAGCTAAAGGTATTCTCTGGGCTCGCACTGAATTCTCTTTTCGGACGAATTCTATCACGAGCAGTGACAAATGGGGCAGACTTCGTGTTTTGCATCCCATCAGCAGCATGTTGCAGGAGTAAACCAACTGGAAGAGCCCATATAGAAGTGACAGTACGAGGAAGCGGAATAGATACTATCTCACCTACACATAAATCAAGTCCCTCAATCTAGGCATAGAAGGTATTTGACCTCAATTTTTGACATGACAAGTAGCATATGCGATACAAGCATTCCAGTTTATAGTATGTGTAACATTGCAGTAATTATGTTACAACACTATACAGGGAGATGGCAGTTAGCAGTTAGCACTATAAAACTCTTATACCAAATTGAGCTGACTACATTATGAGGCCTCTTAGTAAATTTTCCATCAATCATTAGTTGTTGTTTAAATTTGAGGCTTCAGCAGATATTATTGGCGATATGATGACAATGTTGTGAATAAGTTTGTATGATGATATATCGAATAGCAGCATAACAGATGATGGATCTTTGATGCGGGTTCCATGCTTTGTAAACGTGTCTGAAATAATTATGGTAGAAAGGTGACTCATAAAAATAGAATTTATTGCGACACAAAGGTTTACATAAAACAAATGTAATTAGAATACCACCAACAGAATCAGACGCATAAAACAAGTATAGTGTTAATTACCTGATGTATTGTAGAGGGCCAAAGTACCAACTTGCAAGACACAAAGAAGGGCGACAGACTTATCAACCAATCGGCACCATGATACCTGGAATTATATCAAAAAGCGACACAGTTTTAAAGTTCAAAAGACTACAAATCGGTCTAACATTAACTGAATGTGATTGAAGAAAAATGGACATCACCAAAAAGACGAACTTGTTTCTATATTTTTTATCAATAACTATGAAGTAAAAGACGAAAGGAATCCCTAAATCACTGGAGGAAAGTTACAAGGAGAAGATAAAATGCTTACCATGATTACTGAAGATGGCAATGTGAACCTCTTGAAAACACGTGAACCAGTTGACCATGTTATCCTGCCATAAAAGAAGAGCAATCTATACGTCAATTTCTTTCATTGAAGTAAGAACTAAAAAAAGGATGGATAACTCTAATAATAACCAGAAGAAAGAAATGAACACAAAAACAGTAAATGGACAAACTTCAAAACATACATAGACCTTCCATGGATTTTCATCACAAACGCTAACGGTGTATTGCAGGAAAAGTGAAACTTGCATAATTCAACGGTTTCCAGTTCATACCACTTCTAACGATAAGAAAATCAGATAAAACTACTAAAGGAGATAAATTTCATTAATAAATGTATGTATCTTCTCCGTGGAGGGGGGTATATGTTGGTTAACTCGAGCATCAAAGTGTGCCTGACTATGAAGCATACCAAATTTCATTATCTTAAAAATAGACACTAATCATTTCAGTCTAACGATTTCCCTTGGGACTACTTCAATTCCCATTCGCCTAGTCACAACATCCAAAATGAAAAAGATGTGAATTTCAATCAACAAGTATGTGAATTCCCAATTCAATCTTAATTTCCACAAAGTCCCAAATTGCATCCGCCCCAAACCGCAAAATACCCTCATACATAAAAACATCAATAACCAATTCAGCGTGCAATATAAGTACCGATTTCCCCTAATAAACAACTCATGATCACTTCGGTCGGCGAGAGAGGAAGTAGAAGCCCCGCATTCACAATCATCATGGTCCCTCTCGCGGGTGACGTCGGGGTCAAAAAGGAAGTAATGGTAGTCGTCGTCGTCCGTGGCCGAGGGCTTCCCATCTAGAGCTTCAGCAATCAAACCATACGGTTTGAACTCGCCGAGCACGGTGAGGTGCCGGGTACCGACTGACATGTCGCGAACAGAGGAGGACGGAGAGTGAGAGGAACGAAGGACCGAGTGAAGGTGGAATTTTGTTGAGTGAAAATCAAGCCACTGTTTCGCTCCCGCCCTTTATGAGTGAGTTCTCCGAAACCCTAGCGTACAGACTAATCTAATTAGAGGTTTTGTTTGAATTTTATTTAAATTTTATTTTCTTATTCTATTCAAACCCAACTAGTCTCTCCTTTCACTCTTTAAAAATAAATTCATAATAATATTTAACGTTTTTTTTATCACTAAAGTACGCTTTGATCCAAATTTATAATCTATCTTTATAACATAGGAAACTTCTCAACTAAATATATCTTACAAAGCCCATATACGATTCAATATTTAAATTAAGTAAAAAGACAAAAAATTATTATTATTTAGATCTTCTTCGAAATTTCATCCACACTTTTATTTCTGATTTATCATTTTTAAAACAATTGGCTTTGTATTTATTTTTATCCGGTCAGTATCCATGTGGCCGCGAATGTCATCGATAGGATCGTGATTAGTAGTAACACACTAGGTATAGGAACAATCTAAACTTAATTGACAGATACATGTACCTCATAGTATAAATGCACAGCGGAAATACGTCTAAAGATTATTTTATTAATCTATAGACTGTACAAATACTTACAGCTATTTGTACTTGTAATAGTGTTGCTAATTATCACAAAACAAGTCACCTAAACCTGATGATCCCGGATCACCAATCGCGACTACCTGAGACAAGTACCTCCGACGATTCCGAATCGCCCACTTCGCCTCGCACACTCTGATCTGATTACTTGATGCACAGGATGTGGCTCTTCCAGGGTCCTGTTCTTCCGCTCAACTATCTCATTCTGTTGTGGAGTCCTTGGCGCTGAAAAGTTGTGTTGAACACTTTGACAAGCACACCAGCTGATGAATTGTGTAGTCGAACTCAGTACCATGATCTGACATGATACTCTTCAGTTTCTGAACGAGTGACGTCTCAACCGTCTTGGCCCAAGCTTCGAATTCCTCAAATACCTCAGTCTTAGAAGACAGAAATATTGTCCACGTGAACCTTGAATAGTCATCGATCAACACGAACACATATGCACCGTATGGTCTGAGTCCTCATTGGCCCGCATAAGTCCATATGCACCAACTCCAAAGGTCGATCGGTACTCACCACGCTCTTTGGATGAAATGAGGTTCTGGTCTGCTTACCCCTTGTACAAGCAACACATACTTGATCGGGTACATGACTCGATTCTATTAAGCCACGAACAAGTTCCAGTCTCTGGAGCTTCCTCATTAACCTCAGATTCACATGTCATAGACGCCTGTGCCATAGGTCGGAGTCATCTGTCCTTTATGACAGACAGAGGTACTCATCTGGATCCCACTCTGGATCAGTCTTGTACACTTCGTTTTCAACTATGCCTTTAAGAAAAGTCTTACCTGTACTCAGAGACTTCACATAGCAACCATCAGTGGTGAAAACAATTTTGTTGTTCCCACCTTGACAAAGTTGAAATACACTAAGTAAATCAAACTTTAAATTTTTGAACTAGATTCACATCATCAATACTAATTTTCCTATTCAAATTAACCATACCTGTTCCGAAGATCTCACCCTTTCCTTCTATTGCCAAAAGTAATTGAGCCTCCAGAATGTTGCTGCAGAGAAGAGAAATGGTCCATCTTTCCAGTCATGTGACTTGATCATCCGTTGTCTACATACCAGGGACCTGTTCCTCTGTCCCCCTGCACATAAACAATCAGTTCTTACGCACCCAAATTAGCTTCGCTTTTTTGGGTTTATTGTTAGAACTAAGATCAACACAAGTAATAGATTTAAAAGAATTCAAATTAGTATCGATTTTGACAGTTCGATCCTGTCGGGTACGTGTTCCTCGCTTGGAACCACCTAGTTTCTGATCCTTGTCTTTGGAGGCTCGCCTAGCAGTACACTTTGCCCAAAAGTGTCCCTCCTTTCCACTGCGAAAACAGATTTTCTTCTTTCTCAAGTTCACCTTAGTAAAATCAGCAATCCTTTCTTTTTGCTTGCTGAAGTTAATGCCAGCTGGTTTCTGACCTTGAGCGATCTTTTCCCAGATATGGTAACCCTTCCCATACGTCTTAGCCTCGTCCCGGAGATCCACCTACCCGTGGAGTACTTCTGGGCTCTCCAGCTTTCTGAACTCTCTTTGCAATGGTCACATCTCCATAACCCAAACCTAGTTTAGACTTCTTTGTTCCCGGAACAATCTTCTTCACCTTATCAATGGGTTCATGTATCTGCAATCTAGAAACAGTCTCTCGTTCCCGAACGAGTTCCTTCTTAAGTTGCCGAATCATGGCAGACTTTTCATCAATGTGAGCTTCTTACTCAGAAATAACGTTAGTCAACTCATCATTTTTATCACAAAGATTGTTAATAATGAGTAACAAATCAGCACGTGATTTATATTCAGAAGGATTAGAGGAATTACTTACCTCTGATGTTGATGACCTTCCCTTGGCCATAAGACACAAGTTTTTCCCTGAGGACTTGTTCCCGCATTGACTCCCCGAGTCACTGTACTCTTCTGAATCTCCCCATGCTGCGATCATCGCGTTCTTGTCCTTTGGTTTCTCATCATTGGATTTCTCCTTGTTGGATTTATCCTTCTTTTTCTTCCTGCAATCTTTGGCAAAATGAATCTATTTACCACAATAGAAGCATTTGTCATCTTTCCCTGCAGTGCGCTTTGAAGAATAGTTCTTCGAACCGAGTTTCTGATTAGCAACCTTCAATGCCTTAGACAGGAGCACCAAATCAGATTTTTCTTCTGTTTTTTCTTCAGACTCAGTTTCTTTCCCTTTGGATTTCTTGGACTTCCCTTTCTCAATGACCAATGCAATTTGCTTTGCTCCTTTCTGAGGTTCACGCCCCTCAAGCTTGCATTTCTCAATAAGCATGTTGCTTTTCGAGCTTAGAGACTAGCTCTTCTAGAGTGTTCTCTTTGTTTCAGGAAGAGCAGCCAAAGTTCTTGAAATATCATCCCATTCTGGAGTAAGTCCTTGTAGGAAGTGATGAGTAACCTCCCATTTCTTATACTCCTTTCCCAGTCTAGACAGAGTTGATAGACATCCTTGAAGCCTTGAGTGGTAGCCATGTATCGATTCGTCCTTAGCTTGACGAAGACTGTTATACTTCATCTGAGCAGTGAGGATCATATTCCTCTTGACGTCTCCAAAACCATCATAGATTCTCTTGAGAGCATCTCAGACCTCTGATGGGTCTTTGTAGCTCATGACCTTGTCAAGATCCTGGTTCCAGTGCTGCATGAAGTACCTTCATAGCTTGAGCGTTCTTTTGAAGCTTCTTGAAGTCCTTAGTGGTGTAAAACGCTCGTGCTTTCTCCTTGGTTTTGTCTTCATCATCCATGATGACTTGTCTACCTTGCTCGATGATCTGCCAGACCTCGCCATCCAGTGAGAGGACATGTTCCTCAAATTTGATAACTCATGAGTCATATTCGCCTGCCTTTAGTTTTGGAGGGTTTGAAACGAATCACCTGACATACCTGCAATGCTAATCAAGATCTAGAACCAGTGGCTCTGATACCAATTGATAGAATCGTGATTAGTAGTAACACACTAGGTATAGGAACTGTTAGGAACCTAAACTTAGTTGGCAGGTATACGTACCTCAGAGTATAAATGCACAACGAAAATACGTCTAAAGATTATTTAATTAATCTATAGACTGTACAAATACTTACACCTATTTGTACACTTGTAATAGTGTTGTTAACTATCACAAAATAAGTCACCTAAATCTGATGATCCCGGATCACCAATCGCGACTACCTGAGACAAGTACATCCGACGATTCTGAATCGCCCACTTCGTCTCGTACACTCTGATCTGATTACTTGATGCACAGGATGTGGCTTACTCGAGTATTCTGGCTTCCCTTCTTTTCTGTTTTTTTCAGCCGGGTTTTGCTTTTGGTTTGCTTTAAAGATGAGAGCAACAGTCGAGTCCACGACCTCCAACTGCCTCCATGTGTTGCTCGTGTCTCATGTTCGGAAATTGCTCAACAAACTCCCAACTCGGTCAAACGCTGTTTCGTCAATTTAGTTATTCCAGCTCACAACGTCGTTTCTCACGTTGTCCATGATTTTCGCAACTGCTCGGTTGACTTGGTTTCGACTCCGTTCCTTTCAAGTCCTTTTGTGTCCGACACAGGTTCTTGTCTCCCGTCAGGTACAGGTACCTTCACCACTCAGTTTAAGAGTTAGTCGAATGTTGTCATTATCAAAAGATCACATGAGGTTCATGTTCCAACAATCATTTAATACAAACCGTCTTTTTCATAAGAGGTTTGTTCTAAAAGTAATCGTGATAATCTTTATTCCGTTAGAAATACATTGTACATTTCTACACAATTCGTCTTTATAAAAAATAGTTTATATTAAAATACAATTCGGCATCACATGAATACTGATTGAACAAAAATAGAGGGTACAAAAATACAACTGGAAATGATAAGTTCACAAAAGTGGGGGAATGAAGAGTAGTCAAATAAATAAGTACAATTTGTTATGAGGAAAAAGAAGTTTTTATATTTTTATTTAAGTATATATTTAGGCAAAAAGAGGGTCAACACGGTTGGAAACATTGCCTTTATTCTCGCGTTTTAACACCTCCGTGTTGACCAACTTTTTTGGACCAATCACATGAAACTCATCGTATTAAGGTTCTGTTTTTCTTTCTTTGCTGCCCTTCCAGTTTCGCCGGATATTTCTCATCCACATTTCCTCAAAACGGTGTCGTTTGGCTCTTCAGTCTCTGTTCAAAGTCAAACCTTCTCTCTCGGCACTCGTGTATATTAAAGGGCATTCCCTGGTCTTCCTCAAATTCCCAACGTTACAGAAATCAAGGAAGCACCAGTTTGTCTCTCTAGGAGAATCAATCAAGCTGTGATCGATCGGAAGCATGACGTGCGGAGTCGCAGTTTCAAACTCGCCTTCGTTCTCACAGTCACGAGTCTCATCGCCGTTCAGCAAATCGTCGTCGTCGTCGTGTTCGTCTTCGGCCCTGTCGTTTCCGTCGTCGCCTCTTTCGATTCGGTTGCGGAGCAGCCACCGCGGTCCGTTTAGGGATAGTGAAAAGGAGATTTGTGATTCAGGAGCTTCGACGGTTTTGAAGAGGAAGAGGCCGCTGAGGATTGATATTCCCGTTGAGTCGTTGAGTCTTTCGACTGTTGCGCAGTTGCAGGAGGAGGATAGGTTGGAAGAGGTGGTGGAGGAAGAATACGGCTATGCCGTGTATTGTAAGAGAGGTAGACGGAGTTCCATGGAGGATCGATTCTCGGCCGTTGTTGAAAATTGTGGGAAATCGAAGCAGGTAGTTGTTTGATTCTGGTTGTTGATTTTTGCTTGAGGCGTTTCCTTAGGGTTTCATATTTTGCATTAGATGGGAAATCAAAGTATCATATTGATGATTTGCTCAGAAAAAGCAGATGATTCTTTAGATGATGGGCCCTAAATATCAGATGATTCAAAAATCACATGGATGGTTTTTGTATGGATTTTTGCTCACTTGCTTTCATGTTCTTATGTTACAGGGTTTTTTCGGTGTATTTGATGGACATGGCGGGGCTAAAGCTGCAGAATTTGCTGCTGAAAATCTAAGAAAGAACATATTGGCTGCTGCAGGGAGTAGAGATGAAAATGAGATAGAGGAGGCAATTAAAGATGGTTATATGACCACAGATGTGGAATTTTTGAGGGAAGAAGTTAGTGGAGGTACTTGTTGCGTGACTGCCATCATTCGAAATGGTGATCTAGTTGTGTCTAATGCTGGGGATTGTAGAGCTGTCATGAGCAGAGGAGGAGTTGCAGAAGCCCTTACTTCTGATCACAAGCCTTCGAGAGAGGATGAAAGGAACAGAATCGAATCACTGGTTAGTTAATAACATTTAGAAACTCAAATTTCTAGATCGAGTGTTAGATGCCTATCTGCCCACAAAATCATTATTGATGGTGTTACCATTCATTTTCAGGGTGGTTATGTTGATCTTTGCCGCGGTGTTTGGAGATTACAGGGATCTCTAGCTGTCTCCAGGAGCATCGGTGATGGGTCTCTAAAGCAATGGGTTATCCCAGAACCAGAGACCAGAATTCTGAAGATCAAACCTGATTGCGAGTTTTTAATCCTAGCTTCCGATGGTCTTTGGGACAAGGTATAAAATCGAAGTTCATTTCATTACTCTAGTATTTGTTGTATTTTTCTGGAGCATTATGTCATTGAGAACTATTTGTAAAGTTCTTGTTACTGTGTTTTGAAGGTTGATAATCAGGAGGCCGTTGACACAGTCAAACAATGGATTTCTGGGGATGATAAGCCCGGCCTAACTTGTTGCAAAAAGCTTGTGGAACTGTCTACCAGCAGAGGGTCCAACGACGATACCAGCGTGATGATTATTCAGCTGCGCAGCTATGCTGCATGACCTAACTAAGAAACTCTAATTGGTCTCAATCGAATCAAGACTGTCTGATCACGTTTGCCAATTCAAGACCACAAACATGTTGATTCCAAGAGCATCCAATTTTGGAGACAAGATGCCGATGCCGATGAACTCCAAGCCAAGTGTGTGTTGGTTGATACCATGTTATTATTTCAGACTTATAGAACTGATTGACGAAATCAACTACGTGAGGAATTTTTGCAAGTATAGAAACTGAACATGATATAGAGTATAGCAGATGGCCGAATAACTCCACCCAATTGTAATGAATTGTCTCCTTAAACTACATTCTACATGTTTTATGTTTTGCTTGGCACCTGGTAGATTCACTAGTACCACATCTGACATGGCTGCGATCTCTTCTTACATCCGCATGCCACGTGTCCACTTGTTTTTTCCGTAGAATCAAAAATTGAAATAATGGCATTTTTATTCGGTGTGTTTTTTATTTCAAACTTGCAACTTGGTAGTTTTGTTCGTCTTCCTCGACAAAACCCTAGAGTAGAAACCCTAATGTTTAGCCTCCACAAATTCGCTTCCAGTTCTTCGGCAATCCCCATTGCTACTCGACTACTCGCCACGGCAGCCTGCAAATCCAAACTCCCGTTCTGGGAGAAGCCCACCACCGACAAGTACGACGCCCTGGTCCACTCCGCCGGCCGTTCCAGAGACCTCGAAGCGCTCTATAACCTCCTCAACGCCCGCGTCAAACAGAACTGCTTCAACTCCGCCTCCACCTTCCGCTTCATCACCGAGGCGGAATCCGATCTCACCTCGCTACTGGATGATCTGGACCGGACTCTGGCTCGACTGGACAAGGGATTTACGCGGAAGAGCGCGTATGACTCGCTCGTGTTGAGGCTGTGTAAGCTTCGACGGGTTCAGGAGGCGATGAAGCTGGTGGATGCGATGGTGCGTGGTGACCATGGTGCTGATTCCAGAAGCTATTACCCGATTCTGAGAGCGTTGTCGAAGAAGAAGAGGATGGAGGAAGCGTGGGGCGTCGTGGATGAGATGAGAAGGAATGGGATTACGCCTGATTTGATGTGTTACAATGAGTTTCTCACTGGTTATTGTGTGGCTGGGGATTTGAATTCTGTAGTGGATGTGTTGAGCAAGATTGATGAGGCGGGGCTTAAGGCGGATGCCAGGACGTATGATGCAATGGTTCTGGGTGCTTGCAATACTGGGAAGGTGGATAGTGGTCTGAGAGTGTTGAGAAGGATGGTGGAGGATGGAGTCTCGCCCATGTATTGTACTTATGTGCACATTATTAGTGCAATGGTGAGGACGGGCTGTTATAAGCAGGCAATAGATTTTGTAATGATTTGTGGAGGTACAGACACGTTTTTAGACACAGAGAGCTTTGGGATTCTTGCTGCTCGCTTGATTAGGTCGAAGAGGGCTGATGAAGCTAATTTTGTTTTGATGGAGATGAATAAACGGGGTTTAGTTATGGGTCAGAAATTGAAGGATTATTACAATATTAACGTGGCACGAGCTATCGAGAGGCATAATACTGAGTTTTAGTATCTTCCCGGTGCACCTTATATGACATATGGATAAAGGTTCTCAAGGATGGGTTGGCTGCATGGGCGTTGCTTTTCTGACATTGATGTGGAACCAACATCCAAATGAGCACCATATTGGTAGTCTGCCCTTTTCTTAATGTCAATTCATGTTGATTCTTAAAGGCTATCCATTTAACTATATGAAAGTACAGTCATCTGAAGAATCGGAAGAACCTACATTCTGAGGGGTGGAAGATGAGGATAATTTATTCGGAATGGATGAAATGAGAGACAATGCATCTTTATGAAGCATATATATATATTGTCTTTATGAAGCATATATATAATGTCTTTATGAAGCATTTTGTGTGCCTGTTGGATTGAAGCATCTAGGAAGATGTGTTTCAGTTGTGTACTGCCAATATTCATGGAGACTATGTCTTATGGGAATTAATCATAAATTTTTTTTACAATATCTGTAGTTTTTAAGACATTCATATGATCTTTGGAATGATTTGATTTGGTAATGTTAGCAGTTTATTAGAAAAGTGATTCTTTGAATTCTCAACAAGGATCTGTTATGATCATGTATCTTTGCTGCAACATATGCAACAAACATTACGCTACAAGTTTTTCATAACATGATTCCACTTATACACGGCCAAGAAGTGATATGGTCCTCAATCTGGAATGAAATGTAAACTTGTTTTGAAGAAATGGTAAGTACCTAATTTCTTCATTTAGGTCAGCCTATTAATATTGATTAAGATTGGATGTTTATCGTGTCAGGTGATGAGAAAGCAGCACAACAACTCTGGTGTTGACCATGGATTATTGGTGAAAGTATTAGAGGTCACTCATCAAACTCTTTGAAGAAAAACAATCCATCTTCATAAAGGACTTGAAAACTTGCACATGTAGAAAACTGACAAACATAAGTCAGTTAACAGTTCCCTGGACGGAAAGCCAATGGTCCGGCAGCATATATGATAGCTTCATACTTCTCTCCATGGACTACTTTATTTTCGTAACGGAGATGAGCACCATTAAGCCCATTATTGACATTTGAGAGAATGTTACAGCTATCAAGAGGAGATGAAACAAGCTTCACAATGCAGGAATGTAGTGGATGATCCAAAAGGTAATGGTCCATTGTGAAGCCCTCTAGCTGCCCGTAGAAGTACCCATCAGAATTTGTGTTGAAGGCTTTGTAGTATTTTACTCTGCTTTTATGATCTCGGCAAATCACACCAACTGTAGCTCCAGCTATTGGCTTAGCATCTTCCAGGGACCATGATCCGTAAGTCTCACAAGATTGGCAGTATATCATGCCTTCCACCACAACATCGACCGTTGTCTCCACGTACGCTAGTGTTACTGGGAGGATCAATGAAATAAGCAAAATTGACAGCATCTTGATCTCAAGACATCCGTTGGGAGCCATTTTTGGCAGAGGCGCTAATAATTAGGAGCTGAGAAATATATGAACTTGACTTTTTGGATGAAGAGGAGTAAGCCTTTATATTTTAGATTATGGGCTATGGTATAAGTTATCAATTTCAAGTTTGGTGAATGACATGGGAGCTACTCACTGTTGATTTTCTGATATTGCACACCTGAACGTGCAATCCATCTTCTACTTTTATTTGATAAACAACAATTGCAGTACTTGTCTCTTTGAATGGGATTTTGGCAATGAGCTTCACACAACAAAAAAAGGCTACAAGGAATCCATGAGCAGGATGTATTTGATATAAACAAAGGCTTGTGCAACAAGCTCAAGGCAGGTCATTAGTGTATGCGGTTTTCTCTCAACGAATTTAAAACAGCAGTAAGCATATTCACCACTGTCATTTTTTCTAGCTTTCATCGGTTGATATAACTTCAAGTTCTGCCCACCATAGAGGTGAGATCTTCGGAGAAGCTCCATCTGGTCCTATGCCCGTTATCTCTCGCATCATTGCTGTGACTTCTTTCATGGAAAGTCTGCATTTTGAGTTAGGCTGTACACACAGTTTAATCACTTTGATGACTTCTAGAAGCTCTGCAGGCGGGACAGAGCCCAGAGTAGGATCAACTATGCCATCAGGAGCTTTCGTGGGCTCACTTAAGTAATCTGTTGCCCAGCTGTGGATATAGTCGCTGCTCATCAAGTGTGTACCCTTACCTGTCACGCTTTCAAAAAGTAATTTGCCAAAACATGTTATGTTACTGCGAACACTTGGTTGCATTAGCTCCACTTCAGCTGATTGTATCTCAGTTGGCCCGCTGTCATTCCAGAAAGTGAAGTCTGACAATTTGGCTGCATAGTCCTCTGAGAGACTGATGGCCGAGGAGCACAGGTTTTTATGGATTGCTGGCGGCTTCATATGGTGCATGTGCTCTAGGCAATATGATATACCCATTGTAATTCTCAGCCGCATACTCCAGTTTAAGTGTTCAGATTCCCGAACTGTAAGATTTAACTGAGTAAGGCTGCTGACGGGTAAGCAGTGATGAAGTATCACTAGGAACAGCTCCGGATAAAGTGATATAGCACGGTTATAATGGTTAGCAAGTTTTAGATCATTGACTTACAATGCAAGTGCTCGTACAAGGTTCCGTTGGGAGTATACTCAAAAACCAGCATTCTTGTAAAGGGCGTATCTTCCTCACAATAGCCTATCAGGTTGATGAAGTTCTTGTGATTTATTTTTGACAATTCCTCAATCTGCTCCAACGACCAGAAAACAAGGTAACTGAGAATGTGTGATGAATGAAGGCAACTTTTAGTTGTTCAATCTGTTCATGAAGTCACATACCTTCTTGCGGAACTGAGTTTTCAAACTCTTGGACCAATCATCGATTGAATCAGTTGCCAAGGAAACCACTGCTATCTCGGCCCCAGAGGATAAAGTCCCCTTGAATACCTTACCAATGGATGAGGTGCCAATCACATTACTGAAATCTTCGCAAGCTGATTCAAGCTCGGATCTGTTCAACTTTGGTACACCTGCAATGAGGAGACTATAAGGCACTGTGGTGTTTACTTTCTGTTTTAGAATAAACATGTGGACAGAGAGGAGGAGGATTGCCTGTCACAAATGCCTTCTGAAGCTGACCACTGAGTCCGGCCATCCAAGGTTTAACAGTGTGGCTGGATTTAGAATTCCAGTAAAACATGCAGAAGCCACACACACCAAGGAACACTAACCCTGCTACTACTAGACCAATGATCAGGCCATTTTTGCTTGATTTGGAGCTAGTAGTCGTGGTGATTGTAGCTGGAGGTGGCGGTTGGTTTATTTTTGGCTCTGGAGGTGGGATGGAGGGAGATGTTGGTGAAGTTGGGACACGCGATGATGGTGGAGGTGGACTGGTTACCGGTTGATCAACTCCTATCGTCGGAGGTGGGGGAAATGGAGGCGGAGGTGAGGCGGGAGGAACCAGGGAATTGTTTGCTTCTTGGAGCAGTCTCCTGTGAAACCAGCCTCTGCCATGAAAAACAACACCTTCCTTGACCTTCATCTGTGCAAAGTCTGCAAAATCAAACCAAGACCTGCCTTATTGAAATCATATCATTCTCCTGCACACAAAGTCAAACCTCAAACTTCCATACCTTCATCCTTCACAGCCCAGCAGCGACATGGATCCTGGTACAGCAAGGATGCAGTCATCATCATCAACAACAACAGCCCATGTCTCAATTGACCAAGTGCCCTAAACCCATCCATATTCAAATTACAAAACTTGTTGTTTGGAAGATCTCCACCAGCAAATCCAGAACCCAGTTGAGATTTATCTATCTGAATTCTTCGCCGCCGGCAAAAAGCAAACTTGATGATCAAATTCAACAAACTGAGCAGGAAGGAGGCAAATGAGTTGACAACGCGTAACCAATGGCTGATTCTTGAAAATGGCCTCTCAGGTCCCCGCTGCTGCTTTTACTTTTACTCTATTGTATGCTCCATTTGACTTGGCGGGCACATATGGAAGAAAAAATCAATCTGGAAATGAACATAGGAGGTATGTTTTCTGGGCAGTTTCTGAAAGATGTAACTTATGCTTTTGTTGCTTGAATGAATGCACAAGAGACTTATTTTTGAGGGATGTAACTTATCCTTATGCAATTACCATTTGACTAACATTATTTTTGACAGATGGAAACTTTCTTGGCTAAGGAAATTATTTTATTCAAAGGTAAATATATTATATAGTTTTGTGCTTGCCCTAAATACTTTCCACTTCGACTTAGCTTTCATGGATAACTAGGGTTTGTGACATGAGAGCTGTCACTCTACAATAAGTGGTCTATTCATAATAACTTGTAGAGAGATACTGATGTGCTGATTTCAGAATAAAGTAAAAAATGATTTCTATGGGTTAAAAAAAGACTATCACTCTCGGAGGAAGTGTTCTATACTTGGTCACATTTTTGGATCCTATTATAAAAAGACAGAGATAAGCCGTCACCAAATCAGTGGTAATATAAAAACTAAGGTTAGGTTTTGACACTTTCCTCTTAAACTCGATTGTCTTGAGCAATACATACACTATAATATAATGAATGATTAGGCAAGCATTCCACACTTTCTTCTTGTCTTCTTATCCTTTCCATCATTTTTCCAATTATTTCTTACTTTTAAAAAAAATATTTGAGAATCTGTTCCATCATGATTGAAATTCTTTCGAAATATTTGACATTTTTTTGCTACTAGATCACGGTCTGATAGACATTTCATATTCATGATTTGACGACCTTTTTTTTTTTCCTCTTAAAGGCTACCTACCTAGCTGGCAAACATACATAAGTCATTGTTTGAGTGCCGGAAATCCGAGGTTTGCATGCAAACAAGTAACCACCCGATCTGCGAGTAACAACTCTGGCTCATATTATAATAAAGAGTCTGTACACATTTTTTCAAACCACGCATCTCCCTCCGCTGCTCTTTTCACTAGAAATAATTACTGTCCCTTAACTTTACTTGCACCTTTGATAAGAAGATATACAGCCCACATTAGCTAGGGCTTACATATATGATGTCGACCTTTACCTTAATAACATCAAACACAAGATGTCGCCTTGGAATCCAGACTCAGTTGGACAAGTTACCTACCACGTACTTGTGCCGAATGATGATGACGGAGGATCAGACTGAATCAGGTCCATGCATGCGACAGCCTCAGCCCACCAATGCCTCGTCGCCACTCGCTGCATACTCGGCCTCAGCCCCAACTCCATTTCACATGCTCATTCCCCAACTCGGGCTGAGCCGGAGAAGGTCAGGTCCGACTTGAAGGAGTTGAAGATGAAGCAACAATTTTATAAGACACGGATGGATATTTTTATGCCCATGTCTTTATAAAAATTACTGTTTTTTTATCATTCTTTCCATAAACAGTTTACATTTACCAACTATTGTATAATTCGTTATCATAGCGGTTTGGTATACTAAATCAATTAATAGACGAGTCTGATCATAACTTGCATCCGACGAGGTAAAAATAATAGGCCGCTACTGAGAGAAGCGATTCGATACTCGTAATAGCGGTTTGTTCTCACAAAACATCAGAGCCCACTAAGTTTTTTGTCATGACAAATCGTTACTCTTAGTAGCAGCTAAGCTCAAAAATTGGTCAAATCACTACTCTGAGCAGCGGCTTGTTCTGGAATTAAATCACACCAACTTTTCTTCTCGTCCGTGATGCTTCCCATCTTCGGAGAACTTCTCTTCAGGCGACGATGCATCATCCGAGAATATGTAATCTCAAAATTTTAGAATTTATATAGTGAAATTGCTATTCATAGTAGCGGTTTCATTTGAAATCTGACATCAAAATCTAAAATTCTAGGGTTTGTGAAATTATTTTCATTTGGAGTTGATTATCTGCACTTTTGTTGCATAATTGGATTATGTGTATTTTAATTGTTGATTGTTGTGGACGAAATTTGATATGATTGTAGGATGATGAAGTTTTTTCTTCATATATGTTATCTATGATTATTGACAAGGTGTTCAATTTGAATAGAAAACTATGAAATCAATGGAATGGTTATGTTGACATTAGATACGTTTGACATTTTCATTCCCCACGAAAATAATCGAGAAGAACTTGAAATTTTGGATGAAAATAGGGATAATGATATTCAACAATTAAGTAGAAAGGCTTCACCTGAGCAAAATGATGAGTTCATGATGCGTAATAATACTCTTGAAAATTTTCTGCTCTTAACGATGCGTTGGAGTAGACAAATAACACGAATGTTGAAAGAGTATGTTACAAACAATAATTAATTCGGTAGGGATAAACTTCATAAAAGAATGTTGTTTGGGCCGAAGGAGACTGTGATACATGCTTGCCAAAGATACTAAATATAATCGACTATTATACATACAAGTTTGATGAAATAAGATTCCATGATTCTCGGAATGACTTGGTCAAATTGGTGAGGAGAGTGCCTTGGAAATTAACTCGATGCTTGTCCAATTTTATACTGGTATGTTCTAAAATAACTAAACCAAATTAAAATGAAATTTTTGTCATTAAATTTATAATTTTACAGAGAATGATGATGACACGCATGCATAATATATTCAGGGGTCGTTCAACCTGACAAAGACATTCAATGTCCATATCAGGTCACAAAAATGAATATCATAAATGTAGCAACACTTAAAAGGAGCACTCGAGTAAGAAAACTAGTTCGAGTATATATAAGACTTATTTTTCGTAAAACATTAGTTTCTGTGTTGAACTCTCCTTGAATAGTATGAATTGTAACTTTTAACTTTTGAATGATTTGAGATGAACTTCATTCAAATCTACTTAAACAAGAAGTCAACAACTTTGTGTGATTTAATTCCAGAACAAGTTGATACTCACCGTAACAATTTGCCTTATTTTGGAATCAAGCCGATATTATGAGAAGCGGTTTGCCATGACAAACGAATTGAGTGGTTTCTGATGTTGTGAGAACAAGTCACTACAATGAGTAGCAACTTGTTATTTTGACTAGTTAGATACCAGGTAGGACGTAATTCGTTTATTAATAATCAATCTAATAGACTAAACCGATATTGAAAATAATTATTTGACCTTGACCCGTACTAAGAATAACGGTTTGTTCAAGAAATGATAAATATAAAATATTTTCAAAAAGAATGATAGAATAGATAATAATTTTTATAATTATGGCACAAGTGATAAAATTTCTAACAAATGAGGCGACAGGATAGCAATTCGGACGTAATTAAATATTTGATGGTACTGACTTGGGAGTAGTGTGTTTTTATTTGAACAAAAGCATGGCGTACCTAGCAGGCAGCACATAAGCAAAGCTTCAAAATGTGGTACCCATCTTTCATATATGACCCTGCAATTCCCGCATTATAAAAATCAATCATGTTTTTCTTTCTTTCTATGGCCTCCACGATCCTTTCTTGCCCACAACAAACTGGTCCTGGGAGATTGATACTGTCCAGTGCAGAGCCCGCAGGATGGGAACTATTTTGTCTATCACTTCTGTGTTATCCTGAAGTAGAAACCATCCACCGGGTCTCAGAATTCGATCTATTTCCGCAGCAACGTACTTGACGTCACACCTGAAAAACGAGCATTACAGGTTGAAAATCGGTTGGGAACAGAGTAGAGAACATGGGAATTGTTTTACCTTTTCGTTAGGTTGGTGAAGAGAAAGCTGGAGTGCAAGAGATCATAAGTTCGAGGGTAGGTATTGAAGGACTCGCACCAGTCATGGTACGTTCCGATCAACCCTCGATCAAAAATGACTGAAAGCGTGTCTGGCTGATCGGTGGGGACAACATTCATGACCCATACCGGCAGATCAATAAGAGCTGCAGCAAACCTGAAATTGACAGGCCAGAGACATAAAATCAACAAACAACTGACATCTGCTAAATATTTATAGAGATGAAGAAGAAAAACAAGCAATGCACACTAGAGCCATAGACGCCAACTTCTTACCCTCCAAAGACAGCATTCATGTCCATGACATTTCTCACTTCAGACCAATTTATTGATAGGCCTTCCAAATACACATCTGAAACAAGTGCAGACCAGTGCTCGGTATCCTCGTTAAAGTCTTCTTTAGCATTTGGTTTGGACGATAAGCTTGGAGGTTCAGACTTGAGCCTTGCAGACCATGGTGCTGGCCAGTTGACATTAATAGGCAATGGACTGATACAACGGGTGAGGGGCACATACCTGGAAAACATATACAACAACATTAGCAGATGAAAGTGAGGCCCCTCTGATGATATAAACAAGTGCTGAAAGCGAAACTACTTTAAAGCAAAAACTCTGTGATGATTACCATGATTTCTCTGGCTTATTGGTGTAGTCACACATTGGAGGATCATTCTTTTCCCTCTCAGAATAACATGATGATGAGACAGGCTTCTGATAGATCACGAGCCCAATCCCATTTGAATCAGGAGTTTTAGAAACAGTTTTCCAACACATGGATTTTGTCAGATCAACCATTGCTGAAAATGTACAAAAATATACAAGGGTATGTGAAAAACTCAACATGTCAAATCTGTGACATAAAAAGGTTGTGGTACTTACTCTTCCAGATAGTTTGGTGTTTCTCATCTTCTAGGTAAACAGGTGTGGCAGACCACACGAAAAAACCTCCAGGCCGTAGAACTCTGTTGAGTTCCAAAAGTGGCTTACCACCTGCATGAATCACTCACCATCAGCACAATCCATCTGTATAGTTGTTACACATTTCATAACAGTATTTCAATAATGAGAGAAACATAGAGGGGTCAAACTACCATCTCCGTGCCAATGGACTCTGCAGCGTGCACAATGTATCAGATCATATGCATTATCTGGAAATGTAAGCTGCTGAGTTCCGATAACTGCCAGAAATGCAGGAATCCCACGCTCTAGAGCAAATTGTATCTGAGCTTCATGTTCATCCTTTGGGGCAAACGACATGGTAAGAACATTCCTGTCAAGAAGATAGCCACCGAAGCTAGCCACTCCACAGCCAACGTCCAGAACAGCTCTAATCTTGGTACCCCACTCAATTGTTGGCAAGGCCTATCATTGACCAAAAACACCAAGTTAGTACATATGATGCGCATGTCACTTGAACTACGTAAATACTTAAAACATAACAAAAACATCTCAGACATCAGAGATACCCTATTGATTTGGAGCCTTTACATAGTATATTAGGTTGAGCTGTGATTGATACAAAAAACACTTCCTAATAGATTTTTAGGTTTTTTCCTTTGATAAAAATACACCCTAAATGAATTATCAAACGATGAGGAGTAAAACAGAAGAACACCCAAAAGATGAATTAAAATTTTTAATAAAGATGATTCCACACCTATCTACATTCTGCTACTACTATGAAGAGATCCATACATAATAGAGTACCTTTGTTATAAGATTAACATAGGTATCAACTCCATCTTTGAACTGGGTACCACCCCCTGGAAATTCAAAATAATCACCATTCTTGCGCACCCAATTCTGGTCCTTCTTATAATCAACAAGCTTGGGATGAGGAACATTGCTATACCAAATCTGCAATTACAAAATCCTTACAGTGAATGATATCAATAATCCAGTAACATTAAAAGCATATCATCATAGCTGGGAACCTAATGCAAAACCAGTTAAACAATTTGGCTCTAAGAGCTCTGTTTGATCAGATGCAGTTGAATAAGATGGATGAAAAGCGCCACCAGGAGATGGAAACAAATACAAAAACGAAACCTAACAAAACCTTACCAAACTATGAGTCTCACCATGTCCCTGCTCTTGGGCCAGCGTATGGGAATCTTATAACCATCGGGAAGCGGGACCAAGCAATCCGGAGTGGGGTTAGGACAGTGGCGTTCTCGATGCTCCATCCGCTTCCTGGACTTGAGAGCCTTAATAGCCTTGTAGTTATCCAAGCAAGGAATGTAATCCACAGCCACGGGTCCAGGACACCGCTGCCAATCGAGAGCCATATCGATCGGGTCCCGCTCCGGATCATACGACACCACATCATATCGCTTCGTCTCATTTTTCTTCTTCACATCCGAGATCCGAGAATCTTCGACTTCCGCATCGGGTAGTGATCCTGTTGATGGCTGTGTATCCTCAGGAACCGGAGATTGCGGCGGCGGAGGGGAGAGGACGACTGCTTGTTGGGATGGAGTTTGGAGGCGGGAGTCGTAGGAAATCTGGGAACTGCCGGTGAAGATGAGGAAGAGGACGAAGGAGAATAGGATGAGTAGAGTGACGATGAAAGGATACTTTCTCTTCTTGAAAATCGTGTCCACTGAAATCGCCATCGTTGTGAGCTTTGCAGGATCTGTTCCTTGGCTCGTTTTGAAAGATGATGATGAAGATAGAGAAATAGAATGATCTATTTTTCAATTCATTTTTTCTTAACCGTGAGCAGAATGAATCTATGTTCAGACACGACGTCGTTTCATCGCTAGAGATGTGAGCGACATCAGCAGCAAAGAGCAAACAAAGGGGAAAATACAGATGGTGTTCTTGAAACTCAAGTAACATTCTACAAGTCAGAAATGTGAGAATGATTATGGTCCTTCCCTGGAAGAAGCAGCCAGCTGAAAAACTGTGATATCTTATTTGGCCCTGGCTTCAAAGACGACTTGACCTTGCAGACACTGTCAAAATCGTGATTCCGATGCGGAGCCACTACCTTTTCCTGAAGACATACCAAATCATTCACTATTGAGCAGCACAAGGCTTCCAGTTCATAAATGGAAGAACAGTGTGTACCTTAAAAACTTCAAATGGACAAAAGTCGGAGTTTTCGCAACCCTGGTTGACACAAAAAACCGCGATTAAAAACAGGAAGGTGGTCATTGTAATATAATAAATTTATGGCACTCACAAATATCCTTACCGGCATTGGAATGGGATGCTCATTGTGCAGCACCTGTATAAAGTATTTGTTTAACGAGCTAGCAGGGCAACTATAAAGAACCAGCATATTGTTCCCGGCGAAAGGCGCCACCGTACTTCCTCTCCAGTTTCTTTTCTGAGGAGGCCTCAGAGGGAGCTCAAGAGGTTCTTCCTTTTGTATTTTTTCAAATTCTGGAAACATGAACACCGAATGCAAACGGTTAGAAGACTATTTTGGCAATGCTTAACAATTAAACGACAGTTAAAATAACCGCATCCCATTATTAATGTCAGGTGACCAAAAGGAATCAAGTGAGCCCAGCAAAAAGCTCCAACTCACATGGATTATCACTACGGATTGTGCAAAAAATAATATTAATAAAGAACAAGGTGGAGCAGGAGTACTCACCGGATCCTTCAAGGAAAAGACCAAGGAGGCAAGAGAATGGTACAATTGTTTCAGCATGAGCGAACCGAAGTCTAGCCTTCTCATAACTGCCCGACGGAAGGCCTTCTAAAAGAATAATTGTAAATTATCAGGAAGTATGCATAATGTTCAGTAGTATTTATACCCTGAGAAATATGTCATCTTTGGTCTATTTACTCCCCCCTCTCTAGACAATGTTACGAAAATAATAAGTCTAAATATCTCTAATGACACACAAAAGGGTAACCCCGACAAGACGTATTTGGTACTTCACATAGTTCATTGATGAATTGGAATATAAAATTATAACAAATAAACAGATACCTTCTTTGGCTTTAATAGCTTGTTCCATGGAGTTCAAGACATCTTCAAGTAGTGGAACTCCCATGCGGTAGTTTAGTGATTTACCATAACCTTTTAACACAAACATCTCCAGATCATCCGCCCACTCCAGCAAAGAAGCCTATATAAAAGCACAATATTTGGCAATTCCCAAGGAATATGGAGAACATTGAAAATCTATGATTAGCTGCATCCTGCTACAGCACATACATCATTAGCCTACCAAACATTAGCACCGAGCTTCATATATTAGAGTTTACACTTTGGCCTTACAAACTCCAAATAACTTTCTGCCCCAACTTTTCACAACACATTTAAGAAGATTTATTTGCTTTGGAAAATGTGATTCCAATGTATGAAGCGTAATTCCATGTGGAAGGAGATATGGAATCAAAAGTCAATTGATGTCTACCTGGCATTACCAGCAATTCCGCACAAAAATTTACAAAGACGATAAGGTAGACAAAATTACCTCATGAGGAGTAAAGAGGGAACAAGCACGATCAGTGATATTTAACAAGGATGCTTCCTGCATTGGGCAATGGTTGACACAACATATTACCAAATATTCACAACAATATGGAGATACGACTATCCAACATGATATCCAATTGCAATATGAGTTAATTTTACATTTAAGGTAACAGTAGTCGCGTTGAAGCTAAAACCATCAGCTGATGTTGCTTGTGAGGTTGAAAAAGTAATGCAATATATGGTCAAATTGAAATGCACATTTAGTAAGTGAATTGCCTGGCAAAGGACACGAAGTCAACATGCGCACATCATGTTATATCTAATCATAGGTATATGTTACCTGCTTGCACAAAAACCAGAGAGATGAGGAGTCTTGTTTGGTGAAGTTCAACTTGTATCGATAAGATAATGCAGAAGTTATCTCATCCAATATTGGCTCCTTAAGCTTATCAACGGCAGGGCGCTGACTTTTCCTAAAATCCTGCATTGATTTATAGACATAAGCAGTTATTTTAGCAGAAAGCCAATATGGTTTACAAGTCAAGGGTTTTCATCCTTTTAGCAAGGCATACAGTCATACACAAATGTATGTATCAGTGCAGTGTTAGAAGGCTAAATCAGCTAATCTTTAAGATGACAAGATATCGAGTTATTTCTTCCCGAATGTTAAGCAGAGAAATAACATTTTGTTATGACACTTAAGTCTTTTTATACTGAAATTGATAGACAGTCCTCTTGCATGATCGAATCAATTGCATGTAGAGCCTAAACACATGCTCCCAAGGAGACTGTTCCTTAAATACCTTCTGTCTTATCATTCAATTTCGTTGATATTTTTCCCTAAAATACTGAATGCATAAGTTAATTGAAACAAGGAAAGAGCAAGATCCAGAATTTAGTGATCAAATACCTTGTAGTTGTCACAACAATCATGGAATCTCAACACAATATCACTTGCACGACTTTCACTTGTAACAGAAAAAGCACGATGTTTCCCAGGACCCAGATTACCTTTCCCACTAAACAACCCCATTCCAAATGCCACTGCACTAGCAGATGCCCGAGGAACCTGTTTTGTGAAGAAAAGCAGACATTAAATTCGACTTCTCTGGAGATAAAGAGATAAACAAGAAGCTCGGCAAGTCTTTATTATGAAAGGTGGTGACCGGTTAATATCGAGAAAATAAATCGATGGCAGAAAAGGAACAAAAGAGATTTATAACTATAGCTAACCTGACTTGATCGGATGTTATGCACGTCAGGGTGGTAATCCTCTTCAAAGAGATCTGGAAATCTTTCTCTAATCCTAAGTCCAAGCTGATAGAGTTCATCTTCTCCTTCTTTCACCAATTCTCCACCAGTGAGTTTCCCTTTCCAAGGAGACTGCCAACCAAAAAACCAATCAGGGGCTTCAGATGAAGCCCCTTTGACACCCTTCAAAAGATTTTCTAATCGACTGCCCAATTTATTCAACTCCTTGATCCTCTTCTTTGTAGGGGAGCGGGTTCCATGCCTAGCCTAAAAGGAAATAATCAAAACCAAGTTAGGAACTTCAATCTGATTAATTGTCTTCATTCTCAGACCTATATACGTGCATCATTTTAATGATCAGAAAAAACAAAATACTCGCTCCAACATGGAGCTCTAAATAGAACAGTCATCCAAGCTGGTGGCTTGCATAATGATGATCAAAATAGGATAGCATTCAGCCAATATATCGGCTCCAAAGTGGTTAGTGTCACGAGTTAAGCATATTACCACAAGGTTCAAGTGAATCGGTGAACATTCTTCAGGTATACTAGAAGGCACAAATGAAGTATCAGCTATGTCCAGCACAGCACCATATCTGACACACGACACGTTAGTCAGTTAGCTGTTCGCTTTCAAATCCAACTCCAGCGAATAGCATTTCAAATAAATTCATCAAAATTCTACAAGACAGAATAGCAGTGAACTGTGTACTAAAATAAAAACAAAAATATAATAACACCAACTCGTCACAAGTCAATCTCTCACTTCATAACCTGAAAAAACAGACCCCTAAAGCTGCAATTTTGGTTTGTTTCAGCGGACTCTCAGCATCAATCAAGAATTTACAAAATATATCGTAGTGGCAGCGAAATTCCTCATCGGAAGGGGAGAGTAATGATCTGACCTAGTCACGGTTGAGAGATGCTTACGGACGTCGAATTCTTGTCCCTCCTCGGCTTTCAAGCTACGGAATGAAAGTAAGCAACAGCACAGAATCAACAGCAGCGTCGTGCTTGTACCTCGTGACATCAATCTCACTGCAGGACGAATCGAGAGACCAGATTAGGGTCACGATGGCCCTCTTTATACGGTTGTATCGACGATGAGGTCCGATCCTGTGCCTCGCGGCCTACGGAGTTATATAGAGACGTGTTCTCATCTGGACCGTCGATCGGATGGAGCGATGAGTAGATAGATTTGATTTCAGGGGCTATACTCGTCGTGTGTTTGTAGTTCGAATTCGAGCTTCAAGAATGTCCCGCTGACTATGACGAAATACGACCTACCGACAGGTGACACGTGGAAAGGTCGTTTGAGCTGTTTTTAAAGAAAATAATAATAATAAGAACATCATCGGACGACGTCGTTGGGATAGAGCGATAAGAAGTATTCATAAATGGTTGCACCATCAATGTATTATTTTTTAATTTGTAAAATATTCAGTATAACAAAAATAATTTATGTATGAATAATTTTTTTGTAAAATAATTAAATACTCACCTAAGTTCAAAAATACACCACAATCAATGTATGTCTGCATAATCCGAATAAGAATGATTTCTACTGAACTGAAACTGAACCTCTAAGAACTTGATAAAACAGAGAGAAAATGTCCCAACAATGTCCAAACTTTCTCACGTGGCGCATCCTGAAAACTGGGTTTTAAGAGTTTTTGAACTTGGTAAGCTTATGATCAGAAGTTCACAGCGGAGTACGAGGCACGGTGACTTTCTGGCGGTCCTCTGTATTTTCTTACTAAAGTTCCGAAGAAGCTCTGCAAAAGAGAAAAGAGATAGTAATGAGTAACACTGGAATTTATGATAAACAGTTGCCAGGTTTGAGAAGAGACCAATAGCAAAGTAAGTGTACCTGTATCCTCTGGGGTATGCTTGCCCACAGCTCCAAATTTGGGATAACCTGAAATAGTTGCCACCGGCAGCAAATAAGGGGAAAAAAAAAACTATTCATGCTACTCCACTTGCCGCGCCACTTTACAAGACTTTAAGTCATAGCTCATGAGCCTTGACTAGGCACAGTTCGTTGCAATTTATTCGTCATTTTCAGTTAAAATTAGGAATGTTCTTCTACACAATAAATAAAAAAATGAGCATCATTAAGATGACATACTCTTCATTATAGCCCATCTAGAATTCAAATATAAATGATTATAGTAGGTTATGTTAAAATAATAATAAGCTTAAGATAAATTCAGGGACTAGAAACTAGAAAGTATAAATGAGCAAACTCTCGAGGTATGATTTCAAACAGTGCAACGAACACATACATCTATACCACGTATCCCTTGTGAATAGTAACGATAAGCTGCGCCTGATAGCAGATAAACTCCAAACAGGCAAATGCACCTGGTAAATCATGGCACTGACTGAGAATAGTAACTTAACATATCTATGGATGGAGAAAAGAAGCAAAATTCATGTAGACTTGCATAAGTATTCTGTTATGATAAATAGCAATTCTGGAAAAGCTTACAGTATCATGAAGGTACCAAACCATCCCAATCCATTCCCGTGTACAGATACAACATCGGCACATCCAGAAGGATGCTTTAGCACTGTAGTCTGCCAGGCAAGAAAACGGATTCGATAAGCGAATAGTAGAAGCTAAGCAAGAAGCTTAGGAGAAAAAGGAGTGCACTATTATACCATGCGTGCACAAGCTAAATTTCGTGATAAGAAGAAAAATATTTTTGGAAGAATTGGATATAAAAGATTATTTAGTTATGGTAAAACATTATTCTAGATCATAAAACTCACGTAATCACATGTTCCATGTTGCTCAAGAGAGTGAGGTCCCTGCACAAAATGAAATAAAGTTGTAATGAATTAACTCTGAAGGAAAATGATACATGAAAAGCAGTGCAAATAAAAGCCCCAAGTAATAATGACACGAACTGTCACCTGAACTCCATATGAATCACACAGGACAGAGACAGAAAGTGAGCAATTATCTCCATTTCTACTATGCCACATTTTTACGAGAACACCATTGTGCGGATTCTTCTTGTCTGACATATTTAAGGGGCCAAAATTATCATCCACATAATTAACATTAAGTTATTTATGTGCATCAATGGAAAGGTAGAAAACTTGGAAAAACCAAATGGTTCATAAAGGGGGAAATAAATACTTTTTCTCATTCCTTTTGTATCTACATAAACACAAATCAAACATGAAACAAAGCAATAAACCAACACATTGCATTTTGCAATCAGCTATGATGCAACAAAAACCATGCCTGGCTAAGTTACTCCACAGCTCCTTGCAAGCCTTTCGTGAGCTGGATTTTCAAGAATGTGAAAATTTATTTTGGATCCAATTTGGACAAGATTTTGCAAGTTACCTCCACTGAACAACTCAAGTCTCTTCATGAGAAACCAGCTCAAATTTAAAAAAAAAAATTTGAAAATGCTCATACATTGTTGTTGGATTCATTTTCTCATTGATCGCATACCAGCAGAGGCCTTATGATACATAACATTGAGACTGAAAATATAGTAACAGTCAAAAGCATACCAATGACATTAATTGTCGTGTGAGATCTAAGGCCAATGGTAATGCAAATAGGGTATCCTGTATTTGCAAAACAAATGTTAAAAACGTGAGAGACCTGTTCCTGGGATGTCATATTTTACGTCATTGCAAGACACATTTGTTTGCAGTTATGAAGAAATATTTTACCATCCATTCTTTTAACCACCAGTGCACTGCATCCCATTCCACAGCGAGATGGACCCCCACAGTCCTTCAATATAAAACCATAAATTAACAGCAAAGAAAGTTGGGACTATTTATAGTGAAGAGACGAACTACGGAAAAATCTTTGTTTCATTTGACATGAAGAACACTAATACACAATTGCAGCCAAGGCATATCATTATGACAGATTCAATTCCATGCATACCAAATCTTGTATATTACTCTGAAGTTAATGATTGAAATAGGAGGAAAGAAACCAAACAAATTAACACATTTTGTGCTTCTTTCCTCTGTTTGTACATACTACAAACATGTTAAAAATACTTATATCCTTATATGGGCCTCAATATTTAAGGGATGGCCTTCCCCAGGTCTTGGGTTCTTAGCACTGTTATTGTGTTTGCGCAAAACTAAGCCGCCATTTTAATCGGGGAAAAAACATCTTTGATTACATCCCCACCAGAAGAGTGGTGATAAGAAAATTATAGGTTCATAAACTGATTCAATGCCTAAGCTGCGCACAGGAGAAAGCAATGCCTGAACCAGCAGCAGCCTCTACTTCTCTTCACAATTAAATCAATAGCATTTATGCCTGGAATCTAAAGGAGTTACAAACTTTACCAATTATTTGGTGGAATAAAAAAAGAACTGAGCAAAATGGTTACTAATTTTATCTTTGAATAACTAGAGAGACAAAATCATACATGGTGAGTCAATATGTGGATGTTCGACAATTAAAATTTGCATTTTCATGTAAGGATTAGCACAAAGCATGGGCCAACCAAAATCAAGCCATTCAGTGCTGCCATATGCAGGTCATGTGATTATGCTAATTTTAAAGTGCTGAGCATCAAATACAATTGCATTCCAGATGAGACATTTACACCCCATAGCATATTTTCCATTTCTGTTTTTGTTACTCGATTCATTTAAAATAGAAGAAGAAAATGCAGCACCACAGAAAAAAAAAACACAAACTAGATGCAAATATTTACCGTTCTCCCGAAATATTGAAAATAAAAGAGGTATGGCATGTACCATGCAGTTAAAACACACTGGAGGATGATGGTTGAATAACATTCCATCACAAAGCTGCACCATTCATATAAAAATGATATCTTCAGCTGAAGCCAACATGGCAAACTAAATGAAAAATGATTAAAATAAGCTAACTGTAACCTGATATAGCCAACCTGAAACCAGAGAATTGTCCCATTTGCTTCCACCTTGTAATATCTGAAAGGTTCCCAGCAGTTAAACATTGGATCAAAAGCCAAGCTGTACATTCACAAGTTTTACATTCTTGGGTATTCTTCTTTTAACCTAATAATGTTATAAAAAAAACAGTCCTAGTGGCACCCATAAGTTCAGTCGATCACTATCAATGAAACCATTTACATATATAGTAAACACAATGTGAACAGGTCATAATTCAGAGTCACTCAACTATGTTCGCGTCATTTCGAACTTCATAATCTTACAGGCAAATCTAGTAGCAGGTTGCAAAATATAACGCTTTGATTGAGCTTCAATGAAGCATTTCGTCAAACAGTATAAATGCAACATATGGCACAAGCAACAAACGACACCCAACATTCCCAATAAACAAAACAAACTAAAAACAAGAAAATTTCAACAGCTAACATCGATAAATACAATACCCGTCTTCGCTTAGGACGCCGTGAGGAAAATTGCGGCTGGGAGAAGCCAGGCTATAATTGTAAAGCTTGTTCCTATCAACAAAACTGAAATCACAGACACCATGGGCACTGCTGATTGTCCAAATATAACCTAAAAAGGCCACCAGAAAGACCCATTTCGGTAATGCGGCTGGAGTCCTCATCGTCCAGTCTCCTAACTCATTCCACCTGCTTGATCCCTTAGCAATCCAAAAATCGGACACAAAGTCACGCTTGTCAGCCTGAAGACGGATCAAAATTTCAATTCCCTGCGCATCTGGTGCAGAAGCGCGTGTCGGGTTGAGAAATCGAAACGCGAGGATGAAATCCGAGGTAAGGATTTCACAAGTACGACATGGCGTCGACAACAAAGCTTCTCATCAGTTACATTAAATTAAATTAATTCAAAATTATCTGGTGAATAAAACTTCTTTGGGAAAGGCCGACGAATTTGGGCCAAAAAGGGACTTTTGGCCCATATAGAAGCCCATTATGGTGACAGGAAAAAGAAATATTAATTTATTATTTTTTAATGGTTGAAAAAAAAAAAAAAGGAGAGAAAAGGTTGAATCAGCGGATGAATTTCTCAGCGAACCAATCGGCCCGAGCCAGGGCGGTTCAACGAAGGCAATGTTTTTTTTTTGTTCTATTCTATCCCAAACTCCCAATCAGAGCTCCTGTTCTGTATGAATCAACTAAAATATTTCGCATCTCTTTTGTCACTCTACCTGTATAAATGAATAAAAGGGCGAGAGAGAAGCTGCTGACGTCCATGATGACGTCAGACAAACTTCAAACTTGCAGATTGTATGTTCAAGAAGTGTAAAGTGAATTGAACCACAGCATGAATGAGAAAGCCATAAAGAGAAAAGCAGTAGCAACTAAATTCCAACAACAATGTCCAGCAACGTTCCTTAATTTATGGCTGCTGGGCTGCTCATATAATCGTACAAATCACAACCTACCTGAAGCATGGAATGCTGCCCAACAAGGCATGGAGCTTCAAAGGTTTCTTTGACTATTACATGAGCATAAAATTAAGTTTTTTTCAGAAAACATCCTACTAGTATACAGCAGCATACATTGAGAGTGAAGATAGATTATTTTTTTGAAAGCCAAAGTAATCGAATCGATTGACATATGTTACCAAGAACGCCAATAGACTGTCGGCCTTCATGGGAAATTCTGCAAATAACACTATGCGCTAGCCGGAGGTGGCTGGTTGAGCATTGACTTTGTGCTACAACCTTGTTTGCAGCCTCTTGCGCATTTATGTTAACCGCAGGAAATAAGTTGTTTTGACATGTTTATATGCGCCAACGAATACTCCACAGAGCTTCCTGTGGAGATGAAAACAAGTTAGTTAAGTGGAATGTAAAACTGGACACTAGATGTAAAGGATAGAGACAGAGACGGAAAAGAACCTTTGACGACATAGAATGATGACCTGATAGGGTCATCCCTCCTTCGAGGCCTTCTCATTTTTCATTATCATGTGGAATGAACTGGCACAGTCCCCTGCGACAATCTCTCTTAGCACATCATCTTCGATTTTTTCTGCTTGCCAGCGAGATGGGTCTTCTACAAGCTCCTCACTAAATATCATATTTGAAACCCACTCCTTCCATGTTGTCCTATCATATTTTTCTTCCTCCATTGTGTCTGTTGCCAAAAGCTGATACACATAAACCACCCTCTGCTGGCCTGGTCGAAAAGCTCGTGCAATGGCTTGTTTTGTCTTGGAAGGATTCCACTCGGAATCAAGCATTACAACACGAGAAGCTGCAGTCAAGCTCACACCTTCTGCACAGGCAGTAATCGAAGCCAAGAGTACCTTTGAGGATCCACCCACTTCCTCAAATTTGTCCATGACTCTTCCCCGCTCGAATAACTCCAAGTCCCCTTGAAGAACCAGAACCTCCTTACCTTTCCGCCAACGGTAGACATCCTCAAAAATCTCCAAAAGGAAATTAATAGGTGCAATGTTGTGGCAAAAGATCAGAATCTTCTCTTTCCTAGGAAGACAATGGTTCACAAGGCTAACAATAAATTTGAGTTTAGAACCTTGTTTGAAGTCACGCTTATGCCTTTCAAACTCAGCAAGTTCCTCGTTTGTGCAATACTTGTTAGCACATACTGCCGTTTTGATCAAGCATGGATGGGTAGCAGCGAGAGTTATCAGAAGCTCCAATTCGAGAGGAAACCTCTTCATTTGATTCTTCTCTTTTTGAAGTTTCTGCAGGATCTGATGCTGCAAGCTAGTCGACTTCATTAACAAGGTGTAGCTCTGCAACCCAGGAAGATTGTCGGATAAACCACCCTCATACACATCAATGAATCCATTTGTAATGTTCTTCAACATATTTAGACCTTTGATCCTGTCATTTGGTGTGGTGGAATTGATCTTATTAGCAATGTTCTCCATAAAGAATTTCCTTGCTCTGTTTTCCATTAAGCTGCGAGCTTTTGTTGCTTCTTGTTTCTTCCGTTTGAACTTCGGATCTAATTCAGTCAATACCTCATTGACAAACCTTGGTCTTGCCAAACATAGGGTGTTGAAATATTCACCGAAATTATTCTGGAATAGTGTGCCAGATAGTAAAACTCTGAAATCTGTAGTAACTTTCATTAGAGCCTTCCTGAGTCTTGATTTAGTACTTCTTGGGTTGTGACCTTCATCTAGAACGAGAATCCCTGGACTCTGCCTCAGTACTTCGCACATATACTTCCTGTGGGGATAACTGGAATCCTCGCGCGTTAACGTTAGAAATGAGGTGTAACCCATAATGAGTATACTGGGATGTGAATGCCACTTGCGAATTTTATCCAAACAATCGATGACATGCATAACATCGTTACCAGGTTGAGGAGCCCCTGAAGGAACTATTGCTTTCTGCTTGAGCATTCTGTAAGTTCTGCCATTATGAATCGGATATACTGGGATGGGCACCTTCCACTTGATAATTTCCTTATGCCAGGTGTACAGAGTCGTCTTGGGAGCTAGAACAAGTGGCCTTTTCCCTGGGAAAAGCTTCAGATAGCTTACAAGAAATGCTATAATGAGAAATGTTTTTCCAGCCCCTGGAGTGTGCGATATAACACAACCCCCTCTATTCTGCGAGCCTGGATCCATGAGTGCAGGCACCAAAGACCCGGCAATGTTCCTCCATAGGAATTCAAATGCCTTCTTTTGATGGAAATGTAGTTTATCTCTAAGCTCGGGTATCAAGGCCCATACAGTGTCATTCCCTTCCGATGGAGTATCAGTGGAAACATGATCGCGGAAAAGCTTTACGGCCACATCTTCTTCAGGTTGCTGATCCTCTGGATCATCTTCAGGTTTGCTGTTTGGTAACCATCCAGTTGAATGTAATTGCATCTAAAAAAGCAATTTGAGTAGATATGAGGAATCAACACAATCATATCAAAAATTGAATAGATATGAAATTAAGTAAAAAATAACAACTAATGACTGGAAGCATCAACTTCTGAGACCCGGACGGAAAAACTTACTGCTGGCTATTAGTTTACTAATGAAATAATTTCATAAGCAATTTATTCAACTTCTCAACAATAGTAGACTATCATAATTTCATAAGCAATTCAAATACCCCATCATATCGTGTACTCACAAATGGTGGCGTGATATCCCTGATTTCATTGACCACGTGGCCACATAAACGGCACAGAAGACCAATTTCCTCATCCAGCTTGAATTGATGATCACAGTTGCGCTTGCTTCTTTCGCTATATTGTTTTGCTGACTTTGTTGTTTCGGCAGCACCATAAGCCTGAAATTATTTTGTCAAAATAATGTCAAAAAATAAGTGCATATCAACTTGATATGGAGCAAAATCATACCACATAGCTTTCAAAGCATCCTGAAGCAATGGCGGCATCCAGTTCTCTCCACAACATTTCGGTTTCTGTTATCTCTTCTTCTTCTACAGACTCCTCATTATGTGAAGTTTCATTACTACTCTTAGCTCCAAATCCAAAATTATCTGCATGAAAATCTCTCCACTGGTCCATGACAAGTGGCTCTTCTGTGTTCATTGTTAATTCAATCTTTTTCATGTATTCTGTAATGACTTCATAGTATCCACTTGTTCTCATGGTTCTTTTCATATGAACTCTCCCTCCGTAAAAGTGATCCCTTTTCCGAGACATGTAATAGTACTTTATTCTTCTTCCTCTGCGAAATTTACAAAGATGTTCCCATCTACTATCACACTCTGCGAAATCATCATAATATTTTCTTTTCTTCGCTTTTTGACGTTCACTAGGATAAAAATTCCTCATAAAATTACCATTCTCCCTTGCATTATTTCCTAAATTCCTATCTTGCATGGAAATTTTTTCTTCAGGCTGGCTGTCATGTTCTGATGAATGTGGAACAATAGCAAGTTCAGTCACTTCTGCTATCGGGTTGACTTTTTTTCTTTTCCACTTAGTTTGAGGTTTTGTAGTGTCAGTGTTTGGGCTGATACCAAGCATATCCACCTCAATACCTTCTTCAGGGTGCTTTTTTGAAAAATCAACGTAAGTTCCATCCCCATTTGGCAATGCAAGAGGTAATGCTTCATCTTTCCATTTACCAATTTTTTGAGTCCCTATTCGTATTGGTCCAAGATCTGTATCTGAAAGATCGTGACCAAGAAAGCGCTCAGGTTGTACCAATCGGCGTTTGGATCGTCGCAAGTTTATTTGTTCCGACTCGCAAGAATTCTTCACCTCACAAAGAGACATGTCCAAATGAAACTCACTTATATCCAGCCTGATTACAAAAGGTGTCAACACTTCATTCTCCACTTTGAAGTTGACAAAAGTCACTATATCGTCGTACTTCATTGATTCTTTTTGGTCATCGCCTTGTAACACTTGATACACAATCTTATTCTGAAATGATCTCCCTAAGAAGGCAATGTGCTTCAGAACTGATGTAACAAGCATCCATGATAAATCCGATGAGAACTTCTTTAAGAACAGCTTAGTCTTTTGTACAATCGAACAATCCTCAGAGTTACACCATCTGTAGTAGTCATTTTCACAAGGATGTCGCTCAAGCCGTTGAAGAATACGAATTTGAACAATCTCTATTAATGTTGTCTCCTTACTGACTCTGCCTTTCTCACACCCTAGAGGTACCTGGTTATCAAAGAAGTTAACATAAAACTCACATTCGCATTGAGACTCATGAGGCTTCCTTTTTATTGAACTTATCCTAGCATCAATCCAAACCTGCGTCAAGAGAATTTTGAATTAACATACATACGAGCTACAAAGCATGAGAAGAGAAAAATCAGATTTTATAGAGGTCAGCATCGTATATAAAATTAGGAGTGTTTCCCCCGTCCTATGACATTCAAGGTCAATATCAAGAGCAATTCATTTGCGCTTTTGTACAGAACAAACTAATGGTAACTTACCGGCTCTTCTTTGCGTTCACTCGAGCTAGTTTTAGAAGGGTTTGCAAGCACACAAACTTCAACATTTGGTCTCAAAAAGCAAGTGCAGTCCGACAAAGTTGCTTTCCGTGACTTTATTCTGAAGTTTGAGAAGGGACCCTTATCTTTGAGCTGAAGTTGTTTATCCAGGAAATGCAAAGTCATAGCTCCATCCCTGATTTCGATGTTCTCCACCGCTTGCCATGAGCCACCACAAAGTGCTTCAAAAGCTGAAAAAAAATGATTTTAAATTTTGTTTTATGATTTTTCGATAGCTTCGTATCAATACTCTACATTTTGGCATATGTGAATTGTGAATAAAGGACAGCACAAAATCACACATATATATTCAAAGTTATCAACAGGAAGACTTAAGAGATTAATCCTATGAAAGCAACAATGTCTTACGGCATTCATCAATCGGATGTCGAGACTCATACAAATGCCTTCTCCCCATAATGTCACGAGAACAATCTCAGTCACTTCAATGACCGACGCATTATGTGTATCGAGCCAAGACCTACAAAGATATGTCCAAAGTCCTACATCAGTAAGTAAATCATCTTTAAGGGGTGCAAATTTGATAAGCTGATAAGGTATACACATAAGATTAGCAGTTAAGCACAATGTATAATGGAGGATAATGTTTCCCTACAATGGTAACAATATCCTGAAAGAATGAGTGAGAGAACTAGTTTGTAAGGAACATCCATGTTATTATTCTTTCGCAAAAGAAAATACCAGAAGGATTGTAAAGAGATGAGTTCTTTGGACGTTTCAACAATTTGCTATAAAAATATGGAATTCATTTTCTTTGTAAGTCAATGAGACTTGTCACGATTTGATGTGTTTCTAACAACCCTTCATCAACTTACCTTGGGTGTTTGTCGTAGCTGGGCAGAGTGGGTACAAGCACCAAACAATCCTCCCACTTCTTTGAAACCTTAAAGATGCGGGAAAAAAAAAACAGCTAATGTTGGCTCACAAGGTAGTAAATCAAGTTACTCCATTCGTTATGCATACAACCAGTCACCAACATCAATTATAGAAATGAGGGTTGCCTGGTTTGGAAAAGCTGTAACTCATGTCAAACTTGATCCTGCTTCATTTTGATACCGACTGTTATAAGCTACATGTCTAACTTTAATCCTACATCAAACTTAATAGGAAACATTGCTGTTTGCAAGAACTCCAATCTTCGGATATGCAACAGCTATTTGATCGAATGTTCAGTAAGCAGAATCAAATCAAACCTCACTACTACCCAAAATCAAAATGCAGTAACACCGAATAATCAGCAGCAAGCCAAGTGAGAGCAATCAGAAAAAGCTAAATAGGAAGTATAAGAAGAAAAAAAATACTGACTGAATAAACATTGATCAACAAAAAGAGGAACTAACAGACGCATCAGGGATTCAGGATTGAGCACCTCCAGGTTAAAAGTCATTCATATAACATTGAAACCAAAATTAGGACACACACACATATAGCAAAACCGAAGCAGACAAAAAACTGGAAAATCATGAGCGGAAGAAGAAGGCAATAAGTCGGAAAGAGACATACAGTTCGAGCATCATCTCATTTCACATCATCAAAATCCAAACGCAGCGGTCGATTCTCTCCACACCACTGAAATGCCTCTTCGTTCATTCCTCAAATTCCATCCCCGAGAATCTGCACACACGCCCAATACATGAAAAAATACGCAATTGAAACGATTTCCGGAACAGTCTGCTCTGAGCCGCATCGGAAAACAAAATCGCATTAAAGCAGAAAAAAGATGATTCAGAAATGGAGTGACGGCAGCGATGGAAAGAGACGTCGAAGAAGATGATTACGAAACGCGTGTCGGAGAATCTGAGGACACCGGAGCGCTTTGGATTTTGCTGCTGTTGCCGCCCGAAACTGCTCGGGAATCAGTTTCGCTTTCGCAGTGAGATTTTTACTGCTTTGCCATTTTTATTGATCTTTTATTCCCACCAAGCGTATTGATTGATGAGAGAGAGAGAGAAACAACAGTATGAACTCGAATAGTAAGTGTCCTCACTTAATTTTATTATAAATATTTCTAACAAAATGACGTCATATTAATAATAACTAATAAGTGTAAAATGTAAGGCATCTGATCGTACGGCTAAAAATGAACTGATCGTAACTAGACAAGTTTTATCTGACATGTTTCCGAGACTGACTGACTGACCAATTTTAGAAATATATGAATGAATGATTGATTCTATTGCATTTGGTTTAAAGTAATAAATAAATTATTGGATTCTATTTGATTGAAAATGTACGATATGTTGGGTTGCTTTTGGCAGTGCACGGTTAATATTAAGTCAGATTAAATTTATTCATTGTAATTGCTTTTGACTAAACCCTGACCTTAGATTTATCGATCGACGAGTCTGATTGAATTTATTAATAGAAATTATTGTAAAGTTGAGTCTTGAATGTGAGACCAACTTCTTGGTTATGCGTGAATATTTGTCTTAACCATTCCGATCTATTGGGCTTATAATGCGTGAAGACCCAGTTCGCAATTGGCCTAAATTAAAAAGGCCAAGTCCAGAACCGAAGCCCAGCTGGTAAATCACAGTTCTCAGAGATGGTAAAAATTATAAATACTCAAAAAAAACTCCTAACGTAGGACTCCTCCTAAGCCATATGTTAAGAAAACTGTTACAATTTACATGGCATTACCGTGTACTTAATTACTGTATCAAAATAGCACAGAAGACACATGAAAATGTTGGTTAGTTCCTTGTACCTACCTACCTAACTACCAGCAACGATGGAAGAAAGAACAGCTACTTCTCTAATCTTTACAAAAACCTCAGAGAAGCAGCTGAGTTCCTATCTTTGGGTGATGCCAAATGACTCGGGGAAATAGCTGGAGACACCGCATCATATTGATTCAAGCAAAACCATCTACAGACAGATGACTGTTCATCCTCCAAGGTGCTTTTAGTGTGGCTAAGCTTATAGATCCAAATCAAAGAAACTAGTGTAATCAAAGGCATATTGAGCTTCATCTTCCTGTCTGCCAGGTTCCAGGAAGCTAAAATCTAAACTGTCTCCCAGCATCCCAACGTTTATGCCCTCGAACAGCCCACCGTCTGGATTTTGAAACTGGTCAGGCAAGTCCGCAAGTCCAGCAGACTGCATGTTGTTACTATTCAGAAAATTAAGCTGGTCAGTTGACAGCTGCCCTACACCTTGCCTTACATCAGGTTGGAGAGGATTATTTTCAATCTCGGCGAGAAGCTCAGGCGCATCAAATAACTCATCCATTGAATAACTCTGCACCTGCAACCAATCATTCACTTCATTGCCCTGGTTTGCATCCAGGTTGACCTCAAGGTCCTGCCTCTCTTCAGCCTTTATGTTTCTTGATGTAACTTCATCAGTCATGCAAGGTACAGCCAGATTCTGGACAGAACCTCCTGTGCCGTTCTCTAATTTAGGGGCAACCAATTTGCTTTTCCAATGTCTCTCCAAGTTATCAGAGGTGCTGGATGATTGTTTGTCCTCTTTCAGGGCCTCAAGATTGTTAGAAGTCGTGCTATTAGAACCTGAACAACAAGTACTGACGATCGTAGAAGAATCCCTAGAGTGTTCTTCAGATACTTGTCTCTTGCTCCCATAGCCAGGCATGTTAAGACGAGCACAAGGGCCATACATGGCTCTTGCAGCTTCATCATATGCAAGGGCAGCTTCCTTGGCAGAAGGGAATGTGCCAAGCCAAAGTCTACTACCTCTATTAGGCTCCCTAATCTCAGCAACCCATTTGCCCCAGGTCCTCTGACGCACACCTCTGTAGTTACAATGGTAATTTTCCGGTCCACCTTTACCTTTCATACAGCCCTTCTTTGATCCCTTGGCGGGCACTCTGCCGAAATGCTTGCCATCGCTATCTAGCATCACATTGTACTGCTTCCATTTTGCTATTGTTTCAGCAACAGGTTTAGTACGAGACCTCTTCCTGATTCTTGTTTTCGTCCTGCTGATGACAAAAACGCCAATTAGAATCTAAACATGGAACCTCAATTATAAGAAAAGCGCCTCAACTAAAAACAAAAAGTCCAAGAAATGCCACAACAGTCAGAGTGCCAACTAAGATGTCTCGAATTCCATATTCGGAAACTCATCCATTAGATAGATATCCCACCACGAAAATGATGGCAATCTAAAACACTAAGTACTCTAAATGGCTCCTTGAACAAAAACCCCAAACTCCAAATAAACACACAAGAAACATACCCCAATTCCGAGCATCCAAAAACCCTAACTCGAGAACAAACTCTAATCTCATTTTCAATAAGCATACATCCCCACAAACGCTGTAAGCAGTGACTGACTGCTATGGGAACAGCCACAACTCAAATCGACCACTCTCACAACACCAATCGACAAACAGAGTTATTTTTCATTACAAAATCCCTCGCAAACTTCACCTTCCCTCATCCTATCCCTATACGCGTCAATCAACTGCTACTGCTAAAATCAATCAACACAGCCAGTATGAAATTAATCGCACAACCAGCAGAGCAGAATCATCATACACCAATCCAATCAACAAAGTTAACAATGATACGATACTTACTTGTCAAGATTGTGGCTCGTCGACATAAACTCGGTACCAATCATCAACTCGTAAATCAGATCTCGTCCGGTCACTGCTTCGTCGAACTCAATAAAGAAACCTAGTATCTCAATTTCTTGTGTAGAAGTTGCTGGCGGGTTCGTTCGCTTATCCTTCGAGAATTATCGATGTGCTTGTACAGGTATCAGAAATCCAGAAACCGAGAGGTTGGGCTCGGTATTTATATGAGGAGCCTTCGGAGATATTTCGGACCAAGTAGCGAAGGGCTGCTCGATGACGTGGCAATTTCTATGGTTCAGACTCTGGCACGTGCCTTTCGAACTTTCTCGACGCCCGTTCGGCCCATCGTTTTCTTGCCTGTGAAGTTTACTTAATGTGTAGGCCCTTATAATCAAATTACGTAATTGCCCTTATATTGTTTTTAAATTGAATAAAAAATCCTGTTTTTAAACATTTAATGCTATCAGACTTTTTAATTTGCTTGCATCACAAGAAACGATTAAATTTGGCTTAAACCGATTTATAAATTATAATATCAATTAAATAACGACCGTGTCATATATGGATTTGATATACTCTCTTTTTTTAAATTACTGTGATATGATTATATTAAATTAAATATTTTAGTTGATTAAATATTCAAATAAATAAGGTCAATGGAAAAAGGGCATTACGGGAATTTGACATAAGTCAGTGGACAGAGTCACTAAGCAGACTGGAAGATGAATAAGGGGTGACCAAAACGGACGCGTTCCATCACACTTTCCAGCAACAACGGCGACGCTGTCCTCCATTTGGTCAAATTCTGCAACAAAGAGGTTCGCAGAATTATATGCCTCGTTATCCGCTGCGCGCAGTAGTGATAAGTTAGCACCGTGCGCGCCGTTTCGCATTCGGTCGTTAGAAAATCTTGTTAAAAAAGTATGGTTTTGATTATGATCTAGTGACAAAAAAGACGTCAAACCTCTCAACGATTAGAGTTCGATTCCTGATTGAACCAGAACAAAAATTCAGAAACAGAATAGAAAAAAAAAAAAATTTACCGTTTTATGCCATTGTTGATTTATCTTATCACCGATTTCCATAGAAAGAGAAAGTCATGACATAGGAAATTGATATAATTAAACTTACAAATACCACAAACCCCATTCAGACTCTTATCTTAAGATAGGTGGTAATGTCAAAGTCCTTTTTGTAAAGAACTTTTCACAACTACGTCTATTACGTGGCCGATGTGGGATAGACGTGGCTGTGTGAGCAATGATGGTGTGGCTTTCTTCTCGACCAATACATTTTTGCGTAATTGATGACGTCACTTTTTCATTGTGTTTTTAAGACCCCCATCCTCTTTTCATTTTCTCGGAAACAGGAGTCTTTGTCCACTCCTCAAGTTATCCTTATCCACATTTTTTAATTCATATTTTAATTTTCTCGAGTTTATTATTTAAAAAAGTAAATTAAGAAATATAAAAATGTCTGCTCGACTCCGCCCGCCATTTATCAAACACGTTATGTTCTAAGAAGTGAGGAACATTCTAGAAGAAATACAGCATGAGAACCGTGTGAAGCATATTGTGAAGTCCTGGCTCGGTCAGAGGAACTTAGACTTTTATCCATCCAGTATTTTTTAAATTATTTTATTCCAACGAGTCTCGTGATGGCCATCCATTGACAGGTACCCTAACTGTGTTTCTCTAAGAAGGGTCGACCAGATTGAACTTGGGAGGATTAGTCTCGGGTGAAGTTACCAGAACTTCCGCAACGTCGTAGAAATCATGTCCATAGAGATTGATGCGACTGTTGTTGCAGCGGCCGTTGGTGGATAAAAAATCAATATGATTTAACAGGATTAAACTCATATTAAAATGAATAAGTATATTTAATTATTGCAAGATAAACTTATTTGATTCCATTGATCGAAAGTTACATATTGTACAAATATGATAGACCGGACCATAACTCAGGCCGTTCTTCATTTTTTATGGACTGCTGACCAAAACAGAAGTGGTGGGCCTTTTATAACATAAAATTTTGCTGAAAAAAAGGGCTCCTAAGACTATCTATAATGCAAAAAAAATTCAACACCCTACTTTATCACTTTTTAACACTTCATGTCATCTTCTCTATCTTCCACCTAATCATTCAACACACATTCAACTTATACCCTCTACAATGATCTTGTTTAATAAAATTCAACATCCTATCCCACAACTTTTATTTATCTTCTTTTATTTTCTTCATAATTTAATTTTTGTAATTACAATTCAATAAATTTATCATTTTGCATTCTAAAAAAAATTAATAGTAAAATAAATAATCAATTTTAAATTTTATATCATTGCATCTTGCAAGAAATAAAGACTAGAAATATAGGTAGACATTATTAAAACAAATACACACTCATAGCTTGAGATGAATATGACATCATTGATCCATAATATGGACTATAATTTGGAGCAGATGAAGGCATGATGAAATTTGGTGCAAACTCATAGTTTGGAGTGTTTTGAGTATTTTGTTGGCTGGATTGTTGATTTTGAAACTGATAATTGTGGAGATTTGGGTAGACAAAGGAATTATTGTTGGGATCCATTTGGCTAAAAAGAAGGGTTTAAAATGGAGAAGAAAGATGTTTTTTTTTTTCGGTGTCCAAATCAAATGAAGCGAGTATGTATTTATAGAGAATAAAAAAATATGAATTTTGGTATAAAAATTAAAATCTAAAAAAATCAATCAACCAATAAACAAGACGTATATTGGTATGTCACACATGGTCCCCACCACATCTTCATTCAACATGTTTAATTAATTCAACACCGAATAATCAAAATCATATTCAACTACCTTATTAAACCTATTTAACTACTTAATCCCTATATTCAACTACCCTATTGTAAATAACCTCAATTCAATACCAGATAATCCTCATATTCAACACCCTATTCAACTACCTCATTAAACCCATTCAACTACTTAATCCAACTCAACAACCTCATTGTACATAGTCTAAGTAAAGACAACCCTTTGAATGGGCTCCGTCCCGCCGCCCCTATCTACCACCCTCAGGGTGGGGTCTGACCATAACTCATACTTATATCTTCTACGCGAGAAATTTAATCTTAAAAATTATGGATTCAGTTTTCAAATAATACTATAATTGTCTCTAGGTATCTACACAATATATTTCACGACTAAAATTATACATAATAAGCTTTCAAAAATATTAGATCACGTTATTCAAGCTTATTTCATTAATAGTACATACGACTATATAAATTACACATTCGATTCCAATTATATTATCATAATAACCTAACGGTCGTGTCTTTCAAAGGCCAGAATAGAAGGAGAGAATGGTGTGATCTTTACTCCGTTGTTATAGCATGGAGCTGACTTATACTCGGGACATATTTTTGTAACTTATATGATATTTCAAAAACAGGCGACAAGTTTTTTTATAATTTATGGGGCATGACATATTAGACATGGCATAATTTTGATTACCAGAGAGGGTTTACATGACATATTAATATTACGTATGTTGCATAAGACCCCGGACTCTTAAGAGACATATTTAATGTTTGTCACTTACATTGTATGAGACATGTACAAGATATGTGTTGGATATAACTATTGTGTATTAAGTTTTTAATGTATAATTATCTAAATTAAGTAGAAGTCCAAAAAAAAGATGATCCAAGGAGAAGAAGTCCCACCCATGAAGAAGATTATTCTAGAAAAGTATGGAGAAGTGTGTAGAAAATGGGAGAGTATAGAACTGAGTAGAATTTTATAGAGAGGCTAACTATAGCCATTGGATCAAAATGATCCAAGCCCTCAATTTGAGAGGAGCTCTAGTATAAATAGGGCGAGTCTTAAGAGTGTTAGTCACTTGAGTATAATAAGAGTGAGTAAGATAGAAGTGTGAGTGATTCTTATTTGAGTGAGTTTCTCCATCTTGTATTCTTGTGAGAGTGATTTTGTACGCTGCGATATTCAACAATTTATAGAGAGGCTAACTATAGCCATTGGATCAAAATGATCCAAGCCCTCAATTTGAGAGGAGCTCTAGTATAAATAGGGCGAGTCTTAAGAGTGTTAGTCACTTGAGTATAATAAGAGTGAGTAAGATAGAAGTGTGAGTGATTCTTATTTGAGTGAGTTTCTCCATCTTGTATTCTTGTGAGAGTGATTTTGTACGCTGCGATATTCAACAATTTGGTATCAAGAGCTAGGCGGTCGTAGACCGACGAGAAGCGTAGGAGCATCGCTAAAGGGAGTATAGCGAGGGGTACAGTCGGGGACTGTCAGGGGGTTTGTGGTCAAGGACTAATTAAGGTACGCTCTCATCTTTGATCTTACTATGGCGGAGTTTGGAAATTCGGTTAGTGCAATGGAGAAGTTAAACGAATACAACTATCGATATTGGAGAACTTGCATGAGGACTTATCTTAAAAGTCAAGGGTTGTGGAGTACTGTTGATGGTGATAACACTACTCCACCTCTTAAAGATAAGTCAGATGAATACGAAAAGTGGGAGATGAAGGCTAAAAAAGCACTATTTGCGATTGAGATGACTATCGATAAAAGTCATCTTACTCAAATCGAGGATATGGAAACTCCAAAGGACGCATGAGATACACTCGCCGCGCTGTTCTAAAAAAAAATGCAGCACGTCTTCAACTTTTTGAAAAGGAGCTTATGAATGTCTCGCAAGGTACTATGTCCATCTCCGACTATTTTTTAAAAGTAAAGAATCTTTGCCGTGAGATTGAACAACTCGATGCAAAGTCAAAATTTGGTGATGATAAAATTCAAAAAATAATTATTGCTGGTCTAAAATCGGAGTACAACGCGTTCGTCACGACTATACAAGGTTGGAAGAAGCAACCTTCGCTAATTGACTTAGGGAACTTGTTGGCCAATCAAAAAGCATTTAGTAAACAAATGAACACCACTCGAGAACAAATGGCAAAGATCACAATCCAACTGGAGACGAAGGAAGCACTCTTTATTGCTAAGAGAGGTTCCAAAGGAAACATTCGCTGTATAGTGCCCAAAAGAAGTGAGTTCACTTATTGAGGTCGTAAATGTGAAAGAGAAGATGAAAATGGCTCTAGCGAGGAAGAGTATCATCGTCAACAACAATGGCGTTATGAAAGAGGATCGTGTTTCACATGTGGTCGCAAAGGGCACTACGCGAGAGATTGCAAATATCAAAAAAATATTGATAATAACTTGGTCCATATAAATCATACGAATGAAGAAGAGTGATATTTCGAGGCCACATATGCGATTGAAGAAGACATGTGCGAAGATGAGTGGGATTTTGAGAAGAACAATGATGAAATATGGATTGAAGACTTGGAAAGTAGTGGTGACTTTGAGATGGTATCAAACTTTATAGTCGTGGAGAATGGTGATGAAGAGCATCATAATGATGTAACTGTCGAGATTGAAGATGAGGAAGACAGTTGCGGAAAGAAGATGCTTCCTGGATTCGCGCTAGGTTACGAAGAGATCGATTTAGTGTCTACACAACCAGATATACAAGACTGGATAGTAGATGCAGGTGTGGTCAAGTTCAAAGACAACCACACACTGAAAGATACAAATGAAGGCATTCAGATGAGCAATGACATAAATGACGGAAAGCCGGCATGTGAAAAGTTTATAGAACAAATAATAGAGAAGCATGGGAAGCTGAGTGAAGCAATTGAGACCAAGACATTATTATAAGGCGACGGAGAGCCACATAAGAAGACAACGAAGCCTTTGATGAAATTAATGACGTTCGGAAGACCAGAAAGCGTTCAAGAAGACCCATAAAGGAGCACGATCTTTCAAAGACTGAGCAAAGCTCATCAATCCAACAAAAGATTCTAGTGACACTAATTGAAGAAGAGCATATGACCGCATCAACTATGCTAAGTTCGACATTGGATCAAACATCAAGCAACCACCAGGAAGAGAAGAATAATTATGCATTGAGGGGGAGTATTAAGTTTTCAATGCCTAATTATCTAAATTAATTAGAAGCCAAAAAAAAGATGATCCAATGAGAAGAAGTCAAACCCATGAAGAAGATTATTCTAAAAAAGTATGGATAAGTGTGAAAAAAATGAGAGAGTATAGAATTGAGTAGAATTTTCTAAAGAAGCTAACTATAGCCATTTCATCAAAATGATCCAAGCCCTCCATTTGGGAAGAGCTCTAATATAAATAGGATGAGTCTTAAGAGTGAGTCACTTGAGTTAATAAGAGTGAGTAAGACAGATATGTGAGTGATTCCTAATTGAGTGAGTTTTTTCTCTTGTATTTTTGTAAGAATGATTTTGTACGCTGCGATATTCAACATTGTACGTGGCTTAAAAGACCTGTACATGAAACATATGATCATTTATATAACTTATCTTTTTGTGACATTCACTAGCATACCTCAATCATGCAAACATAAATAAAAATCTCAAAATTTACAGTTCAAACAGTCATCTGACAACATCAAAGCGGTAGCAAAGTGTCTAATTGTGTACCATAAATTAAAGTCTACATCACACCTTCAAGAATTTCCAAAAAAGTATATAACAATGTGTACCCAATAAAATCCTAAAAACATTCCAAACATATAATTATACTTCATGAAGTGCCGGCATGCGACTATTGCCACCTTATGAAGCATTGCTCCACATGGTTGTTGAATCTCTCTTACCAATTTTTAAAGCATTCCGATACGATTTTGAAACCCCCACCACTTAGTTTCGCGAACGATGGTTGATTCGTTCCGAGGCCAATCGCACTTCCTTTTTCTTTTGTATCACCTATTATAACAAGTGAAAATAATTAAATGATATACATAATAGAATATGTAGACTAATTTTTTATCAAAGTACTAAATATAAATGCCCATGCACTAAACGCACAACCTGATTTTTGGATTCTCTAAAGTGTTTCATCGGCCATCGGCATTGCTTCGAACGGTCAATAAACTCTTTGGGAAGTTTACTAGTCGTATGCTCATAATATCGGTTGCAGTCGCACCTCTAATTTCTATATCTTTCAGCAGCTATTCGTGCAATGAGTCTCCATGTCATCCAAATTCAGCCCAAAGTTGATGTGCAAAATGTGCCACATGAAATAATAACAAAAAATTCTTGTCAATCTTGTAAAGTAAATAAGTTGTACTCACATTCATATGGCAAAATGCCCCACAATTCGGGATCGAACTTGGAGTAGTTGCCTATCTAATAAAAGTGGCATATTTTCCAAGTTATATATAGAGATTGAATATTGATTTTTATTTAACTATTTTCACCAAAAATAATTTGATTCCTTTCGAGTGATTTTCTTGTTTCCGGAACTTTGGATCGGGCCCGAATCAAAATCTGGCGAGTTGCGATACCGAGTTCTTCTGCAGTCCCCAAATCCGCATGCAGTTTTCGCTTTCGAAATCCATCATCATCCTCCGATCACTCACTCCTCTGATCCGCGTATGCTTCCAATAATCAAGCTGTCTGATTTCAGCAATTTTGGTGGGCGATCGAGGAAATGATGGAGGAAGAAGCAGCAGCTCAACTGGTCGTACCGAATGAACAAATGGACAGCCTCGAACTCGACGAACCCTCTACTGCGCCGATTGAGTGGTCAAATGGCCGATCTGATCCCGTCCACCATCCCTTGTCGCCAACATCAGCATCGCCTCGTCTCTCAGCCGGCAACGACGACGCCATCGTGCTGTCTTCGCCTTCCTTTACGCGTTCTCGGAGCCCTAATTCCGACTCGTCCTTCAATTCGTTCCTGGAGCCGCCTTCGTATGCTGAGGCTATTTTCACTTCCTTCGATTCCTCCAGCGGCGACGCTATTGGTCTTCTTAGCCCTAGTAATTCGCTGTCCGGATCTTCCAGTTCGACGACATCGGAGTTTCTTAGGATCTCGGTTTCTGATCCACAGAAGGAGCAGGATTTATCCAGTTCGCTCGTTCCTGGAGGGAATTACTATTACACCTACCTGATTACGACGAGGACTAACTTCCCTGAGTTTGGAGGGACTGAGTTCAGTGTAAGGAGAAGGTTCAAAGATGTGGTCACGTTGGCTGATCGGCTTGCCGAGTCTTACAGAGGCTTCTTCATACCTTTGAGACCGGATAAGAATGTTGTAGAGGGTCAGATGATGCAGAAGCATGAATTTGTGGAGCAGAGAAGAATTGCATTGGAAAAATACTTGAAAAACTTGGCTTCTCATCCAGTTATCAAGAAAAGTGATGAATTGAGAGTGTTTTTGCAAACTCAAGGGAAGCTTCCGCTGCCAAAGACTACCGACGTGGCTTCCAGGATGCTCGATGGAGCGGTCAAGCTTCCCAAGCAGATATTTGGAGAATCCGTTGGTGGGGCTGTGGATATAAGTGAAGTTTCACAACCGGCTAAAGGTGGAAGAGATTTGTTTAGAATCTTCAAGGAGTTGAGGCAATCCGTTGCGAATGATTGGGGTGGCGTGAAGCCAGCTGTTGTGGAAGAGGATAAGGAATTTCTCGAAAAGAAGGACAGGTTGCATGATTTTGAACACCAGTTAACCGATGTATCTCAGCAGGTAAATTCATTTTGTTCGCAGATATTTTTTTTTGAAATTTGTTATTTCTATGCTTTCTGCTGTTAATATTTGTGTGGCAGGCAGAAGTGCTTGTAAAGGCTCAACAAGATATTGGAGAGACGATGGGCGAGCTAGGGTTGGCATTTGTTAAACTTACTAAGTTTGAGACTGAGGAAGCTTTGTATGAATCACAAAGAGTGCGAGCCGGTGATATGAAAAATGTCGCCACAGCTGCTGTTAAAGCAAGCAGGCTCTATCGAGAACTAAATTCCCAGACGGTGAAGCATTTGGTAAATAATTTCAATCTCCATTTGTATTATAATTTTTTTTCTTGTAATATAAAACTAGAGAGTATTAACTGTTCTCTGCAAGGAGCCCAAGGTCGGTGAAATGTTACATACATCTTTTATGTATGTCACTATATTAAGTCTTAATGAGTATCATTATAATCTCGCAGGATAAATTACATGACTATTTAGGAATGATGATCGCTGTCAGCAGTGCCTTTTCGGACCGATCAAGTGCATTGCTGACTGTGCAGAGTCTTATGTCAGAGCTATCCTCGTTAAACTCCAGGATTGAGAAACTAGAAGTTGCCTCCTCTAAAATTTTTGGTGGTGATAGAACCAGGATGCGTAAAATAGATGAGTTAAAGGAAACAGTTCGAATAACTGAGGATGCAAAGTCATGTGCCGTTAGAGAGTATGATCGGATCAAGGTAATCTGTATTAGACTACTCTTGCCTTTTCTACTGTACGTGTAGTGCCATCCCACATAATCTTATCAGAGCATATTTTGGATTTGATCGTGAAGCTGATTCCGCAACCATTCTGTTGTGAGATAAATCCCGTTAAGTTCTTTGATTGTGGTATCTCTCGTCCAGTATAATAAATTGAAATGTGACTAAAGCAATATTAAACCCTTATAATTTAATAATTTGCACGATTTTAGATGAAAACTCCTGAATGGAACAATATGTCCTAACTCAGTGATGTGGATAAGTAAAAAGTTTCTACCTAAAGCAGAAGATAAGCAAAAAAAGGAAATTTACATTTCCCATATAACTTATAAAGTTTCTGATGATATTAACGGCTTTAACGCTAGTGTTGTTTAGGCAGTAAACTGGCATGTTATTAATAGGGAATTAGGGGATGCTTATTTACCGAGGTACAATGAGTTCTTTTGTATTATTTTATTTTCTGGGAATACTAGTTATCCATGTTATCAGCCCATGTAAATGCACCAGTGCTCATTGATTACAGGCTCGTAATGTGTATATCTGAGTTGATGGTGCAAGGAGATCGTTGGCCTTTTTTTGATTTCTAATCACAGCTTCAGTTGGAATTTGTACCTAAAAATGTAATATCTTAATAATATCGTGCGATTATGGCAACATGTGTTATTGTCTATAATTGTTGATCTGGCAATAGAGTAATTCTTGTTGGATTTTCTTTTCTCGTTAATTGAGACTAATGAATATGAGAACACATTATGATTTTATCTAGGACAACAACAAAAATGAACTTGAAAGGCTGGACATGGAGATGAATGACGACTTCTTCAACATGTTGAAAGGTTTTGTAGTAAATCAGGTGATCTCCTATACCCGTTTTTTTGTAAATAAGACTGCTAAAAATTTCATGGTAACATATGTATTGTTTCCTCTGAAATCATTACTACGCCTAGACAAGAGACTAAAGTGAAAAAGTATATATGGGGAAATAAAATCATTACTACGTCGAAAATCGATTTTACGATATAAACGTTTATGACCTCCCCCTCTATGCCCTGCAGTAATGATCCCTCTGGCATTACGACCTTTACCACAATGATGCTGTCCATAGATAAATTTTTTTTGTGGATTGGATTTCACTTGACTGTCTATGGCTCCTTTGCGTGTGCTCGGGGTAGAAGTTTTTTATAAATGTATCGCCATGCTATTAAGTATTTTGATTAAATTGAAGTTCTTTTCTTTCTAAGAGGTGGAATAGAATAACCCGGTTGAAGCGTAATGATCATACGTTTGTGCAGTATCTAAAAAATTCATATAAACCTTGTTTTGTAAAGCAGCTTGTATTTCTTTTAGTTCTTGTTCAGATTAACTTCTTGTAAACCATTATCATGCACTGAAGCACGTATTTGGTGGACATGAACAGGCTGGCTATGCTGAGAAGATGGCTAATGTATGGGAAAAGGTAGCAGAAGAGACCAGTATGTATGCTAAACATAAACAGAGCTTATAAAGTCCAGGTTGTTCAATGTGTGTAAAGTCTAGTTGGATGTACATTGCCTTGTAGTAGTGCTTATTGTTAATCTCACAACCAAGTCAAACAATAAACTTTCCTAGTCAGCTAGCTGCTGGTTCCATTTGATATCGCTGTATTTCATTTTGTTATCTATATTTCTAATTGTGATTAATCTTAAGCTACGCTTACTTCATTTATTGAATAAGCAATTAAATAAAAGAGTATTCATATTCATGTCAAAGTTTAGGCTCAGCAGCAGTAATAACAAAATTAGCATTAATTCATTCTCATCCGACACACCCCGGCCGGATGCCGACAACAAACATCGTACGACAATCACACCAGATCGAACTACACCCGAGACGCAACCGGCGGAGGCCCAGCAACTCCTACGAAGGACGACAGGAATCCAGCGCCTGGCCCGGTCGAAGAGCCCTCCTGCTCATCAAGAAACAGATCCTCCGGAACCCTGAACGCACCGTGCACGCACGCCATCCCAACTCCTACCAGCATCGCCGAGATCAGCAGCGATCCGACGCTCGTCAAGAACACCACCACGATCGTCAACACCACCAGCCCCCCCAGCGTCTCCCACTCCGTAAACGTCCGGCCGAGGATCACCAGCGGCTGATCCGAGGGGCGGAAGAAGTAGAGGAACAGCCATCCGGCCAGCAGGCCGAGCAGGAGTATCAGAGAGAACGGGCTGGAGAGGAGAGAGAAGGCGAGGACGATTGCCAGGAGAGTGATGTAGTTGACTCGGAAGTAGGTGTAGTTTCTTCGGATCCGAGAGATGGCTTCCGAGAGGGTTTCGGGCCTGGACATGGCTGTCCGATCTACCAGCTCCAGCCATGGACGACGCTGCGCGAATCCCTGGCGGACGGAGGAGGAGAGGCGGCTGATGAATGCTCGGAACGCCGGCGTCGCCATCGGAGCTCGGTTCGATACGGGCAGCGTCGCGGCTGAGGAAGCCATTGATTGATGAGGGAGGGATGAGATCTGCAGAGTGTGAAAATGAATGCGTTGATTCGCAAGTGGATGTAGCCGTTGGATCTTTCACTTGAATTGGGCTCGGCCCAACTGGTGGTGCGTAGGATAACGAGGAAAGAGAGAGGCGCTTGTTAGCGGCGAGTTCTGTTGAGCAGCAAGATGTTGTGAGGGCGAAGAATTCGATGAATGGCGAACCATTGAATTTGCTCGCTCGCTCGCTCGATCTTCTTCATCCACATTGTACACTTCCTTCTCTCTCCCTCTGCATTTTGATCGCCGATGGAGTCCGCTGCCGCTCTCCAATCCTTCCACAGTAAGTTTCCACCGATCCCGCTTTGTAATTATTTTTAAACTTCTTGTTTCCGTTTCGATTTCTTCGTCTTGTGATTGTTGTTGTTGTTAGGTTTGAGGCGATTCGACTTTAGATGTATTGATTGATTTGGCTTCTGTTCGCGAGATTACGTGTTTATTTGGATTTGTTGATCCGCGGCGGTGTGCGGTTGGTCGCGTTGTGTGATTTCTGGATCGGATTTGTGATTGATTGATCGGTGTGATGGGGTGCTTAAGGCCGCTGGTTGTATGATTGGATTATGGAGGAGCTGAGTAATGATGTCTGAGTGAGCGGTCGTTTGGTTTTGGCCTAAAGGTGGCAGATACACATTGTCCCTCTGGAATGAACCTTTGATGTTATTATGTTCAACTCTAACCTTACTTTTCATTATCTTTTTCAATTTTCAAGAGCCATCTTGTTGTTTACAGTTGAATGTAGGATTAACATTGCTGGATGCGTGCCTTCATGAAACGTCCCCAGGATGTTAAATTTGATTCACATTAGTCACAACTCTTTTTAAATAGAGAGCAAGCTAAGACTGACAAAAATCCTTTCTCACTGCATTATTTATGTGTATACTACCTCACTGTGTTTCAGATACTGTAGGAGCTGTTGCGAGTATACAGTCAGTTGTGGAGAGACGCGGAATGCTGTCATTTTGTAATGGGCCCGTGCTTATTGGTAACCTTGTATGTGCTCCTACCAATAGTAGAGCCACCGTAGTATCATGCTTGAAGACATCTGCGACCACTGCATCAGAGAAGCCTGGTGGTGGTGAGTACCATTTGAGCCTCTTGCTTCTGTCATTCTGTCTGAGAGCATGCATTATTATGATGACACCCTTTTTCGGAACAAAGTAGAGAACCAAGTCTCACAAACATGGGATGAATTATCAATTGCTCAGGACTTTATTTCGTAAAAATACAATCGTGGGGATAGACATAAGCAGAAATGTCTTCACTGTGCTTGAATTTTAACTAAGACTGCCGTACCAATAAGTAAATTATGTGGATTCTTGATTGTGTTTGTAATTAGTGATTTTAAAACTAATTATGGCACATCACATTATTTAGATAATTGAAGAAACATTCTGAATTCTGATGAATTCTTATCCTCATCGATTATTTGGGAACTTTCAGATGGTATTGTTGGCAGCTCGGCTGTGAAAGCCATAACAAATCCAACCTTTCCGAAAGGATTTGAGGTTAGTATTGCATCCTATCGCCTCTTATATTGATGCTCTATGGATGTTTCCATACATACATTTTACATTTGGAAGGGAAGTACATGATGCAATGCTGTCATTATTGTTATTTGTATCAGGAGTTGATTTTAGAGGTATGTGATGAGACAGAAATTGCAGAAGTGAAGTTGAAGGTACAACCCGATCCGTAAACTGCATTTAGTTCTATTATAAACTGATATGCCTGCATTTATAAATTGATTCAGCAGTCAGTTCCTGCATTTATAGGCTAGTTCACTGTCTCCTGCAGTCCTGCAACAACATTAAGTGTCTGTGTATGAACTGCGTGCTGAGCTAATTCATTTTCTTGTATGAGATTGGTATGGCTCTAATTTTGTTTGCAAATAGATTGGAGACTTCCAAATGCAACTTAAGCGAAATCTCACACCTGCTATAGCTGCTGCTCCAGTAGTTTTGCCTTCAGCCCCACCAGCACCTGTTGCAGCTGAGGCTAAGACTGTCCTGCCATCTAAAGCATCATCCGTGAAATCAAGTCCATTTGTGAATATACCCAAAGAGAAGTCCGCAAAGTTGGTTTTCCTGGAAGCTTCTGGTGCTGCAGGATATGTTCTAGTCTCATCTCCAACAGTATGTGTTGCACTTTTCATTTACTTTAGCCATTTTTAGCTTTAATCTGGAGACACAAAGCCACCAGCATGTTCTCTTTTGGTATATCCAGGTTGGTTCGTTCCATAGGGGTAGAACTTTAAAAGGAAAGAAGCAGCCTCCTGCATGCAAAGAGGTACATGAGTTATAAATTTGTCTCCTTTTTCTTCAGTAGTTTTTGCTTACAACTGAATCATTATATTGTACGATCTAAACATTTCTAACATATTTTGATACGACACAAAGTAAACGCATTATGACAAAAGTCATTATGGAAACTTAACTGGCTTTGGCTTAGTATGGAAGGATTGTGAATAAGGACCCAAGGTGTAAGGTAGTTAGTGTTGCCATTTATTTGCTAGCAGTGAAACATGTATCTGATATGGAAAACAGGGTGATGTAATAAAAGAAGGGCAAATCATCGGGTTTGTGGATCAATTTGGCACTGAACTTCCGATAAAGGTTATTAGCCCGTTTGGCGAATGATTTAATACCTTTTTCTGAAAGGATTTATATCAGCACTTATAACTGTTTAATCTTCTGGAGCAGTCTGATGTGTCTGGAGAAGTATTGAAGCTCCTGGTGGATGAAGGAGGTAAAGATATGTGTATGTTTCTTATTTCAATATTTGTAGAGCTAGCTAGACTGACTTCGAACTTAAATATGAAGTATGGATTGTGACTCTTCTACCTGGACTTTTTTCAGATGGTATTGGTTACGGGGATCCTTTAATGGCCGTCTTACCATCATTTCACAGTTGAGAAGTTTAGTTAAAACTTAGCGATCTCATCTTCTGCAACTCTGTTCGTCGCATACATGGTAGAATTCTAACTCCAATAATAAGTGGGTTTTTACCACTATAATCATGTGTTTTGTTAACTGATTGGATGGATACAGCCACTAGTCTGGTCGTTCACTTTGCTATGCCCGAGAAGGAGCGTCTCTTATCGATAATATTTAAACTTTCCATAGATAAGTATTTTACATGAATCATTTAAATAAATATGTAGATTCCTATATTGTCTAGCAACCAACAAGTTAGCTAACCTAACTTCAACTGCCTCTCCATTTCATTTCATCAAAAATCAAATAATTGATTTAAAAGTAGGTCGACATCTGATGCTGGGAGGGGCTGGTTCATTCAAAATTCTTTCCACATGCAATCATATACAATCGCACATTTATTGCCCATGTTACAAAATCCCAAAACCAGATTAGGACAATGACGTGTTATCTATCAACAATCAAGAACCTAGTTGATCTCGATAACGACAAAAGCAATTTCTAAATTTAATAAGCATAATTAGGTAAAAAATACATCGATTTAATTTTTTATTATAAATTTATCATACGACATATTAAATTTTAAAATTTTTATTAATTAATATTATATTATTATAATATTTGAATCGAATGCACTCAATCTGTAAACTATTCACAGACTAAATTTGTGAGACATTTAATCCGAAATTAAGGATAATTAGTGAGCCCACAAATTACTATTCACATCACATGGTGCTCTCATTAATACTTCGTACCATAGATTAATCATAACTTGAGCCAAACGAATCCATCAATAATTCTGTCAAGTATTCAATTCTTATAAATATATATTGTTATATAAAAATCAGGAAAATTATGAGAAAAATAGGAAAGTCATATTTTTAAATATCTTTAATTCCATCGAGCCTACCGTCCACAGATGTACACAAAACACTGGGCTGTATGACTTGAAGCATATCCTTATCCAGTGGTAGTTTCGTAATTAGAGGCAACTTATTGTCCTTTCTTGTATTTCGCTGTATATAAAGCAGCAATCAGTAATGCAGAAGATGCTATCTTCATCATAATATCTTATTCATTGATATCTGAGATTTGAATGACAATGGAAGTGATCCATCGAGTGCCGACTTCGTCGCTGAATCCGAACGCGGCTCCGTTCGTGCCGCAGGCGTATCGTGCCGTGGAGGACTTTTCCGAGGATTGGTGGGAGCTGGTGCAGACCTCGCCTTGGTTCTGTGACTACTGGATGAACGAGTGCTTTCAGGAGCCACTTCAGAATGATTCAGATTCTGATGTCGATCCGTTCATGACGGAGATCGACGCGCTCTTCGACGAGTGCTTCGCGAATCGTAAGTGATAGGAGAGTGTTAGAGTTTAGAGCTACGATTTTTTCAGTTGAAACCGTGCCTGTCGATTGTTTTGATTACTGCTTGCGGATGATGATGATGATGGCTGATGTATTGTTTACTGTGCAGAGGATGATGATGAGAAGAAGTGGATTCACAAGGAGCTAGTGCTGTCAGGAGCCAACAAGTGGCGGAAGAGCCGAGGTGAATCGCCGAGGTTCAATGAGAAAGCGCCCAAGATTGTGAATGTGAAAGTGAGTCCCAGGCCGATCCAGCAGCCTAGGTAAATTTGAAGTGACTCCCTGACGTTAAGACACAGGAAGCCTAGATCTATTTTAGTTATCTGCGCAGATCAAAATCACTAAAACGGTTCCTTCTTTGTTGCAATTTCTGTGTTGTATAGGGTCCACCTGTTAGTTTTTAGCATCAGAGTCTTTGGATTTCTGGATCATCTCATGTGTTAGATTTTTCAGGGTCACTACTTCTAGGCTTCTGTGTCGTAAAGCTGAAAAATAAATAATCAGATCTTTCTTCTTTAACTGGATCTTGCAAGTGTGCATCAAGGTGTTTGATACATGAAAATCAAGTGACATTGGTTTCTTATCTCTTTGTAACTAGGCAATTATCTGAGTATGAAGACTATCACAACTGAATTATATTAATCTTTTAACAATGTTGGTTCTGGTTTTATTCCACATTAGAATAATGTGAAGCAGATCTGGGGTATTAGTTGGTGGCTGCCCTGCCTATATTTTGAAGCTCTGGGATGATCTATTCCAAGGTGACATTTCCAGTTACTATGACCTTGTTGAGCTTGGTATCAACATTATAGGTTTCAACATCTACTGATGGAATGATGGTCACTCCCCCAAGTTGATAATTTTTGTAAGTGAAACTGAAAATAAAGGAGAAGATATCTACAGAGTTAAATAAGTTCTGTATTTGAGTATTGTCAAGGTTCTTGATATGATAGTCTTAAAAATCTTCTTCATGATGCATTCATCAATTCAACCAACTAATGGGCACACAAGAACAAAGGACAGAACACACTGTGTATATAATGATATAATTGAGGAAGTGTGTCTGTGTGAATGTGGATTATTGGTGGGCTTCATCTTGCATTTGGTGCCATTTTATTAAGCCTGATGTTGAAGCTGAACTAGTGAAGGGTCTTTTTCTAGCTTTTGACTTGTTATGCAAAGATTTCTAAGCTGGCTTGTCTTTGCTGTGTTATTTAGGTTGTGTTTTTTTGTACTTATATTTTGTACTGAAACTTATTACTTTACTTATATTTATTTATATTTATTTGTATGTACTTATATTTACTTATATTTACTTATATGTACTTATATTTATTTATATGTACTTATATTTACTTATACGTATTTATATGTACTATTCATCAACAACAACACCATTACCAACAAAAACACTTGACTTGACTTAACTTAACCTAACTTACCACAACACCACCATCACCTAACTTAACTCCACCAACAACACCACCATTCCACTATCACCACAATTACGACAACATACTTCCAATATTAGTTAAATAATCACCACTCCACTACCACCACCATTACCACAACACACTTCCAATAAATAATCTAACTTATTTTTTATTATTTTTAATAAATATTAATAAATCGTACAATTTAATTTTGTGACTCCCCTCTCTCGACTCTCTCGATCCGCCACTGACTACTGCCACCATTACCATCACACTTCCAACATTACAACAACCCACCAATACAAAAATAACACACAACTAATAAAAAATAATAATTTAACTCAATTTAATTTAAGTTAACTTAACTTAACTTAAAATAATGGAAGAGATGATGAATAGTGGTGGTGGTGGTGATATTGATGATGAATAGTGGTGGTGACGTGTTGATGAAATAGATGATGAATAGTGGTGGTGGTGCTGTTATGGTGGTGGTGGTGATGAATAGTGGTAGTGACGTGTTGATGAAAGACATGATGAATAGTGGTGGTGGTGCTGTTATGGTGGTGGTGGTGATGAATAAGGGTGGTGGTGTGTTGATGAAAGAGATGATGAAATGTGGTGGTTGTGGTGGTGGTGTAGTTATTATGGTGGTGGTGGTGATAATGAACAGTGGTGGTAAGTTGTCGATGAAAGAAATAATGAATAGTTATATTTACTTATATGTACTTATATGTATTTGTATTTACTTATATATACTTATATGTATTGAAATAAATACTTTATAAGTACAAAAGAACATGATCACACTTATTAATGTATCAACCAATCTACTACTGATGCTTGATAGAGAGGGAATTGTTTCTGCTTTATTGACGTGAAAGTTAAAGTGTTGGGCACCACTTTGTGTTCCCATCACATGGACAAGCATTATGAATTATGCATTCATGATCTTGTATGGGGAGAAAGCAAGGTTGTATTACTTTGCTTTACAAGGTAAAAGCAACTTGGTGGTGATGTATTATTTTTTATAATTTAATATGATGAAATGTCATATTCGCTGGCTTCCTTCATTTAGGATTTATGTGGTGTAGAATAATGGGACGTGAATGTTGGCTTATTGTAAAAAACATTCCAAATCACAATACCAACCCTAATCTCACCATTGCCCAATACACCACCATCCCTCCCACCACAATTACCTATCATAATTCCAACACCGCCTACCACAGTTATTTCACCACCATCCATCCAAATCTCCCTACCTACACCATCACAATCATAACACCGCTCAATTCATAATCAATCCAACACTTCATACTCACCTCTCATACCACGACCACCACTATAATTCCACTATCACCACAAAAGAATATGATTCTGGTTTTCGTGCTTTTGCGAGTCTCCGAAATCCTTTTGATGACCTATATTGCGTTGAATGGATATGATCGGATCACAATAAAAAATAATCATACTTAAATTAAATGCATATAATTTTAATTTATTTATTTACTCAATATTTATGTGTAAAAAGTAACCTTAGTATCCGTTACTGAACTACCTTTAAATAAAAATGCATTATTAGAAAATACATCATACATCCCTTTTAAACCATTTCTAAAATCAAAGGAAAAAAACTTGCTAGGTCACTGCCGACGATACTTTTTCTCATTGGTCCAAATTTTCATCAAAAGGGTCCCACGATTTTTTATAATTTCCAAAACGACCTCTGAGAAACACTGAATGTCAATTTCATGTAAAAAAAGTCGTCGTCGTTGCGCTGCTCCTTCATCGCCTTCCCTACCTCTGATCAGATCATCCTTAAGCTCCTCAAATCGAAACCGATAAACGGTCGGAATGGGAAACGCGTTGAGGCTCATCTACGGCCACTGCTGCAATCCTTCAGCTTCAAACAAGCCCCATTCCTCCGACTCCCTCGGCCCCCATGGCGTCTCTCCGGCGACCGTTGGCGTCTCCGCTCTCGCTCGCGACCTCCTCAACTTCGAAATCACCTCCCAGGCACCTCTATCTCTCTCTCTACACTCCATCATTCTTCTTTGTTTCTCTTCTGTGCTTGATCAGTCGATCTCTTCTACTTGATTTTTAAGTTTCTCGTGTCGTCAATTTTGAAAATTTCCGTATATGGCTGATGCAGGTTCCTGAAGGCCTCAGCCAGCATGTGGCGTCTTCCAAGAGAGCTCAATTGAACTGGTAATCAGTCAGTGTTGTTTATTGACTGATAATTTAGCTTGAAGATGGGAATTTAAATGGATGGAATGGTTGAAAAAATGTTTGGTAATATGGATTTTGGCTCTGAAGATTTCTGTTCATCTGTTTGCTAACTTGACTGAAATTTGCTTTAAATTGAGAAACCATGAAGGTATAAGAAACTAGTCATGGCATGGAGGAATTCCCGGCCTCCGCCAAGAACACCAGAAGACGCCACTAAGCTTATTGTCCAAACATTGAAGAAACATCACAAGGCAGATGTTGAGGTAGCCTCATATATTTACGGTCAATAGTGGTGCTTCATGCTTCATCGACTTGGTCATATGATGAATTAATAAGTGATGTTTTTGGCTGATCTGATTCCAGGGCTTGCTGGAATTTTATGGTCTCCCTCTACCACAAACCTTGGTGATAATCACTGATGGGGTCCCTGTGTCTTTGCCGCAGGGAGTCAAGTTTGAAATGCAGACACTACCGGTCAGCATACTTGCCTCAATTTTTACTTACTTATCTGCCTTGAGGGGTTTTAAATTGAGGATATTTATATGGTCACCCTTTGACTCAGATTGATGCCAAATCAGTATCAGACGGGGATACAATCAATGTTTTTGTGAATACTACAGATTCAAGAGAAGCGTCTTGTGTGCCAAAGGAAGTGCAAAGAGCCATGGTTCAGAGATCAAAAGCCCGATCTCAGAAAAACTATACCAAGGCTGATGAGCTTCATAGCCAAATCGTCAACCAGGGATACAGGTTAGTAACTGTTGATAGACTGCAATTTTCTGTCTACAGACTCTATTCTACGTGTTTAATGATTAATCACATTGTCTTGTTTTCAGGGTCATCAATATTCAAAATGAGGAGGTTCTTGGTCGCAAATACCGCATACGCCTGAGGTATGAGTACTAATTTTTGAAGACAAAAAAGGTCATGTGGCCGGTCAAATTTACTATATTTCTTATCCATCAAGAATGCATTTAATGATACCTCAGGGGCATAGATGCACCTGAAAGTGCTATGCCTTATGGAAAAGAGGCCAAGGCGGAGCTATTAAACCTTGTACAGGGAAGGTGTTTGAGAGTCTTTGTGTATGATGAGGATCGATATGGTCGATATGTGGGAGATGTATATAGCAATGGTGTTTTTGTACAGGTGCTCCTTGTTCTAGTTCACATACCTTATACATTCAGCTATCGTATAACTCACTAATACCGAGTTTAATTAACTGACCGTCCTCTTATATCGGGTTGCAGGAAGTAATGCTAAAGAAAGGGATGGCCTGGCATTATGCAGCCTACGACAAGCGTCCCGAGCTAGCCAATGTAAGCCATATAACCTCCTCACACATGTATCTTTTATCATTCCCTTCCTAAGCTCTAACCTCTGTAAATCATTCTAGTGGGAGCAGGCGGCTCGGAATAAGCGCGTTGGCTTATGGGCTTCCTCAAACCCGGAAAAGCCATGGGAATGGAGAAAGAATAAACGAGAAGGAAAATGAAGTAACCACACCCAAACCCCCAGCATTGCAAAGGGAAAACAAGGCTTCATGCCGTCATCATTTGAGCTTGAAATTGTAAGTGATACATCACTCAGCCTTGTATATTTATACAGCAATTATGTCAATTATTTTGAGTGATATTTATATATAAAATGACTGTGGCACTGAGACGCACAGGCACTGTAAGTACTCATATATTTTGATGTAGTATCAAAGTGACTCGTGTTCTTAACTTCCTAGTATGAAACATGTTGCAATAATTATGCCGGAGGAAAGGGGCGACATTGCAAGGCCTGTAAGATTTGGGCCCATTCTCATTTTGGGCCAAACCATTTTGGGGCCATTCTCATTTTGGGCCGAAACCTTTTTGGCCCAAGTCTCTTCTTGCAGCATGGCAGAGTGACAAGCAAACCCAGCTGCCTGAATTGCTAGTGCCACATTAAACGCAGGATGCGACCCAGATTTAGGAGAGGGTATCATAAATGACAATTCGTGCATGTGTTTGTCAGCTGATGTCCCCGACATTAATTGCAGCAGCTGTACTCTATTGTTCGAGATGCGTGCATGCGTTTGACTGGGGTCCTTCTTCTTATTTCTAAGCTTAGAGCTTCATCCATCATATTTGACTGGTAACTTTGTTTGCATCCAGACCAAGAAACTACCTCGAAACCACATAACAAGTTGCTAAACTGCAGGTACCAAATCCGAACCAAACACCGTGCACCGCATGAGGAAAGAGACGCGCGTGCCCCGAGGTCTTGTTTGGCGACAATATTCGACGTAGCAGTTGCGCGCATACCTGACCACGCGACATGAATTTCTCAGCCGTGTCGTCATCTCATTCGAAGATGTCAGATTTAGCTGTTTCCTTGCCACGTCTACTCCCTCGTTTGGCTGATCGAAATCGACTCATAATTATATAACTGTTACAATAATTGAATGGCTTTCATTACATTGTATAAGAATTGATGAAAGGGATGGGAGAATGCAGCAACTTTTACTTTTATTCATGAAACAAACACCACGTGAGAACCACGTGGAATTTCCAACACGCGACATTGCGTTGCGACGCACCTTAAACAACAACAAACGAAACAAACGCGGCTTTAAAAAAAAGAGGAACAACTTAGGATCCGACAAACGCAATCTGGGCCGTCCAGATTAAGTAGAAGAAGAACCGATCAGATTGCGAGAACGAGACCCGGAACCGACTTCCCGACCCGCTCGGAGCAGCTGCTCTCCCAAACGGACGGGCAGTGGATGGACCTTTTCGGAGCCTGAACCGACCCGGTTGGTTTGGTGTTTCCGAACCGGGTTACGACGACGGAGGTGTTGAAATACTCGCGCACTTGGGTGACTATCCCATCAGCGACGGTCCACGCGTGGACCCACGAAATGCTGCGATCGGAATCGCAGCCTTCGACGAGGACGGTGGAGCCGAACGCGGCGACGGATTGGGGAACGAAATCGAAGTCGACTCGGTCTTCTCGGCCGGTTAGGAGACGGAGGAGGTACTGGTGAGCTGGAGGGCCGTGGAACCACCACTCGAGATCTGGAGCGACCAGTTGGTGGACAGTGGTGACGTGGCGAGCGCTCAAGGCTTCATACAGAGTGAGAATGAGTCGCTTGGACGACTGCTCATCGGATGCCTGAGAGTTAGCCAGTTCTGATTTGCCGATTCGGAAGTTGTTGATGAGTCGGAATTCGAGCAGTTGCTTCAGATGGATGATTGGGAAGATTGAAGGGCCATTGGGCTTTTATAGAATCCAGAGTTTTTTTTATCTGCGTGTCTGTCCACATCTCCAATACACAATCTTCCAATCATTTTATGACACGTGTCACGATCAATCTAATTTAGAATTAGCACTCACTTCAATTACTATTAAACAAGTTGGTTCGGTCCCCTTCTCCCAAATCACATTTCACAAATATTGCCTTTCCAACAATCATTTTTTAAATATTCCTTTTACTATTGAGATCGGAGATGTCATCTCTGGTTTCATTGAAAAACAAGAAGATCGGAGCTGTCATTTTCGATCTCTTATGTTTTTCAATGAGATCGGAGGTGGCATCTCCGGTGTCCTTACGCCAAGAACTCCGCTTTTCCTGCCATGTCATCACTCTGCATAAGGAGACCGGAGATGACACCTTCGGTCTCTTTGAAAAACATAAGAGACCGAAAATGGCATCTCCGATCTCCTTGTTTTTTAATGAGACCGGTGATGGCATCTCGTCTCAATAGCAGAAGGGGTATTTGAGAAATGATTTAAATAAAAGCAGTATTTGTGAAATTTAGTTTGAGGGATGGGGCATTTCTAAATTTTTTTCTTGCTTCGGCTGGTGTATCATTTTTTAATAATTAGGAGTCCGTTTTGATTCTCATCTATGTGCGAGTTTGTAATATGTGTTGAGTGACTTGTATTTAGTATATGATTATATATAATCTCAATCGCCTTCTTTATGAACAAATGATGAATGGTATTTTATCCATTAAATTATTTTACGTTTCAATATTTTTATTCTTTGGTTATTTTCTATTTGTTAATTTGTATTGACTAATGAAAGAGGAGAGTTCAAATAAAACATCATCTTGTGAAATTCTATCCAAATGGTTGATGAGTTTTTGTAATGATTGGATTAAATTTGGAGTCGAAAAAATTTGATTGACCAGAAATAAATTGACTTGTCTCGTTTTGGCGGCCCAAATTGGGAACTAATTTGTGCGGCTGGGTGATTAATGTCGTAGAACAAGTTGAGGAAAGTCCAATTTGGGTCGAGGCAACTTACATTGACTTGGTTTTCTGGCAGCTGATTTTGGTCACATATTTTTATCCATTGGTGGAAATAGTTGAAAGCTCGGCAAAGTTATCCATGGCGGAAACCGACAAGGACTGAAAGTAATTTTATGGTGGGCTGTGATTGTAACATCCACCAACTTTAGAAAAAAAGCACATAGAAAAGTTGGGTTTGGGCAGAAAAGAGACAAAGATGTTGTGCATGGTTGTGGCTCCATGCATTTACTTACAGACCAAAAACCAAAAGCTCCATTCCTTGAATAAAAATGGACAAGACAGAGCTCTGGGTTAGGTCGTGGCAGAGCAAGACCAGGAAAAAATGTCGGCAGCAAGACCCATTTATTTATTGTTTGATCTGAAATTTTCTCAATATAAAATGTGTCTACTTGAAATATGCCACATGCATTTATGCTTGGGTTGATTGATGGGTAAAATTGTCTCATAACAGTTATACGATGATCAGAAATTAAGTTATATAAACACGACGCATAAACCTGTTCAAATGAGATTTATGATTCAGTGAGATTCAAAATTTGTTCAAATGGGTATGCGTACGTCATAAATAAAAGAAATTATGTACGATATTTTATATTTGATAAAGCTAAATAACACACTCATAATTTGAGAGAATGAACAAGTTAAAATTAGCCAATTTGGTCGTTGCTTGTAACTTGCACGTTTGGTTTTGGGGTGCATGTCCCCAAAGCTAGAAATTCCTATCACCTTAATAGAGGAATTACATAAAACTTATTGAATGAAAAAAAAAAAAAAAAAAACCCTAATTTTTTGACGCTGGATGATTTGAATGCATGCTTGTAATCTCAAAAGGGCTTGTAAGTTTCCCAAATCTCATTCTATGTGGAGTCATGTGGATATGTAGGATTATCAACACAAGATTTTGTTAATATTTTTGCCCTAATCCTGAAACTTGCCTGATAATTCCAGAATTGCAAACAAATGTTGGTACTTCAATTAGAACTCTTGATAGAAATTCTCCTTCAAAACATTTTCTTCGAAATGTTTTTAGACGCGGCAGTGCCTTTAGGAGAGAACAATCCTTGTATGAGACATCCATCTTCATGATTAAGATGACACCTGCATTATGAGGCAAATATTTATAACACTTTTCAATTCAATTCTTAAGGAAATTACCAGAGTCCAGAGTAGATTGCAATGTGCTCTCCTAACCTGTGACTTGTTCCATAACAGCTCACGATAGGGTGCATATTTGTATCTAAAATATCTCATCAAGGTCGCCAAATAGTTCTCTGAGCCAAGCTTTTGAGGATAATAGCATATCAGGAAGTTTTATTAATCTGGTTATCACGCCGTCATCCATGTGTGACCAAATGCAGTCATTTGGTTCCCTTGTAAAATTCAAAGACAGTTTTGAACTTATTTGCATCCTTAAGCTGAAAAAATAGAGCTTGAGACAGAGAAAACAAAGTATTATGCACACAGAAACACAAACGAGCCTGTATCCTGTAGATCAACATTTGGAGGATCAATAAATAAGATTGTGGAATCCTAAATAAGCCATTGAAGGATCTTTTAAGAGTGAACTGGAAAAGAGAATCACTGAATCATAGGCACTTTGATCAAGAAAGACTACTTATCTGAATATATTCATATGTAATAGATACAACCAAATACAACAAACCACACTGATCTCAGTCATATATGAAGGATCACCGTAGCAGAGATCTTCCTTTGTATTTGAAGGCTTGAAGCTAGTCCAACTGCGCAGAACTGGCCAATAAACAACTATATGAAATGAAGGAAACCAAATGGCTCCACTAAACATAATTACACACCTCTTTTTTTACAAACTATCCCTTCTGTTTGGCAAAGTTCAAGCGCAGTTGAAATTAAATTAAGGAATTCTGAATTAAAAGGTAAATTCACATCTGTTTAATTTTTAGAATCCAACCGAGGTACGAATTTTTGGTGCTTTTGGTCCTGGGAAGCATTATCTTTGCTAGTAGAATGATTTTTTATGGTCTACCTTTGCTGTGTTCTGGACCTGGAAAATGAAATTTTAGATATATAAAGTACATGCATAATGAACTCGCAATCCCCGGATTGTTTCAAGTAAGAAAACTAATATTGTAGCCTAGATCTGATGATTTCTGGGACTGGTAAAATGTAATTTGAGTGCTTTAGAGTATGTAACCATATAATGTGTTTGTTAGCGGTGAAGCACTGGAACTAATGAACTTTTCCTGACCTTTGTTTACAGCAAATGAACTGAGAAGCAAAAGGGGTTGAGTATAGCATATGCAAAGCTCTTAGTTCTCAGACTTTCTTCTTAGCCAGATAACAAAAGTATGGGCTTCAATGTTGAGAACAGCTATGATGACCCGCTTCCCAAGAAGTGGTCTTTCATATTCAGCATGATTCTAGTCGGCGTTTTTGCACTGATGGTTATCGTGGGCATGGGGGCATGCATGTGGAAGCAAATAAAGGAAGGCAAGAGAAATGCAAAGGTTCGCCCCGAAACACAATGAATCAAACATTATACAAATTTACATTTATCCGGTCTCTTGTAACTCTAGTTATACGAATTTCTTGCATATTGTTATTCAGCGTAAAGTATTCAACCATTGAAAGTGAATTTAACATGTAAATTTCAGATGCAAGCAGCTTCACCCCATCTCATTTCTTGCTCTACCTCCTAATCCACAAAATGTTCAATAAAGTGCAAAATTTAGGATTTTGCAAGTTGATTAGTTACCTACAAAAATCATTCAACAAAGTACACATGGCCCGCAGTCCATTATCTCCATACTTTAGAAGTAACAAAACCAGCACAACAAGAACCATATACATCACTGGACTTTCAGATCACACCACTCAAACACCAAGCATATATATTCAGACTACCATCACTCAAAAATCATCAAAAAGTTAATACAATTCATCCAATCAGTAAAGATAGTTATGAAACATTAAAACAAGTGAAGTACACACACATTGATCGGCCGACCGCAGCTGCACGCATCATCGATCATCATCTCCGTCGCCACTGATTCTCAGGTTTTTATGTTCAAGTTTCACGATCCACAATTTGAGATTTTCAACCCTCAAAAAACTGGTACTGGGCTGGGCAAGGGCTCTTTTTTATAGACATTATTGGGCTAAAGGCCCAACAGGCCCAATAATAAATCGATTAAAATTAAATAAAAATAAAAACATGCACGGCAACGAGCCAATGAACGTACATCAAACCTGTGGCCGGCTACGCCGAGTCCACGAGCCGGCGTGTGTCAGCTAAGTCGCCACACGCACACTCCACGTGCCACCTTGCCAGAAAATCAACGGCCAAGATCAAAACTCTTTGAAAAAATCGAGCCCTATGAGCCGTTGATCACACATCGTAAAACCTATATAAGAACACAGACGATCAGGATTATTGAAGTTGGCAGTTTCGTGAAGGTTTCGCTAATCGTTACATCAATCAACTCAACTCACCTCGCCAGGATTCAGATCAGAACGCGGAGTTGCTGATTTGATCGCTTCGCTGGTCGGATTAGTTTCTGCAGGTTTCGGTGAAGGGATGGCGTCGAGCATTCGATTCGGAGGAGGAGCTGGTTGTAACAATCGGTTGAATTTGGATTCGGCTTCGGCTTCATCCAGATTGAATGCTCGGTTGCCTAGTTCGGCGTCGATGAAGAAATCCAGATCCGGTTTCAAGGTGTCGATGTGTGCGGCGACGAGGGAGTTGAGCCGCGTGGGATCTCTAGAAGCGACGAAGAAGCTCCCTCCTACGAAAATCGATCACGAGAAGATGGACGAGTGGATGCCGCAGGCGGTGGTTGAAATAGTGAGAAATCTGAATCAAGCGCCGTTGTTGATGCAAGTGTACGACAGAGGAGGCGACAACAGTGGTGCTCGTGTGAAGACTGAGAAGGCGGTGGCGGAGGATTGGGCGGCGGTGAAGGAATCGTGGAGTGGGATTGGGGAGGCGCCTGAGGGGGTGATCCTGGTGGAGGAGATTGCGGAGGAGGAAGAGGCGACCAAGGCGTGGGGGATTGTGATACAAGGGAGGGGATGCGAGTACGGGCCGGCTTGCTATTTGCTGAAGACGAGCCGAGTTAGGTCGGGTATGGGCTCGGGCTGTACCCACTTTTGCTTGACCAAGGTCACCAGCTTCAGAGACAGCGCCTTATCCCAGCTCAGCAACTGCTGGCTCTTGCATTGAGCCAAATAGTAGGCTATATTTATTGAATAGAAGACCTGCCTGCATTGCTTATGATTGTAAATTTACACCATCAATTGTTTGAAAATATACATCATTCATCCTAAAATGTACAAGATCAGCACATGTTACAGTTACAAGTTTCACTCTCGAGTCTGGTCATTTTAGAGCCTATTGGCCTTTTTCGACATCGACGGGTCGTTGGGTATTTTGGCAAGGGAACGATACTGCAATTTGACACTCTTTGCGTCGTCCAGAGTTTTTACAACGTACCTACAGACAGTAGAGGGAAAGTGAATGAGAGAAAAATAGAGCATAGCATAGCATAGCATAGCACTAAAGAATCTTTTTTTTGGCATTGCCATCAACATAGAGATTTTACTACAAGGGAGAAGGAAGTAGAGTTGCAATATACCACCCATTTAAGCATTGTGCGGTTATAATAGCCTCGCGTCCAACAACGTGTTGCGGCGTCCTTTTGTTGCCCTGCATGATTTCCTGTTATTTGATATTGCATTGGTATAAAAAGATGCATAAAATAGAAACCCCTTATGCAACATACCACAATCATAACTCTGTCGGCCACCGCAAATGGAAACTGAAGGAATCTACTCCCTGGGGAATCCATGTGGTTTGAATCGCTAAAATCAGCCTTTTCCTACATGTGCACACCCATATTTCACATAGCACCAGGGGTACGACATAAGGAATTGAAACGTATATAAATCTTCTACTAATTTAAGTTATTAAGCAAACAATCGTTTACGCTAAAGAACAATTTACCTACTATCGATTATATTTCACACAAATTGTAAGACAATACTGATGGACTTATCTAGAGCAGCTTCAAACCTATCTCTTTACACACTGATGGACTGAAAAAGACAAACCTCAAACCTATCTCTTCTTCTTCTTTTCAATGAGCGATTTTCATATTCCTCTTTCCGGAACACTGCAACAGCTGTTCGAAGAGCTGGACAAAGAAGAATGAGCACAATGAACATACACACACTGATGAACCTAAGCTGCAGGGTTCCTGATAAAAGTCTCGTGGCTTAGAAGTAAAAGTAAACAACGAGAAGACAGCTAGCTACTCTCTCCATCCGGATTTATTTATCGTTTTCAGTAGATGCATGTCCATTGATGTAAAATGTAAAGCAACTTAAATTGACAAAGTTACTTGCACAAATGAGATTGGCAATAGCCATACATCCATCACATTCGTTATCTTTTGTAAAGGTATCTATGGAAATACCTTCATGTTTTTAACTCATTTTGTTGAGTGGCAGATTTGATTGGACAAACAATTATTTATCAACTAACAGGTCCTGTTGGACAGGAGTACACCACAATGAGCTGAAACGCAGTTAAATTTGATAATAGGCATATAATTCTATTGAGAGTAGCCTCATAAATGTCATGATTATAAATAGTTCAATTTGTCAAGACCAAGTAGCTACAGTTTAAGCCATATAATTCTACGCATGCAGCATAATTAAATTGCACAAAATTTATTGATGCATGCGTATATTTTCTTACTGAGATTTCCATGCACCGAGTCTTCAGTAATAGGAAGTGAGCAAGTAAAGCATGCCTTCTGAAAACAAATTGCACAAAATAAATTACCATTTGTAATGACTATTCGCAAAAAATAATGCCACGTGGCAATGGAAGTACAGTATGCAATATTAGTCACAAACAATGTAACTCCATTAACGAAATAAGAACTCGTTGCTTTCCGGATTTTAATCAAGTCAGCCATTCAAACTGAGGGCATATTAAATTGTCATCATCGATAGAGCTCAGTACATGCCCAACGTAAAATGAAGTGGAGAAGCCTATATTTGTTGCTTTTCTTCACATGTGATTAGGTTGAAAACTTAAAAAAAAAAAACCCACTTTCGACCCTTTAATCAGTTTGTAACCGGAGAATGCAGCACACAAACTAAAGCTTAGAAGTTAACACACAACAAAATTTCCAGGAACAGACAGACATACAGATGTGTAAAAAGAAACAGTTTTAATATTTTCTTGTGACTGAAGCATAGTTCTCTGGTAAACACACCTTTTGAAGACTATGCTGCAGCCCACCAGTCCCAAAGGAGTGTCCACAAGGGAATATTACAGCATCATCCATGAGTTCTCCTCTGTACAATAAAAGCCAATAAAAATTAAGTAGAATCAGAGAAATAAATAGGTTAACATGCAATTTTAAAAGTACTCCAGGTGTACAAATGAGAATGCAGATGAAAACTAGTAATAGCAAGAATAGCAAACAAAGTTTGTCAAGTTACAACACAAAACCCAGCAAATATGGATCAGATGACTCTCCTAGAACTAATACGCTCAGACTAAACCATAGATAAAGATGCTAGCTTTAGGAATAAGACCACGTGCCAACGGGAAGAAAAAGTAGCTAAAGGAAACAAAATGAATGCTGAGTTATTTATTATCTGACGAATAATGTACATAAGACTGTTTGCAGAATTACACATCATGCAATTATATTCTGAAACTATCTGACGCTCTATCCCACAAATTTGACCAGTGATTCTGAACTTGATTCGGTATATGATGGTACATAAGTGCATATCCAATGAAAAAAAACAATATTTAAATAAGAAAACTTACGTAAAAGGATCGGATAGAATTGACCTCACCGACTCATAGAGAGGTGCCTCCTTCCTTAGAGAACTTGCAGACCCACTTTCTGTCATAAACATTCTTCGCAGAGCTGGAACTTCTGAACCATTAACAACCTGCGCATAGTAACCATCTTCACTGACAGCAGCTATGGGAAGAACGTTTTGAAATTGATTATCTTTTCCTTGCTGGTGATTCACATTCAAGCTTACTCCTGCAGTATTCATTTGGGCAACATTTGCAACCTTCCATAACACTTCCCACTTCACCCAATCACAAAACACAACTTAAACCAAAGTAACAGTGTATAAAGCCTCGTGGCTTACCAGGAGCACTACTCTTAAAATTGTTAGTACTGATCTTACATTCACCTTCTTCATCAACCAGTCTCTCATCCTCTTGACCTTCCTCATCAACATCTTCATCATCCTTGTAATCTCTTTCTTCCTCCAAACCACCACCACCATTTCGAATCCCGTTTCCACTCCCTTTCCAGTTTTGTCTCTCCGCACCATCCCTCTGTACAACCGCATCTCCAAACAGACCTTGTAGATTCTCCATCGCCCGAGTCTGAAAGTGTCTCTCTCGATCAATCCGAAACATCTTCTCATCCATAAAATCACAGATTTCCCACGCCTTCGTGGGGCACGAATCACCTACCAGGACCCGCTGAAGTTCTGAACGGGAAGCACCGGGAAACAAACGATCCGAAAAAACTCTAACTGAAACACCGATCCGACGATGAGCTTACCCTCCTTTACATCCGCTGCGTCGGATCAATGTCGTGTTCTCCGACGAAACTGCCGGAGCCAGCGAAACCCTAATTAGCTGAAATCGAATTACCAAAAATCATAGACTTGACCTTCAAGTATTTTCAACGCTTTAAAACGACACCGTTTATTTGATTGACCTGACCAATCATATATGCTCCACATGATACTGAACTTCTAAATATTTACATCAATACCCCTACGGGAAATATCGTGTGTGAGTCGGAGCACAGTAGCAGATTGCTGCTAAATTCGATATAAATAAAGAATTAATTTAAGGAGAAAAAGAAAGTGAAAATCGGAAGTGACGACAGCGAGATTTGGAAGACGCAGCAGCTCCGGAGAAGACGAAGACTTCGATGTGCGTCTCCATTGACTTCTTCATCAGATCTCGGCCTTCCACGGTTCAAAGATGAGATTCTGCGGATCGGTCTTCCCGCTCGAAGCGAATCGGGAGGAAATTTGATCGGTTGTGTTTTTGTTTTGTTTTATCTCTCGTTTTGTGAATCGGAGATGAGATTGGAGAGATCCTACGGACTGGTCGGGAGGTTGATTCTGAGAAGTTTTGTATTGAGTTTGATCTTGTCGCAGACGAGTGGCGCGGCTTTGCTAGGTAACATTCGGAAGCTTGTGGTGGCGCCATGGCCGGCCGCGAGTTCTGTTAAGGTAGTTTTCTTTGGTTTTTGTTTTGGAGTGAGTTTGAATTGTGGTGTTTGACTTAAATTTAGTAATCGGTAGTTGACGAATGAGGCTGAACTGATTTCTGATATGAAGTTATGGATATGAAATCAGGTTTCCCCATCTCCAAGTCCGAATCCGAGTATTGTAATATCTACTAACGGAAGCTCTACGAACCCTGATGGTTCGTCGGAGAAGGAAGTTGGTAGCTTGACTGACGAGAGATGCGAACCCACTCCTTATAGCTGCCAACTGAATAATCTTACAGCTTGCATTCAATTTGCTGAAAAAGGTAAACTTTGATCATCATCATCTCATTCTTTTATTTTTTTCATGCCTGTATTCTTTCATTTTTAAGTGTGCTGATCAAATCATCTACTTATTGTTTTAGAATCTGGCTCTTTAGATCAATTGTTTTTCTAGGTAGACTGTCACCTATGGAAGGTCACATAGCTTAGAACTTATGTTTAACTTGGTAATGATTCTTTCTCGTGACATTTACTGATGCCTACTCGTAATAGAAATTAACATTTCAGTACCTGATGCTCACCTAGTAACGTCGTTAAATTTCATTTACGATAAGCATAACCGAAATGGTTGGAGGATTTACCAGTGCCACATTTCAGCCCAACAGAAATCATTTTCGTGATTTTCCTATTTTGAAATTTTGATGAAGTCTGTGAGTGCTTTAAATATGGCGAAGTCATGACATTCAGGGCCTTTGGATGGTTGATTATAAATCTCATTATACTTGATGATTTATTTCCATTTATAGACTATTAGTGTTTCTCACGAAAACAAAGAGGATTTTAGAGTTAAAAATTTAAAAGTAAAAATAAGATAAATCAAATGCAACCAGGATTGATAGGACCTGGGTGAAAAGTCTACACAATGGCGAAAGCTTTTGAGTGACTTTGAGATGAATTCCAGTTTCATATTGAGATTTGATTCTGGAATTAATAATAATAAAAGGTAGCTAATAATATTACTATTATGATACTTTTATAGTATTTGGTAACAAGCCAGAGCCTTACTAAAATTTAATTCTTGTATGTTGGTCTCACAATCAAATTATATAACATCTGAAACAGTCCAATACGAATCCTTGTATATACGTAGCAGACGCCTGGTAGTATGCTATGATCCTTTATCTGGTTTGTGCCTTAGGTGTATTGTCCATCTTGGACAGACCTGTGATGCTTGATAGCGGAGGCTAGAGGGGTTTGTTCGTAAGAGACCATAAATTTATTACTCTTCTGGAATGCATATAATTGATTCCTTCATTTGATTCAGTAGTAATTCTCGGCTTTTATACTTGAATGAGAGAATGACAAAAAAACAAAACAAAATAGGAATTTATTTTATATAACAACACAGGTTACAGTAACATTATCTAAACCTGCTAAAATTAGATATCACATTACTAGACTGCCTGATTGTCTGACACTAACTTGATGTCGAATAATGAATGGTAACATAACATTACTCCCCTCTTTAACAATGATATTGTCATCTATCTCAACTCTTTTGTTTCGTTCTCCAGTTGGCTCTCTGGAAGAGGCTGTTCTGACATCTCATAATTGTCCCCGACATTAAAAAATAATAGTGTCTGCTTGGTGTTTCCCTAATCAGAAACTGAGTGGTTCCTCTTGTTGTTTAGGTTATGAAACTTCTGCTACAACAATTTGAAACTTTTGTAGTTCAACTAAATAGCAGCAAAGTTGAAATTCTCTTCGTCGTCTCTGCTGAAACTACTTGTGGGTACACAAGTATTTCGGGTATTTCCTTGATATGTTGCCTAATTTATAGCTCAGATGATATGGCTTCACTGCTAAGATGTCTCTCCAACAAATATTGCATTAAGTCTTCAAAACTCCATAAATTTCTGAGCATGCCTGAGACATCTTATTGAATTTCGTTATAATCATGGCGGCTGACATCACTTTGTTATGGTCTCCCCTAAGTACGGATCTTGAATCAGTGTATTGTCGATCGTGGATGAAACTACGATATGCTTGATAATAAGAGTTTGCTCTTTTGAGACCACTCAAAGCCCACCTATGCTATATAGAAAACTTTAAACTCATTCAATAATTTTATTTGATAGTACTTTTCTGCTTACTTAGTTGTATGACACATATGCAAAATAGAACTTACAAATAGAACTTGCATTTTCTCAAGAAGATCTTAAGGAATTATACTGTAAATTGCATCTGCCTACCAAGGTTATCATGGCATCAGCGTAGGTGGAGTTTGTGCTGCAAGTTGTCCGGAATATTTTTAATTTTTAAATGTTTCAGTTTTTGATTTTGTGTTTGTATGGTATGGATTACTTCATGTCCGAGAATGTAAATTGATTGGATTTTTTGTATTTCTGCTGGCAATATTAATTTTGTTTTGTTGCCAACTATTTAGTGTTACTATCATTTGCTTTTGTAAACATGACTATATGGCTAACCTTTTGCCTATGTTCTGTAGTTCGTGGGGAGGCCTCGTTATTAGTCCAAAATGGCAGAGAAGTAACTTTGAGAGTGAATGCCTCAATTTCTCCAAACAACTTAACTTTCAATAACATCCTTTTACTCAAATCCCAAGCCAGGAAGGTACATACTTTCTTAGTGTCAATTTCACTTTCTGTGACCTTTCAAATATGCAATGATCTGATGTTTACAGGTTAATGGATGAAATTTGCATAATGTTATTTTCTCCAACGTTAGTATGTGAAATTTTACTGACAATTTACTATGATTTCATTCAGATCGATGTAATCCTTAGAGGTAATCAGGTGATCAGCATAACCTCTGGAAATGAGAGTTGCGTGATACACATAGGTCTTAGCATCCCATCAGCGCCTGTGCCAGATGGAAATTTCTTTCAGAAGCTTCCTTACGCTGACCAAGTGACACCCATCCATGGTGTGATACTTATCTCGGCTACACTATTAATCATGAGCGGAATCTGGGCGTGCTGCAAATGTGGGAGAAATGAAAGGCAGGGTGATGGCATCCCATATCAGGAGCTTGAAATGGGACAGCAAAACCCCATCTCTGCTGTAAATATGGATGAGGTGAGTGGGGGGTGGGATGAAGTTTGGGATGACAACTGGGATGATGATCAACCGGTCGCGGACCACCATGAATCAAATGCATCCCCAGTAAATAATCTACACTCTAAGGCATCCTCTAAAGAAGTATGGGATGAGGATTGGGAAGACTAGTACACGGTCATTTAAAAGTAAGACGAGCTGAAAGAAAAAACAGTGGCACCAATTCTTTCTTATGTAGTTCTAGATAGAAAAAGCTGAAGACCGAGATTTTGACATTCTTTAGCGGAGGAGAATGATGCTTTTGGATTATAGGCAGGCAGTGGAACATACGATAGTGTTTTGTTACGATGAAGATGCCTCTATTTCTTATCATATCTACTACTGCCCATGTGCTTAGCTGCATCATTAGAAGCTCAAACCGAGACATTAAAAGGTGAGAGCAGGAGGAGAAGTTTGCTAAATTTATCATGACAACTAACGACATGGGCATCAAAGGAACAAAACAACTCAAGTCCTCGTCCACCACCCACTCTGTTTCTAGTGCTACACTCCTCATTAATGAATGAAATGAATACTCGTATACGCTCTCAACACTCGCAACTTTGCTTTATTGGCAATTTTCAAAACCACTGTGCTTTATGGAGCACTCAAATCTCAAAATGGGAGCTGAGAGAATCTTGGGCCCCTCGCTCCCCCACATGCTCTCGTGTTTCCTCACTTTTTTAATATGCTCATTATGCTTGCTTGTGCTCAATTGCACTCCTACTCCTGGAGGAACCCTAATCATGAGGGGCACCTACCTACCTACCTACCTACCTTACCATGAAAGGAGCAAAATGAAACAACAAAGATCAGATACTACTGCACTTGGTACCTTTAATCCAAATTGGAGCCCCGGTGAATAGGAATCCGGTAACCTTGTTAATATTCCGACAAAATACAGACCACAAAACAACAACAACAAACGGAGAGAGGGAGAGAGAGAGACCACAACAACAGCAAAACTCAAGTTAATCTAACAAACCGGATTCCTCTTCGCCGGATAAAACCACAAATCATCATAATAATTCATACTAACCTCAGTTTTGAGTTAAGTTCATATGAGTTCCTCCTCTTGACCTTCTGAAGGGCATTTAATCAGCTCCAAAATGTTAACCACCTCTCCCATGTCTGGCCTGCTTGAGGGCACTTGTGATGTGCAGATTAAGCCTAGCTTGATTACTGGGATTGCTTCCTCAGCTGGGAATTTTCCATGAAGCCTTGCGTCCACGCACTCTTCAACTTTGCCTTCCTCCAAACCTCCTCTAACCATGTCGCATAATACAACTACATCGTCTTCCATGTATTCCACTGGTCTCTTTCCTGTAACAATTTCTAGTAACAAAACTCCAAAACCATACACATCACATTTCTCGGTTATCTTTACTGTTCTGCAGGCAAACTCAGGCGCCATGTACCCTAGTGCACTTTGAATCTTGCTGCTCAATACATAGCGATCTAACATGGGCAGAAGTCTGGCTAAACCAAAATCCCCTACTTTGGGATCTCCCGAGCTGTCAATCAAGACGTTGCTTGATTTTATGTTGTAGTGTATGATGTTAAGTTTATGCAGATGAGCTACACTTCTTGCTGTTCCGAGAATTATATTGAACCTTTCTGTCCATGAGAGGATGTTTCCACTTTCTTCATGGAGATGCTTATATAGACTTCCTCCAGAGACAAATTCTGATATGAGAAGTTGCAGTGATGGAGTCCAGTAGTACCCTTCAAGAGCCACAAGATTTGGGTGTCTGATCTTTCCTAGCTTTTTTACTTCCTTCTCAAAATCATCCTGAGACTTGACTAGACTTGAGACAGTCAGTTTCTTGATAGCAACTGGACGTCCATCTCGAAGAACGGTCCGATACACTGCTCCAAATCCACCACGACCGAGTTCACAGTCCTTGTTAAGCAAAGCATGCGTCCCAGTGCTAAAGTCAGGATCGCCAGAAAACATAACAAGTTTCCCAGAGTTGCCATCTAGTGAAGGAGAATTGCTGAACTCATCTCCACCAGATAATACAATAGCTGCAGCTGATCGTGATGCAGATGTTCTCACCTGAAGATTGAGAACAGTAATCGCAATCACACCAATAACGATGAAAGCAGCTGCGCCAATAGCAACAAGTGCTGAAATGCTCAGAATTGTCTTCTTGTGACCCAAATTTGATGGTGATGAACCAGAAACAGGGTCACCCGAAGAATTGGGATTGAGAACGATAGGCTTGGGGAGGACAGAAGGGCAAGCCTTCTTGACTGCTGATCCACACAAGTACTGATTGCCCGAAACAGACGAAGAAGGGATAGTATTGAAGAATGCACCAGCAGGAAGTTCGCCTTGAAGGTTGTTGTGAGAAATATTGAAGGATAAGAGTTTTGGAAGATTGCCTAATTGCTTTGGCAGGCTTCCAGAGAGATTGTTGAATGACAAATCTACATGCTGAAGATCGGTAAGTTTTGATAATGAAACTGGTATGGGGCTGTCGAGGTTGTTATGCGACAAGATCCTGAAGACACATGTCAAACAAAAAGAATAAATTCAAATCAAGAGTCATGAAATACCGAATGATATCTGCAGCAGCTTACTAAAATGATTAGTAAACTGGAAAAGATGTAGCTTAATGCAGAGAATAAGTACTCGGGGAGAGACTTGCAGTCGCAGGTAATGTGAACAACACAAATCACAGTTCTGAATTGCACAAGCTCAACACAAATAAAACTTACATGATTTTCAACGACGAACAGCTTCCGAGTGAAGTAGGAATATTCCCTGATAAAAGATTTGATTCAAGTCTCAGTTCCTGTAGAGAAATGACTTCTCCAATTTCAATAGGAATGCCACCATCAAGATGATTAGCACTAAGATCCAGATTAGCCAACGCCTTAAGCTTCCCAATGCTTGATGGTATATTACCTATCAGAGAGTTACCAGACAAATTCAAGGACTGCAAACCAGTCAAATCTCCTACTGCTGGAGCAATACCTCCTGAAAATGCATTTTTTGATAAATCCAACACCTGCAGTTTGGGGCTTGGATTATTTGTCGTTGAAGAAATATGACTTTCGATACTTGCATCAAGTTTTTTATCTGGGACCAAATACTGATGTCCATCAGATTTGAAAATCCAAGGCGGAAGATATCCTGCCAATGAGTTTTGACTTACATCTAAAACTAGAAGCTCCGTGAAATTGCTCATGGACTCGGGTAAGGTTCCTGCAAATACATTTGATGACAAGTTCAAAACCTTCAAGGCATGTAGATTTCCTATGGTAATGGGGACTCCACTAGAAAAACTATTGGAAGAGAGATCCAAAGTTTCAAGATTTTGCAGCTCCCCTATCCAAGCAGGAAGCTCTCCAGAAATTTTGTTCCCATGTAGATCAAGATATCTGCATAGATTGAGTTTTTGGAGGGTGTCTGGAAGCTTTCCGGAGAAATTGTTTTCACTTAAATCAATCATCCTCATAAGAAGCAGACTTCCAACACCAACCGGCAGGATACCAGAAAACCGGTTCTTCTTCAAGCTAATAGACCTCAAATTGTTCAACACTTGAATACCTTCTGGGATCTCACCCACCAGCATATTATTAGAAAAGTCAAGAGACCTAATACCACTCAAATTCCAAATTCCCATAGGTAAAGAGCCCGTAAATTGGTTTGAAGAGAAGTCCAGAGCAGCAAGCATGGAGCATGAAGTCAGGCTATTCGGAATCTGTCCAGAAAATGTGTTCCTGGCAAAAGAAATTGATCTCAAGGGACCACATTGCTGGAAAAAATCCTCAGCTAATGTCCCTGACAGGCTGTTCCCACTCAGGTCAATAGTCCTCAAATTACTCAAGCTTACAAGACCAGGACTAATAGTGCCAGTAAGATTGTTGTTGGCTATAGACAATTTTCTCAGATACTCCAACTGTAAAAGCCCTCTGCCTATATGCCCCGAAAGAGAGAACCCATCCAGGACAAGTTCAGACACTCTATTGGATCTGCGGTTGCATGTCACCCCATCCCAGCTGCAGGGAGTGTAATCATCTTCATTCCAAGATTTCAGCTTCCCAGCTGGATCTTGGACATCAGCCTTGAATACTATCAGTCCCAAAACATCATCATTAAAAGATGGATTCACAGATCCAAACACCAGAGTAGCAACAGCTAGTAGATAGAATGCTACCAGACACATAATCTGTCTCATTCTGAGTAGATAAATATCCTGCAAAACACAGCCAACTCCTCACCCTTCCATATCAGAAAGCTCCAGCAGCCATAAAGAGAAACACTGCATTCAACGGCTACAGCACACGTCGTCTTCCTTCACGCTAACGGCTACTAACCTCCAACACAATCGCTTCGAAGATTCACAAGCACTTCTGAAATTAAACATAAACAAACAAAATTCCATCAATCAAGCGAGTCTAATCTTTGCAACAAGTACCAAAATCATAAGAAGAAAAAACCCTAAAATTTTGTATAAAAAAAATCCCGCCGATTCCAGACCTCGAAATCGTACAAATTAAGCAATAAGACCAGCGTAGTAAGTTAGGGATTTACAACCTGAAAAGCTTACAGCAGCGAAGACGTGACTAAGCAACAATGCCGCCGCACCTGAAGTCAGCCAAATGCAAATCCGGCGCCGGTGACTAGAAGCGATATTTAAGATAGACTCGGTCACAGTGAGTGTACCGGAGCAGTGAACGGTGGAGGTTCCGGCCGATGGTCGCCGTTCTTCTCTCACTACTTACTTCGCTCTCTCACTTTCTCTCTCCACTCGCCTATCTGTCTGTGTGAAAGTTGGAAAGCCAACAGCTTTAAATTAAAGGAAAGCAACACAAGTGCCTTTTTCTTTTTCTTTTCTTTTTTATTTTTCAAAATTTGTGCGCGGATTTAAATATTATAAATTGCAGTTCATAATTGCGGTTGACACGTGGAATGATTCCATTGGTTTATTTGTCCGACGTGTATTACACGTTGCCATCTTATTATAACTGTTATTTGTTTGGTGTGTTTGTTTTCTAACACAGAAGATGGGAATGTGAACTTTTACCTATTTGCTTGTACGTCCTTCATGTTTAATTTTATTATAATATTCTCAACTTGTTTTTTCTTAGGACTGAATTGATCTGAAACTATGAAATAAATATTTCATTCTAACTAATCCGAATTTAAATTTTAAGTTCAACAAAATCTATTTCAATTCCGTCAACAATTTAACGTAATTTTTTTATTAAATAAGTCTACTGACTAAATTCTTGACCTACAAAAGACAGAAGAACGTATTCTCAACGTGTTTGACGTCTCTTTTACGACTAGATCAGGCCTGATAGGGATTTAAAGGAAATGTATCGCAGCTGGAAGAGGACATTTATTGTATAAGGTTTGCTGCTTGGGTTACCAAACTAAGCATTAAATGTGATATCGATTCCTTTCTTCATGTGCATTTATGAGATTTATAGGGTTTCTGCATCTCTCCGTTTGAGAGAATCAGATTCATGGAGTGAACGATCGGAAAATGTTGCACCGATTTCAAGAGGAGTGTCGGTGGAGTACGTGCTTTTAAACTGAAATTGATTAAAATAAATATTTAAATTTAAGTAACTGAAACTAACGGAACGAAAGGATTGAAAAGGTCAAAAATTAAGAGAGATTTTTAATGGCATTTCTTCTGCAAATCTCGACGTTAATGGCGCCATGAGTGTGGAAGTGAAGATTGATAGATGAGGAAAAGTAGAGGAGGAGGATGCATCATAAATAGAGGTGGGTGTGGTGTGGAGTGTATTTATGGTTAATAGTGTTGTGCAGGAGGTTGGTGCTTGCAATAAATAAATAGAGAAGCAAGGTACAACAGATATGATGATCCAAGGAATCTGTTAAAACGACGTAGTTTAATGTTCATTTTATTGAGTACGCCGCCGTTTTAAGGGAGGAGTTGGGACATGTGGGTTGAGAAAAGAGTCAACAACTTTATACGTAGACAAGTAAATAGAGACAAGCAAGATAACAAGCTAGGTGGGTAGCTTCTATGGCGGTTTAATTTAAATACACAGGAAGGTTTTATTGGATGAATAAGAGCTGCTGTGAATGTTTATGTAGTGAAGGATTTGCAGATTGACAGGATTGGGTTGAGCCTTTTTTTAGGTACCACACAATGACTGGAGCACAAAGATAGAGAGGGAAATCTGAGCATGCTCCATCCTGGGCTGGACCACTCTTGTTCTCGCCGGGCATCAAATCTCAACTCAAATTAGCCCAAACTGAATTCTAAGAGTATCGTTTTAACTTTTGATCGGAAGTGATCGGAGGGTCGAATTGTGCGATGCATTTACTGTTAGGATATGAATATAACATCATGAATCGGAAAAATAAAATCGATCAAAAATTATAGGCGATAATAATGAAAAATTAACATACGAATTAGAGTGGTTATTCCCGATTGGAAATGTACGTCAACTTGCCGCTTGCAGATTTTAATTCATTATAATCTTCCAATCGGAGAAGATCGTTACACCTTCAAAAATTGCTCACGCATTCTGTATTTTTCCTACAATCCATATGATGACAACTACAAGCCGTATATATCCGAGTAACATATGGTTTAAGATTTATTATGTAAAAGTCTAAAATAGAACCTATAAACGATTTTGCTCAACGGCACTACCCCATACGTCGACTTTTGTTGAAATCGATTAATTTAACTGTTCTGCATCGGATGTCAGTACCACTTTCATATAGATTCGACTCACTCAACATTTCCAAAGTATATGACAACCCTCATTTTTAATAAACAAGTGTCGGCAAAACGACGTCGTTAAAGAACTAGCCGTTATAACTGCTCTGTCTTGGTTCTTTTTAGGGTCATCAGCTCCACCAGATGCGTTGCCGCCATGCGTGGCTGGTACAGAGGATCGATTTCGAGAGGTTTTTCGCATCTAGCGCGACCGATTTCTTCATCAGTTTGTATCGATTCCCAAATAAAATTACTCGCCCAGCAAGGAGAACACCTCGAAGTGGTTAATATGTATGCTCAATGGCCTCTGCAAGTCACTAGATTCACTTTCCCGTTTCTAATCAAATCGGCCGCTTCTCTGCACAGTCTTTTTATTGGGAGGATGATGCACTCAAAGATTATCAATCTGGGGTTGCAGTTAGATCTTTATATTGTCAATTCGTTGATTAACATGTATGTGAAATGTGGGTCGCTTCTATACGCAGTCCAACTGTTCGACGGATTGTCTAACAGCCAAGATTTGGTTGTAAAAGATGTCACTTTGTGGAATTCTTTGATTTCTGGGTATTTTGCTTATGGGCGCGTGCATGCGGGCTTGGCTCAGTTTTGGAGAATGTTGTTGCGGGGAGTGAGACCTGATGGTTATACACTTAGTATTGTTTTAGGTCTTCACGCTGGGGATTTGGGGTATGAGAAGGGGAAGGAGATTCATGCATATGTTGTTAGGAATATGTTTGACTCTGATTCTTACTTGGCGACAGCATTGATTGATATGTACTCTAGTTTTGGATTTCCTGAAAAGGCTTGGCGCATTTTTGAACAGAAGGAAGATAAGAGCAATGTGGTGGAGTGGAATGCGATGATTGGAGGGTTTTTGGAGAATGGGATGTGGGAGAATAGCTTGGAGATGTTTTCATCGATGAAGGGTAGGAGCTGCCGTTTAGTTTCTGCTTCATATACTTGTGCCTTGACTGCTTGTTCACAAGGCGGAGATATAGCCTTTAGTGAGCAGGTGCATTGTGATGCGATCAAGGCAGGGTTTCAGCTTGACCCATTTGTTGCGACTTCTGTAATAACAATGTATTCAAAGCATGCACTGGTTGATGAAGCCAGAAGAGCTTTTGATCAGGTGCCTGATAAGGAAATCGAGCTGTGGAATTCTTTGATTTCAGCTCTTGTCAGCAATGGATACGGTTCTGATGCTGTGGAAGCTTACTGCTTAATGAGGCAGACCGGAAAGATCGGGGACACTTTTACCACATCTAATATCCTATCAACATGCAGCTTATTGGGTCTGACTGATTTAGGTAGAACATTTCATGCTGATTTAATCAAGAGACCAATACAGAATAATGTTGCTGTGCAAAGTGCATTACTTACCATGTACTCAAAATGTGGGTACACCAAAGATGCTGGTTGCATATTCCAAACTATGACAGAAAAGGATCTGATAGCATGGGGGTCAATGATATCTGGTTTTTGCCAAAACAAGAATTTCTACCAAGCTCTGGAACTTTTTGTTAGAGCTACAACTGTTGGAGTTAAACCAGATTCTAATATTATGGCAACTACAGTTAGTTCTTGTGCCGGATTAAAAAACCAAGAATTGGGATCTGCAATGCATGGGGCAGCAGTCAAGAGTGGATTGATCAAAGACGCTTTCGTTGCTACTGCGTTGATTGAAATGTATTCTGTGTGCAGTTCACCAGAGATGGCTGGTAAGGTCTTCTCAGGGATCAGACACAAAAACTTAGTGGCATGGAACTCTATATTGTCATGCTACAATCACAATGGTCTTCTAGATGTTTCCATTCACCTCTTTACTCAAATTATTTGCAATGGATTGTCTCCGGACGCTGTTTCCATCACAATTATCCTATCAGCAGTTTCCTCAGTGGCAGCAGTGCTTATGGGCAAAACAGTGCATGCCTACCAATTGAGGCACCAGATATCCTCTGACACTCAGGTGGAAAATGCACTTATTGATATGTATATCAAGTGTGGATGCCTAAATTACGCTCAACATACATTTCGGAACATGGCTCAGACAAACCTAGTAACATGGAACTCGATGATTGCTGGCTATGGAAACCATGGAAATTGTGCTGAAGCAATCAGACTGTTCAGTAAGATGAAATGCTTTGGAATACTTCCTGATGAGGTGACTTTTCTTTCCCTTCTTTCATCCTGCAGCCATTCTGGCCTAGTCGAAGAGGGTCTGAAATTGTTCCGGTCCATGAAAGATGAGTACCACATGAATCCTCGAATAGACCATTATATGAACATAGTTGATCTCTTAGGCCGTGCTGGACGAGTAGATGATGCTTACAGTTTCATCCAAAGCATGCCTATGGAACCTGATGAGAGCATTTGGGTCTGTTTATTATCCGCTTGCCGTGTGCATAGCAAGCTAGAGATTGGAGAAGCTGCAGCTGATAAATTGATGAAGCTTGAGCCTGCCAGAGGCAGCAGCAGCTATTGTGCTCAGTTGTTGAACTTGTATGGAGATGCTGCTTTGTGGGGCAGAGCGGCCAAGCTGAGAGGATTTATGAAGCAAAAGGGGATCAAAAAGCTTCCTGGGTGTAGCTGGATTGAGTTAGGGAGCTCTGTTCAGACATTCTTTTCTGGGGATCTGTCATCATCCAGGACTGTTGAAATTTACAGCACATTGGATTGCTTGAGAAGAAATATGAGAGTCAAAAGCATAGCCCCAGAAAACAGTTCAACTTAAATGTTTTTATAAATTTAATGTTTATAAAGTTTAGTATCCTGAAATGTCCCAATCATTAATTATAATATTCAAAAAGCGCAGGAAGCAAGCAACCTGGACATGAATAAAACCACCTTTTATCAAAAACAATAAGATAAAACAAAGATTCAGACACATGGACGCGCTACACGTGTCATAATCTGAACCGTTCATTTGGTTAACCAGTAGTGAAATCGACGGTGGGGTGTCTCCTCCTCGAGTGGTATAAATAGTCAGGTGGCTGATTCTCCAGGCCCCTCGTGACCACACACCTTTCAATTTTCATTCATTTCGCATCTCTCTCTCTCCAAATCGGGCTAGGCGGCTCGAGCAACACTCGCGAATTGGTAATTTACAGTTCTTCATCAATCTTCGTCCCTAGGGTTTCGTTTAGGCTCTTTCCTGCCCGACCGCTCTGCAATCGGTTGATCGATTTTGTATGTGGAAATGCATGCGTCGCGTCTCTGTCGCTTTCTCGATTTTCACGTTTCGTGCTTTCGATTATATTTTTAATCAAAAAAAGTAGAAATGAATTGTGTGGTTTTGAACGGTGGAGCCATTTTGTTCCGATCTTGTTGAATTTGGGGTTTGATTTTTGTTAGGGTATTTTGTCTACTGCGGGGGCTGAGATTGTTGATTTGCTGTGCGGTGTGCAGATTTTGAAGCATGGGAGATGACAAGGAAAAGGAAAAGGAAAAGGAGATTGTGGAGCTGTTTCAGGCGGCAAAGAAGGCTGCCGATGAGGCAGCGGCCCTGTCCGGTGGAGCGGAGGAGAGTCGCTGCTTGGATGCTTTGAAACAGCTTAAGGATTTTCCTGTTAATTATCAGATTCTTGTCGCTACTCAGGTAACCAACCCCTCATTTCCCATACATTTCTGTATTATTTATTGATGCTTCGTTCAAAATTTGCGCGCCATTTACATTTTTGTTGAATGGTTGTGAACTGCATTGTTTGAACAACTGGTGTTGAGCGGCATGCTATGTTTCCTTTACTTTCCATGTATGTGTATTGGCGTTTTAGTTCGTTATGTATGACTCGTAACTAGATCGCTGATCGGCTGTTTTTCTAATGGCATCACAATGACTTTCCGTTATTTGAGTCATTACATTTGAGATGGTATTCTTTCAGGAAAGCGACATAGTTTGCATGTTGGAGGTTAAATCTGAGATCTGGTGTTTCAATCGAATTTGTCCATTTATGAAAAAAATATTTAGTTAAAATTACTAGCATAATATTTAAGTAATAGTTTGGTTCGGTTTTCTTAAATTGCTTAGGTTAGTTGTTTGGATCCTCACCTATAATAGGTGGCCAATCTGACAAATGAAAGCGTTCAGCGCTGTGATTAGGAATTCTTTGTTATCTTGTTTGGAAGTGTTGATCTGAGCACAAAAATTGTGCATGCCTCAGTATTTTGGGTCGGTATTACTAAAACGTGAGTTTATATCATTTTGGCCGGTTGATTTATTTATGGATTGAGAATCATCGATTTTGAGCCTTGATTCGAACTGTACCTACTTTCTAATGGTTTATCCCTCGGGGTTCATTTCTTCATTGATTATCTTTTTGGTCTCTTTGCATTAGCTAGTTCTTTTAATTCGTCCATAGTTATCAAAATTTAAGATCTGAAATTGATCGACGTGACAGTAAAATGTGACTCTTTATTTTTATGTTAATTGGCTATTTAGATCGGAAAAAAGCTACGATCTCTAACCAAGCATCCTAGAGAGAGGATCAGAGTCTATGCTTCAGAGCTGATCGACTTGTGGAAAAAGCTTATCACTCGGGAACAGCAGGGTAAGAAAACTGGAGATGGCGTGGACAAAGCACCAAAACCTGCTAAACTATGTCATATGAAAGTACAGGCATCTCAAGCCACTGCTTCAGTAAAAGTTGCAAAGAGTAAAAATTCCGAGGCTTTCATTGTTAAGAAGTGTTCAATGGCAGTATCTCTTCAGGTTGAAATGGCTGACCCAAACACAACATATAAACCACCTCTGAGGTCAGAGAGTGATGAGAAGATTGAGAAAGTTTCTGCAGAAATGCTGGAGGTTGAAGACATAGTGAAAGAAGAAAATCTTTCTCTTGCGAAGAAGCCAATTGATGGTCTTGTTGCTCCACCAAAGCTGGGTTCTCTTGTTCAATGTCATGATGATCTAAGGGACAAAGTTCGTGAAAGTTTGTTGGCGGCACTATCTAAAGTTGGTACGGAGGTTAATGAGGAGTACAAGGATGCAGTTGAGAAGTCTGACTCAGTTCGAGTTGCTATGACTATGGAATCTGCAATGTTTGAAAAATGGGGCCGCACAAACGAAAGCCATAGAGCCAAATACCGCTCTATTATGTTCAACATCAATGACTCTAAAAACCCCGACTTCAGGAGGAAGGTCCTTCTTGGGCAGATTCCTCCAGAAAAGATTCCAACTCTCACAGCTGAAGACATGGCAAGCGACGAAAGAAAATCTCAGAATGACGAGATAAAAAGGAAGGCTTTGCTGGAATGTGAACGGGAGGCAACTCCAAAGAGCACCACAGACCAGTTCAAGTGCAGTAGGTGCGGCCAACGCAAAACCACATACTATCAGATGCAGACTAGGAGCGCTGATGAACCGATGACAACCTTTGTCACCTGTGTCAACTGTAACAACCACTGGAAGTTCTGCTAGAGAATTCAGACTAGCCGAGGGGATTTAAACAGTTAGAAGTACACATTTTGTGCAGGTTACTCCAGCAGGAGAGTCATAATTACGTGCTCTCCCAGGCGTTTTCAGGTCTTTGTTCTTGTAGTTTTGATTGTAAACGAATTAGTTTTATCCAACTACAGTAACATAGTAATTTGGCATTGAGGAGAAATATGACGTACTCAAAACGACAGAAGATCGCGTCGTTTTTCACAACTGATTTTGGCTATTTCAGAAAGAAGATTAGAAGAAGAAGACGACGACTTTTTTTTCACATGGTGTGGTGTAACAACAACGCCAACAGCATCGTCGCCATCGTCAAGAAATCAATCAACATTGTTCTGCTTCTGCCTCTCAGCTGCTTCTCCGATCAATGGAAGCTGCAGGAGGAGAGAGAAGAGGTAGAGATTTCTTGTAAAGCTGATAATTTGGTTTTTCAGAATTCAGTCGGACAATGCAGGATCCGTCGATGAGCACGCAGCCGCAGAATGTTCAGAAACAATCGAATCTGACATTCGGAAACCCTAGCCTCCCGTCCCGAGGCGCTCACCACCGGCGGGCGCATTCGGAAGTGAGTTTCAGGATTCCGGATGATTTGGATCTGATCTCGGATCCGTTCGATGCTCCGTCCGGGAGCTTCGAGGAGCTCGGATCTGAGGACGATTTGTTCTGTACCTACATGGATATTGAGAAATTCGGATCCAAGATGGAAGAAGGCGGTCCGTCCAATGTGGTGGTGGAGGAGGGCGATGGGAAGAATCTGCGTAACAGGCATAGGCATAGTAATTCTGTTGATGGATCTTCCATGATGGATTCTATTGAGGCTAAGAAAGCTATGGCTCCGGATAAGCTTGCTGAGCTTTGGGCTATTGATCCTAAGCGCGCCAAAAGGTTAACTTTGCTGTCTTCTTCAACTGCATGATTTGTTCCTGCATAAATCTCTACAGTTTCAATTCAGGATTTCTTGTTAGTCCAGGAAAACTAGTGTTAATTTATGTGCCAAAGCTGTGTGCCTTCAGTTTCAGATTTGTGGAAGATGCATCTGATGTCCTAATTTACCTCTCCTTGCTGTTTTTTTGTTGATGATTTCTTTCTTCTTTTTCTAATTGCCTCGGAGTAAATATTTCCCATACTTGTTGTTCGCATCCTACTTGCGAAGTCTTCTTGTTTCCTTATTGATGTTGCAAGTGTCCATGTACCAATTTGTGCCATCAGACATTTATTTTTGTACATTTACAGATGTCTCAACTGTCACTTGTTGGTTTTTGCGACCATTTTTCACATTATCATGTGGTCGCAACCATTTTTCAGTTGTAATGGCATCTAACATTGGACAAAAGTATTGCTAATCATTATTGTAACAGTATCTTAGTTGGAATAAATATCAGTTTCCTTTCATCTTACACATCCTTAGTTTGTAACAGCAATGCCTACATTTCTTATCTCATCACTTCTGGATAGGACACTTCTCAAGTTGCTCAGTATGATTATCCGAAATCAATTCAATAAGAGGGTCACTTGTTTGCCCTCTTTGATTGACATTTACGGGTCTTTTTTGCTTTCTGCTGTATGGATTGGACTTTCGTGTGTTTTTCCAATCCATTTCAATGCATATAAAGTTTTTGTTTGTTGAGTTTCCCGTGTCTTGTTGGTTAGCTGTTAAACTAATGTAGCTTTTTTGTTTTCGTTATGCATATATTTAGAAGGATTTAATCTAGGAATTTAGTCAAATTTACTCCACTAAGAAACGGTCCCTGTTTTATTGCGATTCTGGACTCTGTTTATGATTCATTATTCCTCTTTTCCTCATGAGATTTCCATCTATGTAGGATATTGGCAAACCGGCAATCTGCTGCTCGCTCCAAAGAGAGAAAATCTAGATATATACTGGAACTAGAAAGAAAAGTTCAGACCCTTCAAACTGAAGCAACAACTCTTTCTGCTCAACTCACATTGTTTCAGGTTCTTTTAGCTGACAACTTGTTTTATCGCTTTACAACTACAACCTATCAAATTTGGATGTGCAATTTGCTACAGTCTAGGTCCTACATGTTTTCGAGGCTCGGTGTAGTATCCCATGTGTACTTATGCAACCCAATAACAAAAATCTCATTAAATTGACTACAGTTTTTCACCCCAATGCAAAGCATAGGATCTTCTAAATTTTAAGAGGCTTCAAGTTGTATTTAACTTTTATTTAGAACCAAAAGGTATAACTTTCATATAAAGAGCAATTCAAATTCTTTTTTTTAAAATCTATATAGAAGATTGCTCAGTAAGACTTGTATTCAAATAATAATTTGCATTATGCAACTTGTACCATATTGCCACATAATATTTTCCGGCTTTGTGTATAATTGCAGAGAGATACCACCGGTCTTTCTTCTGAAAATACTGAACTGAGAATTCGGTTTCAAGCTATGGAACAGCAAGCTCAGTTACGAGATGGTATGTTATTTATTGTTATCATTCAGATCCTAACTCCCTCCCGCATGTCGTCCGTGGTATAACTCATAATGGAAAGGAATAGTATATTCAAGGCTATGTTATTGTAGTTTATCTGGATGCTTAAATTTATTCCTGTGTCCTCAGAGCTCAAACTTGGGTGTTCGGGCCAGAAATAATATTTGTTTTAGATGCCTAATAATTTGTGTTCCTTGGCATTGGATATTCCTCACGTAATATGACTATACCCTGCGTGCAGCTTTGAATGAAGCGTTAAAAAAAGAAGTGCAGCGGCTGAAAATGGCGACGGGAGAAATGATGACCCCCTCAGATCCCTACAACTTTGGAATGCACCATATCCCATACAACCATTCCTCCTTTTTCTCGCAACAAGCAGCACAGGTAGTTCCTAGTGAATCCCTGAATGCTCAAATGCAACAGTTCCACCATATGCAGCAGCCTAGCTTGTCGTCGTCACCTCATCATCTGCCCGCATATCTCTCTCAGCCACTTTCGGATATGTCGCAGCAGGAACGCATGCAGGGTCTTGACATCAACGGCAGAGTTTCTCATGTTGTGAAATCTGAAGGTCCCTCCATCTCAGCCAGTGAAAGCAGTAGCACTTTATAACTTTATTAACCATTATGTACCATATCCATATCCATGTGATCCTTCTCACTCACATCATTCATTGCTGACACATAACTCATGATTCTTCATTTAGTTTCATTCTTTGTTGATTGATTGTACACCATGTTGACATTTGTGTTTGTAAAACTGATAATTCATACAGCTCCTGTTTCTTTCATCTTTACATAACCCACCCATAACAACCAACCTTGTAGTGTTTCTAACTTTATATGTATGACACAAATCCCTTTAGCTGAAGCACAAGGGTAACACAAGTGACCAAGACTAATACATTATACATGACATAGCGAGAGAGAGAGAGAGAGAGAGAGAAGCATATCCCTTAGATTTATAATACATGCCTTCCTCTTAACAGTTCATCACAAGAGGAGAGCACTACTTTATCAGTGTAATTTGGGTACAAGAGAGCATGCTGCAGCTGCAGCTGCAGCTGCATTTATTTATTCAACGCATACATAACAACACCAGCATAGAGAAAACCTATAACATTCCCCAGCAGAGCCTCCCACCATGTTCTCTTTCAAATCTGAGCCTGCTCAACAAATGATACAAAAAAGAGGATCATAAATCATACCGACGAGATCTTTCCATATACAAACTTAACAACCAAGAACATATACCGCAAAGCGTCTTTTAAAAGTTTCAATGTGCTCTTTGGGATCTCGCTTTGTTTCTTTGTATCCTTCAATTGTATCCATCTTCTGTAAGAACCCAAGTGTGAACATTAGTAAAAATAATTGGACAAGTTAATCAGATCATGATTCAATTGTAAAGTATTAGGGTAATAACACTCCGAAATAGCAACAAGAAACAATGCTTGCAACACTATCTGTTAATTGTTCATGACAAAAGCTCAACCTGTTTTAAATTGGAAATGTTGTTAGTAATTATACCTCTATCCACGCCGCTAGCGTAGGCCGGCCAGCAGTGATATCATAATTCTTCACATCCAATAAAAAGGCATGAAATCTTTCAATAAATGGAGCATAAGCTATATCCACCTGCAAAAACGTGCAGCCAGGCTTTAATCAGAAAAGATCCAGTTTGGCAGGGACTCATGCCAATGCATTATTGAAATGGAAACAGTAAACTAGCATGTCAACTTTACATGAATATTTGAAGTGACTATTTTGAGATATTATTTCAATTTTATTTGACCATGTTTTTAATTTAAGGATGTCTCTATAATTTCATGTAACAATGGAACAAAAAAGGTCACGCAAACCAAAAATCACATACCAGGCTCAACTGGCCGAGGAAAAATGGTCCATCCTCAAATTTGGATAAAGCTTTCTCCAGGTACTCGAAAGCAGCCTCTGATGCATTTCAGTAGTATAACATATGTATGAATAGGGATCACCAGTCGAAGGAATGTTCATCATCCAATAGCAACAGATTTCAAAAGAAGAACTTACTTGCTTCCTCGCCAACCTCACCCTTCATTGAGCTGAATACCGCCTTATTGAAGGTATCCGTGTAAGCAAATAACTCTTCAGCAAACTCTTTCTTCGCAGGGTCCTGTGCTCATATAGAAGCCCCTGACAATATTAGAAACCAAGGTACAATTAATTTAATCAATCACTGGCAGCACGCAGCAATACTTACTTCCGGAAGAAGTGAAGGCCCCTCAAAGTGCTCATCAACATATTTGATGAGATCGAGACTTTCTCCTTTCACTTCGTTGTTATGCTCCAAAGCAGGCACCTGCAAATTTTCAGAATTGGACTTTGATTAACAACCAGAAGGCATTGATCTTGAGAGTTTCAGAATCATGCAAAGAGCTCATAAAAGTTAAATCTGGTATTATATAATATGTTGAGTTTCTACTATGTCAGATATTAAGCAGAAAACATGTTAGCAGAAAGTAAATCATCTCATTATCAGACAAAAGCATATAAGTAAGTTTACCTTGTTTGGTGGATAAACTTTCTCTTTGTACCAATCCGGCCTGTTTTGCAAATCGATTGGGACCAATTTGATTACATCCTGCAACCCCTATTCCCACAAGCCATGAAAATTGTTCAGACTTCATAATAAGAGAAACAGCTTCGTGTAAAAGCATCACCCATCAAGTAATCAATTATGATTTACTTCAGCATAAACTAACCGAAAACCACATTACACCAGGTAAACAATTGGTCATGAAACTAATTAAACCAACACTTGCAGCTTGAATCATGATAGCAGGCTGCTCAACCAACCTTAACATTTCTGGCGATCCAAACGCGCTGAGCATATGGGCAAGTATAAGATATGTAAAGCCTACGAGAGCACCAAGAAACGAAAATCATATACAAAAAATCACAGAAGAACCAACCAAGTATACACTATTCAGTATCATCTATCAACCTCGTGGTTCCATCAAACAGGAGTGGTGGCTCTGAAGTAGCATCAAGTGCCGGCGGAAGAGCCTCTTGAACCCTAGCGCATCATCCCACACACATGCAACAATTATATAAAAAAACACACACAAATATGATCATATAAGCCCTAGTAATTGAACTAGCACGAGTTCTTGAGTAGCAGGAAGAATGACTTACAGAGAAGACATGGATATGGCTGCTCGTGATGGTGCCGATCTGAGCTTGAGGGAGCGAGATGGACGCGATTGAGACGATGAGGAGAGAGCTGTTGATATTAATAGGGAGAGGCTGAATCGATTGGGACGATGAGATGACGTCACGTGTGACGAACTGTAACGAAGATGGTGACGATGGTGGGAGTGAAGGAAGGTACAAAGTTTGGTGGTTGCTAGATTCATTTTTTGAGGTGTTTCAGTTGTCGAAGAGAGAATGAACTTGGACACGATTCTTGCTAGGTTCACGGGCTACTCCGTTGGGCTTGCCGATTGAACCTCCGGCCCAAGCCCAATTACGAACTAGAAAATGTCGAGGAGAGAATGAACTTGGACACGATTCTCGCTAAGTTCACGGGCTACTCCATTGGGCTCGCAGATTGAGCCTCCGGCCCAAGCCCAATTACGAACTAGAAAATGGCGCGAACTCGCAACTACTCTCAATTTGGCGGGAAGTGAGCAACACTTCAACAACATATCATCGACTCACCAGAAACCCTCGCAGTCGGTATCTTACGATTTCATCGAGAGTGAACTAGAGAGAGAGAGAGAAGGAGAGGAATCATGGTGGGACTTCAGTACGATTGCCTTGCGAACCCTGTGGGAGCAGTGCGCTTGAGTTTCGAGAAGGCGATAGCATCTGGAGACAGTCAGGCGGCAATCCAGGGAAAGGATTGGGGCACAGGAAAGATCTTCGCTGATTTCATTTCGGAAAATCTCTCGCAGGTTTGGTTTGTAGTTTTTGATGCCTCGCTTGCAGTTACAGTTTGATAGTTGGATTGAAGCGGTTTTGGTGATGTAGATTCCTGTTCTCAACCAAGCTACCGCTCAAAGCTTGAAACCGAACACGCTGGTTAGGTTTAGAGGGATGGTGCAGGACACACTGGGAGCTGAATTCTACATTGGTGCTTTTAAGGTATTTTATTCAACAATTTTGAAACTTTTCTTTTCTTCATTTTCTTTCTGTTGAATGTTGATTCTGTGTTGTTGATAATTGCAGGATGGGTCTGTATGGAGAACCAACAAATTCATGGATGCCTCCCAGTGTCACATTCCACTAGACTGTTCTGACTTTGATGTAGCTTCATCACCAGGAATTCGAATTTGGGAGCGTCGCCTCATATACTGTGTTCCAGTGAGCCTCCCTATATTTTTTTCCCCGAATTTATGCCATAGGTGGATAGTGAAATACTGAATGTACCAACTGTCACAGAAAAATACAGTGGATGACGGTATTGTGATGATCTTTCAGGTCCCTTACTGTAATTCGTGGATTGAAGGTGAAACAAATTTATACACATCTAATAGCAAGGATAAGAGACTCAGATATGATTTGGAGGCTATGGATGACATGGTATTGTTCAGAAATCATAGACCCTAGCTCCTTGCTGTACTGGATTATTTGTTAGTTGAGTTCACTTTCTGAACCCGTTTTAGTGAACCAACTTCTTATTTGTTATTTGTTTTGGTCATACAGGTATCTGATGGGGATGAATGTCCTTCAGCTGCTAAAAAGATGGTATTGCCGTAATCTTTATTAAATGACTGTTTTAATGTATGAGATTGAAAACTCTAATTATGTTACAATACCGTAGGGCATTTGATGATACATGGCCTCTGTAAATGGGTTGCTTCATAAGCTTGTAAATTTTTCGGATAATCAGCTGCGCTATTGAAATACTCTTTCTTACACTAACATCATTCTTGTGTAGAGCATTTATCGGCCTATTTGTATCATTGATATGACGCATCAGAGTTAGTACATGCAGAGTAAATTTTCTTTTTAGTGTACGATGGATGTAGCTAAGTGAAGTATATTTGTAAACCAAATGTAGGCAACAATATCTAGTTTGGTTTTATATGCAGTATGGATTTTGTTTTTTGCATCTTTCTCTCTTGTTAAATGTATATTTATTTTCTGTTACGTCTTATAAATGGCACTTGATTTAAAATTCTGTATGTTGTATTAATGTAGAGAGAGGAAGGCCATCTTCAACCGACATGTGCTGCTGAGTTTTCATCACAGATTTCAACCTCTGGCACAAGCATGTCAATGAGCTCTAAAGAAACATGCCTACCTTGCCTGGTGAAGGTTAGTAGTTTTACATTTGATTGAGTTTTACTTAATTGACCACTTGTACATTTTTATCATTATTTTAGTATCTGAAAGCGAAACACATATTGATCAGACATATGATAGTTTGGAATCTGAAGTCAAGCTGAATGACATTGTGGAGTTTGTTGGTATCCTTACATATGAAGTAGAGTGTACAGCGAATGATGACGAGATGGTTAATGAAGTTGCATCAGTTCGCTTGCCTCCTGGCACGGTAATGGCTCCATAGCCTCAGAATCTTTCGTTATTGGATAACCAGCAATTTACATAGTCACCATGAAAATAATTTTAGTTAAATAGTTAGTGAAAAGCTGTAAACTAGCAAGTGACAGCACATATTACCATGCTGCATTTTTTTCCTTTTTCCTTTTTGATATTCAAGTGATTCATATCCTGCCTTCAGGTACCTCGACTGCATTGCTTGTCACACCGAAGGCTTGAAGTTCAAGATCTCATCCACAGTTCCATGATAATGGAGGTAGCATTTGTGAACTGATATACTCTAGTCTCGTTCGAACTAATATTTCAAATCTGCTTATTGGCTGATTATTTCACTTAAGCCTTTTGGTCTTGTCCTGCAGCCAAAGCCATATTTGGTTCAGCAGATACGGGAAAGCCTTCTAGGACATCTTACATCCATCCTTGGAAATGATGATTTGACAGCACATTTTATGTTGTTGCACCTCCTCTCAAAGGTATACATTACCTAACTATTAAGTTATTGATGAAAGTGGTGTCTGCATCATTAATTCCTTGTTCATTTGGGTCCATCTTCTCAATTCGGCTGGAAATCAAAACCCAACCGCCACCTCGTCCTAATGATCTGATTCATTACTATGTTACTTGTTTTTGAATCTCTGCGATAATTCTTGTACTTAAATGTGCAGGTGCAAGCACGGCTAGATGATGTTGCCGTGGGTAAACTTTCATTGAATCTTACGTCTTTCAGCAAGGAGACGACCTCTATTTTTGGAAACCAACTTAGTGATGCAATCAAGAGTCTCGTACCTGCGTCACATTATATGCCACTCACAGTGGAGTATCTGAACTCTGCCTCACTTGCACCAAAGAAAGATTACGAGGCAAACAGGTCAGCAAAATCAACAATCTGGATATATAGCTAGAGAATAAATTTTGCAGCCCCATTGTCAGCTTATCAGTATATGTTAAGCTAGAACTTCTCTAAAAGTATTTTATTTCTATACGTCTCCAGGTTATGTACAGGAATTCTACAGCTAGCTAATGGTTCCCACTTGACCATTGACGAGACCAAACTGGAAGCTGGAACTCTCAACTCAGTCGGAGTTGAAAATATTAGGTTACTTAAAAACCTCGTGGAGGTTCAAAAGGTAATATTTTTTTTTGAATAGTCATAGTTTTTGTGTAGTAAAATTTAAGACTTTACCAGAGTCCAGAAAATTGCAATTCTTCTTTAACTGTTCAATTGGCATTTCATATTTTCAAGACTAGATCTGCATCTGCTTTATAGATGCCTTCACTTTTGCTTGGCGTCCATTAGGATGTACAACTAAATGGGATGATATGGTTCAGGTTGAGTACGACTTCCAGTTCTATAAAGTGGAGATGCAAACTGATGTTCAGCTACTTATTCTATCAGAGGGAAAATCAAACATTATCCCTGCTGATGTTGTTGTACCTTTCCAACCCTGTACTGTCAACCCCATGGTAAATGCCACAAGCGATGCATTAAATGCATGGAGATGGTACTTGGCTACCCTAAGATCAACTCCTCATTCTATTGCAACAGAGGTGCAGAAGGTACTTATCCGGTCCTGGTACTCTTATTTATTTAAAAAGATCATCAGATCCCTTGATTACAGCCAACTTCCTATATATGATATATGCTTTTCATCCCAGGTGGTGGAAGATGACCTGGTCGCTTCTAGACAAGCTGATCGAAACTTAGGGACTGAAGACTTTAGCAGGTTTCAGTTCACCATCATAGTAGTTGATTTTAAAACGGCCACTGGTTTGTTTCTAACATAATGAGTAACCAATGCAGATGCCTGACCATGGGCCGACTAATCGCAACAAGTTTTGGTGAAGACTCCCTTTCACTCGAACATTGGCGAATGGTAAAGGAACTAGAGAGGCTCAGGAAGGAGAGGATCAAGTGAAGAGCTTCCCAAGTTTAATTAATGATTGTAAATTGCTTTTGTTGTGCTGATCAAGGAAATACCAAGGTAGTCGCCTTTCATAATTTCTGTTCTTTTACATCATAAAATTAGACAGAAGGAACATATAGCTAAGGAAGGTGATCCATATGCCTGGCTAGCTGAATCTCTTCTTTTATTCCATGCCATGCCAAAAGGGCACTTAAATTTACATATGAAGATTGGTCGGTCGTCTCTGAAATGCCAATTTCATGTTCCTCGTACAGATCTGATTTTCTCTTGAATCAACATCCTTTCCCAGCCTGCTACATCCCCAAAGGCATGATCTGGAAGACTCTCAAAAGCCTCTTTACACTCATCATTCTTAGCCAAGTCGTAAGTAGCTCCCCGGATTGCAGTTTTGTTAGGTCCACACGGCCTCTTCGACACAAGTTCCTCATATGCAGAATTCAGCTGTTACAAAAAAACCCACAAAACATAAGCCCTGCCCGAGTTACATGGATGCAAAAAGAGACGCCTTACATCCATGTTGCAAAACCAGAACATGTATGCAATTGATACCGCTGGAGCCCTTCCTAGTCCAGCCGTGCAGTGCACGTACACTCTTCCTTTCCCCTCCGACATAGCCCATTCCAATGATGACACCGCTTTTGGTAATCCATTTCTCAATGACTCCGGATCAAAATCTTTTGCCTGACAAGGAAATGCACTCCTTCAACCAACAAAAATAAACCAGCAAGCTCTTTCCCATCAACATATTGATTCGGTAGGCAAGAACAGAGGACAAGTTTATAAGACTCAATTTCGCAAACTGCAGTTAAAACGCTGAGCTTGTAAAAAAAGTTACTCACAGGTCTTCTCATATGCCGGATTTTGAGTTCATGACATTTGTTAATGATCGACTGCAGATCTATCCCCCAGTATTCAACATCCTTGTCCTGCTGTAGATTTAGAATGTAGGCCACATCCTCTTCTCGTTTCAGATGATCTATGTCTTCTGGTTTTTGAGGTTGGGATCCCACAATTAGCTTATCAGTTATCACTGTGTAGTGCATGCCTGCAAAAGATGTCAACCGCGAGTTGCGCTTGTCAATTTAACAATAAGGAATTTAAAGCCATGTAAAAGACCACAAAAAATTCAGTCTACATATTTAAGCACACACTCATCACCCAACCGGCCAGTGTGGCGTTTCGAATATCAGCCACCACCTTGCCAATACCTGACGAGCCAAGTAGTTCATTCGAAACCTAGTTCCTTCAAAATGATCATATACCATTAATTGTTACTACTTATTTTCATTCATCCAGATATGAATCACACTCAAAACTGAAAAAAGTACCTGGAATTGGAAAGGAGTAAACCCTAAAATGCTAATCACACCCAACCACAAATTCGCAAGAAAGTAACAACCCATTTCACACAAGACCAATCTCAATCAAACCCAATTCACCCTTTTGCGCCATCAAACCCAAATTGGTCACTTGCCAGCACAGATCCAAAATAAAAGAGGAAAATCAAAGAGAAAGAGCTACCAAGATCATGATGGTACTCGTAAGGGTTTCTCATCATCTGTTTCATGGCTGCGTTGTAGTCATCCATTCTGTTGCCAGGCTGTCTCCTGCTTGTGGGGTTCTCTTCAATTTCCCTTCTAGCCTGTTTACTGCAACAGATTTTGCTCAATCTGAATGAGTTTGTAAGAGCAGTGGTGCTTCTGGAAACTGGAATTCTGTTCAGGCGCAGCAAGCTATCCTCTGTTGAAGATTTGAGAACTGAAGTGAGGCATGTGGTATTGCTGATGATCTCCATATGTTCTCTGTTGGCTTCTCTCCTGGACTGATTTCAGGTTGAGGTTAGGCATTTCTCAACATGTTACCTACCTTTATTTGGGATCCACTCACACCAACTTGTCTTATTTTTATTTTTATTTACATAAAATTGAGGAACGGACAAAATGATAACCCTGAAAGCGTCCTTGAAGTAGCAAAAGTGCAGAGCTAACTGGTAATGGACTGATATACAAAATGGCTTACAGATTGAAACATACTCTCTTGGTTCAGCAAATTACAAAAATGGAGGCTTTTCAGTATCTGAGACCTTTAGCAACCTCAAAGAAATGAGCTACATTTTCTTCTGGAGTACCGACAACTATCCCATGTCCCAGATTCAGTATATGCTTTCCTCTTCCTGCTTTCCTAACAGTGTCATTTATCCGACTAGTGATGAAGTCCTTGGAACCGAAGAGAACGCCAGGGTCAACATTGCCCTGAACAGCTATGTCAGTTCCAAGTCTTCTCCGCCCTTCAGCCATGTCAACTGTCCAGTCCAAGCTAACAACATCAACCCCGGTGAGAACTAACCTCTCAAGCAAGCCTCCTGACCCACTTGCATAAAGGATTAGGGGTAGGTTTGGGTGTGTTTGTTTCACTGTATCGACTATTTGCTTTAGGTAAGGGAGACTAAACTCCTCAAAGTCGAGTGGACTGAGTTCCGTGGCCCATGAGTCAAAAATTTGAACTGCTTGTGCACCTTTGTCAGCTTGGTATTGGATATATTTCGCCATAGAAGTAGTAAACTTCTGTAGAAGTGCATGGAGGACCTATCCAGGTAATATATTTAACACAAGTGAGGTATGACGCATTGAAAAGAAAATACTGACAGCTTAAAAAGTCCGAAAGCTGACATTAAACTAACCAGGCTATATTGCAATTAACTGTATCATATCCAGAAAATACATTCGTTGTATTAGAATGTTACCTTTGGCTCAGAGAACGCCATTCTCTTGATTTTCGAGAAGTGTTTTGATGAACCCCCTTCAACCACATAAGAAGCAAGAGTGAAAGGAGCACCAACAAAACCTAGCACGGCTGCTTCATTGTTAACCTGGCATATACTATCGAAATCAGTTAACAAATCCAAAACACCATGCCACAGGAAGAGGATGCGCATTGACCTGGATAGAATAAATGTGTATATATACATCTGAACCCAAAATTGTGATTTTAGAAATGATTTCAGTTTGATGGTGATAATTAGCTATTGTCAGTGAAAAATAAAAAGAAATCGACATATGCGTGGCTTATTTAATGCATGCTGATTAATTCCACTGAACATGAACACAGAGGATGAGTAAAGCATTCTGACGGATTGCACTCATCCGATGCATGTTACTGAACAAAATAGATAAATAATAAATTCCGCTGAATGAATCTAACCTCCTTTCTTAGAATTGTCAATGCTTCTCCAACATATGGAACAAATTCATCCGGAACAAACTCTACCACTTGTTCAACATCAGCAATTGTACGCAAAGGGTTGAATATGATAGGTCCCTTGCCTTTGACGATGTCAAAAGGAATGTTCATCCCTGAGAGAGGGGTCAGAATGTCTGAAAATAATATAACCTGAAAGAACCATGAGTCGAATTATTGTAACAAAAAGACGAGACATTTAACTTTCCGAAGAACAAACACAAACATTGCATAAACACAAATTACAGTACTTGAATTTTCATGTCTTTGGAACCTTAGAAATAGTAGTCAAAAGAAAGTTTCCTACTTACCCCATCGGGTTTAAAAACTTTCCATGGCTGCAAGGAAATCTCAACAACAAGATCAACATTTTCCGATCTTTCTCGAAATGATGGATGCTTCTCACACAAAGTTTGATAACTCTGGCAAAGGAAATATTCAATATGTAAGATCCAAGCAAGCTAAATACATAAATGGGCTTTGACAGACGGAAGATACCAGTACAAATGTCCGAGTAGAACATAAAATACATCTTTTTTTTATTGGGGATAGCGGGCAAATTCAAATTTTACTACAGGTCATCTAATCACTTATATCGTCTATTTAAAGAGCTGCCGACACTCACGGAGTTGTGACAGCCCTGAGAGGCTGGCTTCTGATGATGCACCTAAATCGTTAGCCAAGTCCATTCATTCATCGAGACACGGAATAAATTATGAACCCTAGAAAATCTAACGCGGCGTTTATTTACACACATCAGAAAATCCTACCTTCATGTACCTCCCAGCTTGCCTCATGAGCCAAACTGGAGGCCTCTCCACATCATCTCCTCTAACCGCGCTAAGCAGCAATGGCTCAGCAGCACCCACAACTTTCGGCTCAGCAACAGCCCCTGCATTGTATAGCCAAATTCATATAATGGGATAAACATTTGACTCACCGACTCAGTTCATATGCAAACAAGCAAAAAATTAGACCAAGCCTTAAATCAAGAAGACAAGAACAGAACCCCATTTAGGGAAAATTCAAGCCCTAATGAAAAAATTGCAACGTTCGCAAATCACAAATTCAGAAACCCAAAAACCAGTTAAGCGGAATGATTGACGAGTAAATGAATACCTGCAGCGGAACAGCTAATCCGGGTAGTGGGGGCATGATCGAGGGATCTGGATCTTCGAGTAGAGAGTGTTGAGATTTGGGAGACGGAGAAGGAGGTGTGTATACTCGCCATTGTGATTTTGATTGCTTCTCGAGTTGAGGAAAAGCGGATAGAAAGATAAGGAGAGCGATAAGAAGAAGGTGTCGTATGAATATTGACCAAATTGCCCCGCTTCATAATCTTGACTTCTGACCTGGCATGATTTCATTGGTTGAATTTTCATCCGTGGGACCCACCACATCGTTGACTTGTTAACTCTACAAAAGGTGAATGTTTTCAGTGATTGATTCTAATAGCCTGTTTTACTTCCTCTAAAAGAAACTTTATATACACAAATCAGAAATCAAAATGTGATTCTTCCAGAACTTTCTATGACAGAAAAAGGAAGGAATTATCGGATTTTAGTTACATGGAAGAGGCTGCAAGGGTTAGATTGAATCAGAATATGGTGTCGATGTTGAGTTTTCTTTTTGGAGGAGATTTTCCAACCATCTGCTTTTGTAACTCCATGAAGCCGGAGCCCTTGTGAGCGAATAATCTGCGTAGGTTTATCACCGATAGCTCGCTGAAGCTGGCAACGGCTAGATCAGCCTGAACCAGTTCGTACCTGGATTCAAAAACATTTGATTTCATGACATGTCTTATTTAATAAAGCGACAACAGGTAAAATCATTAGGGTGCATACGCAGGGTGGGCGCCTATTATAGCTACAGCCATCATTGTACAGTTGTGAGCCGCTGTAATGCCCCTAGGATCATCCTCGAACACCACACACTTTGATGGTTTGCGATCCAGCTGAATGAAGTTAATAAAAGGTCAATAATGAACCATACTTGATGGCACACCGTTGAAACAATACATATACCTTCATTGAAGCAGATAGAAATTTATGAGCCATGGACTCCATGCCGTCTTCCTCTGTCACAAACACCTAAGCCAAAGAAGCAAAGGTTTACAAGGCCATACATCAAACTGATGGATGGTGAGTTCAGTAGTATTGGATGGCTGCATAGCGGATACCAGTAAAATAATACGTACAGGCCTCTCATATATATTTTTTTTTTCAAAACCCACATTTACCTTTATGAAATTGTACCTGAAAATATTTATGGAGCCCCATATGTTCAAGAGCTGTCATCATACTTTTACGGTCAAGACAAGAAACAATGGCACAAGGTATACGAGCTGTTGATATAGCATCTAGCCATTCGGGAAGCCCGTCTATGGGTCTGGAGAGCTGAAGGTAAAACAAATAATCAGCATTTGATGTCGAATCCAACAATAGAGTCAGTCAAGAGAGAGGAACTTACTGTAAGGAGATTATCATGGTACAACTGAGAAACCCTCAATTTCAATCTGTCCAGTTCAGTTTCTTCTCTTCCCAGTAGCTATGAGAAATAGCAGTGAACAAGAATTTTATTAACATTTTATCAAGAGAATTGGTATGCACAGAACAAGAATAGAAATGGACTTTGTGTATGAGGGGAACTATCAAATTAGGTTGCATACAAATTAGAAACTGAGACGGGAAACATAAATTTTTAAAATAAAGGTGACGAATATGACATGTAAACGGAAATTTGCTACATTAAAATTCAATTACACTTGAAAATTCTTACCGATAAATTGTAACAAGAGAAGAAACTGGATTTAACCAGTTTGATTTGATAGATTGGGGGTTGATAAAATAATTATATAGTAGTTAACAACTAGGAGACAATGAATTTGTGTTGCTTGAGCTCTTTGGCCTTTGTTGTGGCCCTGAGGCTCTCTGTTTGTTTTTTGTACAGTTCTTTTATCAATGATATCGCCCTTTTTCCAAAAAACTAAATAAAAACGGTGACAGACAGACTCAATCCATGTGAAAATTTAGCATGCTGTTTAGCTGTACCAGAAAATATGTTTTTGGTTTTGCACTTTTTACCAGAAAAAATTGAGCCGATAATGTACTTCGAATAATCTGCTGTTGGATGGAATATAATTTTTTTATGATCAGGGCTTGATAAATAAATTTAACTAAAACTTCAATATTCATACCTCCAGCAATATTTGATCCGCCCCTGCTTGAAGTATCATCTTTTGGGCAATAACATGTTCAGGAATTTTAAGTCCTGCAGAAACAGACAAAGACCATCATATAAGTAGCATATACATATTATAAGAAGCTTGCATGCAGAGAATATAAGTAGAAGTTAACAACGGATCATTTGACTACGTGAGTATAAATGTCAAATAGAAACGACAGCGTTTCAAAATAATTCAGCTAAATTTTCACTTCAAGCTCCTTTACATGATTAGATTGCATGTAGAGAATAAAAAATGAACCAGTCTTTTCTCGCAACTGGAAGTCATCTCTATGAATCTAAGACAATCTGAATGAAACCTATTCATATACAAAGATTAGATCTAGCATGACAGTTCGAATAAAAATGTCATCAATCTATATGTGCCTCCTAAAACCTCAACGCGACGAATATGATTACGACCATGATGAGCAACCTTAAAATATTGTGAACATGTATGTTGCACTCATATTAAAATAAAAAATGCTTCAAAACATAATGTCACACCCAATCAAACTTCTTACCATCAGAGAAATCAAAATGGCCTAACCATGTGAGATACATTTGCAAGTAGCACATGGATACGATAGAAGCAACAAACTTTGGAAACTAAATGCATATTCAACATACCACCAACATGGAAACACTATCAAAAGAGATAACTTTCTATTTGTCTGCATTACTGCAAACTAATTTCAATCATTTAAAGCTGAAATATGAAATTTGTAAGTATCATCAGCTTTGAAAATACGCAATGAATATAAGAACGGTCACACAAGGACACCCAAAACACAATTTATATATTTGTTTTCTTAAGAATCAATAGTTTTCTACTCAGACTAAATGTTTGACTTGAAATCACCTTTATGCTTAAGATTACTTTCTTTTTCAGGAACCGATTCCCCCTTGTCTTTTCACAATATACATTTGACGGAATTTCACTTTATACTTAAGATTACTTTTGTTAAGGACCCAATGCTCCATTGTCTTTTTACAATATACATATGATGAATTTCACAACTAATATGAATTTTGGTTCTCAGAGAGTCGCTGAACGTGTTCAAAGCAGATATCAGCTGTAATCATATTCCAAAAAGGTTTACATATTAGAAGAAACGTTGTCAAACAAGCAACGGTGATGAAATATTTCAAATAATCTGCGTACTTTTACATATTTATGTCCGAGTAAAAGTGTGGTGCTTACCTTCTTCAGATGCAAGCTTTGTCCAAGCATTGAGTTTTTGTGACCGCGAATCTGCCTGAACAATAGGACCAACAAATTCTAAGTTCAACAATCAAAAGACCTTGCTTATATACGAAGTATGATCTCAAAGACCTCAGTACAAATATTTACTGGTCCACATGCAGCATATATGAGGCAAGCCACAGAATTAAATGCCAATCTACTGAATTCTGTAATTTTGTCATATAGTTACTGAATGTTACGTATTAACTCAATTTGGACACAGAAGTCCTCCTAACTCTGTGCTTCCAGTAGTACGACATGTGAGAGTTCAGATTTACCACTACATTATCCCACGAGAAGATGAGACCATAAGCTTCATCAGGTTTCATAGCGTAGCGAATTCGCTGAAGAAACCCCTCCTGTAACTTCTCGTTCAAAAAATCCTGACACCAAAACGCAAATCCTAAACAATATTACTAAAAATCATTTATCGAGCAACCTTCCATATCAAATATGTTTCCAATATGCTGGAATAGGTAAACACAATGAGATCACATATCTAAAACAAAAAGACTGAAAAGAATGGATCTTACCACGTCAACCTTGAGAGGTCCATCCTGCCTAAAAGTCTCAAAGCCCTCTCCATATTCAGCTCCAATGGCCTGCAGAAACACACTCTTGATGAACAAAACTTCCCATATACATGCAAACCACTAGTCCAAACCACCGCTTCACTGACAACAATTAGAATTAATAACCAAATCATAACCCTAAACTCCAAGGAAAAAAAATCACATGAACATCAAAAACAAGCAGAACCCTAAAAATATTTAATCCAATAAAAACCATAAGCAGAGAAAAGACATAAAACTACACAACTAATTTAATCACTCAGTACCTCCTGCATGAACAACTTGTTCGGAAAGGCCGGAAATTCACTGCTCGAAGGCTCGTCATCGGACCTAATACTTCCTCTGACTACCAGAAAACGATTTCTAACCAGCGCCGGCTTCAATTTCTGCCGCAAAAAAAAACACGTCAGACGTCTGTTTCAACCGAATTCGACATCAAAAAACTAAATCAAAAAATCGGATAATCGTACCGGTGAAATGAAGGCGGAGGACGACGAGCGAGCGGCAGCAAGCGTGAGAGGCCTGTGCGGGAGCGGATACGACGCCTGACACAGCATCGTTATCGTTAACGTAACAAGCCGTGACGAAGATGAACGAAGCCAAACCAAAACCAACGTTACTCCATTTTTTTATTGTTACAGTTTGTAAGTTTGGGGACTTTTTTGTAATTCGTTCAAAATTTAAGGGCCACAAAATAAGCATGTATTTTTGAAAAAAATTGGAAAGATATGACATTTTTTTTGGCAATATATTTTAATAATCAACACGAGTCGGTCCAATTGGATTTGGAAACTCGTAAACCGCTCGGTTTTTTCGGCCTGAGATGTCGGTTCGATTTAATCCTATATATAAACCCTAATTCTGCACGCAGTTTCAGTTCTGCAACTTCTCAGCCGTAAATCCTGAACAAGCTGAAGCTGGTAGTAGAGATGGGAAAGATGGCGAAGACATCGAGGAAGGGCAAAAAGGCGTGGAGAGCCAACATTAGCACCGAAGACATTCACGATTTTTTTGACAAATCCACCAAAGAAGCACAATCGGGCGGCTCCCTTAAGGAAGTTCCCAGTGAATCACTTTTCTTCGTCGACAAATCCAGCGGTAAAATTTTCAACCTTTGTCGTATTAGGTTTCACATGTTTTAGCGGTTTATTTGTTCACAAAACTTCTCCTGTATATCCCTTGCACGAATTTTCTGTTTAGGTTGATGTGGTGTGGTTGTTTGTTGTTTTTTGAATGAAAAATAACATCTTTGTCAATTCCAGGCCAGTTAGTTGAAAATCTGTATATGACTTGGTTATGGTTAATTCTTAAGAATGGTCAAGACACTTGCTGTTTTTCCGGCTGAGAAATTGTGTTGAAACATTTATGTTCTTCCAGATTTGTCAGTGAAGCGAAAGATTGAAAAGAATAGAGAAAAAGTGCTCTGGCGTGATAGTATACTGCAAAGTAATCCTTTTGTGAAACCTGTGCCGTCATCAACGCTAAGGAAAAACCAAAAGAAGCCTCAGACAGTTCCACATGCAGAAGTCGCCACTCAAAATGGTTCCAAGGTTTGTTACATGATTGCTTTTGACTGAGCATAGCTCTCGTGCGGATCGACATAGAAAATTGAATTTGTCTTAATTTTCCCTCTTTTTATAACCTTCTAGGACGCCACAATATCTTCTTCTGGAGTGGCTTGCTTATGGGATTCCAAAGGTAATGTTTGTTTCATTCATGAATTTGAACTTTCTGGATAGTGATATTCAAGCCTCTTGACAATCATGTCTTTACATCATTGCAGGTGAAACCGGCAGCAAAGGGAAAAGAGTAAGATTTTCAGCACCTCTTTTGATTTAAATGTTTCCCTTTTTTACTTGTTTCAAGTTTGTCTAGTTATAGCTCTGTTTCAGTTATCTTTCCTAAAATTTATGCAACATTACCAATAACATTACGATATGCTTCTAAGCAAAAACTTGTTACATTTCATGTATCGTTTGAAGTTATTCCTCGCACAGGCAGTATCATGAATAATATTTTGACTGTGCATTCCATTTATCGAACACAGTTATATAGTTGTTTCGTCACTTTCAATCAGCTACTATATTTTAGAATATTTTTTCAGACCCTTTGAATGCTTTCGGGAGTTGAGTTGTGACCTTTTTCGTCTTTATGACAGATACGCAAGCCCTCTATCATACCGGCAGTTGAAGTTGAGCCTTCTGGCTGCTCTTTTAATCCATCATTTGAGAGCCATCAGGTAGGTTATACTTTCAGGACTACAACGATGCTGCAGTTACTAAATTTTTGTGAATTTGGTTATTTTGATAAGCCATTTTGGAATGTAGGATTCACTAGCACATGCTGTCGCAGAAGAGATGCAGAAAGTTTATCGGAAGGAGTTGGGCCCTCTGCCAGTTCCAGTGATTGTTCCTGGTGAAGCAATCGCTGAAGAAGATGTTAGTATTTTCTCCACACTCTGAGCTAACTTATTGATGTTATTCTTATTTCTCAAATCACTATATAACAATGTGAAAGGAGACCTCAGGCTACCGAGTGGCATAAAACTGCGCTAGGAATATTATTTACGTTGGGTTTTGGTTCTTATAATGATTTCTCACCATATGCTTGTAATGTGATTACTAATAACAGAAGTACTTCCTTGATGCGGATGGTGGAAGTAATGACGATCTCAGTGATGACTCGGAGCCAGAGAACATGGATGAAAACGAAATTACAAGGTTTGCTTTAGTGTTTTATTTACACAGCTTTAGTCTTCTATTAATGACAGGCACTATAAAGGATACAAAAAAGAATAGTTTCCAGAATGACATATGATATCTGTATTCTTGAACTGAACTTCACTGCATTGCACTTATGTTGTTCTGTTTGTCAACATACTTTTCTTTAGATATTGACCTGAAAAATTGAAATCATCATTCTCTAGGCCTAAGAAAAAGAAGAGGGTGACTCGTGTTGAACTCAATAAAAGAGCCAGACGCAAAGAAGTGCTTAAAAAAGAAGCAGAGACAAAAAAGGTGAAAGAGTTGGTAAAAGAAATTGACAGGTAAATTTGTGGTGTAGCCTTCTGATTAGGATTGTCTTACTGTTCTTTGTCCATATGGTGCTGATGTCATGTGAATGCAGCTTACCCAACATCATTAAGGAGATAGAAAAAGAAAACAAGGAGAAAGAAAAAAGACGTATCCGGCGAGTTGTTGCCAAACAAGAAAGATTGAAAGTCTGCCCTCCACGTCTGGGAAAGCGCAAGTATGGTGCACTCGTTTCCCTCTCAATCATATAAGTTTAAACTAATTTACATTTTGTGAATTTTTGATAAAGTTTCATTTATTTTTTTTACCAAAACAGCAAACTTATAATGTGATTCTTTCCCAGAGTGGAGTTATGGATGATATTTGATAAGTTATATGCAAGTGTTGTCGTAGCATAACTTTCCTAACACATTCATAATCCTCTTTGGATTATGATTCTAGGAAGCTATTACTTTTTAAGTTACTTTTTTTTAAGTAGGACATGTTGAATAGGACCACTTCGTGAATGGTTTTTTGATAAAGCGGTGTGGATTTTCTTAGAATCATTGCTAAAGTAAGGTATTCTCATTTTAGATTTGAGCCAGCGCCTACGCAAGTGCTTCTATCAGAGGAAATCACCGGTTCGCTGCGTAAGCTGAAGGTCTGTACTCCATGCTTGTAACTGAATATTTCTGTTTTTTAATTTCATTCGCGAGCTCTCCTAGTCTAGCATATCATCTTGTGTATCTAAATTTCATGAAGGCTTGCTGCACTCTAGCAAGGGATCGGTTTAAGAGCTTTGAGAAGAGGGGACTGATAGTACCAACAGCGAATTCTTCCAGGTGCCGTGGAAGCCGTTCACTGTCAACTTGTTTCTATAATTTGTTGTCTCGCCTGTTCTGACTTTCATATGTATTTTTTCCACGCAGGCAGAAGTAAGGACCATCTACATGTGCTTCGCTTCCTTCGAGCAGCGGTGGAGATGCTAAGCATTTTGTTATATGCGATTCGCTGTGGAGTTTTGTAAACAACTTTAAGTTAACGTTATATCGAAAATGTTACTTATTTGGAGAAGTGTCCTAAAACTGTAGGGCATGCGTTGTATGTCCTAACAACTAAATTTGTGGTTAGCCAGCCCTGATATTTAGCATCTGGATTTGTTGCATTAAACGGAGCCACGTGTCATCAAGTCATTCGCAAATAAGGTTAGCTACATGTGAAACGACGACGGTTGATATACGAAAACCCTTATGTAGCACAGACACTACACTGGCAGTAAACGTTTACGTACCAATCGAGCTCATCGGATCGGACATGGCCAGTGTGTGCGGTCGGCTTTCGTTCATCCGCCATTCTCAGGTTCTTCGATTGGTTTCCTCCGCTCCTTGTAACCTTAAGAAATTCGAAGCTTAGATTTTGAGTAGTGTACGGCGCACTTACTACTTCGTTGTTGAGAGGCTGTGTTTCATCGTTGATTTAGGGTTTAGGATGTGTTTCTGATTTGCAGCTACCAGCCACGGCAGCTCCTGGTCGTCTTGTTGGATTTAGTTGTCCGTCAAGGCCCAAGCGGTTAACTTTGTTCCCTAGGTACTCCCAGACCCGGGACATTTTCTCCTCTCGCCTACAAGGTGTTGTAACTTTGCTTCCTCTCTTTTTCTTTTAATTTTTTAGACAAGGAAATGTAATCAGGTGATGATTTTCTGTTCGGGGTTGCAGATAGTATCCAGAATTTGCCGAAATTGGTAGAGGATATTGTCCAGACTTCCATCAATACAGGCCCTAGAGGAGCGGTAAGACTGGCGCAAGGTATACAAGCTGTGATTGGTGTGGGAAGTGAGTGGCTAGCTGAAGTATCTGCGGTATGTGGCAGTTACGAGTATATTTGTGAAAATTCAGGTTTTCATTTTAACCAGGAGTTGTGTTTTTCATGTAGTCTACTAATGCATCTTCTCAAATACCTACTCAATTGCAACTCGGGCTGCTCTCGCCAGTTTATTTGAGGAAGTTGTTTGAGAGGATGGGAGCGACCTATATCAAGCTGGGTCAAGTGTGTTTCTCGAACCTCTCAGTTCATTCTTTTAGATGAAACATTCTTGTTTTTAATTCCGTTTACTTGTTATTTATGTGCCATCAGCCACTATTGCTTTGGTCTTTCAGAATCATAATACTCGTTCTATTTTATTGTGCTAGTTCATAGCATCTGCACCCACACTGTTCCCCGTAGAGTATGTTGAGGAGTTTCAGAAATGCTTTGATAGAGCACCCCCGGTTCCTTTTGAGGATATACAGAAAATCTTGCGTGAAGAACTTGGAAAACAAATAGACAGTGTGTTTGACTATGTTGACCCTACTCCACTGGCTTCGGCCTCTATAGCACAGGTGCGCCAATATTTACAATTAATCTTTTGGTCAATCATCAAATTTTGAAATGTCATTTTGTTCAAGGTTCATGTTGCAAGACTACGAGGGGTAGAAGAAGATGTAGTGATAAAAGTTCTAAAGCCTGGAATAGAAGATATACTGGTGGCAGACTTGAATTTCATTTATGTGGTTGCTCGAATATTTGAGTTCTTGAATCCTGAACTTAGTCGTGCATCACTGGTAAGTTCATGAGCGTACTAATTTCTAGATTGCCACAAATCCGTATTGCATCTCCCATGATATAAGCACACTAATTTGGTAAGGGAGTCGCCGACTGACATTGCCAGTGAAGTAAAATGTTATTCTTCATCAGCATGGTGAAATGTCCATCACTATACATTCTGTAGATGCCTTCAAAAGCACTGTAGAGGACAGCAAGAACAAGATGTCGATGCTTAAATCTTGTTTAGTAACATTCTTTCTGTTTTTGTGCTTGCAGGTTGGTATTGTGAATGACATAAGAGCATCTATGCTTGAAGAGGTTGATTTTAATAAGGAGGCTACCAATATCGAGTCCTTCAGGCGATATCTAGTCACTATGGGTCTCACAAGGCAGGCTACTGCTCCAAAAGTCTATAAACAGTTCAGTTCTCGTAGAGTACTGACAATGGAAAGACTTGATGGAGTTCCCATCACTGACCTGAACTCCATACGTTCGTTTGTTTCGAATCCAGAGACAAGTCTTATAACTGCGCTAAATGTGTGGTAGGATACTGTTCATATTTTTTAGTGGATCCAAGGATGTTTACCATGACCGTCCTTATTTCCCAAAACTTAATATCTTTTATTCAGGTTTGGAAGCTTGCTTGCTTGCGAGACCTTTCATGCTGATGTACATGCTGGAAACCTATGGCAGTTACGCGATGGGCGCATTGGTTTTCTTGACTTTGGTACTTATCTAATGATAATGTTGGTTGCATGACACATATTTGATCCATCACATTCATTTATATGTTAAAATTTTGATTTCCAGGAATTGTTGGTCGTATATCACCCAAAACATGGGCTGCAATGGAAGTTTTTTTGGCATCTCTTTCAACAGAAGAATATGATTCCATGGCTTCTGCTTTAATTGAAATGGGAGCGACAAACACGAATGTGGATGCAAATGCCTTCTCGAGAGATTTACGGAAGATTTTCTCATCAATCCAGGCAATTCATTTAAATTTGTGATTGACATAAACTAAGAAAGTTCTCCCGTCTATAATTGCTGCTGCATCGGGTGTATTTTTTGTCATATAGGGTTTCTTTTGTGAAACAGAACTTGGATACAGAGCTTGTCGTAGCAGCTGCCAGAGGACCAAATGCAACTGCTATCTCAGCAAATATCACGGTTGATGAAAGGCAAATGAACGCTCTATTTCTGGACGTGGTAACATAGATCTTCACTTATCCTTGCACACTTTACAGCGAAATTGCACATGATTTATTTTCAGGTCTAGGTCGTGGTAACATATACATTACTACAGTTTATTTGCTTAGGCACAATAGTAAGTAGCATTTGGGTCAGCCTAGGCTTAAGATACATGATCATATACTATTTGCTGCATAACAAGAGGTGACATGTCTGTCCATGAAGCTTCTGTAGAATACTACGTTGCACTTCTAAGCCACAATTGTGTGTTGGTAATCTGTTTGAGAATTTCTATGTTTCTAATTAAACAGGTGCGAGTCAGTGAGTCCTACGGGCTCAGATTCCCTAGAGAGTTCGCTCTTCTCATGAAGCAACTTCTTTATTTTGACCGCTACACACGTTTATTGGCACCCAACATCAACATGCTTCAGGACCAGAGGATTACGATTGCCTCCAACCGTCGAACACCTGAGAACAGGATATACAAATGAATATACCGAAGCCCGTAAATATGTATATGGACAGTTTGCCCTCTGCCACACCTCATGTTTAGAGAAGCTGATAGTGTGACATGATATTATCAGTTGCTGTTAAGTATGAGAAGCTCAGATGTGTAATTATTTATTGCAAGGAAGCATACCTGTATCATCATCTTCATGTGTGAAGGTGGAAAAGGGCTCTTGGGGCAAACTGAAATAAAGTGTAATATACCTCAGATTTCTATGCACACGCAACTTTACAACATTTGTGACCAAGCAAGTTTGGAGAGGGCACATGTGACGTCACCCTCTTGTACTAGGTAGTTTTTTTTTTTTTTTAATCTCCTTTGAGTTCTTGAAATCTTTCAGAGACCTCTTGATAAATACCACACTCGTCTTGCACTCTTAAATGACTGTATGTATGTTTCGAAGCAAATATCCAATATCCAGATGAGGACCTTCATCTTGCACTCTTATTGCGGAAAGATTCGCTTGGACCCTTGCTTGGTCCGCGAAAGACTTGGCTTATGGAAGTATACCCCATCAGCCTATGCAATGGCGAGCCTGTTCTTGATTTTGGTTCCCTTGATTCTGAAGAGTAATTTTCTATGTTGAATGTTGGGTTGGTTGAAGAAGACCCTGCTATATCCCCGGGGCGCCTGTCCTTTGAAAATAATTGTTTGGAAGGACGTTTCTTCTTTCCTTTCAAAATATCAGAAGAAGAGGAATTTTTACTACCTCCATTAATGGCTTGTAAGGCATGGGCTGAAGAAGCTGCAAGGAATTCTTGCTTTCCTTCTGTTGTTGAGAAACTTCTACCGAAAGAGTTGCCCAATTGATGATCAGAACACGGCATTGGGATTCCATGGGAATGGGGACTGATATTTCTCAAGTTTACTGGACTTCTTCTGCCTTTGACTTCGTTTGGAGGAGGAGCACTGTAATCATGAAGGTAAGGGACTATGCAAGTTCTGTTTTCAAGTGAAAACTTGAGCATTTTGGAACAAGACCCACACTTCAACTTGTGGAATCTTCTTCTGAAGAGGAAAGAATCTGCTGGTAGTTGCAGCAGGCTCCAGCACTGGTAACAGGTGATAAAGGGAGCTCCACCTGCTATGGGTCTAATATGGAGCCTAACCCGAGGTTGCTTTTCCCTCGCTTGAAACTTCTTCATTTCATCTTTAAGTGCATGATCTGTAGCTATGCTGGAATTCACTAGACTTGCTTCAACATATCGCTCCATAAACCTCTGGTCATCATAAGTTAAATCTCGAACCCTTGAGGGAAAGTCTGACTCCATTAGCCTCTGGTTATCATAAGTTACACCTTGAACCCTTGAGGGAAAGTCTGACTCCATATACCTTCGTGGGCTGGAGGTAGATGAGCTGTAAGGATTGCGAAACGGGTCGCCAGAGTGGAGATGGACACTCTGCCCAGTGTTTAGAGAGCAAACTGATGGAGCAAGCTGTGCAGAAAAATGCCGATCCACAGGCTGGCGATGCTGGCAAGAGTATCCATCATGGTGCCTGTGGTGGTTTGCCACCTCACCTGAGAAAGGCACCCATGAGCGATTCTGCTGATGGGGCCAATTTGTTCTCTGCTCGCTACTGGTAAATGGATACCTCGAATACTTCGACTGAAGATCAGCCTCATCCATAAACTCTCTACGTGCATGGGGGGGGACTGGCATTTGCCTCCCGTTCCAAAACTGTGAGGGGTTCCTCCCATCGCTATTTACTGTATTTGTGGGTGTTCTGTTAATCTCCTCTTTCAACTCATATACCATCTTCAGAAGTTCAACCCTTTCCTTTTCGGTATAGGGTAGCTTGTCAGCTGAATAGATGCTAGAGTCACTCTGCCCACCTTCCAGTCGGTAACTATTAGGGCCACCATTCTCTGGGTATATCTCAGCTTCCAAACCTATCTGATTTCGGATTTGGTACCTCATGAGGTCACCGGATTCCGTGGGACTCCATGAACTCTCCTTTGTAGTTTTGTGATTCTTTTCTGAGCTAAAGAACTCCCGTGCCTGTTGTTGCACGGCTGTTATGCTTGCCACTTTATTTATATTAATTTTTTTTTTTCCATCATTCTCGAAATAGTTCACATCTCTAAAGGTTTGCTTATAAATCTGGTCATCTTGATCCTCATAAGAAGAAATGCTACCATCATATCCATGACCACTTTTAGTTGTTGCTGATATAGACAATTTCCTAACTGTACCACTTAGCTCAGAGCTGCTCAATTCAGTTGCTTCCTGTGGGTTTACAATGTCATATCCATTTGGGAAACTTTTCTGAGAGTGTCCTGCTTTTCTTCTAGACCGACTCTGAATCACATCAGAATAGCTAATTTCATATGCAGAACTATCTTCTTTAGGAGATAAATTCTTTGCTGTAGTTGAATGAAGTTCTTCACTGACAGGACTACTAGAAGTAGAAGCTCTTTGGTTGACACTGTCTGGTCCACCATATAACCCTTTTAATGGCCTTGAGGAATTCAGATGATGAGTACTGCCTGTGGCAACAATTGGTATACTTTTCCTTTTCATCAATAATTCATCAGAACCAACATCTGAATTTCCATAATTAGAGACATCCTCGTGATTTACATTTTCCTGTGAGTCTTGAACCTCTTCCTTCGATTGACATTGAACAGCATCGGAGCAAAGGGTGTCAACAGCAACAGTTGAATCAGTTCTCCAATTAAAAGGCAGTTTTTCACTATCTGAGCAACTAAAAGAAGACGGGCTGTCAACAGTATGATCTAATCCATAAGTAGCCTGGTTTGCTGGGGATGGTGATTCATTTGGAAGATTAGTACTCAGAAACAATCTCCTTGCTCTTGACATATGCATTTCATCTTTACTTCGTCCTTCGAAGTCCCGGGTACTGTCATGTTCATTTTGCCCAGAATCTCCCTCGTCAGTTGCTAAGACCTCATCATCAACACAATTTTCATTTGAGATGTTCCCTACCTCAGTCTCGGTAACACAATCTGCAGAATTATTTTCTGGATAGTAGTTACATTGGTCCCTACTATCACCTGTCGCGGGAATATGGTTTCCATTTTGACTGGGGCTGCTAGGATTTGTATCGACTGAAGTATGTCCTAAATCACCCGTATGAGGAAGTGAATTGAATTTGTGTCCTGATTCAGATAACCCTGAATTTGTGTCCTCTATCTTTGTCTTCCGGTTTTTGGCTGCATGCAACAAGTGAATTGAATGATAACATAGTCCAAAGCAGCAAACAGAAATGTGAGAAACCAGTTTACTTTAAATGTTAAAACAAAGTTCACTGTGTGTGTAAAAAGTTTACCTTGAAGAACAGCTCCACAACCGCCACACTTGTATACAGGAACATCAGCCAACTCTGGGAGCACCCTATTACACTTGGGGCATTTAACTAATCGAACATTAGCAATAATTCCACCACTCATATTGTTCCAAATCAATAAGAAGAAACTGAGAATTTATACACGCCTGAGGCACCGGCCTGAAAACGAAAGTTGTCAAGAATCAGTTTCCGCCAAGGAAAACATACAAAATTAAACCCCCGAAGACAGTCACAAAGAGCCAATTAGTAAAACAGACAGTGGCCACATACAGATCATTTTTGAACTTACACTTGGATATCAAATTTGAAGGAAAAAAAAAAACTGTCATTTGGAGTATAGTCTTATGAACTAAAGTGGATGGCCTTGCTCAAGGGTCAGCCCAATATCCATTTCCAAAAAGATGCCAAGCAAAGGTAAATGCAACAAACCACAAGTCAGAAAGATGCAGTAAATTCATTGCACAGATCTAATTAATTGTGACAGCGGTTGTATATATCTCCAGTGGTCCAGCAGTCATGAAATCAATCACACAAAACGAAAGCTTGGAGTACAGGTCAAAAATAAATGGATAACAGTTTCCTGGGAATCATCAAGCTAGGTTGTTGAAAAGTCTAAATAAGCAGCTTAGTACATATCAATAATTAAAAGACAGCTAGAAACAGCAAGATGTGTGTAGAAGCTGCAACTCTATCATCAAGTGTCCAAACAAAATCAATCTGCAAGCTTGCAAAGTTCATCTCACACTAATTTTAGATTACAGATTGAAAATATTTACACTGATCCTCCAGATTATCGCGGAATCATACCTAGGGTTCCGAAAAACAAGAGAGGGAAAAGAAGAAGAAGAAGGTACCTGGATCGGGGAAATGAGATCAAATGTCCGAAGCAGTGCGCGAGCGATCTTCCTGCTGATGAATCGGAAACCTTCCCGAACAGCTACGCAAATTCGAAAACTGAAACATTATAATACAAACATGACGCATACACGACGAACAAGTCGACAGCCGGAATCGGCAACAAGTCCACAGCTCGCAGGTGGCGTACTCAGCTCCAGCTCCTCGACGAGGTGTGGACGAGACTAGCAGACTTCAAGACTCTCTCTCTCTCTCTCTCGTTCTTCAAAATTTGGAGTGCGGTAGAAATCGATAACCGACGACGACCCTCCCCCCGCGCTTACCTGCCTTCCCCCTCTCTGTTCATTATTACATATATAACCACCCCAAACGTCGTCGCTTCAAAACTATATAAATTTCTTAGTCAATGCCTCTACTTTATTTCCCTTATATATCAAGAACTCAAATTCCTAAGCAGGCAAACGTTTATAGAAGCAACTAGGAGTGTTTGAATCCTCAGTAACCATAAAAAAACAACAACAGCTTTTCCTTTGACAAATTTACATTTACCAAAAGAATAGAGGGACCAGACCAGACCAGGTTGTCCCATAGATAGTATAAATAAGTGTGAATGAAGGATAGCGTAGGATGAAGTGAAGACGTGTAAGGACTTCTGAGGCCGCCCTGCCGCCCAAATTTATTAGTAACTACCAACTAACACAACACCCAGCTGTCATCCATTCCCTGTCCATTCAACACGTAAAATTTTTAAGTACTGAAATTCATTGCAATGTTTTGTGTCGCAGTTTGGTTTGGGTTGCTGAATCAAATTGTCGTCGTGGGTCAATTTAATGGATTCTTGGCATGTATGTGGCGCATCCATCACCTGCAGTAAAAGGTGCAGAAAGTTGAGAACTCTCGTATTCTTCTTAGCCTACTAGGACAGAGAGGGATCTGTGTACCTGGGATTGTAAGCTTATGTGTAATGAAACTTACCAGTGAAGGCAACTATTCTCTCAAGCTCTGATATGTCATCTTTGAGGAAGAAAACGTCCGAATTCCTGCGCCATTTAGGAAGATACATCATGAACTTCCTCATATACCAAAATGGTGGCCAAGGATAGAGATACATGAAAATCTGAAATAATGATAAGAAAGACTGTAAGGGTACCTGGAGATCCTTGAATATATCCACATCATAGAACTCAGATGAAATCAATAGGTCCTTAGCAACAAATTTGGCAGACAATGGGGAAGGTTATGTTTTTGTGAAACCAAAGAGTGCACAATATTTGACACCACGAGTCAAAGAATGGATGCTTTCCAAAAGTTGCATAACTACCAGAATGGATACTTCTCAAAAATATTGAAAACACACTGCTATAGGTAGATCAAATACAACTCTGTATTGTCGGGAACTCTACACGAATATCAATTGCTAAGACATTATGCATAATAGCAAAATAAGCGATAAAAATAAAGTGCAGTCTATAATTAAAAATGCAAGATGATTCGAAACATTAGTGTTGCAAAAGGAGTTAACAGCCTTCAAAGTCATAAAGAAAACTTGCGACAATAAGAAACCAGCTATTACAAGATGTTCAGGCGACTGCATCCAAGAAAGCTCTTCCTGCTTTACGGTTGGCAAGAGGTCCGTGGCATCCAAGAAGCTGTCCGGTTTAAGAGGAGGCATAAAAGTTAGCCAAGTAAAAATTGAACAAGAAAAATGAGACATAAAAGTAAATAATCTCCATATACAGCTAACTAATTGATAACAATACCTTGGCATTGACACCATCCAGCATGATTCTATTTTCTGACTTCCACTTCAAATAGTCAGTGCGGTTGTGCTTTGTGAAACCCCTGAAAACATAACATGGAGTAAAATTAACAACTCGCTACATTTAACTAACAAAGAGAAGCTCAGCAAGTAAAAGATGTTTATTAGTCATATGATAGGGTGAAATGTTTCATACCACTTCCTGCTGACAATAATCTTTTGACGACCAGGAAACTTGAATTTGGCACGGCGAAGAGCCTCTTGAGCATGGAGACTGTTGTTGTCCTTACAACGCACAGATAGCAGAACCTGCCCAATGCTAACACGTGCGCACACACCTTGTGGCTTGCCAAAGGCACCCCTCATGCCAGTCTGGAGTCTATCAGCTCCAGCGCATGAAAGCATCTTGTTAATACGGAGAACATGAAACGGATGCACTCTGACTCTTAGGTGGAAGGTATCTTTGCCCCCAAACTTCGTCATATATTTGTTACAGGCAATACGAGCAGCTTCGAGTGCTTCACTTGAAACATTCTCCTTTTCCCAACTCACCAAGTGCACACAGAAGGGGAACTCATCCACACCTTTCTTTTTGGCACCTACATCATAGATCCTAATCTTAGGATCCGGTACACCACGGCAAAACCTGGACTTGGGATATGGCTTGTTCTTAATCTGCCTGTAGCACCTAGCAGGTCCTATACATCATTACAGAAAAATTCAAGGGTTAAACCCTAAGATGTCAACACAAGTACACCCTTCATATTCTGAAAAAAGCAGATAAAAACTTAAAATAAAAAAAGTTATAACAAATCATTTATATAAACTTAAATTACAGCAACATATATTACCAGAGTCCAGCACAGAGCCCTAAAAACTATACCCTATGTATGTTTACCAGAAAAATTATAATGGATTAACAAGACCACAAAAATTGAAAACTGAAGCAGCAAATTCGAAGCATATATACTTACAAAATCGAACTAAACAAGATATAACCACAAAGCTTGAAGCTACACACAACCCTCTTCGCAATATATGTAGTCAAATATCTAAAAGATCAAGCAAGCTCACAACAAAGCTGAAAATTAATATTTCAGGACATATACGGTCTCGTTCAGATACGAAATGAAAGCTAACACACCCGGAGCACAGATTCATTCACCAAACGATCCTACGACATAAGTCGCATAACTAACTCAACAATTCAGCTGATCGAGAAAACAAAGACGCTTAAACAGAGATCACTGAAACAAATAAGCGAAATAGAGGATCAGGTACTTACTCCTCCCCATGGCTATCGATTTGCGAAAAAAGCCGCACCTCAGAAACCCTAGAATAAGAGAAGCGCTTGCTGCCTTTTATCTATATATACCCGATGAGACCGAAGCTCTTCAACCCTAAAGCACGTTTACGGACCGGCCCATTAAAACGGTCAGATAGCGGCCCAACTAAGAGGCCCAATATTGTTCCCGATAGTCCTGAAGTCATCGCTGGCGTCATCATATCTTGCCAAGTAAACGATGACGTGGCTCTTCTGGGTCGTTCTTCCTTCCTCGATTCTGCGCAGCGAAGTTATAGTGAGAGAAAAGTGGAGTGAAGATGAAGATCGTGTTTGTGCCTTGTCTAGAAGACAACTACTCTTACATGTAAGGGTTTTCACTCAACTGGTTGATTTTGATTCGATTGCTTATTCTTAGGGTTTTATTGATCGATCTTTGCAAGTTTTGCGTTTACAATTTGTAGAATCATCGACGATGCGACGAAGGACGCGGCGCTGGTTGACCCGGTGGAGCCGGAGAAGGTTCTGAAAGCTGCGAAGGAGCATGGCGCTATTCCCAAGATGGTTCTCACTACACACCATCACTGGTATGAAGGACAAGGTTTTGAAGAAATTTAATTGCGTTTGGTTTGGAGGTTTAATTCTTGATATGCTCATTGCTTTAGGGATCATGCTGGTGGAAACGATAAGATCCAGGAATTGGTGCCTGAAATCAAAGTGTTTGGCGGTTCAATTGATAATGTCAGAGGCTGCACGGATAAAGTTGACAATGGGGATAAGCTGTCCCTTGGTGCTAATCTGGAAATTTTGTGTCTCCATACTCCATGGTGAGCTTGATCAAATTTTACCGACTGCCGCAACTTTCTTTTTATGCTTTTATTTGAAGAGTCAGTGATTCCCATATAAATGATATTTTGTGACGAGTAGATTCCGTAGTGCAATTTGTTTTTTAGGCGCATCTTGAAATGAAGACGGTTTCGCACAATAGATCCTATTCGTTTTGATTTTGCTTCTTTTTAATGTTTGGTCTGGGATTATATCGACATTTTCATGTTTTAATTGTTTGGATAATTTACATGTCATTATTGTAGTCATACCAAGGGCCACATAAGTTACTATGTGACTGGCCAAGAGCAGGATGTCCCAGCTGTTTTTACTGGAGATACTTTGGTTAGTATGAATGTGCACTTTTCTTTGTTTATGATGGTGAATCTCAAAGTAGTTCTTTGCTCTTCGAGTAATGTTGTTGCCCATAATCTTAAACATATATTAAACACTAATACTTCTGTATTGGTTAATCTGCTGAAATGGCTGTCTCAATCACCTGTTACGCACTTCCTCTCGGTAGTTTGTTGCTGGGTGCGGGAAGTTTTTCGAAGGCACTGCAGAGCAGATGTATCAATCTTTGTGCATCACTTTGGGGTCACTGCCAAAGCCGACTAAAGTTTATTGTGGTCATGAGGTATGGATTTTGTTGCTTATAAGTTTTGGCCATCCTTATCACGTTTTAGCAATACGAAAATAAGTTTAATTAGTTTTTTCCTTTCTAGTATTTCTCTGTGCCTGAAGTAATGTTTACAGTTTTTTGGGAAATACGTAAGGCAGTGATATTTTTTATTGAGTGGCCTCTAAAGATATAGAATTCTGTTTCCTTGTCCAGTACACGGTGAAGAACTTGCAATTTGCTCTAACTGTGGAACCAGAAAATGAAAAGATAAACCAAAAGTTAGCATGGGCACAACTTCAACGGCAACAAGGCCTCCCAACTATTCCATCAACAATTGGGGAAGAGATGGAGACCAACCCGTTCATGCGAGTTGATAGGCCAGAAATTAAGGTGCATTGTCTTAGATGGAACATGAAATTTGAGTCGTATTCACTAGAAGAGTTGCACTGACATCAATTCATATTGCAGGAAATGATTGGCTGTCAGTCCCCCGTCGAAGCCCTCAAGGAAATAAGGCTGCGTAAAGACAACTGGAGGGGCTAACTGAAAGATTGTTCATCATTGTAGTACCGTGCTTTTGTGCTGCGGTAGCTTATATTTTACAGGCCATCGACGCTTTTTAATAGAACCCCTGATGTTGAAATTTTGCAACTCTTTACATCCAACCTTTCTAGAAAGACCCGAATCAGCCATTTTCTCCACAGATCAGTGTATTGTTTGGCTGCTCAAAATTCTTGAAAATTTGAGGGAGATGCAGGAGCTTCTTTTTCTTGTGGGCAGTAATTTGTACTGATGTTTTTGTGATCATTCATTCATACAGCTCAATCGTATTGCTTTAGGGAAATTTAGTGCATACTTCTGGCTAGAACGGCGTCGTGTGATCGAAATAATCTAAAACGACGCCGGGTACAAGCGTTCAACTGTACGATGGAAATCAAAATATCCGCTTTGAGGATTTTATTTATGGTATAATTACAGTTGGGGAGCGAAGCTGAACGTAGCTGAGCAGAGTGGAGCAATGGAGCTGGAAGACAGCGATTGGTGTGTGAAGATGGTGGGCGTCAGAGGCGTCGTCATTACGAAGATGAGCTGGAAACGAGTGGAGAGTACTGAATCCCAATTGTAGTGTAACAACGCAGTGCAGTTATTATGGTAGGTTTGGCAGGTAATGTTGTCGGAGCTTCGATTTGTTTTTAAAGCACCAATAAGGCGCGAGCTAGAAGATGGGCAGCATCAATCTTCTTTCGAAGTTGGGTTGGAGTTGCATTGAGTTTCCCAGCTGCTCCAGTCGTCCAATTGATCTCAGATTTGCACAAATGGAACGCCAAGCCGTGCTATTTGTTAAGGATGGGGATAGCCGTAGTGCTGGGTATGCCCTTTTTCCGGCCCGGAAGGCTCTACGTCCTCCTAATGCTGCGGCCTCTTCTTCTCCTGCAGCTGGCGATCAGCTCTCTGGTCAGCTTTTTAAAGTTCTCGTATTTGTTGTGTTTTAGTTTTTTATGCATACCAGGTGTTTGTATTATGTCCTGAGTGCTTTGATTTGGTGTATTGGTGCTTAATGCGGTTGTTTGGAAAATGTAAGCAGTTGTTTACATAAATTTTTGTGTTCAATGCAGCAAGAGCAAATCTGGATAAGAAAGTTAGAAAAGATATGTTTGTTTATCTATGATTATCCATTTGCATACAATTGTTTGGATGGTAGCTATATCTATGGAGATTCTCGCATAAATAATGAATATCTCACAATATCCTGTGAATGGGATGAGTTTTGGAGTTTATACATGCTTCTTTTATGTACAAATGTAGTAGTGGAAGTGTAGTTGTATATACAGCATTTGGTGTTTTGGATGGATCTAGTGAGTTTAGAACGATCTGAACTTACATTTCAAGCTGATTGTGATGTCATTCGGTGTTGCCGCGATTATAATGGTTTAGATGTTCGCTTGAAATGTTCAGGGCAAGTTTTAGAAGAGGTGAAAAGTCGTAGACGCAGGAGGATAGCTGGTGTTGACCAGGGTGAGTTGATGGATCCAAAATTACTAGCTGATCCTGATAGTTGCTTCTGTGAGTTTCAAGGTGTGCACATACACCACAAGGTATACCGCCCGGAACTGCAAGAACTTAGCTTGTTGGAGGATCAGGGTTCCCCTCAAGCCAGTGAAAGATCTAGAAAGATTGGGATTCCTATGGTTTTGTTACATGGTTTTGGGGCCTCCCTTTTCTCATGGAGTCGTGTTATGAAGCCTTTGGCTGAGCTTACTGGATCAAAAGTACTTTCCTTTGACAGACCTGCCTTTGGACTAACTTCGCGTGTAGATTATTCTGGTCATTCGTCTTCAGACAACAATGATGCAAAACCTCTGAATCCCTACTCCATGGCATTTTCAGTGCTTGCTACCTTGTATTTCATGGACTTCTTAGCGCTTAAACCGGCAATCTTAGTGGGGTATGTTTTATTTATTCCGCTTTATGTCATTTTGACTTTTCCATTCGTCGAACGATACATGCAAGGATTTAAGAGGCTTTATTACAGTTTTAGCATTGGTGCTCAAAAAATATTGCAAACATATTGTCTGGAACAAAAAGAGACCCTCCCTTTTAAGAAGGGACTAAAACTTGTAGCTGAGAAAATAAACAAATTTTGTCCGCTTGAACTTATTGATACTGTTATTTTACATGAAATATTCTGCGTTCAACTTATATTTGTAGCTGATAAATTGTCTAAATTTTCCTTGGAACCTTGGTTCTGTAGGCATTCAGCTGGTGCATACGTAGCCGTCAATGCTTATTTTAAAGATCCTGAACGCGTGGCTGCTTTAATCCTTGTTGCTCCTGCCATCCTGGCTCCGCGTGTTGTAAAGAAATCCTTCGATAAAACTGTTGCACAAAATTATCAAAGCAGCAAAGAGAACTCGGATTCAAGTGTAAACTCAATTACAAAAATCTTAAGGGTGTTTTTGAAGTTTGGTGAATACATCAAACAGTCAATAAGACTAATCGTTGAAGTAATAGTGTCTGCGCTTACGTCTCTTTATAGGCAAGCACTATCCGCTATACTGCGCTCAACGATTGGTCTCATAATGGTAAGTACTTTTAATACATGCCGTTGTGAAAATGTTATAGTGTTACATCTGACTCCGATTTTCGTCGTTCCTTAACCTGTTTTTTACTAGTTGCATGATGATTTTTCATACCTGATAGTGTTATATCTGACTCTGAGTCTCGTCATTTCTTCACTTCAAATGATAGCCCTCCAGAAAATTCGCTTTTATGCAGTTATGATATTCCATTAAAGTTAATTGATTGACAGTGATTGATTTTACAATTTCACTTTTATGCAATGATGATGAAACCAAGTCTAGGAAGCTGAAATTTGAGTAGCTGATTAAGTAGTTGTATTTGTACATGGCTGATTTATCAATTTGATTTTATATGATTTTGAGCGCCCGGGCAAAACTCCTTTTTTGTACAGATTAGGATACTGATCGACAGATTTGGTATAGCAGCTGTCAAAACTGGATGGTATGATCCCAAAAAAGTGTCGGACCATATAATTGAAGGTTATACAAAGGTGACTCAAACATTTATCTTTTAGTTTAGTATTTTCGTATAAAATGTGAACGAGCGTGCATATATTAGAAGAGAACTAGATTATATAATGTTGCAATTGCAATCTTACCGGTGGTGTTACATTTGCAGCCACTAAAAACCAGAAACTGGGACAAGGCTCTCCTGGAATTCACCGCATCAGTGCTTACAGATCCCGGGTCTAAAATGGAGCTTCCCCTAGGAAAGAGACTTCATCAAATTTCATGCCCTGGTAATGCAGTTTGACTTTGTTACTAATATTTGCTATTAAAGTATTTACGCTAGTAAGTTCCAGAGCTTCAGGTTGATGGACAGTTGCCAAGTAAGGTCTCGAATAAATTAGAACTTGATAAATATCGCAGAGTAGTATTAATGTTTTGTTAAGTAGCAGCACGCGAAATCTAAAAATATTTCAAGAGGATGGGCTTCCAGCTCTGAAAAAGATGAGGTGAAGTAATGAAGAGTGGCGAGTAGTAAGTTGATTTTGAAGGGCTACCACCATTTATTGAAATGTGGATAAGAAATGGTCCATGCCGTTCCTGTAGATTTTAGCGCTTTCATTTCAGTCAAACATTTAAGTTCTGGGAACTGCAAGAATCCCTAGCCAGAAAAGAAAACATTGATGTCTTAATTTTATGTTGTTGTGCTTTCCAGTTTTGATCATCACTGGTGACACCGACCGCATTGTCCCAGCTTGGAATGCAAAGAGACTTCAAAAATCCATACCTGGTTCATACCTGGAGATAATCAAGAACTGTGGCCACTTGCCTCAAGAAGAACAAGCTGAAGAATTCACTGCTGTTGTTGATAGATTTCTGAAAAGAGAATTTGGTGGTTCTGCACAGCATTTAACTGAACAGGCTAGCACATGAAATCCAGTTGCTTATGGATTGGTGCGCTTATTATTTGGCTACTGATTATTGGGAAAACATTGCCTCCACGCAAATTTGACTCTAAAAGAGTATCAAATTCAATACATTTACAGTCCTAAAGAGAGTCTCCTTGATTTTTATCATACATCGTACTAACTGAGCAAATATACATTATTTTTTATAATTTAATATAAAATAATTATAAATGAAAGATCGACAAAAATATAATACATATATATTAAATCACAAAAGTTAAATGTAATCATCATTTAATAGGAATCTATCCGTCATAGTCTTTTGCGAGAAAAAAAATAACTTTTGTCTCGAGAGAATTGTCGCGACTCCATATTCCTGACCTCAGCTCATTTCGCTGTCACGATTGATCTGTTCGCACTTCAAAACCTTCTAATGATTTCATGATACAAGGTATGAACATAAATAAATTTATATATAAACTTACATTCAATTCGCTTTCCAAGCAATATAAGGCAAATTGATTGTATTAAACTCGTATTGAAATACAGTCCATCCTCAATTTTAGCTCGCAAAATAGGATAGCGTCATTAATTTCTTCACAATTAATACGCATTTTCGGAACGAATACAACTGTAAATCAATGCAGCTTAATGTGGTTTGTGGTGGTTGAGCAAGTTGTAGCTGAAGTTTGATGGAGGTTGGGGAGTTCCAACAATATGGTAACCGCTGGGAACACCTGCTGTCAGATGCGTGGATTGCGAGCTGCCTGGCTGATCTCTGAGACCTTCACCGGCCAAGGAAGTGTTCCTTCCTTGATTCCTCAGCTGAAATCCTTCGCCTTTTCCTGCAAATATTTTCAGCCAAGGTAGTAGCTCATCTTTCATAACAGCATCTCAGCAAAAGATGAATAGAAAAATACCCAGGAGTGAACTTGCAGCATTTATTTCTTCACTGATCTTAATAGACATGTCTATGAATCCTCGGGCCTTGTCTGATTTAGGTTTTCGCAGCTGAAAGCTGCCCAGCTCCTCAGCTCCTGGACACCCTCTTGCCGAGTTCTTCACATAGTTATCTAAAAACTCCTTCAGCCCAACGCAGGCTTCTCCCTCCAGCCTCTCCCTGAGAAACAGAGGCTCTCTGCTGTAAACTTGAACATGCAGCAGCAGCTGCAACGAGTCCTTTGCCTCATCAACCATGGCGGAAAACTTGGTGTTCCAGACTGGGTTTGAATTCCCAGATGCAGTGAGCTTGGTGCTGTACTTGTTGTTGGGATCGATCCACATCACTGCAAACCATTGAAGCCTGAGCAGGGATGAAGCTGTTTTTCGCAACCCTCGAGCTGAGATCAGCCCTACTTCTACTGCAACATTCCCCATTTCTGGCTTTCTTTCTCTCCTGCTGAAACCTGAACCTGTCTCCAGATGCTCTTTCCTTGGGTCTCCTGGTCCCAAATTGAGCTCCTCAAGGATATAAAACTAAGTTCACACTACTTTACTCGTGGTTACTTTTTCTACAACTAGTAACATACAAGATTCAAACTTGAAAAAGATGACATTGTTGACAAAAAAAACATGACAATGAGATTGCTGGACAACAAAAGCTGTCTGTTAAAAACTATCTGAAGCAAAGAGATTCATATCTTGTGGATCACTATCTGAACTCCATGCTCAGGCTCCACGATCATTTTGTAGCCGGGAGAGTGCCGGTAGGCCGGCGAAAGAGAGAATCTGAACTTGGAGATGATGAGGGACAGCACGACCTTCAACTGAACCATGGCGAAGTTGCGACCCAAGCACAGGCGAGGTCCTACCCCAAATGGAACATAAGCTTGTGGAACCTTGCAAGCTTTCGAGACACCATTTGAGAATCTCTCAGGCTTGAACTCATTCGCATCAGCTCCCCAAATGCTAACGTCCCGGTGTAGCGTTGGTATCAAAGTCCATAAATACACGCCTTTGGGCACGAGTATGTGGCCTATTCGAGTCTCCTCGAGTACTTCCCTCGACACGAATGCTGCAGGTGGGTATAGCCGCATTGCTTCTTGGATAACCAAAGTCACCTGCGCGATTCGGGTAAATATTCAGTGTTATAAGTATAGTCTGTCTCAACTGTCTTTTGTCAACGTCATCCCCTAAATCATCATAACTTAAGGCCCATCTCAAAAATCATTGTATGTTCGATGTGGGATAAATTGGATGTTACATTCAGGTCATGGGAGTTTGATAAATTTGCTGAAAATGAAGTGATGGCTTGAGGATCAAGTTACCTCTTTTGTTTGCAGGAGAGAGTTGGAGTCCTGGATGCCGTCGACGCAGACTTCAGCGAGTTCTTTTCGCACGCGATCCTGCCATTCAGGGTGCAAGGCCAGGAGCATCAAGCACCAGGAAGCAGCCACAGCTGTGGACTCATGACCAGCAAAGTAGATATTCTTGCAGTTGTCAACTATGAATTTCTTGGATGCATCCTTGTCGAGGTGGGAATCATTCATAGCTCCTTCGAGTATTAACTGCATCAGATCCTTCTGTTTCGAAGGTGACCATTCTTCTCTGCGCTTTTTCACAGTCTCCCATATCAAATCCTCAATCTCCCATTCCAAGCTCCTTGCCTCCCTCTGCTTCTTCAAAAACCTACATTTTCGTTCCATCAGTAAATCGTACTAAAATCCTATGTGGAACAATCCAAGTGAATATCTCTCAACAGTTACCTGAAACTAGGGAAGCCACTGAAGAGGAGGAAGCCCTGCTGGCCGGACATTAGCTTCTGAAGAATCCTCATCTTGGAGAAAATCTCCTTGCCCTTATGGTAACTGCTCCCAAAACACGCCCTTGCAATCACATCACCGGTCAAGCCTCGCAAATCCCCATCCACGTTGATATCCGCCATCAGGCCACCTTGAGCTTCAACCGCCTCATCCCATTTTTGCAGCAATGGCTGCGTCGATTGCTGCATGATCTCCACCATACCCTGATCCTCACCGATCCAAAAACACTTCAATACCGAAACCGATAGCTATAACTCTATAACTTCAGCATGATGCAGAGATAAATTTTCTTTTTTCTACCTTCACTTTGTCCATGAAAAACTCTGGTGCGATGATCTTCCTCTGCTGAGCCCAAAACTGGCCGTTGGCCCTCAGAATGCCTTTCCCTAGCAGGGAAGTGAGCGTTTTCGTCACGTAAGCCGGCTTGCCTAAGTTCAACGACACGAGCAGGTTTATCTCCTTCACCAGCTCCGGCTCGTTTATGTACAAATGATTCCTCGTACCCGTCCTGTACATGTACACAGAACCTGCACATTACCAAAAACATGAATTTTTTTTTTTTGCCTCTGGCTGCTTCATGTGCAGAACATTGAAGGGAAGGCTAACTTGGTGGGAACTAAAAATTTCAATTTGATCCAACTCTAGACTGCAATAAGATGAATTTCAATTTGATCCATAATAAACTGAATTGCAATCTGATCCAAATCTAGAGTGTAATAAACTGGATTTCAATCTGATCCAAGTCTAGAATGTATTAAGCTGAATTGCAATTTGATCCAAATTGTAGAGGGTAATAAGCTGGATTTCAATTTGATCCAATTCTAGAGTGTAATAAGCTGAATTTCAATTTCATCCAAATTGTAATAATTGACATCAGTGGCAAGAAATTCAGAAAAGTATTAACAAATGCAGATTTAAACATGTGATTAAATAAATAATCATATCTAATAATCCTATTTAAATAGGGTCCAAAACATTTAGTTCTGATTGACAAAGACAGCCACCAGTACAGCACACTTCTGCATCACTTAGTGGGCCAGCTACGCACGCGGCCCAAAACGACAAGCAGCGTGCTCAAACCCTAAATGATGATGTCGGCCCAAAATTCACCACTTTTTCAGAAGCTATGGGCCCAATTACCCGACTTGGCAACAACCATCTAAACGACAGTGTTTTATCGACTTTTTAAGTTGGCAGATTAAGTTTTCCGACGTATCGAAATTGCACGAGAAATGAACGGTTCAGATGTTTTCGTGTATTTGGGTAATTTTAATGAAATAAAATGAACGGTTCAGATTTTTTCGTGTAAAAATAAAATGAAAAGCTGAGGCACTGGGTTACTCAAAACGCACCGTATTGACGCCTCCACTGCTCGAAATACGGGAAGAGTGTAGAAGTGTAGTCATGAGCCCCAACGGCCGACTGCTCCTGCGGCTGCTGTTTCTTAACCTCGGATTGAATCCTCTGCATCTCCGAAACGTTGCCGGAGAATAGAGATGGGGGCGGTCCTTTCACGCCTTGTCTGCGGAGCTTTCTCGCCAGTCTCTCCGAGTTGATCCAGGCGAGGCCGTAGAGGCGGAAAAAGAAGCAGCTGATCAGGACAGCCATGGCTGTGAAAATGGCTTCCAGAAGCTCCATTTTTGTGATTCTGTGTTCTGTTTCTCTCTTCTGAACCCTCACTGGGCTCTTCTCGTTTTTCTCCTCCAGATTATTTTATATGACATTTTTATATAAAAATAATAATTATCAACTGTGGTTTTTCAACAACTCTTTACCCTTACTGTCATGTTTTCTTCCTACAAAAGTCCGTTGTTTTGATTCGGTTTATAATCTCGAAGTCGTTATTATGAATAGCACTTTGTCGTTTGACGGGTTTCTTAACTATGCACGTGTCAAAACTTGAAAATTAGTACCGACTTGGGATGTAGGGAGAGATCTTTGTGTGAATGTTTCCATTGTCTCTCCTTTTGTGGAAGGATGGGCAGGGCGGGGGCCAGGGGAGGCTGTTAGGAGATCAGAAGAGAGGAAGATATCTAAGTATGAGGCTTTTTGTTCAGCCAATGGTCTTATGTTCGAGCCTTTCATCATGGAGTCTGTAGAAGGTTTTGGAGAGAAGGCGGATCAGCTGATCAGGACAGTGGCGGCGAAGTGGGCGGAGGCTAAGGGTATGGAGCCGCCGGCAGCGGTCTCCATTTTGAGGCAGAAGTTGTCTTTTGTTTCGCAGAAAGCATTGGCAGACGGATTTTTATTAAGAAAGGACTTCGATTAGCACCGCCTTTCCCTTTTGGCTTTGAACTCTCATTTGTAACTGTCTCTTTTTAAGTTATAAGAATGAATATATATAATTTTATTGTTCATTCTTTTAAATACTTTGTCACTAAATTGATCCAATCCAAACGGAACTTAAGAAAACTTGATAGAAAGGAAAGTAAATTGATCTATTTATGGCAATTTGGATAAAATTTATTCCCATAATTATGTGCTTCTTTACCCAATTTGATTTGGATCATATACCAAATTTACCCTTGTCAAAATTCAATTTGCAATTCCATCATTAGATCAAAATGTGGTATGAAACAAACGTAATAAAATACGATAAATTAGATATGTATCGATTTTTCGATGATTAATTATTTTATATTAAATTATAATAAATAATATCAATTAAACTACGCGATCGCAAATGCAAAGATTTTGAATGAATTTGATCTGAAAATTTAAATATATTAATTCCATTTGTATTACATTCTGAATTCACAAACACGAATTTGAATTCGAAGATTCGTAGCGGTGGGTCGTTCTCGTTGACGAGCTTCGCTTTGCTTCGCATCGAAGCTAAGATCGATCAGTCGAGTCTCAGTATCTGACCTTGCCCTAGATCTGCTGCTGCTGCTGCTGCAGCTTCTTCCTCACCTCATCAGGTATCCCAATCTCGACTGTTGCCTGCACTGCATCTTCTACTATCAGTACTTCACTATTCGTACTAAGAGTCGTCTGTGTTGCGTATCTGGTCGGTTCGGAAATGTGGCGACCGATTCGCGATCCTTGGCGTTCAGGATTGATGCGGATCACTGTTTCCAGGGCTGATTCGAACAGATACTGCGGCTTTCTCTTGCCGTGATTAAATGTTTTGATTCGGGGTTTTTTTGGTCCCTGCTGATTTGGTTGTCTCGTGATGTTTGAATCTCAGGTTATTGCTGTATCTGAGATAGCTGGTGGTGGTGATGGATGTGAATGTATTGTTGAGATGTGTTAGATTTCAGATTTGGCCTGACCAAAACAGGTTTGGTTCTCTTATTTCTATCCATTTTATGATCTCTGCAATCACAAGGAACATCAAATGATGTAGCTAGCCACTGTACAGACTACAGATTCTCCATTTTTGGGAAATGTTTTTTAGCTAGCATACGATTTGTATATATAATTTTTCGTTGGGGATCAACTTAACCCTTTCTAAGTAAAAAACAAGCCAACATTTTTGTTCAGATCACCTATTTGGATATTATGAGTTATTTGACTCCTAGGATGTTCTGGAGCATTTTTCCACGATTTGTTTATTTTAATTTATGCTGTCTATTATAGGTATAGAGCTTTTGCTTATGATGGCAACAAGGAAGAGTTATTAATTGAGGGACTGTTGGAGCAACTGACGCGGCATCTTCCCCAAGTAAAAGATTTCTACTCTGGAGGATCTGAGGCTAATGTCAGACTTCAATGGCCCAAAAGTTCCAGTGCTGCATCATGGTTTTCAAAGTCGACTTTTAGGAGGTGGATACCATTTTATTTTCCTTTCCCTCCCCTTAATTGGACTGTTGAATGGCCAACTTATTTTTTTCTCTTAATATCAGGTTTCTATGTATGGCCAATTCGGCAGAGCTGTTTAATGAAATCAAGGCTATTGAAGATGAGATGTCTCAGCTGGAGAAAGCACGAAAATTCCATCTTTCTTTGTATTCCCAGGTAATTCCAAACTCGCTTTGTGTAGTAACTTTGACTTTACGAACACTATTATAATTGACTATCATATGTAATTTCAGGGTCGTCTGCATAGCTCTGGAAGTGGGAAAACAGGTCAGATCGTAACGCTATAGCATGTTAAGGATTTTGTGTAGCTGAACACCAATGAATGATATTTTAATATTTTTACTTAATAATGCATGGGAAAGCTCTGCTCAACTTCTTTTTTTTCCCTAACAGATGGTGACAGTCCAAGTTCCGCGGCATCCAAATCCAAAGTAAATTTGTTTTGTATCTTGTTTATAATCTTATCCTGTGATTCCTTGCATCCTTGCTGCACTTTTCTATCACTTAAAACTATTGCTTACTTGCTACCTGACAGTCTGAATCCGAAGTCGAGATTGTATCATCTGATCCTTCGAAGTATGCAACTTCCATTTTGCTTTTGTATTCAATGTATTTAATTTTTGAGGTCCATTTGAATTATTTGCATGACCCTGTATGATCAGGAATGAGTTATTGCGAGCAATGGACTCGAGGCTTAAAGCTTTAAGAGAAGAGTTGGCTGCATCTTTAGAGCAGGCTACTGGCTCTTTCTGCAGCTTGAAAGACGTCTCACATTTGGTCAACTGTTGTCAAAAATTGGGTGCTATGGCTCTAAAGTGAGTGTCTTTTGGTGAAGATACATCTTTGTTTTGAAAATCTTATCTTGACTAATTGACCGTCTTTTTTCAAAACCCTAGATTTATGAGTGGTATTATCTCAGCAAGTTTAAACCTATTTCAGGGAATATCTAATCAAATACTCAGAGCTGAGCCAGATTATGTTAATTCTTGATAATCCAAGTGATGAAAAGCCTACATTCGTAAGTGCTGTTGGATGTGATGATGAAACTGAAACAGGAGCAAACGAAACCATCACTATGTTGAGTCAGCCAGTTGTTCGTGTTCATTATGGTGGCTCACCAGCAATGGTTTCCCAAGCAGAAAGAAACAATGCAACAGATAAAGATGACTCTTCGGATGATGGTGAAGTGGATGCCACAGAGAGAAGCCGATCTCTAGTGAGATCTGCTGCTCCTAGACGATCTGCTTCTCCCATGAGGAGAGTCCAGATAGCAAGAGTGGGGTCACGCAGGGCAACTGCAATAGGCATCAAGAGTCTTAACTATTTTCCTGTTAGAGAAAGGACTTTAAATCATACAGATGAACCTGCAAATAGCAGTGATGAGGAAGTATCTGAAAAACTGCTGAGAAAACCTGAGACCAATGTGCAGAGAATGAGTGTTCAAGCAGCTATTAGTCTCTTTGAAAGCAAACAAAGAGAAGAAAATGCGGATATTCAGAATAAATCATTAGGAGAAATCTCCAAGAATGCAAAACCTGTGTTGAGAAAGTGGAATTCTTGTGTTGAACAATCTCATGTGCAATGCTCAGTAGAGGTTGACACAGTGAGCCATAGTTTCTCATCAGCAGCTAACCTACAGGATACAAAGACTCAAGAAGTTGATAGACAGGAACCTGAGTCAGCCAATGTGGATATACTTGTTCATCAAGCTGGTAAAATTGATGCAACTCTACAGACGCCGGTATTTCTAGAATCCTCGATAAACACATACGGTGGTGGTACTACGGACACACAAGTTGATGGAAGTGCAGAAAGATTAATAGCTTCGGCTAAGTGGAACCAACAGAAGGAAGCAGAGTTAAATGCGCTAATGAAAATGATAGAAGTTAAGCCCGTTAAACACCGACGGCTTGTTACTAGCAATAACAACACTAGTGAACAGAGAGGAGGTCTTTATGATGATTACAAAAAGAAGAGAGATGAAAAACTTCGAGGAGAAAATGCTGCAAAGAGAGCGGAGAAGGAAGCTCAGTTTAAGGACATGCACAAAATCATAGAGAAAAGCCAAGTTGAAGCGTCTTCTAAAGATGGTAGGCGCCAGTCACTTCGTAAGTCTTTACCCTCAGTAACTCCACCACAATCTGTTAATCTGAAGAAAGAATCACCAAAAGATACCAAACCTACAACTGCAAAGAGAGGAGCAATGAAGCCTTCATCCCTGCCTGCGACACGGAAGTCATGGCCATCTTCTCCATCCCCACAAGCAACTTCTTTGGCTAGCTCGTCTATTGTTTCTTCGACTGCAACAACTGCAACAACACGTCGAAAGTCTCAGCCTTCGCAGTCTCTTGCACGTCCAAATCTAAAGGTAGATAAGCCTCTTCTACAGAAAAATGCCAATGGACTGCAAACAGAATCTAGGATAAGTTCAAAGGGTGAGATGGCCATGCACCGTCAGCCATGGTCGAGAGATAATAATCTCACTAAACCCAATATTCTGCCGTCTTTGGAAGATTTCTCAGATATGGTCCCGGCGAAAACTGCATTGCCTGGTAAGGGAGCAAAGAAAAGTAGTGTAGTGCCGGTAGAATCAAAGCCTTTCCTCCGCAGGGGAACTAAAGTAGGTTCAGCTATTGTTCCTGCCAGTAATAAAAGCAACAGTCTTCCACGGTCCAAAGAATCTGTGAGAAAGTCAGGAAGCACACCCCGCAGCCAAGAAAAAGAGGTAGCAATGGAGTCTCCTGAGCAAGTTGATAAGCATGAGATTGAGTATCTTATTCATGATCATGCTGAACCTGCTTTAGTTTCTGAAACTCTGGTGAATAATGATCAGAAAACCTTTGATCCTAAAACTCCTAGTAAAGATAACGTCGATGGTTCCATAATCCTGCCAGTTATTGGTGATTTTTCTCTGACAATGGAGAAGGAAGAGACTACAATTTCACCTAGTGCCTGGGTTGAAGTTGAAGAAAGTCATGGCCTCCCTATCTTGCCAATTCCAATCGATGACAGCGAAGTACAATTTGCATACCCCCCAGTTATTAATTCAGTAGAGGTTGCAAGTCCACGCATGCGCCAGTCTCTATCGCAAATGTTACAAGAGGAGATCAATGAAATGGAGAATAATACAGAATGGGGAAATGCTGAACAGCCTCCTTTTTTCTACCAGAAAGATGCTCCTAAAGGATTGAAGAGGCTATTGAAGTTTGCTCGCAAGAGTAAAGGAGATGGAAATTCAAGTGGTTGGTCTAGCCCATCCATGTTTTCAGAAGGAGACGATGATCCTGATGACTTTAAAGTAGTTTTACAGAGAAATACCGACAATCGGCTGCGAAAGGCTACATATCACACTAAGAGCACCAGTCAGCTCAAGTCTTTGTTACGCGAAGGCCTGGACACAAAAGATTCTTCAGGCCAACTTACACATGGTAAATTTTCGTTAACAGTAATTTTGTTTGATTGTTGCTTTTTATTCATTTGCCTTGCCAGAAATTTTGTCTACTCTTAATATTCAGAAAATTTGACTTGGTATCTGCTGCTAGTGAACGTTTCATTTCCTGATAGTATTACTGTCTATGCATTTCTGCCTATGCAGAAATTTCAAATAATCCTCAACGTTCATCGTACCAAATGGGAGAAGGTCACAATCCAGGCGGCATATCTGGCACCAAATGTTAGTTACCTCCTTGTTTAATTTTGTAAATGTATAATAAAACATAGTCTTAATGCATTACTTATTCTATGTGTTTCAGCATCAAGGTCATTCTTCTCTCTGTCAGCATTCAGGGGCAACAAGTGAGAATGCAGCATCAAGTTGCTATCCACTGCTAAAGCACAAACACAAGTTCCATCATTGACGCGGCATTTTAAGTTATCTCAGGGTTGATTCCATAACCTCAAAAGAGTGAATTTTGAGGCAGATTGGTATCTTTTTCTCTACAGGGAAAATTAGTTTAATGTTTTGCGTAAGAGCATTATGTTTCCCTAAACCATTCAAAATGAAATGTAAGTTGAAATTCAGCAAATTGAAGATAAATATTTTACTATCCCAGCATTGGGTTCAGGTGGATATGGCAGCTGTGCTCATTCCTGTGCCATACGCTGACCCTGAGGATCACTACACGATCCTGGCTCGAGACTGGTACAAAGAGACCCGTACTGGGCTCCAGAAGCAGCTGGACGGTGGACCTGATGGGATTGTGGTTAATGGGAAGGCCGGCAAAGTTGGGGGATACCAGTGAGGAGCCATTGTTCACTATGGGAGAGGCGTTACTTGGGGCAGCAGCTCTACATCAGTGTCATCTCTCCAGCTCGCTCTCTCAGAGACGAATACAATCTTCCAGACAATTCGATGCTTTGTGGCATTGTAAAGGATATGCCCAAGCCTCCTCCTTACAGCATCTAATAGAGCTGCAAAATACTACAAGTGACAAAATAAAACGGAAGAGAGCAGACATGAGAAAAAATCCAATACAGAAATATAAGGACCAGGAATAACGCATGGAAGGACCAAATCACATGGCAGTAAGTTTTTTTTTCATTTGTATTTCTTTCCAGAACATACAGATGCTATTTTTTTAATGAACTGAGCTGCCTTTGAACAATGTCACCAAGGATAAATGGTAATAAGAACACAACCAGATTAGAATACCCACCAGTACAAAAATGAGCAAAGAAAAATAACTAACCTGAAGTGGGCGGTATAAGCAGCTCATTATATGAAACATAAAGCTCCTGTATGGAACAACTACTACTACTTTTTACTGATAATGTAAGCAATAATAAGCTGTTCTGATGTTTGCATAAGCTATAAAAAATACTTATTCAGTGTAACAGAGCAGCGAAAAGTGCGATCATTCAGTAAGCATCACAACCAATGTTTTATTGAATAAGCAGCAAAACATTAATTAAAAAAACTCACACAACCGAGCAGTAATAATGATACAGGGAGTAAGTGAAATGAATACGCCAGGCAACTATATTGTGTGATCATGCGTGCTGCCTTGAAGTTGTTTACTAAAAATATAAAGCCTCAAGCAAATCAACAGATAGATAACCTTGTAAAACCATGGGCACTAGGATGTAGAATATATAATATACTTGGTTTCAATCTGACTAATGGTAAGCCAGGACTTAAATCAATAGCCATCTTTCATATATTAGAAAATGTGAACACTAGCATGTGCGTCTGATACAAATGTAAAAACATATATGTGTATAATTCAGATTTTGAACAAGTTTTTGTGAACCTTCATTACCAAGCGACATGTCAGTGAAATTCTGCTAGTACTCCTGCAAATGGTCCTGGTATCTCCTGTGTTTGTTTCTGTCACTGCTTTTTCTGAGTTAAGTAGTTGATCAAGTTCATTTCGCTCTAGAAGATCATGAAGATTCACAGCCTAGAAGACAGATAAAAATGAATCGTCAGAGGAACTGGACACGACACGTCATTTAACCATTTTGTATTTTCTAGTCTATCTTTAAACTCTCACCCTATGAATTTGTTGCAGTCTGCTATCTTTGATGCCATGCAAGTAGTCTGAAAAGAAAGAAAGAATATATCAGTTTTATGTTTCATGATAAATATAGAGACTAATACACATGAAAAAAAGAAAAAGGGGTGGACCTGAATATGCCTCATCTTTGAATATGAGCAAACTGCGAGGCATCAGCAGAACTGAAAAAGGATGGTGATTGTCCACCCATTTGTAAGGCTCCATCTCAGAAGCCTCTAAACAACTATCCCGATTCTGATCTTTTGATGAGTCTGACAGTGTCAGTTTTGAATGAGGGGTGAAATCCATGACAGCAGGCGATCCAAGGGACAGAATTGCCACTACAGGAAAATAAGCAGGTCCATCCTGATGTGGCTGTAAGTGCAAATAACAAGGTTAACGAAATAATAACTGTTAGTTTTTCAAGATGAAGACCAGTTTATTTTTCACTTTTTCGTTCCTTTCGAAAATATACGTGTTACGGTCTGGTGCAGAATCTAGTAACAATTTTGTGCAGTTTACACATTTGGTGATGAAAACAAATGACCAATGGGAAATTCAAGCCAAGAACAAGAATGCAATCACAAGATTCCGGATTGTAGCACAAACCATGATGCCTTGATCCGGTAAGTATTCATTTATGAGCACATGATTGATTGCTGATGGGAAAAGGCCGGTTGTTTCACTTATCCTTCTTGTTAGATTTAATAGCCATAGAGGCACTGCAGTACGGATGACAAGGAAGGTCAAGTAGTTAATTTGGAAACTCCATAGCGCTTAAAATGTTGGAAAAACATTAATCATGCAGTACACCATCTTAAGTGACAGGATAATCTGAAAGTACAATATGCAAGAATCATGCCAATCAACACATTGAGATGATGAGAAATCAACTTTTTTCCGATAAAGAGAAAAATTATCAACACCAAAATCAACACATTGAGAATTAAGCAATCCAGGCGCCTTTCAATTTCTGATAAGGACACCAAAGGACAAGCTAATCCGGAAAGAATACTAGCATTTCTCTCTAGCCACAGACACTAGAATGCGGCCAAAACAAGACAATAATCAGGGAGTATGCATGAAGAATAATCCGAAACCATTCACCAATATTTTGAATTCCAACTGAGCTTAAGCCAAGAATATGATAAAACAGTATAATTTGTAAGAACACAGAAAATGAAACGATACCACACTCACAGTTTTGAGGCAGAAGACCCTTTTCATGGACAACGCCTCCTGAAAATCAAGACACATATAAGTAGCAGAAACAAAAAAATCGAAAACGAAGATATTTTCAAAACAGATTCAAACCCCAATTCTGCAATCTGCGACTTTTCAGAGTCTTCCACTTGGAAAGAGGAGCCTGGTTGATCTACAAGGACAGAATCGGCAAATGGAATCAGTAGGCGTGTCACGCCGTTGTCGAATCAAATGAAGCAAAATTAGGGATTCTTGAAATCTTTCTGTTACATTGTTGAGGAGTAGGATTTCTTCGTCGGAGGTGACGAAGTCGGGAATGTAATAGAGTGTGGGTAGCGATCCGATTCTGAACTCGCTCATCGCTTCTTCCTCCATTGTTTTGCTCCGGTCCTGCCCCACCCTGCCCGTTGCAGATTTATTCTCGACCAGAATCGGACCGACCGAATCGAACCGGACTGAACCCGAATAGCGTATGATTTAGGAACGAGGACCCGACCGTAATTATTCTAGTAAGAAACAGGGTTGTAATTGTAATATTAGACATTACAATTAAGTCCAAAACATATTATTAATTTCATGCTCCGGGGAAGCTGCCGGCCAGATTTGAACATCAATTACTGATCGAGGATTACTGAAGAATGAGATATTGATGGAGAAATATGCAGAAGGGTTATTGTATATATATAAAGCCCATTAATCTCTCAACAACGTCATCATGACATCATCATCATCTTAGATAGTGTAAGGCTTGGGCTTGGGAAGGTTGGCGACAAGACCACATTGCAGAGCAGAGTCAGGAATGTTGTACTCGTCCCTCAAAGATTTGGCCGGCGACAAGACACTGATGTACAGTTGTTGGCCGAGGTAGCGCCTGTCCCAAATCTCAGACCTCAAGTTCCACATCCCGGCGTTGTCGAAGGTCAGCATGATTGCTGCCCATGAATTCGGGTACACCTGGATGTTGTTCCGGCTGACTGCGTCCAGGAGGTTGTAGTGCTTCCTCTTCTCCGGCGTCCACTTCCCCGGCTCGATGGCAACTGCGAAGAACGAGTAGCCGTCCAAGTGCCATGTTTGAACACTCTTCTCGTGGTTCTCGAAGATGATCTCGATGAAGTCCCGGAAAGTGGCTTTGATGACGTTGGGCGCGATCTTCAACTGGCCGGCGGGTGCGTCAGGGATGATGTCATACTTGAACGCCTTTTTGTGGACGCCGAAGTACTCTGCCAGCTTGAGCGGGGTCGGGGAGTCTTGGTGGGAGACTCCGTTGATGCCGTACCTCACCTTCCCGCCGACATTGCTGACGGAGTTCACAATCTTGATGGTCCTGGTGATGTTGATGTTGCCGTAGTGGTACGATCCTTGAGGGTTAGGCCGAGCCGCGCTGGCGGTGAGGTTCCATCTGAACGACCGGAACTGGTTGACGGACCAAGCCCACCCGACCGGAGCCTCCGGGAGGACGGGGGAGGCCGGGGCCTTACTGCCGGCGTATCGGATCAGGCGAGTGGAAGTCAACGCGTGCTTGGTCAGCCTGGAGGAGACCACGAGGTAGTAGTCCTTGGGGACCTGGTTGGCCTCGACGAGGACCGAGTAGCACTGGCCGACGTGGACGTCCAGCGAGTCGTACACGTTCTGGACAACATGGGACCCTTCGAGCTCGACGATCTTCAACGCATGGCTCTGGATTCTGAAACTGATCGAGTTCTTCAGCCCCACATTGCAGATTCTGTACCTGTAAGTCTTTCCGGACTTCATCGTAAACAGAGGCTCTTCCGTGACGTCACCGACCTTTCCAGCTTTCCCATTGATGACGATCCCATCCGGCCTGCCCAGGGGCCGACCGCTGTCCAAAATGCTAGCGAGAGCCCTGTGGCTCTTGGTGTACCAGTCGCCGGCGAGGACGGTGTAATCGTCTTCCGGGTCGGCGAACGGGACGGGGATGAGCAGCCGGCTGTTGATCCTGAGACCACCGTAGCCGCCGGCAGCCTTGTGGAAGGCCGTGCTGGGGAAGTAGTAGTAGCTCCCGATCTGGTCCTTGACCTGGAAATGGTAGGTGTGGTTGGTGCCAGGTGGGATGGGACAGTTAGTCCCAGGAACCCCATCTTGCCAAGAATTCTTCCTGTGCTGGATGCCATTCCAGGAGAACAACAATGGCTCGTCGAGGTTGTTGAAGACATTGACAACAATGTTGTTGTTGGAGGAGCAGTTTATGGGTGGTCCGGGGAACAAGCCATTGATGAGTATGACTTGCTGAGGGACGCCCAAGGGAGATAAGGTGCCATACGTCACATTCCAGGTGTAGAATAGGTAAGGGTCCTCCGCCAAGACCGTGACGGCCCCCGCCGCGCAGAGGCACATTAGCACCGCAACCGCAGCTTGGCGACCCATTTTACTGAATGGGCTCTAAATTATGAAGATTAGATGCTCTTATTGTATTTGTCTCTAACCCTTCTCTTCCTTGGAAAGAAGGTTTTTTCGCCCTCCTTTTCCCTCTGCCTCCTGCACGGACATACCCTTATATATAACTCAAACAACAATACCTGGGAATCTCCTTGAGTCTCTCTAAGCCATACGGCCCTTCTTTCCAAGGGTAGCCTGTTCAAACTTGCCTATATTTGTCCATCACTTGCCCTGTTCCAAGGGTTGTCAAGACCGCTCTAAATTTGGGGTTCGATACACTCCTCCATCTACTAATCCCAAGCTGACATACCACCATATCACATCACAATTTCGTTATCTTAGAGCATCCGTACCGGTTTGCTCTTTGAGGAAGTTTTATAAGAACAATTTATGTTATTATTCATCAAATAGTAATAACATTCTACATAATTTATGCACTTATGACATTATACGTGAGAAATTTATATTTGTTGAAAAAAAAATCTAACTCTGAAATTTTGGGGTATAGATCGACATGACAGTCCGATTTGTAGAAAAAAAAATTGAAGTTTACAAAATTTTTTTTCTTTTGATTTTATATATTTTTTGATTTTTTTAAAAAATATGTCCATTGGCAAAAATCGGTCCGTTGCAAACAGTCCGTTGGACTGTTCTCTCCACGCTTGCATGCTCCTTTCCTTGCCCAGATCTGACGCACCCATCAACTTCCTTCTCGTTTCTTTGAGGATGTTCTTCCTCCTCAAACATTCATTTTCACCGAGCAACCGTCGCTCCACATAAATTGGAACATTTGGTACTTGCCATAAAAGAACTCCACACTGCATATGTCCTTAGTCTAAAAGCATGTTCAAAACTACGTCGTTTCCAGAAAACCTCAAACGTCTGCTTCAGCTTTTCTTTGCCGCCCACTCCTTACCCAAACTGCGTCACTTCGCATTGTTCACTTTTTTTTTCATCTCAGGCTTTCCTTTCCTCTTAAATCTAAAATTTGTCTCACATGTCACGAAAAGAGCGTATATGAAAAATAACTTACAAATTCAGACTTTTTTGATCGATCGATAATTTAATTAAACTATAGCGAAATTTAGCTGTGGAATGTTATTGTGGTTTAAGCCATACTCTTAACAAACATTATAATCATAAGCTAGCTACACTAAGCTAGTCCGAAGTAGAAGAAAAGAGATAGCAGCTACAATGGTAATGAGTGGTCAACGAAATGTCGTTGACCGCGAGTTGAAACCCAAGACAGCCACCTGGACAATATGCCCGCCACGTGTCGATCTCTTCTTTGCCGCCTGCTATCATAAACATCCCTTCTCCTGTTAACTCCTATGATTTCCGACACGCTTCTCGGGTTAATTACGATTCTGCCACCATCGATACCTTTCTCTGCCTCTGTTTGTTCAGCTACTTGATTTGGCGATCCACGAGCACTCGAGTATCGACGACGGCTGTCGTTCATTATCATCTCCGATTTCAGGAAGATCAGATCCGAAGGCTGTAAATCACTCCACCGGTGTTGATGATGATGCCGGTCGTTGTTGTTGTCGGAGATCATGATTCGGTGTTCGAATCGCTTCTCGAAGGATTCCTGACCTTCGACGGAGGCGAGTAGCAGGCCGTCTTTTCTGGATTTATCGAACCAGCCGAGGCTGATTGGGATCTGACGCGTATCAGGTAGTGTTGATGTCGAGGTGGATGATGATGATGTTTTAGTCATCTTCTTCTGGATCGACGTCTTGGCTGGCTTTGTGCGGCTGTCGAGCGATCTTCTCGACGAAGACTGCAAAATTATCTGTAACAGTTTGTTGTTGCCTCGCTCGCCGGCTGAGGAGTGCCGACCAGAGACTCGTTGCGTGTGGATGTTTGCGTCGTCGGTGGGACCAGGAAGTGACTGGTGGTCGTGTAACGGAGTGGAGAGTTCCTGGACGAGGAGGATGTCCTCGGGGTCGACGCGGTAGCGACAGAGCGGGCAGGTGGAGTGAGCGTCGAGCCACGTGTCGACGCACTCGACGTGGAATGCGTGCTTACATTTGGGCAGGAGTCTGAGCACTTCGGTCAGCTCAAATCTGGAGAGGCAGACGGCGCACTCCAGTCCGTCTTTCGGACCTCTTAGGGAGCCGAAGCGGAAGACAGGTAGCGACTCGACGACTGCGCGGCGGACGCCGGAGTTTTTTCTGTTGGCCGAGGGAGGAAAGCCAGGGCTGCCGCCGTAGCCGTTTGTGGCTCGCTTGCAGTGCTTGGCGTAGAGGAGGAGGAGGAAGGTGATGGAGAAAATCGTTGTGAGGATACCAACGACAACAACCACGCTAGGCTTGAATGGTGCAGCTGGTGGATATGGCGGAGGCGATGGCGGTGGAGATGCAGCACCGACCGCAAAATCACCTTCTACAGACATGACGAGGAGCAACAAATGCACAGAAACCCATCTGCCGGGAAAATCATTCATAAGCTGAAAATCAACAATGGCGTGCTGGTATCAGTGCGTCTATCTGCTGTAGAAGGAGGCTAGGGCGGAAAACGAGGAGAAATGTACCAGGTAGTGGAAGATGGGGGCGGTAATGGGGTTAGCTTGTCCGATTCAGAGGATCCAAAAAGGAAGAAGACAAGAAGCGCGGTGACATTAGCTTGATGAAATTTGAACAGTGCTTCGAGTAGACAGCCGATTTGGGGTCGTATTACTTTATTGATTCTGCAGAAAGGGGTAACGGATTTTGAGGTGATGGCCGGAGCAGAGAACTTTGAGATGAGTAGATTCACTGTGGGAGAGCTGCTGACGAGATTGAATGAGAAAGATGGAGAGATTATGAACAGAGATTGATTGAGAAAGAGACAAGAGGGAGAGAGAGAAAGACTGGTGCAAAGCAAAACAGGGATTGATAGAGAGAGAGAGTGATGATGTAGCTTTGATTTCGGACGGGACGGTGCGCTTCCATGAATCCGTATTTCGAAAAAAATGTGGGCCCGGTTGCTGCTGTCTTTAAGAAGCCCGGACCCGAAAGTTGCTGAAATCGGGCCAAATTCGAATTTACAATTTGCCCTTCGGACGCAAAGCCATGCACGAAAAGAAACATCTTTGGTTCAATCATGGCCGATTATGTGGAAATCTGGTTCTCTGGTCGCAGGATGGATTTGTTGTATCTACCAGGGTTTTCTTTTCTTCAAGATGGACAGCAAATCAATCCATTGTGCTGGGTGTTTCTTCTCTAATGGTTGATGGATAAAAAGGTTGGTGAATTAGTTGATGTATGTTTTTATAGCACAGAACACTAAAACAGTAGTAACAAATTAAGGGCTGGAGCTAATTTTGGTTCTTGAGGATTGAGATTGTTGATAGACTGAATCTTGTTACAAAAAATTGGTGCATGATTAATCCATATGTATCAATTAAGGGGTAGGATGTAGTAATCTTTTGGCTGGCTGGTTGGTGGATTTTTTAAATTTTTTTGCAGGGTCCGTTTGCTGATGGATCTCAAAAGACCCCACTGTAAGAGGACTTTATGGGGTTGCAGGTGAGATGGCAGATCAAGCATTCCAAGGGAGCGTTGATCTGTCAATGCATCCATCTGGTATGGTCCCTACACTTTGGAATGTATACCAGTTGTATGCCAATGTGGATATTACTTGAACATGTCAGATACATAATTGCAATACAAAAATGTAGTTTGATCATACTTGTCAATTACTGAGCCAGATAATACTGAACTGTCCATGTTTTATATTTCCTTCTTTATTGATTGGCTTGGCCCCAACATATGCCTGCTGTGTTTACTGTTTTGTTAGATTTATGAGTATCGATAAAGAGGAAGATAAATTCACATCACCCACCCCTCATCTGACAATATCACGAGAAAATCAATAAGGCTGATGGTGCTTTGCAGGATATCAAACTATAGCAAAATAGAAAACATGTGTAAAAAACAAGCTATGAAGGGAGAATATGATATTGTGGGGGTGATTCAATAAACTGTCAAAAGGGTCATCATGTCTGTTTCGTTTGATGCTTGTGGGGAGTCATTGCTTTGGAGGGGGCCTGGAGTATGCCCACATTTCAGTGCCAATCTTTGCATTGTGAATTTCACATCCACTGTCCTATTGCTGAATACAAGTGCATGAAACAAACTAGTGTACATTTGCATCTGGGATAATTATGAGCACTTTTTTTACCAATGATGGCCTGTCTTATTGTCTTTATTAGTTTGATTTATGTGTTTGTTTCTTCCATATTCGGAAGTTGGTGGTGCGAGGATCCTGATAACTTTTAATTTCTGTCAACAGGAAGCAGACATGTTCTGCCTTCTGTGTTCATATTTTGTGGTAGTCATCTCCTGATTCAGTATTATTAGCAAAACTCAAACATGATTCTCTTCCCAAAATATGTGCCAAAGGGTTTCCATATATTTTTCTACTTCTTCTTCATGGAAATATTAGACACAATTCAATGCTGACTACTTTCAGAAAGGTTTGCATGATGTAAAGTAGTGCTGACTATGTTCTGTTGAAAAGTAGTAGTCCATAAGCTGATATTTTTGTTCCTCAACAGTTACAAGCTGGGCTTTCTGGAAGGCAGGTTATGAGGACTCGAAGGTAATCAGAAGCCAGTAAAAGCTGATATGACAGGTCCAGATTCTAAGGCCCCTGAAACTTATGGAAATTTTATTTTGTTCCAATGAATCCAACCAGATCCTGACTTGACCAACACAAGGCCCAAAGGGACCCCAAGTTTTTGATCCTTTGCTGAAAAGTTGAAGTATCCTTCATCAATGAGAATTTCATCAAGTCTATCTTCGGATTCAGCAAGAAGTAGAAAACACTTATGTACACTACTCAGTCTCCGAGGTTATTCTGCTTATGTGTTATGTCTGTTGACAAGTATGTGTCTGATACTCAGTTTCTTCTCAAACTGATTTGTAGCCTCAAAATCTGGCTGTGACCCTCTGTAGATGAATTCAAGGAGGTTGACTGTTACAACAGGCAAGCAGCAAATCAACCTAGCTCATGAAGAACATCATTCATGTGATCATAGTATGATAATACGAAGGAGGGAGGTCTGCACAACTTGAGAATTTGTCCTCAGAAGCAGCAGTTCACATTTCACAAAAAGTACGCAGTCAACATATGGAATTCTAACATGGTACCAGTTTTGGCATGTTGTTTGGTAGATTAATCGATGTCTTGTCGGCAGTACAAGGTCAACATGGGCGTGTATGTAACCATGGTTAAAATATAAGCCCATCCATCCGTAAGCATCAAATATAACAAGGCCATCCTTGTGAGCTGCTGCATCTTCTAGAACACCGATTAAAACAAAATATACATTGTTTCATCCTAGTTGACTTGTTGCCTTATTCCAGAAAGATTGACAACCTATGCAGAGGTGCTTGCTTTCTTTCAGGAATCCAAAGCAATTCAATAATATCTCAGCATGTCCCAGAAAGTAGCAACAACCAATCTAAACCCTGCTCTAATTGGATCCATAAACTAGGCATGAATGGACTTCACCAGATTCAGGCAGAGTTAAGTTATTGATTAACGCCAAAGCAGTTGCCATTGTTTACTGCCGGGACCCAAAAGAGTAGGGCCAGAAGGAATTAGTAGAGAAATTCCAAGTTGCAGGTTTTTGATTTGTCAGTGGAAGTTGAAAGCTAAGCAGCCACAATCGTATTGGTCAAATTCCAGTTGAAGAGAGAAGAAGAATCATCATAAAACCACTCACCGTTTCCCAGCAGTTGCCAGCCAGCCAGGTCGCCATCGAATCAGGACGATGCGCCGGAGCTCGGCTGAAGCAGAAACATGTTGAAGAGAATGTCGACGCAAGCAGGCGGAGCGACGCCGGTGGTAGCGATCGAGTGCTTGAAAGGAAGCTCGAAAGGCGACGAATGGGCCAGCGACATGCTCCAAACGGGAGATATCTTGGAAGAGATTAAGATCGGAGCCTTAAAGGTGTTCCGATTTCCGTACAAGAACGGGAAAGCCGGAGTCCAGAAGCTGCTTCACGAGTCGTTCAAGAACAAGGAGACGTCGATTCGCGTGCGCGTGAGGCGCTGCGCGGAGGAGATGATCGAGCTTCAAGCTTGCATCGTTCCTAACGAGGCTTCTGGCAGACGGCAGTACATGCTGAGAGCTATCGGCGATCCGAATTACGCCGTCGGATTTTCCGATCGGACCGAGGCGGAGTGCGCCGCGTTGCAAGGTCGGTTAGCCCTTTGACCTTTGACTTTTCTCTGTTTCTAATTGCGTTACGGTATTCCAACTTTCAATTTTAATCCAATTCCACCCCCATTCATGACGAATGTTTTCAATCTAGTCCTGCTGAAAGTGTCAAAAAGTAAACCTCGTGTTCCATGTCTGCCAACATTGAGCATGATCCAGTTCACACTGCGGCAATTCATCCGTTTCCACACATGGTGACGTCATAGCATCAAGCAAGCAAAATGCTGACATCCTTCGCCTGTCTGATTGATTCTCTGTGCAGCTTCAAGGAGTTCCAGGATTGTGAATGCTTTAACCAGAGCCAAGCTTCAAGATGGGTATGTGGCATATCCATGGGAGAAAAGGATGCAGGAAGTGCTGGCAGTGCCCAACTCCAGCAGCTTCTTTTCAATACTCTTCCTCCCAAAAGCTGCAGACAAGGCTGCTTCGCGCTACAATGACATTGAGGACACGCTGGCCAGAGCGCAAGCATGGTTCAATGCGGCTCAGGCAACTGGTGTCTCCATTGTGATCATGAACATCCAAACTGAGTCACTGCTCACCAAGGTGATCACTAATAATGTGTGTAAAAAAATCCGCACCTTAACTTCCTCTTGTGCTGTAACTGTTGATTGTATGCCTAGGCTGATTTTGGGGCAATCTGTTTTTTTTTTTCTTGGCATATTGTTAGGTATCGGGAGAGACAACTTCTTCAACTGTGAATGCTGGATCTTTGTCTGATCTGTCAAACGTGGCGAATGTCAGCCTGTATGGCTTCGAGGACTATCATGGTGTGGACATTGGCGTCGTCAGAGCTGTTCGTCTGTGGTACATGGCACTTGGGGGTGAGTATGCTATTGAGGTCAGCCTGAAAGAAGGGGATACCAAGCTTGGCTTTGCCATCAGTCGCACTGAAGAGGTTTGCACAGTACCCATTGCGAGTAATCATGTCTTTCTGTCTAGCTAGCAGATGATCTCTCAGTGCCAATTGCTGAGCTTGAAAATCTGTACGCAGGGCTTCGTATATATACTAAATGTCAGCGGAGATGATGAGAGCACGCCATCGAATAGATCAGGCCTGACTCGGCTGTACATGGAAGCTAAAGCTTCATCAAGAATGCTTGTAATTTCCAGAGTTTCCAACCAGAAGGTGCTACCATGGATGGTTTCCTCCAGTGGGGCTATCAGATGTTTTGACACAGTTTCCCTCAGCCAAAAGCTCTCCCTCCACCGCCACGCCAAGGTCCCAATCCTCCTCCACGTCTTCTCAGTAGACGCTGCCTTATTGGCCTCTCCATCATCCCATATTGTCAGAAGCAGCATCATCAGGCCTAGAGCCACCATGACTTCCCCACCTGCAGTCTTGGCAATGCCTGATGAAGTTCAGTTGGCTATCCAGCCAAATGATAGCCAAGTGCAACCACTGGCACATGAAGCCATGATCAGTAATGTCTCTGGCGAAGTGGGTGAAGATGGCAGCAGCAGCCAGCAGCAGCCGGCACTGACTAGGGACACAGCCGGTGAGATGTCATTTAGATTTCATGAGCGTTCCATTTTTGGTAACTGGGTTTGATGATGATTGGCCGGCCACTAGCTAGCAACCATAAGTTGTTGTAAAGTGTTGTAACTTGAGGATCCTGATGGGCATTTGTACTTGTGTCTCTCAATGCTGAACTCAGTAACAGATTGGGTCTCTGGAAGGGAGTAGAATACACATGAAGAGACTCCGTTCTTGAAATAATTCAAGTATGGCTATACGGACACACTTAGAATCTCCATGAATAAAATACTTCTAGTTCCTGGGTAAATAATGATATGTGAATTGATGAAGCTGGTATGAATGTTCCGTCCAAAGAGGGATTCGACTTTGCTTTACTATCCACAAGAATGTGTTGATACTTGATACGGTGTTGTGCTCAGTAGATGTAGACAATGTCAAAGGATTCCACATATGCATCCTCCATTGGGCTCACTTTCGCTGTCTGTATCCTCGGATTCGCTGTCGAATGAGAAGATGAAACTTGTAAGTCGGTGTTGGGAGATAAAAATACTGAAGATGTCAATGACAACAAGTAGTGGAATGCTAGTTTCTACCATGTTGATCACAAAAAATGCAAACGATGAAGATATGGGATAAATCCAGATGTTAAAAATGTCACTAGGAGGGTTAAAAATCAATTGTTCATCTGATAGGAAACAGCATTCAAGAGACAACATTTATGTCTGGTTTGTTACTCTAATCGGAATAATGTGCATACTATTTCATACTTAAAAACAATCGAAGATGAGCTGAGCCCCTGTGCAAAGAAGATAAGAAGTTAATAGCAGCTTCTTTATTCAGCCTGAGATGGGATAGTCTCTGCATCTCTGGATCTTCTATTCACAGTGCGTCCTTCACTGAGATATTCCAAGGTTGCTTTTCTGATTTTAAATTTCTTCAGGTAATCTGGTATCCATGTTTATGGCTTTAAGACGTCTCTTTACATTAACTCTGTCAAACCTTCAGGCTTATGCCACATGGGTTGTTACATAGACATCATCCATTAGAAGGATATAATCTCATTCGTTTCATTTTTTCAATGGTAAATTTTTATTGATGGCTCAATAGCTGCAGCAAAAATAGGCCATCGTAGGATCCTAATTCGATAATCTCTTTATTAAACACTGCATATCTTCAAACCTAAACCCAGCAATAGTTGCACTCCTTTAACTATTGGGGGTATTGGAATCAAGGCAGAATCACGAGCTGACCTGCTGAAGATGGAATATGAGAAGCAGCTTAAGGTAGCAAGAGCAGTAGGAGATGGTGTAAGAGTCTAGACCGCGGAAGATCAGCCACATAGAGGATAGTAAAATGACATGGGAGAGGACAGCATGTAAGTAATCGGAAGAGGACAGCTTTCAGTCCTAGATATTTCCCGAGTATTGGTAAAGTTTCATGGATCACATACCCAATTTAAATTTATATCCAACTTCAGAGACAAGATGCTAATTATTCTCAATCTAAACCTATATGATTGCCAGCCTAATGCGACACCAAGTTCTGTTTGAATACCATTGTTCATCAAAACTGACTGTTGCAGGATGCCTTTATAACAACTAATTATAATCATGTTTCCAGGTTTCATCATTCGCAATCAAACTAAGAAGTCCATCTATGCTCAAGATAAGTCTAACCAGATTCAATGACTCCAAATCCACTTCAACTCAATCCAGCATAAATGAACACAAGCACCAAAATGATCAAATAAAATACCAACCTGGTCTCAAACTCCTTAACATGAACAAGGCTCTTCCCTGCAACATCCATCCATTTGACAGTCTTCTTTCCACCCTCCTCCCCTGGGGCAGTCACCACCTTCTTCCTCTTGATGCTACTTTTCAGAACAATTTCGCTCCTGAGCTTAGTCTCATCCACCTTTTCTCCATGATCGCCAACCACCACCACCTCCGCCTCCTCCTCCTTTTTAGCAGACAGGTGCACGGAGGCAACAGCAGCAGTCTCGCCGCGGGCGCTGTTGTCCGAATTGAAAGTCGCGGGAGGAGGAGTGTAGAGACGTTGGGCGGGCTTGCAGAAGCATATAGAAGAGGGACAGTGGATCTTCCTGAACCAAACCCTCATCAAAGACGATCTCTGTACCCGAATCGCTTCACCAAACACAACGAGACGAACTGCCACTGCTTTTGTAACTACTCCATTCCGACAACACAGAAAATTATGCCATCCTCTCAATGGCACAATCCCGTCCTCTGTACCAGTGTCGATCGACAATTGAGGAAGCACAATGATAACCAATCAGTGGATCGGTTTGAAGAAGTTAGGGTTTGAAGAATTTAGCAGAACCGAATTTCAGAGGTCGATGATGATGATGATGATGAATTATGCCATCTGTATAGTACCAGACAAACTGTACTTGAAATGACGTTTTTGCCCTCAACCGCAACTCACATAAAATTAATAATTCAATTCGATAAATCATTATATATATCACACACTATAATCACGAATCAACATCACAGAAATTTAATATTAAATTGAAATCAATGAAATAAATATTTTATTTAAATAATTTATACAAATGAATATTAGAAGGTCGATGATCAGTAATGATTGAAACACCCATCGCCAATCAATAAAAGAGCATTGCACGGTAGAACATGAATGAATTTATCGAGTGTGGTTTAGTGTCAAAAAGTACGTCAAAATATTCGAGCGAAAAGAATTCGATTCATAAAGCGACCAGAAAATGAACTCTGATACGAGCCTACGAAACGCTGTCGTTTAACCCAACATTCCAAAGAGACACATGAGCTATTTATGTAACAGACAGACCACATCAAATGTTTGAGGTTTCTAGCAATGCAAGTTAGTTACAGAGACTTGACGCCTGCCTATCATCTTCATGGGAATTCTACGTTACAATGATAGATGGTGCAGGACATGGCTTGGCTTGGTTATTGGGTTTGCAGCCTCGAGCACCTTTTCTGCAAAGTGGACAAGTCTCCTCACTCTCAAAACCATGTCGCAGTGAAAGGGCAGTGCTGTGCGTCTCTCCAAGTATGTCGGGCTTGCCGTCATCCAGGAGAGTGCGTGGAGCTCTGCTGCAATGGATTCAAGAATAACTCGTGTCTCCACTGCCAAGTCTTTCATGTCGCCCCCATTCGAACTGCTTCTGTCTCCCTGTTTAATACCACCAACTCTGGCCGCTTTTTCTTGAGTAGCGTGTTTACCACCGTAGTAGTCAATAAGGCTGACTGAGAGAACTGACGGCCATTCTTCTTTTGAGTCTCTTCTGGAGGATGGGACAGCTTTTGAAACGACGAAACCGGTGGCGAGGGGGACTGCAGAGCCTTTGCTATGTAGCAGATGGGCTAGGGGCGGGGACTCGGCAGTTAGACATGTGGCTAGCTGGAGAGGCTGTGCAGGAAGGAAATGCATGGTTGATGAAGGAATAACAATGTATGATGCCGGTGTCGAACCAAGAGACTTAACAGGGGTGAAGCCGTCAAAATTATTTGAAGTGCTTGAAGAATGACTTGTCTGTGATCCTCCTCCTGAACCGAAAAAAAGAATCAGTGAATGTTAGTTTAAAAACAACAATACAATTTAGCCCCCGTGGCAGATTTAATTAGGGCTCAAATAGACCTCGCTTTTTAGAAAAGTTAGATGCAAAAAATTTTAAAAACTTGGCTGCAAAAAAACTTGTTTAAATAAGTGGAACGAGGCATGCCCGAGTAGATTTTTTATAAACAAGCCGAGCTACATCAACTTGTCACTTGTTTTAAAGCATGTAAATGAGAATATTTGAAATTAGTTAAGAGCCTATTAGTTAACAAATATAGCATATTAACTTGGTTGTTACCCCAAAAAAAAAAAAAATCCGTGCTAGTGCTATGAATACATGTAATGTAGTTAATTGTGTCAGTAGGCTAATATTAACGCAAGCAGCTCACAAAAAAAACTCGGTCAACGCTCGCTCAAAGCTTGTATGCTGATGAACAAACGAAGCATGAGCATATTATGGAACTATAAGCGAACCAACCTCAAACTCTTTACTACTTATCTTATTTGCAGCCCTGGACTCCATTCAATTTATCAACATATCGAGCAATTCAACAAGTTTGAGAAATGGTAAGAAGAAGATAAGTACCTTGAGACACTAAATCTGCTTGAGACACTAACTGTAAAGTGTGGTCCACAGCGATGGCTATAAAGCTGATGCTCTTTATCCAGTGAAGTGACCCCCTTGTAGTGTCTGCTGCTGTATGGCCGCCACCCATAATCTGCTTTCTCGAACTAGTTTGTCCCAACCCAGCTTTCATGTATCCGGAAGGCTTTGTATGAGGAGTGTACATACAACTTGGTGACGATGGAAGGGTCCTATCATGAATCAAGCCAATCTCCTGCGTCTGCAACGATGGTCCATTACTGCTCATTGGCATGTCATCAGTCAACGGGCGGCGCAGCTGAAGAGGCCACTTTTTTATGTCTAACCCTCCAAATGAACACATAGCTTTCTGCCATTCTGTTTTAAGATACGGAAAAGACTAATAAATGCAAGCATCCAATATGTTACATAAAAACTTCAGAAACTGCAATTAATATGTAAAAACTAGCGGCGTTGATATGCTATTTACTAACATCTATTATTATATATGATTATAAATTCTGTAGCCAACAAGTATAAAATATAACAACCATTAATATGAGAATAATAGATACCTTGACACTCTAGCTCATAAAAGCATCCAATCCGCGTGATTATAAAATCTCTAGGTTTAGCAGCAGTTGTATCAAGAGATGTGCAAGCCTGAAGTATGAGGCAGCCTTGCTGGAGAATTTGCACGAAAAGGCATTGAAGACCTTTTGTGTCTTGTCTGCTACTAATTCCACCAAACGGGAATATATGGCTATCAAGCAATTCTCCTCTTGAGTCTGTCCATATGCAAACCAGCCAACGCCAATCTTCTGTCCATCCATAGCAACAATGTAGACAAGGTGCAGATTTTTGGTGATCAGAACCATAGCCATCCGGATTATCAGACGTGTCATGCTGGGAATTAGGTAAGTTATCTACACTTCCTGACGAACTTACACCACTGTCAGCAGGTAATATTTTTAAGGAGTCCGATGACATGTTCAATATACCAGGTGAGATTCCATGATCAACGGAACCTGGTTCCGCTAGAATGAAAAGTGGCTCAAACATATAACGCGGCTCATCTTGCATAAAATATTCCGCCGTCCTGTTTGAATCATAGCTTAGACCACCAGATCTGGCTGCTTGCCAAGAACTGTCCCATTCACCCTCTCTAGGGACAGAAGACCCTGTCATTCGAGAACCAACACAGTCCTTCCACATCCCTGATACTGGAGAATTCATTGGCATCATATTCGAGTGAGACTGTGAACGACTAGGTAACCATGATGATTGGAGACCGTCAGTAGATGATCCTCGCGAAACTCGCCTAGCCTTGTTATAAACTGTAAAAGCCATTTCCTTAAGAATTGCAAGCTCACTAAAGGCTGGGCTAGTAACTCGAAAAATTGTGTCAACTGACACAATCTGCAGAACTAGCTTCGGAACATTGAAACCTGAAATTGTAAGAATATTTGACGAAGATACTTCATCGACTACCGGAGAGCCATTCAAGGCCTTGCCAACCTGTGTGTATAACACGGACCTACTGTCCATGCCCGATGAAGAGATAACTGATCCAGCTGCAACAGAAGACTCGACAATAGTCTGCAGTACTGCTGCAGGCTCCGGGAAAGGGCAGACAATGTAGAGAACCTAAATAAAGCAACATGCACACACTGATGTGAGACCATCTTCACAAATATTCTAAGACTTGTAAAATAAATTGAAGGCTAACAAGTGGAGTCTGAAATATTCTGTTGTCACGCGCTATATTCCTACGTCATAGCACTCAAGTAAATTGCCTAAAAAGTGAAAAAGGCACAATAATAGCTAAAGCAAAGATATAAATAAAAGTTTAGCTTGGCAGCATTCAGTAAACACTGGGGAAAAATCATTTGCTTGCACACACAAAATGGATTTACCGCCAACAACACCCGCAGACAAAAATAACATTGAAAGAAAAGGCAGTCCACTCGGCTCAGTCTTTTCTTTTCTTTCCTTCTTTCCACTCTTTAGTTTGATACATCAGAGAAGTTTCAATTATCAGGAGCAAGTTCAGAGAAAATCTTACCATAGATGAACAATTGCTTGTGTCTTTTGAGTTTGATGAAAAATCAATTTTCAAGGCTTTGACAACTTTTGAGAGGGATTTGAGAAAATTTGTCAAGTCCCAACCATTTGAGAGAGAGAGAAAATAATCACTAATTGATCCAACTAGGGTTGCATTACTGCTCTCTATCTTCATTGATTGCGGACAGTCCAATAAAACAAAGCCGGAGGATCCTAACTTCCCTGAATCGACCTCCATTTGATTTCCAAAGGGAAGAGGTGAATGACTCCCCAATTTGCATGTCTCATAAACTGAAAAAAGAAGTTTAAAATTCAATTAATTACTGGACAAAACATCATCAGCGTACGAATTTCAATCGTTCCCATGTGGCAAATATTAAATATACAGTAATATATGTGCAAGTCTACATGTCATTATTCCCTAGAAGCAGGCATTACACCAGAAGCGGAGGTGAAGAGGCGAAGTAATTTATATCAGATCATATCTCTTAGTCCTAATTCCCCGAATTCGTCAGGTCAATGCAACGCTTTTAGAGTAAATATGCATGTGCAGGATGGTTAGGGATTTTTTTCGTCAGATTCTTAACCATAGATCATTAAATTGATCTTTGTAATGAATTTACTCTATAAAAAACACTTTTAAGGAATGAGTGTATTTCAATATGATGATTAAAGATGAGTGAAATTCTGATTTGAGTGGGAGAAATATAATATTTGTTTTTTTTAATACAATTGATATTTGTAAGAGTTTCAATATAACTAGACATATGTAACTAGTTAGCTGTTAATTAGTTAGAAAAGAGGATTTTACAAGTATATATGAGCAATAATTGCAATAAAAATAGAGAACCCCATATATTCATAACTCTAATTTAAGGACTGGGATTCATAATAATCGTTTCATTTAAATTTAGCAATTAGGTAACTGTCAAATTTAATTTTTACAAATTAGCTAAAGATAAAAAATATTTACATCTACCGAAAAAGTGCATAGATCCAAATATCTATTATATATTCATTCATCCCACCCTTGACCAATGTGGATAGTTCACATCAATCACAGCCAAAAATACTTGGCGAACAGGTGGTGCAAATTGCACAAATTCAGAGTAATGCATTCACATTTGCTCTTTTTAGGAAATGAGATAGTTCGTTGTACTCACCCGTTCCTAGCTGTTGAAAAAAGTCGACAGCAGCTGAAGTAAGAGGATTGATGTCTGGACATATTACATGGTAAGTCATCTGTGACAACATCAAGAACACGTGAAAGTATAAATATGCAATTCAAATATCACTTGAGTCATTTCAGAATGATGTCGAAGCATGTAATGGCATTGAGTGAACTAGATGTTACATGTTTCGGTGTGGCATAAGGCTCGAGAGGGGCCTTCTCCCAGAGTTGTAATGAGTTAACTGATGTCTTGAGCCAATCATCCTGGTATCTGTTTATTCATCATGATGTCGTTACTAGTTACTAGCATATGCAATAGAAAGGAAAGTGCAAGATGTTCGGGACATGTTAGCCGGTGTGTGTTTCACCAACTTAAATTTAGAGTATATATTTCAGTTCAAATTTGTTCAGCTCAGGAAATGTTATTTCTGTATGGCAAATCATGTTTATTGCAGTTTAATATTTACTTAGCGGAAAAGAACAGACCCTACAAGCTTATGCCGATCCACAATACAAACAAAACATGATGTGGTAGAATAAAATGAGTCAATTTCACAAAGCAAGTACCCTGAGCAGCAATCTTTGAAGAATTTATTAAAAGTTATGAATTGCATACGAACTTTATTAACTTTACAGTGAGCTGGGTGAATGCAACTTGTTGCAAGACATATAATATAAGTATACACCACAAGATATTACTATTTTGCAATGAACATGTACAAAACTATGAGCATAAGGACTTTAAATTCCTTTCCACTGGTCCTAACTCCAATACGTAATTGTGTTAAAAGTTGGACAGTGTAAGAGTTTCCTAAGACTGCTGGTGACAAAATCATACAGTCAACAACAGACAAAATCATACAGTCAATAGGACGATGTTATGATCATTCGTAAGTATAAGTTAAAAAAATAATAATTCAAATAATATATCGGGTGATAGACGTACCCGACAAGAATAGAAGGTAATGGAAGTACAAACAATGAAGTCTTAGCTCGAGAACCCAATTGCTGATCTAATTCCAAACTATTGATTTCTGTACTTGATCTCCTTTGCTTTATCTCATCCACTCTATTTACATCCATGGTGGCAGACACTGCAGATAGACCTTGTCAGTAAACTGTTAACACACATCTTCACTAGAAAAGCATTGTCTTACCATTTAAATTAGATGATCCGCTAACAGAGGATCGTGATGTACTTATCCGTTCTCCGACTAAAAATGATATAGTACTGGATGAATCTCTACAATCAGTTAAAGTTGACTCGGCAGAAAATCCATCACCTGGTGTTCCAGCCTCTGCAAACTGACTGCTGCCTCTGCACCAATCTGTAATTGACAATGGGCCTTCCAAGATTCCAAATGCAGACTTCAAGGCCATTTTTATATCGGATTGTAGCAAACTAATGACAGATGATGCATGAACCTGTAAAAGGGTATTGTGAGTGACAATGATACTCATGCAGCTCATATCACAATCAAACAAACTTAGATTCCAGTAATGACTCTTATATGAAGTCATATGTTATCAACCCCGTGGGAACACAAAATACTTACATCATGGGTTTGATATGTTCAGAGGTTTATTTTATAGCAGGTTCATTGTTTTCTTTTTCGCTGCAAAACCCTATGGTTGTAGCAGCAATCAGAATTGATGCAGTGAATGCATGTGCTTCACAGAGACTGATAAAGAGACTAAAGAAGGTTCTCATCTAGTGACTGAATGGTGATGGGGTTTGCATGTTACAAATGAAAGGTGTTTTCATAAAAACAATTCACCTGGGCCATTGCTCTATACTATAATCAGACAAAAAAAGATGGCATTCACCATACTTAAAAATACAGCTAATGCAGTATGCAAGAAGAGCATGAATAAGCAGTGCAAACATATGGACATCACTTAATTTAGAAAGTTGGAAGCTTACATCTAATGAGAGAGGATCAATCAGCTCCACACCAGCAGCATCAAGAGCATGGCATGATGCTAAACTTCCACCACAACCGGCATGGACCATTGAAGGTCCGCATGAGAATCCATGTCTCAACTGTTCTTGCATTGCAAGCCAGCCATATGGACCATCACAAAAGTCAGCATCGAGTGTGACATCCACCAGTGATGTAGCTTGCTGGACAAGCAATGTCATCCCATCAAGTAGTTCTTGAAGTGGTTGTCTTTGGGTATATATGCCCTCCTCACTGAATGACTTATGAGGTAAAGATGGGCACATGTCCACATTTGGCAAATTAGAAGGTTTTCCACCTTTAGAAATTCCAACAGTACGCCAGACACCAACAGGTGCATTAAGGGGCCCATCTGAGATCCCTTCAAACGCATGACCTAATTTTTGTGACGTAGAATGTGTCTGTTTGACCTCATACTTGCTACAAATGTTGTCTGCCATGGAACTTGTCTCACCAGCAAAGTGATTTAAAGGACCAGCAGTTTGAGTTGAGCATGAAGCAGATAAAGTCAACAAAGTATGTCTTGCCCGGCACATAGAAGATTGGTACATGATGCATTCTAATTCAGTTGCAAGCACATTCTTCACAGACAGAGAACTTTTCATTCCAAGCATCCTATCTCCATTATGCCTCTGACTGGAGTCAGCATTTGTGGCAACATAATTATACACTGACATGGCATGCCCTTCATAGGAAGCAGAATTGGGACGTTTTGCCGGCATTCTCTTGGTGTGCAACTCCTTACTACCAACATGTGTGTAGCAGTTCTTGGTATAATGTGTTGCTCCTGTGTCATGCTTCCCTAGACACTTGTTAACGGCTTCAGGTGTTTCAGGCAAGCAAGTAGATGGGGAAGGAGTAGAAAATGGTGGAGTTGCATTGTATACGTAGCTGTTGGAGCTTGAGCTCGGGCTCTCCACTTTTCTCGATTCTGGCAAATATGGATCTCCGAACGGCAATGAAGTTTCTCCAAATTGAGTTTGAATAGCTCCATATTCAGGAGCAAATGTCAACAATGCCTCTGCTTTTACTAGATGGTCGAAATCTGCCGATGAGGTGGTTGGTGTGATATCTACTAGACCTGGCAAAGGTAAAATATCGGTGCATTCTTTATTCCTGCTAAGTGATTCTTCCATGGGATTGGGATGTGGAGTCAAGCTATCCGAAGATGGGAACACAGCAGGCAGAAGCATCTGATCTGAAAATTCCATTACCCCAACTCCAGGACTGCATACTACATCACCACAATCAGGGGTAGAAAGGACAGGATCTTGTGGTGCTGCTGTTCCTGGGGGCTTTCATCAAAGAAAAATATTATTAGCTGGGAACATGTAAACATCATTCATTTGCATTAGTTTGCCCAAAATAAAGAAACATGCAAATATCAGATGCAGCACATAGTTACAGCTAAAACCCACTAATAAGCACTATATGGTGCACAGGATAAAATTCAGTAAGCACCTAGACTTTAGGACCATGCATTGTTAACCATTTACCTCGCCGAATGGCAAAAAATCAGTTTCAAAGAAATCGCCAAAACCTCCTAACTCAGAAAGAAGAATTTGAATGTCCATGACCACGTCCATTTCGTCTTCATCATGATCCCATCCCCAGCGGGATTCAACTGAATTACCTTCTGCAACATATCCATAACTGAGCGCATGTTGAGCAGGGATGTTCATTCCTTCACTCAGTTGACCATTGGAGCTCTTGTGCCCAGGCCTAGATCCCTGCAAGCACACAATTAATAATAGGTAAACAAGTTTGTTATCTGGGGATGAAACTTAGCTCTGTCAGCAGCAGTTAATTAGGCATGTTTGCATTCTGTATCAAATTACTGTAACATATAAGAAAACATCATATGATCCAACGGTGATACAAACAAGTTTTTTGTTAACATGTCTTCCAAGCTTTAATCTGACGACTAGCCTTCACCTGGCATCATGTTTCAGAATAAATGAAACTACGATAACTCTTTTACTAGTCCGGATATACCACCTTATATGTTGTATAGACACAAGCATTATGATTGTCTTCAACAACTTATGCTATGAGATTTTCATTGAAGTAACACGTGAAGATACAGAATACCAGAAACATGTTTCTGGAAACACAAAATATCTATAGAAAGGTGGCCCCAACCAAAGGATATGTTCTTTCCTTTTGCTTTGTTAAGGACTTGCGTTCATCCTGACCGTGTAATTGTGTTTCCCATGATTTAAAAGAACTTTGTTTGAACAACATAATAGATAGCAATATTCACAACACGATGCAATATGCTCCCATGTAGGGTTCAAACAGCTACTCCATTCAAATAAGTTTCATACATAGTTGTTTGGAATTTTCCCAGTCTATTAGATGATTGCATTTTCTTTCTTTTGCCTTCCCCCACCCCGACCGAGGAATGCAATTATTCAAAAAACAAAACGAAATTTTAATTGCATCTGTAATCAGAAAGCAATACTAGAAGAAATTATATAAATCAGACTTCCTCCAAGTTTACCGTTGTTCGATCCTTACTAGATAGCCCATACTGACTGCCAGTCAAAGAATCAGCATCTGCCTCTAGGTCACCAACAACCGTGACCATCTTATGGTCAGTGTCACTTGAACTGTAACTTAAGCTGCTGATGCTACTATCGTTGCTATTATTACTACTATCTAAGCCAGGCTTATGTGAGGAGATATAAGATCCATCAACAGAGTCCATCTTCCGGGAACTGCAAAACAAGAATAGCCTCAAAGGGAGGCAGGATAAGGCAATAGCTCCAAATTGGAGGAAACGGCAATGTCACTCTTCATCGGTGAGGTAAGTATTAATGCTGAATACCCATCACTATTTGGAGATGACGAGTTCAATAGACTTGACATATTTTGCATCAAATGCGTAAATAAGGTACAACCTCTGACAAGTGCCAACAGCCAACTAGTTTGTGATCCAGAAACAGGGGACAGCACTACAAGAAATTCTATGCGATGAGGAACCAAATATTAAAGCAAACTAACCTTGGAAGAAAGAAAGATGGGCCAGATAACGAAGACCCTATCCAGTTCTGCAGCCAAACTCTGAAAGATGCAATAAGAATAATGTCATGACCTTGACCTTGACCCTGACCCTTATACTATTATGTAACTGCATCCAATCAATTTACTAAATTATAAAGCATGACACCAACCATGTCATGGCCAGATACAAAATTTAGGAGTGAAATGAAAACAAATCACTGAATATTTTGTTCACTTACTTATTATTTGGTAAGATAGGAATTAAACTTCATCCACGTTCTTAGATGCTAATTAACTGAAACTGATCACAATACCTTTTCAATGAAGATCTTGCTAATGAAGTTTGCAGAACTGGAATAATAACAGCATCAACAGGATAAATAAATGTCCTCTCGCTATGCATAGCATGATCTAATGATCCATTCATACCACCTTTCCTCATTGCATTTGGGTCCAAGCGTCTATTAGAGTTCTTATCAGCATTCAACTTGTGTGAAGCCTTTTGATGTCCATTAAAGCCAAGTGTCACTTCGACATAACAATTCTGCCCTCTAAGATGGCAACCATGCTGCTGGGAAGCTTGAAATGGGAGCCCGACAAGCTTTTTGGATGTCTTTAGCTGACCAGAGCTGCTTAATGTACATGAAGAGGGAGGATGATCATAAATATCAAATAAGTTGTATATGTGAGCTAAATAACATATACGTATAAGGACAGTGAGAGGTTTACTTGAAATAAACTTCCTGCACAAGATCGCTTGGACAAAATCCAGTCAATCTCCCACGCATTCCATGAGGAGAGACCACAACTGAAAGAAATAGAAAAACAATGATGAACTGCAATGGAACATGAGTAATACAATCTGACTACTGTTCCATTGCACAAGATATGAAGTATCCTATATAATAAATAGAGCACCACATTGATGTTGATCGATTTTCTGCCTAGTAACAATGTGCAACTCCTACAAACTCGCTGATTTCTGATGAACTAGAACAAATATCTCACAGAACCTAAAAGACAGGTGCCGAGAAAAAAAAAAACACATCCATCATATCCCAGATGAGCAGTAAGGCTAATCCACAAGCTGTAATTGCAATGATTCGACCAAGAACTAAATTCAAGCCGCAAGAGGCCGAGCATGACCCAGTTGTCCTTGATCACCCCCATCCTTTCTCATTAAAAGCCCGTCAAAAAAGACTGATGTGCAGGTGATCATTAACTAATAGACTTACTTATAAGCTTTAGTAGAATGGATTCATATTTTGATCACATTAAGCCAGCCTCATGGTCATCTTTTTGGATCAAGTCAATAACTGAGCAGAGCATTGTTAGGTACTGTTACATTCTTATTAACTCACTTATTTAATTTATTTACAGAACCTAACCCTAACGGAACAAATAATTAAAAAGGGGAACCTTGAGTTCAGTCTTGACCTGCACAGTATTTTTTCTGCTCCATATAAAGTAGCTCAAGGACAAGCTGAAAACGGTTGTGGAATGGAACAATAAGAAATTTACTACGAAGAGATTTCATCTCAAAATATACTTGTAGAACATTATTTGACTTTTGGTGTCTCGGACTAAAAGGTTTACACCTAACATGTTAAAGTTGGTTAACAGTAATTAATTGGGGTAACTTTTGAGTATATATGCATTGAAATAGATAATCACACATTTTCTTGCACATTTTGTTTCATGATTAACAAGGTAGCACCTACCTTGGAGACAGACAGGAAACTGAAACAAACCATCCTTACTCGGGAACTAAAAACTCCTCAAACCTTTTGCAAAAAAATAAAAGATACACCTCAAACAACTTTTTAACCAAAAGTAGACACGAAAACACTAACCTTGGACACTATCATTCAAATCACTTGATGAACTTTGTAAAGCCTTTTCAATATCATCACTACACAGAGCACGGATATGTCTGCAACAGGAATACACATGTATACACAGCTTATCAAAAGGTCTGATATTCTAAATGATTGATTAAAATTCAAAAGGAGTACAAACTTTGCAGATACAATGGCATGCACAAATATTGCGTCTTCAGCGGCGGCAAAAATAAACTCAATTGTAGGTTGCCCTCTCCTGTCACAAATAAGGAAATAGTAATAAAATATAAACTAATCAGTAGTCATCACAACCACCAAATTGAATGAAAGAAGAGCGACACCCAGTAGCTAATTTAACAAAAATATGTAACCGTGATAATTGTCATACTTTTATGTGTTTGTTGTGTACTACGTCAGATGACATTATATTTGTTGTATCTACTATTCAATGATAATTCATAAGGAGTTGTGAAACATCGTGAAAATTCGATACAGCATCATTCGAACATCTGGTCTAGTACAAAAGGGCAGTTAAAGTCAAGATAGGGTCAATCAAATTATAAAGTGCTAAGAGTCCCAAGTCGAGTGTAAGTAGGTTAACTGATCGCTATATAGAAAGTAGTGAACCCCCACTTAAGCCAATCGGCTTTGAGTGTGGATCCAAATATTCTAACATAATGTTACACGTGCATAGTAGTACTACACAATCCGTGGTGTAAGTACCAGTATGGATTACAAAAGTTCACAAGAGATTTTCTCATGAATCTAAAATTGAGATTTAACTTACAATACCCGAGCTGATAACATAGGGAGAGCAAATATCCACTAATCGAGGAAAAGTGTACAGCTAAATGTACAGTAAATTTCTGTCAATTTCACAAGGTAACGTCCCACTTCTTTATCAAATTTCTAGACTTCTCCTAGAGGAGAAATTGACAGATCGCAAACGTAGACCTTGATCTGAATCATGGACGTAACACAAGCAATAACATATTGTGTAGCTGCAATAGCAAATTGTAAGACCCAGTCACCAATCAAGTAACTTCCCCATGAGTAGTTTTCTGTATAATTCCAGTTGTGAAAGTCACAGATCAACATTATTACGACCTTCTTTCTATTAGATAGTAATATTTCTATATTCTGTAAGGGTGCTTTAGTCTTTTAGCTTATTGTTTATTACCAATTTATTCTTGCTTTCTGTATTGTATTATACACACTCTTTACACGCATCTATGAAACCTTAGCGCCCCTTTGTTCTCTTCTCTTCTTTTGCAACTTCAAAAGTTTCAACTGTAAAATGTTGACCTGGAATGCTTAATTATATGAAAATATAGGTCCAATGAAATCTAGTCATCTAAATCAAACGAACCAGGGGTCATTTACCAACCAACCTATAGACATTTAAGTTAGAGAGCCACATCTCCAGGGCTCATTCTCTCAGAAACTCTTCCACTTGTAAGTTAGGTTTTTTTGTACTATGCCTTGCAGTTCGTACTACATTATCTATTCATAATCACCTAGATATATGGCACAAGGTACAAGATGAAATACAAAAGATTAAGGAAGTAAAAGTTAGAAACAATTACAGGCCACTTTATCCTCATATACATTAAACAAATGTTCCATGAGACTCACACGAATGTATTTACAATGAAACAAGAGAAATATCAAAAAGGTGCTAATGAAAGAAAGTAGAGGTGTGAATGTTACTCTTGCAAATATCAGAGTACTCAAATAACATTTTATCCTAGTAACCTACGCACCGATGCCAGAACAGAAGATTTCAAAACAAATAAGGGTGAGAATATCACTAAACAAACCTGAAAGATTCTTCACTAGGTGAAAATGGGTGATATCTAGAAAACACTTCACCGAATCTGACGTAGGAGAGTCCTATAAGAGCTCTGGGTTTCCAAAAAAAAAAGTATGAGTGTGAAATGGCATTTATAAATACATGTACTATTGACTATTGATGCAAGAGTGTGGTTCTACCTTTCGATGCGGTTTCTCAAAGACTGAGCAAGAGCAAATGAAACCTCTTCTGAGTCACCAGGAGCAATCCATGTTCCAGATGCAACAACTTCAATTCACAGGGAGAAAAAATATTGCGATTGAGATATATGTTAGCATAGGAATTATCGTATACGTCTAAGGAGAAAATGTAAGAAAATACATCCAAAAGCTGACGTGTGTAGGTCAACGAAAAGGTCAATGTCAAATAAAAAATAAAAAATGATTCACAAGAACTACCTCTTAACTTGGACACTGCCGACTGAGCAGTCTCGCCAATAAATGAATGATGCCCGGGAATGAAAAGCCAGAGTTTGATCTTGTCATCTGCAGAAGTTTCATATCATAGGGAGATACAGGAAAGAAGCTGACGTTGCAAAAAGAATAAATGGATAAAACAAAGTCATGTGTTTCATGTCTCTTTTACCAATATCTATGACAGTAAGCCCCAGCATAAAAATTGGCACCATTTACCTGGATTGTGCAATCCCTGAGACGGGTCCCATGGCCCAACAAAGGAATTTGTCCACGTGCTCAGAAACCCTTCCTTTTGCAACTGCAGATGCGAAGAAATCACCAGCAATCTATCAGTATCATAGTGATCTGATCTCGACCTGTCCCTATATCAAAAGAAACCTAATTAGTACCATGTAAAACCATGCGTTATTGGAAACTAGTTTCATGTCATTACGCTAGATCTCATGAATGAGTAACAAACAAAATATCACCACTTTCAGTATTTTACACAGAGGTAGAGTGTCAAACCTTTTATCAGGTAACGGGTTCAAATCAGATTCTTGGGGAAGCAACTGAAACCACGATAGATGATGCAGACCTCCCTATAAAAGACAAGTACATACGTTTACCAGATAAAAAATTCAATGAGACTCGGGAGTGACTAAATTAAATCCATGAAAAATACATTAGATGAACACATGAGCCAAAAATATAAAGAATGTTTTTTATTATCATTACTTTCCGGGGAAAAGGTGATCTGCTCCAAAAATGAACTCCGAAAAGGTATCACGTATTAGTAGCTGATGCCATAAATTCTATAGATACGGCCTTATGTTTCTCAGTTAAGTATATATCTTGTTCCTGATCTGCTAGAATCATTACTTTTGTAGAAAACCATGATCTAAAATCCAGTTAGCTCCGTTATCGGTTAGACATCTCAGCTCACTAAAACTCAACTTCAGTTTTGTTGTTAACCTGCATTGTAGTGTTGCGATCACTCTAAACATAGAAAGAACAATTTACGTCATAGCTGTTACCGCAAAAGAATGACCAGCAGTAATGACATAATATAAAAAGAAGAAGAGGATCAGTGTTCCACAAAAGTAGACTTACAATTTTGAAAACATTAGTCCACATATTTATATGCCCCTCCTCCACGGGTATCCTCGAAACTCAATGCATAGAATCAAGCATCCATTTTCAGCAGTAAACCTGTAAGTGGGACTCGAGTAAATCCTAAAACAGGTTTGTAGCAGGTTTAATCAATGTTTTAAACCTGTGTCATGTTATGACAAGAAATTGAAACATCGATTAAAACATGAAGACGGGGATCATATAAACCCTAAAACACAGGAATCGGAAAAAAAATCTAATTAAGAAACAAGAAACGGGTAACAGACTCCAATACGAGAAATTCATTTCGAACACGACTCGATCATACACATACCCCGGCAATTATGGGTCGGAATTGCGTTGATAATCCGATCGAATCCACTCTTCACTTCTTGGTTGATTTAGGGTTTACTCGAGCGAGCGAGTACGACGAGGTCGAGACTAGCGCGCACCGGTTCTCCGACAACCATAGACACCACGACTGCTCTTCAACACTCGACCAACAGAAATTCGTTGAGGCTTTGGACTCGTTGCCCCAACCTCCGATCTGAACTGATTCGAATTATTATTATTATTGTCTTTTACCGAATTACCGAAATTAGATGCTCTTATCTATAAAAGGAAATTTTTCATATTCGCTTTTTCTTTTATATTTTTAAAATTCACTATTGCCATTTATTTGTGTTTGTAAGACCATCCGCACCTATTTCTTCTCGAGAAAGTTCTTCAGGAATAATTTTTTCCTCGCTTTCTCGACAAATAATCTTAAGAAGCGATTTCGTACGAAGATAAGAAGAATAAGAGCATCTTCTCTCTCGCCCAACAACTTTTCTCTCGCTTCCTCCACGAGCAATCCTCGAGAAAGTTCTGCCTCTTCAAGCATTTCTTCTCACCGAGCAATCGCCGCTGCACACAATTAGAGCAATCGCTTGCTGATTGTTTCCGAAAAAGTCGATCGCTGTATACCTTAAAAAAGATAAAGTAGAATGTTGTTAGAAACAATGACAGACGAAATAGAAACTTGTCGAAAAATGGCAAATATGTAAAAACTTTGGTCAATTTTAGGCTTTTAGATTCATCGTTTAGTTCTAGTTAGTTAAAATGTGATTAATTCTTATAACTCAACATGTGACAATTCCATCGTCAATTACAAATATGAAACAATTACTTTAAAATATTTATTAAATTAGTTTCAGATAATTTCAATTTCAATTCAAATCAGATCGATTAAATTTCGTGTCAAAAAAACGCAACTATTTGGATTGAGATGATGACTAGTGACAATGTCAAATTACAGAAAATGTACTTGAAATAATTAGCGATGCTTGGTCAGCAGAAAGCTACGTTGATGAATATCTGGATATCCAGAGCTCCTGAATGTACAACCAGATAATGAAACTTGCAACAGAGAAATGATTAATTCAGAAGATTCTAGAATGAACAGAAGCTTACAGATACTCCAGAGCTCAGGTGTGCATAAAACTACCTGGCTCCTGGAACAAAACATTCCGGCCACATTCCTATGCCAAAAGTTAGATCTTCTCCGGCATCTAGTCAGCTATCTTCTACTCGAATCTCCCCGGATGGCTGCTCCAGATCGGTCTGGTGGCGCTGTCTGGACCCGAACGGGGAAGGAGGGATGTCTACCGAAAGAGTGCCTTCCAGAACCTTGAGGACTTCGCCCACTGAGGGCCTCAGGAAGGGCTGACTCTGCACGCACCACAAGGCGATCCGCCTCATTCTTTCATGCTCATTGCTGCATTCAGAAATATGTACTTGCTCGATAAGATCACACAGGCTGTTGCTCAGGGAGCCCGCCTGGTTCGATAAAATCTGCAGGAGAAGCAAGCCCAAGTCGTAGATGTCTCGCTCTGACGGGGATTCTGAGGAAGAGGGCTCATCTTTTTTACATAAGCTCTGCAGCCCATAGTCTGTAACCTTGGGGACTAAGTTGTCGTCCAGCATGACATTATGGAGCTTTAGATTCCCATGAGGGATGCAGCGCTGACATTCGAGGTGTAAGTAGGCGAGAGCACGAGCAATTCCTGTAGCGATACTCAGCTTCTGCAGCGACGTCTCTGGACTCTCGTGCTGCGGGGTTTGTAAAAGCCACTTGTCCAGCGCAGTATTTGAGACATACTCGTAAATTAGGCACTTGTGTTTTGGCTCGAAACAGAACCCTTTTAGAGGCACCAGGTTGCGGTGATGGATTCCTCCCAACGAAGAAACTATAATACGAAATTCCTTCTCCAGCGCCGTAACATATGTTAGGACCTTTACAACGACGGGAACTTTATTTGGAAGCAGACCTTTGAAAACTGAGGGCCCGAGCGGAGTGGAGAAATTCTGAGCAAGCTCTTCGACTTCTGTGTATGATAATCTGGTGACAATGCTGTAGTGAGGATTCATATGAGCATCTTTCCCGAAAGGGATTTTTGTATGAGCTCGAACCTGCTGTTTCCGGTAAATGAATCCAATAAAAAAAAGCTCCATTGCAAGAAAACCGCAGACCGTTACAACTACCACAACAGCAATGCCTCCTATGAGTCCCCGGTTACCCTCGCGAGATATCACAGACCTTTCAGAATGCGGTGGAGGCATGGCTTCTGATCGATGAGGATCAGCTCCCCGAGTGGCAACTGCTTGCGGAACCAAACAGACCTTAAGGTATGAAGTCGCAGGAATAGAGGGACTGCTTGAACCGCTGATAAAGCTAGTTCTCTTAACCGTGCAAAGACCAGAACCGTCGTTCCTAGAAGTTACAGCAATGCAGGTAGTATCGTTTGAGCAGTACTCTCTGCAAGCCTTTTCGCTTAGCAAAACTTCAAAATCTTCCGGCGGATAAATAGCGTAGAGAGATGTATGCTTGATGGGCAGCATGCTGGTATTCATCCTACAACTGCTTAAATCAACCATTTTTCTGCATCCTGAATTACCCAGATCCATCCCGAAAGAGCCACTTTTCGCAGAAGTCAGTGGATCTTGGTAGAGACAGTCGCACACGGGTCCAGTGGAGTTATATCCACAAACGCTGTACAATCCACAAGATGCGAAGACATTGCACTGATCCTGAACAGCCTGCCATCCCACCCTCCAAGTCCGGGAAATCCTATTCCATGAATAAATTCGCAAATTCCCGTCCCTGTCCATCCTAAGGTGCCTCAACGGAGCAGTAGGATCCTCCATATCCCGGCTCTCCTTGGACCAAAGAGTGATGTTAGAATCATCAACTAGCCTCAAAACTCCGTTAGAATCAAAACTAGCCTCCGCCACAACGCCGCGAGAGCTTAGGCTGCTTCGCCAATACGTCACATTACTTTCCCACACGAGGGCGAGCTCACTGACATGATGATGCCCAATAGATTGGCGGATGACGCAGTTATAGAAACTGGTGGTGGACTTGGTGGACGGGGCTCTTAAGGTTTGTGGAAAGCGCAGCGACTGACCGGGCAGAAGAGTATTGCTCGGGCTATTGAAGCTCTCCCATAACACAATGTTCATGGAATCCATAAGAACCAGATTCCCATTGTTCAAAAGAGTGACTTTTCGAACACCCAATTCAGATGAATTGCTGCTCCACACAATCAAATTGTTAGGGTTATCGACCAAAACCAGCTTTCCATTATCAGAGAGTGAAAATGTGGAATTTTCAGGAACCCTAACTCCACCACCAACAGTCCAAACAGGCACATTAGCAGATTCAGTCCCTAAATTATACCTAATCCCGACCATAAACCCATCAGCATCATCACCAACAACAACATCTCCATCGCTCTGATAGCAATCCAAAAACCCAAAAGCGAAAAGGCCATTTGGGGACACCCAAACCCTAGTTCTATCAAACCCAGAAATCTGAAACCCTAGCGGTTCTGAAACTAATGGAACATCGTCACAAAACCCAGAACCAGGAAAACCGAAAGACAACAAAATCAACAGCAGCCAGCAGGTGAGGCCGGTAAAGATTGGAGCTTTACAAGTTTTACCTTGAAAATGGATGATGGTAATCTCAGAAATTGGGCGAGAAGCAACACACATTTCAGCAGCCACTGCTAGGCCTTCACACTGACTTAGGTGGATTACACAGTGTGAACAATGAGGCAGCTTCAACTTCTGAGGTGAGGAGATAAAGTCATCAGAGAATGAAAGAGCAAAAGTGAGAGATAAAAAGGTGTGCAATTTCTATATTTCTTTTACATTTCATCTTTGAATCTCTTGGACCTGGGTCTTGCTAACACCACCATCAAAATCCCCTGAAAATATATTTTTATAAAAGACAAGCCCTCAAAAAACTGAAGTGCAAAAATCCAAACCCTTTTGCAGAACTCAAGATTCCATTTTTGAGCTCACCCATTGACACCCTGGTTTTTTACTGTATTTTATTCCTAGTGCTTGAAAACAAGAAGAAGAGAGAACAAGTGTTAATGAGATGTGCACAAGTGAAGTGAGTGGGGCCAGGTTCTCATTTACAGTCATGCCCAAGATTAGATGGGTTTAGGTATAATGATACCCTTTTTCTTAGGCTTGATGAGCCCCTTGATTCATATGTAAAATCTGCTAAACATGGATAGTAATGAGATAAAATGTTTGAAAGGTGATGGTACTGATTTGGGGTTATGCAAGAGGACAAAGATGTCATGATGGGGTGAGCCTATGACATGATAATTGCTAGATGCCCACTCTAACACTACTTCTCTAGCTTGACCTTGCCAGTTTTAAAAACTTCTCACACTATCTCAAGCTCACCCAAGTTGAATGTTTGAGTGCAATGAGTCTTTGTCCAAGGGCCAAGGGCATCACTTTCTTATGTCCATTTGCAGTCATTTATGGGTTTTATTGACCCAACTTAGTTTGTGTATAAATCAGTCCCATTAGTGTCTCAAGATTAACAATGTCTCTCAATTTGACAAATCAAGAAATCCAACCCATCTCCATCCTTCACCTAAAAATAGAGAGAAAAATAAGGAACAAAACTACCTGGTAAACTTCCCCCTTCCATCATCAAGTTTCTTTTTTCTTTAAACTAATCCATGTATTGGATTGGCCAGAAGGACAACAGCTGGTTGTGGTTGTGGGTATGTCTAGTCTTTTGTGAAAACCAAAAATTCAAATTTTCTTAGTTGAATCAAACTACTCATGAATGACTGAACCACTCCTTGACTCTGACAATTGACTACATGTAATGTTTTGTTTTGTGTCACACCCTTCACAACTTGACTTGTGGACTCATTTAGACAAAAAAGAAAGCACCACTTGTTCCACAAAGAATCATATTTTACTGGTTCAACATGTGAGTACTCAGAACCCAGACCCAGAAGCTCTTCTGGAGGTTTCATGTTTCAACCATGAGCATGGAAATATAAGCAAGCTTTCTTCTTCTACAGAATGACAGCTTGAAACTTGAATTCAAAAACTGCATATCTTCTTTCATTCATTTAATGGAACTTAATGCAAACCGTGTATAGCCTGAAGTGGGTGCAAGAGTTTCACACTGAAGAGGACTCTTAAAATACATGGTGGATTCAGGATCATCCTGGAAAGTTGAATCAGTAACATGGCTGCAGAAATGGGACAGTTGGAATAAATGTGGAGTAGAATTTATTGAAGAGGCTGCCTTGCAGCATTTGCATTGCTGTGTTCACAACTAAAACCAAAAAAAGGTGTATCTAATTGTGAAGAAATGCAAGAACCAAGTACAAGAGTTAAGGCCTGGAAAATCCTAAAACTTGAAGATCAAGCAATTAATTTAGCATGTAAGCCAGCCAGCCAGTAGTTTCATGTGTAAAATGGTGTAGGAAATCATGTCAGATAATCTCTATCCCTATATGTGCTTCATGTTAAAGAATGGGAGCATGTAAATGATTTCCTATGCTCAAAATCAGAATGAGGGACAAGTCACTCACAGGTAATTTGCACCTGTAGCTATTGGTTTTCCTCTGCTAAGCGGCGAACACTGTGGTTTTGAGTGATTTATGCCTTGAAATGAATTTTTTTCTTTGCTGAAAAAATCCCCAGCCTCATTGGAGGAAGTTATGGTTGGTGAACCGCCGGGGCTCAGCTCGTTGATGGAGCGAGACGACGAGTTCTGTTTAGTAAGTTTTTTGCTTCTCGGGGATAAACTGACTTTCTCCAATGCATGTGTTTGCAGTTCTGATGGGTAGTCTCTAACACAGCCAATTCTAGGCCCAGCTCCACTGCTCCATTTACAAGACAATTGCCGTCCCAACTGGTATGACTTCATTCCTTTATGCGAATTGATACGTTGCAGAATCTTCTCTTGGGGAACAGTTTCTATCTCATCTTCCTCTTCTTCATTTTGTTCATCACCATTAATGACTTTTGCTGATGAGCAGGAATTTTTATGGCTCATTCCAAAAGACTGATTTTCTGTATCTAAACACTGAAGCAACTCTTCCTTATTCGGAATAACCAGACTTGTCAACTGTCTCCAATACTGGAGTGACTTCCTTGAATTTACTCGGTTCTCTTCTTCCCCGTTTTTTTCTTGACTGAATTTCTTAGCCAAGTCCTCTTCGGACAAGTCACTCAGAAGGCCTACAGAGCTCTTTTGCTTGTTCAGCCTTTCTTGTTCCTCATTCACCAAACCCAACTGAAATTTTTTGAAAAGAATTTCCATCAGCATTGGCCTATAGTTTGCCGTAATAAAGTGAAAACAGTATTTTGAGGGAGCTTGCTACCTTAACATCTGCAAGATCGACATTATTTTCTTCTAGAAATAAAACGAAGTCCTTAAAATTCTCCTCCGTCGGCCTGTAGTGTCCACTGTGAGGCCAAACTGCCTGTTAACAAGTGAGACATATATGTTGTCAGAACTAAGGTTCATCAAGATGGGGAAAAAAAAAAAAAAAAGAAGCAAACCATGTAAAAATAAATAAATATGAAGCTTCACCTTCAAAGTGCCATTCTCTACGACCAATCTTCCAGCTGCTGATGTAGCACCACCAGCCAGGAAGCTAGAATGCTGAAAATGGCCTTTCACTTTTCGGCCAACGTATAAAGATTTAGATGTGCTTAGGACGAATATCCACTTTATGTCGTCTGACTCTCCCCTAGTATCAAGGATTTCCTCCTTCTGCTTATACATGAACTTCCCATCTTTCACTACAACCTCGTACCCTTCTCGCTCCATCTGCAAATTCCATCGAAAATTTTCAGTTTCAGTAGCTCACATATTGAACTTATTAGCCATTTAAATGATGCAACTGTGGGCAAGCTTACCGGTCCAAGGTACTTGATGCACTGATGCTGGAGTTTCTGTCGTGGACAGGCCTCCACCAGATTCTCTTCCTTACCTTCCCCGATATCCAACCTGCAGGATGAAGTTATGACACTGCCATTTATGAAACTTGACATTAGTGGAAAGTGAAAGGCTTGGTATGAACAGAAGCTTACCAGTAAAAGAAAGGTTGGCGGCTCTGACACTCGAGCCATTTCGTGTAGTAGAACTGAAGATTATGCCCATAACGGTGTCTCGGATCAATCTGTATATCAAAAGCACCAACAGTTATAATCCAAATCTACTTGGGAATCCTTAAACAGCACAAGATGATTTCAGTTTCTTTGACTCACCGCCTCGAGCCAATGCTGTAGAGCAAGTTTTTGGGCTCTGTCATTCTTGAACAACCCTTTTCCAACCTGGATCGCCAAAAGTTGTTTTAAGGAACAAGTTCTGAGTGCATAATGTTAAACTCCTGTCAAGGTACGAAAGCTTGGGGATTTACCTTGGCCGCTTTGGTTCTTGCTCGTGACCATCGAGATATAGCTGTTTCGCTCTTTTCTATTTCAAAAAATGAAACTGAACTCCTCTTAAGCTCAGCAAAATCTAATACCTTCCACCTACAAAATCATATAGGCAGGTCAATATCAGAAAGTTAGCGACCGAGAACAACCAACCAACCAACCAACCAAAGGGTTAGGATTTAGGCATACCAGCTTTGCTCCACCAGAACAGCACAATCAGCTAACTTTCTCCTTGTTCTAAAACTCTTGTACACTTTCTGAAGCTTCAATGCTGCTTCATGCTTCGAGTCCTGAGGAACTGCAGTTGGCGAAGCTGTAAATACTTCCATGACAGTTTCTGACCCTGGTGTTTGATTTTGCATCCCTGCCATTCTATTCCTGATAGATTTAATCACAAGGTCATTATGTTTCCTAGGTGAAGGAGGCGTGATGGAGATCATGGTCTCCATTTCCCTTCTCTTGAAACTAATGGACCCCTCGACTACCATCTTCCCGGAAACCAGTGATTTTAAAACTGCCGGTTCAGTAGAGTCACGGCCATTGAAGCTGATTGACCTTGCGGTGGTCTTCACCTCATCAGCTCCAAAGCTTATGGATCTGACCAGTATAGAATTTAATCCGCTTTCTAAATCACTTTCCTCCGAAAATGGGCAGGAACAAGATATTCCCATTCAAGTAAACCTGAAAAACCAGAAGCATATTCAAACACAGAATCAAATCTGAATCTAAGAATCATCCAAGATTAGAAAATGAAACATGTCCAGCTATAGGATGCAATAACACTCTTACAGAATCAAACAACATATGAAGCCTAACAACACAGTATCAATCCTCTCAAGATTCACAACAAGTGATGACCAGTTGGGAATCTCAGGATCTACAAGATGGACCCAGTCCCTCATTGCAAAACACAGAATTCAACCTCAAAATGAATCCTAATGATTCCTCTGGGAAGCATCAATCATAATGGGAGCAGACAGCTTGAGACCAAAAGGTCAGAACAAAAATAGCAATGAAGCAGCTGAGCACCAAGCACATCAAAAGAACAAATCTTACAAAACCCCATGTTCAGAAAACAGCAGAAATGAAGTGCATGAGACTATTTGCACAAAATATCAAACACCTGGTGTGCATCGAAACCTACCTTCACTATAAACGAATGTAGGAAGGAGAATTGGGAGTGTCTGGGGGTGGCTTGTTTGAATCTTTATAGGGTTTTCTGCAGAGCCCAGAAGCGAGTATGGCCGCGGCAAAGTACCACGGACTCGCATGCCGGTGACTTCTTGTATAAAATACTGCGACGTGAAGAGAGAGAGAGGGAAAAAGACAGTCGTATCCCACGTGGCGTGGACCGTCGTAGGAGCTTTCCTGTGGTTTGCCGCTTTGATGACACTACTGCATGCTGCCACCCAATGACAGCAATTTCTCATATTTCTATCATTTTTTAAAAGAAAATTAGAAAAATCGATTTTTTTATTATATCCCAAACTCTCATCCTGCTCTGATTTCATCACAAATCGAATCTTAATCACTGAGACGTTGGTCCCTCAAACTGAAAATGAAACATTATCAAAGCCCCTGCTCTGGCTTCATCAGAAAACGAATCCTAGTCACTGAAATATTTATGGATGAAACTGAAATTGAAACATTACTGTATTATTGTTTCATTTTAAGTAATTGGAATTAATTAATTTTTTTATTTTAATTAAATTGAATAATAAAAATTTTAAGTTCAACAAAACTCAGTCATTCATATTTTGAAGTTTCCATGCAATTTCTCAGTCTTTTGATTGACTAGAACCAATATAAAATCTAAAGCCCATAACAACAAAAAGTTTTGGCAAAAGTCAAAACGTGTTTCAATACATAAATGTTGGATATTGGGCTAACGATTATTCAGATTAAATGATTATTTATAATAGTGGATGTGTGGTTTGTCCTCACTTGAATAAACATAAATTTTGTATCTGATTTTTGGTTGGCCAACAATTTTTATTGGTGTGGGATCCAAAAGTGTCTGTATGTGTCGGTAGTCTCCAGTTATCTATTTATCCTTATTCCGGACCAATGATGCAATAATGATTTAATGTTCATTTTTTTGATTAAAATATGTAAATTAATTTAATTTAATTTAACTATTTATATCATATTTTTCATATTTAAATTTACTGTAAATAAGTTAAATTAAATAAAAATTTATTTATATATTTTTTTAATTATTACATATAATTTGTGGGCGATAGTGGGGTAGGGTGCGTGGTGGTGGTAGCCTGGTAGATAGGTGGGCGGGTGATGATGAGAGGGAGTGGTGAGAATGTGATGGTGGATATCTGAAGCGGGGGGTTTTATGGTGGTGGTGGGATCGGAGATGTTGTGGTTGTGGGTGGTGTTTTGATGGTACTGAGAATGAAATGAGTAGTTGTGGTGGTGGGATGTCGGGTGGATAATGTGATTTGAGATTAATGTGAGAGTTGGATGGATGGTAGTTGAAATTTTGATAGGTGATTGTGGTGGTGAGATTAAAGTGTGGGAGGTTGTGATGGTGGTGGGTGAGCGAGTGGTGGTGGGATTGAGGTTACGGTAGCGATAGACAGTGGCGAAGCCAAAAAAAATTTATATAGGGGTCAAAAAAATTTAAAAAAATAAAACAAACTCATATTACAATTGTTTTTTGCGAATGAAACGACAAGAAATCTGAACGGAAGAGAAGCTTAAGATTGGAGTTTGGATGCCGACGTCGGGAGGCGTGGAGAGAGGCGAGAATGGTGTGAGATTTAATAAATTAGTAATTGATGTTTACTAATTGGTATTTTAATGATAAATTGATATATATTAATTAATTTACCAAAACCAATTAAATGATATTGCAAAACAAATATGGGTACATGATTTCTTAATTAATTATAATAAATTAATATTTTCATCAAAAAAGATATATGTTTGGGTATAGAAATTAATATTCTAAATAATTTTAAATTTTTATTTGGATACAGTTTTAAAAAAAGAAGAGTATAAATTTATTTACAAAACCAAACGTGATCAAATTTCAAAAAATATGAGGATGAATAAAGTAATTTTATACGTATTGATGAGTATTTATTATAATATAATGAATGCAATTGATTTCTTACCAATACACATGGCGCCACTCGCTATAGAGGAATCATAGGAAAAAAGATAAAGGGTAATGTAAGTAGTTAAAATTAAGCTAAGTATAATTCAAATAAAATAAAATAAATTAAATTAAATGTTTCAGTAAATATGTTTCATTTAAAAAACCCATAATAATAATAATACTTAATTAAGGATCGGAATTATTTTAATTGGGCCGGCCTATAATCATTCAGCCCATAAGGCCCATAATATCTCATCTGTAAACCCTACTTGACCCAATTTTGTTCCGTCCTTGACATCAGAAAGTAGAGTTGGGAGAGAGATCGACGCATTCGTCTGGTTCATCAGGTAATCTACTTCCCGGGCTGTGTTTTCAGAGATGCGATTCTTCTTGTTTTGAAAATTAGGGTTTCGCTCGCTAGCGCTAATTCCGACGTCGCTGGTAATTCGTTTATGAATTCTATGATTTCTTGGTAGAAGAGGTTTTCGATTTGATTGATGCGTATGCGTGAGATGGGCGCACGATTTTCGAATTCTTTGCCGTTATTTTCTTGATGCATGGACAGCTCCAAATCGCGTAGCGTAGTGCTTTTTATATTGTCTGGATTGTTTACTGTCAGAAGCTACAGGGTGTTTTTCTGAAGAAAAGAATGAGAGGAAGGAGCTACACGCCATCACCACCAAGAGGTGGCTACGGGAGAAGGAGAAGAAGCCCTAGCCCAAGAGGAAGATACGCTGCCCGAGACGATAGGGATTATCCTACAAGCTTGCTGGTCCGCAATCTCCGTCATGACTGTAGGTCAGTTCTCATCTCATTTTTTATGTTGCTTTTATAGTTCACCAATTTAGGTTTTTTATTTTTGAGAACACATCAAATTGTGTGCTGCTCTGAAATTGAATACTTGTTTTCTGGCAGCTAATCTTCCATTAATTTTTGCAGGCCTGAAGACCTCCGAAGGCCGTTTGGACAGTTTGGTCCTCTGAAGGACGTCTATCTTCCAAGAGATTACTACACTGGGTAAGTATGTACGCATAAGGAGGCGGACCTTTCCATATTGTGTTACTTTGTTCATGAGATACTTCTATTTCATTTGACAAAAAGTTAACCAATTTGCATCGTAGGACTGTGTATCTCTTGAATCTTCTTTTTAATATTTTAGGCTTTAGTCTGCTGTATTAACTGTTGGGTTTGTATGGACCCAATATAGGAAATATTGAAGAATTATGAAATCCAGTTTTCTGTATCTTTTTTTGTTTATTGTCTAGGGCTTTATCGTCGATACATTTTAACTTATGGGTGCTTTTATTTAAGTTGATGGACTTAACGGGAAAGTAAAAGTCTTGAAGACAACAGTCGAGTAGTAAGAGTTCTTGGTAGTGAAGATGGAAAGAAGTTTTGTTTGAATTCTTTGTGAAGATGTACAAGAATGTTCAAGAGTTGAAGATTTTCGAATCATCTTATGAGTTCAGTCATGTAGTAAGAGTTATTGGTAGTGAAGATGGAAGGAAGTTTTGTTTGAATTCTTTGTGAAGATGTACAAGAATGTTCAAGAGGTGAAGATTTTCCGATCATCTTATGAATGACTCTGCAAGGTCAGCCGTGGAGTGAATGCTTTTTATTACAGCATTTTGTATCTAGAGGATACATAGTTATTGCACACCTGTTCCTGTGGATACTTTACGCCGTCCTAGTTTGTCTAGGCACATGCCATTTACTTAAATTTGGTTGTTAACTTTTTTTTTTTCTTTTTCCAGTCAACCAAGAGGTTTTGGATTCGTCCAATATGTAGATCCTGCTGATGCGGCTGAAGCCAAATATCAATTGGATGGTCAAATTTTTCTTGGGAGGGAGCTGACTGTGGTATTTGCTGAGGAGAACAGAAAGAAGCCTGCTGATATGAGGGCTAGGGATAGGGTCAGGTAATCAACTGAATTTGTAATTCGCAAGGTAGGATATCACTGGATATATGTTGGTGCGCATATGATTTAGCATTCCCATTGTTGTTGGTCAGCAACATATATCATATAATATCATTCATATGCTAACAAGTATGACCGATGGATATAAGATGGTATTCATTCACACTAGATTAATATTTTATATTCTAAATTTGAAGTAATCATAAACATATGCAGAAGCCGTTCCTATGACCGGAGGAGATCCCCACGTTCACCCCGTCACTCTCGTTCACCGCCACCGCGGCGATATCCACGAGATCGTTCTCGCAGTCATGGTTATTCTCCTTCTCCCCGGCGCAGAGAGTACTCCAGGTTTGTCTTTAAACATCTTTTTATCTCAAGATCAAGTCAAATTGTCCTCATAATTCTTGTCGTCATTATAATGGTCCTAATCATTTATTCCCTAAATAGTTTTTGTTCTTCGTGTCCTGGTTTTTGAGAAGTATTTGTTTACTCTTCATAGGTCTGCTTCACCTGAGGCCAGGCGTGTCACTCGAGATAGGTCTCACTCCAAGCCCAGGTATAGTCCTGAGAGGTCATACTCAAGGTCCCCAGGCAGCCAAAGTCCAAATGCCAAAGGATAGGAGCCTAGCAGAGAGCGGTCTGCTCACGCTTGATGGACAAACTATTTGTTACTGAGCATTATACTGGGCATCTATCTGTGCAACGCAACAAAACACTTGTCTTTGTTTTTTTTTTAAATGTTACTGTTTGAATCTGTGTGTTTGTTCTCAAGTACCTTGGTATTATCTTCTTATTCAGGACAAAAATCCCTTCATGAGGATCTTATAGGACAGCTTGAACCATTAGCAAACCACAGAAGGCTGCTCTTTGCAACAAAAACAGTTCATCTCAAGTATGCATAAACTGCAATTTATCACACCTGCTCTTTGCTAAAAAGAATAGTTCCCTACTTCCAGCATTCAATGTTCATCTACAGCTGTTCTAAGTTATTTAAACAATAGCGTATTTCACAACAAGCATAACCAGATTATCCGGTTTGGTACCATTTAGCATCTCGAAAATTGTGCAGCGGTCTGACCCCCCCTGCAGCCTTCGGAATTAAAATGTCACGTTCTAATGGATTCTCACTCACTGCTACAAGACTGGCATGTTCGCATAAAGTTGCGTGAAGAAGAATTCAACATCTGGAATTTTGTATATGGTACTGATGTATCCGTCTCTGCTCGTTTCCTGAAGCAGCAAGGGGCCCATCAGAGCAACTCTTGGCAAAAGTTTAGCCAGCGGAATCCCTGATGATAGTTGCGGTAATTGCTGATTTGTATCCTCAACCAATGAACTGATTACACTCTTCAGCGATACTTCCACAATATTTCTGAATTCAACACTGCAAAAGAAAAAGAAAGAATATAGTTTGTTTTGATGCATACACAAGTTATTTGCTGATAGGAGAAGGTATCTAAATGGTAATACAAGCATGGATGGCCACAAAAGTTAAGTTACCTTGATAATACTGCACGCGTTTCTGACATAAGCTGATTGAACTTGCTCTCACTCTCGATCATTTGGCTATTGGTGTTGAAGGTTGCCAGTTCAGAAGACCCCGCTTCAGTGGGCATCAAGAAGTCTATCCACTGATGAGGTGTCCCGGAACTCATGAACGCCTCACTAATTTGCAGAATAGTTTCATGAAGCACCTGGGGGGTAAAGTGATCCCGCAACTGCTTCCTGTGCAAATATAAGGCAGCACAACCTTGTTATCCGTAATGGAAGAATGCTCTACCAAGAACAATAACAAGTCATCTCACGATGCCTTGAGTATAGCCTATACGTTATACAATAGAGCTGTTGAGTTGAGTAACGCACCCATTCACTATTTCTGTTACTGCAGCCTGCATCCTTGTGACCACAGCACGCAAACTTGAAAGCGAGAGGAAGTCGATGCTCTCGAGAAACTGTTTTTGGTCATGACATTCAACTGGATTACCATCATCCTGTGCAAACAAGTGAAACACAGGTGAACAAACATCAATCGAAAGGAAGAAAATTTCCATGAACAGCAGAAACATTTTTGCTCTAATTTTCAACAAGAGTGTTCATGAAACATCAGAAACTCCTGGTAATGTAGGGCAAACTCCGAGTCCCGCAATTTTACACTAGAACCTGGGAAGACAAACTCATTTTGAAACAGTGTTTGAACACAATTATTACTAAAAAAGAGCCGCGAGTTCTTACTAATGGTTACAGTTGCGAACCTCATTTTAGTTTTAAGAAAGATAGCATACACCAGCATAGAATCCCAACCATAAATGACATGACTGCAGAGTACTATGGAAAAACCAACTCTCGAACCTAATTTACTTAAGAATATTGCCATAAACAAGTGCACACTGATCAACGTTGAATCTGGCACGACAAGATGAGTGCCAGTCTAGAGCAAGTAAGTGACAATAACTCGTCTAAGAATCAATAATAGGCACAGCAAGACAAGCATAGAACAATATGGACATACTTTGATAAGGAAAAAAAATGTGCATAAACAGGATACTATGAATGGAAGATTAGCTCTTACAAGGGGAAGAAAGCTTCCAAGACCACGAGCAGTATCGATATATAGATGCCGCCCTAATATGTTAACTTGGACCCTCACATACAGGCTAAGTGTCGTCAGTGCCCACAAAGATATAACTGTTTTGGTAAAACCTGCAAACCCGGCAGCATGATCAGCAAACGATCTCTTCACACATCAAATACAATTATCACCCGCAAGATTCTCTTGTTGTCACGTGTATTAAGGAATAAGCTTACTTTGAATTTTCAGTCTATCCCATAACTCTAGCTTCTCCGATGTTGTTACACTGCTGGATTGGCCCTTCACTTGAAGAAGTCGGTCTCTCAAGCTTGTAAGGTCCAACTCATCCATCAAATGGGTGTGCAACAATTGGATTGTGTGAGGTAATGTAGTAGAATCTGCTATTGTTTGGATGTTCACAAAATGCTCAAGTAACTGCCTCTTAATTATTTCATCTTTCTCACGCTCACTCGCTAGTTCACTCTCTAACTCAGTAAGTCGTTGTCTATGAACTCCATACAGTTTGTACAGAAAGTAACCACCTCCAAGAACTCCACATGACATAAAAATCTTTCTTCGGTGCCTTCGCCAGAACTCCATACTGTAGTCTAAGTTAGCAACTCAATGATACGGTATACCAAGACTATCCTTCAGCATTCTGAAATAAGAGCGTCCATTCAGGAAGATAAAACAAGGACAAATCGCATATTGAAAACCAAAAAATAAATATCATCCAAACCTAATCACACACCAGAAATGCAGGTAATATAAAAGTTAAAGAGAAGCAAACAGTTCAAAAAATACTTATTAACAGAAAAATCCACTGTAATCGTAAAGTACAAAAACACACTAGGAACTAGGAAGTAGACTGACCTTCGAAAGTTTGTTCGTCTGAAGATCTACAAGGAGTTCCAACAAGGTGTTCCAGCGATAGGAATATAAATATATAAGATATAAATTACCAGTGCAGAAGCGAAGCCACTCCTAAACCAAATATTCGAGTGAATCAAAATCAAAGTTTACCTACGCCACATAGAAGCACACGTATAGATTTAACACAGTTTGAAAATATACTAGCCTAGGCGTACAACATCAAAATCAGTACAGTTTATACAGTTTACAACGCAACACATTACAGAGGAAAACATGGCTTCATATGAGAGTCTGAAGATTAAATTGCTTCTGTTCTCTGATTAAAAAAACTCAACTTTAGCAACAAGATGATGAACAACTATGAAATCCTCAACACATCTGCAAGACTGCAACTACCATAGAACAACAGAGATCACTAGATACTTCTCTGAAGAAGAAAAAAACAGCTTATGGAGGACTTCAATCAACTCAAGATCCGTGCTGACTCTTAAGACCAAGTTGAGCAAAAGCAAAGGGAATTGTAACAACAACAAAAACCCAGATGGGCACAAGATTCGAACCTCAAGACCGAGTTGGGTTCGGAAGCCGACACCGGAAAGATGATGATAGCTTGGCGAGGTTCTCAGATACGGACGAATTGGGTGCGAACCCTCACTTCGATTGGATTCCATTCCATTCAATTCTTCATTGCGTCATAAATATTTTATGCCCAAATTGCCCTTACTCCCAATCTACGAAATTTTTATCCTTTTTTTAAATAAAAATCTTTAAACATGAATTTAAATTAATTAATATTCAAAATTATGTATGGGTCACAGGCCCAATCTGTTATGGGCCTCCGGCCCAATACGATGTCCCGATTAAAGCCTCCGCAAAATCTAGGCTTGGGTTGCGTGCGCGTCAAGCCAAGCCAAGCAGATTGAAGGAAGAGGATGGAGACGACGATTAGCGGGAAGCAGCTATCGGCTGAAGAGATTCCAATCCGGTAAATCCAGGTGATCCTCCTGTCGCGGCTTGATCAATCAGCTAGTTAATCATCATAAGTTCATTCTGTGTTAAATTTAGTGAAGATTTGTTTACATGACGAGTGAGTTTTGGCTAAGAGTGATCTAAAATGATTGCGTGATGAACTGTGCTGAATTGATCGCCTGATGATCAGCAGTTGCTGCTGAAATTTGAAAGTTATGTTCATTGAGTTTTCTTATGTGATTCGTCGAAATTTGGAAGAATTGAGGGATATTTGAGATTCAATTCTTCGCATTTCTCGCTCCAAACAGCAAATTTTTCAACTAAAAGAAAAACGAGTTCTTCTGTGCGTTTGCCGGGAGTCGAACCCGGGTCTATTGCTTGGAAGGCAATTATCCTGACCGTTGGACTACAAACGCCTCGATGTTGCTGGAGGAGCTTTTATGGATTTGATTGAAAAAGATACCAAAACAGGTCCAGCTGATCCAAAATGAAATACAAGGGTTTCTCAAGCTGCCCTTAAAAACAAGGGAGACCCTTTAAAGTACCCATTGTGCTCTCTGTTCCACTCGTTGTCCACTAGTGCCGAGTCTGGTGAAGTGAAGCAGGTGAGACGTGACACTTTTTACCAGTTTGAGGAAAATAAAGTAAACCTACAGTTTACGTCTTCTAAGCTCGATTTTGGTCGATTAATTAATCTTCAGCAATTCATTATTGCTTGAAAGTTGAGAGATTTTTTCAACAAGAGTTGCATTTTCTTTAAATGCAGGAAAATGAGAGGAAATCGGTGAAGGTGGAGACTTTGTGGTTCCAGCTGTAGTCAGGGACGAGGAGAGAGAAAGATTCATTCAAATCACGTATCGGTTTTGGGGAGTAGCGATTCCAAATTCGGAAGCGGTTCTTCGTCCTCTTGCTTGTCTCGTGTGTCGGATTCGTTTCTCGATCTGGGTCTGCTGGATTCGAATTTTGACCCAGCAGCAAGGATTGGATGGCTGAGATGGAGCGAGCTGCTCGGCGACCCTCGTCTGGTGGTCAAAGGGGGTTTCGAATTCAAGCTCCAATGGTACCTTTTCCTTCTCACCTCTCTCGATTTCGCCTTCCACTTTGTTGATTTTTGTACGGTTTGATGGTTGAGGAATGTATGATGAAGTTATTAGGGTTTTGATGTGCCAGAATTACATGACTCATTGTTGCAGCTAATGGATTTAATTGGTAACCCTAGTTATGAAATTCTCCATGTACTTCGATAATACACCAGTTAGCTTACTTGCTTGCTTTGTCATTGTGGCTTTTCATCATGTGACTTCGTAGTGTTTTGTTTTATGTTCCTGATCTCAGTCTTGTTAGCCGTATGCTCGTGTAGAGCTGTTGACCTGGTAATCTTACACATTTCTACTCATCATTTGAATTTCATTTCGTATACCAACATGAGCCGCAGGTGATCGATTCCGTGTCATTGTGTGCACCCATGCCTGAATTGTTTCTATTGTTTTGCCTCACAAAGAGATTTTCCAATAAACATGATAAAAAGTTCGAACCTCTGTAGACATGGAATTTGTGGTCAAATGAAAAGTGTCGGTTTTCTTTTTCAGGTTGATTCGGTGTCATGCTATTGCAGAGTGGATGCGGGTACAGTTGCCGGTGCCAGGAAGTTTGTTCCTGGTTCCAAAATGTGCATCCAGCCTGATATCAATCCAAATGCACACCGAAGCAAAAATTCTCGGAGGGAAAGGACCCGATACCAACCACCTCTGCTGCCTGGCCTGCCTGACGATATTGCCATTGCTTGTCTCATTCGTGTCCCCAGGGTGGAACATACAAAGATGCGACTAGTTTGCAAGAGATGGTATCGCCTCCTCGCAGGCAATTACTTCTACTGTCAAAGGAAAAACCTTGGAATGGCAGAAGAGTGGGTGTATGTCATGAAAAGAGACCGGGACGGAAAGATTTCATGGCATGCATTTGACCCGACTTACCAGCTTTGGCAACCGCTCCCGCCCATTCCAGCAGAGTACTCTGAAGTTGTTGGGTTTGGGTGTTGTGTTCTTAGTGGTTGCCATTTATATTTATTCGGTGGTAGAGATCCACGGAGGGGGTCTATGAGAAGGGTAATATTTTACAGTGCTCGAACGAATAAATGGCACAGCGCTCCATACATGCTTCGCAAACGTCATTTTTTTGGATCTTGCGTCATAAACAACTGCATTTATGTGGCGGGCGGGGAATGTGATGGCATGCAGAGGTGCCTTCGATCAGCTGAAGTCTATGACCCAAACAGGAGCAGGTGGAACTTTATCACCGACATGAGTGCTGCTATGGTTCCCTTTATCACAGTAATTTATGATGGAAAGTGGTTTTTGAAGGGACTTGGATCGCAGCGTGAAGTCATGAGTGAGGCTTATGATCCCGAAACTAATACATGGTCCCAAGTCAATGCCGGAATGGTGGCAGGTTGGCGAAACCCTAGCATATCAATGAACGGGAAGCTTTATGCGTTGGATTGCCGGGATGGCTGCAAGCTTAGGGTGTATGATGAAGCTACAGAGTCTTGGAGCAAATTCATAGATAGTAAAATTCATTTAGGGAGCTCCAGGGCTCTGGAGGCTGCTGCTTTAGTTCCTTTAAATGGGAAGCTTTGCATCATCCGCAACAACATGAGCATTAGTCTCGTCGACGTAGATAGGAGGGAAGACGAGACTAATCCCCACCTCTGGGAGAATATTGCTGGAAAAGGAAACCTCCGGACTCTAGTGACGAATTTATGGTCTACCATTGCTGGAAGAAGCAGCATGAAGAGTCATATTGTGCACTGCCAGGTCCTTCAAGCCTGATATTTGTTCTTCATCTTCAGTATGATTAAACAAGGAGAGAGCCACAAAGACCCAAAATTGTGAATATTCGTCTGCTGCAGTTTTGATGGTTTGGAATTGTGGCGGCAGACTGGATAATTTACCCATCCCCAAAGACCTCGGCACATGGAACTTGGCAAGTTTTATTCACAGCAGTTTACTCAGCAGCTCATCTGAAGCAGAGTAAAATATCAAATTTAGAGTTGGGGTTTTTACATAGTGCCCTTAAACAGATGTATCCATGTAATATAATACAAGGCATTAGATGTCTGTCTATTTAGTGGCCCAGCAGATTGAACCGGTACTAGATCAAATAATCGAACCGGTTCCTCCAACTGGACCACGAGTTTGGCGTCAGTTGGGTTTCATAATTTGGGCCGATTTAGGTTATGCGTTTAGGGTTTATCCTTTCCAAATTATTCTTTAATTTGTAAATATGAAAATAGTCGAGTGTGTCTGTATGACTGTATGTACGCAGCAAGCCCTAGCTGCCAATTGAGAAGCAACTTTCTCTTACACCGACGGGAATCAGAGTTGAGAGATCCGCCACTGGTAATCTTCGTATATCTATGGATCGCTGATCCTCAATTTCCTCTTACCCTAGGGGGGTCGCGGTAGCTAGGGTTTTCTTGATTGTCGTATCCACCAAAATGACTTATGAATCCAGCTTAAGGGAGGTTAAGTTTGTGTTGTTTGCTTAGTTATGCCGGTGATTTGGATACATGTATGTATAGTTTCAATTGGTATTCGAAGATGCCAGGTGAGTTGCAAATTGTTGTGTTAGGGCTGGATTGGGTTTATTGTTGGAGAGATTCATTTGTCTTGTCTGATACGAGGACTTGGCTTTGTGGTAAATGATTAGACCCGGTGAGTGTATTTAGTATTTAGTTTGTAGAATCTGATGTTCAAGCCTAGGAAATTGTTTTCACTAGTCACCTTATGGCTTATAGTAGTGGGTCAATGTTCCTCTTAGAAGTATTCATTCTGAGTTTGAGTTCTTATTGACTCGGCGTTCTTCTGTTTGCTTCTAGATATGTTCATGTGACCCCTGTTACTTTCTTGTAGTACCAAACAATTTATGTTAGGGTGGTTCGTTTTGATTGTTAAATACTTTCATTTTTATGTTTTAAGACTCAATTTTATGTATCTATATAATTGAGGAGGCAGTCTTTTGTGACTAAACAGTAAACATGAAGGTCGAGCAAGCATCCTCACCCCAAACCTCTAAGTCAGCTGTTGGAGTCATCCCGAAAGCCTCTATGTTTGGGGCCAAATTTGGATTTGTTATTCCAAAAAACAAGCTATCAGGCTCGTTAGTTCCCGCCTTCCGCAGTGCCAGCAAGTCAGGAAACTTTGATCCGGTCACTGATGTGAACAAAGAACAGGCTGTGAGGAAAACAAAATGGGGACCTGATCTGACCCAAGACGCTTTTGTACGAAAAGCCAGGTTATTAGCTTATCAGGTAAACATATAATTACATCATAATCTTATTCCATTATTTCATGATGTTGTGTTAGCAATTCTTTAGTTGAGTTGTCTGTCTTTGGTACATCTATATACACTTGGGGTGTGATCTTTTCAGCTGAAATAGAGCTGAACTGAACTCTTTTTTTTTTTTTTTCTTTCTAAAATATAACTCAACATTTTTGGTAGAAGTGAAGGGGCTGAACTGAATATAACTTAATTGGAAGGTTAATACTTAATTCCTAGTTAAGCAATAGAAAACACTCTCTTGCTATAATTTTGTTCGTCTGTTATAAGTATGTGTATATATTTCTAGTATTTCAAATAGATGTTTCATAGTGCTGCTTTTAAATTGATTTAAGAAAAAAGAAAGTATTGCCAAGTGGAAGGGGAAGGAACACAGTTCCTCATTGGCTAATTTAGAGTCAGTGTCTTCCTGTGACTCCTCACATGGAAGCTTCCAATTTCCAGGTGCCAATTAGTGATTTACTGCCTGTCTGGTGGTAATATTTTGAGCAGACTAGAGTGGATCAAATTACACAACAGATTGAAACAAAGGATCCGGAGACTGAAGTAGGGCAATATTCAGATAAGGAATCCCTAAACCCTAATCAGGAGTCCACTCACCATGAATTGGATGCTGAGGTACATACCATGTATTGTTTGTTTTACTAGTACGTCATTACTAGTTTTATAGACGTGCACATATATTTTATCTCATTGACACTTTTCATTCATACAATTGTGCCCATTGTGTAGGAGTTGGAGAAGTTGAAACTCGAAAAACGAGAGATCATAGGTATCGTGTCATGTGGTCTTCATCTGCATCCTATGTTCCCATTTTATCTCTATCTGTCCATTTAATTGGCCTCCACGAATCATGTAGGTGATATATTGAAGCTCAAACCAAGCTATAAGCCCCCACTTGATTATGTTCCCTTACTGAAAGAAGCCAGAGTACCATTACCAGTAAGTGGAAGTCTGGATTCAATTTGTTGTCATCTCCATTTCCAATACTTTCAAAGGGCATTCGTGTGAAAAACCTAAGGGGTCATTGGCATGTTCTTGTCTTTATCTGTGGCAAGATTTACCTTTTTAATGAATTTTAAAATAACAATATATGTGATAATCGGCTCCTTCTGGAATTTACTTTAATGCTGCTTTATACATACTTTATTGAACATGATAATGATAGAAAAAAGTATCTTCAATGTCTAGCAGATGTTTTATATATAACCATGCGGGATACTGGAACCATGGATTGTCTGTCAAATAAAAATAGAGCTGGAGAAGCAGTTTTTTTTTTTTTTTTTCATTATTAGGCTTTTGTTTGCTTTCACTGCAAACTGATAGTCTCAGGTTTTTTAACTTCTTTAGACTAAAGACTATCCCGGATACAATTTCCTTGGCCTTATATATGGATCTGGAAGTGACACTCTTAAGCGGCTGGAAAAAGTAAGACTAGCTCAATTGTATATGTGCTACCATTTATTACTTTTGGTCAGCCGTAAGACTGATACAATGCGTAATGTTAATAACTACGATGATCAGGAAACTGGAGCTAAAATCCAAGTGTTTGGAAACAAAAGAGATTCTGTTGAGAAGGTAATGCCTAACCATGTCAAGTATTGCCACACCTCATATTACAACTATGTTTTTATTTTTTTTCCACAGATTCTTGATTAGCGTGTGTTCTATGACTGTTTCTCAAACCAGAAATCTTACTGCATATTTAATGCTCATTTAGGTTGAAATTACGTCTGAAGATAAGAAAAACCAAGATGATTATAGCGAACTGTATGCTCTTGTATCAGCGGATACATACGACAAAGTTGATGCTGCAGTTGCGTTGGTTGAACTTCTGGTGACTCCAGTATCTGTGAGTATTATCTTGAGTTTCGATGATTGTTATATATCATATTGTAGATGTAATACTGCTATCTTTAGGAATCTGATGGTAAACTCTATATCATGATAAACAGGCTTCTAGTTCCACATTGCCCGCAAGCGACGCGCCAATTCATGGTCAAAGCTCAGAGGCTCCCAGTGAGGTTCCTAACACTGCAGGAGTAGTGCAGCCACTTGTTAGACCTACTCAAATATTCCAAGGACAGTTCCAGTATGTTAGTCCCGCTGCCGAGCCAAGCAACCCTGCTCAGCTACTAAGCTCACAAACAAATCCCGGAAGCATGGTCCCTGCAGTTAACACTGGGCCGCCCATCCCAGGTCCATCACCTTTTCCTTCGGTTCTACAGCAGCACATGCAATTTCCAATGCAGCCGTCTCAAACTTTTGGTCAGACTGACCCTCCAAGGTACCCTCCCGTTGTGGCTCCACATACAATGCCATCTCAGTCTAATCTTTCAAATGTCCATCAGTTTAGTGGCAGTCAACCTACCCCTATGAGAATCCCGTCTATGGCAAGACCACTGGGGACTCCATGGCCACAATCCGCTCCGGACTATCCCATTAGAAGTCAGTTGAGCCAGGATGGCAGCTCCACCAGATGGCCCGGACCCCAAGGTCCAACCCCAAACAGCAGTATGGCCGGAATTACTCACGTCCCTGTTCAAGGTCATCAAAATGCTGCATTTGGTATGGCTCAGACTCCATCTTTCCATTCTAGGCCATCAACCTTTTTGTTACCCGGTAATGTGAACCAGGCTCCTTTACAAGTGAGATCTTACCCTGCATCGACCCAAGGTCCGTCAACCGCTGCTATACCGACCCATTCATTGCCAAATTTGGCAATGCAGCCCCCACTGATGAGAGGACCTGTAGCACCCCAAAATCCTGCTTACAGACCCGGAGCAGTACCTTTTCCAGGGCCATCCGCATCACTGCCACCGCTTCACCATTCAAGGATGCCATTTCAAAATTCTGGCGATTTTGGCTCTCAGCATCTGCAGAATTCGGCTGCTCAGATGAATCCTTGGCCTGGTTCCACTGTACAGAACAATCCACCTCTCAAGCCAACCATGCAGAGGCCTTTAGATATCAGAGCACCCTCCTTTCTGCCTGATTTTCCAAATCAACCTCACCCGCCTTTCTTCCGTAGCAATTTTGGGTCACATGCTGGTGACCACCGGTTTCAGCCCCAGCCGCAGCCTCATTTCAGAGAACGGAGCCCTTCTGATGTCCTCTCACGGCCTACCTTTCAACCGTTTCCTCACCAGAATTTTGGAATGCGTGATGCACCATTGTCTCATATGGGCGAGATGACCTTTAACCGATTTCATCAACGGGAAAGTATGCATGATTCTTTCTCCTCGAGGCCAGTATATGATTATGTACCTCGTGCTCGTCCGGATAGAAATCCGCCAAGACAGACTTACATGCACACCAGAGGCCATCTGGCTTATGATCCATTCTCGCCCACAACCGTTCCGGCAGCTCATCATCTGCCACAGGTCAGCAGTACAAATCCCAAAGCAGCGAATGTTCAGGAGAAAAACATTCCAGAAAATGAAGACAAGAAGCTGGTGTGAAATAGATTAGTTTGTCGTGCAAACCCAAAGTCTCTTATCTATGCATGTTTTTGCCATCCTTAGAAGATTGGCACTTCCAGATTGTGCCTGGAAACTTGGGAAAACTGCTTCCTCGTGTTTGAATCTTTTAACCAGAAGAACTGTGGTCAGATTTAGATGTGTGTGTCCTGCTACATATTACTGCAGACCCAACTAACCATCTTCATTCCTGGAACTTTGAACCATTAGCCGTCTCCTGATTTTGGGGACTGTTCAGAATTTGGGCTGTCTATTGGTATTCTCCAGGCATGGTGTTACTACAAATTCATTAGCTTCGTCGATATTCTTGCCTCGCTCGCAGCTTCATTCCTTCACTGGTAACTCATACTTTATTTGTGTTTTCTTGCACACTTATTTAAATCGTTAGTTGAATGTATGTGATAACAATCTCATGTAGGACTTGCGAGCAATGGAGGATAAAGTGAAGGAACAAGCAGGCACCAAAATCAGCTTGACAGACCATGTCTTCTCCTGGTCCTTGGCCGATGCCCTGGACAACAGTCTCTACAAACAACAGGCATGCACGCACTCACTAGATATATGGTTATGTTACCCTCTGCATGTTTGAGTTACTTCTTATTCCTTGTCTGTCTGTGTTTTTTCAGGTGAGTGAGATTCCAATGAAATTCTCATCAGCAGAGGAGTATCTCAACTCATTCAAACCAGCTCTCATCGAGGAAACCCATGCTGACATTCTCTCCAGCCTAACCTCCATCTCCTCCGCACCGGTCTGCCTCCTCACTTCAATCCGCCCTCTGAAACAGTCTCGCCACAAGTACTCCTACGCCATTACTGTAAAAAGGGTGAAAAGGAAAGGGCGCGTGTATATCCCCGGCATGTCTGATTTGATTGCTCTGTCCAATGTGAAGCCACAGTGCATCGATGATCTGCTTGGACCGCACGCCTACTACGTTGTGGGTCTTGTTACTAAATGTTGCATGGGTTCTGAAATCACAGCGTCATTTTCGGGACACTTAGGTCCAAGCCTCTTAGGTGGACAGCATGGCTGTTTATATGGTGTGTTCTTGATTAACATGACTACAAATCTTAGGATCTGGGAAGCCTTGGAGATGAATACCAGCAGCTCAAGGATGAACATTATCAAATCCTATCTGCAATCTGATGCTGGCCAAGTAAGCAACCTTAACTCTGATGCATTCATTGGCCTTGCTTGATGAAATTAAGCTTATACTTCTGTGCAGGCTGAAGCACCTTGCACAGAGTGTTGTGCATCAGGAACTTCAGATTACACAATCTCAAAGACCCGATCTTTGATTCATCCTCACTGCCCCAATGACTCGCAGCAGACAGCTATTCTGAACTGCATTTCTACGAGTCTGTGCACGCACAGGAATACAGTGAAACTGATCTGGGGGCCTCCGGGGACAGGGAAGACGAAGACAGTGGGATTGTTACTGTATGCCTTGCTGGAGCTTAAGATCAGTACCCTTATATGTGCTCCAACCAACATTGCTGTGTTAGAAGTTGCTGGCAGGTTGTTGAAGCTGGTTGGGAAATCTAGAATGCAAGGAAACAGTTATGGACTTGGAGATGTGGTTGTTTCTGGTAACGCAAGTAGAATGAAGATCTGTGACGGAAATGAGATGTTTCTTGATGTATTTTTGAACCACAGAGTTAAGGTTCTTCGCAGGTGCTTCAATAGGGCATCAGGGTGGCAGCATTGCATGCAATCTGTGATTATTTTGCTTGAGAATTCGGACAGACTGTATAAGTCTTATGTTGATTCTGAGACCTTGAGGCGAGCCATGGTGGAAAACTCTGAGCAAATTCAGAAAGAGCAGCAGAAGAAGAATATCAAGATTAATCTTCTCACACACAAGGAATTCATGTGGAAGAAATTCCGTCAACCCATTAGCAACCTCAGATTCTGTATAGAAGATCTATGCTCTCACTTGCCAACCGTATCCATTTCTGTTGATGTTGCTAAACTCATGATCAAAGCTATTGAGCTGTTGAAATCTTTTAAGCTCATGCTTTCTGATAGCTCCTCATTGGATCATGGAGGTTCAGTAAGTCAGGATTCCAGTATGAACCTGAAGAGGTCAGAGTGCCTGAGAGTGCTCAAGTGTCTTTTCGGGGAATTTAGTCTCCCAAAAATTCAGAAAAGAGTTGGGATTAGAGGTTTCTGTATTGCAAATGCTGTTCTAGCTTTCTGCACTGCTTCAGGATCTTCCAAATTGGTTGAGATGGGTGCTGCATTCGATATGGTGGTTATTGATGAAGCGGCGCAGCTTAAAGAATGTGAATCTGCGATCCCTTTGCAGGCTGTTGGCCTGCGCCACGCCGTCCTGGTTGGGGATGAGTTGCAGCTTCCAGCTATGGTCAAAAGCAATGTAAGATGCCATTTTTCCTGTGTAACATTTTTTCACAAAATGCTTGCTTGCACTTGCTGACAATTCCTGCAGATTTCGGACAATGCAGATTTTGGGAGAAGCTTGTTTGAAAGGCTGGTCCTGTTGGGACACCAGAAGCATCTTCTAAACATCCAGTATAGGATGCATCCCTCAATCAGCAGGTTCCCAAATGACGTTTTCTACAACAATCTGATTCTAAACGGGGCCAACGTCAGTACTAGCAGTTACCAGAGAAGGTATCTCAGGGAGAACTTGTACGGGTCATACTCGTTCGTTAACGTACCTGGAGGACAAGAGGAATTGGACGGTGCTAGGAGCACAAGAAATTTTGTGGAAGTTGCAGCCATCCTAGGCATTGTCAGAAAATTATCACAAGGTATGGGAACAATTTTTCTACTCTACAAAAATTCTACATAGAGCTTTTTCTGCAATCCTGTTATGCAGCGTGTGCGGCGGCAAAGGAGAAAGTCAGTGTAGGGGTGATATCACCATACAAAGCGCAAACCAGTGCTATCCAAGATATGCTCGCAGCAGGGTTACCTGAAGGTCTGGATGGATATGTGTCGGTAAATGTTCGTTCAGTTGATGGATTTCAAGGTGGGGAGGAGGATGTCATTATCTTCTCCAGTGTCAGATGTAATGCCAGAGGATCAATCGGTTTCCTGTCAAATTCTCAGCGGACTAACGTCGCCCTGACAAGAGCCCGGTGAGACATTTTTCCTCTTGCATTTTCTTTTGCACATTTGCTGAGATCCATCCGGCTGTTGAAATGCAGGCATTGCTTGTGGATACTTGGCAATGAGCGCACACTGGTTACTAGTGACTCAATTTGGGCACAAGTGGTTTTGGATGCCAAGGAGCGAGGCTCGTTTTACTAGGTAGTAGAGGACGAGGATTTAGTGCAGTCTATTTCCTGTACCTTACTTGTTGATGTTTTCAGGGATATTCAGATTCCCATGACCTGGCCTGATTCAGATTCCCATGATCATGTTTTTAAAGAAGATGATGGGACGATAGATTCAAGCCAACCAATCAAGAATCACAGATCGCTGAAACCACAAACAACACAAAGCAAGCAACGCAAAACACAGATAAGAGAAGCAGAAGAACTACCTGTCGAATTGTGCCTGAGAGCAATTAAACTTTCCTGATCGGAACTCGAACGGATCTCGTTGCGATTTCGCAGCCAATGCCAGCGCTCGTCACCGTTATGCCTTAGTATAACCGGAGAGGAGATACATGACAACAATCGAGTCCTCAGCCAGCCTACAGCACCAGTCAACCGAACACCAATTCATGATCGCCTCAAAGCTTCAGAGAACGAGAGAATACAAACGTCGCTTTTGAAGAACTGTGTTATTAGAGAAGAAGTGTTCTCCCGCTTTTTATCCGTTCGTTTAAAACGCACCACACTGATCACAACGGCAGCGTTTTGATCAGTGCGTTAAAAACAGGCCCTCTCCTTTAGAATTTAAATTTTTAGCATTTAAGTTAAATTCAATTAAGTTAAATTAAGTACCACCACTACCACTGTTGATTACCATCATAACAACGCCACCAACATTATTCATCAACACCACCACTCCAATCATAACACTACAGCATCACCACCACACTACTACCCCACCCCCAACTATAACATTACTATACCATCACTCCAACCATAAAACTACTATATCACCTCACCACCACCATACTACTACATCACCACAACCATAATACTACTGCATCACCGCACCACACCACCACTCAAACCATCACCACCACTACACCATACCACCACTAACACTACTACACCACCACAACCATAATACTACTGCATCACCACAACACACCACCACTCAAACCATCACCACCAAAAAATACTACTACACCACTCCAACCATAACACCACCACACCACACCACACCACCATTACACCACCACACCACCACCAATCATACCACTACTAACTACCACAAAATTATAGTATTTAATTTAAATTTAGTTAAATTAAATTCGATTCAAATTTAGTTCAATTATAAATTCAGCTCTAAAGAACAGACTCTAATCATTACTTTCCTAAGCGCCAAAAAACTGCAACGTAAAACTCCTTTTTTGCAAAAACAGCCAAATTCAATAAATCATATATCATAATTCAATCGCTCAAAAATCATGAAACTTTGCGCGCATATTCCAACACTAAATTATCCTCTAACCAAAATTCATACAATTCTAAATTGATCTGCACGGATTTCAGTATTTTTCCAAACAACAGTACAAAAGAAGACTATTATTCACAATATGTCTCCCTAGTTTTCATTTCAACTCGCCGTAACTTTTGGATTCGCTCGTTTGATGATGACGTCAATGGGCCTGTACGAGTTACGATTGAAACACAATCACGAATGGGCTTCCACAATGTTGCACGATTGTGGAGAAAGTTATTGGGCCTGTACAAAGAAAGCCCATTAACATTCGAAGATTGGACCCAATTATAAATTCGATAATTACAAATGATACCCGTTAACTTAAATTTCAAAAATACAAACATCTTGACCGGAGTCAAACGAAATTCTGCATTCAAAACAACAATCTTTAGAGAGAGAAACTGCATTGTTCAACATCAAGATGGATCAATCAAGGCAAGCATGCAAGCGACTTTCCGGAGACCTGGTTACCACCTCGACTTGGGTTTGTTGTTCCTGTCCCTGATTATCAATGCATGAATCAAAATGTTCAAAACAAAAACAGTGACTGAATCAAACACATTAACGTTGTGAGCTGGTCGGGTTCAGATGTCAACCTGTTCCTGGATGCTCTCTGGTTCTCTCCGAGGCTCAATGCCGCAAAAGGTCTCGACAGGTCACCGAAGCTTCTAGAACCTTCCACCGGCCAGCTCATCGGGACCACCAGCGACCTGCCAGACACAGAAACTCATTCACGCAATGTAAATTCAAACAAGCGGACGCATGCAGTAATGTCTGAAAAGTGTATACTCTTCCACGCATCTCTGCTTGCAACGATTCAGCATGTTGACAGTGTAGTTTCCGACCAACGCATCGATGCGGCTCGCCGTCGCCGCAACTTGGTGCTGCCGGAGCACATCCCAGATTTTGATGATCTGGGTACAGCCGGAGCTCTCTTGCTCGACGTCAACGCTCCAAGCTAGGTACAGTCCTCTGCTGAGCTTATACAGTTCCAGAAGCTCCGATGAAGCCGATGACCCTACTGAAATTTTAACTGTATTGTCCTCTCGCCAACCACTCGACAGTTTCTCCAGAAGCTGAAGAACTGATTTCTGAATCTCAATGCTGTCCTCCCTCGCCATGGATTTACTGAAATCCCCAGAAAACCTCATCTGCCCGACAATGACGTCAGCAAATGACAGACACACTGGAGTTGTTGTATCAAGTAACAAAATGGAGAAAATGTTCCTCGTACCTTCCATTTTGCAGATTTGAATGTTTCGAGGATTATATCGAGCCGGCCCAGGCCGAGCAAGGCTTCTGTTACATGCTGGCTCAATCCAGGATCATCGCGGGCATGGAAGAATGAATCTCGCTCCTGAGCATCAACCACCAGCTTCTTCCATATAGAATCACTGCTCATCAGAGTCTCGCCGTTGCCCAGAATCCACAAGCAATGTCTGCGTAACAATGACGTCAGACCGACATGGTCCTAGTCCTAGCTAGGCTATGTAAAACCTGTAGACACATGTAAATAAATACCTTGCTCGGGTGAGAGCCACATTAGTCCGTTTGTGGTTGGAAAGGAATCCAACAGATCCTCTGCTGTTGGATCTGACGGTGGAGACTATGATGACGTCATCCTCCCCGCCTTGGAATCCGTCGACTGACCGGACATTTACCGTGCAGTAACTGTCTTCGTAAGTTGGGAACCTCTTGTCAAATACATTCTTAATCGCGTACATTTGTGCCTTGTACGGTGATATCACTCCCACACTCATTTTCTCCTTCCTATCTGCACAGGCTGACAATCACGAACGGAATCATAAGATTCGATACAGTCAAGTCAAATATAATTCTTAAGTAAACTTTACCTTTGAACAGTTTTGTAACGATGCTCAATGCAACACCAACCTCCATAGGGTTGGTAAGACTATGGCCGGCGTCAAACTCCTCCTTCCCGTCCGAGACGTTGATGAACGAGTATGTTCCGTACATTCCGCCGTCGAGGACTCGCCGCTCATAGCTTCTTGTTCGAACACAGTGTGCGTTAAGGATCAGATTGCCGTAAAATTCTTGATTCGGAAACAGGCTGATGGAGGGATGCATTCTGTACTGGACATTGAGAAGGTGCTTCTTGTGTCCCAGAAGAACCAGCCTCTCAAACAAGCTTCTTCCAAAGTTGACACTCTCAGAAATCTGACAGGAAAGAAAAACATCATGGAAGTTTTAAACCTACGAAGCTCTGTAAGAACCATGTTACTAGGTAGATTCTTACGTTGCTTTTGACCATGGCAGGGAGCTGTTTCTCATCCCCAATCAGCACAGCGTGGCTCAAGCCCTGAACTTGCAAGGGAATCAGAGATTCAGATTCTTTCAGCTGCGCCGCCTCGTCGATGATCAGCATTCTGAAACTGATTAAGCTCAACCTTGCAGCCGATGAAGCTGTGCAGAAAACTAGCTGAGACTGAGCCAGGCAAAAGCTACCCACCCCTGCCTCCTCACTGTAGAGATTTTCAAGAGGAAAAGATCGTTCCAGAGATTTGAAAACTTCCAGGCATTGTTCTATACGGAGCTCTAAAAGAGCTCTCTGTTTCCGGGAAATGAGGAAGTGTTCCATGGACTCCAGCAGCTCCTTTCCCTGTATCATGTATTTCACCACCTCTAAAGAAATCGATGAAGTTGGTAAGTGGGTAGGCAGATTCTCAATGCAGAACTTCAAGCCTTCGCTTTTGGGTTCCAACTTTTCCATAAGAAACTCCTCGTACGTCAGAGGTTCTTGTTCTTGGTGCTCTGCCATGGAAGCTAGGGTTTCAGACTCTGCTTCGCGCGCCAAGTACTCTGTATACAGATCTTCAGAATTCTCAAGCAGATGGATCAGAGACTCCAAGCGGCCTCTCCATCCAGTTTCAGGAGCTAGACATTGTTGCAAAACCTCGACTCGGTGGTCGAAAAACACATCAAGCAATCCATCAGACCCATCCTCAACCCTCATTCTCTTCTTGTTCCCAAACAGAACAACATCTCCAAGTCCATACCCACCAATCTCAAGCTCTTCTCGGACCAGTTTCAACAGCCTTCCAGCAACTTGCAACACTGCTGTGTTCGTCGGACCACAGACGAGTGTCTTGGTTTTCAATCTGAGCAGAGCACGCAACAGCACGCCGACCAACTTCGTCTTCCCCGTACCCGGCGGGCCCCAGATCAGCTTGACAGAGTTCTGATGCTCGCACTGGCTAGCTGCGATGCAGTTCAAGATCGCAGCCTCCTGCGACTCATTCGGACCATACCGACGAATCATCAGACTCTCTGTCGACAAAGCAGTGTCTCTTGTCTCGTCCACTAAGCATTCTGCGCAGCTTTCCAGTGCCTGAAATCACAAACCAGATGGAGAGAGAAACAATAATATAATCGAATTTAGGGTTAGGGTTTATATTTAACGTACAGCGGGCTGGGCACGAACTAGGGTTTTGATAACGCTTGTCCGCTCCTCAGGAGCAGAACACAGAGCTGCCTGAATCCTTAAACTCGTCGACATGTTTATAAGATAAACCCCAAAAAGCATTCTCTTCTTGACATTATCGTCACCCTCGCCGTATTCAATTTCTTCAAAATCAGCAATTGGCCTCGACGTCAGCAATGTAATGTTACCGGCATCAACATGTTTCCCTCCAGTTTGAACCAGCGCAATTGTGTAACGCTGTGGCGGCCTGTTCAAGTCGTCTATGCACTTAGGTTTAACCACAGCGAGTCCGATGAGGTCACCCCCAGCAGGCTCATATTTTTCTACAGCATCGGAATCCTCACCGGAATCATCATCGGAATCCTCATGTTTCTTTACCGATCTGCTTATGGCTCTCACTCGAATCACGTATAGCAAGTTACTGGCGTGTTTATGATCTGGGTGTTTCGCGACTGAAATGATCTGGCAAACAGGGGCCCTGGAGACACACGTGATGCCGGAGAACATGTCGGCGTGGACTTCTTCGATCAGAGCTGGTTCAAATGAGTCTTTGTATTCCGACAGTGAGGAGAATCTCAGAGGGATGTTGGGAACCTGTCGAGTATTTATCGCATAGTTTTAGCTGACCACAGAACTTGAATGGACTAGAAAAAGAAGAGAAGGGAAGGAAACTAGCCTTGTTTTTGTAGAGGTTTTTGTTGAGGATGTCTTTAATAGACCAGGAAAAAACATAGGTCATCAAGCTCCTTGAGGCTGCTTGCTTCTTCTTTTCTTCATCATCCTCCATTGCTCCTCCTGCGTGAGATTTTGAGTGCTTACAAGCTTCCATTTTCGTAAGCTTGCTTTAGTCAGGTACCTTGTGGGATTCCTGAGCTACAACTTACCGGAGCTGAGTTATGAGGTTGAGTTTGTAGCGACGCTTTGGGAATGCCAACAGACAACCCAGAAAATGAACAGTCCCAACAGCCAGATTGTTGCTTGGGAGCTGTAGTGGAGCTATTTTGAAGTAATATGGAGCAGTCTACGAGGAGACCCTACATGGGCGCTCATCTTTCATTTTTCTTTTTAATAATTTTGTTATTCTATTCAAATACTAATCATTAAATATTTAACGTTCTTTTTATCACTAAATCAGGTCCTGACCGACCGCTCATCTTTCATCCCTAACTCTCACATCCATTTTTGTGATGAGTAAACCTAACCTAAACGAAAGTATTATTAGCATACGTGCATAACAGTCAAGTTGATGGACGGGGGTGCACGTGTGGTAAATCCCCTCTCGGGTCGAAGGGGCAGCGTTACTGAATCGTAGGTTATTCTATACAGACCGCTTGCGATCCTATAGAGTGTGTGAATAAATTTTGAAGCGTTACTGAATCGTAGTAAAATATAGAGTGTGTGAATAAATTTTGACAGTGTAATGATCTTTTTCGATTGAAAAATTATAATGAATTAAAACATACAAACGTCAAATGAACGTACCTCCCACTTTGTTATTTTTCATCTATAATTTTGACCGATTACTTTTTTCTAATTTACATCGTTAGTTCGATATCCTAACATTTTGCTAGTGTATGTTTTTGGCCATGCAACCGGAAATTTTGGTTCAGTTCAAATCAATCAAAAACAGGACGGGACAGGGCAGATGTCAGATTATTATACAAGAACATAAAACAAGAAAAACATCATGTTGTAAATGTATACAAGATGACGTCATCATTTGCTGAGAGATGTATAACACACATTACTGCTCTTTCCAAATTCGACCAGCTACTTTGAGTTTCAGCTCTTGCTGTCTCTCGCTGCTCGAACCAGTTGAGAAGAAGAGTGCCAAGTTCCTCGGAATGATGAGGCCATCCTGACTGTCGCGAACCCTCTTGTGGCTGTCCCGGATGCTCCTAGGAATTCCTTGCCACGTCAGCTTCCGGCCATTGTTTCCGACTTCAAGAGTGTAGCTGAATTTCTTGGCATCGTTGTCGTCTCCCATGAATCTCAAGAACGCCATGTAAACTGGAGTTGTGCCCAGTTGGAATGCCTCAAAATGCAAGCAGAATTGCCTTCCATAGCAATTGAAGACCTGCAAAACAGCCGGTGAGATTCTGACAAATTTTATACAAATGCATCAATACGCCGGCCGGCGGGCTGGACTTACTGTCAGCATCCATGTCGCATTTTCGACTTCTTGAGGATTGGATTTTACATATCGGTGGTTGAAAGTGCAGCCATCGTGCGTATCAACCTTGTGATCGTCCTTGAGGTGCATAACCAGAAATGTTATGTCACCGGTGACGTCACATTCAGATCCAGCATACGGGCAACTATATGGCCGGAATCCACAGCTCTGTTCGTGCCTTAGCTTGCTGTAATATGGGAAAATGTCATGGCATCCAAGACTCTGATATCTGCAAGGAAGCTCCAGTGACTCGGCTACTTTCTCCAATGCCAAGCATCTAATATTTCCTAATTCGTGCCGGCAAGTTGGGCAGCAGTTGTGTACTTTAGCCTTACAATCCGAGCAAAGAGTGTGACCGTTGGGACACTGTAATAATCATCACGACGCATATATGAGATTCGGCCATATGTTCGAGTAAATTCATAGCTATGTAATTTTTTTTTACCATAAAAGCTCCATAACTTACCTGGTGAATCGGAGGGTACATCAGATTCATGCAAACCGGACACTCCAGTAATTCATGAACTTCACTGTTGGATCGTGCTCTTTGTAGCGCAGTACTAGCAGATTTTCTGAACGGGGAGCTTCGCAGGTCTATGTTGATAGATGCCATATCCTTATCTGCAAACGCAGGACGGGACTCGGATGGTTCGTAAATATTTCCCCCAGGAGCCATATCTTCACTAGAATGCCAACACTTCTGTTAATTCTTTTTGTACCAACTTCAGAGCTGATATCTCAATCACTCACCGGGTTTTCACATCTCCACCACCGCCAGAACTGCGTACCAAAAATCTATCATTGTAGATAACGAAGCAGATGTGTATATGCAAGTATAGATATACTATAAGATCAAGGATGAGGTGCCTATACACACATCATCACCATAACAATACTTATTTCTCTGTCGGGCAATCCTGAAAATCAAGCAACAAAACAGACATCACAATTTGTGCGTGATATAGTAAATGCTGCCCTGTTATAAATGTAAACACAATTAAGGCATTCTTGAATCTTTACTAGCATGGACCATCACGCTCAGTTCCGGAATCTCACCATCTAGATTAAATTCAACTGTTTGTCTAAATCGCTGATACTCTACTAAAGAAGGGCTTTCAGGTTAGCCATACCAAATTCAAAAGGTACCTTTCTTCCTTAGCAGTAGTTTTAATCAATCCGTGACGCAGTCTCAAAAAGCTTGAACAAGTTTCGCTCCTTTTCAAGATTCACCTTTGCCGCGACTAACAAGCAACTTGTACATAACACATCTCTACAAGATAATAGACAGAGGTGAGAATGGGAGAGAACTGAAATTGAAATTGTAACAAGCGAAACTCTGCGGCAGAAACAAAGGTCTAACTAACTAGGTCATTCCATGAGTAAATTTAGAGTCATAGAAATGCAAGAAATTTGAGAGTAACAAAGCCTCCTCAACACCCTTTCAAGTTTCAAATTTGCAAAACCTAAACTATCTCCAGATTCTACAGGAGTCTGATGAAAGCTCTACTCAGCCAGCAGAGCTAAAAACTGAACAAGCAATTTAACTACCTCAGAAACATACACATGTTACTTAGAACAAATTCTTCAAGAAACAATCAAGCATAGAATTGATTACTCAAAGCTACCATAGATAAGATACACAGACAAGGTAGTGAACTGAACATTCAATCCCTGACCTAAATCTGAACGAAGTTAAATGAGTGATGTATGAAGCAGATGCAAAGAGACACCAACCCAGAAATTCTTACCTAGATTAAGATGAAACCCAGATGAGATTAAGACCCGATAAGCTCAGCCAATGAATCCATAACAGCACAAATGCGAGAATTGACTTGAGAAACCCACCTAAGAAAGAAAATAAACAGAAGAAAACGCAAGTGGTGATGGTGAGGTGGAGACCCTGAAAGCTCAGAGAATCCGCAAAATGCGTGTTTGAGAAATGATAAAGAATTTGAAACTGAGGAGGAGGATATGGGGCTCATCCGTATCCCCAAATTGGTCGCCCAGTGGGGCCAGGTAGCAGTAGAGAAGAAGACAAGGATAATTGAAAAATGGGTCAGTCGCACAGCCCCAAAAAGTTCAAAGTTGAAGCTTTTAAATACAGTGATGAGGTTGTCTTGTGAGCTGTTGATGTTCAGGTCATTAATGGCGTTTCAGCTTCTTGGTTACACGCCCCGGTACGGCGCGATTAGGGTTGGGAATCGGTGACTGTCGGGCAGGAACAGTGGCCAAGCTCGTCCTAGGAAAATGAAGTAAGCTAATATTAACAAGCCTAATGGTTTGTTTTGCTTGATTGAAAAAGTCAACAAAAGTCAAACTGATCGAATCTTATTATTGCATCGAATGACATGGGAATAAAAACAGTGGTGGACTAAGAGTTGACGACCCTGCAATTAGCCCTGATCTGCCCATTTGATCCGGTCAGGGGGCTGATATTGCCCATCTTGATCATGGAGCTGGCGAAATCAGCTGCAAAGGCACGAGAACTGTTGCTGTAAATTTGCACGAGACTTCTGGTGGTGGTGGAAGCCAAGTCACTGGAAAACAGAATCTGATCAGAGCTAAGTAACCCCTTGTTGTTCACCAGGTTCTTGAAAAAGTGATTGTCGAAAAACTTGGTTGAGTTCTGGTCAAGAAAAGCCGACACGTTCCCATCACCACTTTGTGGGCAGAGGGTCTGTAAATCCGACAATAAGCTTGCATCCAAGGTAGTGTCGGGTGCGCCACTGCTGCTGAAGTTGAATAGCCTGTTGGCGAACAGAGAACATTTTGCTTTCCCAATTGTATGCGCACCTGCGTGAAAGTATCAGTAGCCCATTTTGAGTATTCTGCCAAAAAATTTAGATTTCTATCCAAATCTGAATTTCTCAAATACCTCGATAAAAAGCTTTCTGAAATGTCCTCTTTTTAATGAAATCGATCCGGTCTTATTAAAAAGAGGATATTTGAGAAAGCGGGTATATGAGAAAACCAATTTGCTAGACGGGTCATTTCTTAAATAAAAAAATCGGATTCGGCAAACATGTGCATTCAGTTGCAGTTGGAGTCGTAGAGATGGTGTTTTTACCTGACAGTGCAACAACGTCTGTGATGTTGAGGCCCTGGTCGCTAAATTTAGCAATGATGGAATCAAGTGGTTCGAACGGAGATGGAAGGTTAGTGTTTGCTCCGGTCCTGTTCGTGACTAGTCCATCTCTTCTTCCTAATGGCACGGTCCAGAAGGGGCCTCCGGTCTGCAAAGAAGAGCATAACATGGTTGATGATCAGTTGAAACATGTGTAACTATAAATAAATGTGTCTTACTAGGACAACTGAATCCCTAGCAGCAAGGGTGGCTATATCAGCACAGGACACAACTCCACTGCATCTTCTCTCAACAGCAGTCTTGATGGCGTCAATAACTTCATATCCTCGAACTGAGTTCAAGTTAGGAAGTGCAAACTTCTCGCCATCGCTCCCATCAAGCAGCAATGACCCATCACAACCCTGGAGCATGAAAACTGGAGCTGATCAATGATCATGACATCCATGCAGATGCTCGAAATACATAAATGCATAGAACAACATAGTATGTACATTTACGAAACAATCGTGAAAATGAAGGCGCAGCAGAGCAGCAGCGATGCCAGTATCATTTAACACAGCCTTAATGACCTGGAACGCCACTATTCTTGTCAGATTCGGACATGTTTGGGCATAAAAGTTGGGTGTCAGCTGACAATCAGATGACATGCAGAAGCACAAGATTGACAACAAGCCCATGAAGCATAAACCTCTAAAGCTAACAGTGAAACCAATCATCTTCATGGCAATAATGAATTGAAAACCAAGGATGAGATTTCAGAAGCTGAGATGTGCGGTGATATCTTCATTGCTGTCTACTTATAAGTATCAGATATCTTTAATTAGAGCACTAGTGCAGTGTGATATATGCATGGCGGCCGAAGGTTTTTCGCACCAGAGGGAGTCCACTAAGCATGATATTAATGCATTAAACTACCTTCAGATAAGGCTGATTAATATTAGTGCGCTCTAATGAGAGGCCAGTGAGGTTTGTTTATTGGCCAAGTTCTACATTCAATTGAGCAGTCCTTAAATGTGTTAATAATGTACTTAACAATGCGGCTACTAAGCAGAACTTATTAGTGCAGGTAGTGAGTTTGGTCATCTTCAACACTATAAACCACTTAAACAATGCAAGCAACTACAAGCAATTGGATAAACCTATTTGCAACCCTTTTGGCTTTTGAGCTCTCATTTGTAACTGTCTCTTTTTGAGTTATAAGAATAAATATATATTTGCAACCTTGGTCAGGATGAATGAACAATATTGTAATCTGAGAAACTAACCTTCCATGATATAACTTATAGAACTCGAAACGAGTGTGCCATGATGTGAGGCAGCTCCACTTACATCTGCTGCATCAGAGGCTGCACTTAGCTGTATCACAATTCAAAAGCACACCCAGAGTGGGATGAGCATAAACTAAAACTTCTAATCATCCATCAGCTTAAAATCACTCTTACAAATGTGTAGTAATGTACAAGAATCAGAGTTGTGAGATAATTACATATTCTGAATGAACTCCAGTCCATAATAAAGCTGCTCAAAACTCAACACAAAGCTCTCTGTATCCATTTATTCAATGCCATTATCCTAATCAATAACAAGCCATTAAATCAACTTTAATATCAGACATTACGACCAGTTAACTCGTTTCTTCGAATGAAATCCGAGCAGGAAGTTACAAACCTGATGGCCTGAACTCAAGCATCTTGTCTTGCCGGACAGAAGTTCAAGTTGTAATATGGATGAGATCCGGTGCTCGTAAACTGTTACAAGTCTACTTTATCGATCTGCATCACAGCATCAATTTTACTGCATCTGGACAATCAGATTCGGTGATATAATCTCAAACCTACTCCAATCAACATCACTATAACTACTTCCACCATCATCGCTACCACAAACCTGAGTCTCGCCTTCGGAGCCGACCTGATCCTTCTCTTCAGCAACTCCGTTTTCTTGACCGCATCATCCACCAGGTGCCATTGCTTCTGGCGATTGCCTGCCACGTAAGGTAGGTCCCGTTGACGTCAGCACGTAACATAACCGCTTCCTAACGAAATGGGCCGGCCCAATAAAAATCGTTAGGGCTAAATCTTTTAAAAGCTGAAACGGCGTCGTTTCGACGACGGAGGCTCTGAGCTGGAGCTGAAGAAGTTGAAGCGAGAGGAAGAGTAGGGCTTTGGCGGTTCGTGAAGCTGCGGAGTTCTGCATTGCTCGTCGGTAGCGAGGTTTTCAGGAAGTAGCGAACATCGTGAAATGGTTGTCGGAGACGAAGGTTTTTTCTCCGATTCGGATTTGTATGTTTATCAAAGAAGAGTGTATCAATTTAGTATTGCTATGTTTAAGCGTTTGGTGTTGTATCAGTTGATGTTGGAGCATCTGACGAGGAAGTGATGGAAGAACGGGGCGGAGTGATGAAGGCGAAAGAGCACGTCAAGCAGCTACAGAGACTCCAGGAAAAGGTTTGTTTTTGGAAAATGTATCTGTTGGTATCCTTTCAGTGCACTTTTATGACCATCTATCTATTCATACTTCATTTGATTTAAGGGTTTTAGTTTTCATATTTGGTTGCAACAAATTTTATTCGCCTAGCAGAGTACAAAATTTTAGCCTTCTCATTAGATTTACTTTGGTATTGTGAAGTGCTTGCTGCCTTAGTAATTTTATATGTTGATAGTATTTCACCTTAAACAAGAAAATTGACCCTGACTTTGGATTATTTTTCTTATAAATAGCTGGAAATGGTTTCTTCTGTGGAAATATAGGGATGATCGGCTTTCTGTTGTTTTTTCTTCCAGGATCCAGAATTTTATGAATTCTTGAAGGAGCACGACAAGGAGCTGCTTGAGTTTGGGGATGAAGAAGAGGATGTTGATGTCAGTTATTGGACTCTATTTGTATCATTTATGTTTTGTTTCATAATGGAGAGCTTTTTGACATGCTTATTACTGTTTTTCAGGATGAGGAAGGGCCTGATGTTGATGGTGCAGAATCAAATAAAGAAACTGAGGATCCTATGTTAGAGGAGGCAGAAGAAAAACAATCTAGAAAAGTCATAACAAGTGCCATGGTTGATTCTTGGTGCGAGGCAGTGAAAGAAAATGTGAAAGTGGGCGCTGTTCGCTCTTTACTCAAAGCATACAGGACTGCTTGTCATTACGGAGATGATGGTGGATCTGATGCATCTTCTAAATTTAGTGTCATGTCTAGTAATGTCTTCAATAAAGTGATGATAGTTGTTCTCAGTGAAATGGATCGGATTCTTCGGGAACTGTTGAAGCTGCCCTCTACTGGCGGAAAGAATGAGATAGTTCAAAATTTGACCAACACAAAACAATGGAAAAACTACAACCATTTGGTTAAATCTTATCTTGGAAACTCACTGCATGTTTTGAACCAAATGACGGACACGGACATGATAGCTTTCACGTTACGACGTCTCAGATATTCTTCCATACTTTTGGCGCCTTTTCCAGCCCTCTTAAGAAAATACATTAAGGTATGTTGACAATGTTATAGACCTTAACAGAGTAGCCTAATCACATCTGGCATGCTGCATTGCCATCTCGATTGTTGATCTCCATATCATCATTATTTTTCCTCATAGTTGCATTTACGAACCTTTATTGTTGGCTTGATATAGTTAAGTTGCTCTTGAACCTTAAAATAATTATTGATTTTTGGTCTGATGAGCCTAGTGCTATTTTTCCAGTCTTAAGAAATGATCATACAACACGGGAAAATTAACTTTTTGTTTTTATTCAGCTTTGGTTTTATGCATACAGCTGTGCTGTAAATAACTTGAGAAACCTTTGTTTGTAGCTCATGTATGTCTAGATCAGTAAAAAGTTTGAAATTTGTTGCGCCGTTCAAACCAATGTTTTATGCCCAAGGTTTATGTATAGAGCTTCCTTGTTTCAGGCTGCTCTTCATTTTTGGGGTACTGGGGGAGGTGCTCTACCAGTGGTATCTTTTCTGTTCCTGAGGGACTTGTGTGTACGACTTGGCTCTGATGCCATTGATGAGTGTTTCAAAGGAATATACAAAGCCTATGTTTTGAACTGTCATTTCGTAAATGCTGCTAAGTTGCAGCACCTTCAGTTTCTCGCAAATTGTGTCATTGAGCTACTAGGAGTGGATCTTCCTGCTGCATATCAACATGCATTTATTTTCATCCGTCAGTTGGCGATGATACTAAGAGAGGCTCATGATGTGAAACATAAAGATTCCAAAACAAAAGTGAAGGTAAAGTTTTAACTCCAAGTTACTTGTAAGTTGCCTGAGCAGCCATTTCAATATATAAAGGTTGAATATGTCTGTTAAAACTTGTCCTTTTTTGAGTTTCCTCCTATGAATTATACATGCTTTTGTCAGCTGTTATTCTAATCTAATTTGGCATTTTATTGTTGGCACGGTTTGGAATGGTGGCTCCATAAGATTTACTTGATAGAAATGTAAAGTTAACTCAATCATTTAATGCTTATTAACACGTCTTTTGTCAGAATGTCCTTCTATGTGTCCATTTTGGAATTCGAGTCAGCGTAATAATAACAGAAGTATCAATTTTGATGTGTACAAAGAGGGGTAGATTACTTGTTACCGATAATGCATCGTGTTTCTCATTTTTCTTGTTATGTATTCTAGGAATTATTACACCGGAAAGTGTATGAATGGAAATTCATGAACTGCCTTGAGCTGTGGACTGGAGCGATCTGTGCGTACAGTTCAGAAGCTGATTTCAAGCCTCTTGCATATCCACTAACTCAAATTCTTACCGGGGTTGCTCGTTTAGCTCCAACAGCTCGATATTTTCCTCTTAGGTTGAGATGTGTTAGAATGCTGAATCGCATAGCTGCCTCTACTGAAACTTTCATTCCTGTCTCGATGCTTCTTCTAGATATGTTGGAGATGAAAGAATTGAATAGATCGCCCACAGGAGGTTCTGGCAAAGCTATTGATTTGCGCACTGCTTTGAAGGTATTTGTGCACTTTCTGCGCTCCAATTCTCTCATATTATTATTAAGTTGTTTACTAAAAGTGATCATGTAATTCCCAGGTAGACAAAGCAGTAATCAAGACAAGATCATTTCAGGAAGCATGTGTGTATTCTGTTATCGAAGAGCTCGCTGAACACCTATCTCAATGGAGCTATTCGGTTGCCTTTTTTGAGCTGTCATTCATCCCTGCTGCCAGATTGCGCAATTTCTGCAAATCTACCAAGGTTGAGAGGTTCCGTAAGGAAACAACTCGCCTCATTCGTCAGGTCTCCTCAATTCCGCACTATCATCTGTCTATCACCTGTTTGTTCTTTTCATTTGTGTGTTTGAATGAATACTTATTACTTACATGTACCTGGTAACCTATTCTTTCATTCTAGTTGTATAATTACTTAGTTACTTAACATGACAGATAGAAGCCAATTCCAAATTTACAAATGCAAGAAGGGCGTCCATTTCTATTCTCCCAAACGATCCTGCTGTAGCTTCATACCTTGAGGTTTGCCTACTCTGAAGCTCTTATTCCTACCCACTCTATACTGCTCTGGTTGTTATAGTTTCAATACTATTTTTGTTTTCATGAGTACCTTCTTAAAAAAAAGAGAGGTTAAAGTGCTGCTATTGGTGTTTGTTTAACACTTGTTTTATTCCACGCATATTTGCAATGCTATTATATTCAAAGTCACATTTGTAGGCGACGCCTGTCAACCCTAATTTAATTACAATAAATTCTGCACATGTTCAGCTTGTTTTGCCCATTTCCTTGGACTTTCTGCTGCATGTTTGTAGGTAATCTTATCCACTTAGTGCTCACAAATATATAAATCAGAGGAAAGAACATGTAGTTGAGCAAAGGACAGGACACTTAATTCTTGTTCCTTTATTTAGCGCCTTTGTTATAATTATTGTTGTTATTATTATCATTATGTAACTCGTTTCGGTATAACTTATTGTAAGCCTCAATCCAGGATGAGAAAAAGAAAGGAGCAAGCCCTCTGTCACAGTATGTGAAAGTCCTCTATGAAAGATCGCGACAACAGAATGAAAATCTGGCAGAGTCCAGGTACGGTTGAGTTATCACAGATGGTGAGGGTCTTGTTTCACTTAAGTTATGGAATATGCTTCATGAACATTGTGTTACTTGGACAGCGTTGTTGTTGGTGAGCATGCATCAGTCTTTGGAGGGAAGTTGCCAGAAAGTGACGATGAAGATGATGGCTTGGATGAAGAAGGCGCTGCAGTCTTTAGCTCCGACTGGTTACCAGGAAGTGACTCCATGTATGATATCTCTTAACCACTCCCAGATCTTTCATGAAAATTACACAGTTCCTCTTGTGAGCGCTTATTATGACTTGGTACTTTTATGTATTCTTTTATCAGTTTTGACGTTTAAATTATCATTAGGTCTAAGAACCAGAAGGACAATGCGAATGGTCCCAAGGAATCAAAAAAGAAGAAAAAGAAAAAGAAGCAAGAAGAGACTGCATTTGATGAAGATATTGTAGAGGACCTGATAATTAGCTCGGATGAAGATGAGGGATCTGAAGATGATGAGCCGCCGAACTACATGCCAGCACATGAAGATGTAGACGACGGACCAGTCATTGCGAAAAGGCAGAACAACAAGCGAAAAGCAAGTTCAAGAACCTTCAAAGGAAAATCTAAAGCCAGAAATAACAAGGCAAAAAGGTTGAAGAAATCTCACTAATACCTAAATAGAAACAGAGCAACTACTTCCAGGAAAATTTTGTAACAGAATCATTGAACATGATGGCTTTAATTGGCAACGATTGAGCCGTCGGTTGAACCGTTTTTTGAACCGATGGATTTCCTAAAGACCGAACCAACCAATTAATTGGCTACATAGAATGCACCAAAATTTGAAATCAACCCATAGGGCAGTAGCACCGTGGGTCGATTTAGGGTTTCAGATTGTCGGTTCAACAGGTGCGCAGAGAGACGATGATGGCGGGCAGCAGGGCCCGGCGAATGTCGGACGCTGCAAAGGACTGTGCCGATTGTTCGGTGAAGCGGGAGCAGCTGAACAACAATACCGAACCACCCGATTTCGATTGCAATGGCGCCGTCGACGATAGAAGGCTTCTCCGATCGCGCTATCTCGCTCTCAAGACTCTCATACATGGTATGCTTGGCTAACTATTTTCGAATCACAACACCTTTCGACGTCTCCTGTGTGTAGTTTCCGATCTTATACATTCTATTGATGCAGATAAAAAGCACGGGATTTTGAGTACTGACGACTTGGATGCTTTTACTTCTGTCATCAACAAGGTTGACAACCTGCACCAGCTTGGTATGCATTTTCCTCCCTCTTTTGATTTTGTTACTTCTGGTATAGCTGATGGGGTGCGAACCGTGCGATCCTGATTGCCAAGAAATTTTTTACGATCTGCCACTGGCAAATTGAATCAAACCGTGATGAGAAGTAGCGGTTTCTTAATTTTTATCCTAATCAGCACCAATTCATCGTTTAGTCAGCATCTAAATAAAAAAAATACACAGTAGCGGTTTGTCTGTAAAGTGGCATTTTAGGTAACGACTTAAAAAAGTTGGCATTTTAGGAACAAAGTTTTCAAAAAGTGGCAGATTTTAAAAAATTTTGATTGCCAAAGGGAGATTGTAATTCATCAGGTGGTCTTCATTTTATTTGTAAGTTTTAATTTTTCAACTTGTGTTACCCTGCCGTGATTTCAGTGCAAAAACCCAGAGAACAAGTTGCAGATGCTGAAGCTTTACTGGACATTTCTAACAATCTTGTGACATCTGTCAAGTCACAGGCCAATGAGGGTCTCACTCCATCTGATCTTATAGCACGATTACTGATGGAATATGGAGTGCAAAATGGAGCAGTTTCTAACATGGAACAAAATTCTTTAAGGTGGCATGATCTTGGACGTGCTGTTGGACATATTTTTAGGCACTGTCGAGGCTATTCCACAATGTGAGGCGATGTTGCCATTACCATGATGATTTAATGAATTGTGACTTCGTGAGTATCTGGGATTCCTCCATAATGTGATATCATGATTCATGTTGCTTAGGCTTGGCCCGATGAGTAATGAGTTGAAGCAGAGAAAGGTGGCAGCTCAGAGACAGCGCTCAAAGCCAACTGAAACTAGTCAACCTGAACCGGTATAATATCATTATTTATCAACATGGTTGATGTGGACAAAATGTTCTCGTTAAATTGAACTCTGTGAATCTTGTCATTCATTCAGATTATTTTGAACATAATTGCTAAATCTTTCTCAGTTGAAGCATGAACAACAGTATTAGGTGCTCTAGGAAAAAGGATCTATAATTTGCAAACCCATCTGTAGATTGTTGAGTTGATAAGTACTTTACAATATTGAAGATTGATTTAGATTGCATTCTAAAGTTGCAAATAATGATTCGTTGCTTCATTCGTGATTTGGTGTGTACTACTGCATTGATACAGTAATAGCTATACATAATCTCAATTGTAGCAAATCTTAGCTCTTTCAAAGACTTCCATATTTCACTCCAGATTAGGATCTACTAATAATGTAAATTTTATATTTGTTAAGATTTAGGAGATAAGTGTTAGCATTTGATTTGAAAATGGATTCCTAATCGAGAATGAGAGCTTATAGTTTGGCTCTACCTGAAACATTTAGTGGACTTATACACAATGTTGGATAAAATGTGTCGGCACCATGCTAACCAGTGTACTGTTAGTTCAACACTTGCTGAAGTAGTTCATTTCATAAAATCAGCCGTAAGCATCTTTTTTTACCCTGATGCGCTCATAGTAAGAAGCTAAGGCTTGTATATGTAGTTGCATTCTCTGTGGGTTTTTAGTAGTTTCAGATGATGTATGTTTATATGTATGCCTTCTGATAGAATTGGTTTCTCGAATGTCATTCTCTTTCTTTTTCATGTGGACAGCTTTATGACAAAAGGGAAGAAGAGCAAACTGATACAGATAAGAACATGTTGACCATGTTTGGAATACTGAGGAGAAGGAAACGACTACGGCTTGAAAACCTGATTCTAAATAGACAATCTTTTGCACAAACAGTGGAAAACATGTTTGCTCTATCCTTCTTAGTCAAGGATGGGCGAGTTGAGATACTTGTGGATGAAAACGGCTCCCACTTTGTTTGTGAGTCAGTTCCCAAATCTTACTTTGCTTCTTCACGCTATAGCCCATCTTTTTTCATGCATTTTGACCCAGACTTTGTGAATTTTTCAGTACCCAAGAATGCCCCCTCAGCCAGTCTCGTAACATCTGGGGATGTCCGATACGATCATTTTGTACTCAGATTTGACTTCAAGGACTGGAAGGTAATAAGCTGAGCTATATATTGGATCTTCCTTACATTGTCAATTTTAGCTAATGAATAGCAATAGAACAAGATCTGGATTATGTTCTGCTGTATGCGACCTCACTTTATCACAGCGCCTCACATGCCTCATCTGTGTCTAAACGTGTGCATCCTCGTTTACTTAGTCTTGATGACATAAATCTCTTTATGAGTATAAATAACTGTAGTAGTCACTTGTTCATTTATTCGCGTGCTAAAATTTATCAGCTCCATCATCTAATTTTGCATTCGAGTTCTGGTTCTTTTATTTAATTAGTTTTACACTGCTTGACATATTTTTAGCAGTTGATGATGGACATGGTTCCAGAAGGAGAGGAGCTGATGGCCCACCGCATTCCTTCAACTTCTACCGACGAACAATTTATACCAGTAAGGCATTACGCATCCCAAGCTCCATGCAGCACATCGCACCACCAAGACGATCCCTCCCCAAGCCTCCATCCAACTGTACATGAAAACTCAGTAGTCGAAGATTCCCCTGAAAGAGACGCAGCAGACGGTCAGCCTAGCAGGATCAAGCTCTCCGGATTCCGCAAATTGAAACGGAAACAAACGTACAAATCTCTCCCACCATGACCACCCAATCCACAGGAAAAGAGAGTTTTTTTTCTCAGTACCGGCACTTGTATCCTAGTTTTTGCTTTTTATACATAGATTCTTGTTGAGATGCGGTTCAGGCTCAGGCACTAAACGGTGACGTTTTAGAGAAAGCACGTAAGGATAGGTGCGCACGGCTCAGCTCTTCCGTTCTTTCAACCCGACCCGGTTGAAAAATCCGAGAAAGAGCGAAACGGTTTCCCTTTCGCCGGCGCCGCTCTCTCGTTCTCAACATCGCATCTCTTTCCCTAATTCCATTTTCCGCAGATCGCTTCTCGCTCAAGCATCAGTTGTCGCATGCGATTCCAATGGATTCTGAAGCTTCCTCTTCCCCTGCCCTGCCGGAATCCGTCGTCTCCGTCACGCGGGATATGAAGAATCAGACTTTGGAAAGCGGCCTTAAAAAGAGGTTAGAAGATTTGACCTGGGATCACTCTTTCGTCCATGAGTTGCCCGGCGATCCTAGGACCGACTTCATTCCTCGACAGGTATGTGTTTCGCTTGATTTCACTTTTCATTATAATCATACTCGTAATCCGGAGACTGACAAAACATTTTGTTTGATTACCGATTTAATGTATTGGTTTTCTTAAGGTTGGATTTGCTTGCTTGTTCTTTTAATTGGGATGATGTTTCTGAAAATCATTGTAGGTATATCATGCTTGCTATTCCAAAGTAGCTCCGTCCGTTGAAGTAGATAATCCAGTACTGGTTGCCTGGTCAGAATCAGTTGCCGAGTTGCTCGATTTGGATCCTAAAGAGTGAGTTTGGTTCTTTTTACATGGATATGATATTGCCTTCGATAGCAATTTGAACTCTTAGCCTGTACTGATAATAGTTAAGCTGGAATGACATAATTGCTATGCCGTAATGTAAATACAGTTAGGCTAAGATTGCAATATCCTTTCTGCATTTCAGATTCGAAAGGCCTGATTTTCCCATGATATTTTCCGGGGCAACTCTTCCTGTTGGATCGTAAGTGTCCTTTGTTAGGTTCTTGTTAAATCTTTGATCAAGTATTGCACATAAACTCAATCTGGGTTTGTTATTATATTGACAGTTTACCTTATGCTCAATGCTATGGAGGACATCAATTTGGTACATGGGCTGGCCAATTGGGCGATGGGCGTGCCATAACTCTTGGGGAGGTTATAAATTCTAAGTCCGAAAGGTGGGAACTGCAGCTCAAAGGTGCAGGGAAGACTCCGTACAGCAGATTCGCTGATGGCTTTGCTGTTCTACGGAGTAGTATAAGAGAGTTCCTTTGTAGCGAGGCAATGCACAATCTTGGAATTCCAACAACACGTGCATTATGCCTTGTGACAACTGGAAATTATGTTACCCGGGATATGTTCTACGAGTATGTTCGATTACCTTATTGTTTTTTATTTGGATTAGCTTAGCTCATAATGTAAACTACTTATGAATGGTGGTGGCGAACATTAACTTAAGTGTCGTATATGAGCATTTATAGACTACATATCGAGATTATTAGCTTTCAAGAAAAATGTTCTTAAATTCAGTAATGTTTATTCTTTTATTTTATTTTTTCTCCAATTTTCTAAATACCTAATAGCTGTTTAGGGTTTTAATGTTCTGTTTCATATTGAAGTGGTTTTCCTAGACAGAGTATGCTTTACAGAAGAATAATTGCACAATATATTCAAGAATACAACAATTTAGTTCTCTAGATCAATGAGTCATATGGGTTTTTATTTTGCATCTGTTGTTTTGTTTTCTCCCACTACATTGAACTGTGACTTGTTATTTTTCAGTGGAAACCCGAAGGATGAACCTGGCGCTGTTGTCTGTAGAGTTGCTCCATCATTTCTGCGTTTTGGCTCATACCAGCTTCATGCAGCTAGAGGAAAAGAGGATTTCAATATTGTTCGAGCTTTAGCAGATTATGCCATCAGACATCACTTCCCTCATATAGAGAACATGAGTAAGAGCGACAGTTTATCTTTCAGCATAGGCAGCTCGGATGATTCAGTTGTGGATCTCACATCGAACAAATATTCAGGTAATCATTGTGGGATTTTGTTTATCTTGCGATGATGGTTGACAAATTATTAAAGAGCTCTTCCAGTTTCTAATGGTTATTACATGAGCTAGATTTCATTGAATGGAACTTTTACTGGTTTACAAGTTTTGATTTTCTCTGGATGTTTCAGCCTGGGTTGTGGAAGTTGCTGAGCGTACGGCTTCCTTAATAGCTGGATGGCAAGGAGTTGGGTTTACCCATGGTGTGTTGAACACAGATAATATGAGCATTCTGGGTCTCACCATCGATTATGGCCCGTTTGGTTTCTTGGATGCCTTCGACCCTAACTTCACTCCAAACACCACAGACCTTCCAGGGAGACGATACTGTTTTGCAAATCAGCCCGACATTGGGTTGTGGAATATTTCCCAGTTTGCCACAGCCATTTTCACTGCGGAATTGATAAGCGAAAAGGAGGCAAAATACGCAACGGAGAGGTAGGTCCATCTCCTTGGTCATGGCTGACACCTTTATCAGTAAAAATGCAACAATATATCTAAATGTTCTGCACCCTTTCTTTGTCCCAGATATGGAACCAAATTAATGGACGAGTATCAGGCTGTAATGACAAAAAAGCTCGGGTTGCCAAAGTACAATAAGCAGTTGATCAACAAACTGTTGAACAACTTGGCTGTTGATAAAGTAGATTACACAAATTTCTTCCGTTTGCTTTCTAATATCAAAGCTGACCCCAGCATACCAGAAAATGAATTGTTAGCTCCATTAAAGGCTGCTCTCCTGGACATTGGTCAAGAAAGAAAAGATGCTTGGATAAGCTGGTTGCAGTCATACATACAAGAGGTAATTTAGATCACATGTTATCGGTATCTTACAAATAATTCTGTTATCATTCTAAATTATGGTTTATGCCTGAGATGGCCATTAGCTCTGCGTCTCCTTTATCAGTAATTCTTTTTTGGACGGTTACATGTTGCAGCTAGCAAATGGTGGTGTTTCAGATTCAGACAGGAAGTCATCAATGGACTCCGTGAACCCCAAATACATCCTAAGAAACTACCTCTGCCAGACAGCCATTGATGCAGCTGAGTTAGGAGACTTCAGCGAGGTTCGCAAGCTGCTGAAGGTGATGGAGCGCCCCTTTGACGATCAGCCAGGCATGGAGAAATACGCTCGTCTCCCCCCTGCCTGGGCTTATCGACCCGGTGTCTGCATGCTCTCTTGCTCTTCATAACCTCCCTCTCAAATGCAGTGGGTAACAACAGATTGCTGTATGTCGATGCGGATTATAATGCATCTGATCCGCTTGCTCCAACCTTTCAGATTGCATCTTGTACATCTGGAACTGATCCAACGGCTACCACTGTCTCAGTTTGTTCAGCTGATAGTATCCATTGTCAGATTGCCACTGATTTTAGGCAATGTTGTCTCTATGTTACGTTGCGTGCAATCTGCTTCTTTTGCTGCACTTGTGCTGCAAGGATTTCTACAGTTCCTATTTCAAAACAACGCGCCTAATTATTATCTCTTATAATTATCTTTTGAAAAAACAAACCTCTCTCTCGTACTCGAATCAAAACGACAATACTTTAATAATATTTGAAACGGTACGAATCTTAACCAACCCAGGTTTCAAGGTCGGGTTGCTTTAAGATATCATTATTTGTATAAAAGTGAATCTATCTGTCCGCCCTATTTTTTCTCACTAAAGTCTTCCACCACTCTGTAAGTATCATACCGTGCCCGAATAGCCAGCGATACTCCAGAGCAAATAACTCACGTCTTCCACCACTCTGTTGTTGTTGTTGTAGGGGAGTTTATAGCTAGCAGTCAGTAATGGAGGAAGAGCTTCCTGAGTTGCTGACACCTGATGAGATCAGCATCCTTGAGAGAGGCCTGGATTGGATTTTAGAAGGAGGAGGAGGAGGAGAAGTTAATGCAGCAACGGATTATTCTCAGGATCTGCATCGTATGAGTACTTCTGATCCCCGCGTTGAGGGAGATTCGCTTGGCCTGGTTGCTTTACCGGCTCATGGATCTGCCGCGAGCTTTGATTCCGAGGTCAACAATGGCGGCGTAGTGAGTCACTCTTCTCTCCAACTGGTATGCTTGCCCATGCCTTCTTTCTTTCTCGTACTAAAAAACCCTAGCGGGAGTATCATCTTTTTTGAGTTTGTGCATGCATGCAGATTAGAATCTCTGTTTTTTTTTTTTCTGGAACAGGAGAGAGGAGGAGGTGGTGCAACAGGAGTTGTTGATCATCCGAACATGTTCAATAATCCTCCTTCACTTTTTGACTATGTTCAAAATCCACTGGATAACAGGGAAGTGCTTTTTGGCATAGGCGGTGGCACTTCTGCTGATCAACACCTGAGATCGTCTCTCAGGATCCCTGAACAGAGCTATCAGAATCAAGCCTGGAGCAATGCCAATCAGGCTTATGGAACCTGCAATAATCTTGGCATTGTGGCTGATCAATATAACAGGAGGGATTATTCGGCTTCCGGGTTTTTTCACACCAACAATGGCTATCAATCTGAGATGCTTAGCACCAATCTGATGAGTACTGTAGCTCCTGATGTTTATGTAACAAATCCAACATCTTGGCCGCTTATCGGAGGAGTGAGTTCCAGCAATTTACCTACCTTGAGCCCCATTCCAATGACTCAATGGAGTCCTGCGCAGGGCAATGTTGCTGCTCCTGATCAAGATTTGGTTCCAAAGGCCACCGGAGAAGGCGAGCCAAGTATCAAGAAGCGGCGTGTGGGACGGCCTAAAGGCTCTTCTTCTTCTGCAAAAAATGCAAGTCATCCAAAGTGCCTCAAGGTCATAGAATTAAACCCTCTTTCTATCGAAGTCGGCCAATGGAAGGTACTTTTTACTTAGTAAATAAGTTCAGTTCAAAAAAACGGATTTCTCATATTATGCATGTTTGCAGAGAATCAGCAAAACTGGATGTGATCTGTCAGCCAAGTGCTACTTTGGGCAGAGGAAATTGGTTTGGGAATTTCTCTGCGACCAAACTAAACGTAAGCAGAGAATGGAGCTTCAATGGACAGGCATAACGAAGCTTGACACATCTTTAGTTGAGGATCAAGAAATCCTTAGAGTACAGGTAAGATTTCAAGCAGAAGAAATTCCTTCTCACTTGATGTTTTTTGTGTGGTTTAAGGTTTAACTGTACCTTAAATGTTCCGGCAGCTGAGCCACCCTCCCAAATTCGGCCGTGAGATAAAAGTTCCCTCTAAGAGACATTCCTCTTGGGAAGGTTGCCCGGACTTTACTTCCGGCCATGCCCTAATCTGCTGGTATGTATTCTTGCACAGTCATGTACAATGTGATAATGGAGTTGTTACAAAATTTAGGGTTTTTTTTCTCTGTACAGGACGCATGAACTGGTTTTCAAAACAGGACATTTGAGTGAAAAGTTCCATAAAATGCTGGAAGGGAGCTCGGAGCTGCGACGGGTGGCTAGCTCGGATGGACCGAGTCTGCATCTTCCAACCTCGCCTCGCCGCTCGGTTCAGGTCCAAGCTCACTGCTCCAATGGCGCCATCCGGCCATTTGGGTCGATTTCAGACACTTTTCAGAACCATCAAGTCCCGTATGACATTCTTAATCGATACAATCCAGCAATTCCTCAACTCTTCAATGATCACGCGAGCAGAATATCTCAGCCAGATCCTTCACAATTCGAGCTTCATCCTGGAAATGCAGTTTTTGACGCATCCGAGCTGTTTGGAACAACCAGTGACCACACCACAAACCAAACCCAGAATGGAGAAGATTATACATGGATGCAATATCCGCACCAACAACCATAGAATCCAGAATGCATGGATCCAATACCAGCACAGCACAATTTATAAGCTTATTTAGGGTTGTGTAGAAACACTTGGAAAACACAATAGCAAGTTTTTTTTAGCTTCATTCATAGACCTGCCTATATATATATATATCATATGAGAGATCCAAATCTTTGAGATCGTGAGACATTATCTTATCTGTTGGATCAAAATCAATCAACGGACACAATTTTTTTCATTATAAATTCGAATTAATGCACAAATAATACAACAAAGGGTAATATGTGTATAAACAAACATCTCTAAATATGAAAAAGAAGATTATTAAGTGAGTTCGATCGGCGTCGATCAGACCGGTTTGGTTCAAATCGGAAGGTTATTAGAGCAGGACGGTTTGACCCGCACAAAGGGATAACGTTATAAAAATCTTGCAAAATATCTTCTTCCAGCGGGTCCCACTGTTACCCTTTTTCTCATCGTTCTACACACGTGTCGCAATCACAAAAGTGCATACAATCAAAATATATCATCTCTCGAGATGTATAAATATCTTTTTTAGTTCCCAATTCGCTCGGCTGATGCTCTCTCTCTCTAACTTTCAATCTTCATCCTCTTTGGCGAGATCTGACCCCCGACGCAGGCGCCGATGGAGCATCTCGACGCGCTAATTACTCCGACGCTGGATGCGGAGGCTCCAGAGCTTCTCCAGCGAGTCGCCGAAGAAGGAGGCTATGCGTTCTCGAGTATGGCCGCTCTCGCTGCCCGCGGCGACCTACCCGCGGCCGAGGCGGCGCGTGAAATGGCCTGGGAGCAGCTGCACTCTGGACCTTGGAGCTCCGTGCTTCCCGTTTGGCGAGATGCGTACTCGATGGCTTGTCTCCATGTGGCAAAGGCTCATTATGCCAGAGGGGAGTTCAAAGAGGCCTTTAGGGTTGTGGATATGGGACTGATTATGGGAGGCACGCTTCTCAGGATGGATTTGGAGGCTGCGATTCATAATATTTCTGCCAAGAAGATGGATGGTGATACCGGTTTGAAGGGATATTGTAATGGTAAAGAAGAAGAAAAAGAACCTCAAAAATCCACCAACGAAATCGACGAAGCCGAGGTGAGATGAACAGTTTAACTTATTCTACATTGTTTCGTTCATTTTCTATGGCTTTTTGGGACTGTGAATCTCTTTAGATCTGATTTTATGCTGTAGCAATGAAGTTTGAAGTCGCTACTATAGAATCAGTTTGCAGACGTGTCCGTGTATTTCTTTGTTTCAAAATCTTTAGTGAGATTCTCAATGATGGTTTACAGGGTTCTACTTGAAGTGGAAGTTGTGGTTATTAGTAAACCAACATATTTGAAAACTTGTATTCCATCCAAATTTTACAGTGGCTGTCCTTTCAGCTAATCAGTAACTTGTGAAATTTGAGCAACTGTTTATTTCATTATATTGTCTATACTGAGAAGATTGTTGATTGTTCCTCGTGTTTTTAAAATGTAAGGTACAAGTTTGGTCTACTATTGTCTGGATAGTCTAGCTGTGGTTTGTCTGACATTTTATTTGCAGAATTTTTGGTAATCAATCTACTTGCCAAATTTAATACTTGAAGGTACTGCGGATTCTCCCAAGAAAATCACTCTCTTGTAAGCTTGTTACTAGAAGATCTGCACTTTCTTTGGAGGGTTTTCTTTGTGATTATTTCCTATCAGGTTCCCCGGTTATAATAAGTGGTTGCATGGCTGATTGGCCGGCAAGGAAGAAGTGGGGTGACATGGAATACCTAAAAAGGGTTGCTGGGGAACGCACAGTTCCTGTTGAGGTTAGTAATGTTTCTTTTAATCATGGAAACAGTTTCTGTGTAATATCAGTGTTGTGCGTACTGATACATGATACTGTTCTGCATTTTAGTTTCCAAATGTTGATTGGTCTCCAGAAGACCCAAATCTACTTTTGGTCATTTTTACATTGGACTAGGTGTCCCTTATTCCTTCCTAGGTATTTGGCGGAGACATTCACCTCACCAATAATTACACACAAAAAAACTGAGAATTTGTAAAGCTAATATGTTTTGCAGGTTGGTAAAAATTACCTATGCTCGGAATGGAAACAGGAGCTTATTACATTCTCGGAGTTTCTTGAGAGGATACAATCAATTAACGATACATCTCAAGGCCCAACTTATCTTGCACAACATCCTTTGTTTGACCAGGTGTCATCCCTATGTGATTGCAGTTATAAAATGTCATTAGTACTAAAGTAGTAATTTCCTGCCACACTCTTTCATTTATGGTACTATATTTCAACTGTCGCAGGTAAGAGAACTTCAGAAGGATATTCTCATTCCTGATTTTTGTTTCGCTGGAGGAGGGGAACTGAGATCCATGAATGCATGGTTCGGACCTGCTGGCACCGTGACACCATTACATCATGATCCACACCATAATATACTTGCTCAGGTATAAACCTGTGAAATTACTTAATAATCAAAGCTATTGTTTATAAATATTTTCTGATCTGGAAATATTATCACAAGGCTTAGTTCTCTTTATATATGTTGACAGCATCAGAGAATCGGGAGTCATTAGACCTTAAATATACTGATATTGCATCATAGAATTCCTTAAATTCGTACAAGCTCATTTACTCACTTGAATAAAGAGTAATGCCTTTACAGGTACTACAACAAAATTGGAGATGAAAAAAGTTCCAAATTGATAGTAGTGTTGAGAGATTCAACAAAAGTAAATATGGATGTTTAAATTTGGTTTTCATTGTGTACTCTTTAAAAGCCAACCAGAGTTGATCAAATGTAAGTAGGAATAGAGTCTTAATTTATTGAAATACCGAGGGGGATTATATTTAGATTTCACATGCTTAATTTCTTTATGCCGTCTGTAGTTCCTATGATTCTGTCAGACATTACTCCATTTCTGCATTTGCCGATGTACAGGTTGTTGGCAGGAAGTATGTAAGACTCTACCCTGCTGCTATCTCAGATGAGCTTTATCCATACACAGAAACAATGCTCCTCAATTCTAGCAAGGTAGCTATTATATGGAGAGGCTTGAACCAGTTCCCCATTTTCAGTCTTGTTACATCTTGCATGTACACATTATATTTCATGTTTTTCTGCATATCGGCATTTTTAAATCTATTGTAGGCATCTGTCTAGTTTTTTTTTTTTTTTCCACAATACAGACAGAATTGTTGTAGCATGCAGTGTAAGGAAGTTAATATTGCTCAAAAAAACAGTTATCTGAGAAGGAAATTTGATAAAGAATTCTGTTCTGTAGGTGGATTTGGACAACATGGATGAAACCGAATTTCCAAAGGCGCAGGAATTGGAGTTTCTGGACTGCATCCTAGGAGAAGGAGATATGCTTTATATTCCTCCAAGGTGGTGGCACTATGTGCGATCTCTCACTGTCAGCTACTCGGTTAGCTTCTGGTGGAGTGATTGTGGAAGCTCTAGCCCCTCATGATTGTAGGTGTCTCTTCTTCACTTTCCAGTCCTCTTATTATTGAATATTCACGTGTGACGTTGTGGTAACCATGGAAGTTTCAAATCCTTTCCGGAATAACATGAGGTGGGTTTATACTTGCATATGACCTTACATCTTAACACCTTATCCCCTGACATAAAACCGTGGCATTACCAAGGTTTTTACGGCCCGGGCCTCTGGCTTACCCCTGTCCATCAACATATCATCCATGTAACGGGCATCAAAGGTTCTCTGCTCCTCTATTCTCAGTATCCTTAGAGGCAGATTGAATGAAAACAAACGCCAGCATATGCTGTAGCCATATGCACTTGGAGGTGAACAAGAAGGCTTGCAACAGTTGTTAAGTAATGATATAATTTTCTGATCACAATATTTACTGAATACTGGGCTGCAGTACTTTGTGCACATGCTCAGGACCTCATTCCAGATCAGGTCTTCAAGGGCCAGGTATGACGAGAATTGAGCTTGACGTTGCTCAACAGGGTCTAGAAGCTTCCGTGAGCCATTTTTCTGGAAACTGCAGTTTTCAAAGTCCTGATATAACATTTGGTTTATGATGGCTTCCAGATGTTATATCAACAACAACTTTGAGTACTTGGATCCCAGTGACAGGTTATACAGTTGGAGAAGCTTGTTCAGACTGTCATCCAGAATGTCCTTTGCTTCCCCGATTTGGATCAGAAGACTTTTACTGACAATGACACTACCTCCTCAATGGCAGGCATTACCTCCTATGAATTTGAGGAGCTGATTAGTCTGGAAAGTCTTGTGCCTGGGCTGTGAGCTGCAATGCTCTCCATAGCTCCTCACAATGATTAGTCTGCAATGCTCGTAATGAAGATCGCTGCCAGTCCTGGACTGGGCGAGGAGACCTAAAATTCCCACTCTTATGCTTGCTTGAATTGCGGAAACAGCTGTGAGAGGTAGCAGCAGCAGCAGCTTCTGTACTGATAAGTGCAGGCTTGCATTTGTTGGAGGATGAGATGGAGTTTATATCCCCAAGCCGCTCCTCCTGGTGTGACCAAAGGCTTGATGGGGTATGCTGGCAGTGGCTCCTCAGGCCTCATTATAAGTCTGTCAAATTGAATCAAAGTTGGACGAGCTTTAAGCCATCAAAGGCCTACTTGGAAGAAGGGAATAATTTTGTCCAATATTGGAAAATACAAAATAAAATAGTAAGGTGCGACCGACGAACCAAAAAGTCCATATGACAGGTTCGTTCCGCTAAAATAACATATTATATCCTCTGATTCGACAGTTCGAAAACCAATAACATGCACCGCCAGCCAACCGAAGTAGGATAATACCATTTGCTCCGCATAATTACTTTCCATACAACCAAAAACAAAAGACGACCGACAATGACTTAACTTTTTTATGGAAATATTTCCTCTCCGGGTGAAAAGGGGCGGCACAAGTCTCAGGCTATCCTCAGTGCAAGGTAGAGATGGATTTGTCAGCAAGAGAGACGGCTTGTACCTACTTTGAGCTTGCACTAACACAAGGGAAAAATAGCAGGGAAGATAGAATATACATTGCTCTATATCCTGTATCTGTGTGTGTTGCTCGTGTTTCAGTAAACTCAAAATTGTTTTGCACAGAGGATGACCATCATAACTGGCAATCACGCTCCTATTGGTAGTCATCTCAAGAGGCAAAGGCTTTGTAGTAGGCAGCTAGGAGCTAGAGCTTGGCCTGAAAAAAAGAAACCCAAAAAAATCACTTGATATGAAACATTGGTTCTGGATGAGGTCGCAAGAACTTACGATGAGTCTCAAGCCTTCCAATGTATGGTATGGTCCCATGGGTTCATATCAAATATGTGAGTAACGATTTGATCAAGAATATCCTAATATATCTCTAACAATACTCTCCTTCAAAAGGCTCGTGGTTTTGCGAAACAACCAGTAGAGAAGATTCCTGTCATATTGAAAGTGTTATTATGAAATGCAGATCTGGTAAACACCATCAGGATACAAGAAATACCGACATAGCCAGATGTGCATCGATTATTTCTAGTGATCGACACGATCATATCTCCGTCTTAGTCGAAGCAATGAAAATTGATCATAATTTAAAAATACAAACCTTAGTTCCAACAACTATGTCATTGGTGAGGGGATGTGCGGCGCATACTGTAGCTGCAGCAGATAAATTGACAAATCCGTTCCGGTTAACCCTTCTGTCCTTGGTGTTCAACCCATCCTCACAACTGAATAAATTCAAATGTGGGAACAAATAGAAAAATAATTAAGTGCAGCTTTAAAAGAGAAAAGTGAAAGGGACTTGTTTCTGATAGTGATAAACAATAGAACACATGTATGCACGAAACCAATATTTTGCATCAATAAAAACTCCTCATTAATAAAGGTAGAGTTGGGTAGTCCTTACCCGTAATCCACATGGCAGGGAGAAGTAGAATCAGGATGGAAGTCTAAAAGATAAATTCCTTTTTTGGACGACGACCCAACTGCATATTTCTGCAAGAAGCACTGAGTTGAAACTATTTTCTGAGACAACAAGCAAACCCAGTATATTACATATTCCTTAACATCTGTTAGTTTCAATAATCTGATATATCCATGTAGTTTCTATGGTATTTCAACATTTTTCTCTCTCAAAAATATTAGACTCTAATTAGTGAAAGAAATGACGTTGGTTACTTAAGTTCCATAAATTTCCACTCTTCTATGCTAGAAATACAACTTCAATTTAAACAATTTAGAGAGGCAGTAAAATGTGTCGAGTCTTGACTACACACCAAACAGCAAAAAATTGGGAGCAGAGCAAGTTCATCGACAGCAATTTCAGAAGCCAAGTCTCCAAAGCATCATCTATTTAAAGGTGGTTCAATATTCGTTAACTCTTTCTTGTGGATTAAAAGTTACAATTAGTTGTTTAACAACATAAAGAACCAAATGGAAAACAATATAAGGATCTTACTGAATATTCTGACAACCACGACGGCTTTGTCAAACATGACGGTCTTGATGACCTCTCCATACTCCTAAAACACAAGTCAAACTATCCGATTTCAGTTTCTATGCATGCTAAGTGTGCAAAAAAATTACTGACTGTAAGTTCAGAACGGAGACTAATGGAAAATGAGGGATACACCAAAAAAAGGTGCCTCCCAACTTACAACCAAACCGGAGGAGGGCAATGTACATGACTGACATTAAGATGATGGATATCCACAACCCCCGACCTACATAAAAATCAGTAAGTAAATTTATGAACTAATTGCTTATGGACAGAAATTGTTGGAAATTAGGAGTCAATATTACCACTCACTTACGAAAGGAATCATGCGAATTTGTAATGAAATTTAAATACAGCATATTGGAGAATGCCAACTTAGTTAAAGGAACACTGAGTCAATATCTGGTCATTGGTCCCCAAAATGATTAGATTAGATCATATAAATCAGTCATCATGCAGTATCCTTTGCCCATCCTGAAAGCCCTTGGTGACCAGATAGTGACTTACCAGCCATCATCAAGATGAAAAGCTAATTGATATGGACAAGATGGATTCAGTTCAATTGCGTGGACTTCCTTTGGAGCAATGTATGACTGTCTCTGAAACAGGAAAGGAAACAAAACCACTAATAAAATTTTTTGTACTGAACAGGACTAAATTCTGTTTTTTTTTAGTTATGTCCATAGAAGAAAAGAAGTTAAAGCCTTTGAAACATTTTAGGCAACAAGTGGTGGAAAACTGCTTTTCATTAGATCAAGTTTAACAGAAACAACTTTGAAATTTAGGCTTACGGGACTTCTATGTCATGAATCATGGTAAAAACTAATGTTAAATAGTTAAAAATGAGAGTCGCAAATGGCCATACTGTAAGGCTCTCTATTTTTTCCAACATAGATGCAATCTTCACAACAGTAAAAGGAGCATGGTGAAGCTGTGACAAAAAAAATATCTACATAAGATCATTGAAAGGCTTAAAAGTTAAATATCTTGTGTATCCATTGCATTGTCACGTACCACTCCAGAATTTTGAAAAGCTACAGATGATCGACCGCCTCGAATATCCCACATGTATAAGACTCCAAGTTTCCCAGCTCCAAATACAACCTGAGCTCAGAAAACAAGAAAAGTACAATGATGATAAAAGGTCATAATGTTGGTCGGATTATGGCAAAAGGTCTAACTAACATCAAAGTCCAGGTCTCAAAGAAGAAAACTTAAGAAGTAAAAAGTAGCAGCATGCCGGTCCAAATAAGAACATTATAGATAACAACCAAATTCAATATGGGTACTATTAATCCATAATAAGTAGCCCAGAATGCCAATGAAACGCAGCACACAGTAATAAACGAATCATTGGCATTCGCCCATGACCGAGAACAAAGACCTGACAAAGCAACCAACAGATGTAATAAACCATGCAGCAACAGTGGTGATTCGTAAATGTTGTTTGGCATGGCTACCCTTCCAATCTATTGGGTTCTTGAAAAGATAAAAGTACAGATGCAAAGCAGAACTTAATTTTCTAAAAAATATAAAGAAAAGGTGGTAAACCTTATTTTCAGTATCCACCCCAATGCTGTTAATAGCGGATCGACTGTTGTTAGAGGAGAGCTCCATGCATGGAAAATCACTCTCTCGTCGATCCCATACATGAACTGACCCATCTACGCCTGAAGCAAGAACCCTATGAAATAAGTCACCGTAAGAGACACCAGGAAACTTTGAGAAACTAATCAAGGTTTCCATATTGATCATAGATCTAAGCTGGCACTAGTCATAACAGAATATTTGACAAGGATTTTCTGCCTGTCACTAATATAACATTTGATACGCTTTAAAATAAGTGCAAAATAAGACATGTCAAGTAAAGAGTAAAGGAAGCACTTGGCTTAACTTCACTACATTCAACGTTAAGTTGAAATCAAATTTAGAATAAATGGTTCTGCTGCGGCTCCAATGCTTTACCACCTTGTGTTTCAAAGTAGCAGTTTTAGCATTCTAACAAAAATCATTACCAAGATGATCTATAGGTGTCACTCTTTCCATAATTTACACACACTCTAGTATAGGTGTCACTCTTTCCATAATTTACACACACTCTAGTATAGGTGTCACTCTTAATACTTGTAGATATATAATATGACAAATTTTCACTGTAGTAATACAACCTAATATGAAACCGCTCAGAAAGCTAAATCCTGCTCACTGACCTTGAATTGTCCAAGGAAGTAAATGCCAAACTCGTTAGACCCATCGGCGGCCGATCAACAAGAGTCGTAGATTCTCTCTTCTTTAAAACCTGGAGGAGGAAAAATCTTTTCAAGAAGACTCATTGTTACGAATTTTGAGACTAGTAGAAGATTAAGCATATGTAATTAAGGATTCAAATCAAAATTTATTTTCTATGAGTGTTTTGCTAAACAGTTTTCACATTTGTTTTTCATCCGACTTCTTTGGATATGTATTCTTTTATGTACTAAAATCTTAGAGAACAAAATCATGGTACAGACAGTAAAAAATGATACAAATGAACATGCTACTCGAGATACACAATAGTGCAGTTTACACTATGTCTCAATTACAACCGGATAAATGGTGTGGACTTCAAATATAGGAGAAATCTCTTTCACCATTGACATAATAATATGCTCGCTGGCATTGATTGTTAGTGAATTGAATTTAAATAAAAAATACGTACTCTCAATATAATTTGTTAAGAGTATTCGACAGAAGATTAAATAAAGCAGCTTACTTTGATCGGTTCAGAAGATACGTATGTAATATCGAAAATTGAAATATGATTACTCTTCAGTGATGTGCATGCCACCTGTTAAAGCAAAAAATTTAACTGAAGTAGTAATCTAGTTCAAAAGATGGAATGCTCGTACGATGCCTAGAAAGTCAGTCAACTTGCAATGGCATGTAAGCTACTATTAAATAACCATATCACAATATTGTATTATAATTAACTAGATCTTCAACACATACACAAACACCTATCAGACTGAAAATGTATCATGTCTGCACCTCATTTTGGTCAACAGGATTCCATTTGATATGGCTTAGTTCTAGAGGCATTGACAGGTGGAGCAAATGTTTCTTCTCATCTTCCGTTGGGGCTGCCCAAGTAAGAGAAACAAATATTCATCATATAGATGTCTATGCATGATTGTTACCACACTTCTCGTGTCTGAAATAACACTCTAATGCATAAAATAAAAAAGGTAAGAACCACAAATTTCCATCAGAAATTCTTTCTTTTATTGTGTTCAAGAATTGTAAGACTAAGGGTGCGTTCCATTGAGCTAACTGAACACTAAAATTAACTTAAAGGGAGAAACAAACTGAAAAACTTAACTTAGGAACTTAATTTAAATTCAAAAGAACAGAGTTGTAAAGTGTAGGTACCACTAGGCAAAAACACAAGCCATGACCGACTACCATAAGTGTGTTCAACTGGGTTAACGTCATTTGTTTCTTATGTATAACTCGCCAAAAAATAATACACACTTTGTCACTGGCCTAAACATACAAAACGAGAAATATACAGCTTCCGATGGATATATATAAAAACTTACTTGATGCTGATGATTTACTCAGACAGTACAAAGCTTCATATTCATGCACAGTCAAGCAACCCAATGGTGTTACTGACGCCAAGTATATACCCTGAAAGGACAGAAACCGCACATCCACAAAAAATGCCTACCCAGTAAGATGGAAATTTGATGGACAGGTGACAAAACAAATGATGTGAAGGGGAAACCCCTAAGAATGCAATCTTTTTTTTAAACTTTTATTTAGTTTTTCCTATTCAACCCCAGTAAGTTACCTGGCTGTCAAAATCAAGTGCGGATATGCCTTTTCTGATAAGGCATGATAAACAAAAGTTAGCCTGTTCAAAAATAGTAGTGTAGAGAGAAATAAAAAAGAAGGAAGCAATTGTACCTTCTGGCAGTAAAATTCATCTCTCTGCCATTAATCTCATTAACCTGCAGACAGGACAGGACAGTGCCTCAAAGAAAGTTTGAATCTCCGTTGCATTTTAAAGATTAGACATGAAAAAAACAAGAAAAGGTGGGTGACATACATGAGTCCAGCAAGCAGCTCCTTGGTTATGATAAAAATGTGGAAATGCACCAATCTTTCACATCACCAAGAATCCATATAATTAGGGTTGAAGGAAGATGGATACTGGTGGTAGGGGAACTGGAAACTGAGAAGAAAAACGGAGCATACATACCTCAGCATAGGAATCAGTCAGTAAAGCACTGGTGCGGTGGAGGTAGTCGGAGCTGATTTTACCTTGGATTTCAGCGAGTACTCTTTCCCACCTCGGCCTAGGCCTGAAAGAAAAGAAGAAGAAGAAATTGAGATTACGAGAAGTGGAGTAACAAAAAGTAGGCGAGATTAGGAAAACTGGCCTGAGGGACGGTTTAGGGTTTAATTCGGAAGGCGAGAGTGGCTCCAGATACCGATCCATGGCGATTGCGGTAGGCGAGGAGAAGCGCGCTCGATCGTTATCGACACTCGCTGCTTTACCGCCTTAATGCTCAATTTCATGCCGCCGACTCCCAACCAGACAGGCTGAAAGTGGGCCGCCGTCGTTTTCCTAGCTTAGCCCAGTAACCTAGCCTAGGCCCAGTATTTTTAATCTGAAAACATCATTGACTTTCAAACTAATAAATCACATGGTTGACTAGTCAACTTAAATGGTCTTTAATAAGTCAACGCGAGTGGTTGACCAGACCTTGGTTAATCTGGTGGGACGAAAAGCTTGCACGAGTGATATAAGCTGGGAGCACAAGAAAGAGTCATACTGTGTCCTCCCAACCATGATAACTGCATGACGTCATAACTCCAGGATCCTCTCCTTAACCGATTGATCGGAAAAAACCTTTGTTTTATTACAAAACTGGAATGAAAGATACAACTTTCTCAGGATGCATCTTCAGTAGACATTGTGGTATAAATAACAGGATGGATAATTAGGGTTGAATGTTGAAGTAGACATTGTAGTATTCATCTTGCAGGCTGTTTAGAGGTTGCATGACGTAGTTTCTCTTTGGCCCAGCAGCAGTGAAGCTGATAGGATGGTATTGGCTTACTGCAGCTTGGATAACAAAGCTGGTGGCTTTTTTGAAATCAGGTCCAGGAGTGCCATTGACACAGCTGAGTTTCACACTTTCTCCAGCTGGCGTGCTGAACACATAGCAGCCAGTGAGGTTGTTGGACACCAGTGACACTGTTCCTGGTTTGTCGTCTAATCCTGGAACAAACTGGAAGACGGACGCATCACCGACTGTGGCTGCCCCGGCGATAGCTAGGCTGCTTTCCTTCCCTTGGTGAACGAGGAGCGTTCCAGGGAGGTCGAATGGCTCCAGCATCACAGGTTTGCCAATTGCGTCTTTTGGGGAAATGGGTACTGATAGGTCTTGACCTTGTATGATGAATCTAAAAGTGGCGTGAAGAGAGGAAATTGTTCCCTGACCTGGTGACGTCATCATGGTGATCAAGCTAACATTTCTGGCCAATGCCAATCCCGGTGCTTGCGAGAGAGAAATAAGTTGGGAGTTGTAAGATGGAGGGATTGGTTTTAGCCAATCTGATATGAGACCTGACCCAGTTTTGATAGCCCACTCATCCTCAGTGAGACCAGCAAGTACATAAGGGCCGAACAATATTGCTTGGGTAATAGCAAACTCAGGTCGGTCATCTGGACGTAACAAATATAAAATTAATTACGTCTATCAAGATGATGCAGAAGATGTACAACAAAGGCGTAAAAATTATGGACAACACACACCTTTGATAGCTTCCAATCTTGGGGCCATGGGCAATTCTAATGACAGATTGTCGCCTGAATTCCATGTTTTGGTGACGGTTATGAAACTACCTGGCATTGAGAATGAACAGAAAAAGTGTATGTGGATGTATTTAGATAAATAAAGATGCAGCATAAGAAATTATTAAATTACTATGTTTCAACATAAGAAAAAATCTATTACAATAACAGAACCTATCATTCAAATATTCATAAAGAGAAGTAATATGTACCTGGAGATGGTACAAACAAAGTTTCAGAATTATAGGATGCTTTGGCAACACCTGACACCCAACTTGGTATGCGCAAATTCAAAGTAAATTTTGAAAGTGCATCCTGATTGTCAGAAACATTGCAATCGTTTAGAATGGAGTATAATATAGGCAATAGGAGTACAAATAAAAAATCAAAGAGATAGGAAAACATAAGGGAAGTACCTTTTGTAATGAAAGTGTAAGTGTCACATTAAGTGAGGAGTCATACGACGTCACAGGATCTACTTTCATATTTATCGATAACCCGAATTTCCATTGAAGAGAACTTGATATGTACTGGATGATAAAAAGTCCTGGAGTATCCCCCTCCTCTTCAAAGTATATAGAATCTCCCAATTTTGAAAATGATTCAATTCCTAAAAATAAAAAATATGGTCAAATGGGTACACACCAAATAGGTGAGCAAAATAATGGTCATAAACGCTGAAATATATCATATAAACTGTGAGGATAAAGTTTGGCTTTGAATGCACCAGAAATAGCACAAGCACAGAGAATTGTGAATGCACCTGTCCCATAACAACACCAGAAAGTGTCATACAGTGTCCCCCACCCATGAGAGCTTATGGACTTGGATACTGCATGGCCTAGGGGAAGCGTGTAAACCATAACTCCCGGGTTCTCTCCTCTTTGGATGCTCAAAACACCATTTGTCAAGGCACGCTCATAGTGATCCGCATATGCCACCCCCTTAGTCCATCTAAACAGATTACGAGAGATCTAGAAATAAAAGAAAATTTATGTCATCTCATATCATGCTCAATAAATTTTATTTTGCACGACCTACACCAAAATCACCTTCATCATGTTATATGTTGTGCAGGATTCTTCATTCTCATTTGCTAATGTGTCAGCCAAGCGCATCGGGTCTTGCCTAGTCATCCACAAGGGGCTAGCGTCAGGAATTATGAAAGTTCCAACTAAGGCAGATAAATAAAATCCAAATGTTAAACAACTATCAGAAGTACCAGAATTCAGAAGCTGAGGTCCCTCCAGTCACGTAAGTGTGAGAGGCATTGACGATATCCATGAAGAAAGTCGCCATATCCTAGGTGCACAAAAAAGAAAAAAACTATTTTAAGTAACTTGAAAATTGAATCCCATAAGCATAAGGTCACTAAGTGAGTAATGCATAACACAAATTCCACTAAGACCAAGGTACCAAGACGTGCATACTAATAAGAGTACTAACATGATGGCACGTACCACTCTTAAAGCTAACAAGGAAAATGCATTAAAATAAATTATATTACCTTATATAGTGGGTCACCAACAACTTCATACCGCATTTGAGATCCAATAACAACTGGAATATGTGTATTGGCATGAAAACCAGATAGCTCGTCAGCCTACAAGAAGTTTGGATTAATTTGCAAGTAACAACTTGTTGATCAATTTTTCTCTCCACAGCATTTGAAGGAAAAGTATCTCTTTTTGAAGCAATTAAAAGCTATTAGAAGTGAGTTATACCTGTAAGGCTAGCGGTCCTAGGAAGCATGGCTTATCAAAAAGATGGGCCAAGATCAGATGGCTCTCATTTCCCTATAATAATAATTGACTTAATAAATGAATCATTGAAAATTAATAAACAGTGATAATGATAGCCAAGTTATTGCCCCTTTCCGAACCCCAACAATAACCAAGTGAGCTAAGCATTTCAGTTACTCCAAACCAAAGTACCATGACGGTGATTACAATTTACACAACCAATAAAGCTTATGCCTTCTTGATTCTCATTTATTTTCCATACAATTGTTCCCAGTAAGTTAACATACTTACTTGTGGTATTCGCATTACATAAACTCACCGTCTTTGTGTACAGCCTGTAAAGAATATCATTCATTCCACCGGTTTCATCATTCAGAGAGCTCCAATGTCGTTGAATGCTGAATTTAATTATCACATTCTGCACACGATGGTAGAAGTAATCTGCCATGGAAGAGACCATGTTCAGCGCTTGAGCATTACTCGCTAGTTCATATTGATCCAAGAGACCAGCCATTATCTACAACAATGTGAGATGTTAAATCAAGCTAGTTTCTGCATATATATTTAATTGAGCAATCAAGCTGATACATACTTTGTGAATGGTGTAATATGGAGCCCATACAGGCTTAAGAGCTTCAAAACGATCAAAGAACTCTTCTGGGAAAGCAGATAGATAACCCGACTGCATCTTCGCTTGACAGTCAGCAAGGGCACCAACTACAGCATCCATATTTGTCTTGATGCTGTCATTGTGTGTGCTGGCCCACATATGAGCAGTTGCGCTCAAGTAATGACCTTCAAAAATGTTCAAGGTAAATAACTACTAAATCAACATTGTCAGTCACTTATGTAATACACTCTCATGTTAAAAATGGTACTAACATAATCAACACAACAGTAGAGTGTCAGAATATATATTCTTTACACGTATTGATTCAAATGGAATGTAAAATATCGAATAATTAATTATTCAAAGGCAACAAAATGTGTTTGAAACCAAATTTAAAACTCATAAATTTAGTAGAAACTGACAAAAATAAGAATTGCATAAGCACACTAACCAACAAAATGGCCACGCAGTTCCTGATTAGGGGCCTCCCACCCTCCATAAGGTGTTCTGGGAGTCGGCAAACCTGAAGTTTTCCTGAAGCTCCACACCAAATTGTCGACATTCAACATAAGCAAGTACTCCAAATTAGTCTGCTGGGCGCGGCCATGGACCGATCTCGGATCCAATGTAACATTATTCAAGGAAACTTCCGTGAGAAGTCCAGTTGGCAACGTTTGACCATTTGAATTCTTCATCTTTCTGTATACCTTCTCCCAGTTATTTAAATCCTCCTGCGGTCTGAGAGCCTTTCTAGGAAGCAATTCCGCCCACGTCTGTTCATCAGTGTGAGTCAAATGACCCTGCTGCTGCCCTGATGATACCTCCCCCCTCCATGAATCAGTAGTTGCAGTTAACATATGATTTTCGAAAAGATTGGTACACGACTTTCCATTAGAAAAATCAATTAAAAATGCAACAATAATAACAACCACAGCATACTTCACCATAACAACACCCCTCATCCTCACCACCCAACCTCACAAAACAAATAATCCTGAACAACCAAACCTCACAATTTTCCCAACCTGCACATCAAAAATACAACACAATTCATCATTTCCCACGCAAAATCAATCAAATATACAAAACCTAAATGCCATCGAATACACCAACAAACGCTTACTCACCTGTCCTGTTAACAGCAGAAACACGAGCGTGTACGCAAACCCTAAGCAGCTGGTACATGCATATATAGGGAATCACCCGATAACGATATGGATGACGGATGCGGAGTCCTTTTCCGGACGATTGGCGATTGACACTGGTCATGGCTACTAGTCGCAGCGTCATCAGTAGAGATCTGCTTCCATATGCTGCAAAGATTTCGTAGAGGAATTCATTGAAGATTCTCAACGATCTTTTTCCTTTCTCAGTCCACTGAAATTAAACGGCTTTATCTTCTGCTCGTGTAAAACAAAATTGAAAATGTCAAATAAATATAATGTCAAATTTACGTGTACAAAATTTGAAATACGATGTGTTTTCTTTTTGAAATTTTTATAGAAACGCCAGTCTAGTAAATTGGTTTTAGCATATGATCCATCTCCTCCAAAGGTTTCTCAAATAGTTTTTTTTAACGAGATTGATCTTAACAAGATCGATCTCTTTAATTTTTAAGAGACCGGTCTTATTAAGAACGGTCTCTTTATTTCTTGTAAATTTTGACTGTTTTGTTTCGACTGTGGCAATATGAACTTGTAATGTTAAAGGATAAAATTGTCTAGGAGCCAAAAGATCGATTTCTTAGAAAATAAAGAGACCGATCTCTTAAACAAATTAAATAGATCGGTATTGTTAAGACTGATTTCATTAAAGGAGGGCATTTCAGAAAACTTTTCACCAGACGAGGTATTTGAGAGAAATTCAGATTTAGATACGAGGCAAAAAAAAAAATCTTTCTTTTTGCGGTAAAAATGCATGTTTCAACCTCCAAGGTGACATATTTGAATTGATCGTACTTTATCTGAATCTTTATATAAACCTGATAAGCTCAAAGTTATTCGATTCCAAATATATTAATTATTTTCATTTAAATGAGAAATTATGTTTTAGTCCCGAATATTTTTAAGGTTTTCTTCATAGCTTAATTTAAGGTTATTATTCCTTTTTATTTAAAAAAAATTAAGTTCAGACTTTGCACTTAACCAACCCTAAAGTGAGTGTTAAATAGGTATTATACAAAAAATCAATGAAAAAAATACAGCATGGGCATCCATATTACAAGACAAATGCACAATTTTATATACTGAGTTTATTTTTATTTTTTTTTGATAGAGTAAAATTGATAAAGTAAACACAAAGTTCACATAAGGCAGGGAATCGATATTCCTTGCCTTCTACACTTGTTGCAACATTTAGGATTTGAACTAAGCATTTCACCACTGATTTTGCTCCCTATTTGAAGTTCTTTACGTGGACTTGTTCCCCTTTTTCCTTCAATTTTTTGATGAAGAATTGATCCTCACTTCTTCAATGCATCTCGTAATGGTAGAGATTGAATATGAGCTCCCTGAATTCCTATATTTTATCCACCAAGCCATCCTTGTCTTTATTAATTCCCTTAGTTCCTCCTTAGATCTTTTCTGGCTGTTAAAGCATCTTCTATTTCTCTCTTCCCAGATTGTCCAGATTATGGAGTAACATAATGTTTTCCAAAATCTTTTGTACACTCTTGAGCACTTCCTTATAGTCCAACATTCTAGTAGCTCCTTCATAGTTTTGGGAAATACCCAAACTACTCCCCACCAAAACAAGATGTCAGCCCATAAACTCCATATCCACTTGCAATGCACTAAGAGGTGGTCAGTGGTTTCTTCTTGATCTTCACAGAAAAGGCAGTTTAGGTTCGTTCCTACCTTAAGAATTCCTCTCTTCTGCAACTCTATTTTTGAGGGAAGGCTATTTTGACTTATTTTCCATATTAAAATCTCCACCTTAGGAGGAGCTAGCCCTGTCCAAATTTGATGGGCCACTTTTTCACACTTGAGTTTCTTCATCTTAAGGTCTAAGGCTGTTTTCATTAGCGACTTCGTGTATAATTCTCCATCTGAGCTGAATGCCCATATAATTCTATCTTCCTTCTCATTTTTTGGCTGAATGTGGTTGAGACTTCTCATTAACTTTTCTTTTTCTTCTTCTTCCCATGAATATAATTTTCTTCTTGTTTTGATGACCCAATTCCAAGATGTCCCTGACCACGCTCCCATTTCCTTCACTACTGCATTTCTATTTGGTGTTAGAGAATATAGCTTCGGAAATTCCTCTTTAAGCTTTTTTTCACCCATCCAAGGATCCTTCCAGAATTTTATTGTGTCTCCTTTGCCCAGATTTAATTTTTTTCCTTGCCTAAATGCCATTCCCACTTCACTATTACTTCTTATAACATTCAGAATATCCCTCCAATTTTTAGAAATCTTGCTTTTAGGAATTTTCAGATTATCCTCATCAATGACTTCTCTGAAATTATATTTTTCAAGCACCATTCTTTTCCATAAGCCTTCCTTTTTTGAAATCAACCTCCACCACCATTTCGCAAGTAAAGTCATATTCTTTTCCATCATCCCTTGAATTCCCAATCCTCCATATATCTTTGGTCTTTTTATTTTTTCCCAGGACACATAATGAATTTTTCTGCCATTCTCATTTTTCCCACATAGAAAATCTCTTTGTATCTTTTCAATCTCTTGAGCCACTTTGATAGGCATTCTAAATATTGATGCATAATATAAGGGCATGTTACACATTGCTGCCTTGATGAGGGTTAATCTTCCAGCCATAGAAAGGTTTGCACTTTTCCAAGATGAGAGCTTCTTCTTCAACTTATCTAAAATCGGCTCCCATGTTGAGATTCTTCCTGGATTAATTCCCACTGGTATCCCCAAATACTTCATTGGAAATTCACCCTGACTGCACCCTAGGATTTTAGTGAATTCTTTCATTTCCTTGTTGACCAGGCCTATTCCTATGCAACAACTCTTCTGATAATTTATTCTCAGACCTGAAATACCTTCAAAAGTTTTGAGAATCCTCTTCAAGGTCAATATCTCTTCCTTTTGAGCCTTGCAAAACAATATAGTATCATCTGCAAATTGCAAATGACTTATACTTTCTCCATTTTTCAACCATTGCACTCCTTGTAAAATTCCAATTTCCATTGCCTTTTTCAACAACCTTGATAGACCTTCTGCTGCTATAATAAATAGGAACGGTGATAAAGGATCTCCCTGCCTTAACCCTCTTTCCATCTGAAATTCCTCTGTTGGAGAGCCATTTATAAGTACCGATAGTCTTGTTGTTGATATACATTCTCTGATCCAGGCCCTCCATTTCTGCCCAAAGCCCATTTTTTCTTGCATTTGGTCAAGAAAATCCCATGAGATGCAGTCGTAAGCCTTTCTGAAATCAAGTTTAACTATCACTGCTTTTCTCTTTTCCTTTTTAACTAAATGAATCAGTTCGTTTGTCACCATAATCCCATCTAGAATATTCCTATCAGCGAGAAAGGCAGACTGATTTGAGCTAATGACCATAGGAAGAATTCCTTTTAGTCTTTTTGCTAAGCATTTTGATAATATCTTATATACCGAGCCTACCAAGCTGATTGGTCTGAACTCATCAAAAGATTGAGGGTTCTTTGTTTTTGGGATCAATGCTATATGGGTATTGTTTATCCCTCTTGTTAGCTTGCCATTTTTGGAGAACTCCTCAATAAATCCTAGAACTTCCGATTTAAGTAGATTCCAGAACTTTTTAACAAAGCTAATGTTAAAGCCATCTGGACCAGGTGCCTTACTTCCTTCACAGTCCCTTAAACCTTGGATGACTTCTGTTTCGGTTATATCCTCCTCTAGCATCATTCTTTGACTCTCCGAAATTTTTTGGAACACAATTTCCTCTAATTTGCCTGACAGAGAGTGCTGTTTCTTAAACTGTTTCATAAAAAATGCCCTTGCTGCCTCCTTCATTCTTTTAGGCTCTTCAATCCACTCATTCTGGAAGCAGATCTTTGAAATGCCATTCTTCTTGATTCTCCAAGTAGCTGATCTGTGAAAGAATTTAGTATTCTGGTCTCCCTCCTTCAGCCATTTTATTCTTGATTTTTGTCTCCATAATGTCTCTTCTCTCTTGTCAAGTTTCCAAAGCCTATGATTCAGTGCTGCTTTTCTGGTTAATTCTTCTGCATTCAGATTCATAGCATCCTGTTTGAGGTCTAATTTCTGAATTTCAAGCTTGGTTTCTTGGATTTGCACTTTGATGTTACCAAAATCTTTTTTGTTCCACCCTATCAACTTTTTCTTCACTGCTAACATTTTCCTCTGCACTGTATAGCCTTTCCAACCTTCCACTTTTATGTCATTCCAAGTGTTGGTGACAATATTCTTCAAGTCCGCGTGATCCAGCCAAGCATCTTCAAATCTGAAAGGTTTCATACCCCAATCCTTCTCTACTTCTTTCAGAACGATTAGAGCATGATCTGATAGGTTTTTCTCCATTCCCCATTGTTCCAAAGAAGTCCACTGATTAAGTACCATTTGAGAAACAAGGAATCTATCCAGCCTGCTAGCTCCCTATTTGTTACTCCATGTGAATTTTCTCCCTTTCATTGGAATGTCCGCAACATTCATTGCTTGAGTGAATTCAAAAAAATTTCTGGTATCTTTAACATTCAGTTTTAATCCTCTTCTTTCCTCATCTCCTAACACTGAATTGAAGTCTCCTCCTAAGATCCACTCTCCTTCTTGAGAATTCTTTAGATCAACCAAAATTTCCCATAGTTTCATTCTCTCCATCTCTAAAGAAGGGGCATAAACATTTGTAAACAATAAGACACCTTCATACTTTTGATTCTGTAATTTACCTTGAATGCAGAGAAAATTTTTATTCTTGAAACTGGCTGTCATTTGGAAAACTTCTGGGTTCCACATAGAAATCAATCCTCCCTTAGTTCCATCCGCATCAATTGCCATCCAGTTAACTTTTTCTTTTCCCCATAATTGTTCTGCAAATAATAAGTCATGCTTACTAACCTTTGTTTCTTGTATGAATATCATGTCCACCTGAAGCTTTCCTTTCATTTGTCTAATCATTTTTTTTTATTACTGCTAGTTGCTCCTCTTACATTCCAGCTTGCTGTCTTCATTGTTCTGCTGGTTCCTCTTCTGATTCTTGATATACTTGTGTTTCCAGGAGTTCAAATTGCCTTATAATCTCTTCTTCAGTGCCTTGAAATTGAATACCCAATCTTTTTGCTATTTGGAAAGTCTCTTTTGCCTCCTTTCTCTTGACTTCCTCTGGGTTGCTTTGATTTTCTTGAATTTCAGGGGCTTCAGAGGATGAATCTTTACTGCCTTTCTTCTGATTTTTTGATTCCTTTGCTGTTTGAGGTTTTTTGTTTCTTCTAGAATACTTTAATAATTCTTTTCCTTTTGATATTTTCTTCTTCTCTTTTATCAATCAATTCTGCATTTTTTCTTCCATCAGATTAATCTCCTCCAATTGATCTTCTCTTGCTTTTTCCTGTTGAGATCCCCACCTTTGCACTTTCTTTTGATCACTTTCTTGCATCAGGACTGTCTTCCTTTTCTCTATAGCAGTTTTTTGTGTTAAGGTTTCACCTTTTTCCTTTTTTAGTAAAGCAACCCAACTTCTTTCAGCTTCCACTTTTCCTGACATTATCTGTTTTTGTGATTCTTCTGATTTTGCTGAATTTTCTGAATTTGCTGCTTTCTTCTTTTCAGCTTTTTCCTGTGATTTCTTTTTGTCTTTTACCTGCCTTTTTTCCTCCTCCCTGTCTGGGTTTACACCTCCTTCAACCTTCTTATGCGGTGGCTCAGCCTCTTTTGAATCAGCCTCCTCCCCTGATTTTGATTCTACCTCTTGCTGACCTTCATAACTTTGCTCTTGTAGTCTAGGAAAATCAGTTTCGCAACCATTACAGTAACATTCCTCACAAACATTAATGGTAAAAGTTTCACCATCTATAGTTGCTTCAACTGCTTCTTTAATTCTGGTCATTGTAGTTGTTTGAATCATGACTCTGGCTTTTTCTAGTCCTGAAATCTGAAATAACCTATCATCCATCTTCACATAATTCCCATGTACTACAGTTATTTTATTGAAGTTTTCCTCTGTCCAAGCTTTGAAGGGAATACCCAGTAAGCTTACCCATACTGTTCTTTTCTTTGGCCTTAGCTCTTCCTCCCAATTCTGAATCCTTTCAAACCAATAGCTCCAAGACTCAGATTTTTCTTTAACAAATTGATTCCTTATTTCACTGCTTTTGAACTTTAACAGGATTCTCTTCCCACCCAGCGACATAACCTTCTCCACTTCAAACTTGTTGAGTTCTAGCTCTTTTTCCAGTATGGATACAGCTTGGAACTCATGCAACTGAGCAACTGCACATCCTACGAACCAATCTGCATTCTCTTTTATCGATTCTAGTACTACTTTCCTTCTGGACTTCTTGAGCCTTTCTTGACTTTCCTCTACTGTGATTTCTGGTTTTTGTCTCCAGACTTGTCTTGTTTTCATTTGATGCTTCTGAATCCATACTTTTTGGTGCATCTGGAGCCTGTTGTTCATGTTGTCCGGCCTTTCTCTATCGTCTGCTATTTTTACTACTAATTTTCCTCCACCCACCTGTAGACCATGCCATCTTCTAATGGCTTTCTCTGCTTCTTCACTTGTCTTGTATCTGATAAAGCCAAATCTGCTCTGTGTGGGCCTTCGTCTTCTATTTGGAATGAATGCATCCATTATCAATCCATCTTGACTGAATATATTCCTCAGCCACTTAATTTCTCTATCCAAAGGTATATTATCTATGAAGAGGCTCACAAACCTTTCTCTGAATTTCCTAAGGGATATGCTCCATCCTTCCCTTGATCTATGATCCCTTGTGTTAGCTCCTCCCTTCTCTCCTCTCTCTTGTTTCTCTCTCATCTTCTCATCTGATGATCTTGTTATCATGTCTTCAATTATCATATACTGAGTTTATAATACGATATAGTTTTTAATTTTATTTTCAAGGAAAACCTGTATTATTTTAACATTAAAGCTACACCGTTTTGATATCACTGTATTGAACTTGACAACACCAAATCTAAATTCATATATCCTCCACAACTTTGATTAATGTGATGGATAATTAGGGTTTAATGTCAAAGTAGACATTGTAGAATTCATCTTGCAAGCTGTTTAGAGGTTGCATGACGTAGTTTCTCTTTGGGCCAGGTGCAGAGAAGCTGATAGGATTGTAACTGATAAATCCAGGTCGCATGATAAAGCTGATGGCTCGCTTGAAATCAGGTACAGCATAGCCATTGTCACAGGCGAGCGTCACACTGTCACTTACTAGATCTCTGAACACATAACAGCCAGGGAGGTTATTGGCCATCAGCCACACTGTTCCTGAGTAGCCGTTAAAACTTGGAACAAACTGGAAGACGGACGCATCACCGGCCGTGGCTGCCCCGACGATAGCTAGGTGGTTTTCCTTCCCTTGGTGAACGAGGAGCATTCCAGGGAGGTCGAATGGCTCTAACATCACAGGTTTGCCTAATGCGTCTTTTGGGGCAATGGGTACTGATGGGTCTTGACCTTGTATGATGAATCTAAAAGTGGCGTGAACAGTGTCTTTTGTTCCCTGGCCTGGTGACGTCATCATGGTGATCGAGCTACCACTTCTGGCCAATACCAATCCTAATGCGTGGAAGAGTGAAATAAGTTGGAAGTTATAAGATGGAGGGATTGGTTTTAGCCAATCTGATATGGGACCTGATCCAGTTTTGATAGCCCAGTCATCCTCAGTGAGACCAGCAAGTACATAAGGGCCGAACAATATTGCTTGGGTAGTAGCAAACTTAGGTCGGTCATCTGGAAGTAACAGATATAAAATTAATTATGTCTATCAAGATGATGTAGAAGATGTACAACAGAGGCGTAAATTTTATGGACAACACACCTTTGATAGCTTCCAATCTTGGAGTCATAGGCAATTCTAGTGTCAAATTGTCGCCTGAATTCCATGTTTTGATGATTGTTAAGAAGCTACCTGGGATTGAGAATGAGCAGAAAAAGTGTACGAGGATGGTCATTAAATGACGAGAAAGATGCAGCATGAGAAAATATTAAATTAATATGTTTTAACAGCAAAAGAAAATTTCTTTCAGTTACTAAAATTCTCAGTCAAATATTCATAAAGAGTGTACCCGGAGATGGCACGACCAAAGTTTCAGAATTACAGGATGCTTTGGCAACACCTGACACCCAACTTGGTATGCGCAAATTCAAAGTAAATTTTGAAAGTGCACCCTGATTGTCAGAAGCATTGCAATCATTTATATGGAGAATAATAGAGGCAACAAAGAGTACAAATAAAAAATCAATGAGATAAGAAAACACACGGGAAGTACCTTTTGTATAGAAAGTGTAAGTGTCACATTAAGTGAAGGGTCATACGAAGTCACAGGATCTACTTTCATATTTATCGATAATCCGGATTTCCATTGAAGAGAACTTGATATGTATTGGATGATAAAAAGTCCAGGAGAATCCCCCTCCTCTTCAAAGTATATAGAATCTCCTAATTTTGAAAATGATTCAATTCCTTAAAAAAAAAAAAAATACTGTCAAATGGGTACACACCAAATAGGTGAGCAAAACAAAGGTCATAAACGCTGAAATATATCATATAAGCTGTGAGGATAAAGTGTTGTTTTCAATGCACCAGAAATAGCACAAGCACAAAGAATTGTGAATGCACCTGTCCCATAGCTGCACCAGAAAGTGTCATACAGTGTCCCCCACCCATGAGAGCTTATGGACTTGGATACTGCATGGCCCAGGGGAAGCGTGTAAATCATAACTCCCGATTTCTCTCCTCTTTGGATGCTCAAAACACCATTTGTCAAGGCACGCTCATAGTGATCCGCATATGCTACCCCTTTGGTCCATCTAAACAGATTACGAGAGATCTGGAAATAAAAGAAATTTTTTTGTCATCTCATATCATGCTCCATAAATTTTATTTTGCACGACCTACAACAAAATCACCTTCATCATGTTATATGTTGTGCAGGATTCTTCATTCTCATTTGCTAATGTGTCAGCCAAGCGCATCGGGTCTTGCCTGGTCATCCACAAGGGGATCCCAACAAGGTTATAATAAGGAGCGTTGGGAATTAAGAAGGTTCCAACTAAGCCAGATAAATAAAATGCAAATGTTAAAGAGCTATCATAAGTACCAGAACTCAGAGGCTGAGGTCCCTCCCGTCACGTAAGTGTGAGAGGCATTGACGATATCCATGAAGAAAGTCGCCATATCCTAGGTGCACAAAAAAGAGAAAGCTTTTTTTAAGTAACTTAAAAAATGTATCCCATTAGCATAAGGTCATTAAGTGAGTAATGCTTAACACAAATTCCACTGAGACCAACGCACCAGGACGTGCATACTAATAAGAGTATTAACATGATAGCAGGTACCACTCTTAAAGCTAACAAGGAAAATGCATTAAAATAAATTATATTACCTTATATAGTGGGTCACCAACAACTTCATACCGCATTTGAGATCCAATAACAACTGGAATATGTGTATTGGCATGAAAACCAGATAGCTCGTCAACCTACGATGAAGCAAGTAAGCAACAAATTGTTGATCAATTTCCTCTCCACAGGATTTGAAGGAAATGTATCTTTTTTTGAAGTAATTAATAGCTATTAGAAAGTGAGTTATACCTGTAAGGCCAGCGGTCCTAGGAAGCATGGTTTATCAAAAAGATGGGCCAAGATTAGATGCCTTTCATTTCCCTACAATAGTAATAATTGACTTAAGAAATGAATCATTGAATTAATAAACAGTGATAATTATAGCCTAGTTATTGCCCCTTTCCCAACCCCTATTAGAACCAAATGAGCTAAGCATTTCAGTTACTCCAAACCAAAGTATCATGAGGGTGATTACATTTATTTTCATTTACACAACCAATAAAGCTCAGGCCTCCTTCATTCTCATTTATTTTCCATACAATTGTTCCCAGTAAGTTATCATACTTACTTGTGGTCTTCGCATTACATAAACTCACCGTCTTTATGTACAGTCTGTAAAGAATATCATTCATTCCGCCGGTTTCATCATTCAAAGAGCTCCAATGTCGTTGAATGCCGAAATTAATTATCACATTATGCACACGATGGTAGAAGTAATCTGCCATGGAAGAGACCATGTTCAACGCTCGAGCATTACTCGCTAGTTCATATTGATCCAAGAGACCAGCCATTATCTACAACAATGTGAGATGTTAAATACAACTAGTTTCTGCATATATATTTAATTGAGCAGTCAAGCTGATACATACTTTGTGAATGGTGTAATATGGTGCCCTTACAGGCTTAAGAGCTTCAAAACGATCAAAGAACTCTTCTGGAAAAGCAGATAGATAACCCGACTGCATCTTCGCTTGACAACGAGCAAGGACACCAACTAAAGCATCCATTTTTGTCTTGATGCTGTCATTGTGTGTGCTGGCCCACATATGAGCAGTTGCGCTCAAGTAATGACCTTCAAAAATGTTCTGGGTAAATGTTCTAAGTAATACACCCTCATGTTAAAATTGTACTAACATAATCAACACAGTAGAGTGTCAGAATAAATATTCTTTACAAGTAATGATTCAAATGGAATGTAAAATATCGAATAGTTAATTATTCAAAGGCAACAAAATGTGTTTGAAACCAATTTTAAAACTCATAAATTTAGTAGAAACTGAAAAAAAAAAAGATTTTCATAAGCACACTAACCAACAAAATGGCCGCGTAATTCATGATCAGGGGCCTCCCACCCTCCATAAGGTGTTCTTGGAGTCGGCAAACCTGAAGTTTTCCTGAAGCTCCACACCAATTTGTCCACATTCAATATAAGCAAGTATTTTAAATTAGTCTGCTGGGCGCGGCCATGGACTGACCCCGGATCCAATATAACATTATTCAAGGAAACTTCCGTGAGAAGCCCAGTTGGCAACATTTGACCATTTGAATTCTTCATCTTTCTGTATACCTTCTCCCAGTAATTTAAATCCTTTTGCGGTCTGAAAGCCTTTCTAGGAAACAATTCCGCCCACGTCTGTTCATCAGTGTGAGTCAAATGACCCTGCTGCTGCCCTGATGATACCTCCCCCCTCCATGAATCAGTAGTTCCAATTAACATATGATTTTTGAAAAGATTGGCACACGACTTTCCATTAGAAAACTCAATTAAAAATGCAACAACAATAACAACCACAACATACTTCATCATAACAACACTCCTCGTCCTCACCACCCAAACTCACAAAACCAATAATTCTGAACCTAACAATTTTCCCAACCTGCACATCAAAAATACAACACAATTCATCATTTCCGACGCACAATCAATCAAATATACAAAACCTAAATGCGATCGAATCCAACGTTAAATGATTACTCGCTTATATGGAAGTCTTAAGCAACTGGTACGCGTGTATATATATTGAAGTACCTGATGACGATTATACTCGTCATCAGTAAAACTTTGCTTCATTTTGTTGTTGGGATTTCCCAAAGGGGAGTCGTTGCGATTCTCAACTATTTTTCCTTTCCCTGTGAACTCTAATTAAACCACTTTATTTTCCGTTCTTTTAAACAACAATTAAACCATAATGTCCGATGAAATTCTCATCCGGCACACCAAATCAAAATAGTGTAACATTACAAAAATACACAACTAATACCAACATATACTATTTTTAGATGAATTCTTGATGTCAAACAATGCTTTATATAGTTGTCCATTCCTTTTACCGATGCCTTAATTGTCCTCTTCAAGGAGCCTTTCATTGCTTTGGACCTTTAGCTTACTCAAGTAATAGTCCTCATTTATTATGCATATTATAGCCTGTAATATTAGTAAAAATGTTCCTCTTTGTCAATGCGAGTCATTAACCTGCGCATCAAAAATACAATACAATTCATCATTTCCGACGCAAAATCAATCAAATATATAAAACCTAAATGCAATCGAATACACCAACAAACGCTTACTCACCTGTCCTGTTAACGGCAGAAACACGAGCGTGTACGCAAACCCTAAGCAGCTGGTACATGCATATAAAGCGAATCACCCGATAACGATAAGGATGACGGATGCGGAGTCCTTTTCCGGACGATTGGCGATTGACGCTGGTCATGGCTACTAGTCGCAGCGTCATCAGTAGAGATCTGCTTCCATATGCTGCAAAGATTTCGTAGAGGAATTCATTGAAGATTCTCAACGATTTTTTTCCTTTCTCAGTCCATTGAAATTAAACGGCTTTTATCTTCTGCTCGTGTAAAACAAAATTGAAAATGTCAAATAAATATAATGTCAAAATATAATGGTAAGGGACAAAATTATTTATAAGTCAAAGAGACCGGCTTTTAAACAAATAAAAAGATTGGTCATGTTAAGACTGGTTTCATTAAAAAGATGGCATTTCAGAAAGTTTTTCATCGGGCGGAGTATTTGAAAAATTCAAATTTAGATACGGGAAAGTAAAAAAAAAATCTTCTTTTTATGGTAAAAATGTTTGGTTCAACCTGTAAGGTCATGTATTTAATTTGATTGCACTTTATCTAGATTTATATATAAACCTGATAAGCTCAAAATTATTCGATTCCAAATATATTAATTATTTTCATTTAAATGAGAAACTATTTTTAGTCCCGAATGTTTTTTATGTTTTCTTCATAGCTTAATTTAAGGTTATTTTCCTTTTTATTTAAAAAAAATTAAGTTTTCAGACTTTGCACTTAACTAACCCCTAATTGAGTGTTAAAATGGTATTATCCAGAAAATAAATGAAAAATACAGCATGCGCATAGCATATTACAAGAAAAATGCCCGATTTTATGTTCTGAGTTTATAATAAATCGTTTTAAATTTTTAAATTTTATTTTCTAATAAACATACATTATTTTAACGTTAAAGCTACACCGTTTTGAAATCACAGTATTCGACTTTCGTAATGTCAAATATAAATTCATAGCCATAGTTAATACGCAACTTTATTATATCCTCCACAACTTTCTTAATACCCAATACCAAGATTAATGTGATGGATAGTTAGGGTTTAATGTCAAAGTAGACGTTGTAGAATTCATCTTGCAAGCTGTTTATAGGTTGCATGATGTAGCTTCTCTTTGGGCCAGGTGCAGAGAAGGTGATAGGATTGTAATTGATAAATCCAGGTTGGATGTCAAAGCCGGTGGCACGCTTGAAATCAGGTCCGGCAAAACCATGGTCACAGGCCAGCTTCACCTTGTCACCTACTAGAGGTCTAAACACATAACAACCAGGGAGGTTATTGGCCATCAGTGACACTGTTCCATATTCGCCTTCTAATCGTGGAACAAATTGGAAGACGGACGCATCACCGGCCGTGGCTGCCTCGGCGATAGTTAGGTTGTTTTCAATCCCTTGGTGAACGAGGAGCATTCCAGGGAGGTCGAATGGCTCTAGCATCACAGGTTTGCCTAATGCGTCTTTTGGGGCAATGGGTACTGATGGGTCTTGACCTTGTATGATGAATCTAAAAGTGACGTGAACAGTGTCTTTTGTTCCGTGGAATGGTGGCCTCATCAAGATGATCGAGCTACCTATTCTGGCCAATACCAATCCGGATGTGTGCGAGAGTGAAATAAGTTGGGAGTTGTACGATGGAGGGATTGGTTTTAGCCAATCTGATATGGGACCTGACCCAGTGTTGATAGCCCACTCATCCTCAGTGAGACCAGCAAGTACATAAGAGCCGAACAATATTGCTTGGGTAGTATTAAACTCAGGTCGATCATCTGGACGTAGCAAATATAAAATTAATTACGTCTATCAAGATGATGCAGAAGATATACAACTGAGGCGTAAAAATTATGGACAACACACACCTTTGATAGCTTCCAATCTTGGGGCCATGGGCAATTCTAGTGTCAGATTGTCGCGTGAATTCCATGTTTTGGTGATTGTTAAGAAGCTACCTGGGATTGAGAATGAGCAGAAAAAGTGTATGAGGATGGTCATTAAATGATGGTAACGATGCAGCAAGAGAAATTATTAAATTAATATGTTTCAACAGCAGAAGAAAATTTCTTTCAATTACAAAAACTCTTGAGTCAAATATTCGTAAAGAGAATCAATGTGTACCTGGAGGTGGCACGGCCAAAATTTCAGAATTACAGGATGCTTTGGCAACACCTGACACCCAACTTGGTATGCGCAAATTCAAAGTAAATTTTGAAAGCGCACCCTGATTGTCAGAAGCATTGCAATCGTTTAAATGGAGAATAATATAGGCAACAAAGAGAACAAATAAAAAATCAATGCGCTAGGAAAACACACGGGAAGTACCTGTTGTACAAAAAGTGTAAGTGTCACATTAAGTGAAGGGTCATATGAAGTCACAGGATCTACTTTCATATTTATTGATAACCCGGATTTCCATTGAAGAGAACTTGATATGTACTGGATGATAAAAAGTCCTGGAGTATCCCCTTCCTCTTCAAAGTATATAGAATCTCCCAATTTTGAAAATGATTCAATTCCTACAAATAAAAAATACGGTCAAATAAGTACACACCAAATAGATGAGCAAAATAAAGGTCATAAACACTGAAAAATATCATATAAACTGTGGGGATAAAGTGTTGCTTTGATTGCACCAGAAATAGCACAAGCACAGAGAATTGTGAATGCACCTGTCCCATAACAGCACCAGAAAGTGTCATACAGTGTCCCCCACCCATGAGAGCTAATGGACTTGGATACTGCATGGCCCAGGGGAAGCGTGAAAATCATAATTCCCGGGTTCTCTCCTCTTTGGATGCTCAAAACACCATTTGTCAAGGCACGCTCATAGTGATCCGCATATGCCACCCCTTTTGTCCATCTAAACAAATTACGAGAGATCTGGAAATAAAAGAAAATTTTTGTCATCTCATATCATGCTCAATAAATTTTACTTTGCACGACCTATATAACAAAATCACCTTCATCATGTTATATGTTGTGCAGGATTCTTCATTCTCATTTCCTAATGTGTCAGCCAAGCGCATCGGGTCATGCCTGGTCATCCACAAGGGGATTCCAGCAAGGTTATAATAAGGAGAGTCGGGAATTAAGAAAGTTCCAACTAAGCCAGATAAATAAAATGCAAATGTTAAAGAGCTATCATAAGTACCAGAACTCAGAGGCTGAGGTCCCTCCCGTCACGTAAGTGTGAGAGGCATTGACGATATCCATGAAGAAAGTCGCCATATCCTAGGTGCACAAAAAGAGAAAGCTTTTTTTTTTAAGTAACTCGAAAAATGTATCCCATAAGCATAAGGTCATTAAGTGAGTAATGTTTAACACAAATTCCACTAAGACCAAGGCACCAGGACGTGCATACTAATAAGAGTACTAACATGATGGCACATATCACTCTTAAAGCTAACAAGGAAAATGCATTAAAATAAATTATATTACCTTATATAGTGGGTCACCAACAACTTCATACCGCATTTGAGATCCAATAACAACTGGAATATGTGTATTGGCATGAAAATCAGATAGCTCGTCAACCTACAATGAATGGATTAATTTGCAAGTAAGCAACAAATTGTTGATCAATTTTCCTCTCCACAGGATCTGAAGGAAATGTATATTTTTTTTGAAGTAATTAATAGCTATTACAAAAGTGAGTTATACCTGTAAGGCCAGCGGTCCTAGGAAGCATGGTTTATCAAAAAGATGGGCCAAAATTAGATGTCTTTCATTTCCCTACAATAATAATAATTGACTTAAGAAATGAATCATTGAATTAATAAACAGTGATAATTATAATCTAGTTATTGCCCCTTTCCCAACCCCTATTAGAACCAAGTGAGCTCAGCATTTCAGTTACTCCCAACCAAAGTACTATGAGGGTGATTACAATTTACAGAACCAATAAAGCTCACACCTTCTTCATTCTCATTTATTTTCCATATAATTGTTCCCAGTAAGTTAACGTATTTACTTGTGGTCTTCGCATTACATAAACTCACCGTCTTTGTGTACAGTCTGTAAAGAATATCATTCATTCCGCCGGTTCCTTCATTCAAAGAGCTCCAATGTCGTTGGATGCCGTAATTAATTATCGCATTATGCACACGATGGTAGAAGTATTCTGCCATGGAAGAGACCATGTTCAACGCTCGAGCATTACTCGCTAGTTCATATTGATCCAAGAGACCAGCCATTATCTACAACAATGTGAGATGTTAAATCAAGCTAGTTTCTGTGTGTATATTTAATTGAGCAATCAAGCTGATACATACTTTGTGAATGGTGTAATATGGTGCCCGTACAGGCTTAAGAGCTTCAAAACGATCAAAGAACTCTTCTGGGAAAGCAGAAAGATAACCCGACTGCATCTTCGCTTGACAACGAGCAAGGGCACCAACTACAGCATCCATTTTTGTCTTGATGCTGTCATTGTGTGTGCTGGCCCACATATGAGCAGTTGCGCTCAAGTAATGACCTTCAAAAATGTTCAGGGTAAATGTTCCAAGTAATACACCCTCATATTAAAATTGTACTAATATAACCAACACAGTAGAGTGTCAGAATAAATATTCTTTACAAGTAATGATTCAAATGGAATGTAAAATATCGAATAATTAATTATTCAAAGGCAACAAAATGTGTTTGAAACCAATTTGAAAACTCATAAATTTAGCAGAAACTGAAAAAATAAGAATTTCATAAGCACACTAACCAACAAAATGGCCGCGTAATTCATGATCAGGGGCCTCCCACCCTCCATAAGGTGTTCTTGGAGTCGGCAAACCTGAAGTTTTCCTGAAGCTCCACACCAATTTGTCCACATTCAATATAAGCAAGTACTTTAAATTAGTCTGCTGGGCGCGGCCATGGACTGACCCCGGATCCAATGTAACATTATTCAAGGAAACTTCCGTGAGAAGCCCAGTTGACAACATTTGACCATTTGAATTCTTCATCTTTCTGTATACCTTCTCCCAGTTATTTAAATCCTCCTGCGGTCTGAGAGCCTTTCTAGGAAGCAATTCTACCCACGTCTGTTCATCAGTGTGAATCAAATGACTCTGCTGCTGCCCTGATGATACCTCCCCTCTCCATGATTCAGTAGTTCCAGTTAACATATGATTTTTGAAAAGATTGGAACACGACTTTCCATTAGAAAAATCAATTAAAAATGCAACAACAATAACAACCGCAACATACTTCACCATAACAACACCCCTCGTCCGCACCACCCAACCTCACAAAACCAATAATCCTGAACCTAATAATTTTCCCAACCTGCACATCAAAAATATACAACTCATCATTTCTGACGCACAATCAATCAAATATACAAAACCTAAATGCGATCGAATCCAACATTAAATGCTTACTCACTTGTATGCAAGTCCTAAGCAACTGGTACGCGTGTATATATATATATATATTGAAGTACCTGATGACGATTATAATCGTCGTCAGTGAAGCTTTGCTTCATTTTGTTGCTGGGATTTCCCAGAGGGGAGCCGTTGCGATTCTCAACTATTTTTCCTTTCCCTGTGAACTCTAATTAAACCGCTTTATTTTCCGTTCTTTTAAACAACAATTAAACCCTAATGTCCCATGAAATTCTCATCCGGCACACCAAATCAAAATAGAGTCACATTACAAAAATACAAAACTAATATCAAAATATACTATTTTTAGATGAATTCTTGATGTCAAACAATGCTTTATATAGTTATCCATTCTTTTTACCGACGCCTTAATTGTCCTCTTCAAGGAGCCTTTCATTGCTTTGCACCTTTAGCTTGCCCAAATAATAGTTTTCATTTATTATGCCTATTATAGCCTCTAATACAGTCATGAGTTTAATATGAAGTATTAAATTGTATTTAGTTTGATAGTAACGGAAGATTTAGTAGTAAAAAGATTCATTTCCCTTTATGTTATGAATATTTTCACTTATCACTTATTTAAAGTAATCATAATGTAAAACTATAAACTAGCTTCCGTGTCTCAAATAATGTCGTATTTATCTCTTCCACATCTACATAATATATTCAACGAATAAATAGACTTCCAGAAAAATCGAATCATATTATTTAAGCCTATCACATCGATAGCATATTGTGGAATTTGATCATCCATCTCTTCTTTAGTAGCTTGGATAAAAACTTGAACTTGTTAGCAGCTTGTTCTTTTAGTCTTTAGTCTGTTTTGTGCTGTAACTGTGTTGCATAGGTTTACTTTTCAGGTTTGGTTTAGAGCCTTAACGGCTAGTTTTTGAGTTATGTATGGATTAGTCATGTGTGAGTCAAAACGGCGTAGTTTAGGGCTCTATGGCAAACTTGTAAATAAGCTGAAGACTTAGACTCAGTTTATAAGGCGAAAAGGGGGCAGAAGTTAGGGCACGGGAAAATAGCAGATTAGTTTTGAGAGAAACACAGAGAAGTTTTCTGAGCAAGAAGAGCTTTGTGCGATTTATCACAGTGAGCGTTTCTTGAGAAGAGAGCTGTGAGATTGAGTCTGTAATCGAGTTCCAAGTCATCAGTAAAAGCTTCCATTAATTGCTGGATGTAGGCTGTTGTTCAATTCCAAAGCCGGTCGATTCGAGCTCATTTACAATTGGTATCAGAGCTATACGGCGACGGGATGGTGACGATGAAGATTGAACTCAACCGATTTGACGGCAAAGAGGATTTTGAACTGTGGCGGCTGAGAATGCGGGCAATACTAGTGCAGATGAAGGTCGTCAAAGCTTTGAAGGGAGAAAAGGAGCTTTCGTCAAATATGTCGCAAGAAGATAAAGGTGATATGCTTGAACTAGCCTATAGTACTATTATTCTTCATTTGGGGGACAAAGTTCTTCGAGAAGTCTTCAAGGAGACCACGGCAGCAGGGGTGTGGCTAAAACTTGAAAATTTATACATGACCAACACTCGAACACTCTGACTAATCGAGTGTACCTCAAGGGAAAACTGTTTGGGTTCAAGATGGATCAAGGTCGAACAGTTGATGACTGCCTAGATGATTTTTTAAAGATAGTAATCGATCTAGAAAATATTGGAGTCAAGATTGAGGATGAAGACCAGGCGATTATGATTCTCAACTCACTGCCAGTGTCTTATTCAACGTTTGTGGAGACAATGAAGTATTCCAGAGAGACGCTGAGCCTTGACGAGGTTCTTGCAGCGCTCAAGTCAAAGCAAATTGAGCAAAAAGGTGGAGCTGATGTTGCTGAAAGGTTAGTAGCTCAAGGAAGATCCGAAAGACCCTCCAAGAAATACGCCAAAGGCATACAAAATCAGAAGACCTTTGGGCAGAACCAGAAAGGAAGGGACAAAGATGGTGGAGACTCCAAGAAACTGAAGTGTTTCCACTGCCACAAAGAGGGACACTTCAGGAGAAATTGCCCTGAAAGAAAGCTGGAGTCCATTCAGAAACTTCAAGAGAGAGGAGAAGCTGCTGTGGCTGAGGATGGGTATGAAAGCACAGAGGCTTTTATGGCACTTACCGAAGAGAAAGTTGTTTCCTGGATTTTGGACAGTGGGCGTTCATATCATGTGACGCCTAATAAATCCTAGTTTGAAGAGCTGGCAGAAGCTTATAGAGGAACTGTTCATTTGGGAAATGATCAGAGGTGTCGTATGAAGGGCATTGAATCAGTTAGGCTGAAAATGGATGATGGCCCTGAGATACTACTCTCAGGGGTCAGGTATGTCCCTGATCTCAAACGCAATTTAATTTCTTTAGGTATGTTAGATAAAGAGAGATATACATTCAGAGCTGAGAGAGGTGAGATTAGAGTATTCCAGGTAACCTCGGTTATAATTAGAGAGTCTAGAATTAATGGAGTGTATGTACTAGCAGGTAGAACCCTAGTACACCCATAAATTAATTTATCCGAGAAAGCACATGATAAGTTTGAGTTGTGACATCTTAGATTAGGACATGTGGGTGAGATAGGTTTAAGTAAGCTTGCTGAATCAGGATTATTAGGAGATGATAAGGTAGATAAATTACAGTTTTGTGAAACATGTGTTCTAGGAAAATCCAGTAAGGTAAGCTTCAAAAGAGAGAAGCATATAACCTTAAGCATACTGGATTATATTCACTCAGACCTTTGAGGGCCCTCTAGAACTCCATCTCATGAAGGTAGGAAATATTTTATGACCTGTATAGATGATTTTTCTAGGAGAGCTTGGGTTTTTATTTTAGCTCATACGAATGAGGCATTCTTAACCTTTAAGAACTGGAAAGCCCTAGTAGAAAATCAGACGGGGAAGAAAATAAAAAGGATGAGGACAGATAATGGTCTGGAGTATTTAGATATTCAATTCTTGACTTTTTGTAAAGAATCTGGTATTATGAAGAACCATACAGTAGCAGGTAATCCTCAGCAGAATGGGGTCGCTGAGAGGTTCAATAGAACCATACTAGAGAGGGTTAGATGTATGATATTTCAGTCTGGCTTGTCTAAGAATTTTTGGGCGAAGACAGTGCAAACTGCATGTTACCTGCTGAATAGGTGCCCATCATCTGCCATAGGATTTAAAACTCCTATGCAAATATGGACTGAACATCCAGTAGATTACTCAAGGTTGAGAGTCTTTGGATGCTCAGCTTATGCACACATTAAGCAAGGCAAACTAGATCCTAGAGCTCTTAAGTGTATATTCCTAGGGTACCCTGAGGGAGTCAAAGGGTATAGATTGTGGTGTTTAGAGGAGGGATTTAGGAAAACTATAGTCAGCAGAGATGTAACCTTTAATGAGGAAGTTTTTCCTTTTAAGAAATCATCTAATAGCTCTTCCCTTGAGATACAAGAAACAGTAGAGTCTCTAGAGCCCCTAGAAGATAAGAATGTAGAGGAGAGTGATAGAACTCAGGTAGAGTTAGGGGATGAAATTCTAGGGGTTACCCAAGTGAGTGAATCTGGAATAGGAGAAGTAGAGCAACCTGATCAGGGAAACGACTATAATTTAGTTAGGGATTGGCAGCGAAGGGTAGTTAGAGCCCCTGTGAGATTTAGATTTGAGAACCTTGTAGCCTTTGCTTTTAGTGTTGCAGCTGAGGTACCCACAAGTGAACCCAGGTCATATATTGAAGCTGTCAACTGCTCACACAACAGTTCTTGGCTTGATGCAATGAAAGAAGAAATAGATTCATTGCATAAGAATAAAACCTGGGTTTTAGTTGATAAACCAAGGAATAAAAAATTGGTTGGCTGCAGATGAGTATTTAAATACGAGGAGGGAATACCTGGGGTAGAAAAACCTAGATTTAAGGCCAGATTGGTAGCAAAAGGATTTACTCAGCAGGAAGGTGTAGATTTTAATGAGATATACTCTCCGGTTGTTAAGCATAGGTCTATTAGGATAATATTGGCATTGGTTGCTCAGTTTGATTTAGAATATGAGCAACTTGACGTCAAAACTGCTTTTCTCCATGGGGATTTGGAGGAAATAATTTTATGAAACAATCGGAGGGATTCTACGATAAGGGAAATATTGATAAGGTCTGCCTGCTTAAGAAATCTCTATATAGCCTAAAACGGTCTCCTAGACAGTGGTATAGAAAGTTTGATGAGTTCATGGTAAAATGTAAATATAAGCGATCTAGTTATGATTGGTGTATTTATACTAAATCTCTGGACAGCGGTGCCAGAATTTATTTTGTTGACGATATGTTAATAGCAAGCAAGAGTATAAATGACATCAATTATTTGAAAAGCCAGCTTAAGTCACATTTTGACATGAAGGAACTGGGGCATGCTAGGAAGATTTCAGGGATGGAGATCAGGAGAAATAGGAAGAAGGGTAGGCTGTTCCTGAACCAATATGAGTGTTTGTCTAAGGTGTTAGAAAAATATGGGATGTCTAGTTCAAAGCCAGTTTCCATTCCCATAGCAAGCCACATAAAGCTGAGTGTGAAAGATTGTCCTCAAAATGAGAGTGATCTTGATTATATGAAGTCAGTACCGTATTCTAGTATAGTTGGGTGCTTGATGTATGCGATGGTTTGCACCAGGCCTGATCTAGCACATGGTATCAGCTTAGAGAGTCGATTTACGGCTAATCCAGGCAGACCACACTTGCAAGCTGTCAAGTGGCTGCTGAGATATATTAGAGGGACACTAGGACTTGGGTTAGTTTATGGTGGAGCTTTAGAGAATTCACAAACGGTTAAGGGATTTGTAGATTCTGATTATCCTGGTAGTATAGATACCAGAAAGTCTCAAACCTGCAGTGAGTTGGAAGGCTAACCTGCAGCCAGTGGTAGCTCTCTCCACTACGGAAGCTGAATAATAGCCGTAACAGAATCTGTTAAGGAAGGTATGTGGCTGAAGGGTGTTGTAGATGAGCTAGGATTGACACAGAAATGCATTGAAATATATTGTGACAGTAAAGGAGCAGTTTGCTTATCAAAGCACCAAGTGTTCCATGAGAGGTCGAAACATATTGATTTAAGAATACATTTTGTGTGAGATATAGTTGAGCTGGGAGCTATTAAGGTAGTCAAGATAGATACCAAGGAAAACCCAGCGGATATGTTAACCAAGTCGATTCCATTCAGTAAATTTAATTTATGTTTGAAACTGATAAGGTTGGAAGTTTTTGAGTAAACTTGAAGGTTACAATTAAGAGAGCTTGAAGGCTGTTAGCTTGAAGGCTGCTGGCGTTGAAGAGCATGAGACTCATGTGGAATTTGATCCTCCATCTCTTCTTCAGTAGCTTGGATAAAAACTTGAACTTGTTAGCAGCTTGTTCTTTAGTCTTTAGTCTATTTTGTGCTGTAATTGTGTTGCATAGGTTTACTTTTCAGGTTTGGTTTAGAGCTTTAACGGCTAGTTTTTGAGTTATGCATGGATTAGTCATGTGTGAGTCAAACGGCGTAGTTTAGGGCCCTATGACAAACTTGTAAATAAGCTGAAGACTTAGACTCAGTTTATAAGGCGTAAAGGGGGCAGAAGTTAGGGCACGGGAAACAACAGATTAGTTTTGAGAGAAACACAGAGAAGTTTTCTGAGCAAGAAGAGCTTTGTGCGATTTATCGCAGTGAGCGTTTCTTGAGAAGAGAGCTGTGAGATTGAGTCTGTAATCGAGTTCCAAGTCATCAGTAAAAGCTTCCCTTAGTTGCTGGATGTAGGCCGGTCCCAAGATCAGCCGAACCAGGATAAATCGTTGTGCAATTCTTTCTTTTGTTGTTCAATTCCAAAGCCGGTCGATTCGAGCACATTTACACATATATAATTACTTAAATTACAGACATCGGATAATAAGGTTTAAGTTGAAGTAGACATTGTCGAATTCATGTTGCAAGCTGTTGAGAGGTTGCATGACGTAGTTTCTCTTTGGGTCAGTTGCACTGAAGCTAATAGCCATCGACACACCTGAGCTTCACCAGCTGGAGCGCTGAACATATGGCAGCCAACGAGGTTATTGGACCTGTTACACCAACAAACGCTTATTCACCCCTACTGTTAACAGCACAAACACTAGCTTGTACGCAAACCCTAAGCAGCTGGTACAGGCATATACAGTGAATCACCGGATAACAATAAGGATCATGGTTGCGGAGTCCTTTTCGGGACGATTGGTGATTGACGCTGGTCATGGCTACTAGTCGCAGCGTCATCAGTAGAGATTTGCTTCCATATGCTGCAGAGATTTCGTAGAGGGAATCGTTGAAGATTCTCAACCATTTTTTCCTTTCTCAGTCCATTGAAATTAACCGGCTTTATCTTCTGCTCGTGTAAAACAAATATGAAAATGTCAAATTTACCTATTTTCACAATTATACTGTTTTGTTCTAACGGTGTTAATATGAACTTGTATTGCCGAGGGATAAAATTGGTTATGATCCAAAGGGACCGGTCTTACTAAGACAGGTCTCTTAAAAAAAATAAAGAAATTGGTCTTGTCGAGACCGATTTCTTCAAAAAGAGATATTTGAGAAAACTTTTCACTAGATAGGATATTTGAGAAATTCAGATTTGGATACAGGATTGTTGGGTGAATCAAGGCTCTTTAACAACGAATTTGTGGCGTCGCTATTGTTGCGCTTGTCGCTAATGGGCTGGGTTTTCATCCGACCGGCTAAAGTTGAAGATGCCAGATGAGCAGCTGAGATGAATCTACAAGAAAAGCAAGATTGCATCGTTTCATCTAAAAGGCTTAAGCTGCCTTACGGTCAGAAGCATAGCAATGGTTTAAAATAGAGGCAAAGAGGTGCACCAAGAAAAAATTAATGAGATAGGAAGACAATGGCGGGAAATACCGTTTGTCGCGGGATCAACTTTCATATCAATCTTTAACCCGGCTTTCCATTGAAGAGAGCTTGATACGTAGTGCATGTTAAATAGTCCTGGAGCATCCCCTCCCTCCTCTTCAAAGTATATAGAATCTCCCAACTTGGAAAATGATTCAATTCCTACAGAAAAAGAAGAAAACTTCGGTCATATGGATACACTGAAGCGAGCAGATGATGTGCCGCTGAAATAGAGGTCATATTATTTAAGCTTATCATACTGATAGCATATATATTTATTTAAATTACAGACATGAATAATCATGGTTTAATGTCGAAGTAGACATTGTAGAATTCATCTTGCAGGCTGTTGAGAGGTTGCATGACGTAGTTTCTCTTTGGGCCGGTTGCAGTGAAGCTAATAGGATGGTATTGGCTTAGTCCAGGTTGCATAACAAAGCTAGTGGCTTGGAAGAAATCAGGTGCACCATTCCCAACGACACAGTTGAGCTTCACACTTTCACCGGCTGGAGCGCTGAACACATAGCAGCCAACGAGGTTGTTGGACACCAATGACACTGTTCCTGGTTTGCCATCTAATCCTGGTACAAATCGGAAAACAGACGCATCACCGGCCGTGGATGCCTCGGCAATAGCCAGGTTTTTGTCCTTCCCTTGGTGAACGAGGAGGGTTCCAGGGAGGTCGAATGGCTCCAGCATCACAGGTTTGCCCATTGCGTCTTGTGGGGAAATGGAAACTGATAGGTCTTGACCTTGTATGATGTATCTAAAAGTGGCGTGAACAGTGTCTTTTGTTCCCTGGCCGGGTGACGTCACCATGGTGATCAAGCCAGTTTTGGCCAATACCAGTCCCGATGATTGCGAGAGTGAAATAAGTTGGGAGTTGTAAGATGGAGGGATTGGTTTCAGCCAATCTGATATGGGACCTAACCCCGTTTTGATACCCCACTCATCCTCCGTGAGACCAGCAAGTACATTAGAGCCGAACAATATTGCTTGGATAGTAGCAAATGCAGGTCGGTCATCTGGAAGTAACCGATTTAAAATTAATTATGTCTAACAAAATGATGCAGAAGATGTACAACAGGGGGCGTAAAAATATGTACAACACAACACACCTTTGATAGCTTCCAATCTTGGAGCCATGGGCAATATAAGTGTCAGCTTGTCATTTGAATTCCATGTTTTGGTGATAGTTAAGAAGTTACCTGGGATTGGGCATGAGTAGAAAAATTGGATGTGGATGGTCATTAAACGACGAGAAAGATGCAGCAAGAGAATTTCATATGTTTCAACAAAAGAAGAACATTTCTATCAATTACAGAAAGTGTCAGTCAATATTCATAAAGAGTAGCAATGTGTACCTGGAGATGGCACGACCAAAGTTTCCATGTTATAGAATGCGCTGGCACCACCTGACACCCAACTCGGTATGCGCAAATTCAAAGTAAATGTTGAAAGTGCACCCTGATTGTCAGAAGCATTGCAATGGTTTAGAATGGCGAAAAATAGAGGCAAAAGAAAAAAAATCAATGAGATAGGAAAACACTGACGGAAAGTACCGTTTGTATACAAAGTGCAAGTGTCACGTTAAGTAAAGGATTATATGAAGTCGCAGGATCAACTTTCATATCTATCTTTAACCCGGCTTTCCATTGAAGAGAGCTTGATATGTACAGCATGACAAAAAGTCCTGGAGCGTCCCCTCCCTCCTCTTCAAAGTATATAGAGTCTCCCAACTTGGAAAATGATTCAATTCCTATAGAAAAAGAAGAAAACTACGGTCATATGGATACACTGAACATGAGAACAAATTAGAGGTCATAAGAGCTGAGATATTTGATATGAAGCGAGCGGATGATGTGCCGTTGTAAATGCACTAGAAAGAGCACAAGCACAGAGAGTTATGAAAGCACCTGTCCCATAAGTGCACCAGAAAGTGTCAAACTGCGTCCCCCACCCACGAGAGGTTTTGGACTTAGATACTGCATGACCTAGGGGAAGCAGGTGAGTCATAACTCCCGGGTTCGTTCCTCTTTGGATGCCCAAAACACCATTTGTCAAGGCACGCTCATAGTGATCCGCATATGCCACCCCTTTGGTCCATCTAAACAGATTACGAGAGATCTGGAAATAAAGGAAAATTTTTGCAATCTCATATCATTCTTAATAAATTTTATTTTGCACGATCTACAATAAAATCACCTTCAACATGTTATGTGTTGTGCAGGATTCTTCATTCTCAGTTGATAATGTGTCAGCCAACCGCATCGGGTTTTGCCTGGTCATCCACAAGGGGAGTCCAACGAGATCATGATGAGGAACATCAAGAAAGTTTCAACTAGCCAGATGAATCAAAAGCAAATGTTTAAAAGCTATCAGAAGTACCAAAAATCAGAATTTGTGCTCCCTCCCGTCACGTAACTGTGAGAGGCATTGACAATATCCATAAAGTAAGTCGCCACATCCTAGGTGCACAAAAAAGAAAAATCTATCTTAAGCCACTTGAAAATTGAAGTCCATAAGGTGACTAAGCGAGTTATACACAAAATAAAAGGCATCAAGATGTTCCAACCAATAAGAGTACCAACAACTCTCGAAGCTAATAAGAAAAATGCATTTGAAGATCTTATATTACCTTATAAAGTGGGTCACCAACAACTTCGTACCGCGTTTGAGATCCAATAACAATTGGGATATGTGTATCGGCATGTAAATTAGATAGCTCGTCAACCTTCATTAGGAGAATTTTGAATTAATTCGCCAGTAAGCAACATTTTGTTGATCAAGTTCTCTCCATGAGATTTGAAGGAAAAGTATCTCTTATTTTGAAGCAAATAAAGGCTAAAATAAAATGAGTTGAACCTTTGAGGCGAGCATTCCTATGAAGCATGGTTTATTAAGTCGATTGGCCAAGATCAGAAACCTGTCAACTCCCTACAATAGTAATAACTGACTTAAAAAATGAAGCATTTAATTAATAACCAATGATAAGTAAAGCCAAGTCATTGTCCTTTCGCAACCTTAACAAGAACCAAGTTAGCTACGCATTTCAGTTACTCCAAACAATAGTATCATGAGCGTGATTACACTACTGGTAAGTTACTTGACACCCGCGACTTGAAATTTCAACATTTTGTTCTTATTAGTCTTATGTTGACAAATATGGCAAATCACAATTATTCTCATTTATTTTCTATAGTAAGGTTCTCAGTAAGTTATCATACTTGCTTGTGATATGTGCATTAAATAAACTCACCGTCTTCGCGTACAATTTATAAAGAACATCATTCATTCCGCCAATGTCGCCATCAATTGAGCTCCAATGTCGGTCAATGCCATAATTATTTATCACATTCTGCACACGGTGGAAGAAGTATTCTGCCATGGAAGAGACCATGTCCAACGCTTGAGCATTACTTGCAATTTCATATTGATCCCAGAGACCAGCCATTATCTACAACAATGTGAGATGGTAAATTAAGTTAGTTTTTGTGTATGTATTTAGTCGAGCAATCAAATTGTTACGTACTTTGTGAATGGCGTAATATGGTGACCAGTTAATCTTAAGATTCTCAAGTCGATCAAAGAACTCTTCAGGAAAAGCAGATAGATAACCCGACTTCATCTTTGCTTGACATTCAGCAAGGGCAGCAACTAATGCATCCATATTCCTCTTGATGCTATCACTTTGTGTACTGGCCCATATTTTAGCAGATGCGCTTAAGTAGTGACCTTGAAAAACATTGAGGGTAAATGACTACTGGTCAACATTGTCAATCACCTAAGCGATACACAATTTTTAAAATGGTATTAACATAATCAAATAACATTACGATTAATGAAATGATTCAAATAGAAATTTAAAATATTGAATAGTTATTCATCCAAAGACAAGTGAATGTTTTTAAAACCAATTTTAAAACACATAAATTTAGCAAACTGACAAAAGTAAGAATTATGTAAGTACACTAACCAACAAAATGGCCGCGTAGTTCCATATCAGGGGCCTCCCACCCTCCATAAGGTGTTCCTGGAGTCGGCAAACCTGCAGTTTTCCTGAAGCTCCACACCAAATTGTCCACATTAAACATAAGTAAGTACTCCAAATTAGTCTGCTGGGCGCGGCCATAGACTGACTGCGGATCCAATGTAACATTACGCAAGGAGACTTCCTTGAGAAGTCCAGTTGGCAACGTTTGGGCTGATGATACCTCCCCACTCCATGATTGAGTAGTTCCAGTTAACTTCTGAGTTTGGAAAATACATGTCTTTCCATTAGAAAAATCAATCAAAAACGCAACAACAACCACAACATACTTCACCATAACAACACCCCTCATCCTCGCAACACCACCAATCCTCCACAACCAAACCTTGCAATGTTCCAACCTGTTCATTAAAAACACAATCCATCATTTCCGACACAAAATCAATCAAATGTACATAACCTAAATGCGATTGAATCCAACATTAAATGCTTACTCGCTTGTATGCAAGTTCTAAGATCCTAGTACGCTTGTATTTATATTGAAGTACCTGATGAGGATGATAATCGTCCTCATCGAAGCTTTGCTTCATTTTGTTGCTGGGATTTCCAAGGCGGGAGTCGTTGCCGTTCTCCACCATTTTTTCAGTGAACTCTCATTAAACCGCTTTATTTTCTGTTCTTCTAAAACAACATTTAAATGTCGAAAATACACGTCATCAAGTTTTGATCAAAATACAATCATATTAAAAATCTATTTTTATATTAAAAAATTTATAAAAATTTCTTACATTTAAAATGCCACGTCCTATTATAAACATGTGACACAAAACGACGTCTCATTATAACATTATATATTTTATTATATTACAGTGATCTCAATCTAAACATGCGAGAAACATTATTCTATTTAAATGTGAAATTATTTTTAGTCATGTAAACAATCTAGGGACTTTAAAATAAATATCTGATGTAACACATAGTATATGACCCTAAAATTGGAATGTTCTTTTTATAACTTTTTCAACATGTGATATAATGTTTCTAAACTCACTTTGTCAACATGTGAATTTAATATATTTTAATTATCAAAGTCACTTATTTATTATCTTTTAGGGTTTAATTTAAGAAATTATGTTTTATGTTTATAATACGAAATATTTTTTATTTATTTAAATAAGCAACTTAATTTAATATTAAAATTATACAGTTTAATGTAATTAGTTTGACTGTAGCCGAACTTAATGTTTAATGTAAGGTAAGGTTTATTAGTAAAAAAATTATTTTTGTTGTTTGCAGCGCCTCTTATAAATGGATTGTTTATTTGCTGCTTCGATCTGATAAATTTGATGAGAACAAATTTAAAAAATGACTTTCACGTGAAAAAACTACATGAACAAAGTTACTCATTTATTATATTTTCATTTTCATGACAAACAAAACTTTAAATTTATCGAGAACCAAAGCAAACGAGACATAAAGCTCGGTTTCGACTAAGAAAATCGATACGAAATTAATTTTCCTATTCGATTCACGTAAATTAAACAAAGTAAAAGACAATAATACAAACAAAATCACAATTTTTTTTCTACCCTCAACAGAACTTCTAATCTCGTCCTATCAAGAATCGAATGATTCTTATTGAGATATTTTATATTTTTTTTTTCTATTAGACCTCGCTCTCATCTGTAACAAAATCACATTGTGATTGTAAATGAATTGTCATTTTTTCAATAAAATAAAAATTGTCGGCAGGTGCACTCTCGCCTTTCTTTTTGTAGCAGAGTGCTTAGCGGCCTATTGAAATTGACCAGACCACCGTCAAGCTCTATTGATCTGACCAAACATGACTGCCCGCACGTGTGTCAACTTGGCCCGTATTATTCCGCAAACCACGCATTTTTAATTAAAATTTTGTATACTCTATCCACGCACGTACGTGCGGATGGTCGGTTGTTAGAAATGAAAATTGTCCGATCAAAATTTGTATTTAGCACTCCCAACAATAATAAGACCCACCAAATCCGACAATAAGATGGATCGAACTACTTCCCTCTTGAAAACAAATTAAAGAATTTAAGTATCTGATCCGTTTATAATAAATTATCGAAAATAAAAACTACGTAGTGTCGAATATTAAATCAAATTAGAGTGAGTGGAAGTATCAACGAGGATATGTTTAACAATAATGATGGTGATTGCTCCATTAATGTGTGGATGAAGACGTCGAGTAATGCTTCTTATCTCTTTGTTTTTTTTTATTGAATTGATTGATCACTCAATTAAATTTCATTTGATTTTTGGGGAGAGATAATTTAATCTCTATGGTGGGTGCAAAGGAATATCACCGACCCAAAAGCATTTAAATTTCATGTCCTCCACCTTCCATTTTAATGCTCCACGTCCACCTTTTGTCCCTACATCTCACACGCTTTGAAAAGAAAATTCACCAACCATGTTTTTGTTGTGTAATCGTTATACAGAGCTGCAATGGAATTTCGTTAGTTAGGCCGTAAAATAGATTGATCACGCCGATCAAGTGAACCACATAAATTATTAAGTTATTTTTATTGCATCGAGCTTAATTCCTAATGATTTTTCATTTCATATTTTATAGGATACTTTTCTTCTATTTTTTCTCCTCATGCATTCTCAAATGAATGTGTTTTGGTTAATTTTGTATTGATGCACTTTTAAGTGATGCGCTATAAGATAGGTGCACTTTGTCGCTTGCTGAATTAAACCGAATCGACAGTCTAACAATTCGGCCTGTCGTACACACAAGTCAAACGAATGGAAATTTTGGACAATCTTGAGAACGGAAATCCTTGAAATCAAACCAATGGCCCAACCCTGTTTGATTTCAATGCAGCTAAAATTGAACCGCAATAAACCGTTTAGGGTCTCGGTTCACATTCCATAAAAAGAATCCAACTGGATTGGACCGGTCCGTACCTAAAATCCTAACTCTCGGTCCTCCAATCGATTCCATAGTGTCAAATTACCAAATAGTCCCACCGCATTCCTCGGTGTAATGCCTCAAGGGACGAGTATGACCCACATTTTTCCTATTGTATTTATTTAATTTTCACTCAAAATTAAAATGTGATTAATTTAATATGAAATAAATAATTGAGAGATCATCAAAATGTTGGTATATATTTATTCTATAGTAAAAATTAAATTAAATTATTTCTTAATAGAAATTTATCCGATAAATTCTTTTACGAAAAAATAATTTCTGTCTCAAAATAAAAAGTGGTATCGCTCATGAACTCAGCATATTTTTTTAATTTCAAAATTACTTAATTTTAATATTAATTTATATTAAATAAATGAAGGAAATGAGAGGACGGCCCTTTCACATATTCTTATTCACCTCTTCTTCTTCTCTCCCCTACCAAACCCAAAACCGAAGAATCCGACCGCATTGAATCTCTCACTAAGACCTCATTCTGATTTCTTCTTCGTCTTCGCTATCGATTCGGTCTTCTCCATCCGCTTGACAAAACTCAGGAGAATCGGCAGCTGTTTTCCGGCTCCTCTTCAGGTACGTCTATTTCCGACACTTGTTGGATTTATACTACATGCACCTGTGCCGTTGATAGTCGATTTAATGCTTAGAGATTCATGTACGCTGCATGATTCGTCTTTAATTTATCACCTCTCTTCGTTTCTTAACATCGGTGGTTTTGGCTGGTGTGAAGATGGACAAGAGATCGACTCCGACGGAGAAAGGCAAGTCCAAGATGGGAGATTATGAGATTATTGAGCAGATTGGGAGAGGTGCCTTTGGTGCTGCTTATCTCGTCCTCAACACTACCGAGAACAAAAAGTAAGGACGCCGCTTGGCTTGTCTTCTTAGTTCTTGTTGTAGCACAAATTCAATTTTGAAGGCAGCTGAGCTGATTTTTTCCCTTTGGGATTTGGCTTGTTTTATTTGAGGTTTTTGAGTTTGTGTTGTTGACTGGGGGGTAGATTGTTGAAATTTATTCTAAAGTATATCCTAAATTAAGAAATGGTCATGTTTCAAGTTGTCAATCTAACTCCCAGGGGATTAGGTTGTTGACCCAGTTTAGATGACTTTTCTTAGAGCTGGAAAGGTGGATTTGGGGGAGTAGTAGTGTGGGGTAAAATGATTATGTTGCCGGAAATTTTACATTGCCTTGCAAAAAGCAAAAGGGAAAAGCCTAGTGGCTTCAATTACAAGCTGGCTAGTTTCAACTTTGACATGGTACCTTGCTCCTGTGTTGGCAGCTATGTGATGAAGAAGATTCGATTGTCTAAGCAAACAGACAAGTTCAAACGCACAGCTCTTCAGGAGGTACGGGGGAAATTGAGCTCAAAATAGCTATAATTTTCATGTTTTAGATTCTCTTCTTTTTTCTAGTACTGATATATTACCTTTTATAACCACAGATGGAACTGATATCAAAGTTAAGTAACTCTTACATTGTGGAATACAAGGACTCATGGGTAGAGAAGGTATTCCTTGACCAAAATTTACCTGATATTTGATTGACAGTCATCATCTTTTCCACCCATAACTTTTCTAAAAGCACATGCTCAATCATGAGAACAACAATGGGAACTGAAATAAGAAATATTGACATTATGTTACAAATGGATGCTTGAAATTACACACACCAGTCAATTATTAATGGTGAACCTGACATATCAATGCCACATGTTATCTTATAAGTGGAAATCTATTATGTGGATACTTTTCAGGAAAACTATGCATGTATTGTGACAAGTCATTGTGAAGGCGGGGACATGTAAGCTCACGTATTGAGTTCTCAATTTCAATCCTTCAGTTAATTTATGAAAATTTTGTGATGTGAATCATTGATACATGTCGGTTCTGCTTGGATCTGATAGGGCCGAATTTATAAAGAAGAGTAGAGGAGGCCTTGTTCCTGAAAAGGTAAACGGCTGATAACTGCCTGTGGTTTAAAATCTATGCTTAGATAATAGTAGTAATTCGACAATGGTTTTACCGTATACATTTTTCTATTGCAGAGGCTCTGCAAGTGGTTGACTCAGTTATTGTTAGCTGTTGACTACCTTCACTCCAACCGTGTCCTGCACAGGGATCTCAAGGTACATACTCTTAAGTCTTTGCCAACTTCAACTGAAGTACTATTGTGAAGCGCTTATCCGAATGACACAATCTGTGTACTTTCAGCTGTCCAACATATTTCTCACGAAAGACAATGATATTCGACTCGGTAAGATTGTTATCAAGTTAATTAATTGCAGTTTCACTTGTTTTCTCTGCTGCACTCTTGAACTAACTTTTGTTATGCAGGTGATTTTGGGCTTGCAAAACTCCTGAATTCAGAAGCTCTTGCATCCTCGGTAAGAGCCTTTATGAACCCTCTTTTATGTCACTTCCTCTTCAACATTTATTCACGCACATTCAGCCTTGGAAATTTACTTCCATTAGACCGGAATGATGAGTTGTTCATACATCGTTGATCATTTGTTGAAACTACAACTTTCTTGTTTCGATTACTATGATAAATAATTTTATCAGTCCCTTTAATATGACAGTTATGTCTTTATGCAGGTTGTTGGTACTCCTAATTACATGTGTCCAGAGCTCCTTGCTGATATTCCATATGGTTACAAGTCCGATATATGGTCTCTTGGTAAATCAACTGAGTACATACTTTTGACGATACCTTAGAAATGTCATGTTTCATGATTTATCATACGTGAGACCATGCTACTTTATCAGGTTGTTGCATGTTTGAAATAGCAGCACATCAGCCCGCATTCCGAGCCCCTGTAAGTCTTGTTTGTATGGTACATCTGTCTCTCCGTTTTACCACTGCTTGTCATTTTACAGGCAATGAAATATTTTGACCTTAATGAACAGGATATGTCTGGATTAATCAACAAGATTAACCGTTGCTCTGTTTCTCCCCTTCCACCCGTATATTCCTCCACACTGTAAGTCGAGAATCATCTTAGCTTATAGTTGTCAGGGTATTTTCTGTACAGCTTTTCCCTTCCAGATTCAAGTACCTAACATATTAGCGTTGGCATATGCAGCAAACAGTTGATCAAAACCATGCTACGGAAGAGCCCAGAACATAGGCCTACAGTGAGTTCAAGTGAACTGTGCCTTTATGTGGCTTGCACTCTTATCTAACATATCACTGATCGCATGTGGTTTTTTGTTTCCCGACAAGCAGGCTGCACAGTTGTTGAGGCATCCCCACATTCAGCCCTACGTTGAGAAGTGCCACAACGCGTCGCCTGTATTTCTCCCAGTCAAGTCTCCTGTGAACTCACCAATAAAGTCAAACAGCCCCAAAGAGAAAGCTGAAGTGAGCCAGCTGCACAACAGACCCCGCACAAGAGACATGGAAAGTGTGAAATTTGACCTCCAAAAAGATACAGAACCCATGCCTGCTCCTCATGTTCCCAAGATTGAAATAGAACAAATCAACTCCACAAGGTCCTCGACAGAAAATTTATCCTTGACGAGCACAGTAACAATCAACAGCGTAGGCGACATCTTATCATCATCAAAAGATGACGACCATTTTACACCCAGTGTTAGCAAGCAAGCAGCGGAGAGAAACTACAGTGATCTAAATCAGCTCATCCAAGAAATATCCTTAATGACCAACAGTTCCCTGAGTTTGATCGGCAGTGATGAAATGACAAAGCCAAAGCCTGCATGGCACCCTCCAAGCCAGCATAGAGCAGAAGCTCTTGAATCACTCCTTGAAGTCTGCGCAAAGTTATTAAGGCAGCAGAAGCTGGATGAACTTGCAGGGGTGCTGAGACCATTTGGTGACGAATTAGTGTCGTCAAGGGAAACTGCTATATGGTTGACCAAGAGCTTGATGAAGGAGCTATGAGTCTGTTTGGGGTCCTGGCTTGCTGGTGGGTACAGAGCTTCTAAGTTTGTGAGTTAAATTATTAGTTGATTGAAGAAGCTTTTTAATCAGTGAATTCTCATCATGCCCAAATTACTCGACCATGTTTGCTTGCTTGACTAAGATGATGGTATTCATTCTTTAACTGCGCTTGTCTGTGCCCTTTCCGATATAGATCTGGTGTCAATTCAATTTAATTTGGTACGTCAACGTTTATCAGTGCGTGGTCCGGTAGTAAAAAAAACGTTATATTTTAGTGATTAGATTCGATAATTGATGAGGTCAGAACAGATACACCATAGAAAGTGTATCGAGGTTTGTGGTAGAATGGAAATTTTTGGTACGTCAAATCAAATTCGTCGATTTAATTTAAATTGTTTGATATGGAAACGGTGTCGTGTTAATGACATAGAAAAACGGTGTCGTAATGTTGCTCGAAAGAGCTGATGTTAGATGTATATGGGTGCTTAAATTAACAGAGAATTTATTAATTGATTTTGATAATTTTCTGACCTGTAAAATCATAGTGTAATCGAGGAGAGGAGAGGATTCAAAACTCTCGATCTGACTTTTAGGGTTACGGGAGGAAGAAGGCTCGGGAGAGTATGGCTTCAGCCCAGCCTCCGCAGCAATGGATTATGACTGCACCGCCTCAGCCGACCGCCGCTTACCAAACCTATCACCAACCCGCAACTGCCGAGGAAGTCAGAACTCTCTGGATTGGGGATTTGCAGTACTGGGTCGATGAATCCTATCTCCAGTCTTGCTTCGCTCATACCAACGAGGTACTTACTCACTTTGTTTCCTTACCTTTCCGTTTTTGAATTTTTGTTGCTGCTGTCTGGCGATGGCCAATGCCGAGAATAGATGAGTCACGTTAACGAAGTTAATAGGTCCTATCTCTCTGCAGGTTATTTCCATAAAGATAATCAGGAACAAAATCACTGGCCAGCCTGAGGGTTATGGGTTTGTTGAGTTTGTTTCACATGCTGCAGCTGAGAGAGTCTTGCAGACGTACAATGGAGCATTGATGCCTGGAACTGAACTGGCTTTTCGACTGAATTGGGCATCTTTCGGAATAGGAGAAAGACGACATGATGCAGGGCCAGATCATTCTATTTTTGTTGGTGATTTGGCTCCTGACGTGACTGATTACCTTTTGCAAGAGACTTTCCAGTTGCAATACCCTTCTGTTAGGGGGGCCAAGGTTGTCAATGATCCAAGTACTGGACGATCCAAAGGATATGGGTTTGTCAAGTTTGCTGATGAAAATGAACGAAATCGTGCTATGTCGGAGATGAATGGTGTTTATTGCTCATCTAGGCCTATGCGTATCAGTGCAGCAACACAAAAAAAGAACACTGCTGTGCCACAACAATATGCTGCAACAAGGGGTTAGTTTGATTTATTTAACACTCCATATTATTTGGCTCATCCATCTGATTGTATACCTTCTTTCCATTTGATAAAAGCTCATAAAGCGTTTGAGACATTTGGATGTTGTTCCTCCAAACTCTTTTTTCATGTAGATGGGCTTCATTATGCTTTCATTATATGTATTCGGGATATATTTGCTAATTTTTGAAAAAGTTGCTACTTGTTAATGCTATCGTTCAAATGCGAATAATTTGGATGTTGTTCCTCCAAATTAAGCTATTTTATAATTTTGGAACCATAGTTATTTAAGGTTTTTCTCTCTCTAATGCATCAGTATATCCTGCAGCTTACACGCCCTCTGTTCAGTCTGTTCCTTTTGATGGTGATATCAACAACACCACTGTAAGTCTAACCTACTGCATTCATGTAAACCAATTAGCTGGCACTTCACTCATTGAGTTATTTGCAGGTTTTTGTTGGTAACTTGGACCTTAATGCCACTGAAGATGAATTAAGACAAGTGTTTTTGCAATTAGGGGAGCTTATCTATGCCAAAATCACTGCGGGTAGGGGTTTTGGATTCGTACAGTATGCAACAAGGTACAGTTCTGAAGTATGAAATATAGTTTATCAAAATGTTTTGACTTTTCTGTTTAAATCTATGGTTTACATCATTGAGATATAGCTATCTATGAGTTATTTTTTTTTATCAGTGTGCATGATTTAGTTTTATGCACTCCTAAATTGAGAAACGAATAAAAAGCTAGGCTGGGTAATGCAAGCCAATGATAGTGCGCGGATATAGAATGTCATGTTTTTGAAAACAGTTTTAGGACTCCATTCAGTTTCCTAAATAGTTCTGTTCACCTTTATAAAGATTGAAAAGTGGATATGAATTTTTTATCTGACAAAACTCAATCCTAAGTGTCACAATATCATCCATTTATCTATCTTTTTGTTAGAACATAAATCCTAGATGGATAAGGGCATTTTGGTTATTTTATTATGGACAATTAGTCATTCATTTATTGTAATCTTGATTACTCGTGTACATGTTACTCGGTCACCCTCCATTTCCAACAACCACGCTCTATCACAATATATTATATTTTCCAGATTGCGAAGCATCTTATTTTCTTAGAAACTCGAAACTCAAAAACCATTATGTTTTCTGTTTAGTATTTGATTTTCATTTCGCTGATTTTTAGCAGTTTGCTTCATCTTCAATTTCCCAAAATTATACTATAATTAAAAAAAAATCTTTTATGAGGCATATTTTGATACCATAGGGCATCAGCTGAAGAGGCAATTCAAAGGTTGCAAGGAACCATTATAGGACAGCAGGCAGTCCGCCTTTCATGGGGAAGGAGCCCGACAGCTAAGCAGGTATATTTTCCTTCGTATTTACTCTGTTCATTTGCTTCCTTTGATGTATATCTTTCCATATCCTGTAAAATATATAGCAATGTAGCTGCAAAGTTCTACGAGTTCCTGAGTTGTAATAGAAGTTGTTATTTGAATATGAGTTAGTTGCAGGATCTCAAACACCGTATGGCTTGTTTTAGGAGCTCAATTCCCTCTCTTAATGATGTTAGTGTCAAGGGTAAGGCTAGAGTGTGTGCACGATTTCTGAAATAAATGAGTTTTGGATGTGTTTGAAATAAGTGACCTATGAGTATAGATTTGTCGATTCTCATGGAACGTAGATTTGTCATAAGTCCATAATTATTGTAAAATACCAAAATCGGGTAGGTATTCTATTGTTTGTTTTGATTCACATTATGCAGGAGTTGCCTGGTGGCTGGAGCCAGCAAGTAGATCCTACTCAATGGGCAAACGCTTATTATGGTTACGGACAAGGTTATGACGCTTATGCATACAGTGCAGCTCAAGATCCTTCGTATGCTTATGGAGCATATAATTATGCCCAATATCCCAGTCAGGTAGTTTATTACTTTACTCTACTCTGGTAATGTGTCCCTTCAACCACTTCATATATTTGCATGTATCAAAAAGCATCTTCTGGGTGGCTTTAATTTCTGTGGTCATGCTCATGAATAAAATCGAGTTCATTAACGGGATAATGAATTATTACCTGCTTAACAACCGCATTAACTGTCTTGAACAAGCAAGGATATCAGGACTTGATTACAAGCAGTTACACTATTGTCGCAGTGCATATGGGCTGCTGATTAACTGTCTTATTACTCTTGTTTATTTTAATTTGTCAAACAGTGGAGCCTTATTCATTAAGTTGGTTTTTATTGACCAACAAGTTTCTTTCTCGCAGGTTGATGGCTCACATGAAATGGCTGCTGCTGTTCCCACAATAGAGCCAACAGAGGACTTGTATGATCCCTTAGCCACGCCCGAAGTTGATAAGTAATCCTCCTTATCCTTTCCTTTGTTTTCATAGAAAATACCCCTTGTTTTCAGATTATGGCTTTATGTTTGTCTAGTCTGCTCATCAACAACTAAATTTTGTTTGATTTCTAGATTAAATGCTGCATATGTCGCCATCCATGGAAATACCATTTTGGGACGACACATGTGGATGAAAACCTCTTCACACTCGCAGCAAGCATAGCACTTGACTCTACAGTTTGTGACCTCCTTCATTTTTCGAGAGAAGGTTCTACATAGAAAACTAAGATACAAGCGTGCCCTTCAAGGTATCTCTTGTGGTTGTCTTTTGTGCAGTCTGCGAGCTTTTACTTGGTTCTGATATTTGGCAACAAGGTTCAGAATTTTTTAGTACAAGCAGTTGTTAACTGAGTGAACATTTTCTTGAGCACTGCTCTTCCCTTGACCAACCTGTATTTACTTGCTACTAGTACATTATTGTGTTAAATTTAGAAGAATTTCTCAGTTCTCAATATTAACGAATCAAAAGCCGTGCCAGGTTATTCCCAAGCCTCTTCAGCCACTTTGTCGAAAACAACAACATATGCTGCTGGGACGAAAATGTTGCCTTCTTGCTGGGGGATTTCTGAACCTGGGCAGCCGTTTTGCTGACACCAGTTTCGAGTTGGCTCTGATTCAGATCTTCTCGCCTTGGGTCTGGTTGAGCCTTGATTTTAACAGGTTTCCCATTTTTTGACTGGTCCTCCATTTTGGCAATCTCAAGAGCCTTGGCACATATTGGGAAGGCTTGATCGTCCCACGATTCAAGAATCACGCCAGACCCTACACAGGTTCTATCCATGTAGAATGCTGCAAATTGTCCGGCTGCCAGGCCTTGATCGTCCTCTGACAACTGAACCACTGCAGAATCACCATCACCGGGGCTACTTCCACCATGTTCCATTGTTATACTACAGCCATAAAAGCTGGGACCATGCCGGACCTGTTAGTCACATCCCCAAAGAGCTCTAAAAGGCGTTTACAAACATTCTATCTACCACAAAACATTGAGATGGACCAGCCATCTGAGCGAGTCCCATTATTTACCTTACATTGCAGTTCCTTGGTCAAGTCTGGAGGAATGTCCGACACCCAATTTAGAGAACCAACACGAAAGATGCGTCGCCTTTTATCGATGGAGAAATAATTTCTTGACACGAATACAACATTCTTTTCGACAAGTTTCTCAACAACATACCTGCAGAGGACCCAACTTGTTAGGCACTTATCTAAGCTTACTAATGTCAAAATAGAGTTCAGCTAAGTTGCCATACTAAAGCATTATATTTGTTTTTTCGTGTATATAAAGTACCAGGGGCCTCCTGGGAGACGTAGCCCTTGACGCTGACCAATTGTGTAAAACCAAAATCCTCTATGTTTACCAAGGAAATCTCCCGTTTCCGCTTCTAATATCACTCCTTCCATCTCTCCTATATGTCGAGCAACAAACTCACTGAACTTTATCTGTTGATAAAATTGAAGTTCGTGAACCTCTAGACATGGTTGTCGTAATGAAACATAGACAAACGAATCTCTCGAAACAACATTCAATTGACTAAAGCATAGGGAATATTACATAAACATCAACTATAATAAACCGTGACTTATCCTGGTCCAGAAACAGACTTGACGGATATAAATTTATATATTGCATTGACATGTCCGCATAAGCAACTTCATATTAAAACTCGATGACTAAAGATTAAGAGATACCTTCCCGAGGAAACATATTCCCTGCGAATCCTTCCTATCTTTGTTGGGGAGATCAAATCTGGTAGCTAGTTCTCGAACTTCATTCTGCTCAAGGGTGATGTTTATAATATTTCAGTCTACATAATTCTCGAGGTTTGAGAACTGTGTTAAAATGGTTTGGTGTTTTGTACCTTAGGAATGCCGCCAAGTGGAAATATCAGCCGCTTCAACTGACTTTGTGAGAGATGGGACAGGAAATACGTCTGATCCTTGACCTAAGACGGCATCAATTTATCAAGACCGGTGAAGTGAAAAAGAAGCTTCGAAGTTGCAAGTATATAAGACAAAACAATGGAAAACGAGATGATATTGCGTCCGGTCTGAGTAAATATTTTCCTAAGGGAAATTAAAAATTGAGAATGAAGCAAAAGGAAGAAACTTGAGAGGCTGTAAAATCTCAGGAACATACCATGTCCATAGATAGATTTAAAACCGAAGGCTTCTCTTTTTGATCTATGGATGGATGAACCACTTTCGCATAATGGCCTGAAGCCACATAATCAAACTTCATGCTGCTGATGGCATCCATAAACGCACCTTTAGGGGGGAGGGAAAAAAAAAAAAAAAAAAACCTTCACTGATAACTGGCAATTCCATAAGAGTTGATTCTTTAAACGCAGTGAAATGATCGAACCACATACCAAATTTAATCCGTGTATTGCAGAGGACATCCGGGTTGGGAGTCCTGCCACATCGATACTCTTGAATAATGTAAGAGACCTACGGGAAAACAACACAATAATAAATATCATTATCAGAAACAACACAAATGCTCATGAAGCAGAGTCCACTTCACGGTAAAAGCAGAAGCACTTGCCACATTGTTCCAATACTCGTCCGTCAAGTGAACAACCTCTAACGGCACATCAACCTAGAAAAAAGTTCCTCAGCTCTGTTATGAACGATAAGAAAAACGGCATACTATTTTCTGACAGAAAATACGAAAACCAAAAAATAGTTGCTAATCAGTACTGGTAATCTAGCCATATATCGTCGAATTGCAGACTACCTAAAAGCTGGCCATTAATCTGATCCTCCCTCTCTCTCTAGTTTTTTGGAACATACAACAATTGGGACACATTGGGAACCGGATAAAAGGTGGCTATACCTGATCACAGACGGCTTTGGCATACTTCAAATCCTCGTCCCAAGGACACTGAGACCAAAAATTCTCATAGTCTTCCTACAAAATCCAGACATAGTAACATTCAGTACGCAGACTCGATTGATTGTTGAACTCCAAAACTCGAAAAAGGAACATACTTGGAACCAGATTTTAAGATAAAAAGCGGTGCAAGAGTGACCGGCGGCATGTAGCAGGCGCAGAGCGACGCTGCTGTCAACCCCTCCGCTGACGAGAACGGCGACTTTGAGCTTGGAATGAGGCATGGAGCAGTGAAGGTAAGGCTCCAGATCCACAATTTTCTGGGCAATGAGTGGCCTGTGGGATGACGTGGCAGAGGTTGCGCAGAGTGACCTGAGGAGGGTTTTGGAAGATTTACGGGGGAGGTACGCGGATGGCGGAATTAGGTCAAAGGTCAGAGGGATTGTGGCGAGACGCGGAAGCGATGAAATGGGTCTCAATCTCAACCCCATCTTTGTCTCTCTATCAATCAATCCACGACATGAAAGTTGCGGAGAGGTTAGGCTAGGCTGGTCTACGAGCTACAGCACCCACTTCGCCGCCGCCACCTCCAAAATATTCTCATTCGTTTTTTCAGAATTCACTAATTTGTAAATAAAGTTTAACAAATGCACGTTTCTGTAATTTCTTTCCCATTTGTAATGTTCATAATCATTTAAATTTTGAGTAAATAAATTAAATACATTTTAAATAAAAAAAATGTTACTGTTGTTGCTTATCCGACAACGGACGATAATTTTGAGTAAATAAATTAAGTATATTTTAAATAGAAAATATGACTGCCGTTGCTGGTCCGATAACGGATCCGGTCGTGGCCAGCGACTGTCCGGAAATGGCATCCATTTGGTTGAAGCGGCCCATTAGGCCCATTTGTTAAACGACGTCGTTCCGACGCAAGGCACTGGATTATGGCCGTGTTGACTCTGACTTTGACTTGAGACTCCGCAGTTGCGATCAAGGGAAGGGGAGCGAGAAAGCGCCACAGTGTTGTACTGTTGTTCAGCCTCGTCGGTCGGCGATCCGCGAAGTTTATGTGATGTAGTACGTAGGTTAAGCTACTGTGATTCGACTGCTGAGTTTGTGATCTGGTGTGAGTTATTTTTTGTATGTGATGAAATTGACTTGTTTTAGTTTAGATTTGTGCTCGTGTGAAACTCAATTTCAATTTCTAGGTTGTGGTTGATGATGCTGCTGCACTGGGTTTTATTAACTCACTCCTACTGTTGACTATTAACTCACTCATGTTACAGATTCATATTTAGGTCTTGGGATGGGTTCACCTTTCTATTTTTTAAATATCACTTCTATTTTCATTTGATCATCATACCACTATATGAAGTTAGGTTAATGGTTAAACAATAAAAGAACGGCCCGCCCCTTTTCAAAATCCACACGAGAAATTATCATGTTTGAAATAAATTCTGACATCCATATAATCTAACTACAGACCTTGGCGCGTTTTTCAGATTTGAGGAAAAAAATGCACTAACGTATCCAACTGCCTCCTTTGAAGGATCTAGAATGATGAAATTGCTTGTTTATCGAGGAGGTGCAAGATTTTGAGATTGACATTGAAGCGACGACATTGGACCTTCGATGACAGAGAGCGTAGATTGTGGCTGGGATTGAAATGATGGCATATATTTTACGGCTTGGTCCATGAGGTATGGGGTTTGTAAAATTTAAAAATTGTGTTTAGGTTTTGAAAAGGGATGACTGTTTGGTGTATGTTTATGTTGAGGGTTGACAATGGGTGCATAGAACTTTTAGAGTACACATTTAGCAGACTATTAACTTATTTTGGTTTATGACGTCAATGTATGAGTAGTTTAGTACTTTTAGGAATGTGAATTGTCATTAATCAACATCAGCTATTATTTTCATTTATTTCTCTGATATTTTACTAATTGTTTTAACTTCAAAATTTTGCTTTTTTGTAGTTATTACCGTTTGTATGATGAGTTTATGTATTAGAGTTACTCAAGTATTCAATTTGACTATTGAAGTGCATTGGATTTAATTATTTTTAAAAGGCAGCATAAAAAATATGAAAATAAATACAGGTGTTTACCACACAAAATATTTTGAAATTTATATAATACAAAAGTACCATCGCATTCAAATATCATACCAAAAAAAGTTCAATCTTTATAGTTATTCTATGAATTTATTGTTCCTAGTTGGTCTTTTATCTCATGAAATTGACATAGTTATTCTATGACGTTGTCGGTGAACCGCTTACATCTTTAATATGTTTGTTGTCCTGATTATTTGATTTGCACAGTCCATGTTGTTTATTATATATCATTGTTGATATGATGCTAATTTTTTAGGCATATTTTGTACTGCTAGAATGTATGGATATATACGTCTTCTAAATTTTAGCCACCAATGATATGGCTATGGCCTCGTCTTCTTCCTCCATCTTTGAAACTCAAATGCTTCAGATTCTAATATTGTTTTCTAAGGGCCTATGGCATCCTAGATTTAATAGCTTAACCATGAATCCTTAAATGCGAATGATTATGTACAGATTATGTAATGTTAAAAGGCAATGCTGAGTGACAGTTTCGCCTTGGTTTCTTTTTGGCAGATACTAAACAAAACAGACACAAGGTTGAGCTAATGGATAATTCAAGCCTGGGATGTGGTTTTCTCTCTGGCCTGACCGGGGGTATGCTGGACCTCGAGTTGCCGATCAACAGAAATCAGCGATTACAATTAGATAATCCATTGATGAACCATCAACACCATGCGGACATGATCAGTGGCCTTGGGCTTGGACATCACTCAATGGGGTTAATGGAATCAAGGAACGCTAATTCTAATGACATTTCAATGAATTTTGGGAGAGGAAAGGCTATTGCAGTGATAAACAACGAGAACACGAGTGATGAAGATGAGCCCAGTTTTGTAGCTGAGGATGCAAATGGTGAAAATTGCAATGGGATGAATGGGAAAAAGACTTCTCCTTGGCACCGAATGAAGTGGACTGATAATGTGGTTAGGCTTCTAATCTCTGTAGTTGCTTGTGTTGGGGATGATGGCTCACTAGACGGTGTAGATGGACCAAGAAGAAAATCGGGAATTTTACAGAAGAAAGGGAAGTGGAAAACAGTCTCCAAGATTATGATAAGTAAAGGTTGTTCTGTATCACCACAGCAATGTGAGGACAAGTTCAATGACCTGAACAAGAGGTATAAAAGGCTGAATGAGATACTTGGCAGAGGTACCTCTTGCAGGGTAGTTGAGAATCCTGCACTCATGGACTCTATGCCGAATCTCTCTTCAAAAATGAAGGATGTTGTCAAAAAGATACTGTGCTCTAAACACTTATTCTACCAAGAAATGTGTGCATATCATAATGGTCAGAGGATTCCCAATTGCCATGAGCTGGATCTTCAAGGATTTTCAGTACCTCTCGTCAGAAATACAATGGACCATCATGGGTCTGAGGAAGAAGAGCCCGACGAAGATAATGATTCGGATGACAACGGCAACAACGTTGATCATGATCATATTGCTGCTGATGACTCGGAGAGGGTTAGAAAAAGGAAGATGGCAAATGAAGACGATGACAGCCTATGGCCGCATTCTGTTGCACTGGACAAGATAGAGGCTGAAATGGCTGCAATTATCCAAGACCCAACAAAGGCATTGATGGAAAAAAGAGAATGGATAAAGAACAAAATGTTGCATCTCTTGGAGCAGAGAGTCAACAACCAAGCGGAAGCCCTGGAGATTGAGAATAGACATTTCAAGTGGCTGAAGTACCGACATAAGAAGGACAGGGAGTTTATGAGACTGAAAATGGAGAACGAGAGACGAAAACTAGAGAACGAAAGGCGCGCATTGTTGATACATGAAAAACAGCTGGAGTTGGACTATAATCATCCACAAGAAGCCGAACCTTGTCTCCCTATTGACAGATCTACATGTAGAGAAATCTGATCCGGTCTCGGCAGCTGTCGCATAGCTCTACCACCTCCGCTCAAGGTTGCAGCATATCATCTTTTCAAAACCAGTCATGCCTGTGAGCATTTGTACAGGGCTCTCATTTGTTGCTAAGGATGTAACATCAACATATTCAATCTCCACCAGGGCAGTATGTATGATTCGGCCCATTGCATAAACGGCCCGGCCCAATCCGACGTGAGCCATACAGCCTGGCCCCTTAAACGACAGCGTTTAAAGCTTCTTTGCTACTGCCCGAGGAGAGAGGAAAGCCGAAAGTCGAGCGAGCGAGAAGCTGGGAAGGAGGAACCACGACTGTTGAGTTTCGGAAACCCTAGAAGATGTATTACCGAGGAGGGTATGCTTCTGCCGCCGGTGTTGTATCTTCTTCATCTTGTTTTTTTACGTATTGCCTGTTGCTATTGTTGGCCTTTGATGCTGTTGTTGGATTCTCCATTTATTTGGCTTGGCATAGTTCGATCTGTGACGTTTGCTTCATATTTAGTCTGATGATTTTCTTATGGTTTGTTTGTGATGAGGTAAGCCAGATGACGAGGTTTTGTTTCGATCTGAATTTTTGTCTGTTCAATTTTTAGAGTAATCACTTTATCCTTATGGTGCTGTTTCGATTTCAGTTACCTCAATTAAGTTTTATTTGTTCAACATGTTGGGGGTTGGGGTTAGGGTTCTCATTCGAATCTGTTGCTTTTTGATGTTTATGGTGATGTTTACTTCTCTTCTTTTCTTTTTGTATTGATCATGAGTTTGACTGAATTTCATTTGTGGGTTGGTTATATAAATCAAGATATGGAAACAATGCTGATGGCTATGAAATGGGACCAAAGCGACAGCGAGTAGCTGAACATGGCACTTCTTATTATGGGCCGTCCGCTGCTCCTCCCTTTGGCTACGACAATGCTGTTTCTGCTCGTCCAAACTCTGCTCGACATGTGCTTAATTCCCAGCCTCCGCTGTTCCCTGTTATACGCATTCGTGGTCTTCCGTTTTACTGCACTGAAGATGATATTGCTAGTTTTTTCTATGGCCTGGACGTGGTTGATGTGCTCTTGGTTCACAAACATGGTCGGTTTACGGGTGAAGCATATTGTGTGTTTGGATATCCTCTTCAAGTTGATATAGCCCTCAGGAAAGACAGGCAGAACATGGGTAGCAGATATGTTGAGATTTTCCCAAGCAAGCGCGAAGAGTATTACAAAGCCATTGCTAATGAAGTTCAAGATGCTCGTGCTGCTACGTCACCTCCCCCAAAGACAAAGTTTATTGATGACAACAAGTCCCATGTCCATGACAAAAAACCATCTGATGCGAAGAAGGAATCAGCAGTACATACTGGAGTCTTGCGCATGAGAGGATTGCCATATTCTGCTGCGAAAGATGACATTGTGGATTTCTTCAAAGATTTTAATCTATCTGAAAATGCAATTCACTTTGTCTTGAATTGGGAAGGGAGAGCATCTGGGGATGCTTTTGTGGAGTTTACGAGTGCGGAGGATTCAAAAGCAGCAATGGTCAAGGACCGGATGAGTATTGGTAACCGCTATGTAGAGTTATTTCCCTCAACACCTGAAGAAATGAGTAGAGCTTTTTCAAAAGCACGGTGACTTGCATGCCATGGTTTCTACTGCCCGTCTCATGCTACACTGGATGAACCAGCCCGCGGAACATTTGGTAACAGTGAATTCCTAGATTAGATTTTACACATGGCGAATGTGAAGTGTGCCTTTCGTCACTTAGAAGCATAAACTGATAACCTATCCGTTAGACATTATATCACTTCTTGGTTTTTAGCTCCCAATCTACAAGTTTGTGCTTTGAGACATCACCCTATTTTTCATTTTTGCTTGTGTTATTCATGAATCTCATGTACTTACATTTTACAGACATTTGCTTAATTTTGGGTGAAGATGGACTACGGGTTTGAGCTTTGATGGCCGAGTTGTTATGGAAATTCGCTCACCTTTGGGGTTAAAATAAGTGCAGATTTTATGATTCCATCTCCATGATCCAGACTCATTTCCAGCTGACAAACGTTATCAGCACCTTGTAGTATATGTGCAAATTTGGTACTAAAATTGGCCATTCAGACTTTCAGAGGACATGCCCGAGTTGGCATCTGGGATTTTTTTTGTTGGATAAAACTATTCAACAACCAACTCAAGCCTGAAGCCCTGAACCCAGACGCAAGATATAGGAGGTATCTCTGTCTGACACTCGCATTGCTGCAACTTCTAAGCAAATTAAATTAGAGAATCTCTGACACTGTCCACCATGCGCTCGCTACTGAACTGGGTTGTCATTTTTTGGGCAGTGGACAAAGAGCAGTGCATATGGTGACACACAGAGACAAACAACAACACATGTCTTTTGTTTCACTACTTCTCTTTTACTTATTCTTCTCCTCCATGTCTTTATATGATAAGGTCAGTGCTAGCTTTAGCCATTAGCCTTTTTTCTTGACACCATTTCACTCTCCGGTCTTCTTCCCACTGTGTTAATTAATTTCAGTCCATGATTAGGAAAAACATTTAGAAATGTCTTAGTTTCATGTTTGAGTTTTAGAAATGTCCTACTTTCATGTTTGAGTTTTAAAAATGCCCTACTTAGTTTGAGTGTTGTAAATGCCCTATTTTTATGACAGCGGTCGGTCTCTTTGAATTGTCAACATGACCGGTTTTTGAAAACAAGTTTATCGACAGGATACACTAAATGAGAAACGCTTGGGAAGCCTTTCGTCGTGCGAGGTTCGTATTTCTTGTTGTCGAGAGGGATTCGGATGACTTTGATCTTGAGTGACTTGGAATTGAAGATTTATAACATCATGATCATAGAAATCTTGATCATCCGCGGAATTTGTTCGTCTTCTTGAACATCATCATCAGTTTCTTCTGCATTAGAGGCACGTGTATATATATTCTAAAAATGGCGACTCGTTATGAATGCACAACAAATTAGAGATTCGATTTTAAAAATTATTATCAAAAAACGGAATAAGAACAGGGTCTACACCCAGAGCATGTATCTCGCCTAACCCCCGTAGTTCTTTAGTAACATAATGCAAAATGGTAAGAGATCATTTCCTTGAAGAAGTACATGTTCTACTTAGATATCATTTATAGTACGTGCATTAAGAACCAAGGTCCGCGCTTATTGCAAAAATTATTATAATTTTTACAACAAAATTAATGACTAATTTGATTTGTACATACTTATTGTTCTGTGATACTCGTGTACATTGGCGTGATAAAATTGATATTTGATAATCATCATATATGGGTTGAATAAAGTTACGAGTTGTGTTTTAGTACCAAGTACGGTACTTAGACACGGGAGCCTCGTCATCTTGATCTACCTCCCCTACCACACTACTCTCAGCTCCATGTGAATGTACTGGCACAACTCTATTGAAATCAGACATCAACGTGGACCCTAACATACAAAGAATGTAAACCCTATCATATCTCTTAAGGCCTTCATCTGATGAGTCAAGTGGTGGGGCACTCTAAATAGGCACCAAGCACTCGTATACAAAAAGTTCTCCTAGTCCCAGCCCCCATCCCCATTCTCGTTTACTACACCTTCCTCTATTGAGAGTCCAGTTAGAAGCTCCGCATTTTATAGTAATAATACCCTCGCCTGATTTCAAATAGAATGTACGAGTCTTTTGGCTCTATCATTCATTAAGTGCAGCCAATAAAAATCAATCAGCCTCAGTGTTATGCCTTGAGTCCATGTAAAAATCTAGCTCTTGCAGTGTAAGGTACCATAGGAGGTTCATTTCACACATATTGCAATGAACCATCTTCAATACTTTATCCGTCTGCATTCTATTAGAAATAAGAATGTAAGTAAATTACCTCGACTATGGTGGTTTGTATATATTCTTGGTAAGAAATTAACATTCAAAACTCAACTTATATATTAATTCTTATAACATAATGCGAGACAATTAAAAATAAAGATTACAAAAAAAACTAGCGCAACATTTCAATTATCAGCAAGAGCTAATTGTACTCGTTCTTTAATAAAAATTCGAATTTAGTTGCATTACATAGTATTCTTAACTCTTGAATGGATAACGCATAAAGATCTCATTGGTGAATAATTCAAGAGGTTGTTCATCAACATGTTGTGCTGAATGTTCGAAACAATGCCAACCGGATGAAATCAAATTTCCTTAGGGTTTTGTAAAACGGCGTCGTTCGACCGAGAAACAGTCGAGAAAATATTCATGTACCAGCAACTTCAATATCATATAATAAAAAATTCAAAAAGCGAGAGAGACCGACATCCTCGTTTAAGTCGCTTAAAGCTTAAAAAAAGAAGACATCATTAAAACCATCGATTTAAATTTGACGAGCGACGGGAGGAACGTTCGGAAATCTGGCAGAGGAAGATAAGCTTCGGTAAGCTGCTCTGAAATCTCTGATTCCAATTCCGATTCCGAAATCGAAACCATCTGTGACGCGACAGGGATTCTCTTTTCTTTAAGGTTGTTCCAAATCTGTTAGATCAGCACTCGGATTCGACCTATTTCGCACTAGTTGAATATGACGTGTTTCAGTGTCCGATTTGGTGTTTTGCCGGTTTCGATTTCTCACTGTTACTTGGTGACATCTTTTTATTTTCATAGGTTGCTCGGTGTGGTTGGTGTTTTCTCAGAGTCTCGAATTTGGCATACATTTGATTGATTCTGTGTTTTTCGGAAATTTGTGTGTTGGAAGTTGTGATATGTTGTGATGTTGTGTTGTTGCAGGGTTTGATACGTAGCCATGAATGTAAAGCCGAAAAGGAAAACTGCAGCAGAAAATGGGGATGTTGGAGGAGAGGATTTGGTACTCGCGACATCAATTAGGAACGGGGAGGATTTAGGTCCAATTGTCCGGCATGCATTTGAGACGGGGCGGCCCGAGGCACTTCTCCAACAGCTCAAGATTGTTGTGAAGAAAAAAGAAGTTGAAATCGAGGAGTTGTGCAAAGCACATTATGAAGAGTTTATTCTCGCAGTGGATGAACTGCGTGGCGTCTTGGTTGATGCTGAGGAGTTGAAAGGCGAGCTCTCCAGCGATAACTTCAAGTTGCAAGAAGTTGGGAGCTCACTTTTATTGAAATTGGAAGAGCTAGTAGAATCTTATGCGATCAAGAAGAATGTCGCTGATGCTATTAAAATGTCGAGGAATTGTGTTCAGGTTTTGGAGCTTTGCTTCAAATGTAATAAGTACATGTCTGAAGGTCAGTTTTATCCGGCGCTGAAAACCCTTGATATGATCGAGAAAACTTATTGGCAGTCGATTCCTCTGAAGGCTCTTGGCGTGGTTATCGAGCAGAGAATACCGGTGATAAAGTCAAGTATCGAAAAGAAAGTGACTAGACAGTTTAATGAGTGGCTAGTGCACATAAGGAGCAGTGCAAAAGACATCGGACAAACGGCGATTGGGCATGCTGCGTCACTACGGCAGAGGGATCAGGATATGCTGATTCGTCAGAAAGAGGTAGAGGAGCAGAGTCGTTCGGGATTTGAAGATTTCGTGTATACTTTAGAAGTGGATGAATCTCATGAAGATTCTCTTTTGAAGTTTGACCTTACACCTCTTTATCGAGCGTATCACATACACAATTGCTTAAAAATCCAGGAGCAGTTTCGTGAATACTATTACAAAAACCGTTTGCTACAGTTGACTTCAGACTTGCAGATGTCATCGACAATACCGTTTCTTGAATCATATCAAACTTTTTTGGCTCAAATAGCTGGCTATTTTATCGTGGAGGATCGAGTCTTAAGGACCGCTGGGGGTCTGCTGGTTGCGGATCAAGTCGAGACCATGTGGGACACGGCTGTAGCTAAAATGACATCTGTTTTGGAGGAGCAGTTCTCCCATATAGAGTCTGCATCCCATCTTCTAATGGTGAAAGACTATGTCACGCTCCTCGCTTCAACCCTTAGAAAATATGGCTATGAAGTGACACCGCTTCTGGAGGCACTTGACAATAGCCGTGACAAATACCATAGGCTTCTGTTGGAAGAATGTCGACAACAGATTGTTGATGTCGTTGCAAACGATACATATGAGCAGATGTTACTGAAAAAAGAGTCTGACTATGTCGCAAATGTACTGGCATATCATCTTCAGACTTCAGATATCATGCCTGCTTTCCCATATATTGCTCCGTTCTCCTCCATGGTACCTGATGCATGTCGCGTTGTCAGATCATTTATCAAGGAGTCTGTTGATTACTTGTCGTATGGCGGACACACTAATTTATTTGATGCTGTGAAGAAGTATCTGGACAAGCTACTGATTGATGTACTTAATGAAGTTATTCTAAACACAATTCATGGTGGTAACATCGGAGTGTCCCAAGCGATGCAAATTGCTGCCAACATTTCGGTCTTAGAAAGGGCTTGTGATTTCTTTCTTCAACATGCTGCTAAGCAATGTGGAATTCCTGTCAGAGCAGTTGAGAGGCCTCATGCTAGCTTAATGGCCAAAGTGGTTCTGAAAACTTCTAGGGATGCAGCTTATATCGCCCTGCTTGGCTTGGTGAATTCAAAGCTGGAAGAGTTTATGTCGCTGACGGAGAATGTCAATTGGAGTTCGGAAGAAACGATGCAAAATGGAAATGATTATGTTAATGAAGTGGTTCTTTATCTTGATACTATTTTTTCAACGGCTCAGCAGATTTTACCTTTGGATGCTTTATACAAAGTTGGAAGCGGTGCTCTGGAGCACATATCCAACTCCATCATGAATGCTTTTCTCAGCGACAGCGTCAAGAGATTCAATGCTAATGCAGTTGCCGGTATCAATGCTGATTTAAGGATGTTAGAGGATTTTGCAGAGGAAAGGTTTCACAGTACGGGTTTGAGTGAAATATATATGGATGGAAGTTTTCGAGAATGCCTGATTGAAGCACGCCAACTGATAAACTTACTCCTGAGCAGTCAGCCGGAGAACTTCATGAATCCTGTTATAAGGCAGAAAAGCTACAACACTTTAGACTACAAAAAAATTTCAAGTATCATTGAGAAATACAAAGATCCAGCGGACGGGATTTTTGGAAGTCTTTCCAACAGAAATACTAAACAAAGTGCCAAAAAGAAATCAATGGACACGTTGAAAAAACGATTGAAGGATTTCAGCTGAGTGAAGGATTGAGGAATCTACACAGTAGTTTGTTGATCTATTTCAGTTATTCGTTTTTCTTCTTTTAGAATGAGACGTATTTATTTCATCCCAGTCGCTCATAATCGTTATAACTTATAATAAACATGTTGATGCTCGCTCATGTTGGTTATTGCTGTTTTTTTCTTCTGTGTTTCCGTTGGAGGTTACTTTCTTTTCAGATCACCAATATAATTCTTATGATTTATAATGCATAGCAGTCACTTTCCTGAACTATGCGTCTGCTGATACCTACTGATTGTCATGTGTTATTTTCCTATCTGCATTTTCGACTTGCTGACTGTCTTCTTTACCAGATGCTAAATATCTTGGTGTTCTTACAGATTTGAGTTGTTGAAAATTTTCAGGATTAGCTAATGGTGGACGCCTTTCAACTTTCGGACTGCAGAAGTTGTAGGATCAGATGCTGCTATTCAGTAAAATACTGGCAGGTATTTCTGACTGGTAACTTTCAGATATATCGAATGAATGTTTCAAAACAGAAAAAGCATTTCACATTTCTATAAGCAATTAGAAATTTTGAACCACAACTTTTTTGCAGCAATTCGAGATGCATATGAGATATGAATAACTTATATGTATATTACACCCAGCTACTGTTTTTTAAGTACAGTGTTTTATTTCAGTGACCTTCTGCTCATGACGCGCCTTTCAAGAGCTGCGAGGGACTGGAGAGGTGATGCCCTCTTGTGAAGACAAGGAATGGAAGCTATAGTGCCGGTTAGAATGAATGACAAGAGACGGGACTTTCCTGAATGAGGGTCTCTTCTTAAGATCGCCAATGATTTTCTTTGCGTATAGTTTATGGAACAGCGGTGAAGCTCTCTCTTTGAACTTTAAGAGGAAAAAGAAGAGCACCCTGTTGAGTACAAGCAGCGCAACCAACGCCGCCAAGTCCCACCATTTCGAGTGCAATGGAATCCCGTACATGTTTGCAAGAATGTACTTTCCTGTCAGTTTTGGCTGACCAGGATACATGGCATCAAATTCCAGGCCAAGTAGATCATTCTTATAAGATCCCTGCAAATTTTTTTTTTTTTTTTTACAAAAATGAGGTCAGCGTCTGTTCTTTCACTAAACGAAAAGATATATAGATTTCAGACTGTCTGGATGACCCCACTAATATTTAGTCATTTTGTGTTTCTAAAATGCAGCTTTGTCAGTGGGAGAAGAAGACGCATAAGAAAAATTACCTGTACTGACCATGAACCATAGCTCAAATATGAAATGGGGTAGCGCCAGAAAGGCTTCGGAAGATCAGGCAGCAGACGGAAAAACCCTGATGTCATCATCATGATTCCCTGTATGGACGACAACAAATTTGAATCCATAAGGATGAATAGGTAAGTAGGATTATATCATTCTATTTACAGTTAAATAAGAAGGCTTGGAGTTTCTTACAATTACTCCTGCGCCGGTGACAATGCCCATCAAGAAATTTGGAACCAGCGTGGCAATAACCATCATGAGGCTCTCTACGACCGTGATACTCAGGAAAATTGTCAAGACAAAGTAGGCGTAATGAGAAAATCCCGGGTGAAATTTCACCATGAAGTATGTAACAGTTCCAGTGGCTAATGAGATGGCAACCAGAAAGGGGAACGATGACAAGAAATTTGCAATGATGAATGCACCAACCCCGTAATGCCTACTCTGCCTTTCCCGAGTATATATCTGTTCCAAGAAAGGATATATCAGAATGATCAGAAACGATTTAACATAATTGGGGCCATATCAGATATTGTGATATGATGGTACGTGGAAGCTGGTAAATGGTATTATACCTTTAGTTCTTCGACAAAAGATGGGAAGCCCCCGATGGACATGAAAGTCATAAACCCCATTATGAACGCACCGCATGCTCCACGAGCCAGGATTGCAGTGTAACTGGTGCCGACTTTATAGAATATAGTGCCCACACAGAGGGACACTACCGTGTAGATGATGATTCTCAGCCAGTAATATCCAACATCTCTTGTCATATTCAGAGAGGAACGACGCGTCAGTGTCCATAATTGCTTAAACCAGCTAGCTTGGCTCCCTTTCACCATCTCAACTGCATCTCTCTGCCATGACAGTGAAATTCTTTAGTGAAGTTCAGATTAGCCTATGCAAGAGAAAATCTGAAATCAACCAATCACTTGCAGGAAGTGGATTAAAGAAGAGTTTACATTGGTTTCCAATTCTAGAATTCTTGCTCTTGCCCGCTTCGCATACTTGGAATGCTTGTATTTCTCAAGAAGTCTTGCCTTTATTTCAGACGTGGCAAAATTCGACAGCGGATCAGCTGACTTCTCGTTTTCCTATTGGTAAGGGAGAAAGTACGAATAGATGATGTCAGAAACATTACAATTTAGAAGGTGCCTAATTGCCCAGAGGTTTACCAGTGAACAAAACAGTGATGTACCATGATTGATCTAAAGGCTTACTTGGTATCTAAGAGACCCTTTTAGAGTGGCTGTTACGACATCAAAGTCCGAATTGATGCAACGAAGGAAGTGATCAGACGGGTTTCTTCTACTTGGACAAGGAACGCCAGCCTCTGCAAAAAACTGCAAATCAGATAGAAATGGTCAGTAAAGTTTCTTCCAGGTATAAAAGAGCGTATGTGCACAGCCAAGTATAATGGAAAAGAGATTTACCTCAATCGCCATCTTTGCATCTCCAAAGTAGACAACTTCACCACTAGACAGTAAAAAGAGATCATCAAAAAGAGCAAAAACTTCACTGCTGGGCTGATGAATTGACGAGATAACAGTTTTTCCATCTCGAGCAACGCTGCGAAGAGTTTGAATGACAAAGAAAGCCGAGGCACTGTCAAGTCCACTGGTTGGCTCATCAAGAAACAAAAGGCTGGGCCTTGTGAGAATCTCCAGGGCTATGCTCACCCTTTTCTTCTCCCCGCCACTTACACCTCTCAAGTGCCAAGTTCCAATCATACGATCAGCGCAATCCTGGAGACCCATCTCCATTATTGTCCCTTCCACAATCCCTTCTATCTCTTCCCTCGACATGGAATTGGGAAATCTCAGAAGGGCAGAGTAAGTTATTGTTTCCCTAACAGTTAAAGTGCCTAGGAGAACATCTTCCTGAGTCACATAAGCCTGAAAACAGCAGATAATAAAGTCAAGTTTTCGAGGAATTTTCACTTTCTATGAGGAACATGCAGCAGCTGGTGTATATTTGGTGTCAGGTAAATTAAGCTTACAACAATTCCATCATGTCTCCTCTTCTTGCCATTGATCAGAATGTCCCCAGTCATGACCACATTTGTGGAGAGCCTGCCTGTTTCAAGATTTCAAAGTTGAGAAAAGAATCACAATCACCATGTTGGGATCATCAGATCAGATGCATGAGTAAATCAGCAGCTTAGTGCAAAAACCTGCAAGCGAATCTAGAAGTGTGGATTTGCCAGAGCCAGAAGGCCCCATGATGGCCATGAGGCGGCCAGGCTCAGCATACCCACTAAGGCCATGAAGCAGCTTCTTAGTTGGTCCTTGGTTCCTGAAGTTGGGAATGATCACAGTCAGATCCTTCCAGACCAAGAAAGTCCCATCTGCAAAATCACTCCCACCTCCTCCTCCACCCCCACTACGATGCTTTGCTGTCTCAATCTCCATAGTTTCCGATCAGCTCAGCTCAGAGAGAACAATAGTTGTGATAATTTTAAAAGAAGGCAGATGAGGGAGGATAGGGTTAAAGAAAGGCAGGAGTCACAGCATTGCCATTAATATTGAGCCCTTGTTGGATTGCAACCCCTGCCCTCCACCTATAACCATTAATGCTGGGCTGGGCATTGCAGTGGTGCAGGTAAATGAATTGCCTCGGCATGTCCCCACTTAGGCTGTGTAAATTGATGACTGGGTCAACATAGAGCATGAGAATGGGTAGCTTCATTATCTCAAACTCAAACATGGCTGCCTGTTTGCATTAAGCACCACACCTTAAACTTAACCTAAAAACCTGATGAAAATGTGAATACCCTTTTCACACATGGACAGTTGAAGTCAAGCTTCCATTCTGGTGCAACCAGACTCAACCTAATTTTACACAAAAGTTGCTCCCCCCCTCTCAATGATTGGTGATTTTTCACACAAAAAGTCCAAAATAAAGCAATCACATAATGATTTGACCTGATCAAACCCTTCCTGTGAAAACATTAACCTTAAAACTTGGTTGCATGATATAAATGCACTGCAATGTTGCCGACTAGATACACCAACTTCACTGCCAGAAGCCATCATCTCATTTATTCAGCAGCCGCTCTTCCCATTCACTGGCCACAACATATTCTGTCTTTTATGCTGAGGGCCTTGAGAACTGCAGTGCCTCATCTCCCAGTGGCCCAAGCACATTCCTATTTAAGGATCCACATTTATGGAGTCCAGACTGTCAACTATTTGACGGTCCCCAAAACATATATCTTGGGTTTGATTCATTTCCAAAGACTGTACAGTCCTGCTTCATGTTGACAGTGAGAAAGCTATTGCATAGCGGGGAATACGCTCTCTACCTCAGAGCAGGCTCACGATAGACCGTCAAGTCTTGTATGCATAAGAATTCTCACATTAGAAAGCTATCCCGGCTGCCATATCAGAGAACAATGTAGATTTTACATGCATGCCTTACAGGGCTGCGACTGTGGAGTGGTGTGGTTATGCTAAGGGAAGAAGTGGATTTCTGTTTCTCTTATGCTTAGGCTTGACAGCATCTTTCAAGGTCTTTTCTACCTTGCTTTTAGTTTCAACTTTTGTTTCTGATTGCATTGATGAAGATACGGGTGGCTTTAGAATGGTTGAATCGGTTTCAACCACTTTCGTCAAGGGTTCCTTCTTGATTGGAGATGTGGTGGTGCCTGAAGATCAAAGTAGAGTTTAACAAATGAATAATGACTAAAGTGGATAATTGCGAGAGGCTGGGTGTTGAGAAAATGTTGTACCGCGAGAGGCTGGGTGTTGGGAAAATGTTGTACCGCGAGAGGCCATGGTAGCTTTAAGTGACTCTGCATCAACACCCTTTGAATAGGGATCCCTGAGAAGAACAACAACATAGAGAGCGGAAAAATCAGAGTTCAAAGCATGATTGGGATGATATGAAACCCAAATATATCACAAGAGCCTTGGCAACAGAACAAAATTTGAAACCCGGTTAAATGATCCTACTGTTGTTAGAGAAGTTATTGGATTGGCCACATCCTTTATTAGCAAATCAGATTCACAAGTATCTTTAAACATACACCACCCTTTAAAAGGCCACTCGATCAAGTTTAAAAAAAAAAAATTCTAACATAAATTAGAAACAGAAACTTAAAACAATTCTCATAATATCTATGAGACGCCTATCTAATCCGGTACATGACAGATTAATTCAAAGTTGGGGTTATTTCCAGTAGTCACTTGATTGGTTATCCTTTTTAAAAAAACAAACTCACTAACAGAGCAAAGTCTTTTAATTGAACCCATCTACTTACTACTGAGTTGATAAGTAACATTTGGAAGACGTTCATGAACCCAAGTGGAATATACATACATTGAAATGGAAATTTAATTGAGACTTACCAGCTGGATGCCACACAAATTAATTTAGATTTTCTAGCTTTCGGGTTACTTCTTTTAATGGTGCTTAGACTTGAACAGCTTTCCTCTGCATTTAGATTTAATCTCTCAAAGTGCTGCTTTGACAATTCCTTAACTTCCCTCTGACTATCAAATTGGTTCTGCTCTCTCAAGTTGATCTCAGGGGCACCAACATCCAAAGTAACAGAATACGAGTGACGTTTGATCTTGCTCGACGCTCTTTCAGTATTGAATGACTCAACCTGCCAATATTGGTGTTATAGGATATTCTAAAGAATTATACTGCTTGATTGTTGTGATTTTTTCAGCAAAACATGCATATAAATTGGTGCCAACTTGTTTGTCATTTCCAGCCATAAGATAACAAAATGAAATACGAAAAAAGAAAGGCCTTAGCAATTGTTATCAAACCACTTAATACTTCAGAGGAGCAAACAAGGTACTTGGAACTCACTGCACTCTTGATCTTGCCTGTTGTATCTGTTGCCTTCACAGATGCAATTCTTAAACATTGCATAATAACACTCTGTGAGACACCCACTCCTCCTCCCTTTTGGATTGCACAAATGTCTCCATTTGAATTTAACGTCACAGTCAACCGTCCCCCCATGACAGCCTCTTCAAAATGTGTTGGATCAACCACCTATAATGCATACCCATGTGAAAAAAGAAAACTATAGTAGCCAATATCTTCAGTTACAGAATCATCGAGGTGATTTATTACCACAATGTTGCCATGATCAAAAAATGCAAATGTAACTGATATAGGAAGATGGTGAACTATCAATGGAAGTGGCTCCCTAACCTGCCAAATTCCAAGAAAAAAATATTAAGAAAAAGGAATGTAATACATAGATAGCTCACTATCTCTTTAAAGAAAAGCTCGTGAGGAACACTAACATGCGCAAGATATGTAGGAAGCACCGATGAAATTACTCAAAAACTCAAAGAATAGTATAAGGGCACATATTATGAGGACTAACAGCAGAAAACTCGAGTCAACCCGTAGAAGATGAAAGCGAAGTCTGGATAAAAATATGATACTTAGATCATTTCGGGCTGCATTACCAGTCATATGTACATACAACAATACCTCGGGATATCCCCTGATCTATAATGTAGCTTAACATTCATCAAAACTGTAAATAAAAATGATACGGACCTCAGGGGGGTGTAAAATCACTTCCTGACCATTATCTCCTCGTGAACACTCAGGCCTCTGGAACGTCATTAGAGCAGCCAACGCAGCAATATTTGAAGCATCTAATAGATTCCTATTTCATTCACAAGGTGTGGCGGTAATGAGGAAGTAAAAAAATTAATAGTACAGAGTAAACAAATCTGTTCACACTTTCGTACTCCAGTGCTTACCCTCCGTGATCTAAAATGTGAAGATCAATACGGATGGACCAGACCAACTTTCCTGCAAGGACACAGAGGGATTCTGTATCCACTGCCCTGCTCTCCCTGCAATTCAACTCTCGAGCATCTTAAAGACCGTAAATTTCATGAATAATAAGTGTGACCACACCTTGTTTACAGAAAATAAAATACTCCGGAATGTATATTACAGTCCAAATATTTTGATTCTGATCATGCCAATATTTCTTAGCTCCAGAAACAAATCATGTTATTAAGTTATTTGAATCTTAATTATGCCCAAGATATTTCCATGATTACGATTGACTGAGTATGTGCAGAGTCAGATATTAGAAAACTATTTGATTGCAGTAGATTAAAATACAAAGGAGCTGACAGTCGAATGTACTTTCATAAGTTTCAGGTGCATTTGATCACAATATGTCAGCAATGAATTTTTACTGTATCAAGGATAACCTATTTTAATTGATAAGTAATTTCCAATTATCACCTGAGACCACGGTCCACTATTCGTCCTAACTCCACTGCAAATTCACCAGGACGTCCTGGCTCGAAAGAAGGATCAGCCATAGGTGAGAATTCAGTAAAAATTGAAATTGTTCCTTCATTAGGCCTATCTCGATATGGCTGAACAAGTTGCCCAGTGACAAAACCCATGACATGGGTATCGCCTAGGTGCACCTCAGATGATCCATCTACTCTACAGAAACAAAACATGCCACATAAAATTAACCCTGTCCACTAAGAAGCAGCACCAACAACAAATAGAGGAAATACACTACTTAACTTTACAATTAAGCAAATTCCGCAACTGTAGCCCACACAACAAAATGAATATGATTGTAAAATGGTTAGGATGGAGGGTGTTTAGCTTGTTGTTAACTTGATATATACTGCTCTGCTCGTAGCTCTAGTTGTTTAGGCTTCTTGTAGGTAATATTGTCTCTGTCTTAAATTACTTAGCTTTGCTTCATTGAGGCGAGTGTATGGCCAACTAGCTTGTATCCTCTACTAATCAAATTCATGTTTTTTTTTTAGAAATAAATACTGTGAATATAAAAGGTCAGAACTTGGTGGATCATAAAAATCACACATCCACCAAATATCAAAATTTTGGGACCAAAAACACAGTGATGAAAAAAAGAAGAAAGATACTTGCTTTCCAAAGCTGATGGTGAGGTTGCGGTAGTCAAACGGTCGGCGGCCGTCCAGTCTGATATCCTCAAGCAGTGCGGCGTGCATGAACTTCTTCTCATTGTCAGTCATCCGCCTCGTATTCGCCAATCTTTGCTCCATTCGCTTCAACAAATAGAAACGCAACAATCATCAGTCCCACAAACACTACAACATAACCGAACCCTAAACCCTAAAGAACAAAACAAAAGAAATACAATACAGCAAGGTCCACCTCTACATGAAGCAGCTGCGAAATCGTAGCAACAGATCAAATCAATCGCTGGTGTTTCCGAGGGTTTAATCTCGTCAGACTACGCAATTCTTCACTCGAATGTTTCCAGATTATTTCCGCCCCAACTTGATTAGGGTTTATGAGATTAGGGCACAAAATAAAGCCGATTACTTACCCCTTTCATACAATAATTTAAATAAATATTTCTTTAATTACACCATAAATAAATATCTTAATAATAAATTGGAAATTGCTTTCATGGTCTATTTTTTGAATTAAAATTGTTCAGTAAATTATGTAAATTTAAATTATTCTTTTCTTAAACTTTGCCACTTCAAAATTAAAGTTCGTTTTTTTAACGGAATTATTTATTTAAATATTTAATTTAAAATCGACATTATTCACTATCACATACTTAATTTAAATAAAATAATTTTTAATGAAATTCAAAATTCAAAAGAATTCGACCATATTTTTAATTCAGGTCAGTTCAATTCAGTATAAATAGAAAAGTACACCCATCAACAACAACAAAAAACGTAAGATTAACCTCAAATTGACAAACCCAAATCTAATTCCAAATTTGGAATCACAAGTCATCATCCTTCCACTCCTCCCATCCCCATCCACATAAACATGCTTATGATATTACAATGCCTTACCCACACTCATACTTCCAACCATCGAACCAATCCATTATATTATAACGATATCAAAACGACGTAGTTTTATCGAAATTTTTTTAAAATAAAAAACAAATAGAAGATTATAATATGTCATAGTATAATCCACTTTATTTTGATGCGTTGCATATTATGTATGTATATATATAGAATGGAATATTGTGTGTATAAATGGAAAATATAATAAAATAATGTCCAAGGACAGCAGATCTGAAGGTGTCTGAATATATAATATTTCCCAGAGCTCCTCCAAATTTGTCCATTAAGGTACACGACAAAAACCTTAATCAGAGTGATTACATTTCTTGAAAATAATAATCACATCAATCAAAATGATGAGAGAGAGAATTGATTATTCAAAAAAGTGAAGCAGAAGCGGCAGATATTGAGCAAGAGAATCTCAATCAACAACAAAGCCTCTTCATTTTTCAATCTCTATCTCTCTCTATCTCTTTATCCTGAAAACCCAGATGGTGATAGACCGAGGAGGACTCAGCAGTGGTGTAGCCATGGCTGTTGTTGCATAAAGCTTGAAGCTTTATCGTGTTTCAATCGGTTGAGTGGCCATAACTGCTGCTGGGTGGTGGCGGTTGAAGCAGTTCTTACTCTCTCTCTAACTTCGCGCTGTTGCTGATGCGTTGAGGAGCGGAAGAAGAAGATGAACTCTGTGGAGCCGTCGGCGTTGCTGTACTCGAGGTTGTCGTCGTTAGATCCGGAGAGCGCGTCGAAAATCATGGGGTTCATACTCATCCATGGTCCGACCGATGCTGATATGATGTCGCTAGCCACAGCTTCCGACGCGGTTTTGCAGCAGTTGATCTGCAAGGGAAAGAATTACTCTAGGGTTTTAACAGGCAGCGCCTCGGCGCTGCATTCGCCCACAGCTTGCCCCAGTCCCAGGTCGGCCTCCTCGTCCTCGCCTAGGTTTCCGCAGAACGGGTTTGGTCCCGGGTCCAATCTGTCCTCGCCGCGGCAGATTCCGGCGCCGATCAACTCCACCGGCAGCGGCAAAGCTTCGCCGTCCTACGCTGCTGTTGTGAATGGGAATGGAAGCTGCGGGCCGCCGTTGGCTTCTTCCTTCTCCGCTTCTCACTTCCATGGCGATGGGGAGGTTGGGGAGGATGAGTATGGAGCTCCTGATGATTTGTACGATCTGGGCGTGGGGAGTCCGAGGATGTTTCACAAGAGGAGCCTCTCTCTGAGTGATGCTTACAGTGGAGGCTGTGTTGCTGGGGCAGATGAGATGACCAGTGGGATTGGCTGGAGACCATGTATGTACTTTGCTAGAGGCTTTTGCAAGAATGGAGCTTGTTGTAACTTTTTTGCATAGTGGATTTGGTGATTCTGGTGCTGATGTTCTTGCTTATTCTCCAGGGAAATTTGATGGGTTTGAGCAGGAGCTGCTGCGCTCCAGAGCCACACAGCAGCAGAGATTAGCCCTAGCTTCCCAGATCATGTCTGGAAGTTCCTATCCTTACAACAAGTTTTTGTCTGACAGTCCCAGGTACTCTGAACAGTTCTAAGTAGATTGCTTCTCTTGTTATGTGTTCAATTTAGTGTTAATCTATCAGTGACTGTGATTTTCTGGCAATGTAATTGGGTTTGGTGATGAATCTAGGTCTAAGGCAGCTGCCATGATGATGGGGGAGGAGCTTCAGAAACTGGGGCAGTTCAGAAATGAAAGGAGTGAATTTGCATTAATGGGGTGTGGTTCAGGTTCCAGGCAAATCTACTTGACATTTCCGGCAGATAGCACATTCAGGGAGGAGGATGTTTCGAACTATTTCAGGTGATATAGATTTAGTTTGTTGAAATGCAGTTGCTATTTGTGTATGTTGGGCTTGTTTGACGCAATTTTTTGCATTGTGGATTTGAAGTATATATGGACCGGTGCAAGACGTGAGGATTCCGTATCAGCAGAAGCGCATGTTTGGCTTTGTTACTTTCGTGCATCCTGAGACTGTGAAGATCATATTGGCGAAAGGAAATCCTCACTTTGTTTGTGACTCACGGGTGCTTGTGAAGCCGTATAAAGAGAAGGGAAAAGTCGAAAAGTATGAATTGCTACGCCTCTTTTATCTTATCATCTTCTTCAACTACTGCATTGGTGTTGACATGTTTGAATGAGAAATCGCAGAAAGCATCTAATGACGCAGCAACAGCTGGAAAGAGGCGACCTCTCCTCATGCTCGAGTCCTCATGGGGTTGACATCAGGGACTTTGATGTTCCCATAGGTATATTTAAGCCAGTATGTGCTTCTTTGTTGCACGGTAGCGATACATTACGAGTTTTGAAGCGCCTTTCTATATATTGTTAACCTCAGGGCCGAGGATGTTTTATAATAACTCGCAAGATTTATTGATGAGGCGGAAGCTAGAGGAACAAGCTGAGTTCCAGCAGGCCTTAGAAATGCAAAGCAGAAAAATGGCTAATCTGCAACTTTTGGACTTGAAAAACCTTTCTCTCCGCCATCCCTTCTCCCCCAATCACAGTTTGTCACCTGCGGCAGCTATTTCTTCGCCTACTCATCATCCTCTTCTAAGCCCTAATCATATGCGCTCGATGAGTGCCTTCAATCCTGAAGCATTTGAAGGTAGCCCAACTGATTTTGTTTCACTATATATGATAGTTTTTTTTTCGTTTCTTTCCATTCGCTTGGTAAAATTGTTTGTTTCTTTCCGTGCGGCTTGTTTAATCTTGCTTTGCGCGTTCTTTGCAGAGAGCACTCCCACCCCAACTTTGAGTCTTCCTCCTCATGCATTGCTTAACAGGCAGGCATCAATGGAAGGATATTCTAACGTCAATAACTGTAATGAATATGTTACTAGTGATACAAATGAGATCCGTAAGCTTGCTGATTCGGCAGACAATGTAAGGTATGAAATCTGGTCCTCGGCGATACACTTGTGATTAATTTCGAAATCAGCTCTTGAAGGCGCCTTTAATATTTTTGAATGGGTAACTTTGTTTGCTGATTTGTTCTTTGTTGTTATCAAATGCAGTCTTGACTTGGTCCTCCCTGATACTCTCGACGATACGAGCCCTGCAAGGCCAGCTGCACCTAACCATCGCCCATCCATCTTCTCCTCCGCGATGCTTGCTATGAATGAAAATGCTGCAGCTTCAAGCTCACAGTTCTCTTCTAACAGCGGCACAGTAGCTTCCTTCCCTTGTCTCTCAAATGTGGCTCCTCCCAAATCACGCTTCCTCGAGGATCCTAGGTACTACGACATTGCGTTACCTCGTATATCAACCTCCTTTACAGTACATAACTCTCAGCAATCTAACCATTGCTGTATGGATATTCCAGTTTCGGGTCTGCTGGCAATCGTGCCATTGAAATGTAGCTACCATTCAAACTGGGAATTGACTCTGCTTAGGTGAGTTCAAAGTTCTAACCCACCATTAAACTTCCTGAACTAACTAGGAATTTACAGGTCTTTTTTGATGGTTTCTCCTCAACATGTTTGTTGTTCTTATTGTGGACAGATTAGGGTAGAGAGAAAACAGCTTACAGCCAATTGAAGAACAGCCCTCTTGTAGCTAGCCCCCCAGTGCATGAAGCCAAAGTATAGTCACATGGGAAAGATGAGAAATATCTTTAGGAAGATCTCATCCACAGATTCCATCACCATCATCAATACATACTCTACTCTACTACTGCTACTACTACTTACATCAACAACAACAATACATAATTGCATAGATAAAGGACAGCTGAAGAAAGAAGTGGTTTTTAAGGTTGTGGGGTCTTCTTCACCATCTCTCAGTAGGTGTAAAGCTGGACCATAAAGACAGGTAGAAAGAAGCCAAGCCCAGTTTACTCTCATATGTAGTTTACTACTTTTACTAGTCCTAAAGTAACTTGTTTTTCTATAGCCATCTCAGAGCTCAGGCCTCTATTTTACTTGGAATTATGTTCACCTGTACCTGCAAGTCATCAAAGCTAGTGCATTTATTGACCTCTTTGACCATAGAAACTGAGAGATGTTTGTGACACTCACTCACTGCTGCACTTTTGATTATAATAGTTACTGGTTAATGATGTTACTGTAAATGAATGTTGCATAAGATAAAGGGGTGTCCTGTGAAAAGATAAAGCTGGTCCTGTTTTTGTAACTTTAGGGGAGTCTTTTGTCTCATTTTGTGGGGTGGTTTTAGGTGGACATGAATGGGTTTTGGGGGCCACAACCTCACATGGGTGCTGCTGAAACTTATTGTCTGTGTCCTAGCTAGCTATCTATCATATCATATTCCTCTCACTTTTACTTTCATGCCTGGATGTTATGAGCTGCTAGAACAATATGTAGAAGAAGGTTACAGTGGTATACAACAATGAGAGAAGAGCAAAGAAAATAATATGTTAGTTTAGTTGCTCTGGTAGCCATTGATGGATGCATAATCCAGCAATTGTTTTCCTCTGCTTCCAATCTTTGCTCTGATGGATTGATTACTGTCCTGCTTTGATTGTCATTTGTGAGCTCAAGGCATGGAATAATGCAGCAATTTAAGATCTTGCTCGATATAAATGGTGATCAATATGATGGGAATACTTGTTGGGCTGGCAGAGCTAATAACGTCCGTGTGTTCTCCAACCATTATTCCATCGTCCCCTACTTCTCTCAAACGGGTAGTTATGTGCATCAACATGAGTTCTTGATGTAAATGGTTCTCTACTTTTCTTCGGTACATTTCTAATTTCTTCTTCTGCGTCATATCCTGAGCGCTGCAAGAATAGGCATTCAAAAACTGGACATAAGAGATAATAATAGACCATTGGCTTAGAGAGCAAAATATTTAGCAGGCATCAAAGTGGAAGAGCATGATAATTCTACAAGCAAGCTGCAATCTAATGACCTAATATGATTGGTTACAAATAATAACTCATCTTACCAAAATGTCCAATAGTAATTCATAGCATTCTCTATCTTACATGATTCTTTGGAAGTCCAAACTTTCAACCAGAATCTTAACTTCATCGACAATTCACCAGAGATGCATGACTAGTTAACTACAGCTTAAGAATCTTGCAGGTCTGATTGCTAAGCTTTGTATCATATGACTTTCAATTCTAATCACTTGCAATTATAAGAGTGACATGCATTAGCTAAGAAAAGATTGGAGATACAATTTAATACAAAAACTTCAATAAAGAGAAAGAGAGAAGTCATTTTATGAAAGAAACCTGAGCAGGATCTGAAAGGACTGTATACGCTTCTCCAATCATTTTAAAAAGTCTGTCTGCATCTCTGCGGATCTCTTCTGCGATTTCTTTCCAAGTCGCATTTCTCCCACTATCACCTTTAGCCAAAAGTTGGCCCGCCTAAATTATGGAACAAAGATGGTGGTAGCCAGGTATATCAAAATAAGGAATGTATAAGTATATCACCATATGTACCTTGTCAGGATGATGTTTAAGAGCAGCTTGTCGATAAGCCTTCTTAATCTCTGCTGCAGAGGCAGATGATTTAATTCCCCTGTCGTTCACATTCAAAATGGCTTAGAAAGCAACTAAAATGCAACTTCTGGAGTACGGCGAGGGGCGGAGGGCTTCAATATTAACTTTATAGCCAAATTAGAGCTAGGCTGTCGAGTTTGAAATGAGATATACCATCTGGGGTTTTAAGTCTCTAAAGGCCATTGTCTGGACACTATTATTCATTTTTATATCCACCAAGTCCATCAATAACGAAAAAACTTATGATAAAGACTAAAGAAGAAGGTAACTTACAAAATGAGGTACATGTTCAATGGGATGTCTTTCCTGCCTTGCTCTTCAAGTCTAGACAGCTGCATCTGAGTTTGTCTAAGATCAATAGAGATGTCTGAGTTGGCTGATGTTTCGTGAGATTTTTTATGACCAGCATTTGCTTGCTCCTTTAGAAGAGACACAATTCTTTCCGTATCCCTAGCAGCTTGGCCACAATCTCTAATAGATTCGTACAAAGATGCACGCCTAGAAATTGCCTGCAGAAATATGTAACGATATAGTTCAGGCAAGGCAGTAGTGGTTATCTATATTACTATGACAACCCACATGAATTGTAGCAGTGATACAGTGAGTCCAAAGCAAACAGAATATGCAAGTATCTAAATCCAAGAGATCTTTTCAGCCAAAAATTTGTAAAATTTGTATGCAAATTGGACGCAGGTCTGCACTGATTTTGAAAAGCACACCTTTAGATAATCTCTTTCAAGAGCTATGGCCAAGTTGCAATCCGCTATGGAATCAATAAATTTTCCAAGGGCTTTATATGCAGCAGCACGGTTGCAAAAGCATATTGCAGCGAAAGGACGTGAATCAACATTGGATGACAGGGCAGCAGTGTAGTGTTCAATAGCATCTGCATAATTTCCTGATTTAAATGCTTCATTTCCTGCAGCCTACAATTATGTTTTGACAGATGTGATGAAACAGAGAATACAAATTTGATAAATCATAACTACTTTCGGCCCTATTTGCAGATTAAAGTTCGTTCAGCCCCAAGATGATGTTCATTGTAAAAACACCTGATGTTAAAATTTTATGATAGGATTTTGATACAACAAGCTTCCAATTATTCTTTTTCTAAACATCAAATTTATTACTTGCCCCTATTTGGGAAGAAAGTTTAACCGGAATCAGATGCCCGAGATCGTAAAATCGCACATCACAAGGGAAAAGTTGAGAATATGTGAATTATGAATTAGTAAAATTAGAGAAACCCGATAACAAATATAAGGAAAAAGTGAAAATTATCCTAATTTTTTTGGATAACCCTGATCCCACCTTATGGCGTAAGAGCTCCCTAATAGTTGCAACAAAGGGAATTAATGACTCCAATGTCTCGCTCCCCCTCCTGAACATAGAGACGAAGTAAGAATTTTAAACCAAAATATAAAAATAGCACACTCAGATTGACTCAAACGAACATTAAGATAACAGTATGGTACTTTGAGATCAGACCTGAAAGATTCATGCTTTTCCAATAATGCAAGTGCCTCCTCAAGTTTTCCTAGGAAAAAGTAGGACTTCAGCATAAGACGGCACCTCCATAGCATGAAATAAAGTTTTCCGTGAAGCAAAGCACCGTCAGGATTTTCAAACCGGCCATTAACACCCGCGGTGTTGGAGTTTCTTTTAGCAGAATCAAGAGACTCCTGACAAAGTTGTATCACTTTGCTGTATTTCTGCAACTGTGGCATTCAACAAAAAACAACAAAATTCAGAACAGACCAAATGGAAAACATAAACATACCAAATATTACCAACAAAAAAAAAAACAGACCACAAAAAGAGCCTCCGCTTTGATTTCTAATAGTTTTTCTGAGTACAAGCATACTGTCAAAGACTTGTCAGCTGATCTCAAGGCATCCTCTGCATCATTGCAGGTTCCTCGCTGAATACTTTCAATTGATCGACTAATGCCCTCAGCTGCTTTCTGTATGTCAGAATAGTTTTATGTCACTGACAATGAGTCAAAATTTCAAGTGTTGAAACTGAAAAATAATATCGACTAGCATACCATTAACGATACACAACAACAGTACCACAAGCATAGACATAAATTAAGTTTTTGTACTTCCATAATCTTATCTCAGACGCCATTTGTCAAGTCTGACTCAGAATTTTAAATGAGAGTTATTGCACTAAATAATTAAGTTTCCCATGTCCATATTCTATCTCAACTTCTTCTTTTTTCCGCTTATTTTTGTTTCTGTTTTACAAGGTAAACAGAATTTTTTGACGTTTAAGAAACTCTCAGTCATACACCGAATCATTTAACCCAGCTTTGGTAAATGATATATATGGTAATTTTTGAATAATTTTTTTCTAAATAATTCATTATTATTTGGTATAATTTAATGAAATGTAGTTTTTATATTTAATTTGTTTCTTATTAACAGTACATTACAAACCTTTAAACGAACCATATTTTTTAAACAAACATAATACTTCTTTCAGGGTTAATTTTCTTTATTTGATTGGAGGACACTTATAATCCTATAGTGAACAACCCTACATAAGAGGAAACTCTATGTGAAATACAATATTATATTCATATAACCAATAGGAAGAAAAAATTCGACAGATAAATTTTTTTTCATAAAATAATTTTTTTTTCTTATGACAACAAGCTCCACCACAGATAATTTAATGAAGAAGATACCAACAACTCTCATACAATAAATGTGGAAACGGGTCATTAAAGAGCAGAGAATGCATGATATAATGCAAACTGTAAGTAGTACGTAAGGAAGTGTATCTATTGTATAATAATGCACAATATCAACTTCCTGAGCAAATATATCTTCAAGAAATTTGTAGGAGAGGTGTTAAAAACTCTACCTGGGCCTTCTGTAAGCCTTCAGATGCTTCTGTGATAATCTTTCTGTCCACACAGATACCATTTCCAGAATGCAAACAATGTTTAAAGTGCTTTGATGCTTCTTCAACTTCTCCAAGAGCAAGGTAACAACTTCAAATAAAAAGCAGATGTTAAGATAAAAATAACCCCATAATAGCATAAAAAGGACTAATTAATGGACAAACCATTGGTCACATCAAATGAGAATGCTCAAGTGGTATGAGAAATGGAGTAGCGTGAAATATAAATGGCAAACTACCAAATCAGCTCAACTTTGATGAATAGCTTTTGCCCTCATAATAGGCACAACATACTGTCAAAAGAATGGTAACTTGCAAGCTCAAGAAAACGAGAAGTTGGAAAGAAATAATGTGCAACTGAAATTGAAATGATATGGGATTTTGACGGGGAGTGACCCTCTTAAGATATCTAAAATGCAAACTCTCTTGACTAGCCTTTCACTATTAACAAAGTTCAATAAGTGAAACCACTATCGTATTTATCGCCCAACTAGTTTGGTAGCATACTAAAGCAGAAAAACAAAGAACAAAAAAACACTCCCATCTTTAATCAATAAGACGCCGCATTTAAAAAAAGTGACTATCCTATATGAATATTGGAAATTAAAATGGATCGGTTATATGAAAAGATATGAAGACTAAATAATTTAAGGAGGCATTCCAACCACTCGGAGATGTAAAAACCCTCAGCACTGTGGATATTATTGTCTAGTCATTTTAAAACCCAGGCGTGGATCCGTCTTATAGTTTTGTTTTATAAATTTAAGACGTTGATTCGTCAGTAATGGGCCAAATGCATAGAGACCATTAGCTGTACTTACTTGGCAGCCCTAACGTGAGCCTTGAGAAAGCTAGGATCTATTTCAGCAGCTAACTTACAATCCTTCACTGCTTCTCTCAATCGTCCCAAATACATGCGTGTCGCTGCACGGTTGCTATAACACAACATCAGGGCCTCGAGGCAACCTCTGGACTTTTCAGATTTAGGAATACACCTCACCCCACGGGTATAATATTCCTCAGCTTTAGTGGGATCTCCATTTGCATAGGCTTCATTTCCCCTAATATATAACAGCTACAACATTATAGACCATGAAATAATTTGAAATATCAAATGAGAATACTAAGACTTCATAAACCTGCAATAAAAAATTACTCTACACAGCTTAAAATGAACTTCAAACATAAAAGTTAACTCGCAGAAAAAATCGATGACAAGAAAACAAACATTAGATTACCTTAGTCGCCACTTCTCACATGCTTCCTGAGAAAGAGTGGTGGCTGCAGGGGTACCACTGGACTCGTGGTTAACTTCCTCCGTGATGCTAGTATTGGTCTCCACGTCTGCTTTTAGTTGTGAGACAGTTATATTAGGCTTTACATGGGTTTGAAATGAATCTTCCAAATGCTGGCCACTGGAAAGTGCATTTGAAACTTTTGAAGTTGCAGTAGATCTATTAGAATCAAATCCTTTCCTCCGATTAATTGTCTTGAAACGGCGCACCGAAGCAGACCCTGAAGTAGTGGAGGATGCAGCAAAGGTAAAATTGGTCCCAGCCGTATCCTCAGTATTGAAAATAGAATAAATGTTTGTAGATCCGTCACTTTCCGAGTTAGAAGGCGAATTTTTTTTTACAGCAGCTGAAGTAGTGTTTTCACTGTTGAAATCTTCTGTAGCAGACTTGAAGCTTTCTGTTTCAGTTACAGAAACCAACTCCTCTGGATGTGTCTCGCTAACGCCTTCAAATGCGCAACCCTTAGTATTATGCATGCTTGTTCCACTGACATTATCGCCTATGTTAAGTTGTTGAGTGGAAAAGACCAAATCTTCATCAAGGGGATGGTTTCCATCTTGTGTATTTCTTCCGGAGAACTCAAATTTGTCATCCTGTGTGAAAGTTCTCTCCGAAGTCCCTGGACCATTTGAAAGTTGATTTTTGACAGTAATTTCAGGGTTTGGGGACATGTCCATCGGTGAATATGGTTGAGGAGATTCAGGTCGGAAGCTAAATTCTTTAAAAACAGATTCTTGCCCACGAGAAGCAGGATCCGCCCTTGATTCCATATTATGTTTTGCGTTCTCCCTCTTTTTTTTCAAATTAGCCTCTAAACCAGCATGCCTTTTTGGAACCAATTTGACCTTTCTATTCAAACTAGAGTTGACGTTGTGTCTATTGCCAAAAGTCTTCATGAAAAAGTTTGTTTCATGTCGAAAGTTACTAGCCGATGAGCTAGAAGATGGAGCAACTGAACTACACAATCTAGAGCCACAATTTTCTAGACTTGTAGATGGCATTATTGTATGAACAGCTGTGGGAATTGTTACACCATCCCCTCGAAAGAACATATTCTCCTTATCTCCATGGTCAGAGTCCCTAGCTGCACCAGAGTTTGAATCTCCAACCCTATCCTCAATGCAAACATGTTCCATCCTCTCTGACAGCATAGCTTCAGTGGATCCATTTAAGCCACTAAACGAACATTTGAAAACAAAGTTTTTAGCAGTATGCTTCACCTGGGTACTTCTATCCGTTTCCTCCGAATGCAACTGATTTGGCTGATCAGGAAGTACACCTGCAGATGATCTTCCACTACTGTTTTCAGTATCATGACTGTCTCCATCCTTACTGCTTTTAAATTCAAAATATGAAGCGTTGCCACAAGTAAATGGAACCCCACCAGACCAAGCAGCAGTATTCTCCCTAACATTTAGTTTATCAAACTCTTTCGGGAGTTGTGCCGTCGAGGTTCTGTCAAGAGAGCTAGTTACACTGAAATTAGGAACCCTTAACTTATCATATTCCTTACCACTCGTAGAACCGTCCGCTGGCATCCACTTTTTACCTCCCGCAACCGATCCCATATCAGACCTCCATCCAAACACACCGGCGTGCTTTCCTCTCCCTCCCTCATTCACCTCATTCCGAAACGGATTGCAAGTCAAGTCAGCCGCGCCTTGTCCTAGGAAAGACGATTTCTGCTTCCTCAACTTGGTCAACCTGGGCCTAGCCCTACCGTACGCCGATCGGGACGTAGAAGAAGAAGAGAAGCTGAAATTAGGGTTGAACTCATTCGCTCCAGAAAACCAAAAATCGCTCCGGTTCATGTCGATGCTTCGGAATCCTTGCTCCACAATAGGTCCCTAATCCAAGAATTCAACAACCATACAAAATAAATAACAAAGCTGATATCGGTTAGGGTTAGGTTAGGGTTTCGGCGCGGCTCCAGCAACGCGATCAACGCCGACGACTCTCTTCAACGTTCGGATTTCAGTTTTTGAAAGTGCCGTCTGAATGTTTGCAGCACAGCACACTCATTCTTCTCAAGCCTGGTCAGGCCTGAGGCCCATTTTATTGGGCCAATCCACGTTGGCCCAAACATTTAATTGGGCCCGACTAAGGATCACTCGGCCCATTACCCACTAAGTGATGAGCTGGCATAAGCGTATCACAACTGGCAATCCGATGTCGTTTTAATAAAATTTAGCCACGAACCGTCGCCGCTCTCTTTCGTCCCCACCCCTCCTTCCCTTTCTCCCTTTTATTATTTGTTTTACTTTAATTACCATTTTACCCCTGTGCTTGTTTTCTTTCACATTCGAGACCCTGAAATTCAAGTATTACATTCGAGTCCTTACATTATTTCTTCTTTCTAATTTGGGGCCTGAACTTTCAAAGTTTACACTTATCGTCCGAATTAATAAAAATTTAACTATTTTAATCAATTTAAATAGTTTAGAGGAACGTGGGTCATTGTCTTTCTAAATTACTAATTAGTTGTCCGATGAACATTGTGTTAAGTTAAAAACACTATATTAATAAGAAGATATTCTTTTAAATGTTTATATAATAAAATAATAAAATTTTACATTAAATTTTTCATTATAATAAATATTATTTATTTATATATATGAAGTGGGTTGGTGTTTTCAGTGTTTAGAATGTCGAGCATATTTATATATATATGAAGGGTCACCGTCCTTTCGGTAAAATTATTAAGTCATGTTTGGCTGTGCATTAAGTAGCCCTCCTAAAAAAGTTTAGTTGTGGAATGTATCTAGAATATTCCTTAAAAGAGTTCGGTTAATTCAAATATAACGCTATTAAAATTGTGTATTTTGATGTTATAATGACATAAATTATTTGATGAACAAAATAAAGTTATAATTTACAATATCAGAGTGTGGGTGAATCTAATGTCCATTTGTAATTATCCGATGATGGTCCTTCAAGACGTGATCTAGTGATAAAAAGAACATCAAATATTTTAGCGATTAGAGTTTGATTATTGATCGTCCTACAATAATATAAGAAAAAAATTTGTCTGTTGACCAAGATAAAAAAGTCAAAGTTAGCATATTTCTGATGAAATATGTCCGATGATGATCATTCAGGACGTGATCTACTGATAAAAACGTTAAATATTTCATAACAAAAAAAAAATTGTCCTTTGACCAGGATCAGAAAAATTCAAAGCTGGCATATTTTATTTCCGGTCCAAATCGTAATTAAATAATAGATATTTATAACGGTAAGAAAGACCGTTAAATTACGATTAAGGTGCTTAAGTGAAAATTGAAAAGACAAATTAGAAGGACGAAATCCGAAATTTCAGTTTCTAATGAGGGGTAAATTGGTCATTGAAAATACAAGCAGAAAAGTAGTGCCCTTCTCTCTCTTCTTTCTTCGTTTTCTCTTTCGAAAAGCATTTACAGGTTATAGCTCACCGGCCGCCGATTGGTCGCCGGTCGACGAGGCGTGGCTCCGGCAGGATTCGGCTCCATGCGGTGGTTAACGGCGAGGATAGGAGGAGTTGGACGAGGCGCTGGTTGTAGTTAGAGGGAGGGAGGGAGAGAGGGATGGGGAAGTTGGGGGTGGGAATAGGGGTGGGATGCGCGGTGGCGTCATGTGCGATCGCGGCGATGATGGTGGGGAGGAGAGTGAGAAGCAGGAGGAAGTGGAATAGAGTGGTTGGCGTGCTGAGGGAGTTGGGGGAAGGGTGTGAGACGTCTGTTGGGAGGTTGAGGCAGGTCGTGGATGCTATGGCGGTTGAGATGCACGCTGGCTTGGCGTCCGAAGGAGGTTCGAAGCTCAAGATGCTGTTGACCTTCGTTGACGCGTTACCTGATGGGTATCTTTTTCGATGCTTTAGCTGTTTCTTACGTGTCGATGTGCTGACACAACTGTTGGATTAGTGTTAATATATCGTTTCACACTTCACTTTCGGTACCTTTTTATGTTGTTTTGGTCGTTTCTCCAGATGTTTACTTGTTGAATTTCTTCAGTAATTGGGTTATTGTTGTTTACTTCATAGTTTTGGTTTCCCAAATTTTGCCCTTTGGAGGATATTGACCTCTGTCCTGCTTATTAAATGGGACCAGCAGCTCCATTTCTCTCGCAGAAACTTCTGCATTCACATTCGGTTGACTCAATTCAAGATTCTTAATTCTGATAATTTCATGTTAATTTTGGTTTCTGATTTTCGGTAACGATGCTGTGTTTTTATGTGGTTTGACATTCCTATATGGCAAATTATTCTTTCCTCACTTTATGTGGGAATGCGTCTAGAACCTTTAATTTACGCATCCATAGTGGTGATTACATCAGGTGTGGCTTCTATTCCTAAGCATTAGAAGTGCTAGTAGTGGTAGCATGTGGATCGGTCCACAACAATTTGTATGCGTCCTTTTTAAGTCTTTTGGATTTCCTACGGCATTTGTCTTTTATTGAAGTATAAAATTGTGGAGAGATATGCTCTGCATGTTGAAGTAGTTTTGGAAATTTTCCTCAGGAGTGAGAAGGGAACTTATTATGCGCTAGATCTTGGAGGTACTAATTTCAGGGTTTTGCGGGTTCAGCTTGGAGGTAAAAGCCTTGGTATAATAGATCATACTGTGGATAGGCAGCCAATTCCTCAGAATTTGATGACCGGAAGAAGTGAGGTGGGAGTTTCCAAGTCATGCCTTATCAGTAACTTCTATAGGTATGCAAAAACATCATTATTGATTGTTTGGTCCACATGTAGGAACTCTTCGACTTTATCGCCTTATCATTGAAGAGGTTTGTTGAAAGTGAAGGAGAACTGCCTGAGTTCTCAGCTGGTAAAAGAAGGGAACTTGGGTTCACGTTTTCGTTTCCCGTGAAGCAAACATCTGTCTCCTCGGGAATATTGATCAAGTGGACTAAAGGATTTTCTATAAGAGACATGGTTAGTGATAAAAAGAATTCAACATTTTGTTAAACTATTATAACTATATTATTCTCTCCTAACTTATCTTGTGTAATTTCCTTTTCACATACCTTTTTTTAATGAATCCAATTCTATTTGCTGTTTTGCACATGACAATTCACATTGATGCATTGGACGAAGTTCCTTTGTAAATTGTCTGTGAAATCTGTTATTACATGTTATTAATTCTCGTGCAGATCGGAAAAGATGTGTCCCAATGCTTACAAATTGCAATGGCCAAAATAGGATTAGATATGCGAGTAGCTGCGCTGGTAAGCAGTTTTTGGTTATTTATGGAAGTATTTGGTTTCAAGTGCATATATTCTGATAAATTCGTTGATCAGATAAATGACAGTGTGGGCACTCTAGCCGTTGGACATTATCATGATCCGGACACAGTTGCTGCCATCATTATTGGTACTGGCACCAACGCTTGCTATGTGGAGAGAACAGATGCAATAATAAAATCCCAAGGCCTACTAACAAGTTTTGGGGGAATGGTATCTTGTTAAGTTGTTCAAACATCATCAATATCTGTTATGACTCTTAGTAGTTAGGTCAATATTTGCTCCACTTATGTTTATATATTCCTGATCTTCTCTCTGTCAATAGGTTGTCAATATGGAGTGGGGTAATTTCTGGTCATCGCATTTACCAAGAACGTCTTATGATATTGAATTAGATGCTGAAAGTCCAAACCCCAATGATCAGGTAGGTAGGACTGATCAACTTCTATGCTAAAAAGAATGGGTTAAAGACTCCCTGAACGTGAGAGTCCTTTATCTGTACTCTGTGTCTGTAGTATAGGTATTGGCTTCTATATTGACCAAGCTTCCTATATTTAAACTTATTAAGAAGCAATAATGCTAGGTTTGAAGAATGTTCATATTTCAGTTCAAAAAAGTACTTATTTTAGGGCATATAGGTGGGTTAACACTTACCAACCTCTCTTGAAAATGTTAATTGCCTTCATGTTTAGTTTTCAAGTTTGTGCCTTTTAAAATGGGAACTTCACAAATTTCATAGAATATAGGATACATTGCATTTCAGACGGCAGTGGAACTCATTCAAAGTTGATCAATGTAATGATTATAAAGGATGCCATATAATTAGCGACCCGCCAAGGCAGAAGAACATCTTGTGTCAAAGAGAGTCTCGATACCCAAACAATTTTATCATGTTGGTGATTCATTTTTCCAGGGCTTTGAGAAAATGATCTCAGGAATGTATTTGGGTGACATCGTGAGGAGAATAGTCATCAAAATGCTAGAAGAAGCGGATTTATTAGGACCAGGTTCTACAAAATTATCAATGCCTTTTATATTGAGGTTTGTATGCCGCACTCATCTCTTTATTCATTCCATTGGTGCATGTGTGCTTCATCAATTACTGTTGAGCATGGAAGAGAGAACTAAATGTCTGTAAAGTATAAAAAAGATTTCAACGGAGGGTATAATTAGCAGTCTATTGTATTTTGACTTATCATTATAATATCTATAACAGATATGCGCAAGCATATAACTTTCTGGAAGAAAAAAAAAAAGAAACATACTGATATATCTTATGATGGCTCGAGCAGAAAACAGTGCAGCATGAATTTAAGAATGATATGATACTAGAGGGCGAATTTAGTTCAAAATTATAATGAATATTGATCTGAATATTTCAGGACTCCATTGATGGCTGCCATGCACGAGGATGAATCCCCCAATTTGAAGGAAGTCTCACGAATCTTTGAAGAAGTTCTGGAGGTTTTTAGTCTTCTAAAGCTTCATTTTTCTTTCAGTTCTGATGACCACTTTTTAATTCCTTGTCTTGTTGACTGACTAGATACCAGATGTTCCATTGAAGTTGAGGAGGCTGGTGGTAAAAGCGTGTGACACAGTAACCCGCAGGTCTGCACGGCTAGCAGCAGCTGGCATTGTAGGCATCTTAAAGAAGATAGGAAGGGACGGAAGCGGTGGCATAAGTGGGGGAAAAGGCAGAGGCAATGAGTCCCAGATGAAAAGAACAGTGATCACCATTGAAGGGGGTTTGTACAGCAGCTATGGGGTGTTCAAGGAGTACCTGCATGAAGCAGTGGCTGAAATTCTAGGGGAGGATGTAGCTCCTTATGTAATACTTAAAGTCAGCCAAGATGGATCAGGAATTGGAGCTGCACTTGTGGCTGCATCTCATTCTCAGGGAAATAGTGTTGTGAATACTTGGGGTTCTATAAGTATATAGAATATATATATATATACTTATAGTTCCCCAAAATCTGTAAATTAGAATTCATATTCGATTTTTTCTATATATGAAAAAAGGGTTACCTTGAAATTAAGAACATGAAGCATGAATGCTGCATAAACATTTTAGAATACACAGTTTTCTACACTAGAATTTAGAGCTATCAGATGAACTATCACTGTGGTTGAGAAAGGTATGTACCATCCAAAATTTTCCAGCACAAGGACTCGGAAAATTACTGGCTGAGATATGTACCACCTGCACGAGCTCGTAACAAATCCTGTTAATGAGCCTTCCTACTAAAGCTGGCACAGAATGATAATCTTCAAATTCACCCGAAATAGGAAATGTCAGGAATAAGTTTTACCAAGTGCTTCTTCGGAATGTCATGAATGGCCATCTATGGGGATCAGCAACTAAGTAAAATGCCTTCCTTTTATCAGCCTTTTTGTACAATGATTATCCTTGGACATTTTGTTCCAGTGATGTTTGGAAATTACCACACTTCAAATAAGTTGCAGCAACGGGAACCTCATGTTTTCAAGGAATCGTCATGTCCAAACGACTGATTAAAGGAGTAGAGCCAGCCTCGATGCTATGTACAAATTTCCTGCATCACCAAGAATTCAAATCAGAGTAATCTATGCCGCTGCATCGGTTTAGCCTTTACAAATCACTTGAACCTATAAAATTTCTACCACAATAGAGGCGGGAATGGGTGAAGCATTTATCACAGCATTTACAAGCCTTAATCGGTGCTATAGGGTTGCACTGGACTCGGGTACAATAGACACCTCTGTTTCATTAACGCCATTGCAATTTCCTAGTGCTTCTAAGTTTATTCCTGCTGCACTCATTGGGTCAATGGATTGACTATGTACTTTGACAAGAGATGCACACCCTTTCTCCTTATACTTTTCACTGGTTTCAGTTTGCATCTTCCCTTCCATGTCTACATGAGGATTTATTTGGGTACCATATGCTGCGTGATCGATGTATGTTCCCTGAAAAACTTTAGAATGATGATTCTGATCAGGATTTTGCATGCCACATTTCCCTTCAACAATAACTACTTCACCTATCCGACCAGATTGTCGGCAATCTCGTATGCTTTCAGCATTTAACTGATTTAGAGACGGGGAACCACCCTCTCCTGAGCTACATTTGTTTTTGTTGAAAAATTCTGTTCCATCTAATTTTCTTTCCAGTAGAACCGGGCAAAGAGGAGGTTTTCTTTTGCAGCAAGAATGGCATCTGAATCCAATTATAAAGTTTGCATTATCAGCATCAACTCCAAAAGCTCTTCCATGAAACCAGTCTGCGAGAAGAAGATGAAGAATTACATGACATACACAGTTAAATCAGTCGCTTGCTACAGTATACAGAAATTACTTCTTGAAAGTATAAACTTTCTGTATAACACATCTTTGCGGACTATATTTCATTACTTATCCCGTGAACAAGAAAAAGATATTAATATAAATGTAAAAAAAGACTTGAGAATATTACCTTCACAAACTTCACAACAAATGTAGATTAGCTGGGACGTGAACTGTGAACAGATTGTGCATATAGGCTGATTGAGGATGATGTTTAAGTCTTCTGATGGAACAAGAAGTTTTTCCCTTCGGAATTTTACCACCCGCTCATCATCAGGATTTTTAGTCAGCTTAAGACCATTGAGCCAATAGCTGTGCTGAACTTGAGTCCTCCTTTTCTGTCTAGGAGTAGCATCTTGCACTTCTTTAGGTGCTGGTTTTTTCGTTTTTGCTGGTCTCCCCCTTTTTCGCCCTGCAGTTTTCTGATTACTGACAGGGACAAATTTAGGTTTCCTTGGTGATCTCTTCTTTTTCTTGATTGGCACATATTTAAATTTAATTTTCCTTGATGAGCGACGAAGAGGAATTTGCATAACCGCTTTGTTACTTTGGGATTTCACTGCCACTCCGACTCGGCTACACACTCTAATCTTCCCTTGTGGAACCGGTTTAGGCGTTACAGTTACCTTTTTAATTCTTAAAATCCTCACTTTATCCTTTTCAGTTTCAGCTTTTGTAAGGTTGTCTTGATGACATTTGAGACAGGAGTATTTATCGCCAGCCAAATCTTTTCCTTTAGATCTCCTTACATGCCGTTTATGAAAATAACCTGTAAAATAGAAGAATGTAACTTCATTATGAGAACCTTTAACAACTGTATCATTTGCAGCATCAAGCATAATAGCTCTGAAATGCAGATGAATGCATAAGCACACAAAACCAAGTTGGTAACTAGGAAACTCCCAAAATTCATATCAGTTGAGACTTAAGACCCCCTCGATAAAAAAAAAATTAAGTGAGACACTGCAAAAATCAAACAGAGGGCCAAATAGCAAATAAAAAGAAGAATTGCAAAAGACATGCAACTGTTACTCAAACTGGAGACATGCAGACAGGCCCAAAGAGGCATACAAGACAAGAGGCTGGATATAATTACCTTCACAAAACTGGCACCTTACTGACTCCCTGCGAATAAAGAACGGAATCATTAATCGACCCAAATGATAAAAAAATAGTTAAGCTAATTCCAAACAAAAAAAGGGTTTTCATTCCCACTCGTATTCATATAAATAAAAGCATTCTTCGTACTTTAAAATCAAGGAAGATAAATCTTAGTAAGGGTGAGTGATGGAAGCAGTGATTACATTATGAAATCAACGGTAATAAATATAAATATATAACACGGTAGAAGGATGCTCCAAATACCTAATTGGAACCAATTTTTTACAGTGGCCACATTCACAGGTCTCCAATTTTTCAGCTCGTGAGAAAAGATAAGAGAAATCCATTGGTCTACAAAATCCCTTCTTCAACATGACATCAATCAGTTTCCCGGACTTCATCTTATAGTTTTTGCGACATATTCGGTTCTCTTCAAAGGATTTCACCATATGCACGGGAATGAGAGATTCTTCCAGCCAATATTTCTTTCTTTCACTTATTGATTCCTCGAACATGGATCCATGTGTCACAACAATATCGGGGATGGTTTTTCTTTTACCAAAATCAAGGAGATACTTCACTACTGTTCCCTCCAATCTCTTTCTCCGTATTGTGACCTTCTTGAATAGGCGAGATGCCTTTGTCAGCTTCTTGTCAATCTTTGTGAAAGGATTAGTGTTCTCAATGTCATCCCACTTAATGTTTGAATCAAGCTCTCTGATCTAAAATATAAATGAAAGGTTGGTAAAGCAAGATCTTATAGATAAGCAAATGCTGGTAATGTACGGAGATCTGAAGCCGCACACTGTACTTGGATAACAATCAACATCGAATAATAAGCAATCAAAGTACAAAGGTGCTGAAACTACAAGATAAAGGAAGGATAACATACAGCAACAAAAGAAAACCAGGTTGTCGAAATCAATTGAAAGCCATTATAATTTAAGATTCAGGAGTTCAATGAGACAAGTCATTTAGTCACCACTGCATTTTACAATCAAAGTGAAAGGCAAACTACCTTACGATACAGCCTCTTCATTAGCACTTGGTTTTCTTATTCAATTTTGGTTACGGTAATTCATTATTAACACCCATATTATATTGCTTAAAATTTGGAAAGAAGATATGCGAATTTGATTAAAAGTTCAGTCATGTTAATTTATAGTAAGTTCATTTTTAACCAGCACTTTAAGTTCAGTAACTTTTAATTCTAAAAGACCATACCCATAGCCAAATCAGTTTTCAGCCTTTCTGTTCATAAGATGGTGCATGAGGGGATGACCAGCATATTGTAACAAATTTCCATTTTCTTCATTTCAAACGAAGATTTGAGCTTAAGACCCACCTTCAATAAATATGAAACATAGCCCCAGCCACCGATAGTAAATACATCATCTCTCTTTGCATACCTTAATATTTTTTAGACACGCAAATAAATTAAGTTTCAAAAGTGAGATCCAACTGACCCTGCTGGCCATCCCCTCATAGCTCTTTTTTTTATGTACATGAACAACAAAATAGCATACTATAGAGAGAAATGAAAACATAAATGCCAAAAAAAAATATTGTGGGTCAATTAACCAGAGTTCATGATCATGTTGTGTAATATCAGGAATCAAATAACATATCTCTTGATGGTAGGATTGAAACCCAAATTAGTTATTCTTACTGTCGTTAGAACCAAATCCAGTTCACTCATTGTTATCATTTCCATTGCCATATAATATAATCTTACTTGTGATGTCTAGCTAATCCAAATAACTGATATACAGGGGTAGGCACTCAAAGTAGTGGCTAACGTGTATAAAATGATTTTGGAAATAAATAAGAATAATTACCAGAAAAGCAAGCTGTTCTACACTAGATGAATTTTCGACAGCAGCTCTCCAAACAATGTTTCTTCTTCTTTTCGCAAACTCCGAAGTTTCAGGATAATATACACCAGGAATCTTGTGACCTCCAGCTGCATATTTCAAACACCAACCTATGAGTCTGAAAGTGTATGCAAGAGTCCATAAAACAAATGAATTGTGCATATGCTTGTGATAATTGTATAAGGTGGATAATAACCAACCTTGTCGGGCAGCCTTTAGAGCCGATGAACGAGGCAAAACTTTCCAGCTGAAAACATGCCGTGAAGTTTGCCCACCTCTCCACCAAAAGAAATCCAAGTCAGTGGCGACATTTGGGGTTGGAAGAAGCTCCGAGTCTGCATGCCGGCTCCTACCCCTTTTTCTGCTGACACCATGCTTCAAGCCTAAGCATGATGAACTGGTCACAGCATAACAAGCTGAACCCACTGTATGGGCGGACTCCGTGTAATTAGACCACTCTGCTGAAAATGCTAGGTGATTCAAATTTGACTCTAACTGCATTTTTCCAGCACAAAATCAGCCGGATATCAGAAGTGAGGCAACAAACATAGGAAATCAGTTTATAAAACCTACTTCGTATCAGTTGACCAGAAATCCAATGATAATTCTGAGTTAAGTTTTTTATTAAAAAAAAACTAACTAGAATGCAGCATCTCTAGTGATCTAGATTCTGTAACCTCTCGCAAAATTATCTGGCCAAGAGCAATTTCAAAGTGATATGTTTATGTTGGACCAAATACTAACATCTTAGACAATCTCAACAAAAATGGTGATTTTCAAACTATCACGGTTCCTAGCGTTCAAAGAGATGTTGATAATATTAACAACTTTACAGTTACAAAACAATATCATGACCTTACTGCACCTCTCTATTGCATACACTTTGCACAGACAGAAGGAACTTAAAGGAAACAAAGATACCTGCACCAACTAGCCAACATAGACAAGTATAACTACGTCTCAACATTTAAAATTGTGAAATACTACTCCTAGCTACTTAACTAGGCCAGCCTTTTGCTGTGTAATAGAAACAAGTAGCGATCGGGTAAATTGGTGAAACAATTAATAAGACAATTTTTAAGAAATGGATGCTCATACATTTCCAATAAGAATCATTAACTTCTTTCATAGTTCCCTGAGCAAAGATTAGAGGAGAGTTCCAAAAGACAAAACAGTTATCAATTTAGGATTAACATCCAGCTACCGAATTAGTTTTGATATGGTAAGAAGCTTCAGAAGTTGGAGTTCAAGCAGCATGTTCTGAGTGTGCCAACAGATTTAACAATCAGAAAATCTAATTAAGTTTGCACCGCACTGATGGTCAGATGAGAAGAGTAGTCCTTACCGTAAGCAGAGCATATTTAACTGAAGCAAGATCAAATGACTTCAAAACACTTCTACTCCAATTCGCAGAATGTTGAGGATTCAGCCAAGGACCCAGAAGAAGCCCCTGCAATCGACTTTCAATGAATAAAACAAAAGATATGATATCAACTAAATGACCTTTCCTACACCACTTGGATGGATGGTCTATTGCCGAATTTTCCAAATCTTTCCAAGCAGGCCAAGAATAATTGAGCTTAAATAAGCAATCTATGCCAACATCAGGTGCTTTGCAGCAGTAGCACCATCCGCAATTTTCAGTCTGTGCATCGAACTTCAAGTCTCTAACACTGGACCAGCAAAATCTGGAACACTTTTTGACGATGGCCTTTAGTTGGGATGATAAATTTTCTGCATTTGACTTCAAATACAATTTGTTCGTTTTGTCTGAACACTTGCCAAATAAATCTTCTGCAACGGATGACGCTACTTGAGCTAATCTGTAACAATTTGAGTAGATAACTTTCTGATCTTCTGAAGAGCTCTTGGTTTGAAGGGTCGGCATACCAGATGAATGAGCATGGGCTAGGGAATCTGGGATCTGTTTTGCCTTCGTGCGTGAACTGTCATTCATAATAGGTACAGTAACCAAAGCCAGATTTTCTGGTAATTCACGCTTCAGATTTGAAATTTCAGCTGGTCTTTTTGACAAGTCCACTCTGCTATTCTCTGAATTCTGAAATCCGGCAGCTGCTTGTGCATGACTGATTTCAGCAGATCCTTCAGAACTTGTAATTTGGTAAACCACTTTCACATGATCACAAACAGAGATTGCATTACAAAAGTTTTCTTCATTTTGGCCATTAGCAATCCCAACCCTGTCCGAACAAATTTCTGACGATCCCAAGGGCTGACGGGATGGACAAAAAAATTCTTTGCTCACGAGTACATCTCGATTTCTTGAGCTTGGCTCAGTCGGATGAACAGAAATACCCCAGTATTGTGAGATGGCATTTAATATAGCCCCATAGCGGATATCAGATGACCTAAGCACTTTGATAACAGCATATAAGTCATTTCTGCAATAATAACTTATAGCTGAATTATCTTCATGTGAATCGAACCTGCACATTCAAAATTAACTAATAAATGATCTTTTGTGCTCAAACATTTTACCACAGTTGCTGTTGATAGTAGGCAGACAAAATCAGTACAACCATGTGCATGTACTTTCTGTCTTTCCTTCTTTGGTATTATAATGCAGTATAGACATTTAAACATTGGTTCTTATAAAAGGAAATTATTACTACTCTAACAAATGTTTATGTAAGGACTACCAGATCATTGGCTCAGAAACCATATCCAGACTCAATGCAAGGTTGCAAGAATTCTACTCCTGATCCTAATAGTTCAAGGCGGGAAAAAACCTTCTCGAAATACGCAAATGAATCGTCCCATCAAATAATGTTTTCAATTTGACCATTTAATAATCTCAAACTATAATTGGATGAAATGACTAACCCTAATGTAATCCTTATATTCACTGCATATAAAAACACAACCAGCCAATAGATTCAATACTCCAAAACCATAACAATGAGTATGTTGAAGAAAACTTACACCAGCAAGCAACCGCAGCTCCCAAAGTATCTTCGCCCATCAGGATCAACTCCAAGTGATTCTGCTCCTCGAAGAGACACTCTATGCTTCTTCCGGGCTTTATCTCTATCAATGTTACACTCAGGGCAGTACCAATCACCTTCAGGCAAGAGATCAGAAGCCACTCCCACACATCTTGAATGATATGCAGCTGGGCATCCATCACAACAGATTAAGCTTCCATCCACTCTGCACAAGCAGCATTCATCACTGTTCCAATCATTAATCTCATCCACGATTTCCCCTGTCGAACTAGAACCACTTAAGATATCCATATTAGCCTTCCTCCTTTTTGAACCTTTGATATTTGTCAATCTCGGATCAGCTTCAAGTTCATCAATCAATGATCTTCTGTTGATCTCTGCTCTAATGCATTCCGCATCCACTAAATCATCACATAGAATACTAAGTATGTCAACTTTCAGAGACTCTGTCTGTTTATAATAATCAGTATCAACTAGATTCAACCGTTTGAGATCAAAATCAGGTTTCATTATCAAAAGATACTCGGTGATAAAAAGAGGCCACGAGACAGGATCCAGAAAATCCCAATTCAGAGACCTGCAATTGCATTCAAAAGCAAAAGAAAAATAAGAACATGAGGTAGCAAGGAAAAAAGTAAACATAACTATGAAGAATCTATGAATTCAAGGGAGGAATACCTCAAGCAATCAGAAGCAGACTGAGAACCTTCTGCGGAAAGAAACTGCAAGTGCTTCCTCAAGGTTTGCAAGAGAGCCACATGTGTCTGATCAAACAGTAATGTAGGGGACTTGCATTTGAGTGCCGCACAAAAATCCTCCAATTCAAATGGACTCAGAAATAGTATAGTGCTAAATGACCTTATGAAGGAATATATAGAAATAAAATTGAGCGTTGATGTGCCATCTAGATTCAGATATTGTGATGATTCGGGAAGTTGCAGCTTGGTTGGAGGCGGATTAACATCCTCAATTTCTTCACAAGGAGAACTTTGCTTTGTTAAGTTGAGGGCTACATTTGATGACAACGACATGTCAACTGCATCAAGAAATGATGTCAACTTTCTTTTACCACAGTTATGGTCAGCTGCGTCAAACATATTAACCGATGAGACTCTTGAGCTCGAAAAAGTAGCTCCATTTTGGCGAGCGCTTCTTCTCAATATAGGCTCTGTGGTAGCCTTCACGTTTTCTGATGTCAGTCTTATTTTCTGTCTTCCTCGAGTTCCACTTTGATATCCACCTGAGTCATCAGAGTGCTGGTTGTTCACAATTGTGACATCATGAGATGGAAACTCCTTTAACTGGTCACCAGGTGAGCTAATATCACTGGCATTTGATACAGTTAGAGAGCTTTTTGTGTACATCTCTCTCAAAAAACCATCTTCCTCACTCACGTCAATCGATCCAGAATTAAAGACATCCAGGGTTCTGTTAGGTGACCCAATTTTAGGCTTCTTCAATTTAGCTTCCTGCCCAGCACGGTCACAGGTTATACGGTGGTTTTGGGCAATGTCGACAGCAACATCCACAACCTGATCGCATCCCAAATTCAAATCAAAACGAGCCCTAGACCCAATCATCTGATCATCAAAAGTCTCTTTTGCAGCCAAATTAAGATCAAAGCCAAATTTCCTCTCCTCAAGACTACCGTAATCAACAGGAACCTCACATACCGAGTCATCCTTCTCCTTCCAGTCCCCGACTCTGTCAATAGACCCAACCGCAGCCGCACTCGCGCAACCTAATCTATCCTCACAGACTCTGCTCTCACTCCCATCACCATCAACATTACCTAATTCAAGCCTTCCGCCCTGCTGCTTCTTCCTCCTACCCGTCCTCCCACGCCGCGGCGGCTTCGTCTGGATCAACAACCCATCACCACCACCACCACTACCAGTAATTTTCCCGTCCAAGAGCGCAGCCAATTTGGAGGAAGTCAAACGCTCCGAAGCGCCGTGGTCGTATAAAATTAGGTAGGAATCAGTAGTCGAATCGTACGAGGTGACAATCCCCGAGCACAGTCCGTGATCTGGAAGTTGTATCTTCACAGTCTTGCCCATCAAGTGCTCCATTGTGGCTTTTGCTCGACGAGCCGAAGCCCCTCCCCCGTAAACCTCCTCGAAATCCGAGCGAGCGAGATGTCGTCGTCTTTGTCCCTAAAATTCGAGAAATTTGGGAATCGGAAGAGAGAGAAAATAGATGCGAAGACCCAATTGAACTCCCGATCCTTTTCTCCAATAAAAATTAATTAATTAATCATCATAAATTGAGCGTATGTAGGGGGCTGTTATTGTCAATTTTATATTTTCAATTTGGCCCCATAGTTTTTTTTCAACTTTGTCTACCCTTCGTATTTCTTTATTATAAAATTCTATACTTTCATGGAGTTGGTAAATTCAGCGAACATAAGGGGTTCTATTGTTAATTCTCTATTTGCAATTTGAACCCAATTATTATTTGAGCTTTCATTGTCACAGGCTATGAGTTTCCATGGCTTCTATTAATGTATCTTCAAAACAAGTGGCTGATGATGAAGCATCCTCTTGAAATGTCGGAGCTATGAAATGTGAGCTTAGAACACAAAACGAGAATCTCAGTTCTATTGGAGAAATCCATAACCAAAAACATGTCTGGTGTACTTGACAAACCCTAGACAAAAGATCATTAGATTCAGCAAAAGACAAGTTTGTCAAGAAGCAAGAGTAAACTAGGGCTAGGAAGCTCAATCTGATTTCCAAACCAAACAATCACAGCTCGACAAAGCCTTTGTGGGTTCTGCAATTGATCAAAAACCCACCTCAAAAAACACAAAATTTTACCAGCCAGTGATCCATGGGCCTTGGTGTGCCTCTGGGTTCTTGAAGCATAGTCTAGAGAGAGAGAGGAGATGATGATGAACTCCCAGGCCTGAAAATGGCAGGACAAGACCAAGCTGGGTTCTTCCAAAAGTCCAAAACTTTCTTCTTTAGTGAGTCTGTCTTGACCTGAGATGGGTGGAGAATCAAACCCTGGGATGCTGGAGAAACCACCTTTCATTGAATCCAACCCACAAGCTTCCATCCAAATGACAAAACCCATCTTCTATTTAACTCTTGTGTCCTAGTGGGGTGAGAATTGACCTCCATATGCTTCAAAACTTTGGAAGAGCATATGCACTGTTCGATTTTTTCCGGAGCAATCAGCAAGCGATTGTTTCAATTTGTGCATAGCGACGCTTGTTCGTTGAGAATGACTGCTTGAGGAGGAAGAACTTTCTCGGAGAATTGCTCGTCGAGGAAGCGATGGAGAAGTTGTTGGGCGCGAATGCTCTTATTCTTCTTATCTTCGTACGAAATTGCTCCTTGATAATTGTTGGTCAAGAAAACGAAAAGAGAAATTGCTTCTACACAACTTTTTCAATAAGAAAACGAGTGCCGATGCCGGAGCATGAGACAAGGAAGTCGCATGTAGCTCGCCAGTGTACCCTCTTCCATCCTCACCATCTTACTTGGATAAAAACTATCAAGGCATGCTGTAAGATAACTACTTTGGCACATAAATGATGCCAATTCAAATTTGGCACCTAACACACTTTAACTCCTATAACACTCATACAAGCTTAACATGTTTCAACACTATCTTTGCCACTCATTTCAACTACCCAACCTCCACCTAACCGCAACCAGAGCGAGGTAGCTACCTCCCAAACCGAACATGTTTTGTCGAATCCACCAAACCCACTTCCTCCTCGTATCATCTTCTTCCTCAACTCCCACTTCCACAAAAACGGCGTAAAGCTACAAACCCTCCAACACCACGAAATGAAGCTCTCCGCCGCCCTCTTCACCACCCTCGTCCTCGTCGCAGCACTATACTGCCAAATCGACCCATTCCGACACAGCGCCATTTCCGCCTTTCCACACTTCGTCGCGTACAAGGTCGTCGACATGCCTCCTTACCACCTCCCCCCTGTCAGGGACCCCACCAATTCACTCAAGAAATCCCAGATTAGGTTCCTCAATCTCGTTCAGGGTCCCGAAAGCCTCGCCTTTGATCCTCTCGGACGCGGCCCTTATGCTGGAGTCGCTGATGGCCGCGTGGTCTTCTGGAATGGCCACTCCTGGACTGATTTCGCTCACACCTCCCCCAATCGGTTCCTAACCCTAACCCTAACCCTAATCACTTTATACCCTCCTGGCTCGAATTCCGCTTTGTGATCAGTTTATCAGTTGTTGAGGTATGACAGGAATTTGTGTTGTGCAGGTCGGAATTATGCGACTGGAGCTCGAATCCGATGAGTTACCTGAAAAACGAGCACATTTGTGGCAGGCCTTTGGGGCTCCGGTTTCACAAGAAAACAGGCGATTTGTACATTGCAGACGCCTATTTCGGGGTGTTGAAAGTAGGCTCTAAAGGAGGATTAGCAACACCACTCACCACTGAAGCCGAAGGCGTGGCCATGAAGTTCACCAATGATCTTGACGTCGACGATGAAGGGAATGTGTACTTCACCGACAGCAGTACAAATTATCAAAGAAGGTAATGCTTGCTTGGTGCTCAGCTAATTATGTTTTGAAAATGGCTGAAAATTCGAGTTCTGATATATGCGTTCAGGAACTTCATTCAACTGGTTCTTTCCGCTGAAAATACTGGACGAGTTCTTAAATATGATCCGGTGACTGAACAAACAATTGTTCTCGAAAAAAACCTCCAGTTTCCAAATGGTATAACTCTAAGCAAGGATGGCTCGTTCTTCATTTTTTGCCAAGGCGCTGCAGGAAGGTGGGTTATATTTATGGCGACTATCTAGAAGCTTCTTGATTTATTCGATAGGTTTTCGGGCACTCGTAACATTTTTTGAACTTGTTTTAGATTAAGGAGGTACTGGCTGAAGGGGGAAAAGGCAGGAACATCGGAATTATTTGCTGTTCTCCCAGGATTCCCTGACAATATCAGAACCAACAAAGACGGCGATTTTTGGGTAGCCCTCCACTGTCGTCGCAACTTATATGCACATGTCATCAGTTTGTACCCAACCCTCCGCAAGTTTATCCTCAAGCTTCCGATTCCTGCCAAGTACCAGTTTCTACTTCACATAGGAGGAAAGCCTCACGCCATGATCCTCAAGTACAGCCCGGAGGGCGAAGTTTTACAGGTTCTGGAAGACAGCGACGGTGCGGTGGTTAGATCAGTGAGCGAGGTGGAGGAGAAGGATGGTGAGTTATGGATAGGAAGTGTCTTGATGCCTTTCATAGCAGTGTACGCGTTGGAGTGACGTCATGTCCTCATGCTGACGTAAGCACACCGCATTAGCTTAGGACTTCTTTTCACTTGGAGAAATATTTCTCCAGACATTATATTTCTTGCATCCATACTCAACTATGAGACAGTAAAATTACATTTATCTAACGTATCTAACCTTAACTTATTTATTGAAAATTTATCGACGTTACAAATTCCATACTACTCTGGCCTTTTGGTCTCAGACATTTTTCAAAGGATTCATGGCCTCAGTTTCCTTTGATTCTTATCTTCCACCCAACACCCTCAACTGGTCCCAAGCTGCCCCATAAAACCCAGACACCGAAACTCGAAGCTTAGCGTCGTCCGCCGTTCCCGAGGACTCTCTGATCCCCTCCCTCCCTGATCATTTTTACAGGTACATGAATGACATAAAATTTCATCTTTCTGTTACTCTCAGTAGATCTCTGTTAAAAAAAGTTTCATGTTTTTCTTGCAAATTATATGCATTCCTGACTTACCTGCAGGACAACATTCCCCTGATTCCTTCTAGAATCTGATCCTTTGTTATATCCCAAACATAGTTAAATCATTTGTACAAAAATGCTTGGAATTTCCTCCTGCTCTTCTTTACCCTCTTGCTACTTCTCATGATGTTTTATTATCACAACAATCTCTTCATCATGCCTTTTAACTTGCGTTTCAAGATAAGTATATGCAGATTCGATGCAGTAGAGTCAAATACAGTCAGAACAATCGTAATTTTATTTGAAGATCATACAATCACTCCACAATATAATTTGTACGGTAAGAAATTGGAAGTAATTTGTTTGTTTTTTTTTTTTCAAAAGAAATAACGTGAAAAAAAAAATAGAAGAAATGATAAAGAAAAAGTGTTGCTATAAAACAAGGATGAAGAGAAGCAGAGAGAGACAGAGAAAGAGAAGTGGTTTTGGTAATTATGAAATCTGAGAATGGAAGCCCCAAAACTGCCCAGCAAAACCTAAAAAAGGGTTTCAGTAATCTGATTTGATTTTCAAATTCGTCAAACCGATCCTGATTTGGGATTTGAAGGAATGAAAAAGTGGATTCAATCGGATTGATGAAGAAGATAAGAGAAAAGGAACGCCATTCACCATCATCATCAGTTCATCATTTTCATCCGCAGAAATCCGACATCTCTCGCCAGCAGCTCCGACACCATACAGAATTCTGAAACAACCCCATCACATGCCTCTGTCCTCGACGATCATCGCCTCGCTCCAAAGGTCCGACCTTTAGGCGATTTTTCAAGAGGCAGGCTCTAGGGTTTTGACCCCCTTTTTTAACTCCCTCCATGGAAGGTTCGTTTTTTCTTCTGTTGCCTTATTCTTCCACCAGGGATTTGTCTGCTTTTTGATGGCTATGCCTTTTGGTCTGATTGAGTTAATTTGTTATGCATTTCTGCAGGTTGTTAGGAACTCGATTTATTCTGCTTGTATTTTGTGATTTTTGCATGAATGTGGCTCTTGATGGGAATGGATTATTGACACTGTTAATTTGTTTTGGGGGAATGTGGTTTTGTTGTCTGTGTTTGTCGAATTAGCAGCTCGTATTTGATCCGTGCATATTAGTTTAAATCATTTACGCGAGGTTTTATTTTGTGCTGTTTGCTAGATTATAATGCTGATGGGCATACCGAAGAGGATAAGACTCCAGCCGAGCCTAACAGGAAAAGAAAACTGAAGACACCAGCCCAGCTTCAGGCTCTGGAGGAGCACTACGAGGGTACCTTCTTATTCGCTGTCTTGGTTTCCTTGTACAAGTTAATTAGTTGCCGCTTTTTCTGATTGTGGTGGTTTTTGTTTGAGGTTTATTATAGATCATAAATACCCTACAGAATCAATGAAATCCGAGATTGCAGAAAAGATTGGGCTGACTGAAAAACAAGTTTCTGGATGGTTCTGCCATAGAAGATTGAAGGACAAGAGACTATCCAAAGATGAAGCAGATGGAAGCGGTAGAATGGACCGCTCAAGTGGGGTGATACAAGAGCACTTCAGTGGACCTGGGCAAGACTCATGTGGAAGCACCATACCGGGGGACTATAATAAGCATGCTGAATTGAAGGAGGTGGAAAGTCAATGGCTGGCTGGTCAAGAATTTTCACCTACGAATTTCGCGTGCCACAACAAGATGAACACTGCAAGGCCAGACGTTGATATGGATGACACATCTTCTGAAGGCAGCTCACATTTGCGTCCTAGTCATTTGCCTCAACGCGATGTTCCTCAGATATGTGGAAATTCAAAGTATTTGATACAAAATGGATCTGTGCGGCCCTCAAATCCAAAGGCCGGTATTGGCACCCAATCCAGGCGACCATCTGGATATTTGAAGATAAAACAAAAGGCTGAACATCCTGCTATAACTGCTGTAAAGAAGCAACTAGGAAAGAATTTCTGTGAGGATGGTCCTCCCCTTGGTATTCAATTTCACCCTCCACCCACCGATGCTTTCCAAGCAGCACCTAAGAATACAACGACAGGTTAGTTATGGTGCCATATCTATTTCAAAGTATATCTTTTAAAAAAAAACTCAACAATTAAGACTACAGCTACAGACATTGGTTGGGGCGAGTATTAAATATACCTGTATAAATAATATCAGTTTAAGTATTACTTATATTGTTAATACCGTCATGAAGAGTTTTGTAAGTATGTAACTTTGCATCGATCATCTTAAAATATGTTTTTAATTGTTGTATACCAATCACGGCCAAATGGAAACTGGTATTAGGTGCGACAACTATATTATAATTTGGCTTTACTGCATTACACGTGAGAACTGATGCTAAAATCGAACTTACAATGAACTGCCCCAGGTGCCACGAACATAAGATTACTTAGTGGGCTGTGTAACCCTTGTTTGTCATGGTTTGAGAAGTGGCATGAAATAACCATCAATCCCTGAGTTTACGGCCTTTTGTTGATTAAGTTTCTTATTTGAACATCAGAGAGTTGGGGTGTTATAAATGTTCCAGCCTTGTGCATCCAATTCCAAAGGCGTTACAAGTTCAGTTTATTGATCATGAAACTGTTCCATTAGCATATCTTGTAACCAATTGGCATTCTATGAGAAGTTATGTTTGGCTGAAATAACTGTTACTTGAACTCGGTGAGATTTTCTCGTTAAGTCTTCGGCAACCTTTTTTCTCATAGGGTTCTTCCGTTTTTTTTTTTCCATTTGTAAATAGAGTTATTTTACACTCTGTTTTATGTATATATCTCCTTCCTTTTAAAGGCGCTTCAATGCCAAATTGTTTTTGGCCATAATCCAATTTTGTTTTTTGTCTCTTTTATTTTTTTTTTCTCATCATTACTAGTTAAGAATCCGGTGATATGGAGGTTTATATTTACTTGTCGAATCAGTTAATTGTTATGAAGTAGCAAATGTAAAGCTTTTATAGTACAGGAATGACTTGGGTTAAACTTCATAATTTTTTATTTTTGGCAGGACGAAGTAACGGGACTGATTCTCTTCTGCGGAGTATGTCTGGACGCATCTATCATGGTGCTCACTCTGTAAGTGGACTCTTGGTTCATGAATTTACATATTGCAGGATAGGCTATACCGACTCTGTTAGGATGACACCAACTCAAAATATGTATGCTAACTAACTTCGGCAATAATTATCAGGTTGGAGATATTAACATATTTTATCTTCCTGGTGTTTTTAACCTAACAAAAGTACGTAGTAAATTCCAATATTTCATTCGCAGCGCAGATGGTAGTTAAACTGTCAAACCATTATTTCTTATGTAGCATAGCGGTTTGTTGGAATTTTTGTTTAAAGCGTTACTAGAAAGAGTATTAGCCTCTAGGATCACGTGATACTAAATACAGTTCCCAGTGTCATATTTGACTTCATATGAATTATCGAGACTGGCCAATACATGCCTGACCTCGAGTTGTTGCTTCAGTTTGATTCACAGTTCACTCAGTTATACTGTTTGAGCCACTTTTACATAGTTGACTGTGCCAATTATATGGCTTAATATGACTTTTATTTCATGTTTTCCCGCTCAGGGACCTAAAATGCATAATGATATTTTTAGACCCGACGACTCTTACCTGGAGGAACAAGGTCCTACAGTAAAACATGAGAATGAGGCATTTTACTCTCATCGTCAGTCTAAGCCAAAATCCTCCGTCCGTATTAACACTAAGCTTGATCATGGATGGGACCCGTCGTCAAACTTGGACCGAGACTTTGCAGAGGGAACTTATAGCGGTAAGGACTTTTCTAAAGGAGCAAAGTATGTCTCGAACGTGTTGTGCATTCAACCTAAGGAGACACTGACGACTGACCAGACAGACGATTCCTTGCATAATACTGGCTATGTGAACCCTAAGACAGCCCCGAGTAGCAAACACTTGAAGTATCATCTCTCCAATACAAAACCTAGGCAGAGGAAACCTCATGATACTTCGGAGCGAGGACTGTATACAAGAGAGCCAGAGGTTTAATTCTTTTTTATAACTCGGCACTTCACTTATCTAGTTAAATGTTCCTTTAAATAATTTTACACCGTGCTCCTTCTGATTAGTTCTCGTCTCTTCAGATTGAAAAGCTCTGCAGTGTAAGCAGTAATATTTTTAAGTGTCCCAACCTCGGCACCATGACGGGTCCGCCAGATTATGAGTTAATGGTGAGGATTTGTCTGATCAGATGGATAGCTAGTTAATTCAGTATTGTAAATACCATCTTTATTTAAATTCAAATCAAGTTTATTTTATGTTCATTTTCCAGGATGAGCGACTGCCAGCAGCGAGGAACAGTCCTAAATATCCACACCCACCAGGAGCGAAACTGGTTGTAGACAATGAGTTGAAGGTGAGAAGTTCCTTACTGATTTGTGTCGAGTATTTTCTAACTAGTAATCCTTTATTATCACAATGAGATCCAAATTCTTTCTCTACTGATTCTCAGTCTCTTTTTAATACAATAACTCAGGACGAGAATGCTCAGCTCGGATACCCACAACCAGATTTTGCTAAAAAGGCAAAATTGGCAAGAAATGGAGACAGAGGGTGAGATATCTCTATATCAAAAGTACGCCTTAAAATGGGAGTATCTCTTTTATCATTTCTTAGTAAAAGCGTTGTGTCTGGCAACACAGGGCTGCTGGGGAGTTCCGGTCTAGCGTCAGCGAGGATGAAACTGGAGAGACGAGCTCATCAGGTGATGAATGAATAGCTAGCCAGTCTGATCAACTGGCACGACAATTGATTTAATTCGTAAAAACCTGTGTTTATAATTCGACGGCCTGTACAAATGTGTGTATACATGATCCTCTGCATATGTAACTGGTTGGATTCTGAATGGCAGGAGGAGGATTCTGTACTTGATTTTGACATTGTTGTGTAGCTCATTTGGTAAAGGTGATGGAAATTTTGGTTTTGATGCGTAAAACGACGGCGTTTCAAACAAGGTCATCCAACATGGACCCGACCCGACTCGGATTGGCGATGGATTGTGGCCACTGAGCTGTTGATTAGGGCTCGTTCAGATTTTATTTATTTTTGATTTTCTGGGGGGATTTCTGGGATCATTCTCCGAATCTTCGGCATCGAATCTCGTCGTTGGGGGGATTTAGGGACAACTCTATCTCAATCCCTCTGTGTAGTTCCATCCCCTGATTCTATCGGCGACGCCTATCGTTCCTACCCCTTTTGCCCTAGTTTCAAATGACTTCAGCTGTCGACACCGATTGCCAAGACCTAGCCTGCGCGATCGCCGATCTCGCTCTCCAAAATCAGGTAATCATTTCTTCATTTTTGGAATTACCCTAAATTGGTTTGGTTCCATGCGTTAGGGCTAGCTGATTTTGTGGGTCTTATTTCGTTTTTGTTTAGGGATTTTGCATTTCTTATGGTGTTGTATCGATTTGATGTTTATTGATGACAGAAGGCTGATGTAAGTGAGCAAATGGGGTCTGAGAGTTATGGCCTCTGTGCTATTTGTTTGGACAAGATACCTCTCCAGGAAGCTGCCCTTGTAAAAGGTTGCGAGCATGCTTACTGGTTTGTTTCACCTTTAACTCCATTGACATGTTTTCATGTCCATGTCTTTTTTTTAATCTTAATAGGTGTATTGGCTGCTTGCTGGGATTTTCTCTTCTCTAGGCTTTCCTTTCAGTCTTGTCATTGTTAAAAAGCTTTTTTGTTTATTGATATGTGTCATTACATAAATACTTGTAAAGTATTCGATGTCTTTTATTGTATGACTGAAAGCCGTGGAAGGAAAAAAAGGAGACTCTTTGGTAACCAACAAGATCCCTAGAGTGATGAGTTTTGTCCTTTGAAGTCGATGCTATTGCTGTATTCAAGGTGAATTAGTGACATATGGCAGAAGATAGAACTAGGAAGCACAATACATAGTTGAGTTTGCCAATTTAATATGGGTTCCAATACTTTAAAAAATGGTAGACAAAAAGACAGTGGGTGATTGCCCCATCTACTGGTTATTTTTGTTTCCTGATTGATTAATTTCATGAATTAGAAGTAGTAAAAAATGCACTGATGAAATGATTAGTTTAGAGGATTTTGGATACTGTTGGGGGTACTCTTACCGACTTTGTTGTGTTTGAATTATTTGATTTTTTTGTTACACGTACCTAATATATGAAGACGCATTTCATAGAAAATTAGTTGATATCTTGGTTTTGTTTGACCACCTCTCACTAAATTAGAGAGGAACTGTAGTAATACAAAAATGATTGCGTAGACATAAGCATCTTAGGATAATACATAGCTTTAAAAGGTTAATTTGTAATTCTAACGCAGGTTTGTTTTTCTTTATTCCTTGCAGCCCATCAGACTGAAGTTATTTCCTCACGGTTCTTGTTATTATTTTTGTATCGTGCAGTGTAACTTGCATCCTTCGCTGGGCTTCATACAAGGAAAATACAACTTGCCCCCAATGCAAGCATCCTTTTGAGTTCCTCATTGTCCATCGTGCACTTGATGGAAGGTATGCTAACAAAATGACTGAAAAATCTAACTGACCAAAAACATGACCGATGTCCACCAGACAACCATGCATGTGCATGTTGATTGGTCAAATGTGCAGATCGAGTCATGCTTTTGGTCATATAGCTTTCAAAATCGATACTTGAGGGAAATTTCTGCTTTTCTGCTTTCTTTCTATGCCTTTGCATTTACCGTATTTATTATTACATTCCTGATTAAAGTTGCATTGTACTATACATACAGCATGCAGCTTTACATGCAGGAGGAGAGTGTCTGTTTATTGCTAAGGGCTACATGGTTCGAGCCTTTAATTGTGAAACATCAGGAAGAAGAAGAAACGTATGATGAGATGGCTGAATTGTATGGCTATGGCTACACTGAGGATGATGGCGATGATGAAGACCTGGATGAAGCATATTATCATAGCTCAACAATTCGCCTTGGTAATAGGAGATGGGGTGACAATGGATATGTTAGGAGCGGACGTCAGGAGGCAAGGCCAGTATATCATCCAAACAACCTCCATGCCTCTGGTTCCAGCTCCTCCGCCTCCGGCGAACCAAAGCAAAAACAACAGCCTTGGAAACCTGTAACAACAGGTCGTCGTGCAATGAGGGCCCTCAAGCGTGAAGCTGCTGATAAGGCCGCGGCTGCGAAACACCAGCTGCATTTGGAGAGGCTTGGTCGAAAATGATCTTTTCTGCCTTCAATCTTTCCTTGTACAGTTAAAAATGCTCTTGTTGCTTTTGCTTGTAACATGTTGAAATTTAGATGATGATAATTTAGAGTCTCTTCTAAAATTCATTAGAGATCTGACGGTCCAGATTATCTGACTGTTGCTTGTATAAAAAGTCGAACTGTGATAAACTCTTCACACTTCTTACCAAGCTAGCGCAAGAGACACGTCAAATTGAGGCGACACACCGCTCGATCGGGTTTCGTCGTCAGGCTGACCGCTCGATCGTTGTGTCATTCCATCGGATCTTCACATTGATTCTTATTATCGCTTACCATCGAGATCGTTGTGTCATCCATCGCTATTTCTCTATCCTCGCATTGCGCTCCTCCCAGGTAATCGATCGCCCATCCATTGCCTTTCTTGTTTGATGCAAACTGATTGATTTCCGTTCCGTTCCCTTCTTTTTCATTTCTTGGAGTGTTTGATCGCTGTCTGCATTGAATTGATCTTTTAATTTTTCCGTCAGTTGATTAAAAAACATCAATTTTGGAAACTGATGATGATCTTCATTCCAGGATTGAAATTTAGTTTATTTGAGAATTTTTTTTTTTGAATGCCACCACTTCAAACATTTGTTCCTGTCATCTTTATGAAGTTTGTTTCCGAAAAGCCACAATTTTGACAAACTGCTACTCCCGATCCTAGTAGCTTGCGGGAAAAATAACACATCAGCGGCTGATAGAGGAACAAACCGGTTTGTCAAAATTGTGTCATTTTTAGAAACAAACTTCAGAAAGATGGTAGATGGGGAATAAAATTTCAAATTGATGGCATTCAAAAAAAATTTCTTTATTTGATGTGTTTTCTCAAAGACTGTTATGTGTTGCCATTAAGTATTCTCAACTTGTTGCATGTATTTTGAATCAGCAGTTATACATATTCGAGACTATCTGGGTGCTGTTCAATTTTGTCCCTTTAAGGTTTAGCTGGGGTGTCGGATCAGTGATTTTGTGGGCAGATCTCACACTATTAGATGGTTGACAGAAAGAACATGGGGCGTGTATCCCCATTGCTTTTGGTATTAATAGTCCTCGGATTTTTCTTTGCAAGCTACAATTTCTTAACCATGGTACTGCATTATCGGGATGCTGGCAAAGGCTGGGTAACTGATGGTTTTGACTCTTTTGATCCTATAATTCGTAAACCTGGAGTTGCAATCAGACAAAAACCTAGATACCATGTCGCACTTACTGCGACTGATGCTGCTTACAGCAAATGGCAATGCCGCATCATGTACTACTGGTACAACAAGGTGAAAAATATGCCTGGATCAGACATGGGAGGTTTTACTAGAATTTTGCATTCAGGGAATCCTGACAATTTGATGGATGAGATGCCAACTGTTGTCGTTGATCCCCTGCCAAAAGGGCTTGATCAAGTAAGTGTATTATCAAATTATTCTTAGTATATATCATTATGAATCACATTCGCTTAAACTGCCCATCTTAGCCGCTGAAACATTTTTCTGGAATTCACAGCAAATAGTAGAAAGAGTATATTCACTTGATTATTATTTTGAACTCTATATCATTATCTTTTTATTTGGGTGCATTCATGTGAGTCATGTTTCCACTGAAAATATGCCTTGGAGCTGGTTCCGAATTCCAAATATTGGTAGGCTTGCTACGATGTTCTAGTTTAAATGATTGCCACTTGTTTCCATGACTGGGTTTGTTAGAGTGGCAATAGCGCTAACCTGATCAGAAAAGATAAAAAGAGATTTGATAGCATGGTTCTATTCATTTCCATTCAAATTTTAACATCTTTGACGCTGGACACTTAGGGGTTTGTAGTTGAACCCTTGTGGAATATATATGCCCCCGAGTCGTCCATTTGGGTCCTTAATTATGTATGTCTTGTATACTCGAAATAAATTGTGTTGCACTAATCTTTGAGTAACATTTGTATACGTTTGTTCTGCAATCTGCAGTTTAATTTCTCTCTGTTCAGGATATTACATTGTAGTGTTGCTGAGCAAAAGCTTCTATTTCCCCACTTGTAATAATGATTTTTGTATGTGAACTTCGGTTTTTAATGACTCGGCAACATACTTTTCACTTAGAAAACTTGTACTTGAGAAACTTAAGTTTAAATTATTTTGTTACAAATTCATTTAATAAGAATACAGGTGAAGTAATCAAAGTAGAAATGCATATACACTTCATATGCAAATTTATTCTTCCAAGTGAAGGGGTTATCCGTATTTCCCTTATATTTATTGATGACTGTACAAATGGAAATCCACCTTCTCTTTTAGTTGACTTTCAAGATTCCTTCCATTAAGCATTTGAGTACAAATCACCAAAGTGGTCAAACTTATAGTCCGTATGCTTCTCTTTTATTGTCTGTACATTTCTCCATGGTCTTCAGGGTTACATCGTATTGAACAGACCATGGGCCTTCGTACAGTGGCTGGAAACAACGACCATACAAGAAGAGTGAGTTACTTGCTAGAAGATATTGCATTATTTTTTTCACTTCAAATTCTGAAAACTCATGCATCTTGCGATTGTTGTAGATACATTCTAATGGCGGAGCCAGACCACTTATTTGTGAACCCTTTGCCTAATTTAGCTAGTCCAGGTCATCCTGCCGCATTTCCGTTCTTCTACATCAAACCAGCTGAAAACGAGAAAATTATTAGGAAGTTTTACCCTGAAGAGAAGGGTCCTGTGGCTAATGTTGATCCTATTGGCAACTCTCCAGCAATTATTGAGAAGGTAATACAGTTACTCCATTTCATGAGGTGTACCAAAAAAGTGGTTCTCAGGTTGAAAAAGAAGTTTTAAAACACTGGGTAACTACAAAATTTAGCTATAAAAATGCTGATATCCAGAAGGCGAGCAGACCATCCTTTGTTACTTAGCTTACAAGAAAGAAATAAAAATAGAGCTATTGTGTTTACCATTTTGTTGACTGATGTACTTTTGGCTGCATGTAAAGGCATTGCTTGAAAAAATTGCTCCAACATGGATGAATGTATCATTGAAGATGAAAAATGACCCCGAGGCTGATAAGGCTTTTGGTTGGGTTCTAGAAATGTAAGTCCTGGAAACATGATTAGTGTTTTATTATCGGTATGATAGTCTCATGTACTGTTTTTCATGATAAATGATAGGTATGCTTATGCTGTAGCTTCTGCTTTGCACGATGTCAAGCATATTCTTCACAAAGATTTCATGTTACAAGTGAGCACACTCTTTAACATAGTCGGATTAGATTTAATCCACAAACAGCTTTTCACACGCAATTGATATGACTTCAGCCGCCGTGGGATTTGGCAGTTGGAAAGAAGTACATTATTCATTATACATATGGGTGTGATTACACTATGAAGGTATACATTTTATTGTGAGTATCCTCCAAACATGAATGTTCTAGGGGGGCCTATGTGTTGTTTTCCTTTGGATTTTGTCTAGGGAGAGCTGACTTATGGAAAGATGGGGGATTGGCGTTTTGACAAGAGAGCTTATCTCCAAGGTCCTCCACCAAAGAATCTTACCCTACCCCCTCCAGGTGCACCGGAAAGTGTGGTAAGTTACCATTTATTTTGTTCCTCTACAGTTTTCTGAACCAGCGACCCAAATCGGATGCCTTCATCTCGCAGGTAAGGCTTGTAAAGATGGTGAATGAAGCCACAGCAAATATTCCCAATTGGGAAGCAGGCAAAGGAATCTGACACACTTTATGGCTAGGTAGAGAGACTATTCATACACACATACATACAAACGAACTCTTCATGGTATATTAAAAAAACCTGATGAATGATAAGTTAGTTTGCGTATCACACGGAGGTGTGACTTTTAATTGGACAACTTAACTACAAGGAATACAGAGCAACAACACACACAAAGATGCAAGCAAAACAACTTGGAAGGGATGTACAGAAAAAAGGAAGGGGGTCAGGTCAATTCCATGGAGGAGATGAAGTTGTATTATATGCAAAGTCCTGTGCGGAAGATGAGCCAAGGTCGAGATTGTGGAGCTGTTCCATGAGTTGAGAGCGCCGTTCCTTGAAGAAATCCAGACGGGTAGTTAGTTCTACTAGAGCTGCTGAAGATGGATGCGTAGTATGGTAATCCTCCTGCGACCATCCCAAAGTAATTACATCTAGGTTCATCATTTTGATTGATGCCAGTAAATTGTGTATAAAGAGCGAGCCCTCTTACCTCCACAATTCTGGATGCTGAAGGATCATTACCACAAAGATCATCAGCTCCTGTGCTTCTAGCGTCACTCGTATTCATGTAATCCAAGGCCTGTTTTCTGGGAAGTTGCTTACTGTTGCTTGGTGTTACAACTTGCCCTTTGATATTTCTCCAGTTTGTGCCAATCAAACTTTCCTGTAGGGATGGATGCATCCCCCAGTAAGCCAAGCAAATATGTCATATACAGAGCAAATAAGATAGCTTGCATAAAAGGAACGCAGAGGATATATACATACAAAGAAGAGGTTCAAAAACCAGTAAGACACCACGTCAAATTTTACAAATAGAAATGGAGGACCAGAGGGTGAAATGTATGTGATTCAATTTTAGCACCATGGCGGATTCCTAGTTTACTACCACAGAATGTAAATTCGTAGCAAGTACCTACCCAGCCCAAACATAAACCTACGTCAATATCAAATAAAAAAATAAAACTAGAGAGCCAAAGGGGAAAAAAAGGTGAAGTATGTCTGCACAATGAGTGGAAAACTATATTATTAGCAATATAGACTTGGTGTTTAACTTAACCCTTACCTCAGTCCTTTGCTTTCTTTCATGGTTAACGTGGGCAAGTGTCGTGTCAAAATCTTGGGGAAGAAATTTCCTGCTTGACGCATTATAAATAATTTTACGATCAGAACAAGTGATATCCATTTATTAGTCCAGGTTATTTTCTTCAACACATGACAGTACACAACCTAAAATAAGAACCACGTGAAAAAAGATATGCAAATACCCTTACGTGAAAAATTAAACCACTTTCCAGCCCTAAATACTATCTAGCTAAAAAATTGCGCCACTCACTAAAAACGCTTTCTTACTACAACAACTTTGGGTCTAATAAGAACTCCAAGCTCTGAATTCTTTTTTCAACCATTTCGTTCAGTAACAAACTAGTTCTTTTGGGTAAATTTACATTGGCTGGTAGGTTTTTTTGGGCTCAGCAGCCTTGTTGCAAGCTTGTAATCTTTAGCTTGCCTATTTGCCTTGTTGTTTCAAGCTATGTACCTTATTTCACATGCTGGAATGAAAGTCTAAACTTTTTCCAATTAAGCAAGAATTCCTAGCTGTTACAATATCTGTCGGGTTTGGTCCTTACCCATATAGAAACTAAATGCTAGACCTGAATCAGGTGGGGATGCATTACACCTCCAAGTGTTTGATCATCAAAAATTCATATAATTCGCATAATCAGAGTACTGCAATATCATATGAAGTAGGAATCTTACTGTTGAGGTTTTGAATTCTGAACATGCTGATACTGGTCATGCACATCAGGATAAGCACCATAATGATGTTGGCGCTGTTGATTCAGCTGATGGTGAAGTTCTGCAACTTTTTGCTTCAACCTGGCCACGTCTGCCTCAGCTAGTGCAATTTCCTCAAGTTCTGCCCTGGTCTTTATGATGCCAATTAAGGTTGAATGAAGAGAGTTACAGCACTCCGCTATTCAAGTATGGAGAAATGTAGTAACTAGTAAAGGACATACAAACCTTCGAATCCATACCACGTGACGAGGATAATTGTCCAGACGACATACTCAGACCCACCTCCAATGCAGCTCTAAGATCTCGTTCAGCTAGCAACTGTTCTTGCAATCTTGAGACCTATTGTTATCGTTAATAACCCAAACTAGTAAATATAAATTACAGAAGCTAGATGCTGATATATAAATGAGTGGCTTAATAATGTATTGCACTTATTTGAGAACAAAAGAAAAAGAAAGGCAATAAAGATTGTAACAATGATTTGAAAAAGGTAGGTTCACCTAAAAACTATTGAGCTACCAGAAGTGAAATATTTTTGGACAAAAATATGAACGAAAACCTTATATAAAGATGTCTTTAATTCACATCAGTGTGCCATACTCAGACTTATAGTAGATGGAGTATACAATCAAATACAGTGTCAAACAATTACATGCTTTAGATCACAAAAGATGAATTAAAGATGCACGAGGTGTACTAATAGTCAGCTAGTTAAATTAATGTTTCAGACTAAATATGAAACAGTTTATGTTCTCATTGAAGTTCTGAAGATGCTCATGCAAATGCAATTCGTAGACCGACTTAAGAAGGATAGCAAGTGAATCAGCAATTACATCTTGTTCAAGTGCCAATCGTCTCTCGTGCAAAGCTTGCTTCCTTCTCTCTAAGCTCGCTTGTAGTATCGCGTTTCCCCTTGCCTGAGAAATAGTGAGAACTTAAGCACAGCAGGAAAGTAAAATTACATGGCTAAGCATTATATTCTCAAGTGAATAACCTCCTTAGCAATCCTATGTCGCAAGTCATTCTTTGCAATTTCAAGCCTTTGAATAGCAAGCCTGTACCACAGTGAAACAAAGTACTTGCTATATATAAACCCCATCAGGGAACAAATTATATGATCAAAAATTACATTCAGATTCCCCACTTGCTTCGATGATAAAAAGATCAGCAAAAAGTTAAGGTGATATACATGAGCTTCACAGGATTTGGACTTTTTTCAACTTAAAAGCCCAGTTTTTTCTTGGGCTAAATTAACTTAGGTCTTGTTCTTAACAGTATTCCCTACGTATCTGTTTACACAAATAAGTCTCCCATTTAGGTTTTTACACAACAGTGATGATTAACATGACTCATTAAATATTTTTGCATGCATCATGAACTTAATATTAAGGGAAACCCACAAAAAGATAGCAGGATCTGTCATTTTTTTACAAGCTTATCAATTTTTTTTTCAAATCATTCAAATTTAATTGTAAAAGACAAATTAATACACTGAATGAAACATAATTTCTTTTCAATTTGTAATTATTTTAGTCTGTTTAGCATGCATGTGTGGCTCAAATAGGCATTCAATGTGACTTTTTAATCGACAATTTGAGTCTAGCAAACATAATTGCCTGTGAGTTGCAAAAAAATAAATTCTTTATTAAAAAAAAATGATAGTTCAGACTCCTGACTTCATGCCACCTTGTTGTAGTTTCTCTTGATTTTTTGGTATCATTTTGTTCAACAATAAGACTAACCCAATATAACAAAAACAAATAATGAAACAAGTGTCACTACTAAGAACAGAACAGTGCCACAAGTAAAAACTAAGCCAAAGATATGATACACAAGAGACAGTATTCTTACTCTTCCTCCCCAGAAGAATCAACCGACTCCATTGAAGGCGTCTTCCTTGACTGCAAAATAATAATTATAATAATTAATAGTAAATTGATAGTAATAATAATAAATAATTAAGTATGAAATACTAATGAAAGCCCTAAATTTCAAATGAGAGAAGGTCATGGTGAAATAGTTGATGAGAACCATATTAACAAAGGCATATTTTGCTAAGCATTACATTGCTAACACTTTCAAGTAAAAAAATGATGAATCAAAAATTAAGTGGTAATGCATCAATATTCAAGTACAAGATACTTACAGAACCTCTTCCCCAGAAAGAAGAGCGGTTAGAATTAAGATTTGAGTTTGCAGGTTTGCTAATAAGAATTTCAGAGCTTAATTCAGCCTCAGAGGAGACCATTGTTGGCTCCATAGAAGATAAGATACCACCCATAGATAGTTGTGGATCACTAAAAAGTAAGGCACTTGAATTGCCAATCTCTTTCCTAGAAACTTTCTTCCCACTGTTTTGTGGCTCTAGTGGCTGCATATTAGAAGCTTTTCCAAGGTGAGATTCATCAGGAACATTAGGAGTTGCCGCTGACAGGTGACTATCGCCATTGTACCCCGCATATAAATCAGCACATCCAAATGGCTGCGTATGAAACACAGTGAATTATGTAACTTTTCTCTCTCTCTCTCTCTCTGAAAGAGGTGGAAAGAATCAGATAAGTCATATGAGCAGTGCCTAGTAACTCATCAACACTCAAATGGTATGTACACTTCAATTTTTGGCATTATAAGATACAAGTTGTCATGTCACATTTCAATGGAAGACGTAAAAAAAAGTTAACATTAAAAGCTACTAAAAGACAAATTAAAAGATTAATATGCATAGTGAGAGAACCTTATAGTCGTATAAGTCACACCCAACATAACCACTGCTTTCACTTAGTTTGCCACTAAACACACGTTGCGGATCATCATCTGATTCATGGTCTACTTCATTTTCTGCATCATGGAAACCATCATCTTTCATGTCCATTTGTTCATCATCCGTTGAATCTTCACTTCCACTGTTCTCAATTTGAGAATCAGCTGAAATTGAGCATCTATTATGAGTGTCATCCTGAAGAAATAGAAAGCACCAACCCAGAGCAATAAACATGATGTACTTATAAAATATGAAGACACCATAGGGTAAGAAAACTCACTGCAGCAAGCCAATGAAAGAAAATATATACTGCAAATTAATCAAATTTTTAACTTCATTTATGACATTCTTTCAAGATTATTTTTACAGTTATCACCAAAAATCACTCATGAAAATACTATTCTAAACCCTACTATCCTAAAAAATCTTCAGGTGGAAACAAAATGACAGAGGATAGCGAGATACATGGGACGGCCAATGCGTATTTTGGCTCTTCTTGACCATGAATCTTAGGTTACAGCTTCAGGGAGTAATAGGTACTGCTGTTTTTTTTAAAAAAAAATTTGGTACACCTAGTCTGCTGTTGTTACCTAGGGCAGCATCATTCTTTTTTTTACATCACAATATCTCTTCAAACTACTGGAACTGGGAATATAGACACTACTATTGTCCCATGGAAAATTTGTTAGTAACTACCAGCAGCAGTTCATATAACGAATAGGAATGCCATATAAAGTTTCAATCAAACAATCCACGCCATTTCAACTTTGCATATAGTCCATGGCATATTGATTTGAAGGATAACTTACATCAAATATGTTCTCATATTCCTCCAGAAGAATCGCAACAATAGATTGAGCATTGTTAGCAGCATTTGCAGCTGCAAGAAGCTGCGCGGAATTGTCACCAATAAAATCAAAGTCGTCTTCCAGCTCACATTCACCAGCTAAAAGAGGACGCAAAAGCAAGGGTGACATGCAGGCAGCAACAGCAGATGCAGTCATACGGTTCTCAGAAGCATGAGATGATATTGTAAGCATCATTTTCAAAACCCTGGGAAAGTACTTTCACGTCAAAACTTATAATGCAAAGCAGATTTATCTTCAACCAAAAGTGTTGTTAGATTCCTTGCCAGATTTTGCTAACGAATTAGCGCAGAAGAAAATAATTTTAAGACAGGGCTTGATCATATTCAGCCAAAGAACGACAAGGAGGATAAATTCATTTGGGCATTCAGTGCAAATGGGGAATTCAAGACAAAATTCACCGATGAAAGCAGCTTTAGAAATTAAAATGAAGAGATCCAAAAATCATAAAGAACAGTTTCAAGTTTGGGCAGGCATGGCCCTCCTAAAGTGGAATTACTAATATGGAAAATCTGCCATAAAAAATGGAGCTGAGAAGGAGAGGATACTGAAGGAAGGAAAATGTTTGAACTGTCACTTTTGTGAAGAAGAGCAAGAAAGTACAGATCACTTATTGGTGCACTGCAAATGGATTTGGGAAGTATGGTCCATCAGTCAGCAATGGTGGGGAGCAATGTGGGTCTTTCCCAAGTCAATAAAAGAAGTGATGGAAAGCTGGAACATAAAGAAATGCTCAAAAGTCTACAAGAGGTTCTGAAAAACACTATACTATGCACTAATCTGGTCTTTTTAGGAATAAATAAACAGAAGATGCTTCAAAAACCAAAAAAGAACCCATGAAGAGCTAGGAGAAATCATATAAACAAGGATGGTGTGGTGGATCAAATTCAGGGAATCCATACTCAATTTTGATCATCTCAAGATGCATAGAAGAAGTGAGAAACAACTCAAATACCAGATAAGAGACAAAAAAATCAGAAAGAGGCATAAAAACAGGAGTACATGAATTGTTTTCACCATGTGACTAGGAAAAATCAGAAGAGGTGTCCATGTCAAGGACAAGTTTGGGGATTGAATAGAGATATCTGATATTTATTCAGTATCTCTTTAAATCATGTAATAGGAAACCCATGTTACCTTCGAATTTAATCTATCCAATTTTTTTTTTTTAATTTTACAATAAAGAATACACAACATGCATACTTTATACATACACATAGAAATAGCTGGTTTGTGAATGAAAAGTCTATGAAAGATGATATATGTTCGATTAAAAGTATGAGGGAGGGTAGTTACTAAACACATGGAAATGTCAATGGTTGAGATATAGTTTGATGGGACTGCCAAGGGAGAAACAACATGGCACAACTGTGCATTTGCTTCCTAATTATTGCTCTCAAAATTTTAAAAAGGGAATAATATTCAGTTCTTTTAAACATTATGGTAATCTAAAGATTCTAAAGACATTGTCATATCAAATGGACAACATAATATGTACTTCATTACAAGTTGAATGCATGTACTAACCATGAAACTACATCTAAAGGAGGCATCAAACAATTTACCTTCACTTATAACTGCTGACTAATGTGAAATGAAAATCAGAATACTTAAAGTAAAAGTAGGATAACCTTTGTAACAAACGGCGGTTTGGTTCAGGGAACGTCTCAACAATTGCCGCTCGCATTGCATTAACTCGAGCTTCATGCCGGTCAATTTCTGTGGGTTGACATGGAAAAGCAAAAATGTCAATATCATGTTTTGGTTGTCAAAACTGAAAATATAAGACTGTCTACACTGCAATGAAAATAACTCAAAACAATTAAAAACGCTGACATTTTAGCTAACAGGACCTTATTGAAGAGCCCTTATTGGGCGTTGTGCATTGAATGAAACATCCAACAGAAAAATATTAAATGCATGATGTTAAAAAGTGTACAGACACTTTGATACATCTAGGCTTCAATTTTATATTTCAACTTCTATGGATAGAAGAGTAAATATACAGACTTAAACTCAATGAAAAATAATTAAAGGTCACTGGAGTCATTGGAGACACCGTTAGCCCAATCTTAATATAATTGACAAACTGAGTCAGTAGTCAGTATAGCACATCAAATTTTGCATTAACAGATCTAAGGAGCCATATAAGGTTTGATTACCACCAATGATATTGAACTATTAGAATCTATAGTTTCACTTAAAATAAGTCATTTTAAAATCTTTCTGGCAAGTGAGCATCCTGTTCAATGTTTGGACCATATACTAAAAGTCGAGTCCCTACATGGCCAAGTTTATATTCAAAATGCATAAGAAGCTATGTCAAGCTCTTCCAAGTAAGAGAAATCACTTTCCCTTATAGTCAGTTATTTCAAAATCTTTCTGGTAATTGGGCATAATTCAATGTCTGGACTAAACAATCAAAGCAGAAATCCCTGCATGAACCAAGGTTATATTAAACATGCATAAGAAGATATGCCAAGCTCGTCTACGTAAGATAAATTACTATAACACTGTTGGTAAAAGAAAAAAGTTTGCACATCTCTTCAATTACAACTTACTAACATTTTAAGGTTTATCTGGAATGTGAATTTTCCTTATAAACCAGATTATGTGGATAACTAGAAAATTGATTCTTTGAAGCCCAGTTGTGAATACAAGATCCTGAGAGGGAACAGCATATAGATGCCCCAACTGAAACACGCAACGGTTTCATGAAATGTAGAGTTCAAGTTCAGAGTTTCAGTTTGTAATTGATAGGCTTGATCAACCTCACTATCTCACAACTCATGCAGATACTATGAGCCTAAAGCAAACAAATATGTGATGAAACTCACTGTAAGCTTCTAACAATGCGGTACAGCAAGATGCAGGGACTGGAGACGAGGGCAGTTCCCGAAGAACGTGCTGTAAGGTATCGATTGTGTTATTTCAGTCAACAAAACAATCTTTGCTCAATAGCAGAACAACATATCAGCATAAAATACCTTAACACAATCGCCAACGATATGAGCATCTTCATCCGCGCCAAATTCAGTTTTTCCTTAGAAAAGAAGTACATTGTTATTCAAAGGTAACAATATGAAGGGAGTATTCACAATAGTAACGCACAAATTCATAGTACAGCCACACTGATCATTTGTCTACCTTGTTCGTATTCCTGAACTCGGCGGTCAACTTCCTCAACATCTGCGGAGAGTCTCAGTATTCCTTCTACTTTAGTTCCTGAAAACAAATGTAGACAGCAAAGAACATCGCAGTTAAGTTACCTTGTCGACACCTTTTACTGACGACGATTCACATTGCTATGCATGAAAATCCACAGAGAAATATGCAAACTTTTTACAATTAATGATAATCATATCCCAGTATAATAATAATTATATCCCAGTATAATAATTAATAATAATTATCATAAATACAAATATTACAAAAATCTAGTTACAATGAGGCAAAGTAATCATATCCCAGTATAATAATGAATCAAGAACTGCTAGAATTGTTCATCAACGAAACAGTTGATTCTTTACAATAGATGACATGTAGAACGAGAGAGTCGATATTCAAAGTTTATCAAAATCGCTGCAAAATAGTATTATATTAGATCAGCAAAAGTGAAGACCTACACGTGTACCGTTTCAGCAGGCTGCATCTATCCTTAGACTAATTAGAGAAACGTGGCATCAGAAGTACAATTTGAGTGTTATAGTATTGGAACCTCCATTTCCAGCTCAATCAGTCCTCATTTTTTAATCACCGGAATTCGCTCCAATTACTATGATGTCCCATTCATTTTTTAACTTACAGACCACTCAGATCCCCTATTGTAATATTACAATTACAGAATATAAAGCTTCTGTGTGAAAAAACTAATGATAAACATCTACAACATTAGATCAAACTGTAAGCAAGTGGCTGGAAAAACATTTTACCTGTCAAACTAGCTTAATTATGATACCATAAAAAGATTTCATAGCGTGCTCGGGTACGTGGGTCATAACAAAAACTGACTGACAGTCAAAATCACCGATAAATGAGGGAAAGATGCCAAAATGCTCTCAACATTTCACATAGAAAATAGTGTAAAATAAACACAAAATACCGAATTGTTCAAGAAAGCGAAGTGCTTTTTCAAGAAATGAAGGGCCTCCATCTATATCTTCAAGCGCGAGAAGTATGGGTCGCCCAACAACCAAAGATTTAACAGGACGTTTATCACCCCTCCCTAGATGAGATGTAAGAGATACAGTTAGCTTAACTTGAAAGACACACACCCGTGGCATGATACAATGATGAAGGAGGCTAACATTGATATAAAGTTCCATCCACAGCGTTATTCATGTCATTTCGAAATATCCCGTTGTGTCCCATAACAAGGGCAGCGCTTGGAGCTTGTGCAAGAGCATGTTCAAGTGCTGTTTTCCATTCATACAAATCTTCTGAAGTTTCAGCCTGAAATTAATAATACAAAAATGAGATCAATACAGTATATAGACTATGCGGGAAAGAACTATAAAGAAAATAAGATAGCAAGAAAAGCATTATATATGTTATTATTAGAGTAAATGTCACCTTAAGTGTGAATGCTCGCCCATCACGCCCATCAGGAAACAAAACAGTTAACAGTTTCTTGTCTTCTCTAGCAACAACACTGCAAGACAGACATAATATAAGAACAGGTTTACATGACAACATTACCAATAACACATGCAAGAACATACCTTCCAGAATTGTTTAAGTCAATGCCCCCCAACGTCAGATTTACTTCACCACCTCTTTGAGGAAGGGCACTCTGCAAATAACCAAGAGCAATACGAGCATACTCATTCGGACTAATATCTATAAATATTTCTTAATTATTCCTACACCCCTGAGATCTAGTGTATAAACCACAGAACCTCGTGAGTGTTTTTGATTTCATACACTAAAGAAGGACAATGCCTATATTACTTATTGGGAATCAGGTGACAGCTGACAATGCTTGGTTGAAGCTACAACTGGATAAGGAATGTTCTCCTAGGGGTGCTTGATATCCTGGAGATCTTTTAGCATCATAGGAAGTGTAGTTGCTTTAACCTCATGCTCTATTTTGTTTCACTTACAACTATCATTTTGCTAAAAGCAATCCCATAGATAGTAAGTAGTATTAGTGCACCGACGCTTACATAGAAGTTTTGTTTTGTATGATAGCTAATAGAACATTTTTTAAGTGCTAGCCTGTTTGTACACTCAGATCACATAGGACATAGTCCAACATAAACCAAAATATGAATAAGAATGAATTGAAAAGAGATACGAAACGTGTACATACAGGATCATTTTTGAAGAACACCAATGATGTTCGTGTGAGGATGAACCAACGCTTCTTCCAAGATTTCCATCCTAATCCTACACTAAGCATATATCAACTTCAGCATTACAAACGCAACAATACAAGTTCAAAATATGACTGTGGCAACATGTAAACATCATAACAAATCTCTGTAAAACCTAATTGTAAAATGTGAGCTTGTTGATTTAACATGATAAGAAATATTGCAATCTAGCTTTGAAGTCATAGGTTTCTAGTTACTGACTGCAAGAAAAAAATCTAAATGTTTCTCTAGTCTTAATAAACTCATACATTTCCGGAAATAAAATAAAAAAAAGCTATAGTGACTAATATCCAGTCCTGTGTACTCACATCTGTGCATGCTTCTGATTTTGAAGTAATCTAATTCCCAAGAATATTACATTGGTCATACAGGTTTAGAATGTGGCTTTAAATATAAAGCTCCTAAGAGTGCGATGATAGGCACTGGTATGAATTGGAAGAATGAAGGCGTGGTTACGTAAAATGGGCTTTGTTTCACTAATAGTAAAGGAAATGTACATTAATGGATCACATACCTTTCGAAGAAATGAAGAGCGGGCCACTCTTAAAAACCTGTAGCCATATAAATAAGTGTTACAAGCAAACATAAATTATCTGATGACTGCCCCAAAAAACAGTTGCAGGCGGCATAACTGAAGGGCACTCAGCTCTGACTAAAGTGAATATTAATTAAGCGCTACGAGTTGCATAGAGCATAAATGTTATGGAATGGCAGTAAAGAAGCACATACGGCATTAGTGGATCCGATTCGCGGCCTTTCGAATGCGGCCAGAGAAGCGGACATTTGGAGCTGGGAATCAAAACCTACGACATCAATCCTCTGCTCCAGAAAACGGAATACGCAAGCAGATCGACGTTGCCGGCTCGACTGCGCAAAACAGATCTACATAGGAAGCGTATTCGGCAACTTAGGGTCTCTGCGTCTTCTCTACTCTTTAGCTTTTCAACCAATTTTCTACTTGTTTCTTTCTGCTCTCGTGCGTACACAGCACAGCAGAGCGGATAAACGGGTTCGACTCGGGTCGTCTTGAAAAACGCCCATCTTCATTATCCTACAGCCAATGGGTGTTTGACACGTATGCACGCACCAACCCACTGAGCGGTTCAATTTCTGGCTCGAACCATTCTGCAATCAAACCGAGAAACAAAACAAAACACGAAACCTTAAACTAGATAGTAAGAACAGAGTTTGAAAAGTTAGTGTCTGTGACTTTTTCAGATGATTCACCGCGAACCTTCGATTTCCGGGCAATTCTATATTGCAGGCTGAATTGATGAATTTGTATGTGATTTAAGCATTATCGTTTAGGGTTTAGAGCTTCATATTTTTTATTGCTGGGTTTCGAAGTCAACGCTGTAATCCATGGCTTGCGATTCCTCTGCAACTCAAACCATCCATATCTTCCTGGGTCCGATTCTGCTGCTGATTCTGTCCCCTGTGTTATCCGGCTCTGCCCAGGTATCAGATTTTTCTGTGTTTTTTTTTAATGTATTTATGACAACCTTAGGCTGGACATTGACCTAGTTTAGAGTTGAGAGTTGCTGTCTTTCTGCTGACGTGTCACCCTGTTGTCTGTAGCTAGCTGTTGATCAGTTGTATGAATTATGATGAGTATGGGCAGTTTAACTATTAGGTGAAAAAAAGGTTAAAGTTGAACTTCTCTGATTGCAGTTCTGCGATGCTGGACATGGATTTGGGGATTTCGACTGTCGAAACTCACCTTTGTTATTGCCGAAAATACTGGTGAAAGGTGGGACTGTTGCCAATGCTCATCATATGGAGATTGCTGATGTTTACATTGAGGATGGAATTATTGTCGCTGTGAAGCCGAACATTGTGGTAAAACTTATTAATAGTACCGGACTTGGCCGATTGGCAAATTTATTCTTGCGTAAGAGGATGCATTTAGAGTGTTTGCTTTCTCCAGCGCTGACCTCGCCTTGTAGAATTTCCTTTGAGAGTTTCGTCCCATGTTTTGCGTTGAAGTACTCAGTTCCGTTTCGCGTTGTTGTTTCTGTGATCAGGTGGATGATGATGTTACTATAATTGACGCCACAGGAAAGTTTGTCATGCCAGGTGGGAGATTTATGTGCTTTAGGCTATACTGCTATAGTAGTGTTCCGGTTATGCTGACCAAACTTACTTCGATGTTTTTATTTATTTTTTTTGTTGTAGCGTACTTTTCATATATGATTTTGATTCGGTAACAGGGGGTATTGATCCTCACGCTCACTTAGCAATGGATTTCATGGGGACTCAAACAATTGACGACTTCTTCAGCGGACAAGCTGCTGCCTTAGCTGGCGGAACGACAATGCATATGGACTTTGTTATTCCTATAAATGGAAATATGTCAGCTGGGTTGGAAGATTACAAAGAAAAGGCTAAAATATCTTGCATGGATTACGGATTTCATATGGCAGTCACGAAATGGGATGATGATGTTTCAAAAGACATGGAAGTAATGGTGAAGGAGAACGGTAAGCATAAAGAATCTCTACCCTGTAACATACAGACCTAAATACGAGCTAAACTGTTTATCAATCCGATGGGTATCACACACTTATAGATCGCTAAATCATCAGGTATAAACTCCTTCAAGTTTTTCCTGGCATACAAGGGTTCGCTCATGGTCAGTGATGAGCTTTTCCTCGAGGGTTTAAAGAAGTGCAAATCTCTTGGGTCACTAGCCATGGTTCATGCTGAAAACGGAGATGCGATAATTGAGGGTCAGAAAAGAATGATAGAACTTGGTATTACCGGTCCTGAGGGGCACCCTCTTTCAAGACCCCCCGTGGTAATTTCATATTACAATTCAATTCACGTTGTGTATTTATTATGAATAGAATTACTAATGAGTTCGCTAATTTCGTAGATGCTACTAAGTAATTTGTAGTTTTAGCTAATGTGTGTAAATGCAGCTGGAAGCTGAGGCAACTGCTCGAGCCATACGTCTGGCAGGTTTTGTCAACACGCCTTTATACGTGGTTCATGTGATGAGCAGTGATGCAATGGAAGAAATAGCCAAAGCTCGAAAATCAGGTATGACCTAGTACGCCCTGATGGATAGGATAAACTTATACTCTGAGAAAAAAATAATCAGAAGGTTACGTTTCATATAATTTTTAATTTGGCTGTTTCCAATATTTGATTAATAACGTGCTAATTGCAGGGCAGAAGGTTATTGGAGAAGTAGTTGCTGCAGGGCTGGCCCTTGACGATAAAAAAATCTGGGATCCTGACTTCATTACTGCCGCAAAGTAAGGCACCTTGTCTTTAGTTTTTTGCGTTGCATCTGAGTACTTCAAGAAGAGATTAGAGCAGCTCAAATTGTCTAATGTATCATTTGCAGGTTCGTTATGAGCCCTCCAATCCGAGCACCAGGGCATGACAAGGCCCTTCGAGCTGCTCTTTCTACGGGAATTTTGCAGCTTGTTGCTACTGATCACTGCACATTCAACTCTACACAGAAAGCCCTCGGAATAGATGACTTTAGGATGATTCCAAATGGTGTCAACGGTAATTTAATGATATTTTGGTTTATGTTTTCAGCCAGGAAGACATATTAGTCTTGACTTGGCCCTGTGTCGTCATGTGTAAAAAAATGCAGGTCTTGAGGAGCGGATGCGCGTCGTTTGGGACACAATGGTGGTAAGCTACTATACTAGACCCAAGTTACAAAAAGCAACCTATGACCGGAAATTAATAAGATGACTGTTTATGCTTACCTTACAGGAGTCTGGCAAAATCTCAGTGACAGATTATGTTCGAGTAACAAGTACAGAGTGGTATACTTTCCCCTCTATCATTTATAATTTTTGTGCGCTTTCTGTTCTATTTTGTGTGAATCTTGTTTCTGAATTTACACAGTGCAAAAATTTTCAACATCTATCCGAGAAAAGGAGCAGTTTTAGCAGGATCCGACGCAGACGTGATCATTCTTGACCCAGAAGCAAGCTTTCGGATAACAAAAGAGACTCACCACTCAAGATCAGATACCAATGTTTATGAAGGAAGGACCGGGAAGGTATAGGTAGCCTGCAGCGCGTGTTTAATTCTTATTAAAATTTTGATGATTATCTTAGGGTTCATACTTCATACCAAGTTTGAAAAAATGTTTTCAGGGAAACGTTGAAGTGACGGTAGCTGGAGGAAGGATTGTTTGGCAAAATGGGGAGCTAAAGGTCACTCCAGGCACAGGGAAGTACATAAAAATGCAGCCTTTTGGTTCTGTATTCGAAGGGATTGACAAGAAAGACGCGGAATATCTCAAGTCCCTCAGAGCCCCGGTCAAAAGATCATAACTGAACTGGGGAGGAAATCCCACAGATTGCAGTCTTTCCAATCTCAGATTCAAAAACTAGACAGTGATTTATGTCTCCTGTAATTATGCACTGAGCATTGCTTTCAGACTATCTTTGCATATGAAGAAGAAGAAGAATAGATGGTTCGTTATATTGCTCTAAAACAATTCATATGGATGAGAAAATACGCTATTTCGAATTCAAGCTAGCACAAATCATGTAAGCAAGAATCTAAGCAGATGAATCATTTAGGGTTTAGGCTGATTTTAGGTTGAAGACGAACCAGTAGAGAGAGAGACGTTAACGGTCGGATTTTTAAATTTTAGACGCCGACGACTGTATTCGGGTCGGGTCGGGTCGGGAAGATAGATGTAACCATGTACCAGCTGCTCTATCCAAAAAGAAAGAATTCCCTCTGCCCATCATCCTGTAAATTACAATAATACCCTTCGATTTACAATGAGTATAAAAACTTGGAACATAAAAAAAAAAACATCATCAGGAGCGGAAGAACTGGCTAAGATCTGTCTCACTGCCTAAATAATACGTACATTTAGTTACGAAGGCTATCGATCATGTCGAGGGATTTTTTTAGTAAGCCTTTAGCTCGGTCGTTCTTTTCTAGTTCTAGCTGATGAAGTAGGTCTTTCCTGAATTCGACGTCTTTATTATTGTCCGCTGGAGGGAAGTTGCAGTAAAGCTTGGTAATCTCCAAGAGACATTCTGATGCCGCGATGTGAACCTGAAATTTGGACAGGGCAGCGGCATTTATTGACAATTTTTATGTTGGTGGTACAATATTACAGGATTTTTTAAGGTATGCCTTTTGCGTTACCTGAGCGATTTTCACTATGTTTAAGCATTCGACAACTTTCGGAGAGACTGAGTTGAACAACTACAGCAACGAGGAAAAACAGTCGGATAAGAACATCGAGTAATGAGAACTATGAAAAGGATGTCAGTATGTCGAGTCTGCAAAGTACCTCGTGGACAAGAATATCAGTTGAGGCTGTGGGTTTGGAGTTTCCGTCTGATTCATCCATTATGTCCAACCTTGCACAGAGATCTTTGATACATGTGAAGGCTGCAACTTTAACTGCTCCGGGAAAACAAGTTTTGTGTGACCAAAATGAAATCAGATTAATAAAATCATGAAGCATAAATTCTACGATAGAATGAGAAAGAGAGTACCAGTCCATGGAGAACCGGGAGATAAGGAGCTCAGGAAGATGTTTATTAAGCCTTCCTTTTGTTCCATTATATCATTTAAATGACCAACTTGGATGCACGATGCGAGGCAATTTATAACTTTTACTATGGGAGCAGACGGTCCCTCTACCTCATCCGGTTCTGCATGGAAAGGTGAATCGTTTCTCATTTAATTATAGTGGCAGCAGCAAGGTACATCCTGCCCGACCCAACTAACTTGTTGTGCAAAAATTCAATACGAACCTTTCTCGGTTGCATCACTTGCAAGTGCAGGCTTTGAGATGGCAGCTAAATTGCTCATCTCATATAATAGAGGGAAGACTAAACTGAAAAAATCCGGATTACCAAAAGCCATAATAACCTACAGAAGACAACAGAGCTTTAGATTTTTATCAGTCATCACATTGTTAAATAACTTGATTAAAATGCCTTATATCGGCCAAACATAAACCCGGTGCAGTGTGTCTTCCTGTTCTGCAAGCATGGAAGACACAGCGTTCTAAATAAACTTTCGTGCACAAGTTAACTGTTAAGAGGCTATTTCTGCCTCAATTCGTTTTCTGTGGGATGAAAAAAAACATAAAGAGACCTCACTTACTAGTTGCCACACTTAGCCTTCGCAGATAGAAACAATGATACTGACAGTAAGTACAGAAGTGTGAAAGTAATACCTGTTCGAGGCAAGAAAAAGCAGATTCTCGATACTTTTTTACTTTCTTTCCGCATGCAGACATTACAGAATTCAAAATTGTGATAGGAGCGGCCGGGTCATTGGCAGTGATATCTTTATGGCCAGATGAAGAAAGAGCACCAATAGCATCCAGAAGAGCATCCTTCCCCTGTTATATTCATGTCAAGGAGTATGTTACACGATGAAGATTCAACCATATCCACCTGATTATATACTTGGAAATAATACACAAACTACGGAGAGATGCATTCCTAAGCTAATGCATCGTTCTTACTGACATGAAAAGTCACAACATCATCTATTGCCTTATTTACCTCCCAAAGACGTCCTGGTAATTCTTTCATGAGAAATTCAAGCAAAATATGGTGATGTGAAGATAGAGACTCCTTCAATACGTCACTGAGTTCCTTTGCTGCCAGGGCTGCCTGTTATATTGCGTATAAGATTAATTATAAAGATTTAAAAGCAGTCACCACAAATGAGATATTTGATATGGTCCTTAAACTAATATAGACAAACTATACATAAGGTCACAAAGAATCGTTATATGACTATGAAATCCGATTTAGTAAATAAAGCTTCACGATCAATCAAAAAATATCCTTTGACTGTAGTTGTGGCACAACTATATCCTAAAGCTTTAGTCATAAAGCTACACGCAAAAAATAAGGTCTCAGCAACCCATTGTGGCATAATTTAAATGCTTAAGCTTTACAAATGCACAAACAGCATATCTTTTACCAGCAGCTGAGTTAAGGAATGGCATGTCAAACGAAGAGAAAACAATCACCTTCTTTTTACTTGGCCATGACGAGGACTGGATGCTCTCACAGATTAGTGCAGCAATTTCTACCAAGTATAACTTGAGGGTGACACGCTCACCACTAGTTGAGTTCTCCCATAATTCTTCAAACAGTCCAGAAACATATTTGTCATCGTCAAACCTTCAAGAGCACCAAAATTAACGTAGCTCTCGTCAGGTTTCACTCTAGGAGAAAAAATCTTACCTCAGTAACACAAATAATAAATAGAGTGGCTGGCTGATAGTAGAGAGGCCGATAATAGGAAACAATAACTAGAACAACAATACAGTGAACTAACTCTAAGTTCCATCATAGGGAGTAATTTTTAGAGGATTAAATATTAGGTTGTCTGTCAGGAAGCAGTGGTATAGTATTTCTCGGTAGTTGTTCAACCTTGAGATGAAAATAACTGGCATAATGATGGCATAATATCCACTCAGAATGTCAGCAGCCTTGGATAAATAGCTCATTAGCAAAATTGCACATGCAACTTGAGCATTTCGATCACCGCTATGCAAAGCTGCAGTGTCTTCGATTAACTTTTGACCCTGACTTTGAGGGGCATACTTCAAAACAAGCCCACAGGCACTGGCAAATGCACGTTTTGCTGCAATACTTTTCTCCTCCTTAACAGCTGGAAACAGCAACCTTAACAGCGTGATTGAAAATGGTTTGATATCTGACCCCACCTTCTGGAGCAAAGAGCTAATGAAGCTGGCAACACCAACCCTGGAATTATAAAATAAATCAAATGCCACCTCAAGATGAGCTTCTGCCATACAACATGACAGAGCAAGACAGCAAACCAAACAGCTAAAAATTCGTATTATGTTTGCACGGCTAAATAGTGTTCCACCAGTTAAAATATAATCTTAATGTGATGGTCAAGGTTTAAAGGTGCAATCATAAAAAAAAAATTTGTAAAATACACCACCAAATAATCCGACTTAGAGATAAGTGTCATGAAAGCTAATGGTACACCTAATATTACTGCAGAGTAATATTATCTGAACAAAGTTGGGCAGAGTAATATTAGTAAAATAAATTAACGCAGGGTAATTTTTTGCTTGTCATGGGGCTTATGTGTGACTATTAGAGTAATGCAGCGGAATGCACAAGAACAACACAGGAATAAGACCTGACACATCCATGGGCAAATGCGAGTATCTTAATAATTCTTGGTTGAGAATACAAAAATACTAAGAAAGGCTGGAGAATTTTCGCTCTGTAAATCCAACTCTCCCAGTACCCACTTTATTTGCTGCCACGATTTTGATGCAAAACAGAATTCAACATTGGAATATTTACTGCTTTTTTATTTGTGTTTGACATCAGATTTAAGATCCTTTCATTCAACGAAAGTAAATACCTAGTATTTAGGCCTACTCCAGACCGAACCAGTTGAGCAAGACGAGGAACCAATAAATCCAGTGATTCGGTGTCGACAACATGTATGCATATGTCGAGTGTTTCCCACATCGGAGAACCTTTAGCAACTGAAATTCGCAAATTCTCAAGCTTATCCATTTTTATACCAGCATTTTCTGCATGCAACTGTCCAAAAGAATATTACGGTTCACAAGTGATCATAGGCAAAACCTGGTGACAGTGAAATGTAAAGTGATACGAACCTCTACATAATTGAGCCCCTGGTCTTCAAGACTTGACAAACTCTCAAGCATGCAACAAACAAGTTCAGGTAAATGTGGACGAATTGCAACCCCTGCACCCTGTGGACATACAAGAGAAATCTCGAGTCATCGCGTGATTTATAACTTAGGGGTGGAGTATGAGCTAGGTTTTGTATGGAGAGAGATAGGAATTTGATATTCAAATGCCTTGAAAAAGATACATTGGATACACATTAAATATTCATGTATGTCGCAGAAGGTACAGAGAAACATTTGATGACAAAGACCCCGTTGAATTGATATGTAATTATTGAATTTACTGTTGTCAGGGTTTTAAGTCTTCGTTCTGTTGTCTTTTATTAAAAACACACTTTCTTTATAAATTGGAAAAAAAGTTGCTGGAATTGATTATTCTATTCCAAGGAAAGATAAATGTCTTCATCTAGGTATGTAGCTAGATCACCATAATAACATCAAAACACTAAAACAACAAAGATATATAAACCTTTTATTAATCAAGCTCAAAATTCTTATTTTATACATTCATAAAGGAGAACAAGTCATTTCTCACCCACACATACCTTAAAAACAAAGAAGTAATCAATCTAATGCGATCAATAAACAAGATTTACTAGTTTAAGTAAAAGCTCATTGGGCTGATTCACGCTGGTTAATTGATATCACATCATGATAGTTTATATCTTACTTATAATTATAGTAGTTTTTGGTTAAGGAAAAAAAAAAAAATGAAACTATGCATTCGGCAAACCTTTGCTAGCTTCATCACAATACCAATAGATGCCTTCCGAATACTGTCAACTTTGCTCAATATTCCTTCCGCGAGCAACAGCGGCAAAACTGTATCCATTGTTTTGCTAGCATCAGATTTCTCTGTAAGTTTGACATCACAAAGCCTTATTGTTAGTGTAGTCACAGCTCGACATAAACTGTCTCCAGATTTGCGAACGGTTTCTTTTATGTCATCCATGGCACGAAATGCTGCTGTCCATATAGTATTTAAATGCTGTCCAACCTATACAAAGCCAAACCTCTGTTTAGCCGCATAGTACTTTGATGGCTCCAAATAACAAAAAGTTCCACATAAGGCAGACAACCAAGTTAAAACATATAGAAATATTTGTTAAGAGTTTTGTACACATACTATATACGAGAAGGTTTAATTGAGAACACTTTTTTGGTGAGTGCTGGAAACTGAGTCGTAGCCCTCCATATAACGGAGAACAATTGTCAAAAGTACATGGGCTGAAAGCCCCTAGTTCAGAATAGGCCGATAGTAGGTTTTAAAATTCACCAAGCGTTTCTCTCACAATATATATATATATATACCAGATTTGGATCAAGTATATAAATAAGTATATCATGGTCCTTTTAATCTTTGTATTGGCATTTAAATCATTTTTTAATTATAGTAAATTATCAACAAAGTCCATTATACATAAAGGAATACATCATTAGAAATATAATTTTAAAAGAGTACACTTAAATAAACATTGACTTCAAATTCACTTTATTAAAAAAATGACTTTCCTATGACCTGTACTTTTATAATTATGTCACAGGAATCCTGCCCAATACTAAATGTCAACAGTGGTTCTAAAGTTCACAACTGCATAAGGTTATTCTTATTTGAACGTATATACAAAAAATTCATTGAAACTGGAACTGTATTTACATCCCAGCTATTTTCTGATTTAGAGAAACACAGCATTTCACTATTTGATCATACAAAACCTGGTAGGTCTGTACTATGACTGTCAGAATTACATACAGTTTATAACATAAAGATATTGAACTGCTGCTTACTTCCAATCCATCCTAATTGCATGTTTAACAAACGGCATCAAAATGGCTAATTTTACATCTATCTTTTAAACATTTTTTACCAACTTCCTCCAAATCCTCTCGGATTGGTAACTCACAGTCATACCTTAACTGTGGAGATTTAAAATAAGTGAAACAATTACCTGATTGAATCTTCTCCCTTGGATAATATCAGCAAGTGCAAGACAAGAAGCCTCGCGTGAACGCCATAATCTGGATCCAGACTGGAGAATCAGATCTTCAATGATAATGTCAAAGTACTCATCAATAGTTCTCTTCGAGTCTGCAACAAGAGATTTCCAGATGTGTGCCATTGCATCCTATACAACAAATTGATCTCAGCTGAGATATTATAATAATGTCAACAACATACAGTCATTTATAAGAGATTATTTGAAACTTAGGTTGCTGTTTAAGGAGAGTTTCACGCGGAGTGATGAAGAGACCTTGATTGATGTCAAGAAAGAAATAAAGCCTAAATAGATTGTATATAAAAAAAGTAGCACACGGATGATGATACTCTAGAGTAAGGACTAAGGAGCCATCAGTACGAATCAAGAATTTGAAGAAATTATTAAAATGAAACATACCTGCACATTTTTATCAGGATCATACTGATAACGTAGAAGTCTGGGTACTAAAGATCGCAAGTGTGGCTGTAGTGCATCTCCAGCTTGTTTGGCAATCTTTGAAAACCCGAAAGCCGCACCCCTTTTAGAATTTAAAGAAGCTTGATAGTTAGCAAGGTCCATGAACTTATAAATCATGTCTGGCTGACCCATCTCATTAGCAAGGGAACAAAGTTCCTTGTAAGTGCTTAGTTTCCCACCACCAGGATTCTGACCAAGGGCACCTTCTTGAAACACTTCAGAGTCTTCCACAAGCTGTAAAGCAGGTTCATGCCTCTTTAATTATACAAAAAATAGAAGTAAAAGAACAATATAAACATAAAGTAAAATTGTAGAGTAATCAATCATTTGTTTTTAATGAAGAGCTGTCGAACAGAAACTCTTCATCAAACAAATTGATCTGTGACTTTTAGAGACGTATCAGAACTTAATCATACCTTGATGGCTCGTTTCCTCTTTCCAGCACCAGTTAAAGTGCTTACAAGTGCATTTACCAGGTTTTTCTTCATGTCCTCATCACCAAGTTCATACACAATACTCATTCCTTGGGATGCGAGCTCTTGCGTGAGTTCATTCTGCTCACCAAGAAGATGAGAAAAAACCTCCTGGATTGACATTAAAACCTTTGTCTAAGGATAAAAAGAACCAGCGAGTTGCTTATTATTTTAATAACCCACTCAACCATCCACACACCTATCCTGGTAAAAGAATCATACACTTAACTGGAGATGATTTGGAAGAAGAAAGCAGTCTGAAAATTTGAAGGTGGCATCATGGTCCATAAGTTCTAGAGAAAACAGTCTGAAAATACAATACAGGAAATGATGCTAATCATGCAGAGACATTTGAAGTCCTAAGGAGATTAGAATAGGAACGAGTTCCACTGAGACATTGTGTAGCTAGAAATAAAAAGGAAAATAAACTAATCACAAAAGACTTATCCATCCTCCTACTCTAACTAGCAATGACATTGTCTCAGAAAAAGCCAATTTACTAGAACACCTTACATAAAGTTGAACCTACGGAAAAGCACAACGTACGTCTAACATAGACAAATGCAGTGGTGTACCTGAATCTCAGGAAGCAATCTCTGTATGGATGGATGTTGACCACAGTACATGGTAAGTGACAGCAGCCACACAGTTCCCGCACATCGCTCCTCTTTTCTACTACTATATAGTAGTTCATCAAATAGCTTTCTGCTTATACTATTTCTAACAGTGACATGAATCTGGTCATCGATTTTCGCTTCTCCATCAACCTCGGATCTCGAGAGAGAAGAGCTCACATCACGAGTAAGAAATTTTGAAGTCATGGAAAGTGAAGTATAGTTTGTCCTGAGAATTTCATCTGGTGTGATTGGAACACCACCCCACATAAATGAGAGAGCCTCCCCAGCAGCAAATAGCACATCCTCAACCTGGGAAATTCCAGATTGAGGTTATCACAGTCATAACAATGCAGACAACATAAGAAACACAGTGAATCATTTCCGGAAACCAAGAATATGCACCCATGTGTTTTGTGTTAATAGCAACATATGACCCCTTCTATTTTCAAAAAGTGGCATTTAGCTCTAATCTGTTCTGCATATGTGTGGCTTACACTCCATACCCAAATGTTTGAATATTTCAATGAAAGTTGAAATTTATATCTTGCACATGGCGATGTCTATTAAAATTTGACAATTCACAATTCTATCATGATTTAGAAAACTAATCAACTTCTAATTACATTTTGAACATAATAATCAAAATTAATAAAACTAGAGACCGTAAGTGAATAGATTGTGAAATATCTGGTGTATGATTTGCATCCTGTCATGTGAAAGACAGAACTTGGCAGTTCTACCCAATACAAAGGCAATTTAAGCAAGGGATGTCAATGCCACTTATGCGAAACAGAAGGATATTAAATGTGGCCTCTCAAAACAGAGCTACCACCTCAAACACGAGGTAGTTGTGCCCATATCTTTGATGGTGGAAAGAAATGTGTACACTAACCTTTGACCTGCATAGACTGAAAGTTAAATCAAGAGCCACATCTAGCTGCACAGATGATGTCTCCATGGTGCAGATATGTCCTAGTGCAATGACTATTTTCTGGATTGCCTTAATGTCATCACCACCTAGCAACTTGCTAAGTCTTTCACGAAGTGATACCAGGATAGGAACTGCATTTGAAGTAAAATGGAACATCAGTTGCCCTTATTGATAAAATATAGACACCATATAGAATTGGCCGCTATGTTTGATAGGTTTTAGCCTAGAGAAAATATTACCAGAACCAGAATCATTATCAAGTGCAGGCAGAGGCACACGCAAACCAATATGACCTAATGCTTGCAGGGCAACAGAAGCCAATAGAGGGGTCTCAGTAATAGCTACATCTGTCAGCCATTTGATGATCTTTTGAAACGTCTCCGGACACTTAACATGCAACAAAAAAAAAGTAAATTAGAAAACATCAGCTATGTCATACACTCTATTATGTGGAATGACAATTGTTATGAGGACCGACAATTTCAACCAACATTAACGAGCCGTGAATAAATATTTTTCTCAAAAATGAAGCATGCAAGGTAATTCAATGCTGTTGGTCTTTTTTGGAATTGGTACGATAGCCACAATATTGAACAACTGAGTTCATTGTGCAATTGCAAGCAATCCAAATTTCCATAATCAAATTCCTGGCATCACTGCAAAAGAATCATGGAACTAGCTACCTCACTATGCCGCCAGATAGTAAATCAAAAATAAAGAAAAGTGCGAAGCAAAGCTTACACCAAGATTTTTCGACAAGGATTCAGCAGTAACATATCCTATTGCGCATAATATTCCATGTTGAGTTTCAAATCTGCAACATTTTAAAATAAAAAACAAGATTTAATGTGCATCAATCATGTCTGTCAATGATAAACGCACATGCTAGAAATTAGAATACAAGACATAAAAAGGGAATACACCTTAGATTTGGAATTCCACTAACTGAAGACAGTAAGTCAAGCTGAAGGGCAGAAGTTTCAGACACAGAAAGAGCAGAAGCAGCAATGCCAAGTAAGCGAGCAGTAGATTCGCGTGTATTGAAGTCTACATGGCTCAACAACTGCTTCAAGAATGGAATTTTTTTTGCCAATCGAGATGCTATCATCTGAAAAGAATAGCACCAACAAGTCAGAAGATAACAATTTAAAAACAAGGGAACACAGAGTTCACTAATCTCACTACTACCTCTGGAAGATTGGATGCTACAACTATCAGACCTTTGGAAGCATCAGCATGCAACTCAATGGAGCCCTCAAATGCCATAGCATGTTCTAACAGTAAAGAAAAGATCCCAACTGAAGACAGAAACTCCGACTCTACTTTAGAGGAACTTTGTTGCCTGAACTCTGCCTCAAAGCACTTCAGCAAAAACTTAATCATAACCACATAAGTCTTAGATGGAAATAAAAGATTGATGTCTCTGAGTTCTGTTGGATCTAACAGTTTCGGCTGCTGTTTTACAATAAAATCTAACATGTCTCCAAGCTTTGGGTAATGCAGATTAACACTTTCTGCATCATTCTTCCCGGGGAAAAGGCCATCCAGTGCCATTTCCCTAGAGAAAGGAAAATAAGAGTTCCAATTAAAATTAAAAATGGTACATCAAACTTCACTACAGCCATTTATACAACTGACATGCAGATGCAAGAACATGTACATCAGTATATGTGCAGAGAAAAAAAGAGAAGAGCGTGGGGAGGGAAAATATTAATTTTTTTGTTTGAAGGAAAGTGGTTCCATTCAAAAAGGAAGGATACACAAACTCATGTACAAGATGGCAGAGCTATAAAACTGATAACGAATGACAACCAACAAATAAAGGATCTGCTGGCCTAAAGCGACAGCACAAACAACCAGCTATCCCTGGGGCAAAAATGGAATGCAAGACACATGAATCAGATGAATCAAATATTACACATGGGAGGGAGCATATTATTTAAGTCATGTGGATTATATGAAAAAAGAGCAACCATTTTATCCATCTTCTTCTTCACCATTGTCAACCTAAATTTTTTAGTTATATATTACACAGGTGATCTCTGACCATAATACTTAGTTGGAAGATTTACAATTGACATAAAAAAAATTCAAAGATCAAACAATACCTTACATCCAACAACCCCCAATGGAATCTTTAAAATTTCAAAGATTTTCAAGGTATCTTACTGACTGAAAGATTAAACAACTGCAATTGGACAATTAATTTTATTACCTTATATCCAACTTAGAATCAGCAGTTCCAAGCATACAAATAAACCTACTAGGACAATGCTTCAAATCGAACAATGTCGTTGCCCATCTTACAGCACAGAACCTTACTTCACTTTGTTCCTGCAAGTACCTCAGAGAATGAGAAATGTAGCTTGGTCTCAACACGAATAGCCAGAAGTGAGACTTCAAAGGAGTTTGTAAAGTCACCCTTTTGTCAAATCAAAAAGAGCCACATGTACATTACCTTTTGATAGTTATTCAGCAGAATTGTCTCTAGGGTCTGCAACACCGCCGCTGGAGCTCCCTGACATGGCTAAAGTCAAATTCTAAGAGCAAAACAAAACAATCAAGTTCATTTATTTATGTTGGAGCTAGAGTTGAGCATAATTTTCAGGAGGCAGAAGGAGTAGAAAATCCTATGGCGAACATGGCTCGAGCAACTGGGAACAAAATTTTTTCAAAGCAATCTCAATGCTTGAAGGCATGTTAAAAAATTATTGCAAGCATATTACATGGGATGTTATAGACCTCAAGGAGAATAAGCTTTAGAAGGTAATCTTGTATTGTTCTTTTATCTTTTGGATGAGCACACGTAATAATTTTATTGTGAGTAATGTCCTACTTCCCTTTCTATTTTGTATTCTCATGAAGCAAGGTGTTTGCTTCGTATTGTTAGTTGATAAAGTAAGAGGAGGTAGCTGCAGCATACATCGTGGAAGCCAAGTAACCTTAGTAAAAACTAATTTCATCACTTAACTGACATTCCTTTTGCGGAGAAACAATAGTGTTACAGACATTGTCTGAATCATGAAATAAATGTACAAAATGGAAACAGCTGATTAATTGAATGAAACCGCACCTTGTATGCAATAGCTAGAGAACTAGTGGCTTCTTGGATGGCCAACCGATTTGACTGCGACTCCATTTTCAAGGCTTCAAAGAGCCTAACAGCCATATCAACCTTGTCCCTGGAAACAGAAACAATTATTTCCAGCAAAAAAACAATAATTTACAAGAAATACGGAAAAAAGTATATGAAACCTGAAAAGTTGAGGCATGCGCTTTGCAAGTAAACCAATTGCTTGAAAAGCAAAGTTTCTGGTGTCTTTTTTTATTGTGTCTGAGAAGACACAAAGATAAAATATCATTGTGTTTCTCAATTTCAAAATATATAATTAGAGAGGAACTCAGAAGCCTCAGATAGCCAACCTGTATCTGAGTTCGAGTAGCCATCCAGCAATTTTATGATTCCATTTAATATGAAGGGGCCCATTAGTTTGAGCTGCTCAGTTTTGGCCTGAACGTTTTTTTTTTTTAAATCCATGTCAATAGTAACACATGAGGACCGTCAGTATTTCAAAAAATAAACAGCATAGAGACACCTAGAATCAAGTTGTCAGGATCATTATTTACTACCACTAACATAAGCACGTAGTCAGTGTCAAAAACAGTAGTAGTAATAATACAGTACAGAGACATTTGAATAAGGTCATTGGAATTGGCAACAAAACAAAATTTAAAATCAAAAGCCAAGAAAATGACATACATGTTTAAATACCCAAACTGTAAATTCCATGCCTAGCTGCTTCAGCCTTGAAGTAGTATCAGTTCCTACAACGTACAAAAACTAACCAAGTGAGGATAAGGAATGATGGAGCATCAACAAACATATAAATAAGTGGCATAGCAAGTTGATAAGATACATCAATTCTGTGATCGAAAGTCATGTAAGAGGTTAGAGTTCAAAAGCATCTTCAAATTACTTTAAGGAATCCAGAGCAAATTAGACAATGAAAACAGATTCAAAAGAAACATACCATACATGCACCCAAAAATGCACTGCAGAGTAGATGGAAAACTGTTAGCTGCTGTGATCGATCGGCAAAAGGCTGACATCAATTTTGTCCGCAGAGTAACACTTCCGGGTTTGGCTTTCAAATCCGATGCAATATTTTGAGAAGTCGTACTACCTTCATGTAACAGCAGGCAAACCGCAGAGACAGATTTTTAAAAAGTGATGGTTAAGGTGTACCATGAATTACTGCCTATTTCAAATCCTTAGCTGGACTATCCAAAAGCACAAAAGTACAAAAATATGTTTTGAATTACCACCCTATTTTAAAGCACCACCAGCATTAAAATTTGTTACGAACGACTACGATATATTCTTTAGGTGCTGAAATTGAAAAAGGTCTGATAATGCAATATTGAATTTGAAACGGAAAGGTAATTCAAGACTTCCGTACAAAGAGAGAATACTGGTAATTATGTTGAAAATTCTTAAAACAGCAAATTCCTGAAACAACAAACTTCCTCAAAGACATTGAAATTATGTTATGATTGGATGTTAGGATACTGGTAAATAGGGCTACTCAAACTAGAAGAGATTTTCACAAATAATGATAAGAAAGAAAAAAAAGATGAATTAAAGATTACATTCAACTGTATAAAAAATGCAAATGGCCAGAAATAGATTTCCTAACAGTGTCAAATTCAAAGGAGGTATACCAATAAATAGAGAGAGCAATCTTTTAATCATGTCTGAATCATCCAGATTTGCATTGGAAGCCTTCTTCTTCAAGAGATCTTCTCCTCTTTTGATAACAAGCTCTTGACTAAGAAAATTAAACCATCCAAGAATGTTTGATCAACAACTAGATCAAGTTATCGGTAGGAGTTTATGGAGGAAATAGCAATGCGCAGAAGAAATATGTGAGCAAATTTGGGATGGAGATGCAATTGGAGATGACATAAAGCTAATCAGAAAAAAAATAAAAGAATACCAATCTGAAGAAGCAGCCAGGAAAATCGGATAGACGAGCTCAGAAGGCAATTCCATAGCTTCAACTACATTCAAAATTCCCAACTGCAACAAAAGATGGAGAACGGTATATGCATATATTAGATAAATAACTCACAAATGTGAGTCAATGCAACAGAGTATGCCGCTTCTCATCTCCATAAAAGTATCCAATAATATATTACCTTTCTAATCAAAAGAACATCATGCTTAAGTGGCTTTTTTCCATCAACGCGATTACTTAGGTTAATAGAAAGACCCGAAGCACATCCATTGCTACAAAGAGTAAAATTTGCTTTAGATTAGAGCATGAAGCGAAGCTATACATGATTGACATGATTGCCAAAAACACAAGTGCAACCTTTCAGAAGGAGGCTGATATAAAATAGTATGGAGGCAAAATTCAAGAAATAAATCTGTGTCCTTGGAAGTATTTAGCAGTTTGTATTTTTCAGCAACTTCATCGGCAATTCCACTTGCATGACACTCACCTATCACCTGCATGACACATTGTACACAATCATAGACGAAATTTGTCAGGTGTTTACCGAGTAGATTTACATGACAATAGCAAACTATAGTAACTGACTAACTGGTACCCAGGTAGTGTACATATAGTGGATGAATCAACTACAAATCTAACTTTAGATCAAAAAATGACAAGGTTCTAACAAATCGTTTCTAAATCAACTGGTCCTAACTAATTGTGCAAGAAAAAATCAACATATCTAATAACTAACAAACTTTTTAGGTCGGAAGTTAGGCGAGGTGGTGAGATGATTTAAAGGTACAAGTGTTTAATCACGAATTAGTCCTCCCTCAAAAGTTCAAGTAAGAACCCTTCCTTATTGCGAGAGATAGATCAACTAAAAATATAATACTAACAAAATATCTTGGTACATGCATGGGACAGTTCTAAGGAAAACCATGAATTTAATAACCCCGCTAGGCTTACCCCAAATTAGAATCTATATTACACCGAAATTAGCATATCTAACAAAATATCTTGGTACATGCATTGGACAGTTCTAAGGAAAACCATGAATTTAATAACCCCGCTAGGTTTACCCCAAATTAGAATCTATATTACACCGACTACAGTCACGTGAGACTCATTAATTTTTACATGGGCAACTATCAATACACCATTTTGATGTTGGGCGTGCCCTAAAATGCCAAGCAAAATTTTAGACCTAAGTCAATTTTATCTCTATATATAGTCGTTGAGTCAATTAAGTAACGATAATTGATCCTATCAGTAGTTGTGAAAATGATCCACCTCTAACTGACAAAATATAAGTCATTAATATTTATATTTCCGTACATCAAACACAATTAATACTATTTAAAAATAAATTAAGTTGGTCATGCATCTACCATCCAACAAAGCACGAATGGGTAAACATCAGTAACTCTTGCTAAACCAAATCACGATACATCTATTAGAACAAATAAAAGGGAAACAATCTCACAAGTATAACTGAAGCCTACCTTCATTACAACTCTCAACAAAACTTCTTGGTGCAGAATTGGAAACTTTTTCAAGTTCAGCAAGATACTGGGTGCCATATTTTTCTTTTCCTGATGGTATATTTTTTACAGCTACGAATCAGTGAGAGTCAACTGATTGAATGGTGCATGTCAGAATAATGTTTCAGATATGATATAAAGAAGACATTACACCTCAAGATTGGCCCGCTCCAATGCCATTTCGATGTACAAAATGCAGAAGTTCCTGACCATACCATTTGAAGAAGTTTCCAAGTATATTTTCCATAACTCAGACAGTGGTAAACCAATCTCAGGCTCGTGTTTCACCCGCTTATTTACGTGATTGAGGATCTCAAGCACCTATCCAGACAATAAAATAAAATAAAAAACAATGATAGCTTAGAAATTTGCCAAGACTAGATGTTTTCTGTCTTAATTTTATTTGCATACAAAAAATTAATGTCGTGGTATGGGGCAAATCGTTTCTCATTGTTATGTAATTATGTATTTATCAATAGCATTTTAATGCATGAATAAATAAATTATTTGAAAGAAACAAATCCAACTAATTTGAGCCCAAATAAGATATACAATAAAGAATAACAAATAAAAGATCAGTATGAATATTTTGTAAATCAATCGAGTAAAAAGCAGCAGTGACACATGTTTAAAGACTTATAAACAAAAGCATCATATTAGAAACAAAAAAAAAAAAACTTAATCACTTTCACAAGCTACATCCACAGGGGTAGTATAATATTGGAGTCTAGTCTTAGCAGCAATATATTAAAATCTTGTAACAGGGACAAAATAGCTCGGCGAGTCAATATAGGATCAGTTGTTGGGAATTTACTTTCTTAGGAAATTGAGATGTTCAAGCTTAATTATCTTGCCACCAGCATACCCACCGTACCACCACTTAATCATTACGCAATCCCCACTTTAACTCCTAGTCTGTCTCAATATACTCTTGTCAACATCATCCTATGGCTCACCACAACCTGGAGTCAACTACCCAATTGTGAGAGGCTGGGAGCTTCACACTCAGTATGGTCTCCGAGACTTAAAAACAATCAAATTAGTAAACCAGTTGAATTCATCGTGCAAATTGGCAACCAAACCCTCAAAAAAAAAAATCTCTATCCCCCCTCAAAGTAGACAAAATGAACACCCCATTTCTCCCATAAAGGAATTTCAATTCAAAACCCAAAAAAGGAAAAAAAAAAAAAAAAACCTTATTACGGACGGCTACTGATGGAGACGACAGAGCCGAAATCGTAAAAGGAAGCAGCTTGGCAAGTAAAGCTTGAAGCTTTGAATCGTCGCACAAAGCTAATCTAGTCAACATAAGGTCCAGTCTGTCTTCCAATTCGGCATCAGACATGACAGCCGAAGCGGCCAACGACGACGACGATGACGATTCCGCCATGGCTCGCTCCCTTCACTGGTTTCTCTCGCAGCAGTAATCGCTAGAACCAGCCAAATCTTCCACACCTTGCTGTGACTTCCTTCGCAAGCTGCTAACATTTTTCTTTTTTTTCTTTTTATTAATTAAATTAAATTAAAATTATTTTAGACCGGCCCAAATTAAACTGACCATCGAACATTCCAAGCCCAAAAAAGCCCAACAAGTTTCAAATCTCAAGCCCATCTTTCATGGTGAGGTATTATCTCAACGGCTAGAAAATTGTAAAGGGTGCCGTGACTCCCAAGCAACAACCCAACGGCTAGAAATACGAAATCACGTAACCGTTGGGTAGAATATTTCAAAAACCAATTTCCAGTTCCAGCAACTTTAGAGAGAATACAGAGCGTAAAGATCGTCATCCATCAGTGCTGTTCTTCTTTGTCTCTGTCGTGGCCACCGCGAGCGGCGGTGAATCGAAGCGGAGAAAGAAGCAACATGGGTTCCAGGGCTACTCTTCACTCTCAACATCAAGAAGTGCATCAGAAAGGTAGCTTTTTTCATCATCTAGGGATCGATTTTACCATATTTGTCTTGATCTTCTTCTTGTCTTCTGTGAAGCAGAGGTGAAGAAAAAGAAGAATCTACCAGCAGATGGCCGGAATCGTCGAGTTCTGGGGGACATTGGGAACCTGGTCAAGATCCCAGCGGCTCGAGTTCTTGGGCAGAAAGAGGCAGCAGCCGCCGCAGCGGCTGGTGTCAACGGAGTTGGAGTTCCCAAGAAAAAAGTTACCACCACCAGGTCCTTGACATCAGTGCTCTCAGCCAGAAGTAAGGTAAGAGAATCCAGTCCTTGAGGAGGTTTCACTACTCATCTTGTGCTTTGCATCATGGCCTTTCATTTTATGGATACAGGCCGCTTGTGGGGTGATAAACAAGCTGCAGATATTGAATATTGATGAATCAGACCTCCATAACGAACTAGCTCAAGTTGAGTATGTTGAAGACATTTACAAGTTCTACAAGGCCACTGAGGTAATAAAATGCCCATTAATGGAGCTTCTGAGTTTCTAGGTTAATTGGGTTAGGAAATAATAGTTCCTAGTAGAATGTTTGATGTTATTTAGTACCTGTGATTTTCCTGGTCCTTGTGCTGATGTCAGTTTATGATCTTTGAATGGGCATAGGAGGAGAACCGGGTTCCGGACTATATGCACCTGCAACCAGAGATCAATGCTAGAATGAGATCGATTCTGGTGGATTGGTTGATTGAAGTTCATAACAAATTTGAGCTGGTGCCTGAGACACTATACCTCACTGTAAACATTGTCGACAGATATCTATCAGCATCAATGAAGGTTGTGCCGAGGAAGGAGTTGCAGTTGGTAGGGATAAGCTCAATGCTAATTGCTTGCAAGTATGAAGAAATTTGGGCACCTGAGGTGAAGGACTTCATAACCATATCGGACAATGCGTATAGCAGGGAACAAATTCTGTCAATGGAGAAGGCTATTTTGGGGGAGCTGGAGTGGCAACTCACTGTCCCCACGCCTTACGTGTTCTTGGCGCGATACATCAAAGCTTCTGTTCCTGCAGATAAACAGGTGTGTATTTCTTTACTTCATCAATGTCAGTGAACTATAAGGTGTGAATTCTGGGATTGTTTTATGTACTCACCAGTCAGCACTCCCTGGAGCAGATGGAGAACTTGGTGTTTTTCATGGCTGAGCTTGGAATGATGTTCTACGAGATTTTTAATGCATGCCCGCCTTCTTTAATAGCTGCATCTGCTGTCTATGCTGCGCGCCAAACCTTGGATAAGACTCCTGCTTGGACAGACACCCTGAAACACCACACTGGATATGATGAGGATCAGTTGAAGTATGAAATATGAATATATGTGCTTAATGCAGCTTCTTACTATATAATACATGGCATACCTTGTTTCTCCGTTCCTTGTACTGAAGTGTTTCCATTGTTGTTACAAATTCAGGGACTGTGGGAAGGCTTTGATTAGCTTCAGTAAGGGTGCTGCAGAAACAAAGCTCAAGGCATCGTTCAAAAAGTACTCGCAAGCTGAGCGATGCAGTGTGGCGCTTTTAGCTTCTGCCAAGAGCGATAGTGCTGCGGAGAGGCAAGGACAATCCCTTTAAATCAGTGAATGCAGTAGTTTGGTGGGTAGGGTCGTAGATGATGATAACATTGCCTTGTTATTTGTTTGATTGATGCAGCAGCTAAAGATCATACTGCTTTTATGATCAAGCTGCTTCTGTTTCTTCTTTTTTGTGTTAAATAGCGCCGTTTTAGGCTGCAGTAGAGGTTTCACAACCCTGCAAATTGACTTCAACCAAGCTTAATGGATCAAAATTCCTTACAAGACAAAAACAGTACATGATAGTATTATGTACTTTTATGTTTTTACTTAACCATGCGACATAATTTCCAAGTTATGTTTGCGGAAACAAATCATCATTTTAATATCAAAAATACACAATTTTGCATTAAGGTTAGTCGTATGAGATCTTAATCCTAATCAACTAGGGAGATAAAAGGAGGGGAAATTTTGTGTTACTCTCAGCAGATAATTACAAACAGATTCATGGGGATACAACCTTAAAGCTGCCATAAGCCGACTAGGTAGAGTTACCTCTGTCAACAGGTCCAGCAAGAATAATGTGAAATTTCAAATGATTGAAACTGAAGTACTTTTTAAGGAGGGAGATGTTCACAAGGTATAAAGTAAGAGACAGAGTAGTTGATTCTTACGTTGCAGTCAAATGCAAACCTCCGAGATAGCATAATGGCAGCATTCCTACCCTGTCGGATTCAAAGGCTAAGATGAAGTTTAGGCCTTTCTTTGGTTGCCAGAATGCTGCTTGGGGTGACCCAATGCCACCACCTCTCACGCCACAAAGCTGAATTTACAAGAAGAGTGAGTTCATGAACAAGCATGAAACAATATGATCAGTAGTTGAAAAATCGTCTTACCTGCATTGAGGATGTGTAGTTTTCTTTGACAATTGTTGACTTCCCTTTGCAGAGTTTTATCCTCATTTTCCCTACATGAAGTAGGTGAATGGAATCTGACGGAGAAGCTTGACCATTCATTTTCCCTACAATGATTTCATTATTAGCTCCAATTTTGTAACTTGGAAATTGACGAGTTGCAAAGACCACATCAGCAGATACTGCTGGCACTGCCTCCATTTTCACTGTCTCTACAAACTCGCGACTTACACTCGTCGTCCTCCAAAATCAACTAATTTAATCAATACAATACAAAGATGGTCATTATAAATATGTTGACTATAATTAATGCATATTCCGAAACTCTATAAATCATGTACAAATGAAATAAATAACCTTCACGACAATCCTCCTAATGTCAGCTAGAGTTGTTAGTGCATGCCAACAGAATATAGCTAAACTCATATTTGTTATGATCACTAAATCCATGGTTTCACCTGATGAAACTTTGAGAGCAATCAATCACTCAGTTGAAGTTCCTTAAAATGACAAAACCAATTGGCAATTCAAAAGTACAGTATTTGACAACACACGGCTAATTTCTCCATACTTCCCTCACTGTCTTAGTCTTGATGCAGTAAGGCCGCGCTAACAAAACATACTGAGACAGATGATAAGATATAATAACTTCAAACTATCATGATCAAAATATGTCTATGAAAAAGGAGTCAACTGAGCATGTACATCAGCATATTAATCAAACTAATCCACCCCAAAGCCCTAATTCTGCGAATTCATAACGGAAAAAATATGAAGCAAACGTCCGGAACGACTGCAGAGAGCAAGAAACAACGCAAGCCAACAACATACTGGAACATCAACATGACGAGGAAAGCATAGCGTACCAAGTCGAGCGGAGAGCTGCCCAAGTCCGATGAAGTCACGAGCGTAGCAGCTGCGTGATTTGGATGATCTTCAAGCGCCGAGGTGGATACGATTCGAATTTTGAGGGTTAATATTTTTGTCTGATTTCGTAAATCAAATCGAATCTTACCAGAAATATTTGAATATAAATAATAATAAATAATAAAGCGAAGCTTTTCTGGCCGCTGGTTTTATTTATTAGCATTAATTACCTTTTTGCCCTTCGGCATCATACTACAACAATTAATCTGTAATTTCCTTTTATTTATTTATTTAGAATCTTCATTTATAATTATCTCATATTAAATTATAACAATAAATATATAAATAATGATTGGTTTGCTTCATTATCAGTTTTGTTTATATTTTTTAACAATTAAAATTTGATCACTCTCTTCAGAGAATAGAACATTCGCGAAGTTTCTCCCAACTTCGAGTTCTCCTCTTTCCGTTGCCGCTTCGACGACCACCGTTGCCGGACCCTGCTCCGGTCACCTCTCTCTTCCTCAGCCTCCTCCTCCTGCGATTTCAGATAAATAAATTGATCATATAAGCAATATTAGTAAAAAAAAAATTGTCCAAGTACCAAATCATGTTAAATAATTCTCCATAAAGAAAATGTTGAGTGACGTCACAAGTCGTAATCCTCACATTTGAATTTGAAAAGGGAGAAATTTAATCTTACTTGGCGAACATGACATTAAGAAACTCCTGATAATCGATCTGGCCATCGCCGTCGGCATCAGCTTCTCGAATCATCTGATCGACGTCATCCTTAGTCAGCCTCTGGCCTAAATTAGTCATGACGTGGCGGAGCTCTGCAGCAGAAATGAACCCATTTTGATCCTTGTCGAAAACTCGAAATGCTTCCTTGAGCTGCTCCCCGGCGTCGATGTCTTTCATTTTTGAGGCCATTAAGGTGAGGAACTCGGTGAAGTCGATTGTTCCATTTCCATCAGCATCAACCTCGTTTATCATGTCCTTGAGTTCTGCTTCTGTCGGGTTTTGGCCTAGAGACTGCATCACTGTCGCCAGCTCCTTGCCTGTGATCCGACCTGGGACGATCATTACATTGTCAGATTCCGACATTGTTTATTTTACATGATAATTTAGTAGAATCAAACCGTCATTGTCCTTGTCGAATAGGCTGAAAGCTTCCTCAAACTCGGAAACTTGCTCCTGGGTGAGCTGATCAGCCATAGTATTTGCTTTGCTTCTCAAACTGGGAAACTTCCTCAATGGGTGAGCTGATAAGAATGCGTTCTTTTGAACTGAAATTGAACGCCTAAAATACAAATCCGGCGGACATTGGGGAAGAATCTGATACCCTTAAAAGTTACAAGAAGCATATTTAGTTATGCTGGTTGTGGGTTTGATTCTTAAGTCGGCCATCATGCTAAGAAAAGAATCTCAGACATGGAAACTGAATTCTAGGAAAAGTGACAGAGATGTTTTTAAATCTGTTGGTACAAGGGTTTAGGATTATACAGCCCTGCCTATGATTGATGACTTTGCCCAGAAGAAAAGGAAGGAACAAAACAGCAAACATACAACAAAACAGTCTTATTAGTTCACAAACTGTAGAGACAAAAAAACAACTTTTTTTTTTCTTTTCCTTTTCTCTATACAGGTTACAGGTCCAAGATGGGATTCATATTTCTGTCAATATCTGGGAAGAAGGAAACCGGGGCACGGAGAGAGCTTAAACGCAGGATATCGGACAGTCAGATACCGATTGAGATGAAAATGTATAGAATGCCCCATGGGTAGCGTGGAGTCCCTTGAATTAAGGATGTAGAACCGAGCTCTCTTGTTTTAGCATGTCAAAACTGTTCCTTCAAAACTGAGGTAAGATCCGAGCCTCTGCCAGTGCAAAGTGGCTCATCAGATTATTTATGGCTATTCTCTTTTGGAGTCCGTTGGGTCGTCCTCTCTTTCGCTCTACGGAAGTCATCCAGGCTGCGGTATTCATCTTTTAGTATCTTCTCCAGTTCTGGGTGTTTCTTGATCTCTACCTTCTGGTCTTGCTTACCACGATAGTGGTGAAAGGCCCTAGAAAAATGAAAAAAAAAAAGTGGCCCTCAATTGTAAGCACAAGAGTTCCACGTGAGCCCGAGTAGACAACCAGGGTTGAATCAGTGAATGTTACCAGTATTTTTCTAGACCATAAAGATTGCCTTTCTGGAAAAAGTCGAGGGTTAGTTGTTCGAAATCATTGTATAGGTCATCTCGAAATTCCATTTCTAATCCATAGCTGAAACAAAAAAATAAAAGAGTTACGCTAAAACTTGCCGGAGCTGAATATCAAGAAATAAATAAGAAACTTTCAAATAACAGTGATAGGATACGGGCACTATAATACCTGTAGAACCTGAAAAGGCATTCTGCGCCGTAATAATAATTTGCGGCTGCATCTTCTAATGCCATGTTCCGAAATTCCTCGTACATTGAAGGAATGAACAAGTCTCTAAGGAAATACGACCAGAATCGGTAGAGGGTATTCATTTCCTGCAAGTTACAATTTGTCCTCACAAAATAACAAAGAAATGGCTTACAACTGGATAGACAACAAAAACAGAAAAATTCAGTTTAATCATTCCTTGAAACAAATATTTAGTCTCAGTCCCCACTCCCAATACTCAAGAGTGATGGAAACAAAAGTAATGCTTACCTCACTACAGCCGGTACCCAGTTTTTTCCGATCATTTAAACAACGTTTGCGATACTTTTGGTACCTAAATCACAAGAGATAATGTGAAAAAAATTAACAAATAATGTTGAGCAAAAATCGGTATAGATGACGGTAGTATTCCTCGTACTTTTGCTGCTTGAAACCATTTTCTTCTAAGAGCTGATGACTTGGGTGCTGAAACGGTGGAAATGATTTCGGCAATGAGCCAACTGGAGGACTGCCAACAAGATTTCCACGAGGCGAGCTGCTCAATCTTGAAGATCGACTGCAGTCAGAGGACAATGTTAATGCGACTAATCCCATAAAATATGAAATATTTAATTAAAGAACCAGAAATTTTTTGCCTAAAGTTTATAGTCACGAGCACTGGAACATTTCATCTCTTAATGCAGCATAAATGCTTTGAGTTTTCAAAAGCTAATATGCACATTTTTGCAGGAGATAAGGTAACACCTGTGACTTTCAGGAGGAGTCGAACCAAAGAAGAAACCAACAGAATAACTCGGTGGACTTTCTGATATACCACCATGTGAATTACGGACACTTTCTTGGCTCTTGAAGCTATTGAAAAAACGTTGCTTTTGTGAGTATTGGGGCTTGGAAGAGGTTTTACTATGTTTCCTTCTGGATTTCGAATTGGAATTTGCAGGCTCTTCAACCGAAATGCTTTCATGCCTTGAATCTGGAGAACCCACACCAGGAGCAAGCGGCTGACATTTTCGTTCTCTTGTAGCAGAATTGAGTTTACTTTTCCTGTGGATAGATGGTTTTGTATTCAGTTCCTGAAAATAACAAACAAGTCAGGAGGAAGCTGCACAGACAAATATACAAACAGATCAATTACAGAAACAGCTTTGCACTAATGGTAAGTAATTCAGACCTGCTCATAGAAATAAAGACCTTCGTCAATAGCTGAAGCATGCTCCCTAGAAATGGCATTTTTTCCCTCCAACTCAGCGCCAGATCCTCTAGAAATCCTGCCACTCTGTATCAAGGAAATTTTATAATCACTGAAAATCAACCGCCAAAAGGCACTTATCCCAAAACAACCTAACAGTTCGCTGCTCTTAACAGAAAACAATCATCTTTTTAACTTGCGATAAGGGCAATTCATGACAGATGAAATCAGTTTCATCAAGCTTCACCTGAGTAACAATTACTAGTTTCTCGAGGTCCATAGTACAAGGAGTGTCCTCTTCGTCGTTGTCAATCCTATTGACAGAGGGCAGAACAGAAACACAAGAGGTTAAGATTTTGCACAACTAAGTATCTGAAAGAATCGCTTCCGAAATCCTCAAATCATGATTATGATGATGACCACAGAAATTTTAAGAAAATAATTTCATGTGATGATAAATTTTAATAAAAGTGAGCAGTACCCAGTATGAAAATGAAGCTATCACTCAAAAAAGATGTTCGTACTCATGTGAGAGTAAAGATTATTTCAAAACAATAAAATGAACACAAAACTCTGAAAATAAACAGAACCTTTGACTCAAAGCACGTAAGCTCTTTCCTTCCTTTTGTTCATCCTCTATTTCCTCATCCATCATAAATGTGCTTGCAAAATCAGCAGACAACATTTCAGATCCTTCAGCCTCGTGTGTAACAGAACATGTGTAGTCAGCAGTTTGCAAATCATTCCCCTTGCTGTATTCCTTACTGGATGTTTGACGACCATCATCAAGATCTGCCTCCTTACCTTTGAGTTCTATATCAGTACCTACTCGAAGTCCACGTTAGTTTAGCTAATTTGTGTATACAGTTCCATACATTTGATACGATAAAGACAATACCTTCAACCGTTTCCCTTGCATTATCATGGGGAACTTCGTTGGTCTTGAAGATGCCCTTCGCATTCTGTAATGGATGTTGTTCATTCGAATCAGCTTTAGTACGAAGCCCAGGGTCCACAGTATGACGAATCCACTTCAACCACCCATCACGTTTCCTTATCTTATCATTCTACATAGTGCACAATTAAACCACCATTAACACTGGCCCAAACTGCAGGGAACTTCAGTAAAGAAAAGCTTCTTGAATAAATTAATAATGATGGAAACCAATAAGGTTTGTTGGAATTTTCCAAGACCAATCAGCTATTACAGGCTGTAAACAAATTTACCCCTCCTGTCAGTCATTAATCCGAGCCAAACCAGAGCCGGTAATAGCTTTCATGATACCCCATTCGTAAAAAAAGCAAGTCCTAAAAAACACCGAAAACAAAACAAAACGAATCTAACCTGGACTTCAAGGACTTCAGAGCTCTGCAGAGCATCACGTATCGTAGATATCTCCACTTTCATTCTCTTAATCTATAAAAAATGTGAAGACGGAAAAGATCAGGTTGCAATTCAGGAGAATACTCAAATTTTCCATAACCCATTGACTTCCCTAAACATTAAATATAACAAAAACATTACGTTACTGAACCAAATGGGTTACTAGCTAGTGTCTTCTATGCTATCTTTTGCTTAGTTGACCAAACAGGGTTACCATTGTCTAGCTTTAATGTACATATGTCAATATGCATGTACAAATTTAAGATCACCGCATGAACATATGCCTAGAATAGATAGTCGATTAATAAGCTAAAAAAATGCAACATGCCTTCCGAAAATCGGAAAGATAAGCAATGTAAACTTGTTTTTTAATACAAGCATATCTCACCAATTACAGTGCTCAAAAATAGTTGAGGTAAATGTTTTTATGCATCCTATAATGAGAGATCAAGCAGGGTTTGAGACAGCAATCGCTGTTCGACAAGTCCATAATATGAATTGCGGCTCATATTCGTCAAAAAATGAAACTTTAAATATTTTTTTGTTAAGTAACACGAGCAATGGGATGTCTAAAAATATCTGACACTGAAGTAAATTTGCCAAGTTTGCAGATATGGAGTTAAATATCAATCTACTGTAAGGAGATATATTTACCCTATTGAATTCCGAAATTTCGGATACTGGAACCCACCCTTGACCATCCATCAAGTTAATCAGAAAACCATCGGTCTCCAAATTTTCATCACTGCCAAAAAAGAGGGAACACAGTTCATTGCTGATATAATCAGATGTTATAAAGCAAAACAAAGACGTGGAAGTTTTGACCTCTAGAGATATTATGTAATTTAGATGCAAGCTAAATACAAAGTTCTTGTATAAATATAGTCTAATAGAATTAAGTGGGTATTCACATTCAAAGAGTAAAACGGCTTCTAGGCAAGATTCAAATGATGGAGATAGCGTAAACACACAGCATATAAAATCTGACAGAACAAGTGGTAGCATAAATGAACAGTGTCTCATTTAGTACCAGATTATGCCAAAATCTAGAGATCAATGAAATCAGTTATCCGTTGATTGACAGACGAAAATTATAAACTGTAATTTATAGTCTCCTGAGGTGTCAGACACCTTTATTGTCTGATTGGTATGTTTACACACAAGATATCGCATGATGCATGTGATGCGCCTACTAGTACCACTCAGCAGCCACTTTAGGTAATCTATCAAATAACTAACAAATGTGAAAGAAGCCGATTTCCGAATAGGTTGTAGCCATGAAATGGAAAGCAAAGGCTACCTAAAATAATACTCGATCTGTTTTAGAATTCGAGTCTTCAAATCAGGTGTCTCTGGTGCTTTCTCTGGAGATGCAGGAGTGGTAGGTTGTTGCATAAAGTAAGGTGGATGTGTAACCATAACAGACCCAGGGGGAGGAGCAGGGAGAAAGTACATAGGCGGGGCACCTGTATTACAATTGCACAACATGTTGGACTGGCAGTTAACTCATAAACGAAAAAAAGGGTCTATCGTATATCATCAGAATTACCAGGGATACGTGGTCCGATCATGAAGCCGGGTTGGGAAAAATACGGTCTGACAAAACCCTGAGGCCCAACAGGATAGAGTGGGTGTTGATGATGCCATGCGTGAGGAGGAAAAGCAGGGTCCTGCGCATAAGGTGTCCTTAATGGTGGGCGCAAATTAGGATTGCTGAGAGGAGTGGGCTGAACAGTAGGAAGAGGCGGAACAAACGGTTTCATTTGTGTTTTACCTCCACCTTGTGGAATCACAGGTGGAAAAAGGGCAGGAGGATAATTATACGAAGCAACCCGCATCGGCACTGGCATTGGTGGCATCATAGGATGAGGATGCAGTGCTTCTTTAAACAATGGTGGAGGCGGAGGAGGGATGTTGGGCTTATAAGCAGACTTTTGATGACGATAGGGAGCATTTCTCTGCGCTGAACCATGCGAACTTGGCTGACCATCCGACCCCTGAAACAACATGAATTAGAGTAACACAAATCAGCATAAGATTAGTGCATTACAAGCCATGGTTACATAAAATTACATAAGCATGAAACTGAACCCTACCTTGGCATCAGAAGGGACAGGTTGTTGAACGGAAGGGGAAAGAGAAGGAGGAGCATCGCGAGCCTCGGAAAGCGCCGGCCAGGATGCGGCGGCTCCCATAACTGGCGAATCCATGCTACTCATCGGCTTCCTCCAAGGCGACTTGGAGTCGTCGTCATTCCGATCACCACTCCCGTCCTTATTGGTCACCATCACCATCATCACTCGATCCTCTTCTTCTCCTCTGCTGCTGCTTTTCGCTAAGATGTTTCAGTCAGCGTGACAGACCCATTTTAGGGTTTTGGAATGATTTACACAGAATCATATGCGGCCGTTCCACCAAGTCATAAAAACACATCTATTGGCAAACGACACACTTTTTGCCTCCAAACCACGTCGTTTTATCTCACTCTGTCTGTAACTCAAAACCACTATATCGGTGCTTACTGACTCCTTAGGTGTCGACACGTGTCCATCTCTTGAGTATATGATAATTTTCTTTTCTTTTATTAAAAAAAATAAATAAATTTTAAGGCTAAATTCGCTTCCAAAGCTCCGTACCTCTCGCTCTCAATCCGGCTCTTCTCTCTCTCTCCTCGGTCTCGCTGTGCAGTGCATCCTCGGCGGGAGGCAGTACGCCGGTGAGTACTACATCGTCGTCATTGTAATCTCTCCTGGCAGCTGCTCGCAGCAGTTTTTGTTTTTTGAGGGAAAAAATGAAGCCCTAATTTGATGTATGTTGCTTGTTTTTGAGTTTGGTTTTTGTAGTATGATGTGAATCAATTGTTTGTGTTTTGGATGATTTGATCTCAGATTCGGGAATAGGACGTCAAGTAGAATGGCAATAGCAGCTTCCGGGCAGCTTAATTTGAGCGAGGCGCCGTCCTGGGGTTCAAGAAGTGTTGATTGTTTTGAAAAGTTGGAACAAATTGGTGAAGGAACTTATGGGTTGGTTTCGTATACTCTCATCTCATTCATGTATTTATTTGAGTGACTTGTTTCATTTTCGATTCTACATATATAGATAGAACCGGACAACTAGACTGACATTTCCTTGTCCTGGATTTTAACATGTTTTGTCTGTATGAACTAACATAATCTAGCTTTATTGTGTCTTTCTAGTTTATTTTTTACTGTCAGTTTTGACATCCAGTCAAACATTTTTCCTTCCTACCAGGCAGGTGTACATGGCTAAAGAGATTGAAACTGGCGAAATTGTTGCGTTGAAGAAAATTCGAATGGACAATGAAAGAGAAGGGGTATCGCGCTCCTCCGTCTAAGTTTACTGATTTCGAAATTGCTGCGACACCACTTCTGTTCTATTTTTAAATCCTGCTGTTTACGCTTTTCAGTTTCCAATCACTGCTATACGTGAAATCAAAATCTTGAAGAAGCTTCATCATGAAAATGTTATTAACTTGAAAGAGATTGTAACATCTCCTGGTATGTCTATTATATATTTTATAGTCAGAGGAATTGTTACTGATGATGTCTAATGGACTTCCTGTGCCGTTCAGGTCCAGAGAAGGACGAACAGGGAAGACCAGGCAAGCTCTTCTTGGGTTTTTATTTATTTTGCATTGTTCTTTCCCAATTATAGGTTAACATTCTCTTATTGTTTTCCTTGATTGCTGAATTTCATGATTGGTTTTCTTTGCAGATAGTAATAACAAATACAAAGGAGGTATCTACATGGTCTTCGAGTACATGGACCATGACTTGACAGGACTTGCAGATCGCCCTGGAATGCGATTTTCTGTACCCCAGATTAAGGTACTCATCGGTAGTCACATCACGTGCCCCCTTCTACCAAAACCAATATGAAGATTGACTTTCATTTATCTACAGTGCTATATGCGACAGCTTTTGACTGGGCTACACTATTGTCATGTAAATCAAGTTCTTCATCGCGATATCAAAGGTTAGTACGGGTATTCGTTTAATACCAAATCATATCTCATTTGCCTCTCTAAGCCTCTAACCAGTTGCTCTTTTTGTGCATTGCAGGTTCTAATCTTCTAATTGATAATGAAGGAAAGTTGAAGCTTGCTGACTTTGGTCTCGCTCGATCCTTCTCCAACGATCACAATGGAAATCTCACAAACCGTGTCATTACTTTGTGGTACAGGTGAACTCATAAAACTTGTTAACTAGAAATTTCATCCTGCTGTTTTCATGGAAACAATTAGATAAAATAAGCTGAATCTTGTTTTATATCTCACCATCAAGATGAGTGCAAAATGAATAATAATCAAAGTTTCTATTGCACTATATCAACAGACCACCAGAATTGCTCCTTGGAACAACTAAGTATGGTCCAGCAGTTGACATGTGGTCAGTTGGTTGCATCTTTGCAGAGCTTCTGCATGGGAAGCCTATCTTTCCTGGTAAAGATGAGGTAAATGTGTTATTGTTAGGTAATGAAACCCAGCATATCAGCTTCTTAGTTAGTGATATGTACAAGGTATTTGAATGTTAATGATCTAGTCTTCTAGGGAAGCAAAAAAGACTAATATTTTCCTTCACTTTAGGTAATTTCGTCTGATGCATTTCTATAAATAATCAAGCATCTGTTTCAAGCTAATTATTTATATATAAAAAAAAAAAACTGTACGGTGTATGTGCTCTAAAAATGAAGGATAAAAAGTTGCTCTTAATTCATTGAGAATGAGTCATAACACCATAGTCCGTATCCCACAACATAGTAATTGTTTAGGGTATTGTTGCAAGGCTTGGATATGAATTTTTCCTGAATGTTTTTCTTTGCGTATTGGCCATCTATGGGCAGTCAACAAAATTTCAGTAATTAAAAGTTTAGTTAATTTAAGTTAATGTCTCATAATTGAGTATTGGTGAAAGTGAATATAATAATGTTCAATTAAATATTAAAATGAAGTACTTAAGTTAAGTAAGTAGTTCAGGACAAAAAACGGACCCCATGTGTCCCCTCGAATATATGAATGCATGGACCAGTAAGGATGATGTAGAAGCTGATGAAAAAAATGACATCATAGCTTCAGGAATTTAAGTTATACAGTTAGCTGGTTACATCAGTTCCATGTAGGAGGAAGGCAGTGCCATACTGCCATTATGTTTCTAAACATTTTAGTGTTTTGCAAGAACGTTCTAAACACTTGTAACAGTGAAAAAATTTTAACAAGTTTATATAAAATTCCTACTTTTATCATTGCAGCCTGAGCAGCTGAATAAGATTTTTGAACTATGCGGGGCTCCAGATGAAACTAACTGGCCTGGGGTTTCCAAGATTCCATGGTATAACAACTTCAAGCCAACACGGCCATTAAAGAGGCGCCTTAGGGAGGTTTTTAGACAGTAAGTTCTCCACTATCCTCAAAGAAATGCTTACAAACTTTGTAGTTAACCTAATGAATCACTTATACATCAATTGGATGAGTTTTAAATTCTTAAGACTTTCCCCTTTCCATTATAGCTTTGACCGTCATGCCCTAGAGTTACTGGAGAAGATGTTGGCTCTTGATCCCTCTCAGGTGATAATAAAGGCATGCTTATACCTTAGACAGGTCCACATAAGTCACGTTAAGGCTCTAAGCAAAATGTTGGTGTCAAAGCTTTATGCAAAAAGTTGATGCTTCATATGGATTATTGATAGCATGCGAAGGAAATTTAGATACGTTGGAGATCTGCTTGATCTCGCATCTTTGTGCAATTAATAACCATGTTCTCTTTTCTATACAGAGAATTTCAGCAAAGGATGCACTTGATGCTGAATATTTCTGGGCCGACCCATTGCCATGTGATCCAAAGAGGTCTGATATAATTTTCTTTTCTTTAATATGTACTTGGGAGTTTGTGTCTTCAAAGTTAAGTACATACGTCTATCATACTTGAGCTATTCATCTTTTCATTTGCATAATCCATCCATGTACTCTCTCCGCCTCAGTTTGCCAAAATATGAAGCATCTCACGAGTTTCAAACTAAGAAAAAGAGGCAACAACAGAGGCAACAAGAGGAAACAGCCAAGCGTCAAAAACTCCAACACCAACAACAGCATGGACGACTCCCACCCATCCAACAGACAGGCCAAGCTCATGGTCAGATGCGTGCAGGACCCAGTGGCCCACCATTACACGGTTCGCAGCCCCCAGTTGCTGCAGGAGGTCCTAGTCATCACTATGGCAAGTCCCGTGGGACATCTGGGGGGCCAAGCAGATACCCTCAAAGCAGCAACCCGAGTGGCGGATATAACCAACCGAATCGCGGAGGGCAGGGTGGAGGAGGATATGGCAGCGGGCCGTATCCTCCCCAGGGAAGGGGTTCATCTTATGGATCAGGCGCAGTGCCTGGGCCAGGTGGTCCGCACAGCGGAGGCGCTGCTGGTTACGGTCCTAGTGGCACTAGCTACCCTCCTCAAGTTGGCTCCTATGGTAGTTCTAATGGCGGGGGGAGAGGAGGATCCAACTCAAATGGCGGAAGTCGAAATCAACAATATGGTTGGTCAAAGCAGTGAGGCTTGAAGCACTTGTGTAAGGAATACTAAATTATGGATGCCAGTAAGGTATGTTGTATACCATTACAGATCTTCTCCTCCTTTTTATCAACCCTACACTTTTAAGGAATTCTATACCAAATGATGAGTCTGTACCTTAAAGATTCCTGTAATAGTCCCAAGGCTTTCCTAGGTATTTCTCTGTAACAACAAAAAAGTGTATTATGTCTTTTAACATTGTTAGAAAAGAAAAACAATCCATGTTGTGATTTTCTAATTATTAATAAATAATTGTTAGTGTGTGTGTGTGCGCGCCTTTCAACTCCCCACTAGCTCACCTACCCTGCCACCAGACATTCATTTTACCAAAAAGACATCCCCAATCACCTCTTCCTCCCTCCCCTTATCACAATTCCACCATTTTTGTCTGCAACTACCAGCACGTCAACCCCCTTGTCCTGTCCTGTCCTTTTCCTCCTCGTCTTTAGATCAGATAGCTGTTCTGAGCTGTGTCACACGCTTCACTCCACTTCTTCTTCTTCTCCTCCTCTCTAGCAAAAAACCACTTGGGTAATTCTACTTTTGCACCTTTCTGGCCCTATTCCTTCGAAGATGAATCTTGATGTTGTTTATTGAATCACACATCTCTGGAGGAATCCCTGTAGAGGGGAATTGAAGAAGCAATGTGGATAGGTTGCTTGAGAATTATCATCACTGTAATGACTTCACTGGTGGTGGCAGCCTTGGCGCAATCCGAGTTTGAGGCACTCCTGGATATCAAAAAAGGGTTTGTCAAAGACCCTTCTGGCAAAATCCTGTCTTCATGGGATTCCAAATCTGTAGCAAATGATGGTTGCCCAGAAAGCTGGTATGGGATCACTTGTGATGCTGGTCGTGTTACTGCCATCTCCTTAAATTACTTGGGTTTGGTAGGAGAGTTTAGTTTCAGTGCTGCTAGTAATCTCAAAATGCTCTCCAACTTGACGCTTCCCAATAACCAGCTCACAGGGAGCATCTCTGATATAGGGTCACTTGAGTCATTGCGAATGTTGGATCTTTCTGATAACTTGTTTCATGGGGCCTTGCCTGATCAATTCAAGAATTTGGGGAACCTGCAAGTTGTAAATCTTTCGAGGAACAGGTTTGAGGGTGAAGTTCCTTCAGGTTTTGGCGCCATGGAAGGCTTGGAGGTCCTTGATTTTATGGGCAATCAGTTCTCTGGTGATGTCATGCGTCTTCTTTCTCAATTAGGCTCAGTGAAATATGTAGACCTGAGTAGCAATATCTTCACTGGATCAGTTGATTTGGCACTTGGGAACTCAGCTTTTGTGTCCACAATCACGTATCTAAACATTAGCGGCAATCAGTTAACTGGAGAGCTCTTTGCTCATGATGGCATGCCTTATTTTGACAGCTTAGAGGCTATTGATGCTAGCAACAATCACTTTGCTGGCGCTGTTCCTTCATTCAATTTCATAGTTTCTTTGAAGATTCTTCGGCTTGGAAACAACCGATTAACCGGATCTCTGCCAGAAGGGCTATTACGAGAGAGCTCAATGGTCTTATCTGAGTTGGATCTGAGCCATAACCACCTTGAAGGTATTATTCAACATTCTCATTTACTTGCCAAAAAAATTGAAGCAGTTGATTTCAAGCACAGCTCCAAGTTTCCATAGAAATTCTTGCGCAGCTAGTCATTGGTTGTTAGTAGATAGTCCTGCATTTAATACATTGCCCGCTGGGGTCAGTATAGGTGACAATAATAAAGAAGAGTGGATTTTGATTATGGACTGTATCATTAATCAATATACCATGATCAGTCGACTGGCAGCATTTTGACCAAAATTTTAACTTGGTTCTTCTGGCAGGTCCTGTAGAAGATATCTCATCATCAACCTTGAGGTATCTTAATTTATCTTCAAATAGGCTATCAGGGTCCTTGCCTTTAAAAGCCGGGCACTGTGCCGTGGTGGATTTGAGCAGTAACCAGATCTCAGGGAACATATCAAGAATGCAGAGTTGGGGGAACTATGTGGAAGTCATAGATTTGAGTTCCAACTTACTGAGGGGAACCTTGTCCAACAAAACTTCTCAATTCTTGAGATTATCCTCCATTAGGATATCTAACAATTCAGTTGGTGGAGTTCTCCCACCTGTGTTGGGTACATACCCAGAACTAAAAGTAATTGATCTCAGTCTCAACAAGCTGAAAGGGGGACTAGATATGGGATTGTTCACACTGACAAAACTTGTGGATCTGAACCTGTCAGGGAACGAGTTAAGTGGTCAGCTGCTACCGGCTTCCATGGATGCTCTTCCCTCCATGAATTTCAGCTTGGTTTTTCTTGATCTTTCTTCAAACTCATTTAATGGAAGTATTCCAAATGGATTAAACAAGTTTCGGAACTTGATTTATCTGAATTTTTCAAAAAATCAATTTATAGGTGGCATCCCTGAGGATCTTCCAGACAACTTGAAAGGACTTGATTTGACTTACAATGATCTATATGGGGCAATACCTGAAAATTTAAGGAGCTTTCTGGATTCATCATTTCACCCAGGGAATCCTCATTTGATGTCTCCTTATCCACACTCTTCGCCCAAGAGTATACCAGAAATTGACGCGAGGAATAAGTCTCACTTGAAATCAGTGATCAGGGCTGCTCTGATTGCTGGCGTGGCTTCCATATCAGTGTTTACTATTCTTTTCTGCACTATAATCTTGTACAGGTCACGCAGGAGAAAGTACTTGAGCAACCAAGTGAGCAAAGATGAAATGACTGAGCAAGGGAACATTCAGGTTCTTAACCCTTCATTATTACAGAAAAATGCAGATCCATCCGTGTCGTCTCTAAATTGTCCTGTAAGTGTTCAGTCCCCAACTCAACCGAATCCTGCAAGTGAAGTTGCTACAAAACTATTAGATCAGCAGATATCTCAAAGTTCCAGTTCGAAGTCTGTAAATAAGGATGAACTGGTCACCTCTCCAATGTCCCTCTTATCTTCATCGACTAAAAATGAGCTTGCATTTGAGAATCGTGGGCCACTCAAGGATTCGTCTCCAGATAATTTGTCAGGTGATTTACACCTCTTTGATAGCTCTTTGACATTCACAGCCGAGGATCTTTCACTTGCTCCAGGAGAGATGGTTGAGAAAGGTTGTCACGGAATGCTGTACAGGGCTGTACTGGCCTCTGGCCATGTTTTGGCTTTAAAATGGCTGAGAGAAGGGATAGCAAAATCAAAGAAGGAATTCTCTAGAGAAGTGAAGAAGCTTGGAAATATCAGGCATCCGAATTTAGTTTCGCTGCAGGGCTACTACTGGGGTTCCAACGAACACGAGAAGATTCTGATTTCATATTTCATCGATGCACCGTGTTTGGCACACTATCTTCAAGGTAAAACTTTCTTATCTTTTAGTACCGGACTATACTATTTTGACTTGGAAACTTCTAAATCTCAGTGGCAATGTTGTGTTGCAGAGACAGAATCCAAAAGATTTCCGCATTTATCTTTGGACCATAGGCTCAAGATTGCCGCTGACACAGCCCGCTGTCTTGACTACCTCCACAGTGAAAGGGCTATACCCCATGGCAACCTTAAATCCACAAACATCTTACTTGAACTCCCTAGCTTTACCGCGCTCCTGACAGACTACAGTCTCCATCGCATCATGACGCCTGTCGGCACAGCTGAGCAAATACTAAATTCAGCAGCGCTGGGCTACATCCCTCCTGAGTTTCTTAGTTCAAGCAAACCATCCCCCTCGTTGAAAAGCGATGTTTATGCATTTGGGATAATCTTGTTAGAACTGGTCACAGGAAAATGTTCTGGAGAAATTGTCTCACCTGGTTCTGGTGTGGTTGACTTGCCACTCTGGGTTTCCACACTAGCTCAAGGAGACAGAATTTCTGAGTGCTTTGACAGATACCTTGAGCACACTGCAGAACAAAATGGTGATGCTCTTGAAGGTCTTTTGGCTGTTGCTATGAATTGTGTACTGCCTGCATCTGAACGGCCGGACATGAGGACTGTATTTGAAGATATCTCGGCCTTAGTGTCCCAATAGAGGAGCTCCTTATACATAGGACCAGAGTTCTGGAGGTGCAGTATTAACACCATAATATTGGTGGGGTTTACTCTTCTTATTAAACCCTGGTCTGTGAATGATGTAATGTAGATTCTTTCAGCGCCAATGGGCATAAAATTGATCGTCTTCAAGAGCATGCCAATCTCGATTACAAGGAACAAATGTTATCATCTTGTTGGACTTGAAGTGACACTTTTGACATGTAACTCGGGGTTTTCCATATGTATATACCCGCATATACTGATCTCATTGAGAGGCCGAGTTAGGGTTGGGGAAGATTGGCAAGCCAAGGCAGTAACTTCTCATGGACCAGTTCAGGTCTGTCATCGTGTGGGCAATGCCCAGCTCCTTCCAGCACGCTCAGGGTTATGTTGGGGAGCTGAGAAGGAAGTGTGGTGAAGTATCTCCCAACTGGGCCGTCTATAGGTGTGAATGTATCTTGGTCACCCCATAGAACCAGGACAGGTATTGAGATTTTAGGCATTAGCTGCACTGGGTTTGGTCCGGGAGGACCTGTGATGATCGAGACGAATGCATCCAGTGCGCCTTCATCATCTGCAGGTCCTTTGATTATCTGTTCAACAAAACCATGATTTTCTTCCATAAGTTAGCATATTTACCCCCTTCACTATCTGCGGGTATTTTACTGATGAGACATCCTTACCTCAACCAGCTCGTCGTCTACAAAATCTTTGTTGACATAAACTGACGACAAGATGTTCTTCAAGTTGTCACTGCAGATACACAAACAAGCTTGTTTTGGTTTCTTCTTTTGCTGGCTGCTGGGATCTCAAAAATGAGGTGACAACAATCTATGGCGTCACCTTTGTTTCACACGGTTGAAGATTCTCGAAGCAATGCGGCGTTGCCTGAGCAAGAAATCAATCAGCCAAAGTAACGGGAACAACAGCTTGATTCTCCAATCATCCACCACTGCCTTGTTGTTCATGCCACCAGCGCAATTCAGCAAGACAAGTCCCCTAACCAAGTTCTTAGAATCTGATCAATTAAATCACAATGAGGAGGTATGTTCAGAGAGGTAAGCAAGCAGCAGCTAGTCAGCTACTTGGATAATCATGGATACCTGTAGCAGCGGCCAGCACACAAGCAAGACTCCCGATGGAATTACCGACTAGAATCGTCGGATTCTGTACAACTTGATCGGTGAAATCCAATATCAACTGCAGTCATCAATCAATCAATTACTACTACTACTGCTAGAACTATGTAGATTTGCTAGAACTATCTTATGAACGATGATTATTGTGCACTGAGCCCTACCTACCTCAGCCCATGATTCCATCGTGTACTGAAACTCCGGAGGCTTATCAGAAGCTCCAAAACCAAGTAAATCAATGGCGTAAACAGTGAAGCTCTGAGAAGACAGTGTTAACAGGTTCCTGAAGCGCGTCACAAGGTACAATTTGATCAATCTGCTGACAAAAACATACAGAAAATCAAAAAAGGAGAGAGGAAATAGAAGAACCAGCGCCAGTGAGGGATTGAGGCGCCGAATCCATGAACGAGCAGCAAATTATCGACGGAGGACGGATAAGCAGGAGGAAAGACGACGTAGTTGATGTTGTAGCCCTTCCATTTCCACTTCTGATACCTTCCTTTCATCTCTCTCACGTCGACTTTCAGCAATTCAGGACTTGCGGACGAAGATGCCGATGCAGCAGCAGCGCTGCCGAAATGTCGCCTGGAGCTTCTTGGCTTGCGTACATGGAAACTGATTTCGCGTTGGTTACAGAGACTAGGCCTCCAGCGAGATCCGGCTGGAGCGACTGAAACTCTGCCGGCGATTAGCCATGGAGAAACTGCTGCTGCAGTCACTCCCATCGTCTTCTGTGTTTCCTCGTTCCTTATCTCTTCACCTATAATATGAATAATTAAATTTATTAATCAAATTAAATTTCACACATATTTCTCATTTCACAAACGAATTTTTATTTCAGACACCGTTACGATAAAAATTAAGAGATCGTTCTTAATAAAACCTTTCGTTAAAAATAATATATTTTATAAAGTTTTTCATCCGATTCAGATTTAGATAGGCGTGAAATCTAAATTTTTTCAGAGTAAGAAAGATTGGGAGTCACACTCCAACAGCCATTTATGATTTGCCGGATGCTTCCTTTTGTCTGCAACATTCCGACAGCAACAGCAGCCACCATAATCACAGCAAGAAATGCTGTTTTCTTCCACATCACTCGCCGCCCCAGATGCATCAGATGCATCTTCTCACCTTGCTTCTTCATGCTTTCAGGTTTATCACGAGGTTTCGTATCCTCAGTTCCAGCATCTGGAGTGACTTTGCCAGCCTCTTTTTCCAGAGCTGCTGCTGCTGTTTTAGGCAGCTTGATCTGAAGCACTTCACCTTCAAACTTGGCACTGATTCCATCAACATCACACTTTTCCGGTAAACCAAACTCCTTACGAAACCGACACCATCTCCTCTCATTCACTTTCCGCTCCCCCAGGACTCGTAGGTTACCGGATTTTGTCACTTGCACCTTCAGATCCTCCCTCTTGTAACCTCGTACATGTACGAGGAGGGCGTCGCATCCTTCCTTCTGCACCCGCTCAAACGTGGGCTCGAAATCTTTAGGCTGGGCACCCACTGCTGCCGCCATGGTTGTGGTTTCGTCCCTGCAACAAGCTCCGGTTGGTTCTAGGATTTTATACATCCATTCCATGATGTTTCTAGGAGCAAAGTTTATGTCCGAAATGCTTTGCTTTGTCTTTCGTTTTAGGTCTTCTAAGAAGTTGAGAGATGAGAGAATCCTCCTACGCTTTTTCCAAGCATAACTTTGTAATACGTAAATAGAAATTGTGACACTAAACTCCTATCTTGTATACATTCGTATAATTTAATATAGATTAAAAAAAAGGACGGATTAATTATAATTATTTTTAATAAAAATTCGTCCACTAAAATTTTATGCGAGAGAAAAGATAATTACGATCGACCATAATAAACATGACAATTTTTGAATGAATTTGTGACCTTTTTTTTATTTTCCTATTCTCCACCAAATCAACTCTCATCTTATCGGGAATCGAATCCTAATCGCTCAAACTTTAACGTCCCATCAACTTGAATTTGTGACTTGACGTGCTATATTGATAAAAGTAACGGAACTTGGAGTTTCTCGAGTTAGGAGGAATCGAACCATAGGTGTTATTTTTGAATAGGTGAGAAAATAAAAATAAATGTTAAATGCAAATAAGGAGAGCAGAGCTGCGGACGGGCGGCCCAGTGAGAGGTCGTGAATGTTAGCGGAACGCGTGGATCTGCTTCGTCGCCCTAATTCGAAGCCGGTCGGTTTGATACTGGAGGTAATCTCGACTTCAGAGTTGTTCAATTCCTTCAGTTTTTTCATTGTTTAGCTGATTGTCAGTGGTGGAGCGAGTTAGGGTTTCCCGATTCGGAGATTGATAGTTGGGGTAAATTGTCGACCGTCTTGTTTTTGATTTAGGTTACTTGTATCGAGTTGTAGAGTAGCCGGAGAGAAACCATTACAGATTGATTTTGGTATATACGTCACGCCGCAGCCCTAAAATTCTTGAATTCCTGAATTTGTTATTTCTGTTGATTTATGGCATCTGAGTGCCAAACGGGTACAAGTGCAAGAGTTGATTTGGCCGAGGATTTGACTGTAAATGCGAGTGTTGATGGATTTGATGCGGGACATGGGGACGGCACTGGTCTGATGGAGTCTGACATTCAACCTGGTGGGGAGTTCCAAATTTTGGGTTCGTGGCCTTTGTTGCGAGATTCGGTGGATGTTGCTTTGTCCATAACTGACCTCCCATCAGCCTTGATATGTGAAATACTCAAAAGCCTTGACCCGAAGGAGCTTGGTGCAGTTGCGTGTGTATCCACAATACTTCACAGGCTGTCGTCTGAACACATTGTCTGGAAGGACTTCTACACCGAGAGATGGGGCCTTCCTTCAATCCCTAAGCCTTTGGATATAGGAGTTGCAGATTTGAAAACATGGAAGCAACTCTTTGTGGAGAGGGAATACATGAGCAAAATATTCATGGGGCGGTACAACATTGAACTACTGCACGGCCACACTGAAGCTGTTCGCACAGTTTTTCTTCTGCCTTGTGCAAAACTTGTTTTCACTTCAGGTTATGACTCTGTTGTCAGGATGTGGGATCTTGAAGAAGGCTTGTCCATTGCGTCGTCATTGCCACTTGGTTGTACTATTCGAGCAGTTGCAGCTGACCATAAGCTCTTGGTTGCTGGTACTACGGATGGTTTCATTCATTGCTGGGAAGCCTCTGAAGGTGTGCCGCACTTGTTTGAGCTCAAGACTTCTCATAACCAGAATGCCGGGTTCCGACTTTGGGAACATCAAGGACCTGTTACATGTCTGGCATTGGATAATACGAGAATCTACAGTGGCTCATGGGACATGACTATACGTGTCTGGGACCGGTCTGTATATCAATGTGTGCAGGTTTTGAGGCACAGTGATTGGGTTTGGAGTCTTGCACCATATGGTAATACACTCGCCAGCACATCTGGGTCAGACCTTTATCTATGGGACACTGCAAGTGGTGCTCAGACTGATTTGGTTCAGGCTGCTCATGTTGGTAACTCATTTGGGCTTGCTCGTAGTCGATCAGGTGACCTTCTTTTCACTGGCGGGGAAGATGGAGTCATCCATATGTTCCAGCTAAGAAATGATGGAAGAAATGATTATCATGTTAACCAACTGGTCAGTTGGATAGCTCACACTGGTCCTGTCCACTCCCTGGCTTTCGAGTATCCCTGGCTCATATCAGCTTCCAGTGACGGAAAGCTATCACTTATGGATGTAAGAGTTCCGTTAAAGACAAGAAAACAGAGTAGCCTTCAAAACACCAACCCTCACAAAATCCCAAGCAAAGTACAGATAGAGCCTCCTCAGCGGATGCTACATGGTTTTGGCTGCAGTTTGTTTTCAGTCGGCATAGGTGCTCAACGCATTGTGTGTGGAGGAGAGGAAGGTGTTGTTAGGATTTGGAACTTCTCCAGGGCTCTAGAAATTGAGCAAAGAGCTCGTGCACTCAGAGGAATTCGGCTGGAAAACAGAATGAGGCGTCGGAAGCTTCAAACCGAGATAAGTGGTAAATCCAATCGTACTGATCAATGCTCCATTGCAGCAAAGAAAAACTCTCTGAATGATAGAAGTAGCAGCATATGGCACAACAAACGCGGCGCTACCGGGAAACTTAAGGCTTAGCTGCACTTCAGGATCAACTACATGCTTCTCAATTTTAACTCTACTCTCTTTGAATCAGTTACAAAGTGCAGCAGTGTAAGCACTTGTTCATTTTGTCCTGCCATTGCATCCTGTGGTTACTGGGTTACACATGGAACAAGCAGGTAAGCCGATTGGTTTGGCTAATTTTTGAATGTTTTCGGTTCAATTGCGTTTCTGTAGTGAACCATCAAACAGAAGTTCAATTGATAACACTGAACAAATACGACGGCGTTTCAGTATCGCCGAAACATAGTTTACAAATCTGTCGAATATGCATAAGACACGTGTCTTAGATAATAAGATGTTGCACTTATTATTTGCCCGTTTTCAAGTCTCTGATTAATTTATACAAATTAAATAAAAAATTGGCGTAGAATTACGAAAAGGGACACCTGTTCCGATCATCCAAGGAAAAGAAACCCTAGCAGCCGCGATGGATTAGGTGTTTGGTTCCGAGAAATATGGGGAGGGGAAGGATTTTGGTACCGAGAGGAGACGTGCCGAATTGCGCCGAAACACCTCACGTACTTAGTAGCAGCGACGACGACGACGCTGCTGCTTCCGGTAGAGCAAAGATGGCCAGGATTTCGGACGAAGTCGAGTTGATTGAAAACAATGGTGTCGATTTGGAGCTGTCGCCTGGCGATAAGTTGAAGAAGAGAGGTAAGAAGAGGAAGAAGCGATTGAAGAAGAAGGGAGCAATCGACAATGACGAATCTGTGAGTATATATAGTTTGGTTTTTTCATGGTTCGTTTAACTACGGGATGGAATTGTGTTGATTTGCGTGGGTAATTTTCTTATCTCAGTTTGTGGCCAACTTGGTGGATGAGGAAAGTAGGAAGACGGAGACAGCCAATGAGGATACACTGGGTGTGGAGACGCCCGACCAACCGGATAATTTGGTTTTGAGGAAGCTTTTGGTGAATCATCTTATGTTAATTTTTATGTTGAAAAGTTGTATGAAATAATTAGTGCCTTCAATTTCAAGTGTACTTTTAATGTATTTGCAGAGAGGGCCTAGGTATTTCGATCCTCCAGATACTAGTTGGGGAAGTTGCTACAATTGTGGTGAGCAAGGGCATAAAACTATTGATTGTACCGCAGTGAGAAAGAAGAAGGCATGCTATTACTGCGGGAGCACCGAGCATAGTTTCAAGAAATGTACAAAGGTTTTTTTTTTTTATCGTATTTGTGCTTATATTGGATTTGTATTCAGTTGAGTGGAAGCTGGTGAATCTAGCAATAAGTCATGGTGGAAAACAGTTCCTATCAGTTGCTGATTACCATTATTCTGCTATATTGATTGCTGATTACCTTACCAATTTTACGCTGGATTCAAGTTTTGACACTCTCTTTCGATATATAACTAGACTTTCATTAGAGAATGAATTTAACTAGGTTATCCAATAAGAATGTCCACGATTAGCTGCCACCATTTTTGGCAGGGTTTAATGTTTCTCCCTAATTTATTACAGGGACGAGACTGTTTTATTTGTAAATCGGGAGGCCACAAAGCCAAGGACTGTCCTGAAAAAAGTATAAGTTTAAATAATGGCTTTTCCAATGACAAGATATGTTTGAAATGTGGAGATTCAGGGCATGATATGTTTTCGTGCAAAAACAACTATTTTCCCGAGGATATTAAGGTTTGTTTTTCTATTTATCTCTTTATTTTTATGTCAATGCAGTTTGCAGAATATAACCAATTATTTCATTTGGGGCTTTTGGTTTAAGATAAATGGATCTAATTTCTTCGAGCCTAATATTTTTCTTTCTTCATAAACAGGCCATCCAGTGTTATGTTTGCAATGGTTTTGGTCATTTATGCTGCTATAATTCAACAGACCATGTATCCAAAGATGTTTCATGCTATAAATGTGGCACTATTGGGCATACTGGCCTGGTATGTATTTATGAATATTTGACTTGTCACTGATGGGTACGCTTACAAATCTTCATAGCATCAACCTCTAAAGATCAGTAGTTTTGGTTTGCTGTTTGAAATTGTTTTAGCTTTCACATTTTTGTTTGTAGTTTTCAAGCACATCGTACATATCATGTTCCTTACATTCGATGTTGAATCTAATGTAATTTGTGTATATTTGATGAGTGACCTCGGTCACCAGGATAATTTGGATGTGAGCATCAATTACCTGTGAAGTTGACATGTACAGCATTGGGTTAACTGGCTGAGGGAATTCATACAAACAATGCGTCTATGATTGAAAATATGTCTCTCGACATTTGAGTTTCTTTTTGAAGATGTTTCCATCCCAATAACTTTGAATTAGCTATGATTTCTTAGTTCGTTGGTGCTTGATTAGTGACATATTTGGTGTTGGCATCCTTTATTATGAGATCTCAACATAATTGTAAGGGGTGTCATTTTTGGGCGTAGCTTAAGTTTTCGAGTCTCCTACAGGCTTGTGCAAGATTACTTGGAGAGACGGCTGGGGCCAATTCTCCTACTTTATGTTACAATTGTGGTCATGGAGGCCATTTTGCACGTGAATGTCCACAGCCTCTCAAGGTCTATTTTCCTGTCTGCCTGAATGTTTTCATCATTAGTTAGTGATATATTGGTTATTGCATTTTGTGTCAGATCGGTATAGAAAACATATTCGTTCTTCATCAAACAAACTTGCAGGCATATAATAAGCCCCGTTGGGAGATGGTTGATCGTGCATCCAGCGCATGCCACAGTTGTGGGAAGGAAGGACATTTTTTGCGCGACTGCCCAAGTTCTTTAAAGGTGTATGTTCATTCTCCTAACTGATGTCTTGGCTAAGTTTCATTGTATTGACACTATAATTGAGCAATGAGAATGTGATTCTCCTAACTGATGTCTTGGCTAAGTTTCAATCTATATCTAACCACTGGCAACTTTATGGATTTCTACAGGCACGTTTGAGATTGAAGGGTGACTTCCATGGTGGAAAATCATGCCGCAATTGTGGGGATGAAGGTCATTTTACACGTGAATGCCCAGTCATGGTAACTTTTACCATCTACACGTTCAGTGGCTAGTTTTTGCCTTTTATGGACTTTCATCGCTTTTGGTCGTTTGTATTCATGTTATGTTAATGCTATTTCTTTTTCTAACTTTGATCATCATGAGGATTTTGCAGGCTGCCAGAAATAGCGATCGTGAAATGTCCAACAGAAATCAGAAAATCAGATTTGATGAAGATGGCCATGCAACATATAGCGAGCCAAAAAGAAGGCGAGGCTGGATTACAGAATACCCAACAGAGTCACCCATGCCTTCTAGGAAAGCTCTCTCATCAAGAAAAAGAGGAAGATGGACCACAGAAGACTCAACAGAGTCCCCTCCACCTTATCGGAAAGCTAAGAACAATTGGGAATCACCAGCTAGACCAACTGGTTGGAATCATCAAATCCACCCTTCTAACAGCGACGCCCAAAATTCAGGATCTCAGTCTTATGGGAACAATTACTTCCAACAGTCAGGAACCTCAGATTCTCAAGGATCATATCACCAGAGGTTTCCTGCGTCAAGGTTCTATAATTATAGCAACAATAGCCGGAGTAGAAGTAAGGACTGGTGGTAAAGACCCTTTCAAGCGCTATATTCAGGAGTTTATGAATAGCGTCACTTGGGACCCGAATCAGGAGTTTATGAATCAACCACAGGCGCCACTCAGACCTATTCAGGTGTTATCGCGCGCATCAGCCTTTGCTGTATAATTTGTAAGCTTGTTATGACCTTCTATTCATTTATGTCCGTTTCTTATGATCCATGTTGGATGACGTGCTTTTTTGGTAATAAAATTTCAATTTATATTTCTCGTTTTGAAGTTTGTGTTGCAGATTGAAAGAAGAATACGACGCCGTATTAGTAACACAAGAAACACACTCGACTCTTATATATATATATAAATATTGATGATAGAGATCGACGCTGGCGTAACCGTCTTTCACTATCATCACTTCACCACTTTCTCTCTCTCTCACTACCTTGCCTTAACAAACCAGTTCCAATGCCGAAGAAGAAGAAGTTACCAGCTGCAGCTCTGCATTGCGTGAAGAAGAAGCTCCGATCGAAGCTGCCACTGCGTCGTCCTAGGACGCACTTCTACTCATTTCTCAACAACGTCAATCATCATCGACGATCGCCTTTTTCTGCCAGCTCTCCTCTCCTCTGCTGCGAAGAGCTGCTGCTTTCTGTTGATGATTCTAGCAGAGTCACGGTTGACGAGTCTCGGAGGAGGAGTGTGACCGATAGCAGTGCGCGTTATCACAAGAGCTGTTATAAGTATGCTGCTGTTGACGTCGTCTCTGAATCGTCTTCTTGTGTTGAGTCGTGTTCTGTTGTTGGAGAATCCGTGGACGTTATTGTTAGCAGGACGAAGGTTGGATTGTCGACTCTCGACCGTCCTGCTGCTTCGGAATTCGACGTCACTTCTCAGGAGCAGAAGCAGCCGCCATTTTCAGTTCAGCACCTCGAAGCGTTGAAACCGGCCGAAGACGATGATGATGACGTTTCGATTGTTGACGAAGGCGGCACGGATTCTCGTATTCATGTTAGTTTCATCGACAGTCCAGATTGTTCTTCTTACGAGCAGCAGGAGGAGGATTTCTCTCCCTCACAGTACCTCGATTCTGGAACCGACTTCTCCGAGAGATCGGAGGGGGATTCTTCTCCATCGCTTACCTATTCCTTGCTCCTTGAGTATCGTTGCGCATACCAAAGGTCGACCTCTCCGGCTCCTGAAGATGTGCCTCTCCATTATAACACTGCAGTAAGTTTTAAGTTATTAATCAAGGATCCAAATGACGTCTGTACGTTCGTGATACATGTCTATCAGTTCATTTTAACGGCTTGCTTGATTTCAGTGGTTGAGGTTCGAAGACGACAAGGATGAAGAAGAGTGCTACCTGAGTTTGAGAAGTAGAGAAAGACGACAACCCTATATACTTGACTACACACGACAATCCCATTCACTTATCAAACAAAGGCTCCAATTAGTTCACTGGATTATTGAGGTCAACTTCAAAAACACCCTTTTATTTGCCTGCTTCATTTTGCCTTCTATGAATATCAAGCCATAATTAAAGAACCAAATTCATTATTGCATTACATCGTTGTGAACATTATTGAATTGGTCAGCAGCCTTGCATTTTGATTTGCTTTGCGGCAGTGCTTGGTTATCATGCATCTGTTAATAATGTGGCACCTATGCATGCTTAAGCATATATTTATCCTGCCTAGAATTTTCTCTGGTTTTCTTTTTAAGTAGTAGTTCTTCAGATAAACCCGTTGTTGTTAACCTGCCTAACGATTTCTGACATACTGCCAATTTAAGTAGCAATCTGCCACAAAGGAGCTTCAGAAAGAGACCATGTTTCTAGGGGTTAACCTCCTGGATAGATTTCTAAGTAATGGAGTTTTCAGAAACAAGAAGAACCTACAGATTGTTGGAATAGCATGTCTTACTTTGGCAACCAGAATTGAAGAAAACCAGCTTTTCAACAGGTTGGTGCTCTGTGAGTATTTTCAGAAGAATGAACGTCATTACTGTCTATGGTTGTAGTTTATCACAGCAACTATTCCATCAGAAAGTTCACTGACACCTCTTGGCAACTGTATGATAATTTAGTGTGCAACAAAGCGCGTTTCGAATGGGATGCAATACATACAGTAGATCTGAAGTTGTGGCTATGGAATGGCTGGTGCAGGAGGTCTTGAATTTCAAATGTTTTTTACCTACCATCTACAACTTTTTGAGGTATGGTGCTCTTTTCCGCCTAGCTCCAGCATCTTCTTACATGTAGAGAGTTTCTTCAATTTCATTTCATAGATTGTCTGTCTATTCCATTATAAAATCAAGAACGCCAATCTTAATTTCTGTTCAGTTTCTACTTGAAAGTGGCAAGAGCCGACATAGAAATGGCAAAAAATGCTCAACACTTGGCGGAACTAGCTCTGCTGGATACAGAGCAGCTCTCCTATTGGCCTTCAACTGTGGCAGCCAGTTTGGTGATCCTTTCTTCTTTACCTAGTAATCAATACTTGCCCCACATCCGGGTAATGAAGGTACTCAAATATCTGGTCAGTACATTGTATTGTGTGTATGTGCTGTGAATAACTGAATATAGAGAAAGAGGATCCATTGACACCCAATCTATTGTAAAATACAAAAAAATTCAATCGGAAATGTGCAAGCCTTCTTAAACGACTTTTCCATCTCTGCAGGCTCATTTGAGATCAGAAGATGACAACATCGATGAATGCGTAAAGGTTATAGTTGTTCCATATCACACTTGAATCTAGCTAGCTAGCTACATCAGTTATATTAAGGTAATGTCCTAGTAATACATATATATCACTTGTAAACTTTTGCAGATCCTATCTTTGTCATTGAAGAAGTACTGATCAGTTAACCCAAGACATGAACTCCCAGCAAAGAAAAGTCCAGCAGAATGGATCGTAGCTTGATGTTATTGTTAAATAAAATACATACTTATATCACACTTTATTGTTACTGATGAAAATTTGAAAATTCATTCACGTTATGTTTCTTTTTCCAATTTCAACTCATTTAGGTTATTGGCAAATTCCCAACCCGAGTCATTCCATTCGAAGTCTAGCGGGTAATTTGGATACTTCTCAAAGATAGAATTAGTTTACGTTCTAGGTTTGGAGTTTAGGGTTTACAACTAATTAACATGAAAATCTTTCTTTGTGAAATAGAAATTGTCTTTAAAAAACTTAAAGAAATCAATGAAAACCCAATTTGACTGGAACAGATTTCATTTGTAATCGCCCCCAGACGAGTAGGTAATTTGTTGGGTCTTTCAATCGAGTTCCATGGCGGAGGAGAGAGTTGTGCACGTGTTCTGGCACGAAGGTATGCTCCAGCACGACACAGGCTTGGGCGTATTCGACTCAGGACTGGATCCAGGGTTTCTCGACGTTCTTGATAAACACCCAGAAAATGGCGACAGAGTTAAGAACATGGTCTCCATCCTCAAGCGAGGCCCAATTGCTCCTCACCTCGTTTGGCACCCCGGAAGGCCAGCCCTGCTCCCCGAATTGCTCTCTTTCCACTCTCCAGGTATCCCCCAATTCCTCCTCACTCTACCCTTTCATTCATCCATGGATTCAACCTGATGATCTGTGCTGTGGTTTTCGCTTTGCAGAATATGTAGATGAGCTCATCCAAGCCGATAGAGATGGTGGAAAAATGATATGTGCTGGCACTTTTCTCAACCCTGGTTCCTGGGATGCAGCACTTCTCGCCGCTGGAACTTGTCTCTCTGCAGTGAAGCATATACTCGATGGACAAGCAAAAATAGCATATGCCCTGGTCAGGCCGCCAGGCCACCATGCCCAGCCTACTCGAGCTGATGGCTACTGCTTCCTCAACAATGCCGGTCTTGCTGTGCACTTAGCCTTGGATTCTGGCTGCCCCAAAGTTGCCGTTATCGATCTCGATGTTCATTACGGCAATGGAACTGCCCAGGGCTTTTACAGCTCCGACACTGTTCTTACTATATCCCTTCATATGAATCATGGCTCTTGGGGTCCATCTCATCCTCACAATGGCTCAGTCGACGAACTTGGCCAAGGCAAAGGATTCGGCTACAACTTAAATATACCTCTGCCTAATGGAACAGGAGATAGAGGCTATAAGTATGCTATGGATGAATTAGTTGTCCCTGCTGTCCGCAACTTCAACCCGGATTTCATTGTAATGGTTCTTGGCCAGGACTCCAGCGCTGTAAGTTGAGTTCATTTTGTTGAATTTATAACTGATCTTCGGACGTTAATGGATGCGATATCACCCTTGTATTTCAGTTCGATGCGAATGGAAGGCAATGCTTGACCATGGAAGGTTACATGGAAATTGGGGGAACAATTCGCAGGCTAGCGGATGATCACTGCAATGGCAAACTTCTTATAGTACAGGAAGGTGGGTATCATGTTACATACTCGGCCTATTGTCTACATGCTTCTCTGCAAGGTGTACTCCATCTTCAACCTCCGCTTCTAGCTGATCCTATTGCCTACTACCCAGAAGATGAGTCCTTTGCCATCAAAGTTATCGACTCTATCAAACAGTTCCAGAAAAGCAGTGTACCTTTCCTTAAACATAAGTGATATGGAGCTACATTGCAACAAATCTTCTTTTTATGCTGCATTGCTTCTGTGATCTTAGGAGCAGTGTGATGTCCATTTGTATTCATGTCAAGTTGATCTAAAAATTTCAAGAACAAATTCATCAATTAAGGGCATGTTTTGTTGCCAAGTCCCATGTAGAAAAAGATGCTACACAACACTCATCATGAACTGGGATTACATCAAGTCACTGTTAGATTAACTCGTCACAAAGTTTTGACAGCAAAAAGTTTGGGGCTTTCCCATTGATCATCAAGGACTGCGCAAAAGACTGACAGCTACTTTTCCTACAGGTGTAACTCAAACGACAAGGTCTTGCTTGAGCAAGAAGATGCACAGATTCAAGCACACGTTGATCACTGCTACTATGTTCTTGGGTGAAGTTTGCTACATGATCATCATCATGGTTCTATGGAGTTTCAGGCCTCTTGGGTACTGCTCTGTGATGGTGCAGAGGATCAGGACCAGATGGTACCATCCTCATCTGCACCTCCACCGCCGCTGTCCCTCTGCCTCTCTCTGAAACCTCCGCACCACCACCAGCCACTGTCCGGTCTGGCTCGCTTCCACCAGCTCCGATGAACGCTTGCTGCAACAGCAGCTTCCTGGCCATCATCCCAGCAGGCATGGTGTGATGAGAGCAGTTCACTGGTAAGAAGATACAAGTTATCACGAGTATGGATCCAATGCACTGTACTGATAAACCCTAGTGTGAAGAAATACACACCTTGATCAGCTTCAGCGAAGAAGAAGATGAAGATGATGATGATGCAGAGTGACAATGCATAAACAGTTGGCGACTTGAGCCGCTGGAGTGCCGCCATTGTTAGAAGATGCTGGAGCTCGATGAGATAAGACCCAGATGAGCTACAAGACAGGTACATATATATATAGTAGGAGCAGAGCATAGAAGAATCTTTGGGTGGCGGCTGAGCTGCGATTGCATGAGCAGCCATTTTCGGAGAAAAGGATGATGAGCCTGCCGGTGCTGGTGTCAGTAACAGTCGAGCTCTGACGCATCAATGACGTCTGGTTCTGGTCTGAGCCTCTGAGGCATACATAACCGTAATCAATCCACCTGCATAGTGGATAGTATTCAGAAGATATTGCATTGGATTGATTGATGATCGACACACACCCACCTCGAATGACCGACTGACGTGGCGGCCGCACCAGGTTGTCTGACCATATGTGCTGCGCTGGTGCCGGTGACGTCATGCAAGTGTGACTGATGTTGGCAGTGGTCATGTTGGCCAGGCCTGGGTAGGATTAGATTTACTTGCGTTGATTAGATTTAGTTTCGAGCTGCTGCAACTGCAAGCTGGTGATGATTGTTGCCTGATGCGACTATGCCCACTCATCTTAACTTACTATTTCCATCCATATCTCCTATCTCTCTCTTCTGGTATATAATAACTGCGGCCGGATGCGCATCAGCACCTTCCGCCCGATGTGGGACGTTAATGGGCCAACAAAAGCCCAAATCACAGGCCCAATAACACCGGGCCCAGTTGAGCAGTTATTATTTGAAAGCCGATAGGGACACGTGCCGCTCACGTGACCGTGCTTCATAATATCAATAATTATTTGACGGGGGAATCATTTGATATGCACATGCCACAACTTTAGGTACAAATTTCATCGATGTAAAAAAAGAAATGTTGGCTTATGTCATGCTGACGTGTGTATTTTAAATGGTTTTACGATTTTATATTTGTATTAAAAATAGATAATATGACGGTGAAAAATGGACACGTATTATTGATAAATCTGGCTGCATGAATAAATAATAATTATTAAAAATAAAAATTAATAATGAAAAAAATGGGAAATACAGCTAGCTAGCTGGTAGGGATAGCTGGTAATGTCGGCGAGGAGTGCTCGCTACCCATTTCTCTCTCTAACCCGTCGCAGCAGCCGGAGGCTGGAGCTCAAGATTTAGAAGTAGTGCAGCAGTCTTCATCCACACTCCGATCCTGGGAGAGATCGATTAGATTCAGATCAGTCTTTATGTAATCGAGACTTCAGTTTTCACCGGGACTGGAGACTGGAGGCTGTGGGAAAACGATAGGATTCTGCTGTGGGAAGGATATGGTTTGGCGGTGTTTCGAATGCGAATGCGAGTGAGTGTTTGAATTGGTAGGATTAGTGTGGATGTGATTCGTTGCTGCTTGGTTAAGTGGTGGGAAGATGGAGTCGAGAATGGATCAGTATGAGATTATGGAGCAGATCGGGCGAGGTGCTTTCGGTGCCGCCATTTTAGTGAATCACAAGATAGAAAAGAAGAAGTAAAAAGTCTCCACAGTGTTTTTGTCACTTTCCGGTTTTTAGTCTTTTTAGTTTTTGTGCTTTTCCTGTGCAGGTACGTTTTGAAGAAGATTCGCTTAGCGAGGCAGACAGAACGCTGCAGGAAATCTGCTCATCAAGAGGCGAGTCTCTTTCTGATAATGTCAAGATTTACAATCTAAATATATTGATTTTTCCCAAATCACAATCCGAGTGTAGATGGCTCTTATTGCACGAATTCGACACCCATACATTGTGGAGTACAAGGAGGCATGGGTTGAGAAGGTAATGCTACTTTGAAGTTATATCATTTTGTATATGTTTTATTGCATAATGCTCTTGTGTACCGATCAATGTGAAACTCAAACGCCTTTCTTGAAATGCAGGGTTGCTATGTGTGCATTGTCACCGGATACTGCGAAGGCGGAGACATGTGAGTTTTGAAGTCTAAGAACTGATACGCATTGCTTTAATAATAAATTGAAGTTGGTGATTGAAATGTTCGTTATTGATATGCAGGGCTGAGTTGATGAAGAAACAAAACGGGGCATATTTTCCTGAAGAGGTATCATACAAATCTCCTAAATTCCATAATTGTTGCTGAAACTATTCTCAATCCTCTGTTTCAACTAACCCTACTGACTTTGCCAATGCGCCATTTCTTTGATCAGAAACTATGCAAGTGGTTTGCACAGCTCATATTGGCAGTTGAATATCTACATTCAAATTATGTTCTTCATCGTGACCTCAAATGTTCTAATATATTTCTCACCAAGGACCAAAATGTTCGGTTAGGTGAGTTTTTATTATTATTTATGTGCAGTGTCAATGAAAACTTAAAATGATCTTAACTCACTACGTACTAAGTTCAAATATGATTTGTTCAGGTGATTTTGGACTAGCTAAAACATTGAAAGCAGACGACTTAACTTCTTCAGTGGGTTCTCTCACTTCTTCGACCCACAATGCTTCATAACTTAGTTTAATTTCTTACTCATTACTCATGACTGTTTCTGCCATTTAATTTGAATGCGTGATTGAAATAGAACTGTGGATGAGGAGGTGTGAAAATTTATGAAATCTTGTTTAGGTGACTATGTAGTATGTAAAGGTGTATATTATTATGGGGATGGACGCGCTTTCACCTTGTCTGTAGTTCTTGCTCATTGGGAAATTCAGTGGTGGATCAAGTATGAAATTTGTAAACACTGACGAAACAGCTCTTAAAATAATTCCTGGCATATTTGTTTTTTGTGCCGATATGTTGGATTTTTTCTGTCTGGGTTTCATGATTTGCAACCCCTTACATTCTTTGTTTAGAGCTGACATGCTTTTTTTTATTATACCAAAACAGGTAGTTGGAACTCCTAATTACATGTGCCCTGAGCTGCTTGCAGATATTCCATATGGATTTAAGTCGGATATCTGGTCCTTAGGTAAGGGATTTTCCTAGGACATGATTTACAGATGTTTATGGCACTTTGTCATTGTCATATTATGTTTGTTCCTGTTCAGGTTGCTGTATGTATGAAATGGCTGCACATCGCCCTGCATTCAAAGCCTTTGTAATCTCTCTCTCTCCCTCTCTTTTACACGCTCATAGCCATTCACAGGCATTGGTAGAAGCATTGAGTCTGAAATCGATTCAATAGCTTTTGTCAATAGTCACAGTCTGGTATTTCGCCATCTTCATAATTTCTTGTGCTCAAAAAGGAGCAAGAGCCCAAATACTTCGCTGCTTTTATACTGCATCTGGTAGCCATTTGTTGAAATGTTGTGAAATCACTAGCTTCTTGTGTAAGTTATTTTATATTAAAAATGTACTTTTGTTTTCAGGATATGGCAGGACTGATTAGTAAAGTAAATCGTTCCTCTATTGGTCCGTTACCGCCCTGCTTTTCCCCCTCCATGTAAGCGCTAATGTACTTGTTGCTTGATTTGGCTTCAAACTCTTCAATTTTGTTTTTTGAAGCATAGATAGGTTTGCAAGTGTTTTTTAGCAGTAGCTGGGCATTAATATTTAAAATTTCACCCTCCCAATCCATTCATCACAAGTTCCTCATGGTATATGTACTATGTTTCAGTGATACAATATGCATTCCATCTATAGTAGGAAGAGCCTTAAACTAAGGAAAAAAGATGAGCGTTATATCTTCCAAAAAATATGTCGTTTCTTTTCTTCATCCTGGCACTTGATTATCATTTTTATGAACAGAATCATCGTGCAATAGAACCTCGTTATATACATTTTTTTTCTAAAATGATTTTCATTTATGAAAGTGGATTGTCTCAATGAGCAAATCAAGATCTATCCAACTTTGGTGTTCTAATTGTAATGTAAACTAGCTGATGATTTTATACTAGTGTCATGATATGCCATAATTTTTGAGATGGTTATCAGGAAATCACTTATCAAGTGTATGTTGAGAAAGAACCCGGAGCATCGCCCGAGTGTAAGTGCCCCTAACAATGGATGTATCATGTTAACCAGTCCGTGGCTTTTATAAATGCTTCATCCTCTCATTAAGTTTTATTGTTTATTAGGCGTCTGAGATTCTGAAGCACCCATATTTGCAGCCTTTCATTGATTTATACCGACCATCGTTTGATCCTCCAGTAAGTTGTTCCCCGGACAAACCATTTTCCACTTATCGTGTCCGACGAAAGAGTATGGCAGAGAGCCAAAATAGTTGTAGCTCTTGCAGCGATAAAGACAGTATACACTCAAGAGAGAAAAACACCTCTGGAATGGTTTGTAATTCGGAAGCTAATGCCACGGAAACAAATTGTGCTTCCTTGCAAGATGAAGTGAAAGAGGAGCACCATTTGTCTGTTGTAGAGAGGAATGAAGCTGACATGAATCATGAGAGAAACCAGAAACATGAGGCTTCATGTGGCTCTCAAGTTAGCAATGAAAGTGATATGGAATCTAAGCCACCAAAAACTATTAAATGCATTATGATGGCTCTTAAAGAAGGAAAATTGAGAGAATTTGATTCTCCCTTGAGAGGGAACCGTGCAAAACCAGCTTCCCAGAGAACTGCCATTGAAGCCTCATCTAAAATTCCCAGACCGAGTCCTGCTACTCCTGGTGTGAAGTCTAATGCGGACACATGCTGTGCAGCAGTGGTAAAACCAAGTTTTGTTTCGACTAAGAGGAAACAAGATCCATTGAAGCACCAGGTATTTTCCATCACATTTTCCCCCGTTGCACTTTATTTATTTCCTCGCTGTCTCAGCTATCAATTCATGTTGTTTCATGTATGCATGTAGATACATGTATACGACTCTTCTCCAAAGATAAAACCAAGGCATGATGGCATTCCACATCCACAGCCTACTCCCACAAAGTTAGTTCCTGAAGATGGTTTTCAAATTATAAATAGACAGAGAATCCCTTTGAATTTGGTAAGGCGACCTTTCCCAGGAAGAATAAAACAGGCAGGATCGGAATCTGTAATTGCAGCTAGCGATGTAAAAGTGGTTGAGACAGTGACAACCGAATCCCACAATTCTCAATCAACATCACCAAATGACCATGATTCGCGGAAATTATGGGAAAGGCCTGTCGGAGGATCTACAAAAGGTATCTACACTGATAGCAGCAATTCAGCCTCGTCTTCTATATCTGTGCAAGCCTTTGACTTGTCTGATGATGCTACAACACCTTTCATTATATCAAGAGAGCAATGTGCTGATCAAGGAAGTTTCATTAGGCCAGAATATGCAGTAGTATCATTGAGCTGCTTGTCTGAATCTCCTGTGCCATCCAAGCATTTCAAAGCAAGAATGGAAGAAAAGGGTGGAGATGCTGATAGATTATCATTCACTGAGCAGATTACTGAAACTAAATTGCCCTGTATCGCTGATTGCAAGAGTTCAGGGAGGTCAATGGAGATGGCTAATGTAATATTCCAGGCCCATAGGTGCGTTGAATCTCAATGCCCATCTCAGACCTCAAAACTAAATGGTAAGGAGAGGCATGATAAAACTCACGGATCATTTTACCTTCAAGAGACATCTGAGCATGACTTGCACCAAGATACTACTAGTAAAAATCAGTTATGTTTCACAAAGCCTGAAAGCGCAGTACTTCAACCATCAAGCAATCTGTTGGAACTTCAAGTGGGAATACACAAACCCAAAGTGGTTATTGAGGAGAGTTGTGAAAGCGCTCATAGATCATCATCATGCTCTGGGTACTTCACTGATACTGAATTGCCAAATGATGCTAGTAATTTGGGGCATTGCTCTGAAACAGAAAGTTCAGTTGTACAAACCTTAAGCGGCTTGTCAGAGACTCAAGTGACATATAAGGTTCCCAAAATAACAGTTGTGAAGAGGATTGGCATTACAGAAACATCTCAGTTTCAATTGCATAAAGAAACTAATAGTGGGGAATCGAAATCATGTGAAACACCTGAGACAACAGTGAGCAGTTCTGAAACCAAGTGTGGATGTGCTAGTTTAGTAGCTGATAACAATTCTACTAGCCGGCGTTTTACTGTGCACCCATCAGACCTTACTGTAAGTGAAGAGTTTTCTCCATTGGCTGGTTCCTGTCCTGTTGTTTCTCTCGTGTCTTTATCATCTGATGCCCATTCTATCCCTTCTCCTATGCCGGTAATAGCAGATACCTCCTCTGAAGTGGCATTACTGGCTGATACCCCTCTCATTGTCCCTCAGATATTATTACCTGATACTCCCATTTCGGGCTCACTTGCTGGCCAGAGGAAAACACAAGCAGCAGATACAAGTTCCATAGGGGAGAACCCAGCACATGACGTGCAGTCCTCTACGCATAGAGTGGATGATGTCATACATGTTATAAGGCACAGTAGTTACAGGATTGGTAACGAACAACCGGTGATGGAGCCTATGGAGATGGGTGTTCCGAATGTGGACCTAGGGAGGCTGATCAATGTTGTCAAGGATGATATGGAAACTATGAGCACGATGATGCCTCCAACAATGTCCGTGCCATCTGCGACCTCTGAATCAGTGAATACGAAGCCACATGTTATTGAGTTGGTAATGAAGGAGTCAGATGTGAAAATGCCCACTGCTTTTGTAGAGGTTCAGGATGCCATTTGTGGGCTAGGAGGGACAGCTGCAAGGGAAGTGTTGGATGTAAAGTCACTGAGGCAAAGGGCAGAGGCATTAGAAGGGCTATTAGAACTTTCTGCGGATCTGCTCCAGAGTAACAGACTGGAAGAGCTTTCAGTGGTCTTGAAACCTTTCGGAAAAGATAAGGTCTCCCCAAGGGAAACAGCAATTTGGTTGGCCAAAAGTTTGAAAGGAATGATGATAGATGATACTGGTAAGCTAAGCTGTTAATTTTCCTCTCTTTCCCATTGTGTTTTATTTGAATCGAGAATATATTGACTCTGGCAGAATTTGATATTACATAATAACTACTTTATATTATAATTTGTAACACTTCCAAAAGAGAACTACATGCTCAGATTTTCAACAACAAATACCCGCTAAAATGCGTCTCTTGTTACAGTAAAAATACTTGCCTGGTAAAAGCAGCGAGAATACTATACCTGATACGAGCTTTTCATTGAAAATGCATAAATATTGTTCGTCACATCAAAACAAATCCGATTTCATTCTTCTTCTTGCCAAGTAGCGTTCTTTTGCTGCAGTTACAGCATCTTCACTTCTCTTATGATGCTCCGGCTTGCGTTGATCTGCTACTTCCTGGTCAGCGGCAGGTTGATCTTGAGCAGGAGCATTAGCTGGTCGCTTCGCATCAGCTGTCGGCTCTGGTTCTTTCAAGGATGCGGAATCCTCGCCTGATTGGGCCTCCTTCACTGTTGCACGTTCTACAGCTTCACTGGTTGCTAGGGGACCTTCTTCAGAAGTACCAGCAGCAGCTGCTGCTGATTCTGCTTCAGCTTGTTGCTGTTTCTCCAGTTTTCTGGTCTTTGCATCTTTACCACCAAAAGCAACATTTTTTTGGAGGTACAGATAAAAGTCACTGATGTCTGACTTCTTTGTAACCTTCAATAATGAACAATCAACTCAATTAGATTTCCACTGGCATGCAGAAAACATCAATGCAGTGACATACTAAGATCGACACATGCATGTATCATTTCAATTTTATGTTAATGTGTACAACTTCGTATTAGGGCATTATCAAATATATGTTGTCTTTTCTAAATACATAAACACACCAGTAAGAAGACGCCAGATTAAATATAATTGAATACATACTCGATTAAAACCAGAATGTTTATAGACTTTTCTTCTCAGAAAGTATATAAATAGGGGCTATCTGAGTGTTTGTAATACAAGGTGATCAATCCATATCAGGGGCTGCGTGGACCAACTCCAGTGCAACAGCAATGATCAGAGCAGATCCAGGACATTATGTGGGTGGGGAAAAAAATTGACTAGCAAAATTTTATCGAATCCAGATAAATTTGAAAATTAAATGATTTATTTGCCTGAGTAAATAAATTATAAATTTTAAACAACATCTTAGGGTTAAACACAAATATTTTATGAAGCTACGGATGGTATTATAAGGTAAAAGCATTCCCCAAGTAAGTTGAGACAGTGATCCGCCACTGCCTAATATCCACATGGTCATTATAGTCTTCGAAACCCCTAACTCGCTCATTTATTAGTATAGGTCTTGCAATAAATAAAAAGACAAAATTACGTGTGGCCTTGTATACGAAACACTTAGCAGCTAGCATCAGACTGACCAAGTTTAACATTGGGAATAGTAATCGTCATCAATGAAGTAAGTTCACAATATAAAACACAGGAGACAAGGCAAGTCTTACATCATCTTTCTCTTCACGAGTCAGGCGCCTCCGTTCCTCTTCTTCCCATTTCGCAAGTTCGGCAAGTTTCCTTTTGTAAGCACCTGTAACAAACTTATCTTTATCCTTGTACAGATCCTCCTCTTTACTTCTTTCCTTAGCAAGTTTTCTCTCGAAAACTATTTCATGCTGGCGCTCTCGCTCTTTAGCTTTCTCCTTCAACACAGCAATATATTTCGACTGCAAAGGAAAAGTTGAAAATCAAGTCCAATTTCAATAGTGGGCAGTATCCATGTTTTATAGTAATGAGATACATTACAAATTTCCAATGGTAGCTTGTAAAATTGAGATCAAAACCTGCAAATAACTCAGTCCCAAATCTCAAGTAAAAGCTCTACTGGCTATGTTGAAACATCTCCTAAATTGGTGGAACTCACCGGCAGCCAAATATATCAAAGAAGAATAAATTTCATCCAAAATTCCAAGGACTGCAGATTCGTCCAAGGACGGCGCAGCAAAAATCCAGATGCGAAACAAAACAAAATCAAAAGAAGCATACCTCTCTCTTCTGGCGGTCCTGGAGCTTGGGAAGAACTTCCTTATGCTTCATATCATCATAAACAGCATCGTAATCGAAAACGGAAGGATCCTCCTTCAAGGCTTTCTGATGAAGCTCCTCGACCTCCTTGAGACTCCTGCTTTTCACAGAGTGTCTAGAGATCTGCATCTCGACATTATCGTCGTCGTCTTCTTCACGAAACCCTAGCGGAGGCGGGATCGGTGGCCTCCGAGACTGCTGCTGCTGCTTCTGCGGCGGCTTCGCTACCCTCAACTGCAGCCCGTACTTCTTCTCCTGCATCTTCAGCCAATCCCACGATGGAATCGATTCGATGATCTGAAGAAGATGACGATGATGATGCCTTCTTCCTTTTATCTCTCCCACTTCTTCTTCCTCTTCCTCATCGAGTTATCCTAATCGGACCGAGAACCGATTCACCCGGACCGAGACGAGCTAATTTATTCGGTTCAATTGTATTACAGAAACTAATAAAGCCTGCTTATTCTAGTGAATAAAAATATGAATAAATAGATAAATATCATCATCCGTAAGGTTTCAATACAATAAAGTTTCAGACTCTAAATTCACAACCAAAAAATGAAAATGAATAATCCTTGGACACAGCAAAAAACTTCACTTCCTAAAACACTTCATTTCTTTCCATCTACGTGGAAGAAATTTAAGGATATCATCATCTGCTGTTTCTTTTTCTATAAACTACTGCGACCGCTGCAGAAACCAATACAAGGCTCCCGACGCACAACATCACGTTCTTCGCTCTTGGAGTATTATACCATTTCTGCATCAAGAAAATAATCTGCTTAGCGCAACAAGGTAATGGAATTCGAATAGTGTAACTGATCGCATATGTCATCAAACTGGCAAATCAAAAATCTACATTGGTCTGTATTGAGCTTCTAGATCAACAAGTTTGCAGTGTTGCCATTCACTATACTCAGGAAATATGTAAACAGGGGAGAGCAGCAGTATACCGTTTCATATTTTGCAAAGATAGTTTTCACTGATTTGAAAACTTCATCAACAGGCTTTCCAGCATCAATCTGAGATCAGAAAAAAAAAAAAAAAAAAAAAAACAAATCAGAACTCGTTTCAACTATAGAAAATCATGGAAAATGAAAGCATCGAAGGGAAAAGAATCAAGTTCTATATATAAGATATGTGATAAGACAGTACCTTCCTGATCTTCCCTTTAGATTCGTAGTACTGGATCACTGGTAGACTGGAGTCCAAGAAAACTTTGAACCTCTTTCTTATAGTTTCAATGTTGTCATCTTCTCTTCCCTTTGATTCAATTAACAATCAGAAGATAATGAAAGGTAAACGTATGATCAGCTATGGTTATGATGTATTGATTTAGTCAACAGTTGCCACATGAGCATCACCTGATTCCTGCCCAGGATACGCCTCTCCATTTCTTCTTCTGAACAGTCGAAAAAAAGAACGAATTCTGGCTCGATGTCAGTCTGCAAATAATGTGATAAAATACCCAACGGTCAAAATTTCATTATCTCTATACCTGTTGGGAAATTGGAAAATTCAAGAGAGAAAACATGAACGAATGTTGGATGGAAAATGAATTTGGCAAGGAATCCATCCATTTTGTCTGTATTTTCATATAAAATGAAAATGTAATGAAGGGGAATGAAATATTTACAACTTTCCCCAAAGTTTCATCTACATTTTGGTTCGAACAAATTTTTCATGACAACCAAACATAAACATTCATTTTCTGATATTAGAATCTATATCTTCCAAGATTCAGACAGGGCATTAGAATTTGTATATCAACTGATTCAGAGCAGCAATCAGCACCATAAATTAAAAAACAAAAAAAAAAAATCCACAATGAATAGGAGCATAATGAAGAATTCTTACAAGAGCTTCAAATGCTGCCCGGTTTTCCTCATTTCGTGGAAATCCATCGATAAGAAATTTGTCATTTCCACTTTCCAACATTGCACAGTGGAGAAGCTTAACTGTTATCTCTGAAGGAACAATTTTTCCTTCCTTGATCATCTCCTGAATCATTTTCCTACCATCACACACAGTCACCCAGTCAAGTGTTTGAAATTATACTCTGTGATGGTTTCATTGTGCCTGCATCTGAGTAGGGAAGGTACCCATAACCTAAAAAAGCCCATATTACAAAGATCTTAATTCTTGTGACTATTATAACGTTGAGACCCTTACAAGTTCAATAATCAAGCCTCTAGCAACCAATATAGGCTGCGCTGGTTATTTTTTAGATGATTCAATTAGTGGTCATGCATGCACTTACTCATGATATTCTGAGATTAACAATCTCCTGTTGCACAAACTCTTGACCATGTCTAAACTATATAGTATTTTGCTCGCATTCGACATTCACAGCAATTAAGTGTGATGTGTACATACCCATTTTCAGAGCCAGATTTGATTTCTGCACGCAGTAGATCACCAGCACTAAAATGCGTGAATCCGTAATGCTTGACAATATTTGCACATTGAGTACCTTTCCCACTGCCAGGACCACCTAAATGTAAAGCATTCATTCAATCCACAAGACGCCAGATGAATAGGCTGACCCAGACGGTATACCATATTATCACACGATATGAACAAAGTTATCCGGAAAGACAAACAACTATGATTTTGCCATTGCAAGCGAATAAGAGCCTCCACAACAGAAATCAGTAGTTGTTACCAGCAGAAATTGTTATCTTTATCTTCCAATTCCATTAGGCTGCAGTAACTTTATAAATGGAAGGTTGCTTACCCAAAACAAATACCACTTTCACCTTCTTGCCATTCAGCAAGCTTCCATTCATTTCCTGCGGCACAGTAACAAGTTTTATCAGCAGAAATTGAGTAATAGGACTTACTTATCATTGAACAAATGGTATGTGCGATTTGATAAAAAAACAAATCCCAAAAATGGAAGTGGACAAACAAGGAGATGTATTCATAAAATAACCTTATGCGCCACATCAGCAACAGTCCCCATGCTCCTGTTGCAAAACAGTCAGACAATGATCTACAGAATAAACATTACAAAACTTCACTCAACAAATCACGGATCTTAAAGTATCAGGACACCAATTCCTCAACGCCATTGGGCTTATGTATCCTACAACCACTTCCTTTTTCACTTCCAACAATATGGGAATGATGGCCTCCACAAAGTTACAAGTGAATACTGCCACAACAGAAGAAGCAACAAATCATCTTCTTCTAAACATAACTAGAAACAGTTACAATGTGTTGTAATTCGTTTAACCTCACTGACTACAATTTCCAGCCTTAAGCCTTTTAACAAGAATCTGTTCTAAGCCCTAACAACAACAGCGCAATGAAGAACTGAAACAACAAGAACACAGGTTTTTACCGTGGTTCACCTGGCTACATCAGCACAGCCTCTGCTCAAATCCACTAATGATAGAGAGTTTACAAGAATCTACTAGACTCTATTACACGCCCAAGACAAAGCAAGAAAACTGCGCACAAATCTGGCCACCGGAACTTCAAAAACTTACCGCTGCAAACAGCCAGACGAAAACTCAGCCGAGCAGATTCAGGAGATCCTCGCGATGACGTGCTCTTCTTCTCTCTAAGCCCTTTCTTGATTTCTTTTAATCAAGCAACTTCCTTTTTGCTGTTCTGTCTTCTAAATGGAGATGACCAAAACGCAGCACTTCACTACTCAAGAGCCAATCTCAGCCATCAATTACATCACACAATCAACGGCTAAAACAGACTCAATCAAAAACTAATCCAACAGAATGCGAATCTCTGAAGCTTGAAGCAAAGCATATCAAGCAGGCACATCCCTACAGTTTCTACTCTGCTGTCCTGCCTCACGCGCGTTGTAGTAATAGCACAAATCTTATCGACGAGGGACCAAATTCCATGACGTCGTTTTGAATTATTATACGAGGTTTACGGTTTAAATGCTGTCTGCTCTGATACCAAATTTACGTTGACGACAAAATAACTGATACTTATTTATTAAGCGATCACAAATACGGGGCTCTGACTGATGGTGGGTTCTTACATACCAAGTTTTTTGACTAGCTTATTCTACGTCAAGATGGCTGCTGCTTGATGTTATTGCTAAATATGAAGATCCTCCAAAGTTTGGTTGGTACTCATTCGGTGGCCTTACCTTTCCTTCTTCCACCATTGTTGCCAGTTTCAACTAAATAACAAACCATGGAGTCAACGTCATCGCCAAATATGCTATATGCTTCTGCAGCCTGAAGATAGCTGAACCCCATGGACAGCATCATCTGCATGCTGTTACTCAGGACACTCTTCGGCTCACTCCCTGACGACCCTGCAATTCAAAGAGAGAGTTTTGATTAGCTAGCTCATTTGGTCAGTCATCCATACGAGACAGAATATTAAGTATTACTTACGAGCTCCAGAAGATGAAGGCTCGGCACTTGATGTGGAGGAATCTGTATAGCTCATCTGGTGCTTGAACTTGTCATCAATAAGATACTCAGCTCGAGAAGCATCCATAACCATTCTTTCAATCTCCTTCTCTGTCAGCTCCAAATCAGAGTAAAAGCGTCCTTCAGCAAGCAGTGCCTGTCATAAGCAAATGTCAAGGAAGTTCGAGAAAATACTAATGTAAGAGGAAACTGATGAAGGCACTTGCATTATCAATCTGCTGATCTTGTTGGGCTTTAATAGCAGCTTTCACCTGATCCATGCCAACGTCTGCCTGCGGATTAAGACATAAACAGTATGGACAATCATTGTTAATGCAATTTCCACATCTGAACTACCAACTCTCCAATGTAATTAACTTTTTAAGATACACAGCATGCACAAAGTAAAAAAGCTAATAAAACTTGCTTCAGTAAAGTGGTCATCCCTTCAGTGTCCATTCGGCACTTTGGAAGTCCAAACTCCCCAAATTTTTTTATTTATTTTCAGCAAAATTTGGGGCAGATATTGTTTTAGGGTTTTAACCATATAATAAAAAAATTCTGACTCCATCCAATCCTCAAATAATCAAGCAACTCCTGCCGAACAATTTACGGACCTCACTGGTTTTAAACAAGCCATTAGATAAGAAAATAGGGGACAATGTGGTCCAGAGCCTAATAGAACAATGCCAATAACCAAAGTAAGACTTACTCCTCGGAGAGAACTAAATCCAAGTCCGGCACCAATTGTCAACCGGCGAGGATCGATAAGAGAGTTATAATGATTTCCATGATGGAAACTTAATCTTATTGGTGGTACATCAGTGATATAGCTTCCTTGGAAAATGTTGATAGGTTCTGCAAGAACAAAAAGCATAAGAGATATTGGCGTGTAGATGAAAAAGATAAATGGGACGCTATGAAAGACGGAGGCTCACCAGTGCTGTACGAGTAAATATGAATTGGCCGGCTATACATTTCAGCCAGGGCTTGAATTTCCACATTATTTCCATATACCTGCCAGAGAATTGATGAGCATATTGAACATTAACGTAAAAAAACATGGATGTCAAAGGACTTGAGAAACATCAGTAATCGTGAACATTTTTCCAATTTAATACCAGTTTATAGGAAACAACGCAAATGCAAATAGTTAGTTCCAAATAATAGAAAAAATAATGCTAAATATAAGAATAATGATGAATCTGGCCCCAAAGATGGCCTAGATTAAGTCGCTGTGATATTCAGTTTCACTGACGAAATACACCTAAGGAAATGAAAGCATCAACACATACCTTATCTCTTCTTTTCCTCTTGCAGTAAGATGTGAAACCTTCTGTTATAAATTGTGAAAAGTGATCTCGTTCACGTTCCTGAGTTTGCAGAGAATAAACATCATTATCCACACATTCCTTTTGCCGACAATAAATTCTAAAATCAGTGAAGACTAAAGTGATCAATTACCATAAAAATCCACGCGCAAAAGGATTATGAAATACATATCTCATAATACTATTTTAGGATAGTTCTCATTATGAAAGTACTGGTTATCTTCCATGATTGATGAACGATATGTAAGAGAAATGCAAATTTACTGGTAGTGCAAAAAACAGGCAGGAAAAATGCAACACGATTTTGAAAGTTGCATCTGTGATTTGAAACATAGGATCAGACCGCCTTCATCAATCCCTAGCCACTAACCGGAGTTCAAGATGCCAGTATGTTATAAGAATCTGAACTAACGGGCATTCAGTACCCCTTCTACTTTCACCTTTCATGCAACTACAGACTGCCTGGCTCTTAACTTGCTCGGGTTTATGCACATATACATATTTGGACATCAGATCGACAACCACAACAGAAAAAATAAAAACAAAAAATAAGAGGCAAGAGAAAACACACAAAAAATTGAAGAAAAGGGTGATTTCGCACCACGGGATTCGGCATTTAAATAAAGTCTGGAACATATTAGATATAAAAGTGATGCAATTTTCAATATATCTTACATCACACAAAAAATGTTGCAATCACAACTGAGTAATGCAAACTTCAATTATGTATATCGCATCAGGAATGACAAGATGTACCTACCATATAATCAATGCACATTTGTCTGGTCAAATCGTAAGCTTCAGAGTCCCCGTACACTTGGTCAGCCACAGCACGGAAAAGGCAGTTACCATCCTCCTGCATTCTCTTGACTTCTAAACCTTTAGCTCGTCGAATATCAATCTCAAACTGCCGCTCCCTTTCCTGATGAGATATTTATAGCAGCTTATCATTAAGGATATAGATAGGCAAAATGTGGTTATTCATTATGCAAAATATGACTACAATGGCAGACGCCGAAACATGCAAATTTTCCCAGGGTGGTCTAAAAAGGCATTTATCCAGGTTCATGATTGCTTGATTGAAGGTCATGAGATTATATAACATAGCAAGACAGCCAAATAAGATTGGATGTATAAACACCGAGATTATTGTACATGATTAGTTGCAACTCCTTAATTTTCCTTGTTCAGGGCATGCTACTTGAGTATCAAAAAGATAACAGAGAGTAGAGCACAATGCTATTACGGCAATCACTCATCAGCATATGACACTTACTATATCAGTATATGATAAAACAAAACAAGGGTTATGTTCATCGGCACTGTTGTAACCTTCACTCTCCCCATGAGAGTGAGGAGATGAGGGCCTCGAATGAGAAGGTGAAGACATAGCAGGACCCACAGGCCAAGTCCTCTTAGATGATCCCATTCGCATAGCATTCGAAGAGCTTGGAACAATTCTCCTTGAACTCGTATTAGTTACAACAGGTTTAGGAGGTGGGACAGGAGGAGGGGGAGGGTTTGCACCCTCGTAAACAGCTTGTGATGCTTCACTATTAACCTGTTCATTTTCAGAAGCAGCGTTTTCTGAAATTCGCAACCCATCGGATCCTTTCGCAATGTCCGACTGTCTTATACCATTATCATTACCAACTTTTTCAGAATCGATAACCTCATTGATAATGCCTTCATTACGCTTAATAGAAAAGTTATCTACTGAAGCGTCATCTTTTCTTTCCATCTTATCTTCATTAATGACGAAGGAATCCACGAGATCATTTATAGAAGTCGGTTCTTGCACCGCTAATATGGTTTCCTCGTCTCTTGGCGCTGGAGGACCTGTTGGGTTAGACTGAGCGTCTGGCCGAGTTGAAGAACCAGATAAAGCAGTACGATTTGAGTTTGACGAGGAACCAGATCCTGAGCCTCGCTGGACATAAATTCTAGTCATTTTCAACAAGCTATAATCTTCTGGTTACAATTTCCCCCGGTCAACTTCGAATGAAGATACAAATCAAATAAAGACAACAGCGACCACTGGTTTGTCACGAGTCCTGGCCTTGGGTGCACTGACACCAATTCCTTGACTGAATGATCTTTTGCAGTCTGATAATTTCTGTTCGCCGTTAATCCTTGTCTGCATTCCCCTATCAATTCTCATGAGATCAAGACCCCGATAAAATGCAAAAGAAACCTACAAGTACTCGAATTCAACTGACTATAGCTTAAGATACGATCAAACTGCAACCACATAAGAAGCACTCAGTTAACCAATTCCCAAACACAGCAAATACTTTCAAACCAAAACAAAATAATTACAATCTGCTTCATCAAAGAAAAGAATACAAAGAACTGGAAAATCTTTTTCATCAACTTAATTGATAAAAAAACTACACAAAAGTATGAACCATAAAAACAATGAAAAATCCTAGAGCCCTTGAATTTCTCACCACAATTTAGGTCATTAATTTGTGTCTAACTAGCATATGATTTCACAAGAAAGTAACGAATTCCATAGCTCAGGGTCATTATCAGACACCTAGATTCCTACTAAAATCTTAATTTTCTTAACTCGACCAACAAACCCTACAGAAATATTACCCAAATTCAAGAACAACACCCGATTCCCCAACCGAAACCAACACGATCAGAATCTGAAAACGCAAGAGACAGAAACCAACCCACCCTAACTACAAAATCGACTCAGATCCGACGCGAATCAGATATCGAGCAATACGATGAACGTACCTTTTAGGGTTTTTGCCGGAACACGGAATTTGATGGTAAAGATGAGATTTTTACGAGACGCGATTTCGCTTCATCGAGTGTGGATCGAGTTATTTATAAATAAAATAGTAATTTAATATATAACTAGGCTCCTGCATTAAAACAAATTTAAAATTAATAAAGCCCAAAGGGAATGCGGGCGAGAGCCCGCCACGTGCCAGATAACATCCCGACTTCGGCTCGCAGCGGGTTCTACACACGTGCCAAAATTTGGAGTTTTTAGTGACTTTTATATAAGTCTGTTCATCACCAAAATTTTTGACGAAGCATTCGAATAAACCAAAACTGATCTGAATTGAAGAGATCGAAAAATGATTAAATTTTGGAAGCAAACGAAATCGAAAACTGATCTGAATTAAACTGAACCAAAAACTGATCTGAACTGAACCTGTGAATCTACTATAAGAGGAAGAAGAATGGAGACTGCATTATTTGGGAAATTTGAGCCCATGTTGTTATTTGAAAGGAAAACAAATTATGTGCTGCCAAATTTGGTGGCTAGATACATATTGAAAATAAGTTCACAAACTTCTAACTATAGGAAGGAATTCGCTCTCTACAGAACCCGCAGCAATTTCCTTCCCCTTAAAACGTTCAAAAAATATGATAAAGGCTTTTAAGGTCTCAGTGTCCATCCACGCTCGGCAAGGGCTTCATGTACTCGATTAGCTGCATCGGCAGTATCATTGAGAGGAGGGTAACTCCAGCTAACTGACGTCTGGGACATTTGTGAAACAACAAAATCAGAAATATAGACAATTGTGACAACAAAGAATAAGCAAAACAGCATAGAACTGCAAAAATGGCCACTGAGACATTTTCAAACTCTGCGGAGAGAATGAATAACAAGAATATGTATCTAAAAGCGGTGGTTTTCCACTAGGGAAACCAGATTTTCTTATGGAGTTGGTGAATCATCCAGCAAGAAAATAAAGTATGCTGTGACCCAGAACCCGAACTATTTGGTCCTGGAGTTTCATTTGAAACAATCACTGCTAAGATGTCCGCCTCACGCTACTGATTATCATGCATACAAACTTTTAACTGTCCCTAAATCAAATGTTGAATTTCGAACTTACATCTTCACATTCCAAGAATGGGCGGGTCATTCCACGTTCCTTCAATGTTTTATGAAAGTCTTCCATCTTCCATTTACAACGCTCGCCTCCCATGACATAAACAGGTTTGCTGTGAACAGAAGAAAAATGATAAACAGCACAATGGTAGACTTTGATTAAATATAGAGCATATCTGCATCATACCCAGTACTGCAAGCTTCACTTAACATACTGACAGAATCTGCAGTGATGATAAAAGCATCGGCCCAAGCTAAATGTCCCATGTGCGGATTTGGCCCTGCTTGATACCACAAAATGTAAGTGTAAATATGCAGTGTATGAATGGCCATGACACACATATGCATAAAGATGGAGATATAAATCGGTTACCTTCGCCATTCCAAATGTAAACTTTGGGGTTGTTGCCAAGTTCTTTTGATAGAAAATTGGACACCTGCAAGTGATTAGCAGGACAATCTTAATATTAAAGATAACAGTCTCTAGGACAAAATTTCCAACAAATATACCTTTTCAGGAGTTCTAGCAGAAAATGTCATCCTAATACTTCCACAGCTAGCAAGAATGCTTTGCAGATGTGTTGCTAATTGTCTCGCCAAGTCCACGCCATATTTACAATTCCCTATAGATATGATCAAATGAAGAACGTAAATTACAATGGCCGAGGAATAAGACTACAAAATACTCTAGAGATACAAAATGACTCCGCAACATACTCAGTTTATACTTGTGATTTTAGAATATAAAGATCTACTTCAACAATACAGGAAAAACCAATAAAAACAAGAGGTATGTACTTGTTGGCCCTCCAATGTTAACCACAATTAAGGGCTTGGGAAGCGGTGAAAAATCTTCATTCCATGAAATTGCAGCACTACGAAGAGCTGTGGAATCAACATGATGCAACGCACCAATTGTAAGAACCTGAAAATAACTACGGTCAGATGTATGAAACTTTACATGTTCAAAGTTAAACTCATATTATCATACGATGGATATGGAGCAGACAACATACCACATTTTTACCAGGAGGTTCCCGCGGTGTTATCCATCTCCGTATAAATCTGGGAACCTGCTCCTGTGCTTGGGGAGTTAAGGGGTAATAATCATGGCGAGGGGCTATAACCAAATCAAACCTATCCAAACGAACCCTCGGATGTTGAATCTGCAACATAAAATACAGGACTGACATTTTTCTTGAAAGAAGCTGAAGAGGCTTGCATAAGAAACAGCTAAAATTTCCTTCAAATTAACATCCTGAAAAGAAACTTTATCTGATTTGAAACCAACTCTGCTCCCTGGGATTTGAATTTAAAGGTCTGTTTTTTTGAACTGAATATATTTACTTAAGTACTTAACTTAACTTAAGTACTTAACATCGATATTTAATTTAACATAATTATATTCACTTTCACCCGTACTCCATTATGAGACAATAACTTAAATTTAATTAACTTAACTTATTTACTGAAATTTTAAGTTCAAAAAAAACAGGGCCTAAGTGAATGTTTTATTCATATTTGGGACGAAAAAAATTTAACAAACACGTTTCAAGACGACATAAGTTTCAACACTCATTTTCATGTATCAACATTTCTGAGGGTGAAAGTGCTGAGACAACACCTGGAAATAATTGAATTTATAGCTCAATAACTGCTAGTTACCAGACATTCAGCACTAATCCTTAACAATATGCATGGCACTCAGTAAATTTCTTTTTCTTTGTAGAGTGTAAGCAAGAATGCTATTATAAGGTTCATCATGCAAGCAGGCCACTAGATGGGATATGTGGTCATAATGAATAAACACATTCCAGACTTAAAACTAAGCAAATAAAACCAACCTGGACAAGGAAAACTTTCTCAAAAGCTAATCGCCTTATGGCGCTTGCAATAGAAATGGTGTCCCTGCCAGATGCCACCACCAATATAGGTCCTTCCCTGAAAAGTTTGAATTATCTTTCCGTAAGCATGGATAAATCAACCAAGAAACTATTGACATGTAAAGAAAAGAAGAAGAAAAAAAAGTACTTTTCGTAAGTCTCATGAGCCATTGTCACGATGCGCTTCACATTTGCTTCTAAGATAGTTGATAAGCCGACACCACCACTATTTTCTGCTGGGAATGATGGCACAAGTCTCCTTTGGTTTGTCAGTACACGCCGTGAGTAACCACCAAGTCGAGTGAGAATGTAATCTAAAGCTTTGTGCACAGAAACTGGGAGCCAAAGGAACCACTCATTTATTCCTCCTCGAGGCCTTGTAACCCGCTGCATTGAATCAGAATGAAATCAAAAAAGAAGAAAGGTGTACCCACAATAGAGTCTTATCCGGATAAAGCATATCCAATGCAGCTCGCCCCGGTGAACATGAAGGCAACAAAGGAGGTATAAACAAATTTTAGTAGACTAAGGTTCACATTCTTGGCGGATAGAAACTTTAATTTATAAGTGCTACATGGATGAGAGCATGAGATAACCACTCATTCCTCCCAAAAGAGAGCTAGACCGTTACTGATTTTCAAATCTAAGTTTCATAAAAAAAATTCAACCATCTATCACCGCCAATAATATGTGTACTGACCCCCACCAATCCAGGATCGAATTTAGGAATTAGGGTTTAGTATCAGATCATCCATAAAACCAACTGTCTCTTGGCACCATCCTCCAATCAACAGTTCAACACAAATTAGAGTAACCAACGACTCAGGGTTCTCAATTTAATCATAAAAGGCAGTTTTTCAGCAGAAACTAAAAAGCGACAGCTTGAGCAGAATATCAGAGGAAGATCATAAGAGTCGTTTAGAAGGAAAAAAACTCACGTATAGGACATGTTTATCAGCAAGACCAAGAGCTCGAACTAAACCCAAGCTTTGATTCTCGGAACCGGGATGTCCATTACCAATAACAACAACTCGTTTAACTACGCTGAAACCTCCACCCTCGAAGAGCTCCGGCACTGCCTCGAACCCGCTGGGCGGCTCCGGGAGCCTTATCGGCCTCATCGATGAGCTTGTCAAAATCGAAGAATTCGGCAACTCCGATTGATCGAAGATTTATCAGCGACACGGGGATGGTAGGAGGACTTTGGCTGCCTTGTCGAACAATACTTATTCTGGGCCTTCTTTATTTGAAGGTTCGATTGGCCCAGCCCAATAAACGAAACCGTTCGATTGGCCCAGGTTTTCATTTGAACCGAGCCGAAGAGAATTGAACCGAACCGAACAGGACAGAAAAGATTTGACCCCAAAATCAAAATGTGAAAAAATATCGGAACAGATTGATTCCATCCCCAATTGTGAGCATGGCGGCATCCAGCAACGGCCTTCCCCTGCAACGCTTCATCGAAACCTTACAAAACCTCCGTCGCTCCCACTGGATGGACCGCCTGCGTCACCACCACCCGCACCAGCCCACCCGCGCCTTCGTGGAGGAGTTCATCCGGATCAGCACTCGGCTGCTGTCCTACATCCGCCGCCACCACCTCCTTCCCGATTTCTCATCCTCTTCCACCATGCGCCGACAATCAGCGAGAAGCCGCAGGGAGAGCTTGCATGTGCGCCGCGTGCATCGGGAACAGGTGTTCGGGATGCTGGTGAGGCTCCATCAGTACATTGATACTTTGCGGAGGATCGTGCATCATGGATTTCAGCATCATTTGTCGTCCGATAATCATCGTCACTGCATCGATGCGCTTCACGTGTTCACTAATTTTCACGCCGCCGCAGCCGCCCGCCGCTGAAATTGTCAGCCTGGTAAATCAATCTCTATGCATGTCGGCTATTTTGCCAAGGGCATACTTGTAATTTCGTAACTTGTCTAATGCAGCAGTTCTACCTTGAAACACCAAGAAAAGCCTTCATCGCATTATCACTTTCAATGCATGCAATCATCCATTCTTAAACCGCTACTTGCAGGAAATTCTAGCAAGACACGTATCAATTAATGGAAGTTCTACATGCATCTTATTGCCTAGGTAACAACGAACATTAACATGCTCTCAAATTATTTCAGGAATTCCTACATTAGTTTGACATTTTTCATTCATAGAACACGGTGGAGACGCTTTGATTGTTTCCTGAAATGACATGCACCATCTTGCATCGTAGCACTTTTGTCCACAAGTAGAACAAAGAAGTGCCCGCTTAATTCCAATCGCATAAACTTGTGAATGCATTAACTATTAATGTAATGGCGACAAACGAAAAACAAAGAAAGTAAACTGCAAACAAGAGCTACAATGTAACTTGAAAGTTTATACTTTTGAATATTGTTGAAAACCAAGCTGGAGAATGAAATATTAAACAACAATAGCATAACACATAAAGAAACTCGACTGAGAGTATCATGTACTTGCCTCACTAACTTCTCCTCTGACTCTATTGAGCAGCACTGAATCTTCACGTGGCAATCAACACAACGTGCATGCTTCGGTCCCATTCTATTGATAGTAAAAGAAGTTAGTATAACATTTAGCTATTAGGTCATGTTCTTTTGTACTTATAAAGTACTTATTTCAGTATATATAAGTAAATATAAATAAATATTAATACATATCAGTAAGTATCAGTACATATAAGTACATATAAGTAAATATAACTATTCATTATTTCTTTCATCGACAACCTACCACCACTATTTATTATCACCACCACCACCATAATAACTACACCACCACCACAACCACCACATTTCATCATCTCTTTTATCAACACACCACCACCCTTATTCATCACCACCACCACCATAACAGCACCACCACCACTATTCATCATCTCTTTCATCAACACGTCACTACCACTATTCATCATCACCACCACCATAACAGCACCACCACCATTCATCATCTCTTTCATCAACACGTCACCACCACTATTCATCATCAACATCACCACCACCACCGCTATTCATCATCTCTTTCATCAACATACCACCACCACCACTATTCATCATCTCTTCTATTATTTTAAGTTAAGTTAAGTTAACTTAAATTAAATTGAGTTAAATTATTATTTTTTATTAGTTGTGTGTTATTTTTGTATTGGTGGGTTGTTGTAATGTTGGAAGTGTGATGGTAATGGTGGCAGCAGTCAGTGGCGGATCGAGAGAGTCGAGAGAGGGGAGTCACAAAATTAAATTGTACGATTTATTAATATTTATTAAAAATAATAAAAAATAAGTTAGATTATTTATTGGAAGTGTGTTGTGGTAATGATGGTGGTAGTGGAGTGGTGATTATTTAACTAATATTGGAAGTGTGTTGTTGTAATGGTGGTGATAGTGGAGTGGTGGTGTTGTTGGTGGAGTTAAGTTAGGTGATGGTGGTGTTGTGGTAAGTTAGGTTAAGTTAAGTCAAGTCAAGTGTTGTTGTTGGTAATGGTGTTGTTGTTGGTGAATAGTACATATAAGTACGTAGAAGTAAATATAAGCACATATAAGTAAATATAAATACATATAAGTAAATATAAGTACTTATAAGTAAATATAAGTACATATAAATAAATATAAGTAAAATAATAAGTTTCAGTACAAAATATAAGCTCAAAAGAACACACCCTTAGTCTTTCAATTGACAACACACTATCCGGTTATTGGAATATTCGAGGCAATGAAACATTTTGGATCAGAAAATTTGAGAGAAATTTTCAAAATATTTACAAATGGCAAGGAAGTATGACAGAAAATTTTGAACCGTCTTCTCTAATTGTTTTTCTACTTCACATTCACAGCCAAACATAAGAACATGACATTGACTTGATTCCTCTTGAAAACAATTTTCCTCGAAAATTCCCTTTCCCCTTTACATACGGCGATTGAGCCTATAAAGCAAATATCACTACACTTTACTTGTCAGTTTAGCCTATGGTCTGTGCAAGAATATCAAGCAGCGCGTAAACCCTAGAGGACCCAAATGTGACTTGCAAGTCAATGAGACATCACTGCTGCATACAAAACATTAGCACGACCATTTTCCATTTCCATAGAAACTGGAATTGAAAGTCAATCATTCGTCAAGTCAACCAGATCAAAGAAAAATTCTTAGGGCACAAAAAAAGCAGAGAGCGACATACTTCCAAAGAAGTCGTCAGATCTCAGTATATGAAATATGTATCGATCCTGCGCAAAGCAGAGCCTGGAATCAGAATCACTCTCTCCCCCATCCAATCTTCACCTTCTCCGAAATCCTCCGACCGATTGCCCCCGTGTTTCCAGTGACCGCGCTGAACTCGGCCAGAGAGATAGAGCAGCTCGAACCGGATCGAGTCAAATTAAAATCGAACCGTTTGAATTTTAATTCGGATCGAGTCAATTTGAATTTTTGAAGTCGGTTCAATTGTTGAGAGCCAGTCCATTAGCTCCCATGAGAAGTTTTCCAGACAATGCATGGCTGGCTCTGGTTCATCATCTTCACCCCAATGGCGCCCAGGAGACCCAGTAGCCTTCCAGTACCCAGAAGTTGTGGTGCGGTTTGGAAGCCCTCCTTGCGCCTCTCGGTCTTGCCTCGCCGCGAAGAAGAACCACTGCTCCGTGTCCCCTCCGCACAGCTCTCCGGCGTGCTCTGCGTCAGCAAAAATGGCGGAATCAGTAAGGTCGTAGGCTCATCACAAGTAAGTAAGACAGAGAACACTAACGAGGAAGCTGCCATGGTTGGAGCTCGTATAGGTTAAGCTCAGGAATGACGCGGTGGAGCTCAGGCCTCTGGTGTTGAAGCTTGTTGTGCAAGTAGAAGTGGTAGCAAAAGCACACCCACTCACGCACAAATAATTAATCGAAACAATTAAGATACAAGAAGTTTTGTAGGGCAGTTCGATAATGATGTGTCGTCTATTCTGCGACTATAGAGTAGCTATAGCTCCGTTTATTGTTTTCGTGTGTATTTTAGGTTACACAAGCAACATATATATACAGTTATAGATAGAAAATCCTAAATCGTGCCGCGGGGCTCCGGCACTCGATCCCTTTTTCAGCGAGCGTATGCTTAACCTCACACCACCCCACATGAGCCATAAGGAAACAAGCTCCTCTTCGGTCGGGAAGAAGCGAAACCCAGGTGCCAATTCTTCCTCCATCTTCGAGCCCAGATTGTATTGCTACTGTCCTGTCCTGTCCTAGGATTAAAGAACCAAGTACTTATACACACAGGTGTTCTAACTTCTAAGGTAGGTGATATTAAAAGCAATGCCGAATGAAATTGGAAAATTTTGGGTTGTGGGGCTTTCTGGATTTGATACTTTTTTTTGGGTGTCCATCCAAATCTCACACCAGGGTTTGGTTCAGAATATGACATGAAGTTAAGACCTGGTCATACAGAGGAAAAACATGTAGAATTACCCCTTTCCCAACATCAAATTTCACATATATCCTCTTTCATAAATTCGTTTCTCATATGCTCATTTTATATCATTATCGTCTTGTCAAAATTAATCTCTTTAATTTATAAACAATTTTGCCCCTCACCCTTACAAATTCATATCGACACAAATGGAACAAAACAATCTAATTTTATATAAAATAAAAAAATCAATATTTTATAAAAATAATTTTTTTAATGAGATCGGTCTTATAAAAACGAAGCTTATTGAAGCATGGAGGGCGGTTGGTGGAGAAATGGAGAGGGGTTGACTCGGACGGATTGGATAGACGAAGGGCAGAATTGTCATTGTGACTCGCTCATGCAAAATTCTCAGCTCTGAAAAACACTGGATAGGGTTGGCGGACATGTAAAGTTGGAATCTTTGGAAGCAGGGAGCAAAAGGGTTTCGCCATGGACAGGAAGAAGTCATCGAATTTCAGCTGGGGGTCAGCCCTAATCGGAGCAGCAACCGCCACAGCCACAGCAGCCTTCCTCATCGCCAAACCCAAAGACCCCAAATTCCATCTCATATCAATCAACCTAACAAATCTGAAGCTCAGCTTCCCAGCCCTAGACGCGGAGATGTTCCTAACAGTCCACGTCACCAACCCCAACATCGTACCCATCACCTACTCATCGACCACTATGTCGATCTACTACGAGGGGTCGTTGCTGGGCGCGGCGCAGGTGCAGGCGGGCTCGCAGGCTGGGAATTCATGCCAGACGCTGAAGCTTCCGACAAGGTTGAGCGGGATGGAGCTGGCGCACCACGCGGGGAAGTTTGTGGGAGATGTGGGGAAGAGGGAGATGGTGCTGGATGCTGCTGTGGATATTGAGGGCACGGCCAAAGTGCTGGTTTGGAAACATAGGTTTAAGGTTCATGTCGACAGCCATATTGTTGTCGATCCTGTGTTGCTTGACATTATTGATCAGGAAAACAAGGCTGCTCTTCAGCTCTTCATGACCTGATAACATTATATTTGACTTGACTGCGTCGAATCAGAAATTCAGCTCAAAGCCACAATGTTTAGATTAGAAGTCAAAATACACCTCTCCACTCCCCAACCGATGCTTTGCTATATAGTCCATGGCCAATGTCATGGTTTTTGATGATATGTTTCTCTCTATTTTTTCTTGGCCTTCTTGGTCGTTGAGGTTCCATTTATGGCTTTCTTCTTTGTGTTCCTTGACTTTGGTTCTGTTCCATTTGAGACTTTCTTCTTTGTGTTTCCTGCGCTTCCAGTAGCTGATTTCTTGTTCTTTGTGTATGAGTCACTTGTTGCTTTCTTAGACTTTGAGATTGTTTCGGTTTCTGACTTCTTTCTCTTCTTGTTTGGCTCGCTGTCTTTTGATGCAGCCGCTCCTCTCTTGCCAGTGTGAATTTCCCGGTAAACTGAGCAGCAATGAAAAAAAAAGAGATGAGCGTAAATTAATCAGGGTGCATCAAATAGGGTATTTGCAAACATTTGGGGACAGATGGGTATTAATAACATGAGGTTGACCCACTAAGAAATCCATAACTGTGGGAGAACAAAAAGTGCTTGGACAGAAGGTTCATAAATGAAGAGAGCAAAGTGGACCAAGAGAAAATATTATCAAACTATGGACCATGTTTACCAAACAAGAAAGCCGTTTAGCGAATTGTTGCTATATCTGTGAAATCAAAGACTGCTGGAAAAAAACAGTCACAACATCCAACAAGTTATTATAGACCAGATATGTTTACACCTTATGCAATATGGGGAAATCACTTATAGGGGGCTGATACCACTTATTGAGAGAATTTCAAATTCAAGGATAGCAACAAGAAATTTTCTAGTATTCGAATGATGTACATAGAGATGCATCTTGTCTCACATCTCCATATAAGAATTCAGGGGTTGTCGTTTCATCCCCAGCTAGACAGTGATAATTTGTGAAATATCATAGCGCAATGAGCTTCCACAAAAAAATAAGAAACTCCGCATTCACCCATGAAATAGATAAGACTATAAAATGTTTAGCGATGCCACAATCTCAAAAATTTATTTCATAAACGAAACGAAGGCCTAATTAAAGTACAGTAGAAGCTCCTCACAGGCGCTATATTGTTAGTTAGCAGTAGATGCGGAAAGTCAGAGCCCAATGAAGCAGATGTTCATGGAAGGAAAGATACCGTAATTAGTGAGTAACAGGCAAACATAAACAAATGAAAGCGAGAGAGTGAGTGAACTACCCTCGAGAGATGCCTTGAGAGGGTCAATGAACTCAGGAAACTCTATTTCCTCGAGCGCTTTCAATACATCTTCAGCATTGACAATCTGTCTCCTAGACTCTTTGCATATATCATTTGCCCTGCAAAAATTTAAGAACAAAATCCTTCGCTTTTGTGACTTTTCATTATAACTTGCAACCATTTTCAAATTCCAAGTTTCGAAAAGCTCACAATTTTGTAAACAGGTATTGAAATACTGCTATGTTGATATTCACAGTACAAAAAATAGAGAGGATGATAATGAGGAAGAAAGCATACGTAGCGGATAGGTAGTGGATGAAGACGCGAGCAGCTTCGGAGAAGGCGAGAACGGCGTCCTTCTGAAGGATGATCTGGCCGTCGTCGGACAAGTCGGAAATCTTTTCCTTGACAACTCGTCGGATGATGGTCTTCGGAAGTTGCTCCACATCTGCGGTTACTTCATCCATTTCTAATTGCATTTGCAATTCGCCGTCAAGAAAACCCTAATTAGATCCTGCTATGCTACAACACACAATACCACTAGGGATTGCAAGCTATCAATTCCTCCTCACCGAATCGAAAATGTTCAGAAATCGAAATCCTCTGAACGAGCCCTAAGGAGCAAGGGATTCCAACTACCTTGCAATTGTCGTCGCTAAAATTTAGCTACGAAGTTTGTCGTTACTAAAAATTAACTCTGACCGGTCTCTTACCTACATAAATTTCAGCTATTTGATAAACCTGTGGAAAAAATTGTGAGACAATAATAATCTTAGTAGAACAGGTCTTTTGCAAATAAAAATTTGAAATTAATCAGCAGGAAATTGACTGAGATACAAAATCAGAATTGTTGCGTAGGTGTTGGAGAACGACTTTCGTTAATAACTTATACATGTCCAACATGAGATTATATAAGTAGTAATACATTTTGCTTCAACCCACCAATGTGGGATATCAACCAAGTGAAAACATAAAGTCTTGACATCCATTCCCAATGTGGGATACTTCATTCGATATTTGATCAATTTAGGCGTTCGAATAATCAATCTTATAGTACACCTTGCAAGGTTTTTTATCAAGATTCTAACTATTCAATTCGATGTTTATACGACCGACATTGACTCTTGAAAATAAGACAACTCATTTTCTTCACACTTTGAAATTCAAAAATTTCCAACAAAAATTACACCCATCAATATCAAACTGCTTGCCTACAACAAGTAATAGTTTGACTGAGATCCTTTGGGTAGGATACAATTGTAAGCAAGTAGAGCCTTTTCCCATCGGCTCGTGGTCCGGGGAAGAACCATCAGGCTGGCCAGAGGCGAGCTTTCCCGCCCCCGGCTCCCCTCAGGACTGATAAGTTTCGCCCGAGTAGAATTCAGGCCAAAGTTCCTTTGAGATGTTCATCAAAGATTAAAGAGAGGAGGTCACACCTTGAATGATGCAATGCGTTGAAAGTCTTAAATGCCGACATGTTTGCATATACCTGCCATCCAACAATCAAAGTATGAACCAAATTTCCTTATACATCCAACGCCTCTTTTCTAAGGAGTACCCAATGATTTCATCAACACAAAAAGTCACATCAGACAATTTATTCCTAAATGCAGATCAAAATTCTCAGTAACAAGACATTGACTGCCGACAAACCAAGATGCATCATATGAAAGGCTAATAAACAATCCAAGCACCAAACCCAGAGCATGATTACAAGCTCTCATCATCAAAATCATACCAGAATTTTCAAAAAGGATGAAAATCAATAAAACCTGGCAATTGAAGGACCTGACGGATTTGAACCGCGAAGAGAATTTCAAAGATTTGTGTTCTTACCTGCCTGCGCGGCTGCACCCTAATGGACAGTTCATTCCTTTACAGCCGGCCCATTGGGCTTTCCGCAGTTTGGCCCAACACTCATTCCTATACAGCCGGCCCATTGGGCCTTCAAACAAAATGACGTAACGATGCAATAAAATTTTTAATTTAAAATTAAATATATTGGAGGAACAAAAAATAAACTATATCATTTTGAGTTCCTGTTTTTTGGATTGGCTGTTCTGAATCGGATTCCGAAGATGAAGCTTTCGATTCTTACTCGCTCTTCACAGCTGAATAAATGCGTCGAACAAAGATCAAGGAAGCATAGAAGCTGATTGCGCCAAGCATCAAGAAGAATGCATAGCATATGCAAGCGCTGTAGCCTAAGAAGAAACAGAGTTGCAAGAAGCCGTGCATTTCTGATCTGGCATAGAAGACGACGCAGTTGAGAAACATGAATAAGGCTGGTGAACCTCCTCGTAAAATTGATCTGCAATATAAGGTCAACGAGAATGATCAGCATACAGTTCAAGTAACAAAAAAAGAACAAATATGTTCGAACATTGAAACACAATCCTAAATGAAAGCAAATTTACTAGTCTCCTGTAAATTAGAGGACGCGATAATTTTACTTCGCAAATTTTTACATCATGAGAAGAAAATATATAACATTAAAAGGTAGTGATGAAATTAAAGTACTTGCCTCCACCACCATTCATGGTCTTCTGCGGATAGCTGGATGTATGTCAGACCAATACTTAGCATTATGGTCAGTATGGTGAGTATGAGAAACATAATGAATAAAGTTCCGGGAGTAGTGAAGATCTTGTAACCCCACATGCTTAAAAGCAAGTTATGCATTTCCATGGCAATTGTACCAAAAGGCAAGAGACCGCCAATAAGCATCTGACCAGGTGTTGTCCGGTACCAAGCTAAGGAAGGTATCTCTCTAGGGATTCTCTTTGTTGGACTAGGTGCTTTGAACTCAGATCTGAAGTTGTATCCTACCGCTCCACCCAATGCTAGAAGTGGGGCAGCGATAAATATGGATATGAGAATTATAAGCACTATGGTTCCGAAAGGAAGTGCTGCTGTGGCTCCATAAAATAAGGCTACAGTGTTCAGGATACACATGATCACAAATACTGGACCAAGGAAAAGTAGGCCAGACAAAACAACGCTTTTTTCCTGGAAGTAGTAGCACTTATGTGTCAGTCTAAAAACAGGAATAATGGGTACGGATAAATCATAACAGGTATATGAAGTTGAACGTGATGACTCACCCATCCAGTTGCTGATAACTGGTTGTGTAAGGAGAAAGAGGAATAGCCAGAAACAAAAGATGTGATGGCATAGGCCACAATAAGAGATGTACTAAGTGATCCACGACTATATGGATAAAAGACATTGAGCGATGCTAGGAGAAACAAGGCGCAAAGCCTGTAAGAGACACGACAATTATTGTATAGACAACAGAGTTGATGATCACCTAAATCGATAATCAACAAAATAACTTATGAGCAAATCTGTTCATCACAACGCAACATGGAACTATCATTGGATTTTTTGTTGTCTAAAATGGTCTGCATATAAATTGATCTGCCAACTGAAGCACTAGAGATTTCTCCTTTAATGTCGCTTTTGAAACACTGAATCTTATAAAGACGTTACTGAAATCCGAAGCAACATTTTCTAAATTATATTTGCGCACAAAGAGTTTAAGGTTAAAGAAGGTTTTAGGTCACTTACAAAGAGTATATTTGGGTACCAGCACCAAGGATGGCAGAAAAAAAAGACGTATTTCGAGGGCATCTGAATACATCACCATGTAGATATTTCCAGCTAACCTCACTTTCTTCTTCCGCTTCTTCACTAGAGCATCTGCATCACAAGTAGGTGATTAATCAAATAAACTGTGGTTGACGCCTAAAATATCCAAGATAACTTATGCGTATTACTTTTTAAGATCATTTTTCAAATGCCGCATAAAAATCAGAGCGAGTAAAGCCGTCATGAGCACAAGAATCACAATTGAGTTGAGAACCGAGAACCAATGGATTGTGCTGTGTGGTTGCAAAGATGAAGCTTTTGTATATCTATCCAACCGTTTTATGAAAGGAATGGAGGTTTTGTTCCACATAACTGAGTAGGTAAACTGGACATCAATTTCTTGATCAGTTGTTATATCCACAACATGTTTTGGATCACTCCAAGCCCGAATTTCCACTACTTGGTCCTCATTGTAAAGGGCATCAAATTGAACATGCTTGAACAAGTAATACTTTAGCCTTTTTTCCTGTGCCGACCAACTCTTTTCTACTTTTCCTACAAAGCCCCAGAGTGGAAGATCATCATAGTACATCTGGTAGTAGTAGTCATGGCTAATAGCATTCCTGAAATCCGATACATCATTCCTCGTGAGCTTCTTCTCGCAAAGGATATACTGATCAGATTTATCTTCACGAAATTTGACCTTATATAGCGTATTGGCCAGGCGATCACCATTCAGAACCTCCCCAAGTGATTCACTTTGTTTCAGTATCTCACCTGCACTTCACATCAGTAACTTCTTCTTTCTTACTAACGCCACAAACAACCAATCACATAAAATATCTAGACCACACGTTAAAACTAATAAAACCCCAAAATCCTTAACACGAGATAAAATATTTTGTTCACGGTACATTGATTAACCACACTCATCTAGGCATAATCATAAAATACACAAACATGGATCATCGTTTTTATGATTCAAATTATTAGGGCTAGCAGCTAACCTGGACGGCAAAATGGCAAGTCATAGTACTCGTACGTCTCGCTGCAAATCAAAGAATGAATAATTACCCACTTCAAGCACTTACTAAATACCCTAGAAAACGTAGTGGAAATTGAAGCAGCATGCACACACTTGAGAGTGGCTATATAGCACAAGAATTTCAAGAACCTTGAATCTTGATACCGCCGTCAAAGCAAATTTCAACCTAATTCAACATTGGGAACGACACAATGTGGATTATCGAGAACTGTGTGTACCTGGGATTGCTGAAAGGACCAACTTTATTGACGAACAAGGGCACCTGATCTCCCACATTGTACCTATGTTCGCCAGAAGACGACCGAGCCCTGACACTACAAAACCCTAAGATAATCAGTACCAGCAAATCAACCGCTCGGAGCTTCGGCGACATTTGACCAGCAGAGGAAGAAGATCGAAACTGCAAGATTTGCAGGTCGCGTTGACTCCTCTGATTGCCTTCAGCATCGTGACACGAAACGACGGCGTTTCAATGCGTTTCAATGCCCGTTGCAGAACTTTTTTTTCAATAATTAAATAAATATTTTTATTTTGCTAGGTTAATCCGATATTCAGGAATTAGGGTTGTTAATCCCAGTAGGCGCTGGCGATTCGATGTCTCTGTAATCGAGCTGGCGTTGGAGCTTGGATTTGACAACTTGCAGCTTCGATCTGCCACTGCTACAGATTTTGGAAGTTCAAATTTGTTTTTCAATCGGAATCGGCTGGGTATGTTAGCTTATTAATTGCAAGTTTAGTCCTCATAATTGTTGAATCCACGTGTTTTTGATCGATGCCCAGATCGTGGAATAGGGTTTGGAGTAAAGGGTTTCGGGATTTGGTGATGGATTTTGATTTTTAGATGTTTATGATGACCTGGGTGGGTCGGATTTTCTTGATGGGATGACGTCAGTGTTTAGGGTTTGCAGTGGATAGGATTGTGTATTGGAGAAATTCATGGAGCGCCTTCCGGTTGAAGTTATTGGGAACATACTTTCTGGGCTTGGAGCTGCCAGAGATATTGTGATTGCATCTGCTACATGTCGAAAATGGCGAGAAGCTTATCGGAAACACCTTCACACCCTTTCATTCAACTCAGCTCACTGGCCGTATCGAGATTTGACCACTTGCAAACTAGAGATTTTGATCACACAGACAATTTTCCAGACCGAGGGATTGCAGGGGCTTTCGATACTGATTGGCGATGTTCATGAGTTCTCCGGTTCCATAGTCTATGCTTGGCTGCTTTACACACGGGAGACATTGCGTCAGTTGTATTACAATGTGCGGACTAGTTCGAGTATTAACATACTTGAGATATGCGGTAGGCACAAGCTTGAAGTGATTGAATTGGCCCACAATTCGATCTCAGGCGTGGAGCCTAAGTTCCAGAGATTCCCTTCCTTAAAGTCGCTTTCGCTGAGTTATGTGAGTATTTCAGGATTGGATTTGAATCTATTGCTTTCTGCGTGCCCAAAAATCGAGTTGTTAGAGCTCATTAACCCGGAGATTTCTATGTCTGATGTGCATACAACAGTGGAATTAAGCAGTCCTACTCTCAAGAGCATCTTTATCGAAACTATTAGTCTTGACAAGCTTATTGTGGAGGCTGACTGTCTTGAGATATTGCATCTAAAGGATTGTACGCTCGAGGATTTTGAGCTTATTGGAAAAGGAACATTGAAGCATTTTAAGGTTCATGATGTTAGTATCATTCATCTTTACATCGGTGAAACCGTTGAGAGTCTTGAGGTTGTTGACATAAACAATTTCACCATCTTTTGGCCCAAGTTTTGTGAGAAGATTTCTCAATCCACATCGTTGAAAAAACTTAGGCTTTGGGACGTGATGTTTGATGATGAAGATGAGACTGTGGATTTCGAAACAAATCATATATGTTCCTCCCAGTTAACTCATTCTTGTGTGGACTTGGAAACAGTGGCCGTCTGCTTCCCCAATTTATGTCATCTTTCTTTGAGTTATGTTTTAAGCGATGGGTCGCTTCAGCACAGTTTACGAGGTTCATCTTATCTTACTAATGTGACTGTGTTGGAGCTGGGATGGAATGTGATCACTGATCTCTTCTGGGACTGGGTTGAAGGTCTGCTAAAACGATGCCCGAATCTCAAAAAGTTAGTTATTTGGGGAGTTATATCAGATATAAAAAGCCCGGATGAATGCCATATCCTGGCTAATTTCACTTCCTCCATTCTCCATCTCATGAGGAGCCGCATGCAGGTGGAGGTACAGTTTTTGTTTGAGTAAATCCTCATCATCCTTGTGATCTTCAAATTCTGTTATTTCAATATCTTTTGGCTGGAAGGACTGTGTAACTGTTCTTGCTTCCTTTGATTTCATCAAAATGCATTAGTCGAAACTGGATTCTTGCAATGCATCAATTAAGCCTATGAATAAGAAGATATCAAAAAAATGAGGCAATTTCTGTTCTCCGTGTAGGGTATGATATTACATACTCATAAATAGTACAACCCATTAATAACACATATGAGAAAACTGCTTGGGCAATTGATGACGACAGCATTGCAGATCAGCACTTGGGCACAGTCACATTTAGGATCTTAACATCTTGGTATGGCTTGTCATTTTTGTCAGTCTTCACTTTCTCTATACCCTAAAAAGAAGTATCAAAAAGAAAATATTCAGCATCCACAGTAACCTAGGATGTTCGACTGCATATGCCGAATTAATTTACCTGTACAACATCCATTCCCTTTGCAACTCTTCCAAAAACCGTGTGCTTATTGTCGAGCCAGGGTGTGGCTACTGTGGTGATAAAGAACTGGGACCCATTAGTGTTGGGTCCAGCATTGGCCATTGAAATTGTGAAGGGCCTATCATGTCGTAAGCTGCAGATAGAAAATCAGATAGGAATAATGGATTTCAGGATATCATGGGTTGAGCATAAATTTATTGTAAAGAGTAAAGTTCCAAACCTCTTGTGGAACTCGTCTTCGAATTCCCTCCCCCAAATGGATTGTCCACCAGTGCCATCTCCTAATGGATCCCCAGTCTGTATCATGAAACCCTTAATTACCCGATGAAAGATGAGATTATCATAATAGCCATTGCGACAGTGTGTTGTAAAATTTTCCACAGTTTTGGGACATTCTTCTGGATACAATTTCATGTGAATGTCTCCCATTGTAGTATGCATAATCTGCAATCAAGGGCAGTCAAAGGAAATAGGTATCAGAGAACTCCCAAGCAGTAATCACTGATCAGTTGAATTCCATAGCACAAATTTATAGATGCAAAGACACCAATTGGGGTAAACATAAAGCTGTGTTTACTTGAGAAGATTAAATTACTTCCAAAATAATATGTTTGAATCAATTGCTCACAAAAAAAAAAAAATACATACCAAATTGTCAGGAAGAGAAGTTGTGACAGATTTTCCGATATCAGAGACTGCCAGTAGTTCGTCTGCTGGAGGTTTTTCATTAAAGACATCCCTGCCCTTTGTTGCATCTTCTGGCTCTTCTGGCTCTCGCTGGCTGTAACCACAAACATAAATAAAAGATGGCTATCCAATATACCATCCAATTACAGAAATGCAAATCTTCATCACATCATTTCATTCATAAAAAATTGAGCAGACGCCTCGCTCACCTAAATAAGTAAATTCGATGCTTTTTGAAAGCGCAGCATAGAATAGTTGGGTCAGTCAAAGGCTCCCTGCTCTCGTTAGCATTCGCAGCAGCAGCTGGAATTTTTCGAACTTTTTTACTGCTCTTGTCTCCTTGATACAAAGCGATTTTCAGAAATCTATCATTGTTTTCCACCTTTCCAAGAATCCTGGAAACTCTATTGGTATGCAAGTTCACAACCTGCAACAGATATGGACGCGGTAAAATTATATCAGAACTGACAAACTAATAACACCGTGTGGCATATAGGGCACTGCAAGCTTACTTTAATTCCAAGAAGAGTTGCATAAATCAGGAAATTGGAACTTTCATCAAATACAGCATTGGGCTGCGGCGCACCGTCTGTTTTTTCTATTTCCCTCTCAACAGCCATTCTTCGCCCAAAATCAATAGCTTCCAGCCTGTACAAAGGTGCATCACTTCTTTGAACATCTTGAGCCACCTAATGAACAAACGAAATTAGCGATAGGCCTTCTAGTCAGCAGGTAAACATTCTTGTGTAGAAAAATAATGTTACCTCAAGAGATTCATCATACACCCGTCTAAGTTTACCAGTTCTGAACCAGAACACTCGTATTCTCCTATCAGGAGACGTGATAGAAAATTGTTTGCCATCAGGGCTCACCTATAAAACATCATTCTTTAATAGGTAACAATGGATATGGAATTTTCAGCTGAGTAAGACCAAACTTTACCTCAATAGTGGAAACTACAGTTTTGGATTTCACGATCTCAAAGAGATTAGTATCACTTTTCAGTCTGAAATCCACCCTGCACTCATTGGGAAAATCAAATAGTGTCACAATGCAGCATATAAGAGACCTGGTGTTTCAATATCAAATTCAGTTTTGACATGATGTTTAGACCACTAGTTGACGCAATACCAAAACTTGAAATGACAATATTTTGAGCCACTGGTAAACAAACAAGATTAACATAAAAAGTATAATGTGGTAACTATATAGGGGAAAACTTTAATTATTAGGCGATTTTTGCCATTTCAAAATAGATAAATATGTATAAGAATACATGCTGCAAGTTCTGTTCTCAAAGAATGACATAAAAACTGATCTTGACATAAACCATAAACATGGAGTTGATAAATTTATTATGTTTACTTGTCTATTTATTGCAAGTCTAATCTCACATACAGACTGTTATAAGCCACGCTAGTACTAAGTCAAAACACATACTCATCCTCAGGGAATTTAAGCGTAGCAGCGCTTGAGTACTCAATAATTCCCCTCTCATCCGCGGAAATAATAGTGTCGAATATAGGGTTGTATTTCATAGCTTTTACAGGACCCAAGTGTATCTGAAGAGGAATTGCACGTTTGTGGGAAAAGGTATCAGATATAGTTGATGGCATACGTAAAAAGAAATACAACAACCTCTGGTGTCAAAATCATTTAGAAGATATGATACCTGTCTGGAGACAATGGGTTCATTGGTGCCAGCCCTTGCATCATATATGTGTACAAACGAGGAGTTGCGGTCACTAATCGCAACCTTCGCTTTGACATCTCCTTGTTCGTAAACCCATTCAATGCTTCCAGGAATATAAGGTAGGCGAATCATGACCATCATGTCATAGTTGACTACATCATATATTTTCACAGAATGATCATTTGAAATCGTACAACATAGCAAACCATCAGCACTGACCTGCAAGACTGAATCAAGTCATGGTTGATAATTCAGATGAAAAACTACAGATACTGGGACGGCAAACTATTTATTTATCTTCAAAATGTTGTCGAATAGCAGCTAGAATATACATCAGTCGGATATACCCAAAAATAAACAGCAACAATAAAGCATATTTAGCAAGACCATATAATAAAACAATGGTAGCTATACAAGCTTCAATTCATACAGAAAACATTCTTTGTGCACTCATCGGAGACCAAGTACTTACAGCTAGTCCTTCAATAGGACCAAGGTGTGACCTGAAATGCTTTGCAAACTCTATGCCAAGTGGTTTTTTCTTCCAGAATTTCAAGTGCCCTACATAATAGTTCAATGTATGACATTTTGATTCAGCAGCAACTTATAATGTGTGTGAAAAAATCGCTATAAATATAGGTGATCAACCAACATTTGAACAGGACGATCATTTCATCAATAAGAAACTCTTCCGGTATGTTTGTAATAATAACTCGTGCTTAAAAGACCAGCACAAAGTTCTGGTCTGTCACAGATATAACTAGACATCCATTGCTGATCCAAAGAGACGCCCACTAGTCAAAGCTTAAGGGAAATGTCAGTGACATTCATATCCAATAATTCCTTATACTTCATCAAGAATAACTTCCTTGAGAATGGAAAGCAACAATAGAAGCTAGACTTCATGCCCTTATCCCTTCTCAATGAGCATTTTAACAATAGTAATATTTACAAGAGGTGAGTGTGTAAATTGGGAAAAAACGATCACTTGAGCATACCATCAACACTTCCCGTGATAAAGAAGTCAGCTGCTGATACAGCTACATGTGTCACAATGTCGCGATGCATATAACTTTTTTCGTACCTGCAAATATACGACAATGAATAAGCATAGAAGATCATTCAAACAATGATCTCACGTCACACAAGATCCAGCTGTAACTGGATTCATGTTCAAGCTAATTATTTTGCTCAGTCACAACTTAGAAATGGTAAATAGAAGAAAAGTTACTTGGTCTCATGTTTGCGACATGTGCACGGTTTAATTTTGATAAAAGTTGTGGACTGCCGTATTCAAATCAATGATTACATAAAATAATTCAACTTTCTTCTAAACCCTTCTTCTTCTTTTTTCATAGTTATTATTCAACTTTCTTATGAATCAATAGAACTAGCAAGACGAAAAGAATAATTCATAATAACAGTTCCCATCTCTCCTTCTGGTCTTCAAACTTGAGAACAGAACTGATGTAAGCAGTAGCACAAACCGTTTTCTTTCCCAACGTCAAGTCAATTCACTTCTCACAAAAACTACCAAAATGGGTTGCATCATCCCACTCTCTAGTGCCATAAATATAAAATTCCAATGAGGAATCAAAACTAGGCAGCATACATACCAACATCCTAATTGAATTGAAATAAAAACAAGCAACGTCATGAAGACATAAAGAGGAATCATACATTTGAGCGGAGGGTAGCGAATCGAGGTAAGCCTGCTCGAACTGAAGAGGACGCTTGCGTTTAGCACGCGGAGCAGGACCAGGTCCAACGATTGGCTCGTCATCGATCTCCACCTTGCCTGAGTTTCCGTTCACGTTCTCAGTCTCCTCGTCCATGTAAACCCTGAACCCAAACGAAACCCTAATTGCACCGGAACAAGCGATTCAACTTGTGAATGTCAGATTAACTTATTCCGGGGAGTGAAGATGAATTAGCTGCCGAAGGTTGTAGAGCCCAAAGTGACCGTCGGCAGTCGGAGTATGCTCGAGAGAAATCGGCCACGCAGGTCCAACGGCCGGAAAGTCTCGGCTGCTTCGATGAAGAAGGAACCCGAAATGGACCACTAAACGTCAAAAAATCTCCTAATGGCCCGTTTTCTTATTGGACCTCAGTAAAAGCCCAAATATTTATGAAAAAAAATCAGCCCGTTTGCGAGCTAGAGTTTGATTTCGATGTCAACGGTTCGATTTCGATTCATTTCCTTGTTTTAAAGTCAACGGCTCAATTTTGCTATGTTTCCACGGTTCGAACCGGTGTAGCTTAGGGTCCACCAGAATCAATCGATACACTAACAAGTGACGAAAGAGCTTATCGGTTTATACCTTTGACGAAAGTGTAGTATATATTTTTATCAATTTAATATTTGATATGGACTATACGATATTTAATTAATTTTTATAAAGATGACCGTCAAAATAGCTTGCGATTGGATTCTCTACCGGTCATTTTGGTATTGCAGCACTACCAAGATCTGGCGCACCCCAATCTACAAAAAAACAGCGCCACATCCACGTAACCACCTCATTTTAGATACAACCAAAGAGAAACATATCAAAGCTTCTCAAATAGATTCTGTCTAAGCCCGTTTTGATATTACTATATTTAGTTTTGCCGTATCGGAGGTCGTCGGAGGATTCGCATGTCTCATGCGTCCACCGCACGACCATGTACTTGGTGGTGGTCGCTGAGGTGGTGCGGTGGATGACGTCATTGGTGGTGGTCGTTGAGGAGTTGAAGCTAATGCTCTGCTAGATCATCCAGCCATGGCTCCATCCGAATGCCTGTTTTTGCTTGCAGGCAGTGAGCCGAGTTGGAAACTTGGAATAGGGTCGGGTCGGGTCAAAGCGGACAATTTGCTTGGCAACCAAATTAACCCAGCACTGCATATAACCAAGCTGCTCGTGTTGCTTATAATAAATTCCAGCAACATGGTTCTCAGGAGGCTTATATGATGAACTTTTCTTCATTGAGTTTGCTGCCACGTTTCTTCCTCGGGTTGGCACCTAAAATGGTTGAGCAGACATTAACCAGATCCAAGTCTTCCTCGCTTGTGAAATATTTCGTTGCATCGGGGTTGTTCAGGAGGAGCTTGGCCACGAGATATCCTGCGATTGACCAAGTTTGGAATAACCGGGCTTGTTTCCCGATCAGCCTGGCAGATTTTGTGTCGTAGTATTCAGGCCACAAATCTGTATGTAGTCTCTTCTCAGCGATTTCGATGGCTTTTTGAGCAATCTCGGGTCTGTTCATCTTTATGCATGCTGCAGTCAGCTGAAACAAGGTTCGATAATCAGTAGTGGTAACACAAAGGAAGGATGCAGTTGTACATTACAAAAAATAACAACACAACGCATACTATGGCTCTTCACAAAATATGGATCATAACCGACTTTATCAATTGACTGACCTGCCACAACAACGTTGGCCAAGAACCTCCATTGTGATAAGACCAGGGACTGTAAAACCAAAAAGAATTAAAAAGAGGTGATAAGCAAAGTTGAACAAATGCAGATGCCGAGCTGAAAAAAATATCTCAAATATCACAGAACCTCAAAAGCTGTCTATCAAGGGTGTGAAATAACAGAAAGTGGAGGCTCTGCATACATCAAATAAGGACTTACGTATTTTTTGGGTCGCTGCCGGTGATAATGCTCCACTCCTGACCTTCAAGGGCAGGGTAACATATTTTGATTGGCATTTCTGCCACTAGATCTCCCCACTTTGCTTCGATCATATCCAAAATGGCATGGGACTGCTGTGCCGTTGTTAAACTGCTTACTATGGACCATAAGTTTCCAAGTGTAAAGAACCTGAAGTCCATGTGAGCCGGCTGCAAGTTTCCTATTAAATAGCCCCCTACGTTCGGCATCCATTCTACCAACCAATGAGGAATCTGATCTGGGTATATATTGAACTTATTCACTGCATCATAGGAATATTCCTCCGTTTTATAACGATAGATTTCATTGAGCTTCTTCAAGTCAATCCAGTAATACTCTCGTATGTGGAATGATAATGCAACAAGACGATTGTTAAGAGCACCAAGTAGATCAGCAGATGCATCTTCAGGAGCAAGCATTTCCCGTGCGCAAATTAATGCTGAATAAAACAAAGCCTACAGCAAAGTAATGCAGTATCATATCGACAATTTATTTTACCAAAAACGCACATAACCGGATGGCTTGAGGAATTATACCTGGATTTCTAGTGGATGGCCATGAATTCCCATCCGACGATCTACCATACACGAACCATCGGTCACCAGTAAAGTTGGAAACATATCAAACCCATCAGCAAGACATAACTTCAATATCATCTTAATTCCAGTTTGCACATCAACTCGCTCTTGAACAGACAGATCACCCGAAGATTTTCCATATGCTCTTAATAATATTATCCACCACAAACCTGAAAATTAAATATATAAGAATTCAAGTACACAAAAAGTATAGCTATTGCTAACAATCAAGGGATATGAACTTGCCTGAATCAACTGGTGCAACACGGCCAATTGCAGCCTCCCCAAAGTCCGGATCCAATACATCTTCAGTCGCCAAATCATCTCCATCTAGTGGAATAGTTCTCACTTTGAAACTCGCAGGCATCAGTCCTTGGCCTGGACTGTGGCAATCCATTGTTTTCTCCCAGCTCTGTTATAAACAAAAATATTCACGAACCATTATAAATGACTTGAACAGAAAAAATCAAAGAAAAAAACAAAATTACAATAAGTGCTACATGCTAAGTTATAACATTAACTGGCAAGGAACACCTGAAAAATCATATACATGACCAAATATGTCGTCAGCTTTTGCTTCAAGTCTCTCAAAGCAAACAGAAGGTACATCAAGAATCGGAATAAGGGAGAATTTTCAAAACCAACATTTTGTATATTTATAACAAAACCCAATCAATAGAAGAAGACTTCAACAAGAGGCTCAGGGATAAAAACAAAATCAATTTCATTCGAATGAATAGTTGATTAGGACATCTGATGCAAAAAAGACTAACTTTGGAAGAGAAAAATTACCGCAGCATGATATAAAATAAGGGAGTTACCTGCAACTGAAGGGTATGTAGTATGAAACTCCGTACAATGTTGTATTCTCCTTTTAAGAGAAAAGCTAAACCAGAAGGTATGAAGTCACGAATGAAGACTTGATCATAGTTAAGAAGAATAGATCCATTTGGATCATTAGCCGCAATAGTTCCAATCGGATTACCACAATAATAAACTATTGATTTTCGTAACAAATCCCATGCTTCTTCTTCAATAGAATTTGAGAGAGTCCTTCCAGTGTTTGACTTAGTTTCTGACGACATGTACCCAGTCTCACTCTCCGTACTAGAAGTATGATCTTTTAGTTCCTCCACCACGGAGCTTCCATTACCATCCCCCGTTACACTTTCAGTATGCCCAACTCTCCTGCATTTGCATCTCACAAGATCCAATTTTTTGCATCGCTTACAACTAGAACCATTTAAACCCTGACTTCGACATACCGGTCTGTAGTTATGTGACGCGGAATTAGCAGTACTAGCATATGTAGTTGATTCAAATCCGTGAGGTACAGCCCTTGCCCAAAGCTGTAGAGCCATTTTTCCCACTGGCTTTGCAGTTAAATATGTACTCAAAACATCCTGAAAAAAAAAATTTCAATGCTGCCTCCGCATCTAAAAGTTTGTATGCAGTAAAACTGAACAAGTAGTAGTTTGAATGCTCCTCAATCATAGTTATTTATTAACCGTATAACATCAAATAAATCAGAGTAAAAACCAGAAACCAAATACAGCATAAATTTCATTTCATCCCTATGGATTTATGTTAGAATATTTCCAAGCAAATTATGAAGCAAGGCCGCAACTGCATAAATTAACCTAACATCATGGAGAATTCTAAATCCAAATTTCTTGGATAACAAACACCAAACCATACCGCAATCTTAGAATCAGACCTAAATATCTTGATGAAGTACCTTTCCGGAGCTTCGCTGATGAACCGATTTCCTGCTCTGATTGCTAACCAAGAAAATATCTAAGGAGAGGTTTAGGCAAGCAGCAGCGAGAGAGTATCCTCCATGAGTTCGTTCAGCAGCACTCTCAGCGACGTCGTTTTATACATATTGGTTGATAGAGCGGCATTACACGTGGCAGAAAATGATTGGTAGGTTTACTGTGACTAGTGTACCACGTATGCAAGACGAGTGTGCCCGTTGATTCAGCGTACTGATATTTACGACGCGAGAATTTCAGCTACCCATTTGATCCGTCGCCTCCTGCTGTTCGTGCTCAGCGCCTCAGAATTCTCAGTCATCGCCACCGATTTCAAGTAAGCCGATTTTTCTCTCTCTCTCTCTCGATTGGTTGATTTGATTCGCGATTGTGGACTTGTGGTGATCGTTGTTTCAGATCTAGGGTTTTCTTTTGACTGATGAATTCTATACCTGTGCGGTGTTTTGCAGATTAGTTGATTTGTTTGGGGTATCATCTGTGTTGATTCAGATGCCGAGTCATTGATATGGCGTTTGTTGATTGAAAATTACAATCTTTGACTGGCAGTTAATCTGAATTAAGGCTTGTAGTTTGCAATTTATTTGTTGATTTTGGTCCTTTGTTTGAAGTACGAGGAGAAAAAAACTTGTTTAATCAGGTTAAAATGATTGAGAAAAAATTAACGTTTTCATGAATATCGTTCTTTGAGAAAGCATTAGGGACAGTGCTTGATTCAGTTGACATATAAGATTATGGCTTGAAGACGAAAGACATAACTTTATCTCTAGGAATGTATTCTGGTATTTACCATCTCCAATTATTACTGTTTTTTATATCTGTATTCGTCTTGGAAGTTGGTGGTTGCTAGTTATGCTTTGTGACGTGGAACTGAATTCGAATGTACTTTTTATATGCTTTGTGTTGTATACTGGACTTCTTCTGAAATGCAACTTTGAGTCTGTGGAGTGGTTTTCCTGCAAGTGATTTGACACTGAAAAATGCAGGATGACTATCGCCGAACCTCCTTTTGTACCAAGAGAGAAACTTTTTGAGAAGCAGAAATATTTCCAGAGCATCCAGAAGCACACTTATTTGAAGGGGCGATATGACAGAATCACTTCAGTTGCCATTCCTGGTGCTCTGGCTGCTAGTTGCCTCTTCATGATCGTAAGCACATGTCCACTTATTCAATATTCGTGTTTCCTTCCAAACTAGTTTTGTTTTGCATTACTGCCAATTTGTTTCATTTATTTTGTTGAAAGCATGGAGTAGTTTTACTTACAAATGCTACACAACAACCTAATGGTGATTGTCGGGACCTGTATGGTGGAGTTCATGGGGAATTTGGTTTTGTTTGTTGTTATATTACTACTGCTAACGGCGTTTAATGAAGTCCCATGCTTAGAAGCATTAATTGCTGATTGTCATTTCACTGATTGATTTTATCATGATTAATTGCTGATTGTCATTTCACTGATTGATTTTATCATGACTGGTGAATCAACCGTGTGAAAGACTTCCTACATCAAAATGGTTTAGGCAACGTATCGTGAGGAAGTTAAATTGTTAAAAAAAAAATTGCTTGTGATATAGTTTCTCATTTGTTTTCATTGCTTCATTCTCTTCTTCAGGGAAGAGGAATCTATAATATGGCCCATGGAATTGGCAAGCAAGAATGAAGAGAATGGCAAATGCCTTGAACTCTTCTGCCTTTTTGTATTTTGGCTCTTGATCGATACTCATTTGATCCTTGAGATATTTAACAATAATTGTTGAAATTCATGATATCTATACCATCTTGGATAACAGATTTATAATTCCCATCTAGTCTTGTTTCTGTGCGACAGGTTTATACCAACTGGGATAGAAGCTTTCTTGGGTTAGTCCCATCCCCTTCCGAGTTCAACATTTATTAATCTTCCTCACATTTCCAGCAGTTAGTATACCCTCCCTTTATTAGAGCCTCTTTAAAATAAAGAAGTCCCTTAGCAGAAGATTGAAGAACACATTCTGAAGAGGGATTACAAAAAGGAGAGGATTCTTTTTTACAGCAAAGAAAGCATCAGCTGGAAACTATTTAACTGGCTTTCTTTATCACTGGCTTCCATCCCAAGGCTCTTTCATGACTCAACTTGCAGGTCTTCTGAGCTCTGGGTTTTTATATCATTGTTGTGTATTTTCTAAAACAATCAATCTGACATGAAGTGTAAGATACAGCAGCTCAGCAGAAGCAGCCTTTGCTTGACATTAATTGATGATCTGGGGAGTCCCCTTCACCCACCTTCCTCTCATTTTTGCTGAAGCAGAGTGGAATGGTGTGAATATGGAAGAGGGAAAGCTTGGTTTGCAAATTGCAATATTGTAATGACATATGTTGTTATGTATCTAAGAGGCTCAACTTGTGTGGCATGCTAGCTGTTCCCCAAAGCAGTAGGGCAGGTGGATGAAAACTGGCCCTTTTCAAGGTTATGCCACCAACTTTACTTTTGAGCATACCCTTCTGAACAAGCCAAGCCCATTTAGACCCATTAGGGTCTGCTTGTGTTATTCACTCAACAACAAGGACAAAGCTGGCACTCAACCTCAGAGGAATTCATTTACATGGGTGAGTGAGTAACCACCCTATTTCACTCTTCTTCATTCTTGTGAAGCAAACAGGTTGGCTGGTTTTCTGGGTTTTCATTTCATTAACTGCCTTAAAAAAGTCACTGGTTTTGCTTACATGAATCTGCAACAGGTAACTGTCTGGACACGCAGCATCAAACGCAGGAAGCTCAAAAGGTTGTTGTTGGTGGCGGTGGCGGCGGAGGTGGAGGTATGACAAGTCTACAGAAGCAAATGCAAGAGCAAGAGCAGCAGCAATCACCAGTAATGAAGCTGAAGAACACAGGCACGATGAGCTTCAAGGACAGCCCAGAGAGTGATGAGAAAGAGGAGGAGATGACTAGGTCTGCCCTAGCAACTTTCAAGGCCAAGGAAGATGAGATTGATAAGAAGAAGATGGAAGTGATGGAAAGGGTTCATGCCCAGCTTGGCCGTGCTGAGGAAGCCTCCAAGCGGTTGGCTGAAATCAGAGAAGTGAGTTACTAGATCTTTCAAAGTTTCAATCTTTATGCTTTCATGGGTCGTTTCAATCCATTTTGTTCAAATGGGTATGCTTCAATTCATGTTAAATTTTGTGGGGATCCATTTTTACAGGAGCTTGAAGGTCTGGCAGATCCAATGAGAAAAGATGTTACCATAGTGAGGAAGAGGATTGACATAGTTAACAAAGATCTGAAGCCCTTAGGCCTGAGCTGCGTAAAGAAGGTACACCACCGCCGCCACCACCACCACCACCACCTCCACCACTAGCAGATTGCTAAGATCTATCAACTACTGATTTTGCAGGAGAGGGAGTACAAAGAAGCCCTTGAAGCCTTCAATGTGAAGAACACTGAAAAGTCCCAACTTGTAGCAAAACTAAAAGAGGTCAGTCAGTTATCAAAACTCAACATCACCATCCAGATCTGCTTTGAAAACTGCCTCAAAGTTCCAATCTTTGGCTCAAATTTCCAACCAAACAATCTCACAAATATAGCCTCATGTAAACCATGTATTAATTCTATCTTGTAACAGCTGGTGGGTGAGAGTGAGAAGCTGAGAATGAAGAAGCTGGAGGAGCTGAGCAAAACCATAGAATCCTTAAACTGAAGTCTGGTGTTCTTGATCAATTCACCTCCCTCTAACAATAAGATGAGAGCTCTTCCTTTCTTAGCTTTTTTTTATTATTATCTGGTTTTCATGGAGTGCTTGTTGCTTGTGTATAATTTTGTGCTTGGTTGGATTTGACAGAAGCTTGTGGTGATCTGTAATGTTGTTGATCTGGAGATGTAGGGAAACTGATAGGACATTTAACTTTTCTCCTTGTCTGGTTTTTTTACACTGAATTATGTTTTTATTAACCTTTTTTTTATATTACTATAATCCAGTGAGACTATTGAACTTCAACCTGTTATTAGGTTTAACAAAATGAAATCAAATCGAATCAAGTGGAAAGTTCTTTACATTAACTGACAAACGACAAAATCAAACGTTGAAAACCTTGTCACGTATATCATTCTATAAGAATTTATAAAATATAAATTTTATTATTAGATCACTCAAAACGGCATCCTTATCAAGTCGTTGAATTATCTCTTCAATCCGCTGATTTTCTCAGCGTATAAGAAGACAAAATTGCACAAAGTGTCTCAAGCATCTTACAAACTAACCGACCAAAAACTAAACAATGCTGCCGATGTAACCAAACTATATCAGAAATTCGCAGGGGTGCTGCTGGAAACGGAAGGCTTTGAATGTGCTCGGGAGCTCGCTTTTTACCTGCATTTTGAGATATTGGACGAGGTTGTTTCAGTACTCGAAGCGTTGGTATTGGATTGGTACGATGATGATCGGAACCCTAAAACTTGAGCTTGCAAGAAAGTGGCAACTGAAGTCGTAAAGCTTCTAAAACAAACATTGCTAGAGAAGCAGACAGGAAGTGAGCCCAGGTGATGAAGCCCATGATATGTGTGGTACGGTCAGTGTGATGATGACACGTGTCACTATTAACCAACGGCTCACAAACCACGCAGTGATTGATGATGATGCATACCTCCTTTAAATTACCTTTTTACCCCACCCCGAAAATTATTTAACGATTGGGTTAAAAAAGTCACGTCTTTAAGGGGTAAGACGGTAAATATAGGTAAAGGGAGGGTATTTACCGAATCTCCAACGGGCCTGAACGAGGGCAATTTCGGGAGGCTCCGGCTGGAAATCAGCGTCAAAGATGGCGACGTACTCGCAGTGTTTCAAGTAGCTCCGTTAAGCCGTTCCTTGACCGCACCGGCTTTGTATCCTCCTCTGGTTTCTCTGATCAGGTACGCTATGTTCAGTCCTTTGCTCGCCCATCTCCGACATTTTTTCTCCTCCATTTCCTGTTATAGTTGGAGATTGATGATTTTGAACTCCGCTTATAGCGAGATTTTGTGTTTTTTGTTGGAAAAATTGTAGTGATTGGTGTGATGAAAAATAATGGTTCAAAACGACGTAGTTATGTAATAAATAAAGTTGAATATAAAACGATGTAATTTTGTGGAAAATAAAGTTGGAGTTTTCTAGAAGTCATATCTTCACATCGTCGTTCTTATTTGATCAAGTGATGGAATTAGTTTTCTGATGTTGAAGGCAGTTTCAATCACAATGAAGGTGGGTGGTTTTCTGATTCATGTGACGACGGTTTGAAGATCATCTTCATAAAAAGAAGGTTGATTCCTTCTTATGAAATCAATCAGGCAATGATTACAATTTTCTCCTGTGAGTTCGATTTGTGTGCGTATTTTGGTGATAGCGAAGGCAGCTTGTCTTTTGCCTTCTTCATATCGATGCAAGTGAAAGAAGGTCTGACTATTGTATCATGGGAGGTCGATTGTAGGTTCACACCCAGCACCAGACAGTGGCAATTTGACTTTAAAAAAATTACCTAGCAAGCCTCAATCCTAATTCAGTTTTGTATCTCTTCTCTTTGCTTCCTTAATTTTACTATTATTCTCGTCCTCATTTCATTAATGGTTTTACTAATATTTATTGGGTATTTGTTGGTCATAAATTTGTATGTGCGGTATTTTGTTTTTGTGATAATTTACTACCTAATTTACATAAATATGAATTGTTCTGTCATTAGTTTCTAACAATCAAAGTCAATTTCTTGCTTGTAACTGAAAGTGCATGTTCAAAACTGGCAGTAATTTCGGCTGTCACAACGAATTTTCTTTTGAATTGAATATGTTTTTAAATTCCTTGAAGCCCTCAGGGATTCATCCAAATTTCATTGAAAATGCATTTTGAAATCTGAATTCTAGTTTCTTGGATAGTTGTTATAAATGGAATTGATACTTGATTTTTTGTTAGTTAAGTCGGTATCTACCTATCTTTTTGTTTCAATATTGATGTAGATTGACAAGTTATGTGCAGTAACAGATTTTTTAATAAGGAATTTATTTTGAAGAACGAGTAAAGAGATCAGCACAGTCTTCTGTTATTTAGTCACAATTCAGTAAAAGCACTTGTCAAATCAAATGATGCTCTGCAAATTAAAATTTCCTGTTGTTTAGTATGCAACTATTAAAGTGAAAGTACATGTCAAATAATGTCGTGCAAATTAAAATTTCCTGTTGTTTAGTATGCAATAATCGTCTTGTGCTGTGCAAATTTAAACCTTCAAACTGACAGGTTTAGATGCAGTGTCTTTGTTTGAGCCAGATGAGACAATTGCAGTACTTGCATTAACTGATCTGCCATATAATCCGTTTATACTTGATGAACTTCACCTACCAATTTTTTTATATATTAATTTATTTATCAGGGTGATATAAGTCACTAATTGCACCTGTCTTCTGCTGTGTTGCAAACTGCTTCCTAGGTGCATAATTAGATGAAATTTATAGCTTCCTTCTTAGGCTTCTGCTGTCATTAATTAATATTATGGATTGTAATGTTTTATCATAAATTATGGCTAATTATATTTGATTGTAGGGAATATTGTAGGGAACACAGGCAGTGTTTCAGTGTCTATAATATCTTAAATCCAATGTTTTTTTTGAATGATAAATGCTCAAAGTCTAGTAACAGATCTGCCATTGGGGTTTAATGGAGCTTTAGGAAATATTAAATTAATGTATTAACTTGATCTGGTTTTGTGTACTTATGAAAATCAAAATCTGAATGTTGATGGGACTGCTTATTCCAGTGAAGCGGCGCAACTGGTTGACGTGACTATTGGAGTGGTTCCAACTGTCGCTGATGTGACAGTATTGCACCAAACCCATGTTGATGTGGCTGCCGGAGTGCAGCAACCTATTGAATAAGTGGAGTGCAACAGACTCCTGTAATTGCAGTTACTGGGACTGTACATGCGGGTCAGTTTCATGCTGATCCAGCAGCGGTCGTGCAAGGTTTTAACCCATTGTTGGCTGCGACCAGGAATGAATCTGCTGGTCCTATGCCAACCGAGACTGTGCCATGAGAGCCCCTGCACTTATGCCGGCTGAAAAGTTCAATGGATTAAACGTAAAAAGGTGGCAGCAGAAGATACTTTTCTATCTGAGTGCTCTTGTCTGACTCGTTTCTCAACTGAGGATCCTCATTTTATCAGTGAACATGACACAAATACCCAAAAACATATGACATGCATGATGTGGAATGATTCTGACTATATGTGCAGGAATTATGTTATGAATTACGCAAAAATCAGATATTCTTGTTCTTTTATTTTTCCTATTTTTGTTCGATCTGTCAGGATTGGTTATGTGGTTGAGTTTGGCAACAGATTAGGGTTAGTAGTTACTACATTCAATAATCTTGAAAATTTTGAAATTGATTCATAAAAGCGTTGGATCGGAGTCGAGTCAAGAACGACAAGTAAAAAGAGGATTGGATCTAGTTTTGGCGGGTAACAACATAACGACATTCCCGCCATTTGTTTTGCGGCCCTTGGAGCATGTAATAATGAAAATAAATAAACACCATATCCTATACCAATATGTTCATGAGCTATTCAGTTGTAATTGATTGAGAAAAACATGTATGCGTTGGAATATTCTAGAAACATCTAGCCCCGAAATTTAAGCGTAGGTAATTGGTTTCTTATTTTTGTTATTATGTAACCCAATTTGAAAAAATGGAAACAAACCGGGCGAGCCGACGAAGCCGGCCGACCGGTTCAACCGGATCATTATTGGTTTATTGAGTTGAAAATTAAATAGAAAAATATTTATTTTTTCTAAGGAAAAAAAGGTGTGTAGATAGGAGGAGAGAGAGGAATCGGCATTATCGCGCTCCGGTGGATTTAGGGCTCTGTTCCTCGTATCACAAACCCTAACAATGGCGATTCATTGCATCCTTCAAGCCTAGGCTGCAATTCGATTCACGCTCTCCTCCTCATCCTCATCTTCATCATGCAATTAGTATTTCTGTGTCATTTTGTTTAAAAGGAAGCCTTTGGGAAAACTGCCAGATCCGTGCGTTGAATGATGTCGAATTGCTGCGGTGAGACGCCTGGTGGCTCGTGAGTGGATTTTCTAGTTCCAGTTTTACGATTTCTCTCGATCGGCCGATGGAGTCGGTGAAGATACAGCGGAAAAGGGGTCGGAAGCGGAAAAGGAAAGACGCCGAGGATGAGGATCGCTTGGATCAACTCGGAACGACCAGGGCCGTAGCATTGGTTGGCCGCTACTTGAGGAAACAATTTGAGGGTAGAAATTATATAGGGAAGATAGTGGCTTATGACAGTGGCTTGTATAGAGTAGAATATGAAGATGGAGACTGCGAGGATTTAGATAGTGGGGAGGCCTTCCGGTTCCTAATTGGAGACGCAGCTTTTACAAAAACTCTCTTGAATAGGAAAAGAAAACTTGATGATATGATATCTAGAAATGCTCAGGCTAATGAGAAGAAGCTGGCAGAAGGGGTTGCATTGTCTGAAGACATACAGATTGGCACTGCTACTTCTGATAAGCATGTGGAAGAGGAGGCTGATAGTGACATGGATTCAGCCTGCGAGTCTTGTAAGAGCCAGGACCCTGTGTTGGGGCTGGAGGCTGAGCCTGATTGTGTTCCGCCTCTTGAATTACCCCCATCTTCAGGTACAATAGAGGTGCCTGAAGAATATGTCTCACATCTTTTTTCAGTGTATAGTTTCTTGCGGTCCTTTAGCATTAGATTGTTCTTGAGCCCATTTGGACTGGATGATTTTGTTGGTGCACTCAACTGTCCAGCTCAAAATACATTGTTGGACGCAATCCATGTGGCCCTTCTGCGAGTCTTGAGGCATCATCTCGAAACAATGTCTACTGATGGTTCGGAGCTAGCATCCACATGTCTGAGGTAGTGATTTCCATGTATTTCCCTTCCTACAGCGTTGCCAGGATTGTTCACTAGATGGCAGCTATTTTTATTTTTTTTTGGAAGCTTGTTTGTTTTTTCTGTCAACTTTTTATTGTTCACGTCCTTTTGCAATTTAACTATCATTTAGGAGCCATAATCACATCCTAATAGGGTCATGTCAATATTTATGCTTGCAGATGCATTGACTGGAGTTTATTGGATTCATTGACTTGGCCTGTTTATGTCATTCGATATATAATGGTAATGGGATACACCAATAAGAGGGACTGGAAAGGATTTTATGGCAATGTATTGGAGAGGGAGTATTATAGTTTATCAGCCAGTGTGAAGTTAATTATATTGCAAATGCTATGTGATGATGTCTTAAACTCGGTTGAGCTAAGAGCAGAAGTTGATATGCGTGAAGAGGTAGAAGGCGATTATGATGAAAAAATTGCTGTTGATCATTCTGAGAGCATACCTCGAAGAGTCCATCCAAAATTCTCAAAGACTTCCGCTTGCAGGGACCTGGGGGTTATGAAAATTATTGCAGATAATCATGGAACTAGGTCAGATTCTGGAAGTGTTGATCAGGATTCAAATAGTGATGAATGTCGAATATGTGGTATGGATGGAACACTGCTTTGCTGTGACGGGTGCCCATCAGCCTATCACTCGAGATGCATAGGTGTAAACAAGTTATTGATTCCAGATGGTGCATGGTTTTGTCCAGAATGTACTGTTGATAAAACTGGACCCATATTTTCGAGTATGACGTCCCTGAAAAGTGCTGAAGTCTTTGGCATTGATTCAGACAAGCGAGTTTTTTTGGGTACTTGTGATCACTTGCTGGTGTATGTTTTTTTCACTATTATTTAGTGCTTGTTTGCTTTGTTGTTTGTTATTATTTTATATGATGATCCTCAAATCTGGATTACAATTAAATATTCAAGTTTGTAGGTCAATATGTTTACTAGTAAAATGAGCTGTAGGAATTATTTGCCTGTATCCGTTTCTTGTTTTTATTTTAGTTGTTCTTTGTTCTTGTTTTACTTAAAATAATTTTTCTCCTATTGCATCTAAAAAAGATAAGATTAATGTGAGGCACAAGAATACAGTTTTGATATGTTCCTACACATGCTTACTCTGAGTTTAGAAATGAAATACCTTCAATTATTAGTTTTAGAATCCGTTTTGGCTTGTGTCTATAAAATGGAACCGTTATGAAAACATTCATATTTTGATGATCAATTGTCTCATTGCAGGATCAAGGCTTTCACTGACAAAGAACCATGTCTCAGATACTACAATAAAAATGACATAAAAAGAGTTGCAGAAACACTCAACATTTCTAAGCTTTACGATACAATGTACTTTGGAATATGTAAGAAAATTTTGAAGTATTGGGAAATACCAGAAGACACATTTGTACCCGGTGACGAAGTAGAGACAGAAGAGCCTAACCAAGAGGTAGTCCCATTTTCTATTCATCATATTCTTGTTTATGGATGCAGTAGGTCGGTGATGTGGCTTCTGCTGTAGATGAAATGTATCTTTTGCAAACCTCCTATTCTAAAAGTATTAGCTGAACTTATCGTATTACAGAACTGTATGTTTGTTCTGTTGTTCCACAGGGTGGTTTTTCTTTTGTTGCACAAAGAAGCTTGGCAGTGAAGTCAAACATTGATGACATGGCTTCTCATAGCTTATCAGACAACAGGAGTGACAATGTTCCACATGCAAATGGCTTGAATATTATGGTTGCAAATCCATTCCAAGTTAGAGCATCATGTCATGGAGGTGTTGGAATAGGTTTAAATGAAAGAAAAGAATGCTTTTACACAGGTTCCAACTTTAACCGCAATGCGTACATAAATCATTACATGCATGGGGAGTTTTCCGCTTCTGCGGCTGCAAACTTAGCAGTTTTATCATCAGAAGAAAATAAGGGCTTGGAAGCTCATGCCTCAGAAAATGTTAAAAAAGCCATGTCAGCAAATGTGTTACTTCAAGTAAAAGCATTCACATCAGCTGCCACTCGCTTCTTCTGGCCCAATTCTGAGAAGAAATTTGTTGAAGTGCCAAGAGAGAGGTGTGGGTGGTGTCTTAGTTGTAGAGGTTCAATAACAAGCAAGAAAGCATGTATGTTAAATTCAGCCTGCTTGAGTGCCCATAGAGGTGCCATGAAGTTTCTCTCGATACTTCGAGCTAGCAAAAATGAAGATGCTTGCTTAGCAAGCATTGCCACGTACATTTTGTACATGGAAGATAGTTTAAGTGCGCTTATGGTTGGCCCTTTTATGAGTGAAAATTACAGAAGGCAGTGGCAAAAAAAAGTAGGGCATGCATCAACCTGCAGTGCTTTGAAGTCCTATTTACTTGAAGTGAGTATATATATTTTTATTTATTTATTATGAGCACTTTATTGGTTGGTTTTAAGGAAGAATTCTGCCGATGCATTCTTGTGTAAATTAATCAATCTATGGTTTCGTGCTCCTGCACTGACATACTGTGTTCGGTGAACATTGAGGTCAATGGAATATTGGATGAGGAAAGCAACTGTAGATTTTGCAATGCTCATGTTAGGAACATCATCGATCTGAATTAATTAGTACATTTTACGTGTTTATCACAATGCCTAATTATAATGGCACTGAATACTAGTTGTTTTCATGATGTCCGGATAGGCTAGACTTCGATCTTGCTTCCCTCATGATTTCAACTGTTAGAAGGATATTGACTTGAAAATTTGTATGGTTGCATGATGCTATAAAGAATGACCATAACTAAAATAGAAGTCATCCTACTTTCATATTCAGTCAAGTTTTGGGGCTAAGAGAGGATTTTGTATCAATTTTAGTGACCATGTTGGGTAGAAACACGGTCACTGAATTTTTTTTTAAGGTTAAGTTTCTGAATATTTTTTTAGTTACAGTTAAGGTCTTATATAGGGGGACATTTGCTACTTATCTGAAGCAGCAGTTTTCGCCTATTTTTCTTTTGTACCAATAGATGGTGTTTCAACACAAAATGAGGTAACTAACATATACCTATTATCCCACTATGGTTGCAGCTTGAGAGAAACATTCGTGATATAGCTCTTTCCTCAGATTGGGTTAAGCTTGTGGATGATTCTTATATTGAATCGCGGGCTGCGCTAAACTCTTCACTAACTCCGGCACCTGCTCCAAAGCGTGGAAGGCGTAAAAAGAAGCTTTCTTCATTTGACGCGGCTGAGTGCGAGGACAGAGATGATATAAGCTGGTGGCGTGGAGGAAAATTGCCAAAGCTGATATTTCAGAAGGGAATCCTTCCAAGTCAAAATTTGAAAAGAGCAGCTCGTGAAGGTTATATTATGATTCATCTGAATGAAGTTCATGTACAGAATGCTTATATATAGGGTTAGAGCAGAATAATGAATTTAGCCTATCTGCAGGTGGTATGAATAAGATACCTGGTATAGACTATTCGGCTGACTCAGGAATTCCTAGAAGAAGCAGGCAGTTTATTTGGAGAGCTGCTGTTGAGATGTGCAAGAACACATGTCAGCTAGCACTTGAGGTTTGTTCAATTGCGGTTCTGTTTATAGTCCTGTAATACACAAACTAGTTTTGTCAAATCAATTATCAACTGTAAGATTATTACATGGTCAGGTTAGAACTCTAGACCATCATCTCAGGTGGAGTGATCTAAATCGTCCAGAGCAGATCTCTCACGAAGGCAAAGGTTCTGATACAGAAGCTTCTGTCTTTAGAAATGCACTAATTTGCGATAAAAGAATTGTGGGAACCAAGACATCCTATGGAGTTGTTTTTGAAAATCAGAAGCATCTCCCGTTGCGTGTAATGAAATCTGTAACTGATTCAGAACAAGGCCAAGACGGAAGAGAGAAACATTGGTTTCCTGAAATGCGAATCCCTTTGTATCTGATAAGAGAATTTGAAGCCGGAAATATTGAGGCATTATCTCAGACAGCTAATATGGCCATAAAAACTATGTCTATTTTACAGAAGAAACAGCTAAAAGACGCACGCAGAAATACGTTTTCATACTTAGTATGCAAAAGAGACAATTTAAGCAAATGCTCTTGCACGGCTTGTCCATTAGAGGTTCTGCTCAGGTATATACTGGATGCTTACTATATTTACTTTTTCACACTTGCTGTCGGCTTCCTAAATTTTTTCCGTATTATTTTCTCCAGAGATGCTGTCAAGTGCAGTGACTGCCAAGGTATTTAATTCTTAACCCTTTACTATTGGAAACTATGGTTTACGTGATATTTTAGCTGCAAAACTTACAATACTTATGGTCTCTTTTACTCATGTGCTAAGTTACATTTTTTTTCTTTCAAAGTACTATGAGCTTTTTAAGATGTGACCCATTGTCTTCATAAAATTTAATAATATTTGTATATCTATTTCGTTGTTAAAAGTCACTTGTGCAGTTTATTGACTGTTTATAATTAGTAGATAACTACTTGAAGGAAAAAATTATGCATGTTCAAAACTCATTCATTTCCTCTATCAGTTGCTTTTTCCGACGTATTTCTAATGAGTAATGGCCATCACGTTTATTTTGTCAGGTTACTGCCATGCAAACTGCACAATAAGCTCTAACATTCCTGTAACCATAGGAGCCGGATTATTCATCACCTGCAAACAGTGTTACTTTATGAAACCTCTCACTCAGGGAGAAAGCAGTAACTCCCCAACAAGCCCACTGTTGCCATTCCAGGGACAAGGACAAGGTAGAAGTGCTGTGAAGAGCATTAAAGGTACTCTGCCTAGATCTATTGATCAACCTCTCACAACTGTGGGAATTGATAAGAGTCATTACACACCGAGATCAAGTGCATTGGATACTATATTTGCGAAGAAAAAGAAGAAAAAAACAATGAGCTGGGGTCTTTTGTGGAAGAAGAAGAAGACTGACGACAGCCGTGATTTCCTCCGCTCAAGCCTTCTTTTCAGGGGAACAGTGTGTCTAGAATCACCAAAACCTGCTTGTGCGTTGTGCCACAAGCCGTATAATCCTGAACTGACATATATTAGATGTGAAACTTGCAGACGTAAGTATATTTGACTTTTGTTTTTCTTTCTGCTTCTTTTAGTGATCATTTGCATCTTAATTCCTAATGTTTATAATTATTATCATTGGACATGTGCTTTTTACAGAATGGTATCACGGTGATGCTGTTGAACTTGATGAATCTAAAATTCCTGAACTCATGGGGTTCAAATGCTGCAAAGGTCGAAGGATCAGGCCACTGAGTTGCCCATATTTGGGTTCAGATATAAGAAAACCAGATGTCAGAGGCTTACATTCGGTGGATTCCAATGTCGCGACTTCTGGATTTGGTCCTTTGGAAACTCTTGTGGAAGAGGAAAGCTCATCGCCATTGTATCTCAATACAGATGACATTTTTATGCATAGTGATGACCCTCTTCTTTTTTCCCTCTCAAGGGTCGAGCAGGTCACGGAGCCTTGTTCTGAAAATGATCTCGGTTGGGATATTTCAGAATCAGGGCCAAAGAAGCTACCTGTCAGGAGGCAAGTCAAGAATGAGAATGATCCTGATGATTTGGAACCAGCCAATCAACCAGGTTTCTACGACGCCCAAATGAATGGGGACGTGTCTAATGAAGCTGCACAAGATGGTTTGATGTTTGATCTTGATAGTCTTGACTATGAGGATATGGAGTTCGAACCACATACTTATTTCTCAATGACGGAGTTGTTCGAGGATGATGGAGAGATTGATGCTTCTCAAGCTCATGAGAATGATTATGGGTTGGGTCTGTCATCTTCAATGTCCAATGTTGGTACAGGAGGAATCTATGAGCCCAGTAATAACTCTGGTCAGCAGAAAATTGAACCTCAAGAAATTCAAAGCCTCAAAATCCGGCAGTGCGATTCATGCAAATCCACAGTGCCATCCCCAGATCTTTTGTGTGATCTTTGCGGGCTATCCATACACACGGCTTGTTCTCCCTGGTTTGAGACTACACCGGTGGTGGATGTTTGGAGATGTGGCAGTTGTCGTGAGTGGCAGTGATTCTTTTCTCTGAAGATTTGAGCATGAGGTTGATACCCGTATTCACGGATAATTCTGTGCTGCAACAACTGTATGTACACACGAGAGCTTTCACTGTAATCTTCCAAATGGGCGGTCTTACAAATGAATGTTCTTCATCTTTTCCAGAGGTATGAGTAATTACTTCCACCTTATTTTTTGGGCTACAGCCTAGCTATGAGCATTTGAGAGGCCATTTGTGTTGTTATTTCTTCCATGATTGAACCCCATATGCACTTCTGTAGCCTTCCTCTTAAATATATGAAACTGGGCAGTTAGTTGAATTTAGAATTTCATATTCTCAATTCTGCACTTTACATAAGTTACTACTTTAGAGTCTGGTTTTTAACCATCTGAACTCATGGAAGGAGGGATATATGTACACTTTTTTCTGTGTTACGAGGCTGTCAGATACCTAAGATTGTTTGTGTCCCAAGTCCTTTGGAAAGGATTCTTAAAGAGCTATGTGATTTAGCCACCTTTTTCAACTCTGACTTCATTTTACTGACCTCATCTTCAAGCTCTGCTACTCTGCACCTCATGGTTTCCAAGTCTACTTTCATGACATGATTTTGCCTCAACATTGTCACCCAACCTTCTCTCTGCACAATGTGACCCACCACGTCTACAGGGATTTCAGTCATAGGTGCATGGACGCAATCTGCTAATGCACTTCTCAACTGCATCTGCTCGAAGTATAAAACTTGAAGCACAACTCGCAAGGACAGCCTCTCGTTTTGGGATGCATGGCCACACGCTTCTATAGAAAGCTTCTGGCAATCCATTAAATTACAAAGCTGCTCCTTCTCACTGTCCCTGAGCCATGGATGTTCCTGCACATAAACAATTCCTTGTACACAAAACAATAACAAGTTTCATAATATGTGCATGGAAACAAAAACAAGTTTTACCTTTAAGTATATGTCCAGTGCTCTGTACAATCCATCGTGCAAGGGTCTAGAAGATTCTGGAAGAGCTTCGATGAGAGCACGCATCTTGTCTGGTTTCAGGCTCGCATCAGATGCAACCTCTGCAAGGTAGCTATCTAGCAATTTTGAAACTCTCCTTAGTGGGTCAGCTGACTGTGTTTCCATATCCAATGATGGTGAGAACAGTTTAGTCTTTGGTTCTGTGCTGACAAAGTGATGAACTATACGCTCAACACAATCTGTATCATATAATGTGTCGGAATCGGAGTACATGGGAATCAAAAGGCCATCAACTGTGGCTAAATCCAGTTGCATCCCAACTCTTTTTTCTAGAGACTCCCTGCATGCCCCATCAACACCCAATATCAAAGCATTACGGAGAAGCCCCAATATGAATCGGCAAAATGATTTCCCCTTCCTTTCAGGAAGCAATTTCTCAATTCTGTCTATTAAACCTTTCTGATCAACTGTGGCAGGAATCAAGCTGAAACTAGCAACAGATCTAATTTTGCTATTGGGTCCGCCATGCCATCTCCCAAGACCTGGTAGGTGCATTCTACCATAGTACATAACTGATCCTGCAATGTTTTCACTTCTTATACCCTTTTTTTGCATAGTCTTTATCAGTCTCTCAAACAAATCCACACTGAGAAATGAAATGTCCTCAAACCACCAGTCAGATTCCATGCTGCGGATTCTTGCACCAGTATTTATGCCATTCCATAGAATGCTGCCACCAGGGCTTTGCAAGCTTCCATACAATAACATCGGCCAGCCAAACAAACTCGGATCTGTGCAAACCATCATAGTAACAGCATTAAGACACTTGGTTATAAGTTGAAGCTTCTCAGCTATAGGTTTCATTAGATCGCAACTTTGGAGTGCTACAATACATTCTTTCCAGCTCCGCAGTACGTTCTTGTGGAAAAAAGCCTCACATTTTGAGAGTAAGTTGTCTTCTCCATACTCATCTGTCATTTCAAGATAGTCTGCTGCACCATACATCATTATTATGTTTCTAGGCGTCAAATCAGCTCGGAAGCCATAACAAAATCTGACAGAAGAAACAAAATTATCAGGGCCGCCAGGGAAATTTTGTAGAACAGTTTTGAAAATCCCATCTTGACTATCTCGGGATTCTTTCAATAAGTTTGCTATTCTTCCACATCTTGAAATGAGGGGAAACTACAAAATCACGGATTGCCACTTGTATAGTTAGACTTCTTGGTAGCCAGATACAATAACATGTTACCAAAATTAAACTATCATCAAATAACCTCGCGCTGGTCTTGTACACTGGTTGAGAAATCTTTAGAGATGGCATAACTGAATTACTACCTACTTACAAGAATATAGAAAAACAAGCTGGAAAAAATTTCCTCTAAGAAACAACAACACAAAATAATGAGAAAATTGGAAAAGCCCAATCGATGCCCGATTTTGTGTTTACAGATACACCAGACTGAATGGCTGTAACCATGAAAAATGAAATCTAACTATTGAACACCAAAATCCAAACAAATTGAAGAGATAGTACAAATCAGTTAGTCTTGGCATAATGCAAAATGTAGCGAGAAGGATGATTGATACCTTGTGCAAATGGAACTCGACGCCTTCTACAATAACAACAATGTCACTAGCCAACACCCCATCGCAAAACCTGATACACATTCAAGCGGCGTACATTATGGAATCCATAACAATACACCTCAGATGACTGCTCAACATTCAAAATTCACACAACAAATCCTCATGAAAATATTCAGATAAAATCGATCAACGATGATTGTGCGTAAGAATTTCAGAAGCGTGCGGCAGGAGCAAACAGCATAAGAAACGAAGAAAAATAGGAACGACGAAGGTGCAATTTTCGAAACGAGAAGCGTACCAGTCACGGCCCTGTCGATGCATATCGGCGAACTTCACAATCGGAGCTCCATGGATGAAACTGATGAGCTACTTACCCGATTAATCGAATGTGGTGGGACCACGCGGACACCTAATAAACTCCTTCCGCACAAAAAGTCACGCATTTATTTTGTCCCACATTTAATAATTAAATAAATTCTGAAATTATTTTTAGTCTGACACAAAGTTTGTTTAAGTTTCGCCACATATTATTTAACCTGACGCCTACGTGTCATTTTAATCAACAGTCAATGACAGTACATATTTCCTGACTAGCAATAAAATTACGAAGGATCTCAAATAAAAAAATAATTGTAATCGTTTCTTAATAAAATATGATACTCAACATGGTACTGAAATACTCTTAATTGAAATATTGTCTATTACAAGGGCGGAATTAAGGGACAGCCCCAACTGAACAAATGGCTCTAAAGCTGCAATTATTCCAAGCACGCCGATAGCCTCGATGAAAAAACCTCCAAGACAAATACTTGGCCATTGAATCGTCTAAGGAAGTTCACAATATATGATCCCAATGACGACGCATCGACTCCAAACAATAACGGCCATGAATCGGTTACAAAATTCATCCCAAGCGCCGTACTAAGTAAGAATCAAGGCATCAAATAAGTTAAGAGCTACACAAAACTTGCCCTTTCGGGGAAGAAGTTTGGAATTTTGTCACTGAGAAAGCATTGGTTGTTCTTCACGAAATTTAAAAGGACCATTAATGGCAATATTCCCAACACCGATTTCCATTGCTTGCCTCTCGTCTTTATCTGTTCGTCTCCTTTCGCTACTGGGTTTTTGTGTATCCAGACATTGGGTGGTGGATAATAAAGGCTCATGTAGGCGTTTCCGACCACAAATCCATGGATGAGTGAGACACTGACCAGCCGTGGGCCTTTTTTCAGGTACAAAGTTGAGTAAAGGAATGAGAAAATCTGCCAACTCATTTGCATCCCGCTCACTGAATCTATACTTCTCAACCAGAACCTTATTTAGAGGCCAGAAACGTAACCTTCGAATGTGCCTTAGTTCCCCATTTCTATTGAAAAAATCTCGAGAATAGCGACCACTCAGTGCAATCTGTCAGGAAATCTTTCAAGTGAGAGATAGGCATAATCCAAATGCAAAGACAGAACGAATACTACATGCTTGGATATGTTATAGAGTTCAGAAGTCCAGAAAAAGTAGCATCCAAGTTATTAATTTTTACAAAGGAGACATGTGATAGCTTCTGTAGTTATTTACCTTACAAGGCATCATACCAAGCAGCTCCATCATGAGCGCTAAATGATCCTGCATTATCAGACATAAACAAAGACATGTGACTTGTTGTATTTCGTGTAGGATATGATTTGATTATATTCTACAACTAAAGACAGCACAACTACTCAGTAAATATTATGATCCACACCCAAAAAAAAAAGTTGAATATGGACAGTGAGATGTAACAGCGACAATAAAATGGTTGATATCAAGAAATGCTACCAATACCAATTGATAAATAAAAAAAGAAACATCACAAACAAATGACTTGCCTACTCATTTTTCCATTGTCTATTGATACATAACACATGGTAGAAGTAGCATCTAGAACACCTCATAGTAAAGGCACTAACAGTGATCAATGCTCCAACTACTACTTGTTTAACCCAAAAAAGTCTTTTTATCTCAAAGGCTGATTAAACTCAAAAGTCTGACACTTAACAGTCCACGTCAATAAAAAGACTGCTGCTGCATGTAGGTAAATATGAAATCAATGACATAAACCCAGCAGAATACTTGCCTCATCTCTATCGTAGTTTTCGCCGCTATGAGGATCAAAAAGCACATCACCAGTTGCCAGCTCAAAGCAAATGCAAGCAAATGACCACATATCTGCAGAGGTAGAATATTTGGATCCAAGAAGAACCTCGGGGCACCTGTACTGCCTTGTCTGAATGTCATTTGTAAACTGCCTATGCGCCCAGCAAGCATTTCCAAAGTCAACCAATTTACAGTAACCATCCACAGTGGCTAGGAGCTTCTTTCTTGTAGACCTACTTCCTCGTCGGCTGCCCCATTTTTCACAGCGGACATCCTTGGATCCACCATTATTTGCCACCATACCGCGTGTTTCAGAGCAGGGAGATTCTTTATCAATACCCTTAGATGAGTTTGCATCATGACTGCAGCCATCAATGTTGGGTGTTACAGGATCCAATTCAGCATCCGAAGAAGCTTCTATCTCCGGACAAGTTTGTGCAGCATGTTTAGCCTTTTTGCAGATCTTTTTCTTCTGATTCTTTGTAAGATCCTCATTATAGGTTCTAACCTCCATGGCAACCTTGGGCTCTGATACAACCTTCTCTTTTCTGGCTGGATGCATTAACGCCACACCCGACTTTGTTGGATCTTTAGAAGGGTCAATCATGGACAAGAGTAGTATATTCTCCGGCTTCAAATCCGTGTGTATAATTGACAACTGCTGATGCAAATAATCCAATCCAACCAAAACATGAAAGCAAATCTCTTTAACCAATGGCAGAGGAATCCCTTGATAATCACTATACTTGATGAGGGTCAACAAATTATCTCCCAAATACTCGAAAACCATGCATACATGATTTCCATTGGGTCCTGAGTGCTTAAAGTGATCCAAAAGCTTGACCACGCACTTGTTGTCATCAGGATCACCCTCCGCTATCTGCTTGAGTATTTTTATTTCGTCCATGGCTGCTTCGGTGTAATGCTGCGCACTCTTTTGCACTTTCAGTGCTACATATCGCTGCCATTATAAAATAAGTGAAAAAACAGTCCACATCCTTCTAGATAAATCTAGGTACACAATAGCATAGCTACGCGGCACAAATGGCAAAACTCATCACACTATGCGATTTCAAATGAAATTTCACATACAATTTGGAGATGAACAACCTGATATTTCATACTCAACGACTACAGTTCCTATCAGCCGTAGCGAATAACTGTAACAAGTAATTTAAATATGATGAAGCGGAGTCTTGGCTTACGGAATCGCGAGTATCCCAAGCAAGCCAAACAGTGGAAAAGTGGCCCCATCCGAGCTTCTTCTGCACAACATAGCATCCATTCTTGAACGTCTCACCAACCTGCACCGCGTGGTATCCACCTTTCTTGTAATCCTCCCTTCCTTCATCGTCCGAAGAAGAGTAGTCGCTCAATTCGATCCGCTCTTTGTCGTCGTCGTCCTCTCTCCTGTTCCCGCCGGCCATCCAACTCACCGGCGCCGTTGTGGTAGATCGATTTCGGTTCAAAGAGGAACTCACCGATCACTGCTAGGGTTTTCTCGGTCGGACGAAGTCGGAGGTGAGTCTTACTGGATACAAAAACAAACGAAACAAGTGCCGCAAAAAACGGTATCGTTTTATTGAGACATACAACCTGAGAGCAGAAATATCCAGAACGTCGACTGATGACGTGGCATCCGCGTCAGCAGCTGGTTGCTGACTGTGCAATTTGGTGGGGGGGGCCGTTTGTATTTTGAGGATTTTCAATTTGGACCCAAAAAGTATTAATCAGTGATTTTCGGGAACAGTTTCCAGGAAAAGTCTACTCGTCATCATCATCAGAACCAGCAGGAGGATTTACTCGCATTCAAATCTCGCAACGCAACGGAGAGCAGAATAGCGTCGGGTCGAATCCAAACCCTAGTTTTCCACTCCGCCAGGATCGATCGGATCGACGAACGGCGTAAGAGATGGTGAGTGGTTCGCTTGAGCTTCTGAGTTGAAATGCAGCAGCCGAACCCGTTCCCTTTCGCGACTCCACTGCTACTGTTTAACGTCGGCGGCAATTTGAGCACTGAGGGCATCCCTCGCCCCTTGTTTCTGCCTTCCTTTTTCCTGTTGCAAGGAGGCGGAATGGATTTGTCTAAGGTTGGAGAGAAGTTCCTCAGCTCCGTACGCTCCGCTAGATCCCTCGGCCTTCTTCCACCTGCTTCCGATCGTCCCGAGGTAGACCAAACCATTTGCGTTTCTTGCTTTCGTTTTGAAGAATTTAGATTTAACCATTTGCCAGGGTAACTATTATTTTGATTCATTCAAGAAAAGGTTCATTTGCTTGAAGGAAGCCAATGTAATGTAGCAAATTCTCTTTTGTTTTTTAATCTTTTGATCTTCCAGGTTCCAGCACGGGCTGCTGCTGCTGCAGCTGTTGCTCGTGCCCTTTCCAGTCTACCACCTCATCAGAGGTTTAATCTTTCATCTAGTTCAGAAGAATTGAGCTCAATATACGGAAGCCAAATTCCAGGAGAAGTAGTTGAGGAGTTGGAGGAAGAATTCTATGAAGAGGTACTATTTGCTCAAATGTTTACCGTTGTTAATTGGTTTCTCAGTTAGTAATATTTTGTACTGATTTCATAGCTTGTTTAGAAAGAAATGTGCGGCGTTCTTTAAAATTTCAAGCGAGGCATGGTGAAATCTGTCGACTACTGTTACATGTTACATCCCGTACCACCACAGAATTCTCGATGTGCTTTTGGTGATTTGTGTTCTCTATGATGGATTGCTGTAAAGACTTTTTTTCTATACTGTAATATGTCAATAATTTTTTCGTCGACACATGCTCATTGTTGTATTCTAGTGCAATGCATTGTTATCCTGTGGTAAGCAAATAGCTGTTGTATTATCTTCTGTTCAGGAGTTCGATCCAGTTAGGCATATTCTTGAGCATATTCCCTCAGAAGAGAATGAGCTGCCTTATTTTGAGAAACAGGTAATGCCTTCTTTATATTGATGCTATTCTGTATTTTATAATAGTTTTGATAGTTAAACTGTCATTTATTCTGTATCATGCCAGTCTATTGATTTGTTGTTTCTCATGTTTAAAATTGTCGCCCAGTTCAATATTAGCCAATACCAATTAATACACCCTGTAAAAGAAAATTTTCTTCTTAAGCGGTAAAAGGGAGGTTCCATCCTAGTAAGCAATGTGAATAGCAAAATGGCTTTCATTTTGTTGAGGCATTCTGTTGGTTCAAATGACCTTTAACCCCATTATTAGTATCCAGCTTTGAACAGTGTTTTATCAGAGGTAATGAAGTAACTATGTGTTGTTTGCTTTGTCAATATCACAGGCCAGTCTCAAATTGGCACAGTTGGATAAGGTAGCAGAACGCCTATCGAAACATGTTATGAATCATCACGAAGTTATGGGTAAGATGGGTTTGTCCACTCAATGCTATTAGAATTCATTATGATGGATATTGGCTGGATTGAGAATGAATTGATCCTGATTGAAACCTTCAAATGCAGTGACAATTCGGCTCCTTTTATTTTATTTTTTCAATAATGGGTGTGTTTTTGTGTGTTTGATATGTGGCTGTTAATTTTACATTGATTTAATTTTTTTCCTTTCAATCAATTTATATTTTATATTTCCTACAAAATGAGGTTTTGGTACAACCAGGCATTGCCGAATCTTCTCGTTATTACGTATAATAGATCAATAACTTTTATGTAGAGGATCATTATTAGAATTCTTGCTTCAGCGTAAGGTCAGATGTTAATGTTTGCTCATGTCCAGTGAAGGGGATGCATTTGGTGAGGGAAGTGGAAAAAGACTTGAAGGTGGCAAATGTTATTTGCATGGTAAGATGGAAAACAGTGCCACAAATTAAACCTGTAAATGTGTCTTTTGAATAGTAGATATCTATGTGGAATGTATGCAGGTTCAATTGGAAATATTGTTACCGGTAATCGATTGAGTAATTAGTATAATTATATTATCTCAGGATTCTTATCACATTTGCATGATGTATCATAAATGCATGGAAGTCACTCTCAATTTTAATTAATAATCACAGATTACTGTTTGAATGACTCAGTCTGGTTATCTGAGATATTTATTCTGTCAAAAAGATATTATGACCTATAATATTAATCCTTCCCTTGTTGTATTTAAGATCTTGCTAACCATTTTGCAGAATGGCCGGAGGCACTTAAATGCATCCAGGAATGAAGTTTCGAGGGATCTCATTGTGAATACATATTCTAAAAGAAAACAAGCTTTTCAGGTAGTTTGCTATTTACGAGTTCCAAATTAATGAAAATTCCAGTTGTGATTTTTTGGCCATATACTAATTATCAGTGTTAACAATTAGTAATTAATAAGAAAGTCCTGAAGAAAAAAGGTGTGCCAACTACCATCCCAATAATTTAGGGCCACTTGAGTTCTGAAAGGAGCATCTCAGCTGGGTTCCATCCATTTGTATTATGTGTTTACCTACCGGACGAGAAATTCCTTCTTATCAAAACATGGTGGCTTGTTAATGCTTCCAGAATTTGGCTTTGCCTGTTAATGTCTATACTAAAAGGTTTGTGAATGCATAATCATATTTGATATATATATCTCGCAGGACTTGCTTCCGATTCTGAATGAGCTCCGCCATGCGATAGCCATGCAAACAGCATTAGAGAACTTAGTTGAGGAGGGAAACTACTGCAAGGTGGGTGTGCATAACCTACGACTATGTTTTGCTAAGTTCTCTTCACAGTGTTATATTTGCGCATACTAGGGAATAGGGATGTAATGGGTTCACGCTGCTCTACAGGCATTCCAAGTTCTTTCTGAGTATCTACAGCTATTAGATACCTTCCCACAATTGTCTGCCATACAACAGATGAGTCGTGGTGTTGAGGTGAGTATTCTTCTTTTGAGAAGAAATTGTTCACTGTTAGTTTTACTGCTGCATTTGTATTCCTTTTTCATGTTTCCCTTATTAATGGATCATCTTACTTGGGCATCTTAAGATTAATGCTTGCATATAGATATATTTCATTGGAGCTTGCTGTCACTTCCCTTTATATAGTCGCAATCGCTGGATGCGTATTTCAGTCTGTTTTATTTAGCACTGTTGTGGGAGCCGAGATGGCATTCTTATGCATTAAATTAATTTTAACCACCCAAAAGAAATAAAAAGCAGGTTTGGCTGGCGAAGACCCTTCAAAAGCTAGATTCACTTCTCATGGGAGTATGCCAAGAGTTCGAAGTGGAAGCATATATAACGGTCAGTCCAAGAATCTTTTTGCTTTTTAACTTCTGTACATTTATATGTAAGTTTTGAAGCATTAAACATGTACTTTTCGTCCGTACTATACTTTTTCAAGGTAGCTGATATCAAGGAAGACTTTGCTGACTCTAGTGTACACTATTTATGTTGTTGGTTGCCTCTTGTTGAAAAAACTCTTATAATCCCTACACAGTTTGCAAATTAGCATTCCTTTCATTTCTGTATCTGAATCATGTTTTACTGTAAACCTACCAATGACATAGATGGAAAGACAGTGAGTAAGCTCTGTTATTGGATCACATAGATGTAAAATCTGCTGACACCCACATCTGTACTTGTTTGTTTTATAAATCTAAATGACGAAGGCAAAGATCAAAATCTGGTGTTTTGCCTTAAATATGAGAGATCAAGACCTTTAGCTACATATAACAGTCATTTTGATTCTAAAATGCTCAGAAATATTCTGATCATATGATGTCACAGAATCAGTATAGTTCATGCTGACTCCTAAAAAAGCACCCCTACCATAATACCATTCAATTTCTTACTCTCATACATGAGTTTGAGTCAGCTCTTCAGCTTTAAGATAGCTGAAATTGGAGATGCTTTTGACATCACTTACCAGTATTCTTCTTATCATCCTCAAGATCCCAGATAATATAATACCTTTAGGTTTGTCCTGATTTTTTAAAACTTTTTCTGTTTGTCTTGATCTCGATTTCTTATACGTTTCTAACTTTTTTCCCTTCAAGCTTCTAAATGGAAAGCATCATCTTACCAAAAACATAAAATCATATGGAATGTGGAAATTTTATGGTAGTTAGTTCTTATAAATTAAATGTAATCATTTAAACAATTAAATGTATTTTGGTGAGCACTTTTAGCTGACTTTTTCATCTCGTCGGTGCTTCAATAGTAGTCGATAATTTGTTGCAATGTTAGCATCAGATAATTTGTGTAAAATTATCTATCAGACTTATTTTTATGATTTGGCTGCTTTGCAGGTGGTTGATGCTTATGCTTTAATAGGGGATGTCTCTGGCCTTGCTGAAAAGATACAGAGTTTTTTCATGCAAGAAATTCTTTCAGAAAGTCATTCTGTATTAAAATGTATTGTGGAAGAGGTAAGATGACTTGTTATCTAGAAACTGTTACGTCTTCATTGTTATTTTTTAGCTGGAACCATTTCAACTTCTGGTCTCTGAATCACTTCTGCTCCAATTAATCGAACCATTTGAATGATGTTATTTGCTAATTGAAGGAAACTTATGTTATCTCAAATATTTCAGGACTTCGGACAGCATTTGCGAAGTAGTAGGTACTGCTTATTCTTCTTCTTGTGACTTCATATTGACTTGAAGTTCCAAAACTTCTAATAGACCAAAATCTCATATAAATACTTGCTCAATATCATGCATAATGATTCAGGTATACATACAGTGATTTATGTGGTCAAATTCCAGAATCCAAATTTAGGGTGTGCTTATTGAGGACACTGGCTGCTATGTACAAACTGATGTGTTCGTATTTTTCAATCATGAGCTTTCAGCCAGAGAATGAGGTACATTTTAATACTTAGGGCCTGTATTTGGACTTAAAAAATAAGTCTGCTTTAATGTAACTTAACATATTAGTACTTAGATTATTTTATTTCAGTTTTTTAATTTTTATATATACATTGAATCCTCGATTCAAATCTTTTTAATATTATTCAGAATATTTCATAGTAAAATAGAAATGTTTAAAGCAGAGGTTAACTTAACTTTACTTGTCTTAGATTAACTGAAAGTAAATGAAACTGAAAACTAAGTGCAAAAGAACAGAGACATGCACATCTGAACCTCGCGATCCGGTCTATCTTGCTTAGTATTTGATCGCATCAGATTTCAAGAATTAAACTTTTTTATTCAGATAGAAGCAGCAAGTGCCATCTCCTTGCAAGAGGTGCAGAAAGATGATTCAGCAACACACAGTACAGACATTCCACTGTCAAGCAATGGAATTATCATAGGATCTGAACCGTTGGCATTCGATTTAAGTTTTAAGGACAAAATCAGTACAAATGAAACTGATCATTCTTCTCATATCTGTGAATCGAAATCAACCTGTGTAGATTCTCGTGATCCAGAGAGTGAGGTTAGTGATAGTGTTGCAACATCTAGCAGTGGCTCCCCATGGTACCAGCTGAGAAAAGATGCTACTGGATTTGTCTCACAAACTCTGCAGAGAGGGCGCAGGAATCTTTGGCAACTTACTACGAGCCGATTATCTGTGTTGCTTTCCGCATCTGCTGTTTGCTCAACTAGTATTCATCAATTTTTGAAAAATTACGAAGACCTGAATATATTCATCTTGGCCGGGGAAGCTTTTTGTGGTCATGAAGTATCTGAGTTCCGGCAGAAGTTAAAGAATGTTTGTGAAAACTATTATGCGTCATTTCATCGGCAAAATATATATGTATGTTTCCTCTATGACTGCTTGGCTCAATTTATAATCCTCAACCATCATGAGAAAGCTTATATTTAGTCAAGACAGTAGTTCAATTTAACAACGATGCCTCTTATCTGACTTCTGCACATGGATTGGTATCTCTAATCTTTCCTGAGGATGTCATTCAAAGCTTGAGATAACAATAAACCAGTGTTGAATATTCATAGTTTTACTTTATTATGGTACCAGTCTTTGGTGATGGTGTTACTTTCTTTGTAGTATGTTTGTATTTTGAAAGATGTCTATTAACCCTCAGCGGTGATATTTACGCCCTTTTGTCATCTTCTTTATTCTGCAAACCAATTATTTTACCTTTAGAATTATTATTTTTCTAAGGAATATATTTCTTGTTGACCTGAGTCCTGAAATAATAAGCAGTGGGCTGTGTTATGAGTTGCTCTTATGCGAACTTTGTTAATGCTCGAAATATGGTCACGTTATAGGATTAAATTTCCTTCGCTTCTTTGGAAGCCATCATAATTTTTGTATATTTGTATGTATTCAGTCGGTTATATGTATTTACTTGCATGTTTAAGTATTTTGCAGGCACTGAAGATGGTTTTGGATAAGGAAGGTTGGATGAGATTGCCGCCTGAAACTATCCAAGTAATTAGTTTTGCTGGCCTTCTTGGTGATGGAGCACCATTTAGTGTCCCAACATATGGTAATGTTGCAAAATCAGGAGTTGAGATGCGTCACTCAACCAAATCAACTGATTCACTTAAGATTGGGGCAAAGAATAACGGCTTTTCTCATTGGCTTGAAAGTGGAAATCCGTTTTTGCCAAAAGTAGCTTCTGGTTTTAAGGAAAGTGGTTCTCCTAAGCTCAATGGAACCACGTCTTCGGAGTTTGGTGGAAAAACTAATGATATACTAGGTGGGAACACATCTCCGACTGGCAGTAATGAAAATAGTAAGGATGGCCCTGGTTCTGCTGAAGATGATGAAAATGAAGATCTTCTTGCTGATTTTATTGATGAAGACAGTCAACTGCCAAGCCGTGTAGTAAAACCCAGATCTCGCTCTACACAATCAAACAATGAAGAAACAACTGCACAGACAGGGTCATCACTCTGTCTACTGAGGTTAACCCTGCCAAACCATTACACAACATTAACTGATGACAATTCGATCTCATATACTGACTATGTTTTTCGCAATAGGTTGATGGATAAATATGCGAGGCTTATGCAGAAATTAGAAGTAACTAATGTGGAGTTTTTCAAGGTTCGCTTATTACTGAAGGCAACTCCTGTGATTTGTAGTGTTTACTTATTAATTCGATGGAATGCTTTTGTACTTCAACTGCTTTCTCTTGATATTTCAGGGTATATGCCAATTGTTTGGAATATTCTTCCACACAGTGTATGAAACATTTGTCCTGCAAAACAATGCTACTGGAAAAGGGGTAACAGATTATGTTAATTGTAAGTGGAAGTGGGTTTTCTATTCTATTTGTAGTTTCACTTATTCAAATGTTGCCTTACAAATTTTCAACTAAATGCATATTAGTATTGCACTTGTCTAATCATGACAATTTTAAATTTTGATGACTCTCTCTTGAATAACTATCTTTGACGCTAACCAGATCGGCTCAAGACAGCTTTATCTAGGATAAATCAGGACTGTGATCAATGGATCGGACCGCAACTCCCATCTTCGTCGCTTACACCTTTACACTCCACATTTGGACCGATGGACATTACACCAGTTAGTCCTCCAAGCACTAGTATTATGCCGAGCGCATCCTATGGCCTTAAGGTATTCCTTGAAATGGGACTTGTGTGATTCTCAGGCTAAGTGATCATAAAAAAAAATTAGTGGAGTATATTACTGTATCCAAAGAATTATCATTAGATCCAAATGGTAGATCCGACTTTCATCCGCAAAAACATTATTTTCTATAATGCACAAAATGCTGCAGGAAAGATGTGCAGCTGCAGACAGTTTATCTCAAGTTGCCCAAATACTGCATAGAGCGAAACCTCATCTTCAATCTCTACTCCTGCAAAATAATGCAATTGTGGTAGAAGATTTCTATATGATAATGGTGAGCTTCATCAGTACCTTGTAGGTTATTGGATATTTGATATTTGATACTTTTATAACTTGAGATCTCTTATAACTAACATGACTTTTATATGCCTGATTATGTTAAAGTAAAAGGTAAAGCACCTTTGAAAGCCATGATAAAATAGAAAAGTTGTAAAGTATTTGTGTAAAACAAACTATGGCCCTCTATGTTATATTCGTCTGTGTTCTTGCAAATGACAAAATGCGGGATCTCTGGTAAATTTATTGAAAATCTATCTCAAAGTACAAACTAAAATGCTAATTGAACGTCATCAGGCAACATTTAACCTGAAGGTCTTAACATGATAGTAATAACAATAGAGTGATGTTTGGTGCTGCATAGTGTGTTTGTAAACTTTATGGGCGGTGTATGATGATTATGGAAGCCTGTGTACTGGACTTACAAATTGAGAGATCGAGTATATCTCGTACTATTACTGCCAAACAAATCATACTTTGTCTGAAGCTTGTCAAAGCATCATGTTTTTTGGTCTTTCTGATGCTTGGTTTATTTTTCTTTTCTTTCACGTTTCTATGGCCCAAGGTAATTGCTCAGCTAGACAATCGCCATATTCAGTCATAGATGCCATGAATTTTTTTACTAAGCTAGTAAATTTGTACACTTCACCAACTTGTGTTGCACACTTTCTTAATCATTCGGTCTCCTTTAAAAGATCTAGTTCACCATCCCGTTTTTCTCAATGTCAGAGCTTGACTACATTTTTTTTGGCTTGCATGAAATTTAGTTAAGATGTGTATGATCTCCATCAGGTGACTTCTGTTCCAGATCTTACCGAACACCTTCACAGAGCAACTGCGAGATTGCTTCTCCATATTAATGGGTAAGACACGCTTGCTTGTTCCACCATTTAGTAATTTGTAATATTCATGACTCCTGCAATGTGAGAGTTGGTGTAAAAAGTATTTTCGTATGTTCCTTTTCTAATAAACTCTTCACTTAGTTGTTACTGTTTTTGTTTCGAGTGAAAAGCATTATCCTAAATTGCTATTGCTTTGAGGATATGGGTCATCTGTTTTTTTTTTTTTTAGGTACGCTGATCGGATAGCGAGTGCTAAATGGGAATTAAAAGAACTTGGACTAGAACATAATGGGTGTGCACTCTTCAAACTCTCCTTTTCTTGTCTGGCATGGAAACGACCCTGATTCGTTTGTAGTAGTGACCCACAATTTTCATTACATATTGATATTATCATATATTTGAAAGTGAGTTCCATTATATTCTATCTGTATGTGAAATTTCTTAAGTGATAGCATATGAAAAGTGACAATATAGCAGGACTCTTAATGTAACAGCTCACTTCGATGTCGGCAAAATCTAGTAGAACAAAAGTAAAAAAAGCTATTAAAATTCTATTTGATGCATTTGTGTAATGATTGCATAGATGAGTACCAACATTATAATAAAGAATGTTAACTTTTCTTCGAAATTTCCTTGATAAACAAACAGAGAAGTTAACTTTTCCAAAAGAAAAATCCTTGCGGCTTTATGAGATCCTCTAGATAATGTTTTCTTGCGGTAGAACTTTTTGTGTTCTATAGTTTTAAAAAAAACGTCTTGCACATTGATCATTGGATTCAAGTTATGTATTTGTGATTGCGACCTGTTGCATTCCCTATGTTTTCTTGTAACAGAAGCACTGGAAAATATGTACAACTCAACATGAGTCTAAGAATAAAGCTACTATGGTTGTCTGACAGAATGTTATAGTATAGTGGCTAACACTATGTCATATTGTAGGTATGTGGATTTGTTATTGGGTGAATTTAAGCATTACAAAACAAGGCTTGTACATGGGGGAATCAGCAAAGAGGTAATATGTGTTGCCAACTCTAAACTTAGATAGTGAAACACTAAACCATTTGCACTTTTCTATTAATTGTTACATCTCATATATGTTTTATGTGAATCCAGACCCAGGACCTCCTATTAGAATATGGACTTGAAAATGTTGCTGAAGTTCTTGTTGAAGGTCTCTCACGCATCAAGAGATGCACGGATGAAGGACGAGCTCTTATGTCATTAGATCTCCAGGTTTGTGAACAGTAAAAGTTAATTATTCAGTCAATACTCTTGCCTATCCTTTAAAGAACTGAGTTTATGTAGTTTTAATATCAGGTGCTCATTAACGGCCTGCAACATTTTGCCCCTGCAAACGTGCGACCAAAGTTCCAGATAGTTGAAGCTTTTATCAAGGTATGCCCTACTGATGATAAGCTTTCTCAACAGTATCTGATTCAGATTAATATCATCAACGTTGAGTCATACTCTTTTTCTCTAAACAGGCGTACTATCTTCCAGAAACTGAATTTGTTCACTGGGCACGTGCTCATCCAGTTAGTATCTCATAACCACTCATGTTTATGTCCATTCACCTTCTAGCCATGGAATTATCTTATATGGCAACCATACTTTGTTTTCTCCAGGAGTACACCAAAACTCAAGTAGTCGGTCTGATAAACCTTGTTGCTACAATGAAAAGCTGGAAGAGGAAAACTCGATTGGAAATCCTGGAAAAGATTGAATGAAGCCTTAGGTTTCTACTCCAGGAGATTCGGCTATTTGAGGTCTCGCATAAGGTCGGTCACGTCCATTCAAAATTCTACTCAATTCAATTACTTAGGCTGAATAAAGGGTTATGTATGTTTTCCCAAGCGGAATCAACAAGTGAGTTGTAAATGTTTCAAATGTAATCTATCAGCAGAGCTTATACAATACATAAGAATGACCAACTTCAAGGCAAACAAATTGGGCCTCAGATTTTCATCACAAGAGGTAAGCAATTCTTAAATGGGCCAATATCAACATGGGCCCAATATTTAATATTCAAAAAGAGAGTAAAACAGTTTTCATAAATAGAAAGTCGGTACACACCACCAATAATGACGTCACGCAAATCAAACAATCATAAATGTGAAATGACAACCAAATTAAAATAAAATAAATCAGACAACGCAGCACTTGCAAACCAATAAGAGTAAGACAGGTCGATAAGGACTGATTTGAAAACTAGAGATCAACGTGGCAAGGGGTAGTCTCAAAATGCTTGGTCGAACCGATATGAACCAAGACGGGGTCACATTTAACCCGGAGCTTGCGTCTACCCGATTTCCACGCCCCGACCTTGAACCGGATCCGAGCATTCATATAAATCCCCAATTCAATCTCACCCGAATTCTTCTCACGCCTTAGGTCTCTCGAGATCGAACCGACCAGCGGCACCGATCTAGCCAGCAGCTTGGCCTCCAATCGAGTCACATTCTTGTGCGGCTGGTGAAACGGTTCGAGCGAACCGAAAGCCATGGTCTGATCCTCGTACATGACCCGGACTTCGATTGACTCGTAGTAGATTGTAACTCTGTGGTTGGGATTCCGGCCTTTGAGGACGAAGTCGAAGTTGGCAGTGAGGTGATCGCGGCTGATGTTGAACCCGCTGATTGAACCATAGTCGACCGAGTAGACCAGATTTCTCGGTCGGATCAGGAGCCAGGTTATGAGTACGGCTAGACCGAAGATGACGATCAGGGCTAGAATCACGTAGATGATCACTCGCAGAAGACTCGGTCGCGGCCTCGCAATTTGCTGAGCCATTTTTGCTATATCAGACTCCTTCCAGTACCGGTTTTGATGAGCTTTTATATGATGTGATTTTGAGCACTTTTGCATTGCTGGATGGATTGCTTGCATGCAACTCAAGACATCAAATACTAATTAAGTAAGCCATTATTTGACATGGAATCTACTTTCAAGCTCTTCATCTATTCCCAATTCATCCGGCATCGCTTTCTTCCAAAGAAATTCTAAACTACAGGTATCAGATTCTTTTAATTCTTTCACAGTTAATCCATTTGAGTTGAACATACTATTTGATTTGTTTGCATCGAATCTGAAACCCTATAAATGTGTGAGCTAGAGATCAATTTAATTAGTGAAATTTAACAGTGTGCATCTGAAATGTTAGCTTTTTGCACTGCTAGGATTCTTTAGGTTTTATCGAGTTAGCTTCGCTAAAATATACTTGCCTTAGCATGAGCGTCAATGCTTGTAGGGTATGACTTAGGCATAGAGGGTTTTATTATGACACTTTTTACTCTTCGTCCCAACTTGTTGAAATCCTGTTTAGGGTTGACAAGATTCATAGACATGTTAAGTTCTGAGCTTTAATGAGTTCATTCGGGTTGCGTGTGAAGTGTCTTGTATCGATATGTAGCAGAAAGAGAAGAAATAAACGAGGGCTGACTGAATAAATGTGAAACCATTCAAAAGTGGAGAACAATTCCCAACAGCAGCTGCCTATACAAACCCTAATTGAACAACCGTGAAATCACACTACCAAAAAACTTAGTCCGGATTTAAGAGCTGGTGAACTTGGTGACGGCCTTGGTTCCCTCGGACACGGCATGCTTAGCCAACTCTCCAGGAAGAACCAATCTCACAGCGGTCTGGATTTCGCGAGAGGTGATGGTAGGCTTCTTGTTGTACCGAGCGAGCTTTGAGGATTCCTGAGCAAGCTTCTCGAATATGTCGTTGATGAAGCTGTTCATGATCCCCATGGCCTTGCTGGAGATCCCAATGTCCGGGTGGACCTGCTTCAGCACCTTGAAGATGTAAATCTTGTAAGTCTCGACGCTCTTCTTCGTCCGCTTCTTCTTCTTGTCGGTTGATGAAGCTCCTTCTCTGGGGACCTTCTTATCGGCCCGTGGTTTTTTCTCCGCAGGAGCCTTCTCGGCTTCCGGCTTCTTCTCCGCAGGCTTCTTCATTGTCTTTCCCGCCATTGACGATTTCGCAGAATTTCTAGGGTTTAAGATCGACGACGTATCAGGTTGAAGGTGATTGCTCTGGAGATTTTCTTATATAGAAGCGAGAATCGTGATCTGATTGGCTGAATTAAGTCCACCCGGATGGGGAATATCTACCGTTGAATAAAAAATATATTGTTTTCATACTAACGGTCTATATTTGTCCACGTGTCATCTCACTCGGATTGAGCTTTTGAATATCATGGGCTTTAAATTAGCCCAATTCAGCAGGCCCAAATGAATACGCAAGGAGTGGGCGGACCACGGGCTCGTCGTCTCAAGCTAATGACTATTCGGCTCGTCGTCCCAAAGTTCGAGCCCAATAGTCACCAGCTTAAAAAATATATATTTCAGTATGTTGAATTTTCATGAATTCGAGCCGAACTCGAGCTTTATAAGAGTAGCTTACTTCATTTAGTTAATGAGTTTATTTTTTTTAGCTACAAACATTAAAATGGGCTTGAATAACCTTTAAACGGGGTTTTGAACGAATTCTAAATGATACTTAATGGGCTTACACGATATTTTTATTTGACTAAAATTATAATGCTTATATGAAAACTTAAAATTTAGATAAAAAATGAGTAATAAACGAGTATGAATCGAGATTATAAACAGTTGTTTACGAACATAAACGAATCGAGTTCTTCCTTGCTCATACTCTCCTCGTTTATTTAACGAGCCTACAAACTAAGCTTATTCTTTACTCTATGACCTTTCGACCAAACTTTGATCAAATACGTTTACGAGCAGCTCGCGAGTGTATTGGCTAGCTTGCACTCCTACTTGGAGAATATGAAAATAGTTGACGAATTGTGATTTTCTCTTGTTTTTATGAGAGAAAATTGATTGAATTTTCCAACTTATTTTCCGTTGTTTCAACCCAAAATCTTTCAAATTTCTTTCATAGTGGCAACATTTCAAATTTTATTTAAAATATGTCATATTTTAAAAAAATCGTTTTTGGCAATTGGAACAATCCAAAAATTTTGAATTTTTTGATCTAGTCAGCACGATAGCGTTGTATGGATATTAACTTATAATTTAATTAAAACAAAAAAGGAAAGCTTTTTCGAGGAGCGAATTTCTTTTCAAACGCATGCACCGCGCGCTTGTGATGAATGAAGTTATATATAAATTCAACATTTCTGTCAATATGGGAGATTGAGACTCGAGAGTCATTTTAATACATCCGTTCATTCCTTCCAATGTATAAAAATAAAATAGTTTTAGTCCAATTTTAAGTATCGATTTCTCATTTTGAATGTCCGCCTCATTTTGGTATTTCGCTAACCGATTTCATACTCCTCCTTATAAAAAAAATGTCATTAAACTTCATCAACTCAATTCGATGTGTTATTCACCCTCAAATTTTGGTCACAAAATTGATTGCATATCATTTTCTTCACATATTTATCCCCATAATTCCAACAACCATAAACCAAATCAATATGAACAAAATTTCACTTTTGCCCTACATTCCAAATTTGTTACTTTTGCGGTTATAAGTTTAAAAATATTTTACACTTGACATCAATTCGATAAAATGATTACTTTAACCGGCGGTTTTACCTATTTTTATTACTGTTGATAGCGATTTTTCAAAATATATAGCTGATTGTCATGTACACGCTAACTAGACTGATTAATAAATCACTACAAATGGATGACCCGACCCAATCTACTACTGTATGGATGACCCGACGACCCGTTTTTGGATGACATGTTCCCTTATCCAAATGTTTCTTATACAATCTACATTGTAGATAAGTGGTAGCATATGCCTGATGCTGCTGGCAGCGTCATCTGAGATGCTCCTCCCAAAATACTTCCAAAGAATGCCAGTTCACAACATTTAAGAACACCTTAATTATTAGCCGTTATAAGTCGAGCATGTCCCGATCATCACATGATATGTGAAAAATTAACGTGTGGGTAACTCATTTACTTCTCTACATAGTGGATTCTGAGATCTTGTCTGCTGATCGTATCTCCAACTTTATTCAAAAACATGCCCAGGTCCGAATCACAGTGCCCTACCCAAGGACCCACTGACCTAATAAACTTTTTTGGGGTCTTCATTTCAAATCTCGTCCTACAAACATCCTTATTACCGCTCCATGTGAACATTTGTGCAACATGTTTTAAACCTGTCATATAACAACAAACCTCCAATGATTCAAATCCTACATGGTGCTTTTAGCAGTGACGTGGACGAATCATAAGTAGACACGTGTTCGACGCTGGCATGGATGAATGGAGGTGAATTTTGCTTAGCTGTATCTGTGGGTAACAATAGCGAATAGCCCCACCATATCAATCAAGTGGAACAAATTACAGTATGGAAAATTACGATTTTGCCCTTGAGAACTCTCGCCATTATAAACAGTCCACATGCATCAGAGCTCCGAACACAGAGAACAGCGCAGCTCGGAAAACGATATCTCAGACTCAGTTTTCTCAGTTTCAGTCACAACAATGCCGATCAGCCGGATCACGGTCGGGCGGGTGCACGAGGTGAGGCACCCGGACGCGCTCAGGGCAGCTTTAGCTGAGTTCATCAGTACACTCATCTTCGTCTTCGCCGGTCAAGGCTCCGGCATGGCCTTCAACAAGCTAACCGACAACGGCTCGACGACTCCAGCTGGTCTCGTCGCAGCCTCGTTGGCACACGCTTTCGGACTCTTCGTCGCCGTCGCCGTCGGAGCCAACATCTCCGGCGGCCACGTCAACCCTGCCGTCACTTTTGGCGCCTTTGTTGGTGGTAACATCTCCCTCTTCCGCGGCATACTCTACTGGATCGCTCAGCTCGCCGGCTCGGCTGCTGCTTGTCTGCTCCTCAAATTCTCCACTGGCGGACTCGTAAGTCTCAACCCTCCGTATCCGCTTCAGTCCATTACTAAACGATGTCGTTTTGAAACTCGTTGAATTTTACAGACAACCTCGGCGTTCGCGCTCTCAGCTGACGTCACGGTCTGGAACGCGTTCGTGTTGGAAATAGTGATGACGTTCGGGCTGGTGTACACAGTCTACGCAACAGCGGTGGACCCAAAAAAGGGTGACATAGGAATCATCGCGCCGATAGCGATCGGGTTCATCGTGGGAGCCAACATTCTTGCAGGCGGAGCCTTCGATGGAGCATCGATGAACCCCGCGGTGTCGTTCGGGCCAGCGCTGGTGAGCTGGGACTGGACCAACCACTGGATCTACTGGGCCGGCCCACTTGTTGGAGGTGGGCTTGCTGGACTCATCTATGAGTTCGTATTCATCAGCCATACCCACGAGCCTCTTCCCAGCTCCGAGTTTTAATGAGTGTATCCGGATCATGGTTCGATGGCGCAATGTGTGGTGCGACCGGTACGGTCTAACGGCTAATTATCTTCCAGTGTTTGTGGTTTGTGCTGCTCGGTTTGCTGAGATTGTTTTTCTGCTGCTCTTGCTGTCAAGTATTCGATTTGTAAGCTTTAATGAATTCGAACTTCTTTAATCTTAATTTTTCAAATCACATGCGACGTCGTTTCTGTTAAACAAACTGGACCATCTGCCAGAGTTAAAAACTACTTGCTGAAAATTTATACTTAAATATAGAATAAGTTTGATCAACTATATTACATCAATACAACCGGTACAGATATTGTTAGCATTGCCGATGAGACAAAAGTTTGCACCATCTTTAGTTCTAATAATAGGCATCCTGCAGTGGACATATGTCAGATTTCTTCGATCACTGACTTCAAATTCAGTTTACTGTTAGGAAAAACGATGCAATTTATGTTCGCGTGGTTAGTACCTTAAGACATAATCCATATGCCAAGCCTAGCTAGATATTGACACATGCAGTCAAGTAGGCGACTTTGCTCTTGACCTGCAAGGAAATGGAATTTTTTTAAGTCTCGCAACCTTACAAGATTGATTAGAATGATAGTTACCTACCTTTGATGCGTAGGACCTCCAATCGGAAGGTGAACCAATTCTAGAGCATCTCTTGAGAAATTCTTTCCATAACTGATAGACCCCTTGCCCATGTTCTAATGCAGGAGCATTCAGTAACCAGTTTTCTGTGAGCCCCAAGTATATGTATATTTTGAAGAGATTGCAGTTTTCTTCCATCACGTCAGTTGAGATGAGCAAATTCAAGATTCCCTCTGCATCAGTAATCTGGGAAGCAATAATAAATAGTCAGACATTAAAAGGATGATTTATTGTTTTATGGTTTGCAACTGTGAGGAGTAGTGTTTTTGAAGCGAAAAAATCTACCTTCGCAAAACAGGATATGAGAATTTCAAAAGCCAGTCTACTTTTAAGGAGTTTACATCGCATATTTACCCCAGGGAGGCATTCCACGATCCTCAAACTGTTCAAGTCCTTGGGCACTCTGTGATAGCAACCAGTCAAACCATGAACAAAAAAGATCCTGTAAATGCTGTGCAAAATGGTGCTAACAGGATTATGACTTTAGCCGATAACCAATTCTACGTACCTGAAAGCAATATGCTTCGCTGTTCTTTCACAACTTTGATCCCATTCGTCGTCTGAGAAGTAGCTAATGACAGACACTAAACAGTCATTCAAAAGTGTAGATAACCATAGGACTCGTCGATCTAAAAACATGAAGTTTATAGCTCCAACCAACTCCTCCGCTTCAGAGGTTAATAGGAAAGGATGTGCAAGCCTATAAAAAAGAATTATGGTTCGGGAACAAGTTATTTTACAATGAATGATCATGGTAGAATATTTTTACTTTTCACTAGTAGAAGGCTACCAAGTGTCAAAGTCAAGAACACATATTCACGTACCTTCTTCGGCAGCAGACAGTTACAAGCTGGATCCAGGCTCTGATATTTTGGGGAGGCCCGCGGTTATCAGGATCTGAAATGAAAATTTGTGAAACTGATTTAATTGACTTCTGAGAGTACAAAATAAAGTTGGGACAAGACAATAAAAAATCTAATGCTACTAACAGCCCGCCAAAACAAGGCCTTAATAAGTAACAAGTCTGGTCACTGAATTTCATAAATTGTGTTTTTATGGCATAGTCATATGCCCTATGCTTCAAAATGTTAAATGAACTCATAATAAACCATAGATACCATGCAGAAGAAGTAGCAAAGGTACTTGCCATCTTCAACTGATTCAGAACCACATGAAGTATTCTCCGAAGAGTTCCATAAATATCCATACACCCCAAGGGCCTTTCTAAATTCAGGATAGGATGGCATCAAGTCTACAATAATCTGGGATATGAGATACTGATTAACCAAAACGCCCCAATATATAGTTAGAACATAGCAGGTTCAGTTTATTTGCATTAAGCAGCTCTAGATCACCTTGTGTTCGGCTAATAATATATCACACCAAAAGGAACATGCAGCTGACCTCACATCCTCTTTCATAGAGTAAAACACTGCACAATATTGCATGAAAAAGATTAAGAGGCGTCAACATAGCAGCCAAACTCGAAATCTACAAAATTTAGTCCACTTACTCAAATCTAAAACCCATTTGGCTAGGGAACTCTCAACTTGGCCACTTATGAAAACCAATTTTGTAAGCCAGCCATTAACTAAAAGTCCGTCAAAAAACTTATCAACTGAAGAAGAACAATACAAGTGTTAATGCCTCGGTGCAAACATTATCAAGCAATAATATAACAGCCAATAACATACTACCTGCAAGGTCAGTGCGATCTAGCATATCAATCCCAGTTTTGGCAAATGACTTTGTAAGCTTGAGATTTTCAATGCTTAGACTGACGGAGGTTGGCAGATCTCCCTGCAACGAAATTTAAAATATATCTGCATCCCAATACAAATTTCCATAATTCCAATATATAACAAGTGACCATCAAGCAATGGAACCTGTTTTCCAAAGACAGCAACATTCCAAGGTGATGCATCTTCTTCGCTTTTCATTTCCTCGTACTGAGGATCAGAATGCACGAGAATGACCAAACTAAGATCGCGGTACATGAGAGGTAAGCACACAAAGAAATTCAAGCAAAAAAAATGCATGCCTTGGTACTTGCGTCATTCAGCACTTCAGATATTTTAGCTTCTTTAGCTGCCTGGTTAACATCTTCCTCCTCATCCGAGGAATAACTTTTGGGCTTCTTTTTCCTTTTAGATTCCGTAGATTTATTTTGCTCCTTGTAGTGATCATTCAGAAGATCATCCAGCCCTATGACCTTCTTCCTATGATGAATGCAAAATAAATGAACTAAAGTCTTTACAAAAATACAACTTTCGGCCAATAAAATAAGATACCATGATATGCAAAATCTCACTGCATCAGTCTAATTGAAAAACCAAAACAGCTAGTTGAAGTGTACTCATATGTGAAACCACATCACCCAAATTTTCAACAAATATAAACTATACAGCTTAAAAATTACGCTAGCAATACGAACCGACTCCACACACACGAATCCAACGACATATCTAAAGGCTGGTTGAAAACAAAATTAGAACCTAACCCTAGCGGCGAGTGCGTCATGTGAAATTCGAAACAGCAACGTTGTAAATGAAAAGAGACGAGGAAACAAATATGAGTTACCTTTTCTTAATCGCGACGGGAGAACGGCGGAATGAATCATCAAACTCAAAATCAAGCGGAGCGTCCAATTTTGCCATCACTTGCCTCGTTCGTCCAGTGTCGCGACAGCAACTACACTAACAACGACCGCCGGAACGTGAGATGTGAAACCTGAGAAGTTAGAGAGAGAATACGGAAATTGATTAACGGCACGAGCTCGGATGGATTCTGGAAGCGGCGGCAAATTCTTTCGAGTCAGAATGGATGAAATTTCAAAGATGTCTCTCGCTTCTCTGGTTATGCCTAGGGGAGAGTAACGGTTCGATTTCGACGAACCGCCAATCGAATTGTTCATAACCAGTACAATGTCTCTAATTGAACCGAACCATATTAATCTACGAAACGTATAAAATTGGTTTGGTTCAATCAATATGTATATCTTACACTATCAAGTATTACGATGTGTGAAAATAGACTATATTCTGATTCATTCTGGTATCATGTATAAAAATGACTATATATTCTGATTTACACACTTATATGATTCAAAAGTCTTTGATCTTTAGTCATGGTGGTGTAGCCTAAGATGTGCTAGCATCTCTTCCATTTATCAGTGGATATGAGAAAATTCACAAGTATTCATACTCAATACTCAACCTCACTTATGAAGTTGGACGTGTCTGCCGAAAGCTCGCTAATTCATCGTAGCGGTAATTAGTAGGTGCGCTTAATGCGACTGCCATTCACATAGGTGTTTACCTATACAACCGATCAGCATATACGCAACACGCGACTCCCACCTATGGATCGACCCACGCTGCCGTCAAATAAACGTCTCGTCATGCACTTGGCGTTCAAAAGCGCGTTCCACAATCGCATACTGACCCGAACCGCATATCGTGACTTTAATATCATTTGGAAATAACTAGATGTTCTCGTTTAGAAAATCAAACAATCGTTCCGTCAATAACTGCAGCCCACCTTAGTACTGAAATGACACCGTTGATTCGGCATTGGATTCATAAGATATTGAAGATGAGAGTGATGAAGAAGTTGACAAGGTCTCGAGTCCAATAGCCGGTAAGACTGCAGCTCACCTTATCACTTAAATCGTACAATTGGTCGGACACCGTTTAACGTTTCTACTTATACATTGTCGATAGATATTCAAACTTCTTGGCCATTATGTTGAGTTTTACAGGAAGAATCTATTGCTGATGGCGTCATCAAGAACTATTGGAACTTACAGCTCAACTTGCCAAAGTTAGGTCATAGAGGACAAAGCTGACGAAAGGGTGTGAGCTCTCACAACGCTCCTCAGAGTTTTAGCAAAAGAGAGATGTGAATCGAACGTTCTAGAAACTCCTCAGCTAGGGGGAATTTTGTATACATGTTCTAGAAACTCCTTCCGTGACTGTAAAATGTAAACTTGTTATTAAACGACGTCGTTTGAGATTTGGCGATTAAAATCCATACGCAACTGGATCATCTCCTCCCGTCATACTCCCACACCTATTTGAAATCGTACGAGGACACGTGGCTCGTTTTCGTCCCACAACGTCGTATATATACCGAACATCAACATTTCCAGAAGACCAACAAAAACCCTCGAAAGCTCTCTTCCTCTCTTCTCATCTCATCACACTCCCCTCTCCACAATTCCAGCAACCAATCGTCGACCCTCCCGTCTCCGATTCCGACCGATCTGGTCATAACCCAAGTTTGATTCATCAAGGTATCAGTTTTCCGATTCCGACACGGGACTCTTAATAGTAATCTAGGTTTTTTTCCGTCTGGTTCTGTCGGTGTCTGATTCGATTGATTCGGTTTGAAGATGGTGTCGGACGCGAGCAAGAAGAAGGCCGCTCAGAAGAAGGCCGCCGCGGCTGCGAAGCGAGGAGGGAAGGTCGCAACGTCGTCGTCCAAGGTGGCGGCTAATTCGCAGAATGGCGTGGACAAGGTGACGAACGGAGTTACTGAGCTTAAGATTTCTGATCGGACTTGTACCGGAGTACTATGTTCTCATCCTCTGTCCAGAGATATTCGGGTATTTACTGTTTTCTGGTTTCAAATTTTCAATGGTTTATATCGAGAGACTAAGTTTAGCTTGATGCAGCTCTACAAGTTTCATGTTGCCATAGTAGTTTGGATTGTGTAATAATTTTGATGCTGAGTCTGTTCGTCATTTTTATTTGCAGATAGAGTCGCTTTCAGTGACCTTCCATGGCCATGATCTTATAGTTGATTCTGAGTTGGAGCTCAACTATGGAAGGTTTGCTCAATTTGACCTCTTCTGTTCGGCCTTGATTCTATCTTCGCCCATAAATCAAATGCCAAATTTTTTACCTACAGGCGCTATGGTTTGCTGGGATTGAATGGTTGTGGAAAATCGACGCTTCTCACAGCCATAGGTCTGCGGGAACTTCCCATTCCAGAGCACATGGATATATATCACCTTACGAGGGAGATCGAAGCATCTGACATGTCAGCGCTCGAGGCTGTCATAAGCTGCGACGAGGAGAGACTGGAGTTGGAAAAGGAAGCGGAAGTTCTAGCATCACAGGTATTTGCAACTTGCAAGTATTATTATTGGACCTGCCCTTAATTTTTGGCAAGGACGTTAAGGTTGTTGTTTTTTATTGAAGGATGATGGCGGTGGCGAAGCACTGGAGCGAGTGTATGAGCGACTGGATGCATTGGACGCATCGACTGCAGAGAAGCGTGCTGCTGAAATTTTATTTGGGCTTGGTTTTAACAAACAAATGCAGGCAAAGAAAACGAAAGATTTTTCCGGTGGCTGGAGAATGAGGATCGCTTTGGCACGTGCGTTGTTTATGAACCCGACTGTTCTTTTGCTCGATGAACCTACGAACCATCTCGGTGAGTGTCGCTGAAGCTGGGAATTTACCTCAGTTATTCGGCATTCTTGGTGTTAACTGGTTGGTTTTTCATGTCTCAGATCTGGAAGCATGCGTCTGGTTGGAGGAGACCCTGAAGAAATTTGAGCGCATCCTAGTGGTTATATCTCATTCCCAGGACTTCCTGAACGGGGTTTGCACGAACATCATCCACATGCAGAACAAGAAACTCAAGCTTTATACTGGTAATTTTGAACAGTATGTTCAAACCCGTGCTGAGCTGGAGGAAAACCAAATGAAGCAATATAAGTGGGAGCAGGAACAGATTGCATCGATGAAGGAGTACATTGCTCGCTTCGGTCATGGTTCAGCAAAACTAGCTCGTCAGGCACAGAGCAAAGAAAAGACGCTTGCTAAGATGGAGAGAGGTGGGTTGACAGAAAAGGTGGCAAGGGATAAGATTCTAGTCTTTCGTTTCACCGATGTGGGGAAGCTTCCTCCGCCAGTTTTACAGTTTGTTGAAGTTTCCTTTGGCTACACTCCTGACAACCTCATTTACAAGAATCTTGATTTCGGCGTTGATCTGGACTCAAGAATAGCCCTGGTAGGACCTAACGGGGCGGGTAAGAGTACCCTCTTGAAGCTGATGACAGGAGACTTAGTTCCTTCAGATGGAATGGTTCGACGACATAACCATCTAAAAATCGCACAGTTTCATCAGCACCTGGCAGAGAAACTTGAGTTGGAATTGTCGGCTCTGCAATTTATGATGAAAGAGTACCCGGGAAATGAAGAAGAGAGGATGAGAGCAGCCATAGGGAAGTTTGGGCTTTCGGGGAAAGCACAGGTAATGGCTATGAAGAATTTGTCAGATGGTCAGCGGAGCAGGGTGATATTTGCGTGGCTGGCCTATAGAGAGCCGCATTTGTTGTTACTGGATGAACCTACGAATCATTTGGACATCGAAACTATCGACTCCCTAGCCCAGGCACTGAACGAATGGGACGGTGGGCTGGTCCTAGTCAGTCACGATTTCAGGCTGATCAATCAAGTTGCACAGGAAATATGGGTGTGTGAGAACCAAACTGCAAGGCCATGGGAGGGAGACATCATGGGCTTTAAAGAGCACCTGAGGAGCAAGTCTGGTTTATCGGACTGAAAAAGAAGCCTTGCCAGCATTGTGCTCTTTTTCATTATAGTATGGCTAGGGAAGACCAGGTTGAGGATCTACTTCTCTCCATGTATTTTTGCACTATGTTTTGCCAGTTGACTTAATGTTGAAAAAGGTAACTTTACATAGATTGTCATCCCTCAAAATTTCTCCTCTTCAGTCCATGCCATCTTGAAATTAACAAAGAAGCTCAAACAGATTATTGGTTCATGCTCTCTTCTTCTTCTTCTTCTAAAGAGAACATGTAAGAATTCACATGATGATCCCCTCGAGAGAACCAGAGAGAATAACGAGGCTATCCAGGGCAGATTCATGCTCGGGGAATGCTGGAATACTTTGAGATCGTTTCCTCATCCTCACCATTTTCTTTTCATTTTTGAATATGTACTTTAAATTATTTGGGGTCTCATCTTCTGTGCTTTTGATGAATCGCTCCAGATTTTGTTTGTATTTTTCATCACTTATGAGTTCCCAGTTATCTTCCCTTCCATCCTCATCGCTGTCCATTCGGCATTCATTTTCTTGCACATCCTGCATCGCCAGATCATCATACTCCTCATCTGATTTTGTCTCCTCATCAACCGAACCTTCAACCTGTAAATACATGCAACAAATATATTTTGAGGATGATTTTTTTGTTGTTTTGAAAATAAACTATAAACAGATAAAAATTATCACCAATGTGGACTGGCATCATTCAAGCATATCCCTCGAAACATATCAGACAGCCTAAATTGAGGAACTCAAAGTGATGATTGCGCGAACATTGCAATACCTCTTCATGGATCTTTTTGTCGTCAACATCACTGAGGTCATCATCACTGTCCAAATCTGGTGGACCATCACCCTCTTCTTCACTGCTAAAAACTGAGTGTTCATCCATGAGCTGAATAGAAAAACAGAGCATTAATATCATGGCTAGGATTACATTCAGTGGTTGTTATGCAAAATGCTACTCATGACTAGTAACTCAAAAGTAGTGCTGAACAGGTACATGCCTTCACATATGTAAATCGTTATTTAGCAATGTGTAAAGTATGTGCTCCACTTAAGATTGGGAAATAAATGACATAAACTTACATGTTTGGGAACCAAAGCTATTTCGATATAGTTTTTGTTTTCCATTTTCGAGAAAAATATTTATTTCTTCTTTTTAAAACTATTATTAACAAAAGTAGGCCGAGTCCAAGTTACGGGCTAAGGATCTTGTAGTACAAATACTAAAAACAATCATGACATACCTCTTTTGAAGGTCCATCGGACATTTTTGGGGAACTGCAGCATGAAGACAAATATCTGCTTCCATTTTCTGTTCCATCAACCCTAGAACCATCAACACTGCCAGCATGACTTGTACAGCCAGTATCACTAGGCCATGCACTAAGGCCAAATGGCCCGAACTGAAGATTAACCGGTTCAGCTTTGTCAATTTGTAATGGCCCATACATCGGAGTCCAGATCCCACTCTCAAAAGATTGTCTATTGCTATTTATTGAATCGACAGGCCATGCTTTTGCTACCGATCCATCTGTGTTAAAAAGAGCCATCAAATGCCGGGATGAACCTTTCCTCTGAATCAGTTGAAACATTCCCTTCGAGCTCATTGAATTAGCATCACATTGGTTTCTATATTCTTCATTAATCAAAGCAACGGTATTCTTCATCGCATCATAAAGCTGCTCTCCTGCGTCACGCCTACGCAGACAACCGAAGACTGTAGCATGGATGGCCGCAACACTTTTGTCAACATTGGTGTTATCTACTTTAGGGACATGATGCTTGTCAGCCCCTTGGCAAAGATATTCCTGAATAGTTCTGATGTTTTTGATATACTTGACATATTTATTCTTTGCAGGATCCAGTGTCATGTACTTTGCACGAACTGCAAATCTTTCTAGATGCTTCTCTTCACGGGCTATGAATATCATAAAAGGTATAATTGAAGGATGTTTTTTCATCAGCCCCATCTGTTAAGCAAATTGGTAAACAAGAAACATACATGAGAATATTTGTAGTGATGGAATCTGACGGTTTGCATAAGTGAAGATTTGTTTGCAATGATAAAAATCTCCATACCACAAAATTAAGACTCAGGTGGACACCCTCAACAACTACCGACTCCTTCCTTTCTTCCCAAGCAGTGATCAGGCGATCCAGACTGTCAATAACCATCTCACTCTGTGCCTTAAACCCCTCAACTGCCATCAGCTTTGGACTAATCAAGTCAGGTATAGCAGAGTCAGTTTCTGACAGCCCTGATTCCGACTTGCCAGCTTTAGAACCATTACCAATTTCCTCCTTGGATATTGAATGCAAGACACCAGACAATTTCTTGGCTTTTCTCTTAGCCTTGGCTTTGGCAACAGCATCTGGGTCTAGGTATTCCCCAGCATGATATGTTGAAGACCAAAGTAGGGGATTCTCCTTTTCATCCACAAAGCTCCTCATCATGTGCCTTATGGAGTCAGTTGATACCACAGTTGTGATCCCTAACCTGCTAGCCTGCACGGACATGGAACATGCACAAGTAATTACCAGGCATTCAAGGCCAAACTAAATCATGACCCATAATACCACGAATGTAAGTACAAAAGTCAAACTTTGTCATGACTCATGCTATAAATATATATATATATATATACAAGATCATGGAACAAAAAATGGGAAGGTATCTCCAAACATCATCATGAAAATTGAACATCCTATTTTTCAGTGACGGATGGAGTCACAAATTACCAGCAACGCGGACAAGGTAGATTTGCCGCATCCACTAGTACCACACAGCAGGATAGTTACAGATTCTTTCTTTTCTCGAACCCTGAAAATAGCAATATTGAGACAGCTTATGGAGCAATGGTCGTCAAATGATAACATTTACTACATAAGATCTCTGAGATCATTCTATTAGTGCATTAGTTGATAGTGACAGCGGAACACACCTGCAAGCCAGTATCAAATCAGATCTTTGGTTGGGGCCAAAATACTTGTATTCAGCTAAAGCATCACACACAACATCTAGGAAGGTTTCTCTCTTCACAACTACAGTAGTGCGCCTTTTGTACAGTTCAAATGGTACCGTTTTATTTCTGCCATCTTTCATGGAATCTACAGGGTTGTTATTGCCAACTTTGTCCAAGTAACCACTAGAAAAGTCAGTATTTTCTTCATTCTCCTTTGTTAAAGGATCTGAATCCAATATATCAGTCTCCGTAAGAAGAAAAGCATCACCAGGGCATTCACGCCTCATCATGTCAAACACCCTTTTGCTTATCTGACCAGAACAATGGATGAGAGTTAGAAAAAGTGACAATTTAATATATAATTAGAAATATTCACTTCTTGATATTCACAAGAGGAACAGCTACATCAAAACAATCCTAGTACCAAAAAGCACCCATCCAAGATACCAAATAAAAATACAACTTTAATTTTAGAAAATAGTTGGAATAAGCATTGCTTCTTGAAATAGAATCTGACATAGCTAATTTGTTTTTAAAACATGAAGTTGACAGATGAATAAGGCTACAGTGATCCACACCACTTGAACAATTTAAGAGACAGTTAAAAATCTGACAGTAGATCCCTTTCTTCGCCATAGATCTGCATGTTTTCAAATAGAAACTAGTAGCAATACTACAAGAAGCACCTAGATCAAACAATAACCCATCTATTTGTATAAAACAAACCTTGAAAGCATGGCGAGCCTTGCATCCCATCAGCTGTAAAGTAGTCTGCAGAACAGACCTTGTATACCTAAACGACTCTCTGCTCTTTTTCTCACCCTTTTCGTCCTCGTCCATCACAACTATGTACAACAATTTTGCCACATCCGCCATCTCTGCAAAATCACAAACAAGATGAATCCATCAGCACATCGTTCCGTCTTCTCATTCCATCATCAAAATCAAAATAACGAAATTCCGCCGCGCATCTCAAATCAAAAGGAGATTTCGTCATTGTTTTTTATATAAAGAAAAAAGAGGAAAGGGAAAAAAGTCAAAGAAAACAACGAAAACAAGCAATGCATTTTCAAGAAATACACAAATCCATACCTGCAAGGCTGATCGGCGCACCAAGAACTCAACGTGGAAGAAAATCCACAGCGGCGGACATATCGGCTAGGGTTTTGAAAAGAGTTGATCCTCCATTACGATCTCTCTGTCCATATGTGTCACAATCTCGCCATGCGGTCTGCCACCTATCGGACGCTCAGAGCCTCCACGACTTCACACGCACACTCTCTCCTTCGTTCTCGTCGTCTTCTTCCTCCTCCTTCGTCTCGGTCTCTGTCCTTTTGAATCTCTCCCGTTCGCTTGCGTCTGTTTCGGAGCCCCGAAAACCGACCCGGTTAGAGGCTCCCCTCTGGGCTGCACTTTTGCCCACTTTCGCGGCCCACGAATATTCCTGTCCTCTTTTCTGCAACTGTTTTCCAAACCGCTCATGTTTCGGTAATTATCACTACTCAATTGCATGATTATGTAAATTCCTCATTTGTAATAATAACTCGTCATCAAAGGACTGACTGAAGCCCAAAGGCCCAAGGCCCATTAAGGATTGGATAGAAGCCCAATTCGAAGACTTCGCGGCAATCTCTCCCATCGTCAATCGTGTTTCGAATCGACACAGAGCTCTGCTAAAACCCTAAGCCCCAAATTCGACGACGAGATCGGTCTCGCTCTCCTCTCCATTCTCGCTAGTTCTAGTTGTTTTTCAAGGTCTGTCTGTGTACTGTGGCTCTTAATAAATATAATTGTAGCATGGAGCTGATTTCATTATCAGCAATTTTGAGCTTGCATTTCTAGCATGGATCATTTTTACAGTGCAGCTGGGCGAATTGATATGCAGCATGTAAATCATCATTTTTGTTGATTGATTGAATATTTGCTTGATTGGTTTTTTTTGATTGAGGTTGAGGTATCATGTACCAGGGTGTGTATTCTAGGTATCCAGTAGCGCAGATCAACTGTTTGATGAAATTCCATTTTTTAGGGTTTGCTCATAAGTAGCTCTTCTTTTATATGCTGCCTAATAAGAACGAAGATGAGTGGAGTAGGGAGAATGGAAGGGAAGGGAAATTAGAAGATGAGGGAGAGTTGTTAAATGCTTTTCTTCGTCCTTATCTGCCACTATTTCATCTTATATAGGCTCTCAAAATAGTCTTGAGGATCCCATAACAGACTCTGCATCATGATTCTCTGATGTTTTCCCTTGCAGCCGCAGCCCTTTTTTCACCAACAACCAGCAGGTGCCGTTAAACTTATCCACGCAGCTAGCCGGATACCTGGTGGACGGGATCCTGTGTCTTGTTTTGGCTATGTTTTGATGGTTTTTACAGTTTTTGGTTTCCTGGAGTTCAAGTTTGTTGCATTCATATGCTTAGATGTGTGGTAACTGATTAGTTATCATTTACGCAATCAATTTTCTGAGAGTTATTGCCTGTAAAAGTCTGTGTTTTTATGATATTTGGCTGTTAGTTGTTTGCATTCGAGCGTTGCACTGCTTTCTTCTCACTCTTGAGCAGTTCTAGGCTTCTAACAAGATCTTGGTGATTCGTTTATGTCATGTTTTTTAATGGAAAAGTGTCTAAGTTTCAGCAACTTATGTGTGTCTAGGCCATAACAAATATAGATGGCTAGCTAGTCAATATAAACAAGACGAGGCTCCACAACAGTACCAGGGAGCACACAATGCGAATCTTACAAGAGAGGATGCGGCGAGGCTGCAAAGTCTGTTGGAAAAGTGCAATTGGGTAGCAATTTGTAACGACAGATCCGAAAAGGCCGTTTCGAATCGTTATAAAATTAGTATATTTCAATTGTCAGTCGACATCAACATTTATAGATCACAACAACCAAGAGCATGGGCGGAGGCATGGCTTGGTGAGGGAAGCGGCCGTCGCCGGTCGTTTTTCAAATTTTATTATTTATCGTAATTACGTATGATTAGCTTGAATTTTTTTTTTTTAACAAATCGTTCCCGATAATTTTAAATCTATGTCCCATTATTAAATTCAAATTAATAGAGTAAATATTATTTATTTTTTTCTTATTTTAAATACAAATAAATAATAACTTAGTATAATTATTTTGAAAAAAAAATTTACCCCCGATCAAAATAAATTCTGACTTCGCCGCTCACATAGAGTCTATCTAAAACAAATCATGATATATTTGCGATCAGATAATTGATCGACTTATTTTATAACCAATCATAAATACATTTCCCATTGGATACGAGATAAATTGGGATTCTATTGCAAAGCTGACTGGAAATGTTCCATCATCCAATTGGGCAAGTACAAAATCCAACCAAGCCAGCAAATCCCCATCGCTACATCACAAAGCTTGCTCTTATAATCATGGAAAACCAATTTCATGTGAGGATTGCTTAGCTTTTCAATGAACAATTGTGCCTTTGAATGTGTCGTCATTCATCATTTCAAGTGACCCCTAAACCCGTTTTTCCGGTAAAGAAAACTGTGCATTAATAGCAATGCTTCTGCTTCCAGATTTTAACAGTGCAATACAGAACTTTGCAAAGCGTGAAAGGTTAGAGTTGAGGTGGAAAGCATAAGTGGATGATGTCACCTGCAGTCTGATCTCCCGCTTTTGTGTTCAGATTTCTTCTCCAGCTTAATAACATTATTCTTTATGCTTCTGAGTTTACAATTTGTATAAATGAATTTACGCCCACTTTTGATCAACTCAATCACTACCTGTTTAGCTACTCAAAGTGTTTAGTAGCTAATATATTATTATCTTGATCAGCTCAAAAATGGTGACTTTGGTAGCTTGGTCTGAAGAAGAAGAAGAAGAAAAAGAAGAGACTCTATTGCATGCATGTAACCCAGTTTTTAGTAGCTGTGGTAGAAAGAAGGCAGTGCAGCAAAAAGGTCGAGGGTAGGAGAGCAAAGAGAAAGAGTGGGAGTTTAAAAGAGCAGTAACTTTACTGTGATCATCACCATTATCTTCTCTCTCTCTCTCTCTCTCTCTCTCTCTCGTGTTCATAGCTAGCTAGCTAGTAGCTATATCTCTGGGTTTCAGTTTATGGGAAAAAGCAGAAGACTGATCAGTTTTGAAGCAAAAGATATGAAAGGAAGCTGTATATGAGAGGCACAAGAAACAATGATGATGAAGATATGATCTTGTCTTATTCTTCTTCCTAAACTTCTTGCTTATGCTTTTTCAAGGTTTCTTCATCATCAGCATGTCGTCAGCAACTTAGAGGTAACTCACTGCTGCGTCATGCTGGAATCAAACGACATCGTTTTGTGAAACATCACTAAACAGCGTCGTTATAATTCTAGCAACTATAAAGCAGATATTACCACTAATGAAGCCAATCGGTAACCATTTTAGCCCGTTTATTTTAACGGCGTAAAGATTCTAACGCCGTCAATACACAGAACAGAAAATCACGCAATTATTGCCTCCTCCTCTCCCTCTCTCTCCTTGATTTTTCAGTTGCAGCAAACAACAATAGCTCTTCGATTCTCATCGCTCATTTCTCACTCCGTCGGCTGTCCGGCGAGCATCGATCTCGTCCTCATCGCCTCCCATCATCTCAAACTACCTATCGACTCCTCCATGGATCTTTCTTTGAACAAGGTAATAGTACTAACCGACAGCACTATAGCTGACGACGGCTCCACTGTACTTCATCCCTAACTGATTACTAACAACTAGAATCATCATCATCACCATCTACGATAACAGCAGCTAGCAACTAGCAAGCATGTGCTTAGCTACTCCGGCAGACGACACCGATGCTGCTGGAAGCGATGATGATTTTATTCCAGTCTCGTTTTACTTGATCTCCTGCTAGTTATTAGACCTAGGGTTTTCCCTTGTCCTCACCTTGTCTGTTCAGACTCGTTTTTTGAAAAACTTATTTTAATTTTATGCCGCATCCGTTATCTTCTTCTAGTATTGTTAGGGTTTTGGTTTTGAATGGATGAAGAAGCCTGATGTGCTAGCCAGCTAATTGATCCTGATCGACAGTTTGACCCTTGAAACACGTGAATGTATAGTATCGCTATCCAACATCTTCTTATTCCGTCTTGTTGATTTTTAAAGATTGATTTTATTACGATACTGTCTTGTTGAAGTCCTGCTACTGTTGTGGATGTTGATAAGGAAGCATGATTTATGTTTTTTTATGGTGGTAGGGAACCAGAGCGATTCATTTCCTTCAGGCCGGAAAAACGCACCTACCCAAGTGATCGTCTTGTACACTGATTTATTTCTCTAGCTGCACAAGGTGATTATTATTTATTGACTCTCCATCATCTCTCTATACGTCTTGGTCTATCACGCTCATCTTATTTCAGACAGCAACAGCTGTGAGCCTGTGTCTTGTTTCCGGTTATTTCGGGTTGTTTTGTCATCCTCTCTTCACTCCCATATATCTATCAAGTTTCATGACTGATATGTCATCTGGTGGTGTCCTTTTGGGTTTGTATTCAAGTGTCAATGTGTTTGTGATGCATTTATTGTTGCTAAAGTTATGTAGTTTTTTGGTTGTTATTTCAGAATTAATGATGGCCACTTCTGGGTAGGTTGATGCTCAGTGATAAGGTCTCTCGTGTCATTCATATAAGAGAAGATTAAATGTGGATTTCTAAGTGAATACTTTGCTATCTCATGGATTCGTCAATGAGCAACTCCATCTCAGATCAGTTACATGTTGCCCAGCAAAGTCGGCGAGAGAAACTGAGAGTCCAGCATTGTAGTAGTCCTGTAAGATCAAGCCACCAAGTAGATGATTATACTAGCGGATTGGAAGTTATTCTGCCGGTTTTCAACCCGGGTCTCTATCAAGTCGGTGATAATGTGAGGAATGCTTCCAATTTCTTGTACCAGCCAGCTGGGACTTCATCAGAATTGCTTCTTAATTTTTCTAGCAGTATTTACAACAGCAGTATAAAGAGTGCAGAGGATGACCATGGCCCAGTTGCTGTTAATTGCACAAACTTGGCATCGTCGGATGTCAATTGCTCGCGGAAACCTGGAAGGGAAAGCAACCTGGAGAATTTTGGAGTGTGGAAAAGTATAGGTTCATATTCAAATTCTGATAACTGGAATACAGATTGTGATGACAGATACAGAAAAAATACTAGTCTAGGTATAGAGAGTGATTCATCTGCGTCGGGGATGAGATCAAAACATCGTGCTGCTATTCGCTGTCAAAATCATTTTCAATATGGGGAAATGAACTTTGGTTCTCAAATGAATTACTCGAATGCACTCAATGACGAAGTTACGACAGCTTTAGTAGGACTGCAACCTGACTGTAGGGTGAGCGGAAACACCTGCATGTCGTGGGGGAATCACGGTCGTGATAAAGAACACAATCACATTGTCCCTTGCGGATATCAGTCAGATAGGGAACTAATTTTAAGTGGTTCAACTTGGAACCGGGAAATGAACTCTATGCATAGCAGACTTGATCAGTTGGTAGTTGATTCACATTCACAAGGTCTTTCTCTATCGCTTTGTTCCAATCCAGCCACCTCAATGATTGCTGGAAGTCAATTTGAGGATGTGCACATCCCTCAATCCAAACCACTGCAGGAAGTCGCTAACAATTGTTTTCATGACTCGATTCCTTTCAACCCTACTAATTATTGTGTTAGGCCAGCTGGTGTAGGACAAGGAAACTCCCTTCAGAAACCAGTTGGACCCTCGGCCAATTACCACCAACAAACAGGTCCGCTAGGACCATTTACTGGTTATGCAACAATTTTAAAGAATTCCAGATTCTTGAAACCGGCACAGCAGCTTTTGGATGAGTATTGTGGTGTGATTGGGAAATTCTCTAGTTGCAGTACACCAGTAATTTCTGACAGAAACACTGTCAAGGTTGATGACTTGGCTACTGCTGTTAATTCGATTGAGAGTGAAGTTGGGAGTACAGGAGTTATTTTGGGTGTTTCTACATCCACGCATCAAGACTCCGATGAGATCATTGAAGGAGCAGCAAGCAGTCAAGGAGAATCTTATCAACCTGATTACCAACTCAAGCAGGCAAAGCTGCTGTATATGCTCGAGGAGGTTAGTTTGTTATGGACATCTATTTACCTTTTAACATGCTAAAATGATAGGAATCATTCTCAGTGAAACTTTTTGATATTTGTAGGTTAACTGCTGCTTGCAAATTGTAGTTTCCTTATGACTTATGGCCTTTTGAATTATTTGTGCATGTCTTTATAGTCAGTTTATCTTCTCACTAGGGTCCCTGATAAAGGGATTTTTTTTATCACTGCCATCTTTTGAAATTGGAAAGCCATATCTTGAAGTATTGTTTAGAAACTGTCATCTTTTTGTAAAGTCTTTTTTGTCAAAGACAGCTTTCCGAAAAGATTTGATTTTACAGTCACCGTCTAGCAGGCTGCCATGAAGACTGATACATTTTTCGGAAGCTGCTTTTTCCACTTGCTACTTTTGTTTCAAATAAAAGCTCAATAAACAAGTCTGATATTTAAACAGTGTTTGGGGATTGGAAAAGGGTTATCAGGGTTTTTGTTTCCAACTCTTCCATGAGGAGAGTTTTTAGGTTGTTAATTTGTTGTTCTCATGATTATCTCACTATAAAGAACCCAATCAATGATAGAAGTGATTGATTTTACTCCAGTTGAGCATTGGAATACCCATAATGTATTTAATTAACACTCATCCAAAGTAACTATGTTACTTGACTGGGTTTGTTTTAGCTAGTTTATTTAATAACCTTTTACTTAACACACCAAGTATATTTTTGCACAAAAAATGTTAATGTCAGTCTTAACAGATTTTTTCCGGTGTAACTATGATCGATTTGAGCATAATCTTTAAAGTTGTTTTTAGGCACCACTTGGTTTATCAAAATATTTTCAATGTTCAAAATAAATGATACATGTCTTTTTGTTATGTAGCTATTCTGCTACCAGGCCAAGATAACCCTCAAAAAGCTTTAAACACTAATTTTTAAATTGCCAACCCATAATAGAACTGTTGATTAGTCAATTCAAGTTGATTTTTTGTTCAGTTAGCGAGAAACATGACACTTCATTGTGTTATGTTCTTAGATTGAAATGTCTAATCTATTTAGGATGTTTCTTTTTCTCTCTTTTTAAGCCACTGATAATTTGGCATTATTGTTTTCTATCATCAAAAGGTGAGCAGAAGGTACAAGCAATATTATCAGCAGATGCAGCTGGTTGCATCAGCTTTCGAGTCTGTAGCAGGCCTTGCAGCTGCCACACCCTACATATCTTCTGCTCTCAGGACAGTCGCCAGGCACTTCAATCACTTGAAGAACGCCATTTCTGATCAGCTAAGGCATATTAAGACCTTTCTCGGAGAGGACTTTTCTTTGACGGCTTGTGGAATTAGAAAAAAAGGAGACTTAAACACCAAAAGGTTGAAGTTCACTGACCATAGCTTTCAAAAGCAGAAATCTGGTGGGAGTATCACGGGTCTTATTGAACCCCAACAGCACATCTGGAGGCCCCAAAGAGGCTTGCCAGAACGTGCAGTGTCTGTTCTTAAAGCTTGGTTGTTTGAGCATTTCCTACACCCGTAAATCTCTCTCTCTATAATGTACACATATATGCCCGTGTACCGGTATTCTCACCATCTTTTATATGATTGCATAACAATTTGGCTCATATTTCTGTGCAGGTACCCCACTGACACTGATAAGCTTATGCTAGCTACACAAACGGGATTAACTCGCAGTCAGGTACTGCCAACATTTCCATTCCATTGAACATTTGCAACGATTGCCCTAAACGTTTTATGTTATGACTTCTTGTGAATTTAAAAACCAGGAAAATTTCAGAACCTTTTGCAGCTTCATATAAGTGCAGAATTTGTGCTGATTTCCAATTTTTGTGCCAGATAGAATTGATTATTGAGTGTTTAATGCAATACTACAAGGAGGCTCCATACTTTTATTAGTGAAGAGATATATAGCCCATAAAATAAAAATATAAAACACCCTAGTTTCTAGTGACATTTGCAAATTAATCGAAGTCAATTGTGCCAACGACTACTTCTGACAAGTTCGTTTACGTTGTTTGATTTGGAATTTTGTCATGAATTTAGGTTTCAAACTGGTTCATTAATGCCCGTGTACGATTATGGAAGCCCATGGTAGAGGAAATTCATATGCTTGAGAGGAAAGGTCTTTCAGAAAGTGATGCAGTTGACAATGACAATGTATCCTCCAATGGGGTTGACCCTCATCTCAAAGCTGATCATTCCATGAATACAATGGTTGGAACTTCTGTTCCTAATGCGAATTTGGAATGTTCTGGAATGGGCTCGTTGTCCGAGATGGCAGATGCTCAAGTAGCAAAACAATGGAATCGAGAACCGAGATCACAAGTTAACAACCATATCATGAATTGCATGGATCAAGGAAAGATGAGTGTTTCTCCATACCATCAAACTGGGCAAGAGATGAGTGGCATTGGATCAATTTCTCTTACACTGGGGCTCAGGCAAAGTGCTGATCAGATGTATTTATTGGACGGCAGCCAACACCCGCATCCTCATTCACAATATTTCCAACAGCAGCAGCAAGATCGCATCAGGCAGCATCTTGGAGGTCACACAGTGCATGAATATGCAGGTTAGTGTCGGTGCCGGTGGTTGGCAGCCAGCAGGAATGTTGTAAAAGTAGCTTATATAAATAAACTTATGATGAAAGTAAACAGAGACTGTAATCATTGATCAAGCGGAGGACAAGGGGATGGGCAAAACCCTCTGTGGAGGCTATTGCCTCAATTACTTGAAATCATCTGATGCCATGTTTTGGCTTGTGGCTGTGGAACTGTGAAATTACTTCCAGAAGGTTTCTTTTTGATGGAAAAGAGGCTTGTCTCAATGTATTAACTTCTGTTTTTACCTCCTGCAATCTGCAAACCATGTTTGACTTTCTGCATTACGAATATGCTTTGCTTTATCCAATCGTTTTGACCAGGATTTCTTTCCATCACGGATATGAATCCTCATAATCGTCCATGATGGAAACGGTGTCGTTCTAATTTGCAATTGAATCCTGGGCAACGCGGCTGGGCTGATCAGTAGCAATTGCTGAGCCCAACCAGATGGGCCGGCCCATTAACTTATTTGTACTTGTTGCGTTGTATGAAGAACGAAAGGCCTGGCGTCGGCGCTTCGCTTGCAGAAGAAGAAGAAGGCGGAGGGAGGTCGTAAAGGAGACGAACAATGGCCGGAAAAGGTCCGACGACGTACTCTCCTTCTACGAGACACAAAGCGAAACCTGCAAAACACGAAGCGTGTGACTTGGTTCGAACAGATGGCCGCGGCTTTGCTCAGTGCAGACCTGCTTGTGAGTGTCAGTTGCAAATTATTTAGGGTTTTCAGGCTTTTGTTGAGTTCGTCATAGCTTCCCCCATTTTAATTTGATTTCAGTGTGGTGGTCTCGTAGTTGCAATGGAAGGATTGTCGTCAGATGTCAAGGCCAAAACTATTTCTTGAGTTTAGAGAAAGAAACCTGCCTTTAGTTTTCGTTTTAGTTGCAGTTATTAGTCAGATAGTGTTGCTAATATAAGAGGTGATCAAGGCATCACTTTGTCCTTGTGTGTGTGTAGGGTTTTTGGAGTTAATAAGTCTTCCAATATAATTAAGCAGTAAGAACAGGCTGTGTCGAAAAGTTTTTTTATCTTATGTTTTGCAGTTATGAGAACCGGTGCTGTGACCTCTGCGTCTGGATCAGCTTATGCTGAGTTTGGTAATACCAAGGTTATTGTGTCAGTGTGAGTATCCTTCTCCTGTTATTGTGTTGGTATTTATCAGTCCGATGATTTCCAGTTGTTGAATCATTTCACGTTTCTCTTGAAATGCTTAATGTCCCAGTTTCATCTGACCTTTTCTTTTGTTACATATTTTTGCCTCGATTAACTATGGTCATTAGATAGTGGTAGCTTATATTACAATTTTATTTTATTGGTTTCAGATTTGGGCCCAGAGAAAGTAAGAAGGCATTGTTATACAGTGATGTTGGTCGGCTAAATTGTAATGTCAGCTATACCACTTTTGCATCCCCTTCCCGTGCACAGGTATATGGGCTGAAGTAGCAACTCACTTGTAAATATAGCACAAGTCTGTTTGCCGGTGACAGTTACTGGACTTCTGTGTTCAGGGATCAGACCATAAAGAGTTTTCTACAATGCTTCATAAAGCTTTAGAAGGCGTTATTATACTAGAAACTTTCCCCAAGACAACTGTTGATGTTTTTGCGTTGGTTTTGGAATCTGGTGGAGGTAAATACTAGCATAAGTTTTATATACAATAAAAGCCTCTTATCATCATGTTATACACTGCATATGAATCCTCTGTAGTTTCTCTCTTCATTAGTTTTTATTTTATTTTGTAAGCTCCTGCGACACCGTTACACTCTAGTTCCCTGCTATTCTATTTTTGTGTTTCAATATCATTATAACATATAAATAACTTATTGTTTCTATGAGATGAGGTATAACTATGTATGTTCTTGTGATTACAGGTGATCTATCTGTTGTGATATCTTGTGCAAGTCTTGCCCTGGCAGATGCTGGGATAATGATGTATGACCTAGTTGCCTCTGTATCAGTGGTACGAGCGATAAGTTTGGACTGCTGAATATTTTACCAAAATATCAGCTATTCTTGTTATTTAGCTGCCTTAGACCTGTTTGTTGCATCATTAGCTGCTTGCTGGCTCAAACCCCATGAACTCTTTCTTTCTTTCTATTGGTTATTCTCGATCTCAATTTGGAACTATCTTGCTGCAGTCTTGTATTGGACCGAACCTTGTGATAGATCCTATTAATGTAGAGGAGAGCAATGAAGATGGGAATCTGATGATTGCATGCATGCCTTCTCGTAATGAGGTGACCCAGTTGACTATTACAGGAGAATGGTCAACTTCTAAGATTCACGAGGTATCTCATATTTGCATCCAAATTTTGTTGGACTGACATGAAAATTGATCCTAAATCAGTGCCTCTCAAAATTACCTTTGGTGTCGGCTTAATCTGAGATTTGATAACTAGTTTTTCTTATGTATATGACTTGCCAAGCTCAATTGCTTTTGTTGCTGCACTCACAGGCCATGCAGCTTTGTATTGATGCATGCACAAAACTAAGCAAGATAATGAGAACTTGCTTAAAGGAAGCAGCTTCTCCCACACAGGATTAATTGAAATGACTGGCACACCCATGGCTTCCTTTGTTACTAGTAAGGCACTTAGACCTTACCTACTGAAAGTTTGTTCACTCAAATACCAATTTTGCAGCAACGCTCTGTGTTAGTAGTTGTCGTTGAAAAAAAGAAGTAGATGCACATGCACTATTTTGTTTTTCACAGTATATTAGTAGCATATTGTTGCATTTTGAACCTAATGGAAACAGAGTGTTCACTTTACCTGTTTTCAATGTGACTCGTGATTTGGTGGTTGTAAGATTATCTGTTCTTTCTCTGAAATGTGAAATCTCACCTACTGGCAGAAGTTGCGTTTGATTAAGAAAATGGATGGTGTTATCTGACATGCCATGCTCGGTATATTGAAATTAGTACCCTTCTTCTTTTTTATCAACCAATCTAATTTAGTTCTAAATTGATGCATCTTAACTATCACCTGCTCCCTCTATTTGACAGAGTGAACAAGCAAGCATCAAATTGCAAGGTAATCCATACCTTTTTTTTTTTGGCAGAGAAAGTTCCAGGTCATAGTAAAAGATTGGTAGGCTTTTGCAGGATAAGAGACCCAACATATACAACAATCTCGGCCTTCCATTCCTTCCTTGAATATGTTAATCACTTTGTCATAACCTTTTAAAGGGTGGTCAAACTACACATTTGTCCAACAGGAAAAGAAATCTGAATGTTCACCATGATGAGAACAGATTTTGTCTTTGCAGATGTTGTCTTCCAACACCAACTTCAGACTCTCCTTCCTAACCTTGTATTTTTCGATTTCAGGTCTTTAGTTCCATTTTACTGGTTCTATGTTCCTAAAATGGTAGACAAGGATCAGACATGTGTTATGTCTACATATGTGTATATATGCATTGGCCTTCCACTCTCTTATTTCATGTCTTAGCAACACAACACTCTCTACCCAAAAACACTGAGATTGAAATGGAGACAAAAGCATCAAGTTTTCAGAGAATATGTGTACCAAAATGCTGCATAATTTTGTTGTCTGATCAACTGCTGATTCAATGATGTTTGCTGAAGAAGGTATCAAGGAACATAGATTGGTCTATGGAGGAGGCAGCATAGGTTTAATGGGTCTGGTTTCTCAAGCCGTCTACAATGGCGGCTGACATGCAATGTGTTTTACTAAGAATCAGAATCAAGCATGACAACTCATAATCAGTAAGCTATATGCAGACATTAACTTTTCCAAATTTGGACCGAAAGTAGTCAATGGATGATAAAACGTCGTCGTTTGATCCCAAAGCGAACCGCACCCGTTTTCATACCCGAAAGACCGCGATTCGGGCTGACCGGACCCGAACCCGCGTAGGGTTTATATTTCTCCAAATTTTCAGTTTTGTGGATCGAAGACGAATTCGTTTTCAAGCAGTGTATGTCCTGAATCGAAGCAGAAGCTGTGTGTATGGCGTCATCGTCTCCATCGGAGCTCAATCCGGCGCCGGAAGCCGAGAAGCCGCAGATCAGCAAAAGCGCGGCCAAGAAAGAAGCAGCAAAGAAGGAGAAGGAGCGTCGCAAGGCGGAGGCAGCGGCCGCCGCTGCAGTGAACTCGTTGTCCCTGGAGAATGACCCGCTCGCGGCTAACTATGGCGACGTGGCGTTCAGCGACTTACAGTCGAAGGAAGTGACTGGACGGAGGTGGACGGAGATTGGATTGTTGAATGAGTCGCTGAAGGGCCGGATGGTGTTGGTTAGGGGCCGTGCGCAGACAATCCGCGCCGTTGGGAAGAAGATTGCGTTTGCGGTGGTTAGAGAGAAGGGCGCGACTGTCCAGTGTGTTGTTACTGTTAAGCCGGATGAGGTTAGCTTGCAGATGGTCAAGTATGTGAATGGACTGAGCCGCGAGTCTCATGTTGATGTTGAAGGTGTTGTTTCTGTTCCTGATGTTGCCATTAAAGGCGCTTCTCAGCAGGTACCTAGTGTTTTTTTAATGAATCGAACTCTCATTGTTATTCTAATAATGTACAATGGCAGAAAATACTGATATTGTTTGGTTTGTGGTTTTCAAGCTATTATATTTAAATACCTTATGAGTATTTTTTACCCAGGTGGAAATTCAAGTGCGAAAAATATATGGTATTAGTAGAGCTGTGCCCAACCTGCCGATAAATATTGAAGATGCTGCTAGAAGTGAAGAAGAGATTCAGAAGGCATTGCAGGTAAAATGTTGTTTATCTGTGTTCCTGTTAATGTATATCTTAGACATTGCTATCTGTTTATATCTAAGATTATAAATTAACATTTTGCAGGCTGGGGAACAACTTGTGAAGGTTAACCAGGACACCCGGTTAAACTACAGAGTTCTCGACTTGAGGACACCTGCTAATCAAGCAATTTTCCGTATTGAATTTGAAGTTGCAGATGTAAGATTTCCTCAAAGCTTTAATATGAAAAGATAATGGATACAAAAAAATTCTGACAATGCGATTTTGATTATTTAACATCTGGCATCACTTGTAACTGATTATGGTTATAAGTTTCCAACAAATATTTTATGTTGGTCTCGGAATAAATAGTGGGAGTATATGGTAACATTATGTATAATATTTATTAAATAACTATACCATCATATATTTGTAACTTCAAGGCTGGGAACATGCCACTTGCTTCTGCTTGCGTTTAACATTTTGATGCGTGGTACAGTTTTTCGGCCAATTCTTGAAAAAAGAAGGATTTGTTGGCATCCGCACGCCAAAGCTTATAGCAGGATCCAGTGAAGGTGGGGCTGCTGTATTCAGATTGGACTACAAAGGAACTCCTGCATGTCTGGCGCAGTCTCCCCAGCTACACAAGCAAATGGCAATTAATGGCGACTTTGGACGTGTATTTGAGATTGGCCCTGTTTTCAGAGCAGAAGATTCATTTACCCATAGGCATCTTTGTGAGTTTACTGGTCTTGATTTGGAAATGGAGATCAAGGAGCACTACTTTGAGGTAACATTGCAGTGATAATTCTTTGTACTCCATAATGTTGGACATAATTTTAATTTGATGACTGGCCTTCTTTTTCAGGTTACGGATATTGTGGATCGCTTATTTGTTTCAATGTTTGATTATTTGAATGAAAAGTGCTCCAAGGAGCTGGAAGCTGTCAGACAGCAGTATCAATTTGAAAATCTTAAGGTTTTACCGCAAGTTATTCGTATGGGTACATCATGATTTTCATTTAGCTAGAATGTGTATCTGATATATTGGTAAATTATGCAGTACTTACGTAAGACTCTACAACTGACATATGAGGAAGGAATTAAAATGCTACAGGTAAGAAGAACTCATAATTTGACTCTCAATTTTTGTTATCCTCGTGCTGTGCATGCACCAAATACAAATGACATTGTCTCTGCCTACTTAAGGGCTGTTTATCTCTGCAAGGCGTTTATATAACTAAAGCATTTTGTATTTGGTTTCTTGTGCAGGAAGATGGTATAGAAGTTCCTCCCTTGAGTGACCTGAACACTGAAGCGGAAAGGAGACTAGGGCAATTGGTTTTTAATAAGTAACATTTTTATCTTGAAATGGATATTTGATTCTTCTGTCTGAAATTTATAATTTTGTGATTAAACATTAACGGTAGTTGACTTTTTTAGGTACGGCACGGAATTCTTTATTCTCCACCGATACCCTTTAAGTGTCAGACCATTCTATACAATGCCTTGCTATGACAATCCAGTTTATAGCAACTCATTTGACGTTTTCATTCGAGGTAGCCAATCATATTCTGTACACTTAACTCTGTTAAGTTTTCCCCAAAAAAAAAAGCTACGGAGTTTAACTTTTGCCATTAATGATTTGCACACATTTGCTACCTCAAACTGGCAGAGGATATGTTGAAGAGCATCTTTTGGTTAAAATGACTGATTAATTTAACTTATTATTATAGATGCATATTTGTTGATCATCTTACAAAATATGAGTGGAATAAGTTGAGCAGTTCTCATATAGCAACATCCTGTTCAGTTTGACTGTATTTTTTTATTACTGATCAACAATCAGTAATTTTTGTTCATTGGTAATTCATTATCATCCTTGCAACCATAATCCCTAATAGTTTGGTCCTCTAGATATAGTATCGACTAACAAGTATGTATAAATTTGTTGCAACAAATCATAACCTTTGGTTGACATTAGGTGAGGAGATAATTTCCGGAGCTCAACGTCTTCATGAGCCAGAGCGCTTGACGGGGCGTGCCAAGGAATGTGGCATTGATATCAGCACCATATCCACTTACATAGATTCTTTCCGGTATACTCTTCCTCACAGCTTCACACAATTTATGCCACCATGTTCCTAGATTTTGATACTATAAAAATCTGGTTGTTGTTGCAGGTATGGTGCACCGCCACATGGAGGCTTTGGAGTTGGATTAGAGCGCGTGGTCATGCTCTTTTGTGCACTTAACAACATCCGCAAGACATCTCTCTACCCTCGTGACCCTCAGAGAATTGCTCCATAATAAATCTTTTAGGCTGTGCCCAGTCCCAGACAGAGTCGATGACACTATTTACAAGTCACAGTTTGGTGTATTTCTGGCAGTCCATTTATGGTGGGGTGATGTTCCAAGCCTCGGCTTTCTCTGTTGGCTTAATGCTGCATGCTATGACAATATTAAAGGTGGATTGGATTCTTCACCAAAGTTCAGCTTCATAAGACAGACAATGTTAACAAAATTAACAGTCCAAATTATCAATGGCACGGTTCTGGAGGATTCTCTGCTGATGTAAATGTCTTCTCAGGCAAACTAATCAGCTTGAAATCAAACTCAGCGAGTAAAGAGAAGTCATCCTCAGAGATGGCAACACACATCTCCTTCCCTAGCAGCATACCAAGAAAAATCCTCCACATCACCACCATCTCTAACCTTCAACTCTTCAATCTTCTCCACAGCCTCTCTTCTCCAAGTTCCATTCACAGCACTCCATCCCGATTTTAAGCAACTTGAGCATCTCTCCCTCTCCATTTCGACCCCCCTTCATATTCATGTCGAATTCCTCTTCACTCCACTCCTCCCTCACCACTGAGCTCACCAATGTAGCCAAATCTGCATCATCATCACCCTTCCCTTGCTTCAAATAATTTGCTGGAAATTTCCCTGTGAGCAGCTCCAGAATGAGTCCACACAGCGGCGTTTTTGAACTGCTCTTTGTTGATCACAGGCGCCAATACGTAGTCAGATAGAACAGGCTCAAAGTTTCTGTCTAGAAGCACATTGCTGGATTTAAGGTGGCCATGGGGCAATGTCAAAGTTTTCTTGAATTCTATCAGTTCCTAATTCAACAAGAAGATCGGAAAATATGCAAACTGGGGATCAAAGGAAGAAGAAAAGCTCTTACTGTGGAGGTGACTGGTCAAGCTCCCATTCTCAACAAAATCTGAAATCAAGAGCTTCTCATCTCTCCTATACTGCAAAGCAACAAGGGGCAGCAAATTAGGGCACGGCAGCCTCCCAAGCTTCCTTACATGCTCATGAAACTCCTCCTTCCCCAAATTTACTCATCTGTCTGAACCTCTTAACCACCACATCCTTCCCGCTCTCAATATTCACCTTGTACGACGATCCAAAGGTCCCGCTCCCCAAAACCTCCTCCGACCCCCGAAGCAGATCCTGCAGATCGAACCTCTCCCGACGAAATTGAGGCTCCCGCCGCTCTCGTCCTTCTTGTAGTTCTGCTCCGCCGACTGGATTTTGTCACGGTGCGATTGGCTCGGGAGTCGTTCCGGTTTTAGCGGTCTGGCTGCCCGGCGGCTGCGGAGGGCGATCACGACGCCGATGGCGATGAGGAGGAGAGGGTTCTTTTGGTTGACTTGCATTGCTGCAGTGGCTTGCCGCACAAACCATCGCATCCTGCAACGCACGCATAAAAATATTAAAATAAAAATTTAATATTTCAAAATCGTTTGATATTTATGTTGCCGATTTGTTATGAGTGCAGATAAAAATTGTGATCAGAAGATTGCGATACCATTAAAGGAGGTGGCTCCCATTTTGCTGAGGCTCTTTGGAATCTTGCCATGAAAATCATTGTGAGAAAAATGCATCCCATCTTCCCGTAAAACCGGTTACCGGCCACGCAGCTCCAGCAGCATGGGGCAGGGGTCCAGTGAACTGATTCCTGTTAGGTAAAGCTTCTTTAAGGACCTCATGGCAGAGAATCCTGAGTCAGGAATCTGTTGTTTGTCAAGAACAGTGACTTTAGCCTTGTGAGGCATGATATGATGGAAGGAAGGAAATATATAGGAAGAAATGAAAGGATTGAAAGAGTCATGGAAGCTGGTTTGGAGGAGGTGTAGTAAAATGACTGTTTGGAAGATGAAATCTGCTGATTCATGGGTCTGGGATGGAGCTAGAAATGTGTGAATCAACAACTGCAATGTGAAATACTTTTGTGCTTCTTCCTCATTGCCATATGTCAAGAATTGATAAACAGTTGCACTTCAATTGGCACCTGATGAAGCAGAGAAAATTCCAACACTTTAGCCTAGCTAGCTAGTAGGCTGCTGATGTTCAACTGAGCAGCTTGAACATATTAGACGAGTCAGCCTGCAATGACAGTTTGAGAGTTCTTGTACACATCCATTTCTTTCTTGTAACCATCCATGGCCTCAGCAGCTTTGGCGTTCCATTTTTGCTTCTCTTCTTCACTAATTTCCTTCCACTTCACAGAAATGAGAGCATTAAGTGTCGCATTGTTCACTCCTGGCCTCTCTTCCTGCAAGGCTTTCCTAGTTTCTTTACTGAACAGAATGTACGATGATGCTGGCTTCTTGGGCTTGTTGGGGTCAGCTTCCACCTTTCCATCCTTGGCCTGTTTCTTCTTCTGCTTCTCCTCCTTGGTTTTTTTTATTATGTTCTCAGCCTTCTCCTTCTTCTTAAGCAGCTGTAGACCCTCTTGCCTCTGAATCTTCATCAACTCTTCTTCTTCCATTTTCTGGTTCAGCTCATCCTCGGCTTTCTTCCTTGAGTACACCTCCATTTCTTGCAAGTACTTCTCCTTATTCCTCGTCGCCATCTGAAACAGAATTCAGAAACGGCAATGGGTGAGCAATCAATGATGACATGGTAATTTAAAATATGAGACTAGCAGATAGCATTAGACCAAACCTCCTCATATGGTTTCTTCTTTCTGTCAGTCATGGTTTTCCACTCTTCTCCGGTGATCTTGCTGATTTCCAGAATGGATTTGTTCTGAGCCAGCAGGGCAGGACGGCGCTCATTTGAATAGATGAAGTAAGCAAGAATGGGCCTCTTTGGTTTCAATGGATCCTTCTCCTTCCTGTAACAAAAATAATTTCAGTTTACAAAAAAAACTTAGCACAAACAACTAACCACACAAACTGCTAATAAAGCTGGAAACTAGAAGCACGGCTCATACTTAGCCTTCTTGTTTCCCGTATCTGCTTCTTGTAAGAACTGCATGTACTGCTCATAAAAATCCATAGCTGTCTTCTGTTTATTTTCTTCTTCAAAAAGCTTCATGGCCGCCTTCTCCCGCTTCTCCTTAGCCACAATCTTCAAAAAGGCCTCCTTCTCAGCCAGATACTGTTCATCATAAGGCTTCTTCTCCTCAGCACTTATGGTCTTCCATTTTGCCCCCAAAATGGTGGATGTCTCCTTGAAGTCAGCATCTGGATTTGCTTTCTTCACCTGTGAATGTATATCATCTCAGATACTAAACATTTCACTAATCTTTACTGAAATCAACAAGCATATTCAAAATATAGGCAGCATCAACTACAGAGAGATAAAGCTATGAACTAGTACCTCAGCCCAATGATCCTTGCACCATAGAATGTAAGGCGCAGGAGGCCTCTTGGTTTCAGAGCATCCTTTCTTCTTTTTGGAATCATGATCCTTGTCCTTGGACTGGTGAGAGATTGGGAAATTCTGCAATCAGTGATAAATTGAACAATGAGTCAAAGCTTGAGCAATCAGGACTGTGCAGCAATTACAAACGGGATTATCCAATCTGGTTCCGAATATCATCAAACCAGATTCAGATCTACATATTGATGATAAAATGATGCGAGAAAACGTACCACAGTCGGCTTAAACTCCTTCAATTTCTGAAGCTTCTTCAACTCGACCTCCAACTTTTCCTGCTTCTTTCCCCTAGCTTCAAGCTCCTCCTCCTTGGACTTAAGAATCTCGTCCTTCTCCTTCAACAATTCCTCCGTCTTCTCCTTTTCCAGCCTCAATTTCTCAAGCTTCTCCTGCATTTCCAGCAGATCCTTCTCAAACGACGACGAAGTCTGCTTCGTCTTCTTCGAGGCCTTAGTCTGCTTAACCGCCTTAGGCGACGGCTGGCTCTCCTGGATCACCTCCTTGGCAGCGACCTGATCTACCACCTTCGCCGGAGAAGGCGGAGCGCAGGACTCGTTGCTTTCAGCGTTCTTCTGTGCGAGAGGTTTCCTGGCGTTGCTCCTCTTCTTCTTAACCGGAGCCGGATCGGAACTGAGAGTAGCAGATGGAGCGTTCGCAGTGTCTGCCATGGCGGTTGCAAATGAGAGAGAGAGGGGAGCAAGGAAAGGCTTCTCTAGGGCTTGCGAAATTACCGAGAGTAAACTAATGGATAAAGAGGCCTTTTATATAGTGAAATGAAAAGAGAGAGTGCAACGGCTACAACTAATTTGAATTTCAAATCAGTAACGACCGTTGCCTGGTACAAATATTTGCACCAGTGTCCCTCTGGTTATGCATATTTAAAATTCTATCCTTCAAGTTTGAAATGCATATTTTTCAAATATCAAACTACCTGCACAGAGTGAATCATACATATGACAGTAGCATTTTTCACAAGGCATTGAACAGTCTGAATTTGCTCCATCCATCCACCTGATTTATGATGTTACAGAAGAGCGGCGCCGGATCTTCAGGTACCCGAACTTTCCAGCCCCCGGCGATGAACCTTCGAACACGAACGGTAAATAGCCAGTAGCTCGTTCATATCGCTTCTGAATCTGTGGAGCAAACATAAAATGAGCCAATCAGAAAAAAAGAGAACGGGGGAAAATTTATCCAACAGAATATGAAAGTTCAGTTGCTTGCCTCAATAATTTTCTGGCTGCTCTTTAGAGAATTCCGGCCTATAACACAGACTGTTCCACCGGAGCCGCCGCCAGTGATCTTTGCTCCATAGAGAGTTCCATCTTCTGGTTTATCTTGTTTACAGTGATGCATTTCTTGTACCAGCTGCACAAGCCTGTCTGTCGCATCGGAGCCAAGACCACACGCACTGTAGCTGTAATGGCACTGTTTCACAAATGCATGTATATTAGTTTCCTGTCGGTTAGATGTAATCAAACATGACTTTAGGAATCACAGTCAGTAAGGATTTGAGTCTACCTGATACAGAAGTTCGCCAAGAGCACTGAGCTGTTCATCGGATGCAATAGAGGTCAACAAAGCTTTGAATGCCTGTGAAGCAAGCAAGATCAATCACCGTTGGGACGCCGCAAAATCATACATAGTTTCTTAAGCATAGATCAGACTGGAGATGTTCAAATGTACCTGGACGCGGAAATTTTCATAAATAGGATGTCTAGCAGGTGCTTGGACTCCATAACTTCGTTTGGGATCAATAACTGTGACTGAATCACTGTGGTCAACATACTTGTTCAAAAATGCATCGCCGTTAATTGATTCCGGAATCATTTTTGCATATACAGCTTCATATCTGAGGTTCAAAATGTAGCTCGTTGCCAAACCATTTTAACTTGGGACTGAATACAGATTAATAGTATCCGAACATCCACATGAATCAGCAAGAAGATGAGCAAAAGAGCTGCAGGAAGTAATTTTTAAACTGTAAGCCAGAAATATTGAAGGCAGGATAGTACCTGTGCGGAGAAATGTTGCACAAATAATCTAATGAACACTCGGCCTCAAACAGCTCAACACAATCATCTTCCAAGTCAGATGATGATTGGGGTAACAAGGAGGCTGCTATGGTCTTTATCATCTTTCGACCCATGAAGGCACCAATTCTAACAGAGCCATAATCGGCACCGCCCACACTACATAAAAATGTAGCAAGTTGTATGGTAAGAACAAAATACTCCATTCTCACCAATGAATGATTATGTTCATAAGGATTAGTAGACACCTATGTCGAATTCCAGAATCAATCCCCCAAAATCGTATGTGGCCAGGGATATCAACAAGCCCAAGTACCTCAGCAGGCTACACAATTAATAAATAGCACGATCATTATCTTGAGTAGAACATCATTGCACTGAGGCACTTCAAAAACATGCTTTCATTGTTTATCTACGTCACAACGCACCTGGCACAACATAACAAGAAGTTTGTTTGCTTCACCACATGAAGAAGCCATTTGGTCCATCACACCGCATGGCGCACCAACAATGTGATTCTCCACCTATGAGCAGATTGAAGTAAGCAACAGACTACCAATAATTGCAGATGTAAACAGTTAAGAGCAGACCTTCTGAGATAATAAAGCAAGATCTCTTGGGCTGATGTTGATTGCTGCAGGAATCTCATGTATTGGTTAAGAAATTGTACAAACTGGAGTTATCCACCTTCCATAACATATTTAGCAACCTCAAAACTACATGATCATATACTAGTATAGAAAAATGCCGATCCCATTTAACCATGGTTTGGTTGTGCATATTTCATTTTTGTATTAGAAAGAATGCTAGTGCAGGAAAATATGGATACCATGTGCAGCAGCAATTGCTGACATGCTAGCAACCTCCACGGAAGCAGATGATGATACACCTTTGCCCTCCGGAACTGCAGAAGACACCTACAATTTAACAAAATTAGGCAGTTATAAGACAGGCAAACAGTATGAGATGATTGGCATGGAATTCGAGATCTTATAGCACACGATGCCAAGAGATCAGTAAACAAGCCTTTGTTCCCAATGCCATAGAGGCTTATAATTCATCATCTAGTAATCAAAAAAGCAGTTTCACATAGTAAGAGATTAATATCTGTTTCGGGCCTTTTAAAGGACGAAAAATTATGGATTAGTAAAAACTATCTCATTAATTACTCATATGCAAGATTTGACTGTGTTATAGGATTGACAAAATGCATTCCGTGATAACCACGTAACAAGAAGAACATGGGATATACATATACATGTAACAACAATATGTGCCAATGTTTATCAATAGACAGCTCATACCAGCATGCTAATTCCATTCTCGAAGCGCACACCTAACTCTGTCATCAAAACCAATAGTGTCCCAGCGATATATGCAGCCCACCTACAACAGAAACTAGTGAGAACTGAGAACTGCCTCTGCATGTCTTCCTAGGCAAGGGAGAGTAAAGATTAACCAAAGCCTACTTCTGGGATGAATCTTTCGCGAAGTAATCGCGTGCTGCTCCGTAAGATATTGGTTTCTCTCCGTCCATAAAATCTGATAAATCCATGTCAAAGGTTGGACTACGATTGCTCAGTTCAGAACCATATGACACCTAACATTACCGTAGGAAAGAATCGAATAAGAAACTGATATGTAAATCAAACAAAGTGTAAGCTAATTAAATGAAATGCTTAGAGCACGTACAATTTGCAGCACGGGTGTTGGCCCCTGACCTTTAGCTTCCTGTCTAACAAGTGCATGTTTCCAGAGCCTTTGTTTGCTTGGATGGCTAACTTGTATAGCTACATGACATGCTTCTCTAATTGGCATCTGAGAGACATGCAAAATGTCTAAACATTAGATACTGCACCATTAAGTTTCTAGTAGAATGGTCCATCCTGTGTCTAACTGATTAGTTTTTTTTAGTTTGGACTTTAAATTTAGAATAAAAAATATAAGACACAATTCAAGATCTATATTATCAAGATGCAATGGCCCTTTTCTGTGTTGTGTGAAAATATATTTTAGTTCAGCTTGTGGCCTTAAAATAAATATAAATTGTCGGACCATTTTCAACCCACCCCATACGATGTGGTGAAATTAGTCTACAACGTCAATTATAACTATTAGTACCGACACCAACGTAGACTCTGCTAAGCTAACAAAAGAATGGAGGAAAAAAAACAAGACAAATAGATGAAGTAAGTTGACCTGCAAAACGAGGCTCCCTGAATAATCTGCAATCCCTCCCATGATATCCAACCTTCCAGGCGCTCTTGTAACGAATATCTCCTCCTACAAATATACAACTCAATTAAAAGGAAAGACTTTTATAATCTGACGGCCTCAAGTATCCGATTATACAAAAGAAGTTGCAAATTTCATAATTTACCTCCCAATTGAAGAGCTTAGCTGCGGCTTTCCTTTCTCGTACTTGGAGCAGATCAGCATTATTCCCGGAATCATGAACAGCATTTAGATTTGCCAAGCTCTTCAAAAAACCCATTGTATCTGAGAGTCCCTGAACATCACCATGAAGAATTTCAAAGTCCTCTGTGCCACTTCTGGAAAAGAATTAGACAAGGGGAACATTAACAAATTCAGTCAAAGGAACAAGTTCTATTAATGAAAACAAAAACAAATAGCTAAAAGCTCACGGTTGTATGAGAGTAATCTCTTCTTTCAGTTCAACACTATTTCGAAGACCGAGCTCGCTTTGAGCATTTATATACCATTCTGGGATAGAAATATCTCTTCCAGGAGCTCTTTGAAGTTGATAACCAAGTACTATAGCATCTTGTAATCTTCTTGATCCACTCAACTGCAGTCAAATGAGGCATATTATAGATACATTCCGAGCACTGTGATTCTGTATTACCAAACCCAATGCGGTTGCAACACCTTTTGTAAATAGATCATCAGGAAATATTTATGTGAATAGATAGGACGTCTTGGTTCATAACAACCCAGCTCAGCCCATATAATGATCGAGGAAATACTAAGGACTTATCTATTTTCTCTAAATTGACGAAAAGATGATGCAGACAAAAATATACGGAGGGATAATAACAGCACAAAGTTTACCTTATCAGAGACGTGATTTTTTCCAGCAGCCGTGTCCTGCAATATGCGTGCCGCTACCTGCATATTGAGCTCTTTTTAGCAAATGTTCAAATATTTGTATAGCTATTAGCCACACACACCACATGTTAGGGATCCATTCTACCACTACTTTCTTTGGACAAGCATATGGGCCGAAGCTGATAGAGGATTTTTGCTAATATCAATTCAAAGTTCAAACAAGCAAAACCATGATAAAATGGATGTCCCTATTTGTATGGTTTATTCCACTAACAATACTATCTGGAAAACAAGCATTCAGTCGCTCGAAATTGTTTTTAATGTTCGCGTAAGTGCACCAGTCAGTTCCTTGCCAAATGAATATGTAGAATATGCACTCCAATAAATATAAACGTATTCGGACCAACACACCAACTCTCGTCTACTATAGTTGTTCTTGTTCAACCATGTTGAATTAATACCTTAGTCAACGATGCAGCGGAATTCAATAATTTTTTTATAAAAAAAAAACCTTAGTCAATGAAAAAGTTTGTAAACAAGGCTTACCTCACCACCATTTATACTACCATCATAGCATGGCCTCAGAGTGACTGCATGTTCAAGATAAGGCGCCCAGTGCCCAGTTAGCAAATCTCTCCTAATCATCTCCACACCACCTTGATAATACTGCATTTATAAATTAACCATGTGATATAAATTTCTCTCTTTGTCCTTGCCTGTTGGAATGATTTACTACAAGTGGCCCTAAGGTCCGTAACACGTAGAAATCAGTCTACCTCAAGCATATTTCTCAAGAATGATTCTTCATTGAAATAATCTCTGCGAACGAAGATGAAAGGAAGTTTGTACGCCAATGCTTCACTTACAGTCCCATATCCAATTTTGCCTGTTTGATCACATTCACACGTTATTGAAATTTCACAGCGACCAGTCCATAACATCACGACTACAAGAAGGAGAATATTTGCTTACCAAGCATACAATCACATGCAGACATAACATCAGGTGTGTATACATCCTTTGCGAGTTTGATGAAGTTAGGTGGGAGTTCCTGATCTTTGGATGCCCCACATACCTGAATAAGTGAAAAAGTGTTTTTGATTACCTAGACAAGGAAAGATCACCAATTTATCAAGAATAATTGGAAAATACAGATGCTCAGCAAATCTAACCAGACATAGCCACCCAGAAGGTAGGTAGTGTTCCTGTAACTTCCAGTCCGCTGGCTGCAAATAAAAAGGTGTGATCAGCTTTTTTCAGCACGATGAAGATACAAGCGCAAACAACATTCGAGTTTAGATACTAGTCAACTATAACTCAAAAGCAAAAGCATGAAAAAGTAACCTGCCTGTCCACCAAAATTAAAGATTACCAGCTTTACATCCTCACCAATTCCAAGCTCCTCCCTCACCTAGTGGGCAATATACTTATCAAAAAACACAATGTATATCATACTTGCTAAATGTTTAAGTACAATAAATCAGACCTCCTTGCGTGACTTGTTCAACCTTCTAACAACCAAGGGTACATCAATAACATCACGAAATGCAGGCACTGCAAGGTTAAATGTTAGTTTAGTATCCAACTACCAAAAGAAAAAAGAATTAATGGGACTACGAAATCTCATTATTTTGGATGGAATAATTGAGAAGTTGATTCCGCTTACTCGGGCAATATCCCGGAAGACGAATGAGGAATTCACAATGAGAATAATCCTCTGCTATCTGCAATAACGATATACACATCAAGTAAAAATTATTATATGAATAAAAAACAAAAACAAACTAAACTGAGAAAATGATGAAGCAGAAGTTGCATTATGTGACGCTAAATGTGATAGAATCTAGCAACCAGCTATGCGTTCAAGATGCTTACTTCACTAGTCATAACCATGACTGCTGCATAATTAACTATAGGCTGAGAATATACATTGCATATCTTTCTTTTTGTTTCTAAGCCATGAGCTACTTTTTAAGTTTCCTTTTAATCACGTTCCAATGATGGGAATGAAAAGTCAGAGATTGTCTTTGGAGTTTGTCAGACTGAAATGAAGTTTTTTTAGTTAAAATAAGCATCTACCATTCTAGAAATCCACTGTTATGGAATCTCACAAACTAATCGAAACCCAAGTGCCGTTTCAGCTAAATATTCTTATATGGGAATAGATTAATCTACATATAACTTAACTGTTCTGAAAAAGAGTCAAAACATTTACAGAAAAATTTACTGAAACAAAATGAGTAAAATAAAAGATGAAACCAGACTAACAATCACCTGCCAAACAATTGAGCGATGGTGAATTCCAGCGGCCATTACATACTCAGCATAGATGAAATCCCAACTGACAAGGCACCATGTATAGCATTAAACAACTAGAAAGAGGTAGTTATTGGTAGAATAATCAACAGCTTTTTGTCAACTTTACAGGTTTCAGAGTCATAACTCCAACTTTACCAATCCACCACAAACAAAAGCAAATAACTCAACCACAGATCAGATGTAAAAAATGAGCACATCATAATGGTCAGTAAAGCATGACCAAGAACTTCACCAATTAATGTCTTTTGCTTAATGCTATCATTCCATGCTGAGTTACAGTATCATGACACCTCTCCTAACGATCCCCATAGTCTTTAATCAATTGTCAGTAGATTTGATAGTTTTGTGGCCATATCGATTTAAACATATATGTAGTTTACAAAATTCGATCACAATTAATTTCATTGTCTGTAATAAACTCAAGCCGTAAGCCAGGGAAATCTACACTAGCAACAAGTAAAACACTGTACACTATGAAAACAAGGATACGTCATCAGCCCAGCCGCTTACACATTTTTTGCACGTGACATCACTAAATTGTAAAACACATGTGTATCAAAAAAAATCCAGTGAACTCTGTAGATTGAAGATGAAAGTCAACTAACCTAAAATTTGTCACACACACAGAACGAATTTTAGCATCTGCTGCTGCTCGGCATGCAACTGGAACAACATCTGAAACCTATTCGCAAAAACACCATGGTTGTTCTGTAATTTATCATAGGAACTAGCAAGGTATAACGATTTTACAGAATTAGTTAAATAAACTGCTGTAAGGCTAAAATAACCAAGTATCCAAACTCATACCACTAAGTCAGCATTTATGGAACGCAACCATTCAGTTTCTGTTGCTAAAATAGCTTCCCTGGGGACTACTGCTGTCTCTTTATACTACATTAAGAAAATGAGGATCAGATAAACGGATGCAATCGATAAAATGGAAAAGATTCGCAGACTATAACAGTGTATTAATTTTCTTAAGAACCAGTGCCCAGCCTATACCTTCTCCAATGAAGCAAGGCGGTCCACTGTTAACGCATCTGCCTGAACTGCCCCGCAATCTAGAAGTACCTGCATCATCATGTTGCAGGTTAGCATATACTCTAGATACATCCATCTAGAACTAAAAATTGATTTGACGGACAATCTGTGATAAAATGACAATCTTTGAAAAGTGATTAATAGCAATGAAAAGATGGTCAAAGCACATAAACAATAATTTGGGAGGAAATACAAACAAAGACCCGTAATGTTCAGCATGTAATGGTTATTTTCATCAGATTCAAGAAACCGACAATTAAGATGGCTAACTGAAAAAAAGGTATCCCTGATGGAAATTGTCCTCAAGGCAATACCACATACAAAGTTTCAGCTTTATCTACCTTACTAGTTTCATTCCAAAAACATAAGAACTCAAACAAATCACAATCAAGTAGCCAAGCTGTCCAAATAAGCACAAAGAGACATGTAACTGATGTGTGAAATGGCTATACCTTCCTGATGAAGAGCCTTGGAGACTGAACTGCCGACGTGAAGACATACTCAGGAGCACCAGTGACCACGTGCACATCGTGCCCAGCATTAACCAAATGTCGCACAACCTTACTCACAGTAACAATTGATTACACATTTCACATCAAACTCAAATACATACAAAAATCGGAGCCATTGGGAAATTAATCGTAAGAAAAGGGCTTGTAAACTCAAACCTCGACGACGCGGGTGGCGTGGCCGAAGCCGTGACCGGTGACATAGTAAGCGAACACCAGATGACGCCTCGAAGCAGTCGCCGGATCACTGCCTGAATCGATCGTCATTATCTCCGATCGCTACTGAAACGAGAAGACGTAATGCGGACCGAAAGCAGTCAAAGAGAGAAGAAACACATACATTGACGATGATGACGACTTCGATTAATAGCAGCAAAATCTGCTGATGCGTGAAATCTTATATTTCTATACGACCCCTTAAGTTTGGTTTATTTACAAAATTGGTCTGATTTTGTTGGCATTTTGTATTGCAGCTGATTTGGTTTTCCTGGTCTGACATTTTATCCTTTTTTTAACGCACGTAATTTAGGGTTTAAACGTTACAAAGATGACCACGTGAATTCTATTTTTACTGTGACCACATAAAATTTTTACTATAAATTTTAATCGTTAAAATGTTTGATGTGCATTAAACCACTAGACCAATCATACTCTTTCGGTCGCTAGCAAGAAGCTTTTATAATTTTATTTAAAGACTCGCCTCTAATGGATAATACGTCAATATTATTTGATCGTGCATTATCGAATTTGATTTATTCTTTTATTTAACAATTATATTTGCCTGTGTATTATCAGATATGATTTAATTTTTTATTTAATCGATTTGATGATCACAAGGCACTAATTTTCCACCCTTGTTACACAAGCCTTGTTCGCCAACCGAATTAACTAACTTTCCATAGCTATACCGCAATGGAACCTTCCCCAACACCTTATGGAACATTCTAAGACACTCACCTCTCCTCATCCTGTGCTTCGATCTTCTACTACTCAACCCCACCTCCCTAACCCTGTTCCGTAGCTCTCCCTTCAATCCTAGCCGTTCATCGTCATTCCTCGCATCGCCCCAATCCCTAGCTTTATCCGCCCCCACCAAAATGGGGCCCGCATTCGCCACGTCAGCAACGACGAAGTTCATAAGAATATCCTCGCAGTTCCGCATTAGGTCAACGGTCTTCCTCGCCTCAGCCATCCCGGGGACGGTTCCGCAGGTGTACACGTGGAGGTAATCAACGGCCAGGATCATGAACTTGGTGAGAAGGATCGAGTACTTGTGCGGGTGCACCGTGTAGATCCATGACCTCGTGGCGAGATCTAGATCGTGGGATCTGGCGAAGATTCCGATCAGACGGTGGGGATTCGATCGCCAGACGCGGAAGGCGAATTCGAGCGATGGCGAGTTGACTTCCACGTCGTCGTCGCAGATCAGGACGGCGCGTGTGGTGATGGACCGCCGCGGGAGGAAGCGGAGGTTGAGGCTGCTTGATTTTTGGCGGATCAGCTTCACTGGAGAACCGATTGAGTAGGAGACAGACAGGTTGCGGGCGAGTTTAGCTAGGGTTTTGGATGGTGTGGACGGGTTTCCCCAGAGGACGATGACGGATGAGACGGATGGGGATGCGGCGTAGGTGGAGGCGATTGAAGTCAGGAGAGGGATGCGGTGCTCCGAGTAGCCGTTGATTAGGACCGTGATCTGATCCGATCGGAGGTACTTTGTGTTGTTCTGGTAACTGCGATCGCATGATGTGGAGATGCCGCTTCTGGCTGAGACTAGCAAAGGAAACGCTAGGAACGTAAAAATGGAGAAATTGCTGATCCTAGCTACCAGGGTCATAGCTTTTGAAAGGTGGGAATTCTGGTATGATGTGTGCAGCTTCAATTGTATTGTATATTGACTATGAAATCTGGTATGGGTTTGCTATGCTCCATGAAGCTTTTTGCTGTAGAGGATGATGACCCAACTTGTGATTTGATGATCTAGTAATAAACTGATACAGAGAGGTAGTTTTTTCAGTAACTGATATGTCTATATTCAACTTCTGTTTAGTTGAACAACTTGAAGTATGGAGGATGTGTAGGGGAGATGCAGAGACAATACCTGTAGCTCTATGATGTTTTTTCAATGATTTGCAATCATGGGCACTGAGTGGAATGACATGAATGCAATAATGGTCAATTAGCTTCATGCCCCATTTGATAAGTTTGTGGCTCTTACAATAGACAACTTGCATTCTGCTGCAATTTTCTTTCTTGCTATCTCTAATGTGGCTGGATCCATTTATGATTAGTACAGGTATTTCATCAAGGTTTTTGTATGGGCTGCTGGGCAAATTATCAGAGTAGGTGTGTGGCTGAATTCAAAGCCTTCAATTTTAAATCAAATGACTACAAATGTAAGAGGAACATGTTGCAAAGGTGAAAGCATTGCTTAGGGTCTTGTCTTTAGTTGAGATCAAATTAGGAGTGCTAAACCATATTCACATGGTGCATAATGCTTTGTTTATTATATCATAAAACACTATAAACTATTTACGGTTTTTGAGATTACAGGTTGACTACGTTAACTATTCTCAATGACCCGAATGACAATGTGGCTGGTCAAGGATTTTATATGACCATTTAGTGATTAAGGTTCACCATGTTCACCTTGAGTCGAAGAAGCAAGGGCACGACGCCCGAACAATTTGGCGCACAAGATATGGTTCAATGCACTAGCGGACATTAACTTTAGTGTGGAAGTTAAAAACTATTGGTAAATGGTGTCCTTCCCTGTCCTACTTTGATGGGTTCATTGTGAAAATTATATTGGAGATTTGATCCAGGCTGATTACCAAGTCCATTTTGAATAATGTCAAATGGCAGTTAGTATACTTTACTTGGGAAAGAGAATCTATTATGTCTCTGAACTTCTGGAAGAAAAAATGTTTATTGAATTGTAACCGTCTCTTTGGGTTGCGTGCTTATTTTTATTCACTTAAACATAAGCGACAAAATATGCCCAAGTTAGGTCATAGGTGTGCCATCTAAGATAGCTATCTCTGTTTTCAAGAAAAGAAAAAAAATGTCTGTAGAGCAGTTACTTTTATTTCATGCTTGTTTAAAACTTATGCTTGCTTCTGATACAATTATAGGTTAACATGTGGGATCTCATTTTGTTGCTCTTTTGACTTTGACTCATTGATGCGCATAAAATCATGAAGGTGACTAAATTTTTTTATTGAAAGCAAAAGAGGAAATATGTACATTTGATGTACTTCTTTTACATAGATAATTGTATGGGATACATGTGACGTGAAAGAAAAGGTTAAAGGTTGGAGTATGTGTAGAATAATATACATCTTGATTGGAATGCAAGTTGTGATATTAAAAAAACTTTGATCACCATGATAGCACATTATTTTTCTCTAATCATGTTCATGAGGTGTGGTAGGAGTGACTCATACTTCAGTGTTTTACTTTTATATCAGTAAAAACGTAGTTAATGCCAATGTTTTTCACCCACATCTTGCAGGATAATGGAAGTTGAGACCACGCTGGAATTTTCTCGTAACCAAATCTTAATTTCTGAAGAGGAAACACTATCTAAGGTTAGATTATCCGGAAGCACCATCCATTCTCTTTTTCTAGTCTTTTCGTTAAGTTGGTTCCATGTTACTTAAGGTCTGGCTATTGCTCAGTTTGAAGTTTTTGTAAATATGTCAGAAATGTGAAGGGGTAGACTAGCATGTTATACGAGAATGATGAATTGCATGTGCCATTATGGTTGACTTTGCTTCAAATGATTGTTCAGATGAATTAATTTTTCGTTCTTAGTATTTGTTTCACCTCTTTCTATCCAATAAAGATATTTTATGGAAAATGCTGGTAGTATTATGGACTTGACCAGTAATCTCATGTTGAAAAAAATTCGTGTAAATTTCTTTGCATTAAAAGAAACTTAATACAGTCATACAATTAGCTTTTAGACTATCTTAATGATTGATGTTAAGTCCTGTTGGTTTATTTCCCCAACCTGAACAAAAAGATTATATTCTTTGAGCTCAAAACTTTGGACTACTCCTATGTTGTTTTGAAAAGGGTGAATATATTAGATGAGAAAATAAAGTACAGAGAACTAAGGCCTAACCACAAGAGGCTACAAAAACCCAGAGTTTGAGCTCTTGTGTTGTTGCTCCTAATCCGAAGTTTGATTTTTTTTTTTTTTGTCCAACCGAAGAAGGCCTGACAAGGCTCTTAAACAGATGTAGGTAGGATTTTGGCACAGACTGAAAGACATTACTTGGATGATTGACGGTTTGCAAAATCTTGGTTTCTTCAAAAGTTTCATTCTTTTCTCCATCTGAATGTATTGCATTTGAGCTTTCTGAAATCCTGTGAACTACTGGATAAATTTTGATATGATGTGGTTGGATTGATAATAGGATTCTAAAACAGTAAGGGGGAGGCACTTCATTGAAAACTTCATATGATGATGGTGATCACGATGTTTGCATATATATCTTGACTCTTGAGAAAGATAGCAAACCGCTTGTAATGAAGAAAGGTAATGAATGTTTGATAACGTAATATTAGCAAAATTTTCAGCTCTGACCGACAGTACTTAACTATCCTTCATTTTGATTCATTTCCAAAATACTTGTCTTCTCCATCTCACTTGACCAATCTAAAGAAAAAACATTACACAAGATTGGGAATGGTGAGAGCGAGACCAACTGGTCAAGTCATCTGCATAATGGACTTTGTGGATGATGATGCTGAGAATGCTGACTTTCTGATGAGCAGTAACCAATGCTGTCATCTCCATCGAACATGTATTCCTGGGTGAAGAATACATTTTGTTTCTTCTCTATCACCTTCAAAATGCTCTCAAACATAGAAACTTCGCATGGAATCCTCAGAACTCCTTCTTGATGAAACCCGAACTCTTCTTCTGCTTCCCGCAGCAGAAGCCCGAATGCCTGATGCCCCAAGTAGTCCATTGGTATGTGGAATTTCTTCATTTCCTCCCCCACACAGACAGAAATGTAACCTTTTGGGACAGTGTCGCTTGATCCCCTGCTCAGAGCTACATTGTTGTTGAAGGATAGTGTCCTTTTGAGAAAGCTTATACCCTTACTGCCGTTGTTGTTGCTGCCGCTGCTGCCACCACCACCACCGCTGCTGGGGTTTTTGTTGTTTTTAGACGAGTCTGCAATCCTTTTCCATTTCTTCAAGATGCGCTGAAGCTTCACAATATCGGCTATCTTGTTGGACTTCCTGGAATCCATCACAATTACCGAAGGTGAGTTCAAGTATTTTTCTTATTTCATATGCTACTTCTAAGATTAATGCCTCTATATATATAGACGTTGAGTCGTTGAGATTCAAATATTTCCTATATTCTATTCAGATTATATTAATGTTATTGTTTCGCACCAGACTTGTAGCAGCACAATAATGTTAAACTAGTAGCTAAAACCATTAACAGCATCATTACGTACTATTCAAATACTTATACATTATGGGTCCATGTTCCGTTCCTTATATTAAAATTTTGCAATAGTTACCATAGGACTTATTCTTTAATCACTTTATTTGAAGTTAGTTGGGCTTCTTTATGCTTAAAGTGACATTTGGATGCTAGCTGCCACTTTGGATGCCAAATTCTAACTGTTTTTAACTGTTAAAATGACCTGCAGAGTACAATTAATGAGCAACTTCAGCTGAGTCTTCTACGCACTAGGCTTTAACTTTCTGCTGGGTTGAGGAGCATTCTGGTCCGTGGAACATGGTTTTGTATTTATTCACCTCTTTCCTTTAGAAATAAATTGTTGCCATGTGATAGCAGGTTCTAGATAGATTTTATTGCTTATTATGGGGCTATATAATTTTGCCAAGTGAGATAATCATAAATACACTTTTGATAAACTGAAGTGTTTGCTGAGTTAGTTTGTTAATGGAGCTTTACTGTACGTAGGTAATTTACTATTTGAAAATCTTGACAGAGAAAAAGACCCCATCAATTTGAATATATGGAGGTTCCATGTTATAAAGACTCCTGGATCTTGGTTTGTCGTACAATATTGTTGTTGTTTTACCCCCAGGATCTGACTTCCCAACAGTTTTTGACCGGACGGTGGCAGATCAGATGGGAAAAACACAGTACTAATTAGAAAATTGTAATGTGCATTTCATAGTTGATTACTTAAATATTCTGATTGATCATTTCCACATCTTGTAATGATTTGCCAATGTGTTACATATCCTCTTGGCTGATATTGATCTGTTTGGTAAAAACAAATCTTAGGTACGAAAAGGAACCCTCTGCTGGATGGATGATTGGCTGGCTAATGATTAGTAGATTTTGTTTTGTTGCAAACACATATACTTGATTTCAGGGTTCTAAACAGTTTCCTATTGCACCTAATGATTCTCTAGGAATAAGAAGCATAGCATTCGAGTTGCTTAATCCCCTTATTATTGCTTTAGTTGGTTAACAACTTATATTCGAGTCTCGTAAGATTTGAAATTCATAATCAGTTTCTTATCGTTTTTCTCTTCATTTCCTGCAGGTACAATTCGAATGCGGCGAATGAAGACTATCAATGGGAATGCTACCAAAATTCCGAGGAGTGGTGCATGGCACCTTGTTGGGAGCAACTCCAATTGGATGCATCTGAGTATGATAATGAAAAGCTTAAGAGCGTGATTGGCACTCTGATCCCATCCCAATAATTGACTTGTAAGCCCTAAAATCCTTATTATAATAACCAATCATTGACAAGATTTCAAACTGGGGAAGGGAAGGGAAGGGAAGCTCTCTATTTATCTAGGTATGTATTCTCATGATTGAGGGTCAATATTCTAAATGCCTTTTACTTAGTCAGATAGTGTGATTAGGTTATTGATTACGACGCTTAGATTCCCTAAAGGCCAGCTGAGCCTCATTCTTACTTAATATTTTGTCAGGTGTAGATCTTAATGGGCCGCTGGCCCAATAACAGTAGCTTTTACATGGGCCGAAGCCCAGCTTTTTGTGGTGGTGGGTGTCCATATCAAAATCTCCTTTTGATAACTTTATCTATAAAATAATGATCGATCTGTTGGACCGACGAACAGAACAGTTTATCGATTTTCGAAAAAGATAAAGGTGAAAAGGATGAATTGAAAGAGAGGTTAATTTAAGCCGTGGATGTTTTCTTGCAGGCGAAGGAAGCGACTTTTGAAGGCTTTAAAGTAGGAGCAAGCAGACGCGCAAGTCGATCATACTTGAGTGAAGCAATGAAGCGCAGCGCCTCCGAGCTGGCACTCGAAGAGTTCCTGAGGCCAGATAACACGGCAGCAGAAGATCATGGGAGATCCATGACCACTGATTTCCACCAGCTCGACGACTCTTTCTTCCTCCACGGCGATCTTCCTGCCGACTTCACCTTCGATGTGAGTCATTCATGGCTTTGCAAATTTAGTGGACCAGATTTGTAGTTTTATATGTTTTGTTTTGGGTGAAGGAGATACTAAATGGGCTGACGAGTGCGTGCGGATTTCCTGAGAATTTACTCTGGTCTGCTAAGGTTGCTCCTAAGCAATCTAATGTCACAACAACCATTGAATCACAGTCCTCCATATGTGGTAAGGAGTTCACTCCGTCGTATGTTCATCAGCTCCACTGTTATTAAGTAAGAAGAAGCTCTTGATCATGTGATGGTTTTGTGGCCTGGATCAGCTGGGAGTCCATTGTCGGAGAACAAGCCAAAAGATAATCCGAGGTGGGTGATCACCAGTGGATCAGAGCAGTCGGATTATGATGATTTTGAGATAGAAGCTGGCCCGTGTGAGCAGAGCAACAATGTTGTTCCTACAGATGTGAGGCGCATCAGAAGGTACCAGTTTTCATTTCTCTTGATGATCAGGCCTCATGAGTCTGAATCTCTTTTGTTGCTCGTTTCAAGGATGGTATCGAACAGAGACTCTGCTAGACGCTCCAGAAGAAAAAAGCAAGCTGAGTTACAAGATCTCGAGTCACAGGTAAGTAATGAAAAAAGACCCTTGTCTCAATTCTGCCTAAATATGATTTTGAGAAGTTGTGTTTTCTCAGGTTGATCAACTCAGGGGAGAAAACGGTTCTCTGTTCAAGCAACTCTCAAGCGCATCCCAGCAGTTCAAGGATGCCGCAACCAACAACCGTGTCCTGAAATCAGACGTGGAAGCTTTGAGAGCCAATGTAACAGCATATCCATCATTTTCCATGACTTATGCTGACCTGTACCGTTTTTGAAACTTGAAACCTGTGCAGGTGAAATTAGCTGAAGAAATGGTTTCTAGAGGCTCCCTGACCAGCAGCTTCAACCAACGTCTCCAAGCCCATTTGATCTTACCTCACACGCCCACTTCCCACAGGTTCACAAGCGTGTCACCCACCGTTACCGTCCCCAGAGACGAGGCCTCCTTCTCTGGACTCCCCTCTTCCGGCCACAGCTCTGATCATGCAAACATTCTCATCATGGATGATGTTCTGAGCTGCGTCACTCATCTGACATAAATTCTTCCCACCAGAAACAATCAGTTGATCTATCGATCCATGTATGTGTGATGGTATGTTTAAAATCAAACAGCAGAATAATATTACAAAGACAACATATGTAAGTTGTTGCAGAACATAGTTTTCATGAGTGACGTACTAAACATAGAAACCATTGATGGAGATAGATCTCCTTTAAGCTGCTGCTGATGAGTTGCATAAGCTGGGGGGTCTATAACTGTGGAACTGGGTATCGGTCGGCAGAGTCGATCCATGGATTGTTCCGGGTAGGTTTCTTGACCCGTCCCATGGATTTCCACACCACGCTGTTGCACTTGAACCCGGATCCGAAGGCCAGCTGCCAGACCCGGTCGCCTCTGCGGACCCGTTCCTTGGCCTCCAAGTAAGCCAGCTCGTACCAGATGCTGCTGCTGGATGTGTTTCCAAATCGGTGCAGTGTCATCCTAGAAGGCTCCATGTTCTTGTCGCTCAGCTCCAGGTTCCTCTGCAGCTCGTCCAGGACCATCTTGCTCGCTGCGTGCACGCAGAAGTGCTCGAATGCCAGCTTGTAGTCCGGTATGTATGGCTTGGCTGCCGAGGATGTTGCCGAGGTGGCGGTGGTTTTGGGGCCGAAGAGGTTGCGCCAGACCAGAGTGGCGAAGAAGATGAGCTGCTCCGAGAATGGGAGAACCAGTGGGCTCAGAGTGGTGATGTTTGTTTTCAGAGCATCTCCTCCGATCTCCATCAAGTCTTTGCTCACCTTTATCCCTTTAAACCTCTGCGCATCTTCCTCTTGGTACACACACCTTTAAACAACAACACATTAAAACTCAATCCTCCATTAAAATACCCAGTTTGTGTCTGAGACGATGATGTTTAAAATGAACACGCAACATGTTTGAGGAAACACGAGAAGTGGATGAGTGCGGAAAATGAGGAAGAGGAGGAGTACCTGAAGCTGCGGTCATCAGCTCCTTTGTGAGTCCTCACAATGTGCTCAAGCCTGTACTTAGCCCGGCCGTAATCCCGCCGGCGGTTGGAAAGCAGCACGGCCGAGCAGCCCATCCGGAAAAAGCAGTTGGGGATGAGCATGGAGCGGTCCTGACCAGGGTACCAATTATACCCAACCATCTCCGTACTCACCACCAGAGCGTAATTGTTAGGATTGGCCTGCAACATATCGCGAGCCAGATCGAGCGCTATGATCCCTGCGCTGCATCCCATTCCTCCTAGGTTAAAACTGAGGATGTTTCCTCGCATTTTGTAGTGGTTTATGATCATGGCGGAGAGGGATGGAGTCGGGTTGAAGATGCTGCAGTTTACTACCAGGACGCCGACGTCCTTGGGCCGCACGCGAGTCTTTTCGAAAAGCTCGTCTAGAGCTCCGAACATGACCATGGAGGCTTCCGCTCTCCCTTCCTTCATTGTGGAGCAGTTTTCTGCAGACATGATCGCTTTGGGGATGTATGTCGCGTCGCCGATCCCCGACGACGAGAGGATCCTCTTCTGGAAATTGAGACTCTCCTCGTCGAATTTCCCCGACCTCCTCGCCTGCTCTATGAATTCCTCCTTCGTCACCTGAACAAAGCAATTCATTCAGATGGTGACTCAAAAACATAAATCTCGCTAGGGTTGGGTTTAGGGTTCGCACCTTGAGGTCGTCGGAGGGCTTGAAGCAGGCGAAGTCGACGAGGTAGATGGAGCGGGGTCGCGACAAGAAGTAGACCGAGAAAGTCAAGAGCAAGGCAGAAAAGATGGAGGAGAGAGTAGCGAGATCGTACCTCGCATCCTCCCATACCTTCTTCCAGAGCTCGTCCTTACTCAAGCTCCCAATCTCAGCGCTGAAGAGCACCAGAAGGAGAGGAATGGTGGCGAGGTAGACGCCATGGTTGATGAGGTAGTGGTAACCAAGCTTGACGTACTTCAAGTTGACAGACTGGACAAAGTCAGGCAAGCGGCGGCGCACTCTGACTGAGAAAGTGAGGGATCCGGCGTTGGGGCCGGTGGTCTCGATGCCGCGGGTGAGTATCTCGGTTGAGAGAAGGTCTTGCTCACCTCTGCCCGCCATTAGTACAAACCTAGGAAGAAGAAGGAGATGTGATGGTGGTGGTGGAGGAGGATGGAGTTATAAAAGGTGGTGGTGGGTGTGAAGAGGAGAGGAGTTAATTTTGGTAACTAAATTTGGTTAGGAGGAGTTGCATCGCATTCAATGACTGCATGAGCATGAAATAAATGAATTTTTTATTAACAAAAAACGGATGTTTATCAAAGAACAAGTCCACAAGGTGGTTGAGGAGGACATAAATGCTCCATCAATTCATTACTCATATTTCATTAAATACCAACAAACTTCATCAACAACACCGCGTTTGGTTATGACGCAGATGAAGCAATTTCGACAGCCAAACACGGCACATGGAAAATGGGCTGTTTGTTTAAATCGGGCTACACATCTTCAACAGGCCCATGATCGGCCTCACGTGTCATTCCATGAAAATGTACAGTCAAAGATTTGCATGGAATCCAACCAGGATTCATCAACCGAGTTTCTGCAATTAAATGAGCTGATGGGGACAGTTTTAAGGACTATTTGCTAGCAAATGCTTGTATGTAGAGCAGCCGTATTCATAAAAGAATAATGGGACATGATTCTCATAAAGATACAACAGTTACCAGGATGACGTTGACGTCACACGGTGCCGCTACAATGTTACTGGCAAAGCGTCAGCTGGTGCTTCATGCTTGCATTCTTTTTCCTTTTTCTGTCTCTCTTGGTCGCACAATTCATCCTGTTTTAAAAATTCCTGGAATCAAATCTCGTACCCGAAAAGTTGGGGTGGTGCTAGAAAATGGCTTACCTGTTCATCTTAGCATATTACTACTCTGAGAAGCCCAGGGTGCAATTCGGAGTATTCCAGTCGTTCCTCCTCGAGCAAGTATCGCCTGACAGCAGCTGGGAGTTGGGCAGGGGTGAAGGATCCCCTGGTGTGGCGGTCTGGTCCGACACAAATGCATACTGGTAAACTTTGTTCCGATGCCCTAGCAGCGCTCCTGATTGTGTTCAGTTCATGACTTAGGATATGGATAGCATCAGTTACATGCAGGTCCTGCACATCTATCATTCTCTCTTCACGTCTTCTTGTATTGCTGACCACAGATTACTAAAATAGTCAACCTCATGGAGTAGCAGCATAAACCAATATTAATAGTAATCATAAACAAGGGAAGGGAAGAATCAGTATGGATCCGTGTTAGTAAAATTTGCAGGCAGAAAACAGAAGCTACATGCAGAGAAAACAAAATATTAACCTCTGGTTGTATATAGATTCTACATGCATTGGCTTCGCTCGAATGCTGTGCAATGCTACTTCAGTGTCCAATTCCTTTACTGGAGACTTGTCGATCATCGAGTAAGATGGTCGTACCTTTATGACAATGCATAAAAGTATCGTTGCTCGTTAAGAAATTAAAAGGTCTTTTCACCAGGTAATGCCAGAAAGGGACAATGGATACAAGAGGTAAAATCCGTATGCATGATGCCAAGGCCTAGTGCATCGATCTAGCATACAACTAGCATATAAAGTTCACCTAGCAGCAAATAAGTAGTAAATAAATCAACTAAATTACCATTCCTGAATCTCCTGATCTGATGCTTCACAACTGTTTCCAAGTTCAAGTGTTCCTCCATTTTTATACTAATATATATAGACTATAACTCTATCAAACTTCAAAAACGAGAACTGATGATTCTATTTAGTTCTCCATAAATTTATATGTTATAATGTGTTCTTCCGACTGACCTGTTCTGCACATATATCACATCATAAGGAGCCAGTCTTTACCTGCCGTAAGTATGTGTTTAGCAACCCTGCATGTTGTGTAATTTCATCTCGCAGCTCAGGATGCACATTGCCTGTCATCTCATAAATGTTAAAACATAAGTAGGCTCATCGACCACTTTTGAAAAGAAATTAATATAAATTGGAATAAGAAAACCAGAAATTACCCACAGCTTGCCCATTTCCAAACCAGACAGAAGTCCTATTGGCTGAACTAGGGCTTGGAACATTCCCCTCAAAGGAGGATACTCTAGTTTTGTAAGAGGGTAGTAAATCTGACCTCCTACTTGAGCCAATACCCAGATCAACCGATCCATTGCCTTCACGATTCCATGAAATCGATTTCCGCAATGATAAGTTGCTGATGCCAGAATCAAGGTCAATCGAACATTTCTTTGGAATGGAGGAAGTGGGACTAAACAAAAGCCTACTATCCTTGTCACATGGTTGATAAGGATCAGTACTTTGGAGAAGACCATCTCTTGTATAGTTCTTCATATTATCTTGCCCTTCATGCACAGCACGGGCGTGAAAAACTGGTGCATTAGGGTTTAGAGCAGATAAAGACTTGGAGTTTGTAACTTTACCAAAACCTCCATCGACTTGAAGCTATATGCAGAAAAACAAAGGCAGTTAACTATGTTTTGCAAGGTAAACATAACTATCTATGCCAGCCAATAAAAGTAAACAAGATCGTTGTTAAAGCAAACAGGATGCCTGCTTGAACCTCAACCGTGTTTGGCCATATTCACACTTAACAAACTTGTAAAGTTGCTAAATGATAGACGCCGTTGCTCCTCTTTCCCAAATAAATGTTGAGGATACAGGAGGGTATAAAAGTGTTCACGATACAGAAGATATGAAATGAGCAGTATAGCCTGGTAAGTGGCAACATAATATAACCATACCATACCTCAAGTTGATTAAGCATCTCAATGGCTTGATTCAAGTCGTGCTGATTAGCAAAGTACACTTCCACAAGGCTTTCATAAGCAAATCCAGGGAATTGACTAGCCAAGAAAGCAAGAGAGTCGACTTCATTTAAATCAACCATACCAGATTCACTCAAGATATCATCTATGAAATCCCCAGTGTTCCCTCCGTAAGGAAATGGTCTGTTGCTGCTATTATCAAGAACATGATTTTTTTTTGAAGTTGATGCCTCCCATGCCTTGGCATTGGCGTTCAGAAATGAAGCAGATGATGGGCGAGCTCCAAAAGAAGAAACAGGAGTTATCAGTGATGTTGTGAAACTATTACCATCATGACGAAGAGAACACTCTTGCGGCTGGTTCAACATAAACCTGCTACTTGTAGAAGAAGCAAATTTTAAACCTTCAGTAGCCTCTTCCAATGATAAACCTTCTAATTGGATGCTCTCGATTCCTTTAAGCTCTTCATCATTAAAATCGGGAATGATATCATCCGGCAACTGACAACTCCAATATTGTCGAGCTTCTTCATCAGAATTGTTAGAAACAGATGATTTCGAGCAATCTAATACAGCATTCCTCACTGACTGATGAGGAGTAGCAGCTGCTAGTGATGCTTCAATGGCACATGAGGCTCCGGGTAACGTTGCGGAAGAAAAAGATGGAATGAACTCGATTGCATTTGGGTTTAAAGTTGATTTTCCAGTGGCAGTTAGCCTAGTGTTGCTGATTTGGGTAACTTTATTCGAAAAGCTCATTCTTCAGATGAAGAGACGTGAAAAAACAAATTAACCGGACAGATGCAAGAAAGGTGAAGAGAAACCTCAGCTGAAATAAGTGTTATCCAAATCCTGCGCAGAAGAATCACATACCGTGAGTTTCACAACAGTGTTAATTGGATTTCAGCTAAATTTACACGATATGTAGCAGGTGAGCATCAAAGTACACAACACAAATTCTACCAATTTCCAAAACATTTCATAAATAACACAACTCGCTCTTTCAGGAAAGGAAGAAGAAATCAGTCTACGAGTGATGCAGAAGCAGCGAGATCTGAACAAAGATAGCGAATACCTTTCCGTAGCAGGATGGCGCAAACAAAATCAATCGGATCCATGAGAGGCGAATTGGAAGGGAAAATCTGGACTTATCCACAACCCAGGAAGACGAGAAATCGAAAAATCAATCCAAAATCGGAGGACGAAACTCTCACTCTGTAAATGGCTGAATTGTGAATTTCAGCAGCCGGATTCTTATCCTCCAGCTGTGTAGTTCTTGAATTGCGATGCAGCCTGAGAGAGAAAGAATTGCCAAAACAATGAGAGCTATGCAAGAACAGAGCAATACATACACGGATGATGAAGGCGAGGAAGAGAAGAGAATAGAAGAGAGAGAAGATTCACAGGAACGATGATGGAGCTTTCGACAGTCGAGAGACCCTTCATTTTTTTCTCCCCCATCTTTATTTATTTATCTACTCGTACGCTTTCTTTGTTTTCTTTTTCCCTTTTTTTGGTGCCTAAATAATTAATAAGCAAACCTAGAGGATAACTTTACTTACCTTGATGTTCCAATTTGGTTGCTCAGGTGATCAAGTCCAACGCTTTTTCTTGGAAGCTACTTCTTGGAAGCCTCTCCGGCAAAAACCTGATTCAATGCCGAAAAGAGTAAGTCCTCTGTAATCATTCCTTACATAAGGAAAGAGTATATATGTCCCATAGCAAACTCTTTATTTCTCAAGTATGATTTCCAAGTGAATAAACTGAGTTTTTGGAGGCCCCAAGTTGGCGAATAGCCTATTGATTATACAGTTTGAACAAGGATAGGACGGGATAAATGGTTAACAATATCCAAGACAGTTTCTTTAAGTGGCTGCCATCATCAGCGGACAACCAAACAATGTCTTAATTTTTTTTAAGCACAAGTTCACTTACAGATCCGGTCTTTCACAAACTTCCCGTCGTGTCCCAAGCATTATGGCTGTATGCTATTGAATTGAATAGTCCCTGTCATGAGAGGGAAAATGAAAACAGGTACATTAGCTTGACCAAGGAATGTATACAACTTCACAAAAAACCTGCTGATAAGATCAAGGAAAAGGAACTGATATTTTATTGTAAACAATTTACCATAAGAGCTGCTGTTCCCACATCCACAAAATACTTTATAACCTGGTTGAATAAATCATGATGCGATTGATTGCGCTAAAGGTCCAAGAGCTTATAAGAATGATGGATAGTCACCACGACCTGTTTGTGACCAACACAAATCATTCAAATGCGCATAACAACAATCATTCCCGAATGAGAGCAAGATAGCAAAAACAAGAGAAGTTTCTGTACAAACAATAGCTTCCTTTTAAGCCCCTCAAATAAAGCCATAAAACAATGCTTGTAAAACATCAAGTTCACAATTAAAAGAAAAGGGAATTACGATACGATGAACTAGAAGAATAGGATTCTCTGTAAAGAATGCAAGTCATGTAAATAACTGCGATCATCGAAACCTACCCCAAACCAATAAATGAAACATAGACTCCAAATCGTCAACATCAGTTTTATGTCTACTAACGCAGTGCGATGAAGGGTATAGTATATGCAAGAAATTATGGTAGTCCATAAGAAGGATGCAACACAAAAGAAATCGGTGCTATATCATTGAGCAGTGCAGAAAAATCCTTTGAATGGATCCCTAAATCAATACGGAGGATTATCATTTACCACTCCACAATAGTTGCGACGAACCTACTTCATGACAAATTAACATGAAGAAACTACAACATATATGCTGCACAGAGAACATATACATTAGCTTCAGGAAGACATATAGTGTACAAAACAAGAGCTCATCACAGCGCCATCAAAGATCAAGATCAAATTGCAAGTCACGGCAGGCCCTGATATCATCATCATGATCATGAAACCCTAATTTTAGCTAATAAGCGATGAGACCATATCTTAACCACATAAAAGCCTACTGTTCAACGCCTAGACAATAAACCCTAATTTGGCGTCGTCAGATTTTCGGTACTTAGGGTTTAAGCCAGACAAGTTTGTTATACAATAAAGAATCGGAAATCGACTCACAGAGAGGGCAGATGGGGTACAAGTTTGAAGGAGAACTTGCACAAGACCATGAATCCAGAGCCGAGCAAGTAAAAATCGGAAACAGCAGCGTTCACCGACGTCAGAATCCGGCGGCCGCTGAAGCAAACGCATTTTACAATCAAATAATTTGGTTCAGAAAACAGAGCACAAAGACGCTTTGGCCGAGTGGTTAAGGCGTGTGCCTGCTAAGTACATGGGGTCTCCCCGCGAGAGTTCGAATCTCTCAGGCGTCGTAATTTTTTAAATTTAATTTTAAGACAAAAGCAACGATAAATGCAACCTAACATTGTTTTACAAAACTGAACACAGTCGATATCTATGAGGCAACCATAAGTTTGGACTCTTCATTCCCAATGACATCATCATTGTCGCTGAATGGACATTTAATTATTATGCGCGTGTCTCATTTTAGGAACCGTTCGTTAGAGTGTTAGCCTGTGTGGATACACATTAACAAACGTCAACTCCAAAAAACCACGTCAAAAATTCAATCACGTGATCTCTACCCTATTCTCACGTGACACTTTATTACGTGTAACTCTCCCGGCCAATCAGCGCACGCCGCGTTTGCAAGTGTTTAAGAAAACCCTCAAATGTCGCTCGCCTGTCCGGCCCACGTTTTGACATTTCTCTCTCGTTCTCGTCTCCCTCGACCCGAGCTCCAGCCGAGCCGAGCCGAGCCGAGCCGAGCCTAGAGGGGCAGCTCGGCTTAAAGAGGAAAGTGGATAAAGATCTTTGGACATAAATCTTATCAGCAAATTAGTATCATAATATATTTAAATCTAACCGGTTCTTACACGGGTCCATATTTTTCAATATATATAATGAATTTCCTAATCGACACCCCACCCTACCTTTACAAGGAAAGCAACTATTCGAATACGACGACGTTTTGTGTCGTCTTATCCACCCACCAGCTCGCACTGGTTACGACTAGAGACACGTGGTGTTCCATGAGTGGATGATCTATCAACATTAACATAACTTATGAGAATTACATTTACCCCCCTATACTTTTCAGCTTCCAAAAGTTCTACGTTTTTGTCCTATTTAAGGAATAAAAATGAGCAATGCTTGCAATCAGCATAGTCAAAGTAAACAGTTGGAAAGAAAAGGCAGCGAAATTAGAATAATCATAAAGCAGGGGGCCAAGATGCAATTATTTAAAATTTTGGGAAACCAAATTTCTAACTTCCAGTGGGATGAGGATAAGGATTAGGACTTTATCTTTTTTATTAAATATTTATAATAAATGAAATTAATTATTATATATATTCTTGAGTCCTTCACCTTTCTATCCTTCTTCTTCTTCCTTTCTCTTCCTCTTCCTCGGATTGAAAATCTGTATCTGTATCAACCTGCAAGTAAGTTTCTGAGAGGGAACGGACAATGTCGAGTGGTGTGGAGAGGAGAGGCGGGGTTGGAGGATCGGGAGGGTGTGTGGAGGTGTGCGGGTCGGGATTGCCGGGGATTTTGAGCAAGTTTTCGAAAGGAGAGGATTCTTGCACTTCGTCGTCGTCGATCGGGAAGAACAGTGATTTGATCGAAGAGGAGGAGGGCGGGGATGCGTCGAAGGATGAAGTGCAGAGTAAGTTTAAAGGAGGAGGATTCGATTCGTTGCAAGCGCTCGAGGAAGTCTTGCCGATGAGGTAACCTAACCTTTTCCGGAACCCTAGATGAGAAAACTGAACAAAAAACTGACCTGATGAGAAAATCGGTCGCGGTTGCAGGAGAGGAATCTCGAGCTTCTACAGCGGGAAATCGAAGTCTTTTGCGAGTCTGTCATGCGTGACGTCGGTGAAGGAGATAGCCAAGGCGGATAACGCTTACAGCAGGAAGCGCCGGAATCTGATGGCGTCAGCGAGCCATGTCTGGGACAGGAATCGCCGTAGCATGCAGTTGTTGAGGAGCAGCGGAGGGGGAGGGATACAGAAGAGATCGCTGCACGCTAGTCGCAGCACGCTTGCGTTGGGGGTCGCCATGAGCCGGAGCAGTAGCTCGGATAGCAACTCCAGTAGCGAAGAGTCCGGCTGCTCTCAATCGCGGCTTCCTCCAATCAATCCGTAGAGGCTTGAAACGGTGTCGTAGTGACATTACTCGTGTTAATACTTCTCTTCCAGTGAAATGCTAACAACTTAACTTTTTGGGCTCGAAAATTATAAAGAAAAAAAATGAAACAGAGAGTAACGTTTTACAGCCCGAGGAAGTACCAACAGTATATTAACAGAGAGCTGCTGGAGCAGCAGCTGCTTGAGAATTGAGATAGACTAGTCTAGAGACTAACAATGGGGAGATAAGAATACAGACAACAGTAAATTCATGGACCTGACTGACCTAAAACAGAGGTCCACCAGCATTCCGCCCTTGCGTCGTAAACTGGGGATGTTTACTTTTCAAGGACAAGGAATTGTGCGGAGGGATATTCTGATACAAAAGTGGGCAGCTCGACTAATGAGGGTACTATTTCAGGGATGGCCATGAACACATCTTCCGTCGAGAATGGGATACTGCAATCCAACAGTAATTATAATATGTTTCATTGAGAAACAAATGGGCGACAAGTTATCATCTAGCAGTGCAAATGGGAAGGAATCCTGCTGTGGGAGAAATCAATTTTGCTAAGAAGTTCAATGAAAGGGAGCTGCAATTTTGTTACCTGAGATCGTCATCCAACAAAAATGAGTTTGAAGTCAGATTCATATTGTCCTTGTTAACTATCTCCCTCATCTCGGCGACCACCTGTCAAAAAAAACATTTTTTGAATAACTACTGATCATGGTATAAGTTGAGTCATGACAACCACAAGTAGAGGCTTGCCTCGTTAGATACTGTTTGAGTGCCATATTTATCATCCCAATACATTGTGCATATGCGATAAATTTGCCTAACAGTCAACATCTGCATAAAGACAACAGAATCAGCATTTCTGCACTTTTTTTAAGATCCCAAAAATAAGAATCCTCCAGGATGAGAGACTTTCACTCATTTAGAATAATATCATACCGGGCAGAGATCTTGCCGGATCTCTTGAAGAGACTTCTTCCTCTTTTGATGTATGACCTATATATTGAGGTATGATAGATTAATGAATGAGTCAGTGATTATTAACTAGACCCCGGTTGGAGTGGCTCTTACCAAAAACCCAACAGCCTGTCTGATGTAATTAAGCTCATGCCAAGATGTTCCTGCGTACTACAATCAAAAAGTCCCGGAGATTAATGATTCAAACCATGACAATCGATAAATTGATTCACAAGAAAAATTGTATGTCACTTCTTCTGTTGAATTGGCAATCCACTTCTCAAGCTCCGCTAAGCCAGATCTCATATATTCTCCATTTGAGAATGTGCAACACTCACGTCGCAGCAGAAGGCTGAAATTGAACAATTCAGGTAAGTTCAAAAGCCCCATTTATATGATCCAAACAAATATCTCAATGTCCTACAAGGACGACAGCATACCTGTTGAATAATGATATATTGATGAAGGAGAAAACCTGGGTGATGAGCTTACGTATAAAAAAGGACGGAACCTACACATTTGATTCAAGTCATCGCGAATTCCATTATTAATAGCTCAATGTTTCATATAAGGGACCAGTAACAGATATTAGCCATACATGATTTGAGCGTAGACGACTCATAAGTGAATCCAAGAAGTGTACGATACCATCCCACTGACTTGTTGATGACTGCAGTGTAAGAACCTCCATTGACTTCGAATGCTTTCCACCTTGTCCTCTTGATGATTTAGGTGCCTTACAAGATTGCATATAAATTTATTTCCGGCAGTAAGCGACACATTAGTCAAGAAGTCAACCAAAGCAATACTAGGCTAGCATATCATAGCCCAGAACTCACCTGAATGCACGAGTTCAGTAAAGGAGAAATCTCCTTCTTGAGATTATCGCGAATCAAACCGAAGATCTTTTCCACCGAAGCAGTCAATTGTTGTTTAAATAGCATAGCAGGATATCTTGCTTCTCGTGGTGTGCCATCGTCTCCGCTAATATATTTGAAAGGAGACTTCAACCCCTGTACATATGTAACAACAGGGTCCCAGGAAAACATTAGTACTCTAAGCAAGCACCTGGAACATAGACAAAAGAGAACCAAAATGGTCTAAGAATTGGATGATCTTGATCACTATGCCCCATGAATATAAAACATGAAAAGCAGGCTAGAACACAGAACAAATAATGCATCAATAGAACTAGTTGACCCCCAGAAATAATTTAGTTCCACAGTAGAGGAGTGACCAATTACCACAACTAAAAAGTATGAATTCTCAAATTGAGACTGACAGGAGTGACCATGAATCCGATTCTGGGACACCATTACAAACCTGAATAACTCTTCCACTTAGCCCAGGAGTACCCACAGAGCGTTGAGCAGCAGTACTCAAAAATCCATTTGACTTCGAGTTTTTCTGAATCAAACAAAGAAGCGCCGAAGTATTGGACAGCCAATATGGCAACACAGTATTCTCATCACCAACCTGCAAATGATGAAGGAAATAAAAGAAAATGAAGAACGAGAGAGACCCTTGGATAACTGATCTACAGAGTGGAGAATAAGGAAAACATGGCAATAAAAAATATGACATATCCGATATAGCAAAATGATGAAGCACTATTCAAAAATCAGTAAACAGAGGTAGCCATGAGTGGGATGGTACCTTTAGAAATTCATTGATTCCGTCGATAACATAGTCAAAAATGGAAGTCCTCTCTGACTCAAAGGCATGCCAATGAGAAAGACATTTATATATGACACATGCCGATACAGGTTTACCATCTTTGAAGCCCAAGTTTTCTTTTATACACCGCGAAAGAAACTCATAGTTCTCCTGCATACATATTCGAACATTGAAAGTATGATCCATGACCAACAGTTACAAGCACAGCCAGTAATTGACAGAAAATTGGCAAATGGTTGGGAACTGTCTCCTGGTCCCGGGAATTGAAGTTTGTTAGTAACAATAAAAACCTGATTTCTTTCTATTGTAAACTTCCTCCTTGATTCCGACAAGCCATGGGACAGAGGTATACGTTTTGATGGAGTGGGTGATTCCTACAACATGTCTTATCAGATTATAGTAAAGATCAAATTGGTTTACTATTAACCAACATGAAGTTCAACTTACAAAAAGAGACTTCCGTTCATTCTGTTGAACAACTATAGCGCCAGAATTATTCTGTTTCAACAGAAATTTTATAGGTAAGCATGAGGATGTGAAAGCCAGAAAGGACAACTATATACTCAAGGCAACATACGTCTAGATATGCTTTGGCAAACCCGGGATGATTCCCCTTCGGTGATGCACTGAATGCCTTTTGCCTCAAAACATGATTTTCGTCCTCCAAGCCTTTGAGCTTCTCCTTTAACCTATCGAGAATAATTTAGCTTCTTGACAGAGGAATATTCATAAGACAATGAGATTAATGGTATTTCTGTTCTGTTATGCATGCTTAACAAAAAAACATGGGGATCTGGATTACTATGCCAAGTAAGAGGCATAAAGTTTTAATTGTGAAACAAGGGATAAAGCCTTTTTGTTGATTGCTTACTGAGCATCAACGATAATGCAAAAACGTCTACAGTTCAAGTTTTACCATTGCAAATTCTGCTCAAGCTCGGAGTACTTCTCTTGAACTTCATGCAACTTTTTAGAGGTATCATCACCGTCTTTTTTGGAGTCAGCAAGCTCAAGCTCCAAAGAAGAACTTTTCTTTTCAAACCTTTCCACAGATTCCTGAAAGGCATACAGGAATTCTGAAACTAATGGACCAGATGGCAGAATTGGTGGATTGCACAGTAAAACCAAAAAAAAAATTTCTCTTAATCATGCACACACCTTTAAAGCAGCATTCTCCTTTCTGAGTTTGTCCATGGCACCAAGCTTTCTCTCTAAATAACTTTTTTCTTTCTGAGATACATCTAATTGAGACTGCAAAATGAAATTTTTTTGACATTCATTGACTGTCGCTAACTTAGCTGCATCTAACTCGGAGTTTAGAGATTCCACATATTTTTGAAGTTTGGAAATTTCTAATGCCTTGGCCTCTTCATTAGATATCTGCAAAACAGAATAATGCTAAGCAACATAAACAACATACAAAAAAAAAAAGAAGGGATTCTCTCCTCTGTGATGAATAAGAAAACAGTTCAATGTGATGATTTTGTTAGTCTTAGTTTAAACTTTCTTATCCAGTTGAGTCGGTGAATTTTCTGTTTGGCTGGCATTTAAACTCTCCATTGCCTCATTCCTATCTTTGTTTAATATTTGCTAACTGCAGTACCACTTAACCCAAAAATATCCTTATCATAAATTCAGGCCACAAACCAGCCATTTATCCGTATCCAAAATTTCCTTAATCCATGATATCAGCAATGGTAGTCTGTGATTCCACTAACCCTTAACAATAAAACATAGAAACATCCAGCGGAGATGATAATCATGTTTGGGATAATTGTTGGATTTGTCTCTTCTGAGTCAGTGTTCACCTAGAGGAATACGAATTTAAAACTACCACAACAATCAGGTGCAGTAATATATATACCCTTAATCTTTTTTCAAGATGCAGCCTCCATGTGAAATCTTCCAGCTGTTTTTCAAGCTTACTCTTAGCCAAGCGCAATGCCCCAGCTTCATTAGCTTCCTGCATATTTCAAGGAACTTGAGAGATCTTAAATAAGAGCAACGAAGCATGCTGTTCAAGAAGCAGACTCCAATACTAGATATAAATCCAGACAATTTTAATATGATTGTAATGCAAGGGTGTTGGAGAGTTTAGTTGAGAGTATAGCGGCTTAAAAAGGGCAAGGGGAAGACCAGCAGTTGGTGTTTGAAAAAAATAAAAAAGCTTTGTACTCCTTTAATTAATAAAATTTAATCTATAAAAAAAAAGATCATTAAAGCAAAAATCTTTGTAGAAGAAAACACAAGATTTGATATAGAGAGAAACATTTGGGTTATATCAGAATCCAAGAGAAGATATACATATCATTCTATTTTTAGAAGCGATAACAAATTTCACAAGCACATGCAAATCTTTAGTGCCTTTGTTTGTATATACAGGCGACTGGTTAGGCGGCTCACCATTTATTCAACTAAAAAAGGATGTCACAAGCAGTACATAAAGTTAAACTTACTCTTTTGAGACGAGATAATTCGCGTTTAGCAAGCTTTCGTCTCCAAAGACATTGAATTGCAATGATAGATGCCTGACGAGACATGAATGCTGAATGCACCCTCCACATCCTCCAATGAGACTGGAAAAAATTTAGCAAGTTAAAAAAACTATTTTAAAAAAGGACAGAAAAAGGAAATTATCTATCGAAAACTCAAACACCCCCGTCTATGCTCACTTCATTGCTAAGTATCTCACAATGATTTAATTATTTATGAAAGATAACTGAAGGATAATTCCCAGGTTCCTATTTCTATTTGTGAACTAGTCGCCAAGTAGATTTACGCATTACGAGGATACTCTCTCTCTCTCTCTGAGACTTATCCAGGGTCCACACACTAAAATGAACCTAAAATATCACCATCGTCTATTACCTTCTACACCACTATAATTGAATCTCACCTGGATAAGGGTTGCAGCTCTTTGTCTCTTTCTGTGCAGGAAGTTTTGACGACATGAGAATCCACGAATGTTTGACTGAATAAGAACAGAAACTGAATAGAGCTGCATATATGTGTGCCGTGAAATCCAGCTTCGAATAAACGTCTGCATCAGTATAGCAGCTGCTTCTTCTTGCTTTACTCTGAAAATTCTCCTAGCAAGGCAACCTGAGAAGTTCACATATGTCAACATTAATAAGAGTCAGAAGAATATATCATTATCTTCAACTGCATTACAGAGATTGTCAAGCAATTTGAATACACGAATTACATGCTATAAACTAAATGATGCTAAATCATAGTGGCATTCATGTACCATAGAAGCAGCAGAAAACACTCATAAAAATATCCCATTGTTGATGTTTCTGTTTGCTCTTTGTTTGAAAACATCAAAAGTTTCAGTGGTCAATGTCTATTAGTAGCACAAATACATTAGAATATAGCCTTCATATACCTCTGCAATAAGTTTGAAGTGTAATTGCTGCCCCTCGAATTGAGATGAATTCCCTGCGACCAATAAAGGTCTTATATCGGCCTTGGATACGCTTTGCAGCAGAATCTAAAACTTCAGCCCGCCGAGAGTCTAGAACACCAACTTGGCCAGCCCTTAAAAACACTTTGTTCTTTCCCAACTGTATATCATGAACAGTAATGAAACGGAAAGCAATAAAACAGATTCATTTTTCTTTCAATGTTTTCACAATTAATTGTAAACTGAAACAAGATTGTTTGGATACCTGAGAGTTTTGAAGATTCAATTTCTGCAAAATCTTTCCTGTAATATCCTTCTCATCATAACTGCAAGCCAGCAATGAAAAATATATGGTAGGGTGAAAAAACTTGACCATATCATTCAAGCTCCACATGATAGTTCACAACTACCGAACATACTAGTACAGTACAATATACGAATTGCCTTAGGTTGCGTACATTCAACTATCTCTATCTTTTATTCAGAATTTTATTTTCTAACAAGTGACAAAAAAATTTTATACCTGTAAATCAACTATTGTCATCTAATTAACTGAGATCAGACAACAACTTGCACTAAACAATAATACAAACACGTGCCAAATTAACATCACCTTAATCAAACTCAGAGAACAATTGTGATTCATCCAATATTCAGGTTGCGTTGTCACTCAAAATATAACTTGTGAGTTGTCTCAAAAAGATCATTGACGATTCAGGTACGGATGCATATCAACTATATCTACTTCCAGACTCGAAAAAACTGACCTTCCCTCTATAAACTCAGGAGCTAACAGACCAAATCGATCCACAAACTCGGAGTATGTCCTTCGAGTTGGGTAACCAGCAAGGCTTATCCGGACAGCTTCCAATACACCCTGCATGGAGTCAAAAAAAGTTTACACAATCAAAATCCATGCATGTTATGTTTGACGTAAAAACCATCAGCCTTTCTGGTTTATATAATTCGCATAGAGCATTTTATTAAAAAAAAAAAAATTCAACTGACGCCACTAACCCCACAACGCAGTTGGTGCATAACGCTCTGATTCTCGAATTTCTGAGGTCTGTTCAAAGAGTTAGGCTTCACACAGCGAATATAATGTGGCTCAGTCAGGTTGAGTGTTTCCATTAGCGCTTGAAGTTGTTGCTAAAAGCGACAAGATCATTAAAATTTAAGTCAAAATACTTGAACATTGCATACAGAGTTGTAATAATGAAAGCAATTTAAAGTTAAGGCACATAGTTGTGTTGTAGAGCTACTGAACTCCCTTGTGAAATGCACATTCTTTTACCATATCGTACTGTGATAAATCATGCCAAGTAAATATGATAACTTCCTTGAAAATATTCATTACAGCCGATCTGTGAATTTAGGAACTATTTTGTCGATATATCTTCCACACATTAAAAATCCAATTTACGAATTCTAAGTATGTATCAGGTGTCAGTACCTTGAACCTAGAAGCCACAGAGTTGAACTTATACGAGGATCTTGTAGATTCCTCAGGTAATGGAGGAAATAGACTTGAAACCAAGGAGCATTTGGAAGATGCTAATAGGTTGCAATGCTCGAGCACAACATAATCACGATTCTTATCCAAAAAGCTGTTTGTTTGATAAGCCACCTTAAGGTAGGTATCAAATGACTGAATTAGGGTTTCACGTATAAGATATAACTACAACATGAGTGTAATATAGGAGGGCTTACCTTGCCAGCATAATGGGACAGCATAAAATCTGTTTCTGAAAACTTTGCCTTCTCCAGTCTAGGATGGTCTCGCAAATTTTGAAACAACTTCATTGAAAATGTTGCATGGGTTGATTTAGGGAACATGCTGCACGAATTCGGAAATCAGGATAAGGACAATTATACGAGTGAGAATTTTGATGACCAATACGCACCAATTGAGAGTTGAGAACTTGAAATGTACCAAGCTTCGTCCAGAAGAGCAATTATCCCAATAGGTTTCTGCAAAGAGTAATAAAATAAAAATCATTGCATAATTTGTTAAACTAGTATATTCAATCAGATAAAAAGCTATCTTTCACTATGATAAGTACCATAATGCCACAACATCATACATCAACTACCGATAAAGCAATATTATGCTGCACTGCACCCATCTAATTACATATGGGATATACATCTGAAGAGGAACATGGTACTCATGTGAAAAGGCCATCAAATGCTGATGGTGTGTCATAGGAGTATAAGACAATAATCATATAAAAAGGGAACCCGTCAATAAATGGAGTACAGAAAATACATAGATAGCCCACATGGAAGACACTAGTCCTTGATTGAATCTAACCAATTATTGTCAACAGTATTATTATTGGATTGTGCAGCCAAATATTGATTCCAAATAGAAAAGACCGGAACTGTAGAGGAAGGAGAAGCATGCCCATCCCAACTTTCTTGATTCACCGTGACATTGTTCAACTAAAATGCAGCCAAAGTCATAGGATATATAAGGCCAGTGATAATTTAAGAACCTTTTCAATCAAATCGAGAACATCTTGATTATCTATAAATTCAATATAGCTCCAGTTGATTTCTTCTCTGCTGTACTCTTCTTGTTCCATCTTAAATACATGCTGAAACAAAAATGCAAACATGAGTTAGTACCACGGCTTGCTTTAACTGTAACATAACTACAACATGTACCTCATTGAAATGTTGCTGTAGCTTCTCATTAGCAAAATTAATACAAAATTGCTCGAAGCTGCACAATTAAACAATGAAAATGAAAAAGCCACAAGGTCCAGCAATCAGACAGAAGTGTTGTAAGCTAATCGAAAAATTGTCAAACTTTCCAATTTAAAACAACTTCAGCACACAGCTTTATCGAATTTTTAATCATTGTTTTCTTTATTAAAAAGGTGAATATAGAAAGAAACTTAAGATCACCTGGTATATATCAAGATGCTTTTACGTAATCAGAAAAAATAAGTATCTAAATATGGAGTGAGGGAACATATACAGAAGACTTGCAAAAGCCATTGCTGAAGAATCGGTAGCCATCAGTGTCTATAGGATATGGGGAAAGGCAGCTTTTCTATCTTCTTACATTAACTTTATGAAGAACAGGCTATTTCCCAATGGCAGACAGGATAGGAAGTGCAAGCACCTCATATTCTAAGTCCAATAGTTTCTATAGCATCATATTTCCAACTAAGAAGTCCTGATGTGATTAGCAAATGCACTAGAAGATTTTGGTGACAATATGATTAAAGTATTTTCTTACTAAAGCATGTTCGTATAATATACCTTCTCACATTGCAAAAAGTGTGTTAATCAAAGTTAACGGGTGTCAAGTCTCGTATAATAAACCCTAAGTCTATTTTGCAACTTAGGTGGTTTAAGAAACAGCCACAAGCTGATCAGCCAGCATTTCTTTCTTGCAGGGGTTACCGACTTGAAAACAAATTGAACATTTGCAAATTAAATTCTTAAACCTCACCCTCAATAAACGGGTGTCAAATATCATGGAATCGATATATGTCCCGGGGATATTTCCTAGCTCCCCGTTGTAAAATAGATGCAAGCATCACTTCTTTTTTTTTCAAATCAATCACGTAGATTAAAAACTGTCGGGCTTCGTATCTTACCTATTATGTACAAAGCATTCGAAACCATAGATGTCAAGCACCCCAATCTGAACTTTAGAAGTTGCATCCTGGCCAACAGAGGTGTTTATCATTTGAACAAGCCTGACATAAAACAAGATGATCCATTAAAATCACAATCAGTATTTTTACAGCCATGAGAAGTGGCAGCGAGAAGGAACATCCAGGATACATACCAATCAAACAGCCTAGCATAGACAGTCTTCGCCAGGGTATCCCGATTAGCAACAGCAGCATTGCAGTCAAGAGCCTTAACAATACTACCTTCACGAGTATGAATAGTGCGCGTGCAAAGAGTGGAAAGCAGAAGATTCACATCTGACCTGATAACAGAAATGCGTTTTGAGAACACATCAATAGCTGAACGTCATATCTGGAGCAATCTTTAGACAGGAGAATTTGAATTTATTGTTTGCATTAAAAGAAACAAAAATGCATCTAGTTCTGTTTACTTAATCAGGATAATGCAGGCCACTAGATAAAGGAGCACATGTAAAATCAAGGAGTATATTCACAATTTACTCTATCATTTGTGATGTCCCACAGTCAGGAAAGATATGTGAAAATAGACAAGCAGGTGAAGGCCCCAAGCGAAATGACATGCCATCTAATGATCCATTGTATTTTGAAGGAGGAAATTTGCCACAAGGAGCTAAATTAAAGTGTAACCCCTGAGATACAGAAGAAGAAACAACACACAATCTACTGCATTGGTCCTGAAAAAATTGGACTGGGGTCTGAGATGGTGGGGAAACAATATGGATAACTCCAGGATATGCAAAACTTTTGATTCAATGCTGGACGATCAAAAAATCCTCAATAGTGTATAAAAGATTTTGGAAAACTCTATGCTACGCCATAACTTGGTCATTTTGGGAGGAAAGGAACAGTTACTCTATTCATACAAATAGAAGGTGCATAGAGGAAGTGAGAGCCAAATCCTAATATCATCGAAAAGACATTTTGGTATAATCAGAAAGGGAATATTAATAGTCTTTGTTATAATCAATGGTTACTACATTACCTGATAATGAAAAAAAAAAAGTTCCAGATGCATCAGATGCTTAATGCTTTAGTTTTAAAAAGCTTAACGTTTGTAATGCAGTATTGTATACTGTCACATACATGAAAAAAGTAGCAGCCATTTGAAGATGGAAATTAGATTTTTGATCTTTGATCATTGACGAGTCATGCTCTTTCCCTGGTGAAAATTCAACGTTTCCCAAATGAAGAATTCCAGCCAAAGTTCGGAATATAGCTTCCTGGTTATATCAAGAAAATATCCAGTGGGTGAGTTTGTAGCAAAAAACCTGTTGAATGGAAGTTAAATATGAGAATATGTACCTGATCATCATGACTTATGCCAACAATGTCCATTGCCCTCCTTGTTTTAAGATACTCTTCCGCATTACTGACCCCATCCAATTCATATGTCTTACTTTGATTTAAGTAATGGAAATGGCTAGGGTGCCCAAGCTTGTACTTTTCAGCATCCTGTAAAAGATAAACAGCTAATGCTCAAAAGACTATTGTCAAACAATGTCCTTCATACTTGATAATAATGTTGATGACGATGAGCTCAATAGCACAGTCCCTACTCGAATTAAATGAGCTGTGGGAATTACAATCTTATGAGGGGAGCCACAGTAAATGAACTACTAAGAGTCAATGTTAAAACGAGATTCTAACAATGGTTTGTAACTACTGTATGATATGTAGCACGGAAACGGCAAACGTGAATGGAGTCTATTGTTTCACAAGAAGACAAGTTGAACTCATGCATAGCTTGCTCGGGAAAAGTTGAAGTTCCCTCCAAATGCAACATTGAAAGGTGATAGTTGAATGAGTACCTTTTATGCACAAGCTTATAGCATCTATAAAGGAAGATGTGATCTTTTTTTAAACAGTATCTTGAAATAAAATGCGCCTATAAAGGGACCCATGGTGCAGAAAGGCGTACACAAAAGCTAAGGCAATAAAACGCAACAGCCAAACGAAAAAACTTACAGGCATCCATACCAATGTAGACTGATATACAAACTTATTATGAACGAAATTAAACAGGGTACGAGAATGCGTTCTACAGAATCATGTCCAATCATATTTTCATGTGCAAGTTAGAGAACCATTACCCTTCCAGAGGCACAGAGATGATAAAAGCAGTGATAGTTCCTTTCTGGATTTGTTATTTGAACCACACGAGATCGCTCTAATAGATATGTTCTGATTGCAGCACCAGATATTCTACCACTCACATCAAACTGAATCTCAACGAATTTTCCGAAGCGACTATATATGATTGAACAAATGATCAGCTCAACATTTATATAACATGGAAAAATGCAATGTCAAACTCTTGAGATTCATCAAGTCACAATAAAACTTGCACAAATTAGCTCTTTGACAATAACATTTTACCTGGAATTATCATTTCTGACAGTCTTTGCATTACCAAAAGCTTCCAGGAGCGGATTTGACTGAATTTCAGAGATGTCATGAACAATGTTTAGGGACATATAAATCTTACCGATGAAATCCACACAATTTTTTTCCTTGAGAAAGTCTCAATGTTGATTTGTGTTGGTTAAGTCTAACAAGATCAGGATTTCAACAACAATAGCAGAGAACTAGAAGAAATGCAGCTCTTACTTCAAGAACTTGTTGTTCTACTGTCCTGTCATCACTAGCAGCACGGCCACCAACGTAAGTGAGATATTGCATAATCAGTTTTGTTGTTTCGGTCTTTCCAGCCCCACTTTCTCCACTAACAAGTATTGATTGACTCTTACCATCATCCACCATGGCTCTGATATATAAAATCCAACACATTAGAGACTTGCAAATGTTTTCATAAAACTGAGTGAAAGATAGAGGTCAACATGTAAAGCTATCTACTTACCTGTAAGCTGCATCAGCAACAGCAAACACATGAGGGCTGAGGTCACCAAATTGAGCTCCCTTGTACATGTCCATCATATGTCCGTTGTAAAGATGAGGAAGCTTTGTGAAGGGGTTAACTGCAATCAAGATGCTTCCAGTATATGTCTGCATGAGACGTGAGTTATTAGAAAGGGAAACTTATAGGTGTAGAAGTTATCTTTTAATGAGGGTAAGAAATGAAAGATAGTGAAGTGTTTCATAACATCATATCATGTGTAGGAATAGAGCCTAAGCTTTCAAATAAATAACTTGAAGATTGAAGTTATTATGATTATTTTTTTGCTAAGAGGAGTGTAATAAGATGCCACTCAATTAATAAGATTATATGAAGAATTTTGTGTATAAGCCCTTATAAAGAATGATGTAAATCCCCGAGGTGTTATAATAAGTAATCTAAAGAGCTCATGATTATGAACAGTTAGGGAATCGTCTACACTTATGTTGGCACGAAGTAACACGTATGCATTCAATCTATGTTTACCATACATCCAGTCTTTCGCACTGCAACAGCAAGGGTTATAACGAGAAGGAATATTCAGATTTTGATCTACAAGTACAATGTAGACATCCATATTCAAGAGAGCTACTGCAGAAATCTCCTTAAGAAATTTCAGATCCTCTTTTTTCAAAATAAACAAATGTAGTCTCAGGACACATTCAGCAAGCAGATAACCCCAATTTAAGTTTTTAGTCAGTAGTAAAAATATAGCTATTTTATTCAGTCTGGTTTGAAATATACATGGACCATAAGTCAGTAAAACATAAATTTTGGCATACCCAAGTCATCTAAACTCAAAACAATTGAGCAGTCATAGCTGTGATAGTCACAAATGTCCAAAAAATTGAGCAGTGTCCTCATAACCACTGAGTTCTCTCAGTGAATGCACAGATGAAACAGATTTAACAACAAAAGGAATTAATCAAACCCGCTAGATTAGAATTATATGAGCAGACCTATTTCCCATTTTAATGACAGTTTCATAACAGAAGGTCTCCTAACAGCCTGAACCAGGCAACACTTGTTAATTGCAGTAAAAGTTGGGAGTACTTACATAAATATCATTGAGAGCGTATCTTCTCTCCAAATTATACAACACCCCAGGTTCATTCAAATACGTCAATTTGGTCATATCATCAACTCCTCCATGGTCCTCAGCATCCGGATCCCTCGGATACAATTTGTCCGCAGCTGCAAAGACCTGCAAATGCATACAAACACCCCAAATTCAGCCTCACACCAAACACAATAAAAACACCTCCAAAAAAGAGGGAAACCCCCACCTTCTTCCCCAACCGAGTGAGGACCTGCACTTGCTTCCCCCCAGAGTCAACTACCTCCGCCGGCACCCACGCCAGCTCCTTATCCTCCACCCACACCTTCGCCCCCTTTCGCAAACTCATCTTCGGGTCCACCATGCGAAATCCAAACCCAAATTCCACAAATACAAACTACAAAAATAATCAATAATCAAACTCCGTCTATCAAGATCGGTAAAACCTTAACCGCAGAGCCTCAACAGCCTCACGCCTCGACCACCAGCTCCGACGCAAACCCTAGGGTCGGAAGGACCGAGCTTATGCAGCCGATGTCTTCCCGCCCGTTCCGGTTCGGTGTCAAAAACAAAACCGAGTCTTGACGTGACGCGAGCCGCTCTCCTCCCAACCCCTTCTTCCTTTTTCGTATTTATTTTTTCATTATTCTCTTACACAATAATAAAAGCAATCAATATCTTCCCTCTCTCTCAGCTCCGTGCACGACACGTGTCCTTTTCAAATTTCAAATTCCTCGTTTAAGTGTTACATTTAAATAACTTTTATTTACATTAATTTAATCGAATCTGTGAGCTCCAGGTCGTCCGGGATTACGCTGCCGTTAAGCTGATGTTTAAGTTATGCCCTTTTTTTAATTTAAAATTGTTTATTTAAATTAATACGTATATAATCTTGTTTCAATACCAATCCAACTCACGTCAATTTAGTAGAATTCTCTTTAATATTAAAATTGCAATTTATATTTAGGAGCTCATAATTACGTCATGTCATACCGCATCATTAAATACTAATTAAGTTATGTTTGCATTAATTATTAATTACGTTGTATCATTAAATACTAATAAATATATCGTATTTGTATTTATATATCCATTCTTATAATTAAACATGAAACAATTATAAATGAGAATCTCAAACAAAAAAGAAATGACGAACTAGTCAGATCATCTCGATTTACGATATTGGCTAATTGTAGTCATGTCTTAATAAAATTGTACCTTTTTGCCACTGTTTAATTACTTTCATAAGAATTATGTCCGTATTAATACGTAGTTTTGTCAAGTTTTTCTAAAGAGGCGTAACACGAGCACTTTTAACCGCTAATTTATAAGGGCGTGTTTGATTTGAAATTTGAATGATTGGGAATTGAACGGTAGATGTCTAAGTGGGCCCAGAAAGAGTGGCCCATTAATCGACGACTGAGGAAATATGCTAGTTGCTGATGACAAATGGGGAAAAGTGTGACATATCGAATTAATGATGCAACATAAGTTTGTACATGTAATGTTTAGAGTCATTGAGATTTATGGGGTCCGTTCATGTTTCAATATATCAAAAAAAATTGAAAATTTTATTGAAAATTAATGTCACAAAGTTATTGTTTTGAATATATTTTTGATTTTTCGACAAGCAGTGATTTTGATTCAAATAAATTATGACTAAAAGGGACTTTTTTGAAACGGTGCGTTTTGAAATCTGCTGCGGAGAGGTGTAGGGTTTACGGTGGATGAGCGTACGAGAGAACGCCACGTGGACTGATTCGGCAGTCCCTTATCCAACGTTATCTTTCTTCTTCCTCGAGCTCGGACAAATCTGCGCTTGAATATCTTCACGAATCGATTTTAATGGATTCGCGCGCATCGTGGAATGAGCCGGCGGAGACGGATGAGGCGAAGTCGAGGAGACGCATTGTGAAGTACGATGCGAGCTCGGTTTCGTTCTCTTCAACGGTTTTGCGAACGCCTTTCGCATTGCCGTTCCTTAGGCCGTCGATGAAGAGTCACGCCGAAGCGGTTGACGTTCCGCGTTTTGTTATGGAATTGCAGAAATCGGTGGCGTCGACGGCTGAGAGGTGCGCGGAGATGCTTCAATCTTTTATGGATGCGAATCCTGTGGTGAAGAAGTTTGCTTCAATGTCGTCTCAGTTCCGCGATTTCTACCAGGTTTGTGCAATTGGATGCTGTTGGAGAATATCTTTAGTTAGGGTTTAGGGTTTACTTGGCTTAGTTATGCTGTAAAATTGCTTTTCTGAAAAATAAGACTTAGGGTTATGAGATTGGCTACAATAGGCATTTTTTGTAACATGCATCGGGAACCAATTTTGTAAAACAACATCTTCTAAGCAGACTTTGGTCCTTATAAGTTGATTCATTAGTGTTTCTATTCATATTCAGGTTCGAATTCACAGCAAATGCAGCCAGAACGTCAGCTTCCACACGAGCAACTTTGCTGCCATTTTACCTGGAGATTCTGTGGCTGGGATGGTGGTGACTAATGGCGTTTTAAACTTCCTAAATCTTTACAACACAATCTTGGTAGTCAGACTGGTATTGACTTGGTTTCCTAATGCGCCTCCTGCAATAGTAAGCCCATTGAGGTACATTCTGAACTTGCTATTGCTTTTCTCGCATTCTTTTTTAACTTTAGACTTCTGCTATTTGGTTTGGTATGAATTGGCTCTGCCATTGTTGATGATATCTATTTTTTTTGCGTGGCCAATTTTATGTACGGCTAACTGGTATACCGAGACCTGATGTTATCATTTCTCTGATTTTGCTTACAGTACACTATGTGACCCATATTTGAACATATTCCGTGGTCTAATCCCACCCTTAGGAGGGACTCTGGATCTTTCCCCCATTTTAGCATTTCTAGTTCTAAATGTTTTTACCAGCACTGCTTCTGCACTTCCTGCTGAACTTCCACCAACTATGAGGTCCCAAGAAGGTCCTGTTGTTCATGAGACTCATTCCAACTATACAACTTCCCAAAAGAAGTGGATGAGAAGATTCAGTGGAGACAGATCAAAGAACCCTGGTGGAATGAATTAGTGATTCTTTTCTTTTTGGTGAGTCTTCATTTTACACCATGAAATGCAGTAATTTTGGGTAGAAAATATTTTCGAGCTGTTTGTATATTGTGTGCCTATTCAATGTTCAAGGCCTTTTGCCCACTAAATTCATAACAAGTGATATTCCAACACATATTCCTTTAGCGATTTAATCGTAACAAGTGTCATGTTGCCTTGCTGACTGATAGATATTAATCACTGCCATGGTCATGTGATTCAATATCCATGCGTGCCAGATCTGGGGAGGCCTTTTTGCTGCCATACTTGAAGCATCATATTCTTATATGATAAGGGGATAGCATCAACAGATCTTTTTTTGTTAGTGGAGAATAACCAGCCCTTTGTTCTGCACTATAATTTCAGTTATTTCTATTTTACATATGAAGACTATCTTTCTTGTTCAAGCCGCCTGCTTAAAGGATGTTCTACCCTATTTTTTCAATCCGTAAAAGATACGACTACTTTCTTGGGTATTCCATTGGGAACTGGCCTTTGCAAATCAAAGAGAAGGTTTCTATTTCTCCAGGCTTTGATAGAATAGGGGGCATAGCTGGTCCTGGTAAACAAAATGGAGCGAGGTGATACTCACAGGAGTGGCTCTAGGATCAGGTTCTCATCTTCCGACAGGCTAGCTGCCTTAGGCTTGGCTCTCCTGGGCGTCATTTCGCCATTGTTCATCGACAGGAGACAAGTGATTGTAGTGGAAGAGGATGAGCCTGTTAACCTGGTCTCATGGTTACCTCTGCTGCTGTTGATCTTGCTTGTAGCAATTACTATGTCTCGCTGCCTGGATAGAGGCTTTACCAGGTTTGACCCCAACTGGATCCACAGAGTTGGTGGTTCTTCAGTCGGGATTATTGTTACTCTGATTGTTCTTGCTTCAGTTTTGAAGCTCAAAGCATCCATGCGAAACTGGGAAGCCTGAAATCAAGCAGGCCATGAATCTTGCCCACTCAAACTGAAGCTATCATCTTGCCCACTCAAACTGAAGCTTTGTATTTAGTCAAACTATGAGTATGATGGCAATTGTTTACCAAACAAGGTGAAAAAAGACAATCAAACATATGTTGGCTTGAGGAGGAGTCTCACAGCAAAAATCCTTCTCATGAGAATGTCCGAAACTCTAAGTTAGAGAGGCTCCGACGTTATTAGTGGAGAATAACGCAACAGACCTGGTTGGGGGTCAGTAGCACTGAGATGCTTCAGCACTGGCATTTTGTTCAATCCAATTATCTCCACATTGGAGTTTGAATGCCCATTCAGAAACACTTCTGTTATCTGCAGGAAGCACAAGAAGATGAATTCAGCCTATGAAAATTGAAATAAGCTACGTCATCTGCACTTTTTTAAGCATCGCCTAGTGTAATAAATATGATGATGATCTTAGACTCAGTTATTATAATTGAATATACTTCTCATACATGGAGAAGGCAAGCCTAAAGCTTGAGAAGCAGGAATCATACAAAGCATCAAATTTCACTGGGATTTCGAGTAACTAGAGGAAACGTACAACACATGTACCTGAGTGCACCCAAAAAGTTTGAGCAGTCTCAGCGACAAACAACTGTCGACAACTAGTCCAAGAGCTGCATTTGTTAGCTTTCGGCACCATGACAGATCTAAATATAGCAGACTTCTTGCATGTTTAGCAATTGAGAAGGCAGTGTAAGGTCCAACCTATAAAGATCCATTTGTCGGTCATGTGAACAGTTACAGTGAAATATGACCCAAAGCAAAGAAAAAAAAAAAATCAATTACCTTACTGATGTGGTTTAGTGAAAGTTCTTTCAAAGATTGTCCAGATATCTCCAAGAATGAAGCAACTGCTTCGTCACTGTCACAGAGAGCCAAGATATATGAATTACATGATCATTATAACAAAGTGCGTTACTAACATATATCTACATATGAAAAAGGTAGGGAAATTAAAAGACTTCAGCTTATTTACATTCCAATGGACTCAAGCAGTTATTGCATGCAACAAGAGAAAAGACCAATGCCAGAACTTGAGATATTATCAAATAAGAACTTAAACTAACTGGTAAAGTTTGTACAAGTGAAGTGGTCTCAGATTTCTATAGCGAAAGCTAGATCAACCATAACTTCCTCACATGGTATCATTTTTCACTCTCTCACCAAAATAATGAGAAGGCACGGTTAAACCAATTCAATATAAATTTGGAAAGCACGCATAACAAAACAATAAAAATCTTGGTGCCAAACCTAAAAGCATTTCGGCAACATTTGAGTCTTTGAATAGATCGGCACCCATTGGCAATGTGTTCCATTGTAGCATCAGTCAATTGGCCCAAGTTAGAGATATCGAGAGCACATAACTGAGGACAACTTTGACCTATGACTTTTAAAGAACCATCAGTCAACTTCCTGCATCCAGTAGAAAATGTGATTGATTAAGCTCCGAAACCGTAATGGGGACATCACAGATAAATTTAGGAAACTTACTGACAATCAGCCAAGATAAGTTCCTTAAGATTTGAGCCACGAACACAAATGAACTGACGAACAAATTCATCACTGACAGTGTTAATACCAGCAACGGACAAAACTTCAAGATGTTCAAACTTCAAGAGTGCAGGTAATACACTCAGCGCGTCGATGTTCTGGCAATCATCTATGTAAAGTTCCTTCAATTTAGATCCAAGACAGTTGGCAAGTGGACTTATACCACAAGCTGTCAGAAGGGAACATTGGCTCAAATTTACTGACTGTAGTGATGGTGCTGATTCAATAATCGAAGCTAAGCCAGTATCTGTCAAACGACATGCTGACTTCAAAGATAAGATAGCGAGTGAAGGTAGGCAGTTCTTCGACTGCGCCAGGGTGGTACCTAGTGTATACTCAGTCAACGCTTGGCCACAAAGATCCAGCTGTAACACCTGCTTGCATTGCACAGGAACAGTGATTCATAAAAACAAACTGAAATTTAAAGGTCTGCTATGAATGTTATTTTATATAGCACTTACTATTTACCTAGACGCATCGCATAAAGACAAGTATGGTTGATACCACTAATTTTAGCAAGGGAATGACATCAGGAATTTATATAAGGGCATCCTTCGATGATACAGGAAAAAGAATTTTTGTTAGTTCCATGCATGCACAGAACACTGAGTTAACTGGTATCAGAGCCAAGTGATCCATTCCACTCTGCTCTGTATCAGTAGAAAAGCAGATTCCTAGTGGAATAGTTCTATGGAATCCTTTCAGTATATTTGCAAACTTAAGAGCAGCAGACTAACAATATTTAGTTCATTCTGGTTCCTTTACTACTAAAGTCCTAAAATGTTAAATTTGAAAGAGCAACTAGTGAAAGAGTCATATAGTGAGCAATAAACTTTTTTTGCTAACATATCAGAACGGTTAAAATCTCATCTGTCACCATAAGAGTAGTTACATCATAGCCCCACTCCACATTTTCGATGCGTTTCGCAAAATAACTCAAACATATTTAGAAAAATAAAATTAACAAAAAAAAAACCTTGTTGCCTGATGTATAATAGAAGATCAAAAATGAAGTATAAGGAAAAAAAATCAATACAGGATACTCACCGTTAAGTTCTTGGTATCACAACCCCCAAAGATGTGAACTAACTGTTCTTCAGTCATCCATGAACAGTCTTTAACATATAATTCTGTAGGAGATTCAGAAACCAAGATTTCCAGAAGATGACGATCCATTTTTCGAAAATCACATGCAGTCTGGCTAATTCTGCGCTTAAGCACATCTGGGGCAGGCTCCAGAGAGACAATAGACTCAGCATTCTTAGCCAGGGCAGCTAGAGAAAGATCAAGCAATGAAGGAATCTTCGCTGTCATAAGTTTACAGGACTGTCCTCTGGATGGCATCCAGTCTATTGAGAATGATCTTAGTTGATTCCTAAACTTATGTTTTCCTTCTTTGTGCTCCATTATTTTCTGCATTGCAATGGAGAAAGGACCTGTGATTTCTTCAATTTCATGTCTTGGACTTTCAGCGGCAGGTAAATGTTGGGGATGGGCTAGATGAAAAGCATTATCTTTAGCAATCTCTCTGTACCTTCTTCTTCCATCCCTTCTTCTATTTGCTTGTATCCTAGCTGTTAATAATGCCTGATCTTGTGCATTTTTCTGGTCCATCATTGGTGGTTTATTGCCCTCTTCAGGAGGTTCCCTAGGAGGTAGTACAGCAGCAGCAACAGCTTCAGGAATAAAGTATTCCTCTGGTTCCCAAAGGAGAGTGCTATTGACATCTGGCAAGAAAAAGTTTTCATGTTGTTCATTTACAGTTGCAAGAGCTTGGTTCCCCTTTACCTCGTCACTCACATGAATATCCTCAGCACCCGTGTCACAAGTCTCATCACTTTCAGAATAAGCCAATTTATGGTTTTCTGTGGCAATTGATAGCCAGTCATCGCCTGCTATGCCTTTCCCCTTTTCCTCTTTAGTGTACCTCCTCTGACTGTTACTTCCCTCACCCAATGACCCTATATCTATCATCCCCAAGTTAAGTTCAATAACAAAATCTGCCTTCAAGGCACTTACATTGCCATTTTGATAATTTTTTCCCCAATCTAAAATATGCACATTGCCATCAACACCATCCGAATCAATGTTTACCGCTTCCTTCCCTTTCCTCACATCAGTAGATAGCCCTAACCCTAACTCAGCACCATCTAGAGAGCCTCTAAGGCTCTCATCTACTCCAAGAAAATCCAAAATGGGCTCATTAGAATCAAAACAAATGCTATCATTACCATTCACGTAATCCAAGGCCGACATTGCCGGCTTCCGTCCATCAAACTTCACCCGGTCCTCCTGCGGCTGCCAATAATCAAATCCACAACCCTCCACACTCTCCCGCACCGCCTCGTCAAACTGCCTCTCTTCATCATCGAAACTAACAACCCTCGCTCTCTTCCCTCCGCCGACATCCGCCTCCATCATCACACCACTATCACTCCCTCCCGCGCCTCTCCGTCTCCTCATCCCAACCGACTCCTCTTCCTCATCAAACCTCACCCTGTTCATCGTTTCACAATCACTATCGAATCTCGGAACTCCAAAATGACGATCGCCGAGCATCGGAAAACCGGAATCGTGCCTGCCATCGAACTCCGGCCGGAGAGGCGAATCGGCTACTGAATCCTCCTCATTCGATTGAACCTCGCCATCATCGGACGCCATCGTTCCACGTGTCGTAGGCCGACGAGCTTCCGGCTCCGTCATCGACTCCGTCGTCGACGACCGCGTAGGCGAAAGCATCATGAGCGAAGAAGATGAGGAACGTAAACAGTTTGTGTTTATTTATAATAAAAATAAATCGAAAAAAAAATTCAAAAATCCCACCCCTCACGTGCCTCGCACGTGCCACAGCCAAGGAGGCGAAGAAGGACGCAGCCAGATAATCTCCCAACGATCATCGGAACAAAGCGAAGCTACGCAGATGGCGACATCCTCTGCGATCCGAAAACTGGGTGCAGTTCCTCATCGAAGATTCTCTAGCGCCGTTTTAACGACTTCCAAGAGTAATTGATTCTTCGAAACTATGTTTGGGCATCTGATCTGTGAACTGCTTCCTGTTGGTATGATTTTGAAGCATGTTTTATGTTCCAGGAACTGTTTCTCAGGTTGCCGGATTTCATTCGTTGGAATCATATTTATGTTATGAACCCAAGTCTGCTGCTGGTGCGGTGAGGAGGATATGGGCGTTTAAGCCTTACTGCCGAATTGGGGTTGGCGAAAAGGTGTGATCTTTTAGCTTTTTGTTGTTGTGGTTGCTGCTGCTGAAATGTGTGAGAGAGTTGTGTTGATTTGGGAATGGATGATTCGTTATCAGTCTTGTTGAGAGATGTGGGGTTAGAGACTTAGAGAGGTGGTTGACTTATACTATGCGCCAGGTGTTTGTTAAAATGCCTACTCCAAATTAGTAATATTGAGTGAAGGAGTTTCTAAGGGTTTCACTGTTCTGATCCAATACAATTTTCTGTTTGTTGATGGATAAAGAAATTGGAGAACCCAAAACTAGATCTTCGGTTGCTTTTCTTAGAGGTATAAATATAATCCTGTGCTCTAGAATTTTCCTAAATCGTTGCTGTAGAAAACATAACTTCAAAAAGATGCATGGCGTATGTATTATATAGCTAATAAAGGACATGGTTTTAATCAGAGCCTTGGCTTTTCTGGAACTACAGACCACGCCCAGGTGTCGCTATACTATAGACCTTACCACTCTAATACTGGGTCGGTGGAGGAGGAATCCTATTCTGCATTGAATGAACCAACTCATATGAGCAAGATCGCAGTGAAGAAGGAAGCAGGAAAGATGGAGGACGAAAGCCTTAGAGCTGAGGCTGCTGTGGAGAGTTCAGTGTCAATGGAGGAGAACGACCCTCTTGCTTCAAACTATGGCGATGTGCCCTGTAAAAACTTGCAGTCGAGGGAAATCAGCGGGAAAATGTGGACAGCGGTCAGGTGTCTCGAAGAGGGAATGAAGGACCAAAGTGTCTTGATACGTGGAAGAGTGCACAGTGTCCGTACTGTTGGTAAAAAGATGGTGTTTGTGGTCGTGAGACAGTGTGGTCATAGTGTTCAGTGTGTTGTCACTGTGGATCCCAATACAGTTAGCCCTCAGATGGTTCAGTATGCTTCTGGATTGAGTCGTGAGTCTCAGATAGATGTTGAAGGTCTAGTATCTATACCCCGTGTTCCCATTAAAGGCACCTCGCAGAAGGTAAACAAACATTTTATACTAGCGTCTCCAAATTGAGAGGTTACCAAGTTGGAGGAGTTTTCTGTTGTCGTAGGTCAGTTTGATGATGATTGGGAAACTAACCACATTTGGTTGACTGATGTAAATTGCTATTGGCTTAGGTGGAGATGCATGTTAAGAAAATTCATTGTAATAGCAGAGCTCTGGCCACATTGCCTATTAATATTGAAGATGCTTCAAGAAGTGAGGAAGAGATACAAAAGGCACAGCAGGTTGAGTTATGTTAGAGTGTAATATTATCTCTTGTTATGGTCAATCACACAGGCAATATGTAAGACTTTTTTAATCTTAAAATCCGCAGGCTGGGGATCAACTTGCCAGAGTTAACCAGGACACGCGCTTGAACTACAGAGTTCTAGACATGAGAACTCCTGCTAATCGAGCAATTTTTCGTATCGAATCCAAAGTTGCAAATGTAAGTTTGCATTTATTGGTGATTACAAGTTGATGTTTTATTTAATTTAAAAACTCTCTATTCAACACTACATTTTTACTTGATGCTAAGATTTTCGTGAATGGTTGGTCCTCTTGTATCTGATTTGTATTTCTGTTGTCCTGAAGTTTTTCAGGCAGTTCATGTTAAATAGAGATTTTGATGAGATTTTCCCGCCAAGGATCATATCAGGCTCCAGCGAAGGTGGAGCTTCCGTTTTCAGTGTGGATTATTATGGGGAACGAGCATGTTTGGCTCAATCTCCTCAATTTCACAAGCAAATGGCGATTTGCGGAGATTTTGAACGTGTGTTTGTTGTCGGACCTGTTTACAGAGCAGAAAAGTCACTTACTCATCGACATCTTTGTGAGTTTATTGGCCTTGATGTCGAAATGGAAATCATGGAGCATTATTCTGAGGTAAAGTTGCAGCAATTTTTTCTGTTTAGCGAATGAACTGTTATAATAATATGATGCTTGATGATATGAGTCACTGTTCAGGTTATGGACATCGTGGATCAATTATTTGTTGCGATGTTCGATTATTTAAATGAAAATTGCTCCGAGGAGCTTGAAGCTGTCCGGAAGCAGTATCCGTTTAGAAATCTGAAGGTATCTGTCTTGTCATATTTTGATTTTTTTTAATGCTTTCATTAATCGTTGTATGAAACTACAGGGAGCTGTTGACTTTCATCCTATAGTACTCAGTTCTATGCCTGGTTGATCAAATTAATATACATTTTGGTAGAGCGAGGATCTGATGTATTGTTGAATGTGCAGTACAACCGGAAGACTCTGAGACTTACATTCGAGGAAGGAGTTAAAATGTTACATGTAAGGCGTGTCTAATTTACTTTCCAAGCATTTTGTCTCCACAAACTAGTCTTCAAATATAACTACACTGCTCTTAATAATCGTTAAGTTAATAATGTCTCTTCTTACGGATCTTGTCCTTGGTTACCTTCATGAAAAGCCCTCTAACATATGGTCTCTTCTTGATCAGGAAGCCGGTGTATATATTGATCCTATGGGTGATCTGAACACAGAATCAGAGAGGAAGCTTGGACAATTAGTTCTCGAGAGGTAATCTTTCTTTCTTGTGAACGTAACCTTTTTCACGTTGACTGAAATTGAAAAATATGTTCCTCTTTGGCTCAAAGAAAGTTCACTTCCTGAATACAGGCACGGCACAGAGTTCTTTATTCTCCACCGATACCCTCTAGCAGTTCGACCATTTTACACAATGCCTTGCTATGACAACCCGTCTTATAGTAACTCATTTGATGTGTTCCTAAGAGGTGGGTAATCATTCTTTTCACGCAAACATGTTTAGATGGAACTTGCAGTTGATACATATTCGATGCAGGTTGTGATCATTTTTAGTACCCCAAAAAGAGCGTTGTAGTTGATAAAATTGCTATTCCCTCAGGTGAGGAGATAATCTCCGGTTCTCAGCGCCTTCATGACGCAGAGCGATTGGCTGAACGAGCAAATGCTCTTGGAATTGATGTCAATAACGATAGAGCCACGTCAAAATATATAGATGCATTTAGGTATTTGCCACTCCTGGCCTTATCGATTCCAATAAGATTACCTGTATGGTTCCCTCTTATGAAACCATGTTGTTTTAGGTATGGTGCACCGCTGCACGGAGGCTTTGGAACCGGGTTGGAGCGCGTCGTCATGCTTTTCTGCAGCCTGAACAACATTCGAAAAACATCTCTTTATCCTCGTGACCCTCTTAGAAACAATCCTTGATTATTCAATCCCACAATGTTATGCTGGGACCTGTACTGATGTCTTGCCTTTTCTGAACTTTATACAACAGGTAAAGAACAACCTGAAAATTCATCATTTCAGGTGGAACATGCCACAAATTTTTACAAACCCTCAATGAGGCAGACAGGAGTAAAATAAACCAAATCTGTAGCACAAGATTTGACATCATTTTATCACACCCAAAACATGGAAATGACTGTGAGCAAAGCTCCAGAGAAAAACATCCACAGAGGATTTCTTTGGGGTAGATTAGTGGCGCTATTGCACTCATCATTGGCGCCGCTATAACATCCAGGTCTGGTTATCTTTGGAACGCCATCACTGAAAACAAAGCTACTGTTTGAACGGCCACTGCTAAATAACACGCACCAGAAATAGGGAGAGCCACCAGCTGTGCCACTGACAGCTGCTCCAACTTCAGTGTGGTTCTTACTGTATAATATGTCTAATCCCTTTTCATTTTTCATCAAGATATTGGAGAAAGCTTCAAAGGGCTTGACGTACTTGGTCTCGCAGCCAAGTAAACGGCCAGTGATTTGAGTTAGGTTGGAAGCTTCTATGCCGCAGTTTGGTGCAAATGTTTCGGTGAATTCAGAGTCTGCGGGTTTCTTTGCTTCAGCCCCTCCCACAGCGCCACAATCACCTTGGTAGGCTTTGATGTATTGTAAAGACAAGCAGGCGAGTCCTGGATTGTCATACAGTGCTGAGTTCTTGTGTGCAGTGCGGTTCTTGTTAAGCACCTCTACAAGCTCATCAGCTGGGTTGGCAGTCACTTCTGCTGCAAGAAAATAGACATTGCAATATTTGAAATCAGTTTACATACACAACGCCCTGCCATGATCAAATGGAGCATGAAGTAAGACAGGATTATCTCGCATATTATGCTATCCTCCAAATCTCTTTCGGCAATTAATCAAGGCATCAACGACACAACTTCATGTAAGAAGTGAAGCTATTCTAAACTTCATTATGCATCCGGATCTATACTCATTTGTCGGACAATGTGGCTATGGGCCTGTGCACAAGCTACTATTCTAGACTTATGGCAGTAAATTCTAAGAAACAGAAATGAAGATACAACAAGGGTAAACTTGGATATGCCATCAGTGCTAACTTAGGTAAGTATCAGTCACATTTACGACTTATTATTCCCTTTCCGACACATTATAAAGACAAAGACACCTCAAAGATTTCAGGAACACTAATTACTAACACCTCATTTTTCATGGAAAAAGTTACCAAAACGAAAGCATACAAAACAAAAATTTCACTTGTATTTTCCATTCATTTTCTTTCCACCAAAAATTTCAAGATCGGAACAACATGCCGGATCAACAACATTACTCTATCCAACATTATCAAATATCTCAAAATCCTCATAGCACAACAGATTTGCATTTCAATCCCAGCAAACCACAATGCTGCTTCACTACAAGATCCCAGATCTCTCTAATTACAAACAAACCTCAACACGCTCGACGAATCGGTACCGACCAAATTCGGATTCCGTCAATCAATCGCAACAAATCCGGCACGCTAATCTGCTGCTACCGCTACTGTAATCATTCAATCACAAATGCATATAATTGAGCATAAAATTATATACTGAAAACTTACATTCAGTATGATTTTCAGCTGAAGCGGAAACAAAGAGAAGCGAAATCAGCAGAGCCGAGAAACCAGTCGCCATTGCTGCTGCTCGGAGAAGCAACAAATGAGTTGCTTCCTGCTGAGTTCTCTTCTCGTTGTTACAATTACCCAAAGGGCATCAGTTTTTTCTTTAAATAACGAAATTGCCAACTACAAACCGAACCGTCGCAGAGTACTACTACGGTTCAATTTTTAGAGTGGACCGCAACTCGCTGTACGGTTCAATTGAAAAGTAGTAAAAAACCCTGTGATGCCATTTTTTCTGAAGTGCAATGTTTCAAGCAGTAGAACTTGTCTAAACAACAATAACAGCTTCTTCTCGCAGCATCGCCACGATGCAGGGAGCGATAACAACAGCAACAGCTCAACGCTAATATCAGGCCCGACTCATGGGAGTGGGATTTTGAGGAGCATGAGCACAGACTGCTGCTTTCTACGTCGATGGCTTACGTTTAATTAAATAGGCTAAATATAGCGTAGAGCTCCGCTCCCCGAAATAAGGCTAGCTTGGCAGGATTGGTGCTGGACTCTTTATCAGGGAATCTCATGCAGGTATCATACTGGTGAAGATGCGCTTTAAACTAGGACATCTTGCTCGTAAGCTTCCCATACTGCTGGGCGGTATCTGCAAAACTTTTAAATTTGAGCTACTTTTTATCACTGATTTGATGATCAGAAAAGTGCTTCTTCACCTTTGGACAGAAACGGACATCGAGCGTCTCCAGCAAGTGACAATGAGAAATGGAGTCTTCTAAGGCTTCTTCATCGATGTTGCAAGACTGATACCAACCAAAGTTTACAAACAGAGATGTTATTATTCCACTCATTTTATAGATACAAAGCGTAAATTTATCAACCAATTTTTAAGGTTTGATAGTATTAAAATGATCTATCACTATCAAGACAGACTCGAACAAAGATGGCCGAAACTATACTAGAGGATTAGTGACATGTAATAATACTAAATCTAAATGATTACCTGGAGAAAAAGACTGGTCAACTTAGGGCACCGAAGCTTCAAAATTGCCAAGGAGTTGCAATTGCTGAAATAAGACATGGAAATAAGTACGCAGAATTGAACATGAAGAGCTAGAATTGTTAATCCTGAAGTGAGGAAATTTGTCAGTACCTCATGTTCAAAATGCTGAGATTAGAACAAGTAAGATCCACTTCTTTCAAATTTGCAGATAAGGAAAGATTGAGGGAAGACAAGAACGAACACTGAGCGGCAGGTGGGATGTGAATTTTTCTAATAGTTTGGCAGCCAACGCAGTTTAGGTTCTGCAGTAAACGAAGGGCCGGCTCTGACTGCTCGTAAAACAAAAGTACATCGGACCCAAAACTGCATCCAAACTGACAATGTTGATTAGGGGTACTACCCCAGTCTAGATCATGCATATTAATGCATCCATTAAGGCTGACGTGAGTTAGACGCGTGCAGTAGGCAAGGAGTTCCTCTATCGCTTTCTGGCAAAGAGTCCCATATGATAAATCCAGCTCTCTGAGTGCGGGTAGAGCACCTTCTCTGTAAATAGGCTCCAGTGACGTGTCGGCAAGGTACTTGCAGGCTTGCAGCTTTAACACCTGTGAGTGAAGGAAAAAAAAAAAAAAACATAATACAGTGCCTCAGTAAAATATACCTAATGTTCCTGAAATGTCAATAATTGTACTGGTATAAAATGATGTCACTCGTATAGAAAAATAACAAATACCCTGAGTTGACGACAAGCCTCGTAAACTGGTTCCAAATCCACCAGAAAGGTGTACGATAAGTCAAGAGACGTCAAATTTTGGAGCCAACGCAGAGAGAGAAGTCCCACAGAACCAACAGATGGACATGACATCAATATTAGAGAGACAATCAGAGAGCATGCAGATGTTGTTGTGGATAAGCATTCATCTGTGAGTTGGCTGAAGATAGAACGAAATGAAGAAATATATAAAGTAACCTTTGTTGTGACGCCAACGCGAACAGTCAATGGAACAGAAAATAACTAACCTGCAGAAAGAAGCATCAAGGGAAACTAACATTGGGCAGTTAACGTATGCTTCCGATAACACTCCGCATCCTTTTAATTCAAGCGAAACCATATGGGGCGCATCCACGCGAAGTTTGATTAGCTTAGGGCATATTCCCAGGTTAAGAGACTTAAGGCCAACCTACATCGTAACAGAATGTCAGATCAGACACACAGAGCAAATAACTGTGATGCGACTCACAAAAGCTAAAGAAGTTCACTTTATCATAATTCGACAGTATATCAACTCCAAGGATACAAAAAATGGTAAATTGCAACAAATCTTGTTACTTACAGACGAAAATGATGCACATTCAAGGTGATCACACCCATCTAGACAAACTAACTCAAGATGAGGGCACTGTAATTCAAGAGAAGTGATCCCCCGGCAGCCAACCAGCGAAAGACTAACCAATGATGTACTGGAAAACTCCATTGATTTCAAGCTCTGAGAACAGCAACCAATGACAAGATCAGTTCAACAGCAAAATGAAACTTAAAAATGAATGATAAAAATATAATGATAATAGTTCATGAATAAATGAAAATTCACCACCTTGATGAAGACAGCAGTAGTTTTTTTTCCTATTTTCTAATTCACAGACCACATTGTCTCAAAGACCACTTAAATGAACAAATGCAGATGCTCTCTTAGCCATAGAGTAACAAATAAGGGTGCAAAACAGTTTTTTGAGAGTTTGTAAGAAATGAAGAGAAGTTGATGATGTGTATATAACTAACTCCTCGCCAATTTCACTTGCCTCACAGTTGTCAAGGATTAAGGATTTCAATATTGGGCATCCACCACCATCACTAAAGACCTGGCATATTGCATTTGTTAGAGATTCACAGTCCGTTAGGTCCACTTCTTGCAGTGATGGGCAATGCAACACCAACGTCGACAAGGTCTCTTGCTTTTGCAAAACTAATTTCTGTGGACACGGAGAGACAATATTACATATCAATAATCATGGAGAATTCGAATATTAACATCAATGATACAAGAAGCATACCTGCAAAGAATTTGACATGATGCTAATACGATGCAGTGCTGCACAATTCGAAACTGTTATTGATGATAAATTTGCACATCGTAAACTTAGATCACCAAATCTGCAAAGAAATCACATATACAAACTTCTGTCAGTTACCTCTTTAAGTATTATATTATTTTGTAAACCATGAACATGAAACATTAACAGCTCTAAGTAAAGTCTCCAGCATAATATCAGGCCACATTTGTCAATGTGATTTTAATATTTCTATTGTTAAAATAAGATGTTCCAGAACACATACTTGCGGCAATAAACTAATTTTAAAGTCGTCAACCGCGAGAGTTCTAATGCCATAGTGGTTAACAGGCTGCAGTTCTTGATTTCCAAAACCTAGTTGAAAAATGGCAGGGATTGGGGCAAAACTAAGAAAATGTAAATTTAGCTTACAGATGGAAGATATACCATCAAAGATAAGATTACATGTGATCGAGTAAAGAAGTGAATCTAACCTCTAACATATGGCTGTTAGCAATGGCAGATATCGAACCTGAATTAATACCCTCGCAGCTATCGAGCTTTAGAACAGTCAGCATGCTGAGTCTCACAGACTAATAGGAAAAATCAGGTCGGGTTGCAAAGGTACAAACACATAATTAACAGTAAAAATAAGAAGGAAATAGAGCAGAGATAAGACTGACCTCAAGGGAGATGTTGGGGCAGTATGAAGCATCAAGAATGCGCAGACCAGCACATGCTTCAGCTATATCACGTAAAGCTTCATCGCTCACAGATGAACAGTTAGATATATCCAAGGATTCCAGTATTGGACAAGACGTTGCTGCAAAACGAATTGCAGCGTCTGAAAGTTTATGACATGATCCCAAATCAAGATCATGTAGAAGTGGGCAACTGAGTGCAGCATGAGCCATGTTACTGCGCTTCAAAGACAGGGTTTCAAGTTGTGGGCATCTGCAAGGAAAGGCTGCATTTTAGCAAAGACAAGACAGAAAGTGACTCCTAAAAATGCATGTGTTCAATGAGTCTAGTAGTAACAGAGATACAGGGTAAAGAGGTTCTAGAAGATAGCGATATGCTTCTGAGTATGAAAGATATAAAAGCCCAACCTGACCACAATACGTAGGACTCGACATTTAGTGATATGTATATGTTTCAACCGCTCATGGAATACAGATATCTCCTGAATTCCATTCCCAAGCATTGCATCATGAATAGTTAAGCACCTCAACATAAAACAATCGGTCAATGCCGGAAAGAAGGGATCCCCCAACGGTCCTTTCCCCAGTGTTAAAACCTCAAGATTTCTGTAAATTATTGCATGAAATGGTCAGCATAACAAAATTCTATTGCAGGGCAACAAAATACTTAAGTTCAACCACCAACCTTAGAGAAGTAACCGCATTCATGGAAAGCACGTGAACTGAAGGAGTTCCCAGGATATTCATTTCAGTAGCATTCGGATACCTCCGACACATATCCTCAACTGGAAAAACAACACATAATTTTGGTTATAAGCAACCAATTCCTTACCATGTGATGGAGAACAAATGAGATAAGAACACAAATTATTAAACTATCTGTAAACCCCAACCCTACTCACCCATCATGCTAAACATAAACATATTTAATAAATAATTATGACATCAACTTAAAATATCTAAGTCAAAAGCCAAAGTTTCACTCACATAGGTGAGTGGATATGCGCCTGTTCTCAAAATTTACGCATCTCCAAAAATCTTCATGCGTGCTAGCTGCTCGCCATTGCTTACAAACCAAAGCAGATTGACAAAGATGGATGTGGTCCAAAAAAGAAAAAACCTGAACATACATATACTAGAATGAGCTCTGTTCCAGTAATATACATAAACGTGATTCATCATCCAAAACGCATTTAACTCAAAATGCATACCATGTGCAACAAGTCATCTGTTAAATCCATCCTATGCTCATATTCTTCTACTTTTGCAGAATTACTGTCATTCCCATCTCCTCTCTCAGAGTTATAAGGAGCCAAACTATCAAAGTTCCCATCATTGATCATTGACGCCTGAAAAACTGTTTCGCTCCTATATGGAATGTAAGTAGCAGTTGTTGTACTTCCATATGGTCCAATTCTTCACAATCCAAACAAAAAGATTACATGTTCCACCAAACAAAAAACCTCTATCTAATCATCAAAATGTTGAAAATGGAAAGCTAATTTCAATTTACAAACACACAAAACCAAACAAAGTGCAGAGCAACACCAAATTCTCAGATCCTAATTGCATCACCAGATCAATGAAAATGCTAAAACCAAAAATAACTAAGTTAGAGGTAGTAGTCAACTCACCGAATATCAGTTGACAATTTGGCACGCTTAATCTGGAAATAGCGTTCATCATCAGACTCTCTCTCCACAGCCGCAGAGCAACCACCGGCCAAAAACTGCCACCCACTCAGACTCCCGCTGCCGCCTCCAGCTGCGGAACTCCTACCTTCTTTAATTAAATTCCTAAACTTCGTTCCGCAAATCTCAAATGGTCTCGCATTTTCACATCTCCCCAACGAAAGCCCCAATTCTAGACGATCATCTTCATAATTTCTCAAAATGTTGCCGCTTTCCGAACCGGAACCGCTCATCTTCAACTCGTCGCCTCCTTCTACCTCTTCCTCGCCACTAAACCACATACAACACCAATTCCTCATGCACCCGCGGCCGAAGCCACTTCACAAAACCCTAGCCCCGTCGACCCAATTGACACCCACCATCTCCAAAATTCACCCCCCGCCCCTTTCCCACTCATTCCGCAACGAAACCCGCCAATTCAATGATTCTAGGGCTCAATCGAATCCGAGCATTTCACACCACCGAGCCGAGATTCCCAAAACCAAGCATGCGCGAGGACTGTACGAGGCTTCAAACACGGATCCGAATCGGTCGGATCCAAATCAACCCGTACTACACGGTTTCATACACAGAGCGGTGATTTCGCTTCTCGACGCATTTCCTCAGTTTTGATGCTTCCTTACAACGGTTCCCCGACACGTGTACGGCCCAGATCGTTTCATATATTTTGCTATTTTTTATTGTACATGAATTCATTTTTGATTAAACTGATCTATAAAAATAATTTACCAATAAATGAAAAAGAAAAATATTTTATTATTATTTATGATATATTTAATTAATAAAATTGAAAAATAGGTATGACTTTACGCAGAAGGAAAGTGAGGAGGGAAACATGCGGGTGGGCCCAGGCGAGAAGTCAAGAAATGAATGGATGTTTTTTATTGAAGGAAAATATGATGTCGTGTTTCAGACAGATCTGGCGGTCTACGAAATCCGCGACAGTCAGTCTTTCACTGCTCTAAAACTCATTCAAATGCAAACCGTGGCCGACCGCTAATCCAGCATGTACTTACTGTCGGGCCCACCTCGCCACGTCACTTGTTATTGGGCCTAGTTAGAAGGCCCATTTCGGCCCAATCCAATCACAATCAGGTAGCCCAAGAAAAATATAAGTCCAGAGAAAGCCCAAAGTAGAAATGCTGCAAGAGATGAAACATGGCGAAATTTTGGCCTAAGCAAAACCCTTGGTTCCTAAATTAATGGGGCATCAGAGATTCTTCTGTTTTTGTCGGTTTGTGTCTGTAAATGCTTCAACTGAGAAAAATCCAGGTACCAACTACAAAATTCAAAGCAAATCTTGTCAGATCAAGAGGAATATATATAAATACAAAACATGTCTGCTTTAGCATCATCTGTTTAAACTAATTGCAAGCTCTCATATCTAACTTTTTAAGAATCTTTTATGCATGAGAAGAGCTAACACTCATTCAAGATGGAGGTTCGATTTTTAGAGCATCTGCACCAGCAGCTACTGCTCTGATAGCTGCTAAAACAGCAGGTGCTGAGATGATTTATGGCTAAAAAGCCATAAAGTAGCTGCTGTTTTAGCAGTTATCAGTGCATATGCTCTTATAGATGAGGCCAGAGAGCTCGGGTGGAGTTTATGGTAGAATATTAATAAATAATAAAAACCTTCTATTTAAAAAAACTTCTTCCTACGATGATCTGTTATTTTCTGTAAAACTAGAGGATAGCCAAGCGATCAAAGAACGACAAAAGAAAGAAGCCCACAACAAACTAGAGTTGTTTTATTTCTTTCTGTAATCTGCAACATGGCTTAAGAATAAACTTTTATTGGCAAGCTCCAGCTTTCTATAATCTTTTCATTTGCACCCACATCACAAACTTGGACAGGAAATCTAACTGATGTAAGCCCCGGAACACAATTTGTCTCGTACATAAGAAGCCAATTCTAAAAAAACCAAAGATGTGATTGCCCAAATCTATCGAGTAGTCAGCAAATATACGAATGAAATTTCAAAAAAAAAAAAAATCCTCAAAAAATTTTCAGTGGTATGAAGAAGAATCTCTGTACAAACTATATGTAACAAAAAGAGAACAAGGAAGAGTGGGTATGGCTTTTGCCTTTAGTTATCAGAGACTGCTAATTCTATTTAACTAAATAAAACTAACACATGTAGTAAGGACCCAAAAGTGATATGATCAGTTATATTAAAGTTACAAGCCAACCTGCATTGCATATACCCTTCAGCAAACAGACAATGAATTCTGTAGTCTAGTTCATGAAGTTTAGTTGAGGGTTGAAATTGGATCAATAGAATAGTATGCTCTAGTAGTGTGTGTTTAATAATTTACCGACAAGAGTCACTATTAGGTCAAGAAAATCTCTAGATAACCAGAGATGTCATTTTCTGAATCACGAAAATATGGATTTCTAAACTCTTATGAATCACAGACTGAATTATACTAATCAACATGCTCTGACTCGAAAAGAAAAATCTGCACTTTTGTATTTTATAATCTGTGCTGTCAGCTTACGCCTAATTCATTCATCACTTTTTGTTAATATGCATGTGGAGTAGTTAACTACCTCATTCTTTGTTAATCGAGATAATTTAGTGAAGGCGTGGATCCACATTACAGAAATTATCTTCTTATTCTATAATCAACCCTCTCAGTTCACTGACATATTCTAGGGAATTCATACACATGGCTCGAAAAATTCTGTACATGTTAAGCTCATGAGGTATGGTAAATGAAAACAAAATTTCCAGTTGTTTATTTAGCTGTAAGGAGACTAAGAAAAAAGAATATGATACTGAGGCGGCTATTTAAATAGTTTAACAACCTGTATAGCAGCCGCTGGGGTGTCATCATGCACGAAAATAAATAAATCCTAGCAAATTTACATTGGGACCAAGAGTGTACCTTTCTAAGTTCCTCGCAATGTTGAGCACTGCATAAACAGAACAAGCTGTCAAGGACATCCTCAGCATAAAGAAATGATAATTACACTTATCGCTTTTAGTAGGTTAGTTTGATTAGTGCTGATGATTCAAATATAAAAAAGAGGCTATTAAAAAAGCAGCCAGGCTCAAATAATCATATTGATTCTCAGTGTCAATATGGTATAACCAGTACTGGCATTTTCTAAATTTGTGATATGAGTGTTACTTTGAAGAAGATACTCTTGACATACTCTCACTTCCATTAAAAGAGCTTTGATTCAATTTGGCTACCTAAAGGCAACGATAACCGAAAATGACTGAACCTATGGACACAAATAGACCCTGAAGAAAAAGCCATTAAATCAGATAGTGAAAGTAAATCTGAAAGCAAGAACTCATGGAAACTGGATCTAACTACAAAAAACCCGCTCATCCCCACATGAGGATGCAAGCAGCTGCAGTTCTAGCTGAGGGGAAATTCAAAAACACAATTAATGTGACTTGCATAATACATTAATAAAACAATAAGGCAGGGTGTTCAGTTTTCTAGGAGCAGGGAAATGAGTCAGTGTATATTAAATAATGAGTGGCTGATCAATATCTTTTGTTCACTAAGGATAGTAACTCCCAGCTAGTGTACCATTCCAGCTAGTGGTTGAATAACTACTAGTAGTTGATAATTAAATTTGTGTGCCATTCCAGCTATATGTGATTTCATTGACTTAAAATTCAGTCCAACTATAAAAGGAACACCTATTGCTTCTCTTAGGCAGTTCAGACAGTCCGAAAGATAAAGTGAAAAATGGGGAGAAGTCCATGCTGTTCTAAGGAAGGTCTGAATAGAGGAGCATGGACTGCCCAGGAAGATGACATGCTCAGAGATTACATCCAAGTTCAAGGCGAAGGGGGCTGGAGAAATCTACCTAAGAAAGCAGGTATCACAATTCACAACATTCCTTTAATTACTGTCAACTGGTGTTTAAAGATTAACTTCTTTGGATGGGAGTAATATGTGGGAAAATACAGGACTGAAGAGATGTGGGAAGAGTTGCAGGCTTAGATGGCTGAACTATCTTAGGCCAGATATCAAAAGAGGAAATATTTCAGAGGATGAAGAGGAACTCATTATCAGACTCCATAAGCTCCTTGGTAACAGGTTAGACAAGACTACCTATATGCTAAAGGAATAAACTGGTCTGATTTGGAGGTGGATAAAAGGGTTATTGAGATGATCTGACATGTGGCACTTTGTTCAGGTGGTCATTGATAGCAGGTAGACTACCGGGGCGAACAGACAATGAAATCAAGAATTACTGGAACACGACATTGGGTAAGAAAGTAGGATCAACATTGTCCCCAAGTTCATCTTCTAAGAAATGGAAAACAAGGACATCAAAGCCAACAAGTAAAGTCGCACCGGAACTTGACTCAGGCGCTCAACCACTGACTCAACCCATTAGAACCAAAGCATTTCGGTGCACCAAAGTTCACATCCCAACAACAATTCATACACCAACAGAAAGCTATAACAACCATGTGGACACAAAACCCACAAATTCAGAGTCAGCTCAACGGACCAGCTCACCTGACTCAGTTGAGTATGTAGATCACTTAAGTGAGCTCCTGGATTTTGGCTCTGAGGAGTTTCAAGTGAATGATACCTGCAAGTGTTTTAATAGTCAGTTTGATATTCCGGTAACAAAAGATTGGACTAGAGGTGATAACTCAGAACTGGAAAACAGCTTAATGGAGTTGGGTTCTTTAGGATTTTTACTGGATGGGGAAGGATGGTACTAAGAAAGTTGATCAGCACAACTACTTTGTATGAAAATAAAATCATGTTCATTTTTGCATATTTGTCCTCTTCGTGATCAGAATGAAATGGCCGAGTAAAATATTTTGCTTGGCTGACAATGTCACTATACTATAATTTCTTTAAGGAAGGTATGCATGTCTTCCATTCATTTTGTTCTAATAGACTTGATGACTTTCTTAAGTTTGCATAAAATAAACAAAGGATACAAAACGTCAGACCAACTTCATCAAAGTTGAGCTTGCAGATTGATATAGTGACAATGAAATGAATGCGGTATCTGTCTCTAGGTACAGCTTTTGTCATTCATCAACCATGGGCTGATATGAAGGTAGAAACGTGTACGAGAAATAACAATAAATGCAAACAATAACAGTTGCTTGTTGATTCCTTGAGTTCATGGCATACAGAACAGGTACAGGAACAGACTACCAGCTGAGGCGATCACGATACTGGTGTCATGTACCTCTTTAATAACAGAAGCTAATTTTACACCACTATGATTGGTCATGAAATATTAAATGAGCTTACCGGTTTTGATGAGCCATCGCCATCAGAGAAGACAGGTAGTGGCTGACTTGAATCACATGAAAGACTTGTGCTTAAATATTTAAGAGTCTCCCATCAAGAGTTGGTCCCCTGTTCGAAACTTTGTCCAACAAAAAATCAATGTCACTCATAGTCATTCAATGATCATAACTGCATAGTCAGTCATTTTAGTCTATTATGAAATAAACACAAAAAGAAGTTACAATAAGACAATATCATCGACGGAAAAGAAGAACCAAGACGTTTCCTTACGATCACAAACGCAACAAGAGCAGGAATATCTCATTCACATCAGATGGTGGTTAAAGCACTCAAGGCCTTTTCTTCCTTCCATGAATTTGTAATGGTTACAAGCAATAAAATATTTCACCTTAAAAACAAACAAAAGATATTTCACAAACTAAATAAATGAAGTCATAGTTCCACCACGGAAAAAATCAATAAGCTCACGAACAAGAAGGTCCGCAGCAGTAAGAAATTGAGTAACTCAGTATCGAAAAACACCATCTCAGTATACATTGGTGCCACAGTTGAAGTTTTGTCTAATTGGAAAAACATATATTTTAGAGTATTTATATGGGGAATATATTAGGTACATCTACATCACTTAAGGCTTTACGGAGTAGATCAAAACTATAACATCATATTTAAAGCGACTGAAGTCTCACATGATGATTTTGATAATATGTTAAACAAACTGCACTAATCAGTGTATTTAAATGCAAGAATTGACCTTAAGCCAAACATCAGTACCCTATCTAGAAGGCGCACATAAACAATCAAATAAAAAACAACTCAGTCATTTCTTAGTTTGTCCTCACATTGAATTTTAGGCGCCCTGTGATCAGTACAAGATGCAATCTGCTTGTCTATAGGCTTCAATGTCAATATTCAAAACCACAATCAGATATGTTGTCGTGCTTAAGTTTTCGCCGTCAGCCACCTCCAGTATACACAAAACAAGCACGGACGATATCAGCCTTATGACTATATAAATTCCTAAATAGCTAGTTTCATACTCTAAAGGTCGCGGAGGGCTTACGCTATCGACTAGTGAACCACTACATCAATAATATTTACACCATACCCAACAATGGCTACCACATTCAGATTACAGTTTAAACAGTACACTGTTTGTCTTGACACTTTTCAGTCTGGCATTTTATCAAACACTTGGTAATCAGAACCTGCATACGATCAATATCGAAAATCCAACACAAAATCAATCCAACCAAGATCGATCGATCTATCCAAAGACATCTTCATCCGCGTGAATTCTGAGTGTAAAATTACATTAAGTTCACCTCATACCTAAATGCAATTCAATCCACCATCACGATCCTCCCAGCTCAAACTCGTCATCTGAAGGGTTAATGTGTGATACAGCGTTTCGTATGCGAGTCCAACGACTGGAAAACGACGTCGTTTCAGTCCAGCAACGTAAATCAACGTTTTCGGTTTTGGACCTTTGGTTAGGGTTCTGCTCTGGAACCGAGCAGTGGAGTCTCTCCGGCGACCGTCCTTCCGCCTTGCGTCGACTCGATTTATACCAGAAAAATATCCAAACTGATTGCAGTAGAGATGAGAAGATGTTCTGTAGTCACATCAAATGCGCTCAAATTCACTTTTCAAGGTATGCATTTTTCTCCGGTTCTCTCAGCCGGGTTCGCCGGCGATATGCCTTTTGAGATACGCGGAAGCCTCCGATGTGGTAGTATTTACTGAGTAATATCTCGCGTCTTTCACCGGCGAAATCCCGGCGATGCGGTTCATGTAATTTCTGCAACTTGTTTTTTCCAGTTTTGATTTTTTGTTTTCATGTGTATTAACATTTGAAAAGCTGTTGATTGATGTAGAGATGGTAATGAAGAGACTGCAAGCTGGTGTTTGCTACTCTACACTTGAAGTTGGGGGTGGTGGAGAGGCGAATGGGAGGAGCACATTGGCAGCAGACTTGGCATTTTTGGTTGAAGAAACATCAGAAGCAGCTGATAAGGCTGGGAAGCCGAAGACGAGAGCCGAGCTCAAGCGGTCATTTGAGCTTCAGATAAAGAAGAGAGTGAAGGAGCAGTTCGCAAATGGTAAGTATCATGATCTTGTGGTTAAAGTGGTGGCGAATCCAGACACGCTTCGTGATGCTTACAACTGCGTTAGGCTTAGTTCCAATGTTGAACCGGTGGTGGATGTTGAGAATATGTCGTTTGAGTGTGTTGGCCGAGAACTTATTGATGGGAGTTTTGATGTGAAGGCCAATACATATGCAATTTCGACAAAGGGTGAGAAGAAGGAGGTGCTTGTTCTTCCTAATTTAATGTTGAAGGTCATTCAAGTAGCTATCAGTATAGCTTTGGAAGTTGTTTATAGGCCGCATTTTTCAAGAATATCCCATGGATGTCGGAGTGGAAGGGGACGTTCTAGTGCGCTGCGGTACATATGCAAAGAGATATCAGATCCCGATTGGTGGTTTAAGCTACTGATAAGTAAAGAGGTTGATGGTCCTGTTGTTGCCAAACTTATATCAATAATGGAGGATAAAGTTAATGATCCGAGCTTATATGCTCTCTTTAGATGCTTTGTTGATGCCAAGGTGCTGAATTTACATTTTGGGGGTTTCCCGAAAGGCCAGGGTCTGCCACAAGAGGGAGTTCTTTCTCCTATACTTATGAATATTTATCTGGATCTCCTAGACCGTGAATTGTATCACTTGTGTATGAAGTATGAGGCTCTTGATCCAACTTCTCGTGGTGATCAAAGTGAAGGGAAGTCAAATTTGCGTAAATGGTTTAGGAGAAATTTGGACAAAAATGTAGATGCGAACCAGAAAAAATGTGTTACAAGACTGCATTCTTGCCGTTACATGGATGAGATATTTATTTCGGTAACAGGGTCCAAAGATATTGCTGAGAAAATTAAATCCGAAGTTGAAGATTTTTTGCATGGGTCTCTGATCTTGGATGTCGAAAAGCAGTCAAATGTATTGCCTTGTGACGGAACAGGTAGCATTCAGTTTCTGGGGGTATTGTTAAGAAGAAATGTAAATGAAAGTCCTGCCGTGAGAGCTGTTCACAAGTTGAAAGATAAGGTTGAAATGTTTGCTTCACAAAAACAGGAGGCTTGGGATGCAGGAACGGTCAGAATTGGAAAGAAATGGTTGGGTCATGGTCTGAAGAAGGTCAAAGAGTCCGAGATCAAACAATTAGCTGATCCAAACTCAACTGTGGTCCAAATTTCACGATATCGAAAAGCTGGGATGAAAACTGACCATTGGTACAAGGAATTGCTTAAAATATGGATGCAAGATGTGAATGCAAAATCTGCTGGCAGTGAAGATGAGATCTTATCAAAATATATAGCGGAACCTGTTATGCCTCAAGCACTATTTGATTCCTTTTATGAATTCCAAAAGCAGGCACAAAACTATATTTCGATGGAGACAGCCAAGATCGTCGACCTCCTCCCTAATAACAACTTGTCCTCCGAGTCAGCCATCACAACTGAGTGTATCACTCCTTTAACCAACATTACCAAACGCCTTCTCCGGTATGGTTTGACAACTGGTGGGGGATACCCTTGCACATCTCGCATGCTTGTCTTACTCGACAGTGATCAGATTATCGATTGGTTCGCTGGTATTACTCGTCGATGGTACATTTGGTTCCATGAGTTAAGCAACTTTGAGGAAATAAAAAACATCATTTCTTATCAAGTGAGGAAATCCTGCATCCGCACATTGGCAGGTAAGTACAGAATCCATGAAGATGAGATAGAAAAGAAATTTGACTCGGAGCTCGTTAGAATTCCTTGTACGGTAGGAGCTCAAGAAATCGACGATGTTAATAAAAGACCCGAATCTGCAGTCTGTGATTATGACGAAGCATTGTTCTATGGAATTTCGTACAGCGGTCTGTGCTTGCTGTCTCTAGCCAGAATAGTGAGCAAGGCCAGACCTTGCAATTGTTTTGTGATGGGGTGCTCAGCTCCAGCTCCGAGAGTTTACTCTCTACATGTCATGGAAAGACAAAAGTTCCCTGGCTGGCTGACGGGGTTTCCTGGCTGTATTCATCCCAGCTTAAATAGAAGGCGAATTGGGCTGTGTAATAAGCACTTGAAGGACTTGTTTCTAGGCGCTATTTCTTTGCAGTCTATTGACTTTGGAGCTTGGAAAAGATAGTTGTGATGATTCGGTTACATTGGATTTTTGTCCATTTTTTGACTTGTAAGTTTCTTTAGGACTCATCTTAGTTAGAGTTATTATGCATAATTAATCACATTTTGATTAATCTCAAATGCACAAATACGATGCCGTTTCATTTTCACTCATCAGACTTCATCGTGTATCATACACTAATCGCTGAGATGTTTGACGTCTTTTTTGTTACTAAAACACGTCCGATAGGACGACATTCATCATTCAACCTTTTTCTACTTTGAATTTAAGGGTTTGTGCTCATATGAATCATGTAGCCTGCCAAACCTTCCTCGAACAAAGCTTCATTTCATTGTCATTCTTAAGACCATAATCATATATTTCCTCCGAGCTAAAAATAATTAGAGTTAAGACACAAAATTAAATGTGTTTGATTAATCTCAATGAACACCACTATCAATATCGACGTCGTTTAGAAGATAATCCCTCAAGAAGCAGCAGTCTCACCTTAACCTTATTATCTATTTTTAGAACATAATACGACACCATAAAGTTTCCAAAAATAGAAAGTCACGTGCCGTCCCGAAGCAGCAGTCTCACCTTAACGATCGTCTGCATGCTCTCTCTAACATTTTCCCCCAAAATTGAATCCCTAGATTTTCTCCGACAAGACCAGATGGCGCTCGCCGTCAAATTCCGCAGCGCAAAGGAGTTATACACAGTCCGCATTGACGACGAGAAACCTACGATCTCGCTTCAGAATCTCCGGATCAAACTCGCGACCCTGGTAAAGGGCTTTCCAGTGACCGACGACCACAACCGCGACTTCCAGCTGCTGTTCTACGACGCGGTCTCTGGAGAAGGTCTGGTTTTGACCTGACCGATCTGTTAGATTCCGGCTGTGCATGCGCTGTTTCCGGCCGATTGGGGGTCAAAATCAGAACCTTTATCATTTAGGAACGTTGATTATCGGATTAGGTTTTAAAAAGTGTTTTCTGGATTTATGCGAGGTTATAGGCGCGTATCTAGGCCTGGTTCGAGGTTTTCTGCTGTAGATCTGTAGCAGTGTTTTTGATTGGTTGAGGATCTGGTCGTGTCTGAAAAATGTTGATTTAGTAACCTCAGTTGCACTTAATTTACACAATAATTCACTCGAAAAAATTAGATCATTCACCAGGAGTTGAAAAAAAATGATGTTCAGACAGCATACATGTATCTATGTGCAAACTGTATATATAGCGTTGATGATAATGCAGATTAGGGTTTAGGGTTTCAGAGTGGAGCAGATAATTTTAGAGGGATGTAGGAGGAGTGATTATCTAACCTTGGGAGCCCGTTGAGCTCTGTTAGATAGGGTTTTGTACCGGTGACCTAAATTGTTCGTTGCGTTGGGTATACGCATCGAATTAAAGTAACGATCAGACCGGTAAGACCGTTTAAAATAGAGGGTTATATTCCTGATGAGTGAGGGAAGTTCATTATTTGTCTATCTCAAATCACGTGAAAAATAGTCCCACTGTAGAAATTTGTTGTCAGTTTTTTACCCTTAAGGTCACTTGTTTAGGTATTTTTCACTATGGTATGGAGCAGTCCTACACTTTTATGCATTTCATTTTTTTTGTGCATGGATCTCTAACATCTTCTATCTGAAAATGTGTCAGAATTCGATGAGCACAACCCGGAAATTCAGAGTGGCACAGCAGTGTACATTAAAAGGGTCCCTCTTAGGTCAGTGCCCTTCAGAAATTTTCAGAACTTCATTTCAACTCATCTTTTTTTCTCATCCTATTCTTACACTTTCTGAGCAGCTCAATCACAGAAGACACCAATGCCCTTGACAAGTTCTTGACAGATTTTCCTCCTGTTCCAGAGTGGACTCCTTCTCTCCCACCTCCCCAAAATAATGTCCCAAGGTTCATTTTAGACTTCTCCATTTCATTTCACCAACTTGAATCTAGCTAGAAACTCCATCAGAAATCGAACCCTAGTCGCTGAAATATTTGATGTCTTTTTGTCACTAGACCACGCCCTGACGGGCAGTCGCTAAAATTATACTCCATAAAACTAAAATTATTCCATGTCTCAGAAGGGTCAGGGAAGCGGATCATCATCCGGAGCTTAGATGCCAACTCTGCGGAAACTACTTGAAAGAGGCCATGACAATAATCTGCTGCCATGAAACCTTCTGCAAGGAATGTAGGCCTTTTCATTTTTCACCATCTCTCAACTTTACTGTCCCTTGAAAATGTGTATAAATGAATGCAGGCGTACTCCGAGAGCTTAGAACTGGAAAATGCCCCACGTGTGACTTGGTCAGCTCGAGGTCAACGAGACAAGTTATTCCAAATCTTTATGTGAGGAGCTTGGTTGAGCTCTATGTAGACTCGCGCAATGTGCCAGGTTCAGATCTTATAAATCCTTTAGTAGGGTTTTGAGTTTTGTACATTCAGGTATTCAACCTGCATGTCTTCTAACTTAGCTGATTTCTCGACACGTATAAATTTTGAAGATGAAGGGTCTATAATCACCAATGTGGTGAAAAAGTACAGGCAAGGAAACAAAAGGAAAAAACATGAAAATGGTGAAGGTATGAGTGTTAAAATACTGAGGAACAAATTGAACCAGACATGGTTTTATTTGAATGTAAATATGGTTTACTGTTTTTTGGGTGTCTGGTTTTTAGCTCAAGCATCTTCAAAAGACAAGGCTAGGAAGACCAATGATGCAAACTCCACCCCTGCTGGAATATATGTACAGGTGATTTTTAAGTATTAAATGTGTGTTCAACCCTAACCCTAACCCTAACCCTAACCCTAATTCTATGATGTCTGGGAAATTTGATATATTATGAGGCATTGTGTGAAATCCAAGGTTTGCTGACTGGCCTTATCATGACTCAGCATGGCCAAAACCATCACCAAGGTAACTTCCATGGCTGGAACCACTTTACAGGAGGTCAGCCAATGCATCAGTCAGGTATAGAAATCAGTTGATTTCTTTGAAGAAACAGATTGAACTATTAAGCTTAGACAAACTCCTTGGATCAGGTTATGGTTACCCTTATTGGGCGGCTCCAGTGAGAGGCTACTGGAACCCATTTTATGGTTTCTGGCAAGGCATGTGTCCCTCAAACTATCCTTCAACCTCCACATCCACATCCCCATTTCCTTACCCTGCATTCTGGGGTCAAATGTGTATCAGCAACCCTTATTTTTCAAGTCCAGATTTCACTACTACCTCTGAAGAACACATGGATTCTGAGAGGAAGGGGAAGAAGGTAAAGGTGCTTGCTTTTTGAATTTGTGCTTAACCAATGTAATTAGAATAATACCTAAATCTGCAGCCACCATCTATCTTTTCCCAGACCTAATCTGACATCACATTTTTAATGATGTTATGCAGGCTTTTTAAATGACTGAAAACAGAGCAAAGGGTGAGCTTTGGGCAGCTCAGCTGCTAGTGTCAAATTGCTCACTTTGAAACTGGAGAGCTTCACTTGATCATAACATATTCTACTCTGTGATCTTCTGTGGATTGATTATATATATGTTCTTGGATTTGGGCATAACTGAGTTTCTGAATGATACAATTTTTGAATCTCTTGACTGCTCAACAGATTCACATTCGTGTCTGCAAAACCATCACCATGCAGATTATCAGACATCAGATGAGGATAGGATTTCTATTCACTGTCTGTTGAGCACAATGGATACAACAAAGCTCAGTATCACCCACGTCAGCATGAAGTACCCCACCAGTCTGGTCGGCCCTTCATCCTCCGGAGGCTGCAAAACAAGCGTATTATGAGGAAATGAAAGAACCCATTAAATCTGCTTGAAGTTCTTACCCCAGGCGGAGGGATTCGTGTAGGGATTTGAGTGATGTCCGCTTCGAAAGGCCACGAATACCGCCCCGGCTTGTCCATCCGGGCCAGGCTCCAGTCATACAATCTCCTCTCCTCAATGGAAGATAAAATGGAATGGGACTCCTACAAGCATCAAAAATATCCACCAACATAAGATCAGAAACACTCCCGTCGGATCATAATCATACACTCGAAACAAATTAACATAAACAAAATCATACCAGAATAATTAAGCATATCTGATCACTGTAAAATAAAACATACCAGATTCCATTGACTGGAAGTAACCTGTAGAGCAAAAGACCTGAGTTGGTGCTTCTGGTCTAACGGTATGTCTCTTGGATGAATTTTTTTTAGAGTAAGAAACTAGAGAACGATATGACAGACCGTGGAACAAAACTCATATTTATATATCCTTCTACACGAGAAGATAAAATCGAGATAATCATGAATTCCGTCTCTCAAATAACATCATAATTATCTCTATGTATGTACAAGATATATTACATAATTAAAATTATACCCGATAAGCTTCCAAAAAGATTGAATCACGTTATTCAAGCTTATCCAATGATAGCATACACAATTATCAAATTCGGTCAAAATTAGATTAATCGTAATAATCACACAAAAACTACTATTTATTCATCACCTTGAGGAGCTCAAGCTGCTTGTTTAGCTCTTCTTGCTCCATATTTGAGCTCCTCAGCTCCTCCACTTTCATCTTATAAGCAACACTCACCTTCTCAGCAGGTAATTATCTAATCAATTCCTCATCAAAAATGAGACTCAAAAGGGCTTGCAGAGAGAATGCACTTAAGCTCAGACCTCATCGTAAGGGCACAGTCTTTGAAGTCCTAATCGGCCGTAATGGTCAGCATCTGAGATTGCTGCACATCATAGATCAAATAACTCAACATACAAACTCCAAAATGGCAATCAAGAATCCAACATTTGGTTACCTATGCCTCTAAGAGCTTTCTCAACATTCATGGCTGAAATCAAAGAAAGCGGCCTTTTCGGGTTCTCCACTGGACTTGTTGTCTCAGTCTCAAACTCCTGCTCCTTAGTTACACCTTCTTCTCCTGCACCACTTCTTGTCAGAAATAATCTCCGTGGCGGGTTTGACGGTGAGTTTGGTGATGAAGTTCTTGCTGAAACTGCTGGCTTTTTTAAGGCTGAGCCGCGCATGAGAATGCATGATTGGATGGAAATGGCCATGGCTCAACCACTGGTTTCCTTGCCTTCTTGCTGCTCACTCTTATCGAACATGTGTGTGCTGGACAAAGATAACAAGAAAAGTAACAACCACCAACTCCATCCCAAGCGGATAAGTTCGAATTATTTATATTTGATATTATTAATATTGTTGACCCAAAGTCAACAAAGTCGTTGTAGTATAGTGGTAAGTATTCCCGCCTGTCACGCGGGTGACCCGGGTTCGATCCCCGGCAACGGCGAAATTTATTTTGCGGTTTGTGGTAACAAAACGACGGGGGTCTGTGCGTTTTACGCGCTTCGATGCGTAGATGATGAGAAATTTATTTTGAGTTTTGTGGTAACAAAACGACGGAGGTATGTGCGTTTTAGGCGCTTCGAAGTTCGATGTGTGTGGATGATGAGAGAGAGAGAAAGCAGAGACGGAGAGAGGCGAGTGGAGTGTCCGATTGTGGGAGTTGTGAGTTGGAAGCCTCGGAGGGATGCGATTGAGGCGGAGTTCGATGCCGGAAGCCGGTGAGGCTGGGCCGAATGCGGTATCTCCGCATCCGGTGGAGCAGCGGACGTTTCCGCTGGCTGCACAGCCGGAGATAATGAGAGCGGCGGAGAAGGACGATCAGTATGCGTCTTCCGTGTACGAAGCTTGCAGAGATGCGATACGACATCTGTTTGGTGAGTTTTTGTACGGTGATTTTTTTTCTAGGGTTTTGGATTTGATGAAGTTGTTCATAATTGATACGTGTGTTTGTCTGAATAGAATGGATGAGAAATTGATATGCTATGGTTATGGCAATGTTCTGTGCAGGTGCAAGGGTAGCAATTTATTACCAGAGTGAGGTTAGTCCAATTCCACTTGTGCATTTGTTGCTGGTAAAACATTGTTTCATTATCTAATGTTATTGAAACAGAAAATGGTTTCTGTTTAGTCAGTTTCTGATGAAATTGTGTTTTCTTTTGTTGTATATTTCGGTTGCTTAAAATTTATGGCGTCTTATGCACTTTTAGGAAATGGGGAAATTTGTGGGATAGAAGGATTGGGAGAGGGAAAATGAAAGTTTAGGTTTGCTTGCTACGGAAAATCTAATGGAAAGTTGTTTGGAGGAAAATTTGATTGTATTTATGTAACTTTATTTTGTTAACTCCTCCCGCGGTTAACTTAACACATTAGGAATTTGAATATTTCTATGGAAAAATCATTTTCCCTACAACTTTCCATCTACTCTATTTAACTCAAAATTTTCAAGATTCAATTGGTTGTGAGTGACTTTAGCCATTCTGTCTAGTAACTTAGTATACAACTGCTTTACAGACAAAACTGCTGGGGCAGATGCTTTATTATCTATTGACAACAGGCTCGGGTCAGCAAACATTGGGAGAAGAATATTGTGATATCACTCAGGTTTCTTAGTTGAGCTCAAATTCAGTTTCTTAATTTAAGCCAAAACTTGCAGTGCAGTAACTTCTATGTTGCCAGATATTTCTGCTATGCAAAAGCTGGTTTTAGACATCCTTGTAGTGGTCACAGGTCCTCTTATCATGCAGGTGGCAGGGCCATATGGACTTCCTCCCACACCTGCGCGACGTGCTCTCTTCATTGTTTATCAGTCGGTAGTTCCATACATTGCTGAAAGAATTAGGTTGGAGCTCTTGCTTGAATCTAATAGTGGCACTATTGGTTAAAATAAAAAGAGACAACTTAATGGAGATGCTACTTTTGGTGAATTTGCAGCTCAAGAGTTGCTTCACATGGTATGAATCTTGTTGATCAACAATCTGAAGACAACGAACTAAGTAGTAGACTGTCTCAAGCTTTTATACCACCGGAGCGGACTTCAATTTTTTCAAGGTGGAGACAAAATTTCCATGGATATTGGTTACGTACTGTTCAGAGATGGCCCATGGTATCACTGTTATTTTTACATTTTTTTTTTGCATATGTAATAATCAGATTTGTGTATATCTGTTTGAGAAATGTAGCCGAGTCCTCTTTATCACCAATTTATTTCTCTTACCATCTATTGTGTTTGCTGCAGATGCTTCCCATGGCTCGTGAGGCCTTGCAGTTGATTCTTCGCACAAACCTTATGTTTTTCTACTTTGAAGGTTAATATTGTGCACTGTCTTCATATTGAGCTTTTTGTTGCTTGTGTAAACTGGGTTTAAATCTGTGAAACTATAATGAGAGTTTGTCAACTTTTTATTTGTCCAGGCCTCTACTATCACATATCAAAACGTTCTTCAGGAATTCGCTATGTTTTCATTGGAAAGCCATTGCACCAAAGACCCAGGTATTCTTCATTATCCCCGGAGGAGAATTCCATTTTGGTAATTTTGTTCAAACTTGGTTAACTATTGCAGATACCAAATCTTGGGAGTATTCCTTTTGGTTCAGTTATGTATACTTGCTGTTGATGGACTCCGGAGGAATAACCTATCATCCATAGCAGCTTCAGTTCAACAAATGTCTTCTGGGACCCAGCAAACTTCAACAGGTTTCATTTTTTTCGCATAAAAATGCTTCTTGTTTTTATCTTAACCACACTTCATTTTGCCTTTATATGGAAAACAGTGTTATGCTGGCATTTTGCAGTCAGAATTCATAATCTTGTCTTTTGATTGATACACAGTTCCAACTTCCTCTTACTGTAAATATATTCTGTAACCCCATACATTTTTTGTTTCATAGGGAGAGGGTTGCCTATCCTTAATGAAGAAGGTAGCTTGTTAACAAAAGACTTGACCCATGGGCATTGGGTGTCTGACTCAGCGTCAACGTCAGAGGTTTTCGTTATGTTATTGCTAATATTTTCCTCATTTTCTGCTTTACAATTGGTCTTACATACAAGAGGAAAGTGTGGCATATGACTTTATTTGAAGCACTTTTTATATTTCATCAGAAAACTAATATGTGGCATTTTAAGATGGGGAAAGTGCAACTTGATCAATGTTCCCATCATATTACTCTGACTTTGAGTTTTTGTAAAATATGCTGTCATCAGTTTGTGCTCGTCTTTGAGATATTAAAGATCAGTTCTTCAATGATATTTTCTCTCTTTTGAATGACCCCAATTCTCGGTGGGCATTGTTTTTGTCCAGGTGCTTGGTGCAGGTGGCATGGGCAAATGCACTTTGTGTTTGAGTAACCGGCAAGATCCAACAGCCACTCCGTGTGGGCATGTATTCTGCTGGTATTCATCTTATACCAGAAATTCAGTGTTTATTTTCTTATTTTTGAGCTCACACTTGTTCCTTAGACTCTGTTCTTTTTGGTGTTGGCAGGCAATGCGTTATGGAGTGGTGCAATGAAAAACCAGAATGCCCTTTGTGCCGTAACCCCATAACCCACTCGAGTCTTGTCTGTCTCTATTATTCAGATTTCTAGGCAACAGATAATAAAAAATAGCACAAAGAAACTCAATACACTAACCTCAGGTACCAGCTTCATTGCATCAGCTTGACTGCTGGTTTAGTGTTATATGATAATAATGTAAGTTTATATTGATCTGCTCTTCTTATACTTTTTCTGGTTAGTGACTTTTGTGCTAGTATACTCTTTATTCAAATTCATCTTTACAGCTATATGGATCAGTGCACATTCCTGATTGACAAACTCCGAAACCTGAGGCAAATAGCTTTTTGCTGTTACTCTTCTCATTGTCTTGAGATGGAAAATGTTTATTTTTCCAACTTCTTTGATATCCATTACCATGTTTGATGTTTATTGTAATAAGACGTGTTCCTTTTTCCTCATTTGGAGCTCTTCCTTATTGCTTATTCTTGGTGAAATTGTGTTGAATGATTTTTCGTGATGTTATTGTTTCTGTTCTTTAAGTTCTTTGTATAAGCTTTGAGTAGAACATTGTACTGATGTTATTTTTTATATGGGCATTGTGCAACTCTCCATAGACTTTTGAGTGCTAGTGGAGACTGGAGATTTTTTTCTCAATGCTGACATTAATATTATTGGGAGTATGTCTGGCTTCCTGTGCTGCAACAATGTACTTGGAGTTTAGTATAATCTCCCATAATGTTCTTTTTTCATACCCTGAGAACATCAGAGCACCATAGGTTCTTATTATGTATCATATAAAATATTTTTCTTACAGCATTCAAGGAGGCTTTTGAAAATGTCTTGTATGTTGGAGCATCAAGGATGATATTTGGCTTTAAGAAGCCATGTAGCTGACCTGTGTTTATGGAACTGTGCCAGGCGCATTCCGCTCACAGGCTATGATGCTTTTTTGGCTTATAAAGAACCAAACAAGAGTGGATGGTGAGCATCATGATACATACATGGGGTGGTTACTTTCATCTAGTTAATTTCTTTTTCTCCAAAAAATACTGATGACATTTAACATGTTGCTTCAGCACTGAGCAGTTTGAGGATGCTCATCCCCATGAATGGCAGGTGCGCGCGTAATAAAATTGCTTTAAACTCGAGCTGACTTTAAGATTTAACAACTCAACATCTAGCCAATATCAAGATATGGGGTTCGATTATGTACAGGCTTGATGCTAGAACACAATTGCTCCATTGAATATGGCACGATTGCTGCCATTTACATTTGTAGTCTCGAACACTGGAAGCTCGTGTCCATCGCCGTTCCTGTTGATTGTTGCAAAAATGACATGATCTATCTCGAACAGCTCTGAGCTCGTGTCGCTTGCAGCATCATCTTTATCGTCCTCATCTACCACCAACTCAGTTCCTGCCCTGTACTCATCCGTCGAGGAAAATCTGAGGTTTTCATCCTTCCTGTTGTAGATTGAACTTGGTGAATGTTCGACATTTCTGGACCTGATTTCTACTGAATATTCGATGCTGGTAGGGTAGAATCTGACAGATTTTTTGACCGACTTGTCACTGGACAATGAAGGGGATTTCTTGACCAAACATGACCTGGTGTAGGATGAAGCTGATGAGCAAGTATATGACAGCTGTGATTTTGGGTTTTTGAAGTCATCTGCAGCTGCTGCTTCTTCACTCGACAGATTGGTAGCTTTTCTTTCATGTCGGCTTCTTCGGTTGAATATTGAATTGATGAACGTGGTGAGCTTGCCTCCCGGAGAGATTGGCAGCCTGGATTTCTTGAGTTCTGCGTACATTGAGGTGGATGTCAATGGCATTTCTTGATTGTCAGTCACAGAGCTGTAGCTGTAATTCTGATGTGGTTTGGATCTCGGTGAGTTGGAAGTGGTCCGAATCTGCTTTCGCTTTATTGGCGGAAAACATGAATCCCTGCTTTTGGTAGGACGGACAGATTCAGAGTCGGATGATGAAAAGCCAGGGGAGCTGGAGTGGGATGAGGAAGAGCTGAAGCTGAAGAAAAGATGATCATTGTCTGATATCGGCACTGGCCTTGTACTGATCCGCCCCTTCTCCATCCAGTCATCTATCTGCTGCTCTCCATCTCTCACCCTATCTTTTCGGGTTTGCTTCTTGATGGTATCGACTCTCAGGGCCTGCTTTTTCTGAGAGCAGTACATCTCTTTGAAGAGGGTAGTGGGTGAAAGCTGCAGCTTATTGTCCATTTGAGATGTCCAAAGAGATGAACAGAGTCTTCTGAGTTTGGAGCTGAAAACGGAGTGAGGGAGATGATGGATGGAGAAACAAGTCTTATAGCATATGGAGTGCGCGTGCACAACGCTGTCTGTCTGTCTGGCTGGCGCATGTGTGCCGTCCTGGCATGTGCATGCTGAGTAACAAAATAATTATACTTGGTAAAACATACTTTGTCAGGGACATGCATGAGATGAGAAATATGCTTCAAATTGTACCACAACATGCCAATTGCAACCCAATAAAAAAATCTTGAAAAACATTATTTCTTTTGCGAATACATATCTATTTTATATCCTTTTTAAAATGTTTCTAAATATATCAATGGCAGTTTATATCTTGTCGGCCTGAGATTGAATAATTCTTCAGCTTCCTAATAACTTTTTCTTTGAAAACAAATATATGTAATCCACGTTCTACCAGCAACTAACAGCTACTGAGCCATGTCTTATTCTTGTCGGATTCTGTTGCCCTTGTTGGATCTCTCTATCAAAGCAACTCAAAACTACATACTAAAAAGGAGGGGAAGCAAGTGAATAGACAAGTGTCATTATTATAGTAGATGGACATCTATTTCCGACAAGGCCACGCACGAGCACTTATCATAACAATAATGGAAGAGTGAGACAGCAACCCAACAGTAGCCATCATTCTCTTTATACCCACAACACTCTCAATCTTAAAGAAGAACAAACCACACGCACGCAGCAGGCAAAAAGCAATCTTACTCTTTTTACCAGTGTCCTGCTCCTGCCTGCCCAGATGCTCCTGCACGTGTGCTTTATCCGCCCCTTCACGTGTTATTCAGAGCTTTTCTTTTCCACCAAGTCTCCTTCTCAAAATGTTTATCTGTTGCAGTACCAAGCAAAGAATCATAAGAAACTGAGCGTCTGAGAAGATGCCATTACTGTGCATCTGTAGACCATACACTCTGTACAGTGTACGGATAACGGTGACACAAACAGATGCAATAAGAGATGTTTTATGAGAGACAGATCCATGTGTGGCAAAGCCCTACCAGCATATTTGAGACGACAGGATCCATAGAAAAAATTATTTTCAAAGCGAGGGCCGAGGGGTCCTGATCTGAGTTGAATCACTCTGTCACACGTACCTTCCCTTGAATTCCAATGTCTGGAGGCTGGCCAGAGCTCATGGATTTTATGATTATTAAGAGGGCTGCATTTCATTGTTATTGATTCTCGTTTGGATTTTTCTCTCTGGACATCCACAAGTTGGTACAGGTCACCTCTGAGCTGCTTCCATAGTGGCAGGTTTGGCCTACAAGGGCACAAGTGTACAAATTCTATGAACTGTGATGAGAGCCAGCACGATAGATATTTGAGAAGTAGGAATTGGCTGCAATGTGAATCACATTAAGTCCTATATCGTATTCAAGATGATCCAGTAGTTTAGCTAGTACCAACCTTATGCGCTCCATATATGAGTAATCTATCCCCTCATCATGCTCGGTTGTTGGCAGACCTTCACCAAACTGACAAGAGCTGTTCCCAATGTAGTTAATAATTTGCTTTAATTCAATAATCTGCAACTCAAAATGTCCATTTAACGAACATGCCTATGTATAGGATTGTATGATAAAAAAATTACATATAACGCTAAGTTTGTGAAAGGATGTGATTATTTGTAACCAATATGAGAAAACTAAGCAGGCTTACTCCCCGTCACCAGTCCAGCGAGAGTCAAGCGGATCCCATGCTTCATAAACAGCACCAGCATCTCTTGCAGGTGAGCAAGTCTCAGCATACAGCTGTTATGGATGCGTATCAAACATAAATAAGTACCCTTACAGTTAATTCAATCAGATGCAAATACAGTGGGTACTAGAAATACCAGATTATCAGCAGCCCTGCACAACAGAATAGTAGTTCCATTTTAGAGAAGATTTTTATAGCATTGAGTGAGTAAGATATCTACTGTCAAATATGTAGACATCTCCAGCATTCAACTAAGATAGGATCAAAATGCTTGACAGCGCTGTAGTTGGGCAATAATCAAAATGCTTTACTACCTGGCTATCTGCAGTAGCTCCCTAATGGAAAAGTAGTCATTTTGAATGCCCTGAGAAAATACAGCAAGTAAAAGTTAAAGTAATGACCACCACAGATAATGACCACGGAAGACGAATTGAACTCGTAATTTAGAGACAATTCACAGAGTGTAGATGAGAAATAATTTTATAGCAAGTAAATGCTCAAATTGAAAACCTAAAAGCCTAAGGCATGATGTAACCACACCATGTATCGCCGGCCGCCGCTGCAAACAGATGACACAAACCAATCTTATGGACTAGAAAAGTTCACCTAACACGACCTTCCACGATCAAGAAAAAACAAGTCATTCCGATCATCAAACCAAAATACCTGGATAATCAAATGGACTACAAACCCTAGAAACTAGAACGCATCTGAATTTTACACTAAATAGTCGTAATGAGATCAGATAGTCACACAGCTGCCTTTGCATTGGGAGGCGTCGGAGGAGGAATTGCGAGAGAAAGCCGAGATTCTTCAGGTCAAAGCGACGCGGCCATGGCGGAAAAAAACGACGCTCGAATACGCAGGAGTTCGTTGCTCGAGCATCTGCGCGGTAGTCGAGTTTGACCGAAGTCAATTGGGCCTCGAAGCCCATTTATAATCAAGCTCCTAAAGAAAGCCCATTACTAAAACGGCGGCGTTTTTTAAGAGGCGCGAGTTTTAAACGGAAATTTGAAAAGAATCCAACCGTCACTTCCAACGGTCAGTACTCGCCACTTATGTAACTAACTACCATCTTCATCTTTGCGCCTTCACATACCTCGTACTCTGTTTTCTGCAACTTTTACAAAACCCATCTCTACCGGCCACGGTACAGAAACAAAATAATCTCTTCAAGACCCAAATCGTGCCGCGGCAGGGCGTTGTCTATTTGGTTCGTGACACCAACAAAAATACCAAGAATTCAGCAATGGCTGCTGATCCTCGAGCCGTTGTCCCGTATCACGACCCGCACGACAGTGACTATGTTGCCCTGAGTGACAACATTTTAATGGATTTCAGGGATGAATCCGCTACGACCGTCGATGCGTTACTGAATCCGGCCCCTATGGCTAATTATCCAGACATCAACTTCGACCATCTGTACCCAATAGGTGATCCTTACGTGCAAGAAATATTAGACGCGTTCCTCAACTGTCCGATCAACGATCGGGCCGCCGGAGAGGAACAGATTGTTCAGGCTGACAATATTTGTAACAGCACAGAGACAAAGCCTCCATTGATGGCGCGAAACGCTCCGTTTTCTTGCGCTTTCTGCGAGGTGTTGGGAGAGATCATTCACACTGATGGTTAGTGGAACTTTCTGGAATGTTCTAAAGAGGAATTTGTAGCAAGAATCTGCAGGGCTGCTTTCTTTGCTAAGTGGGTGAGTTGTTTCTGAAATCTGCAGGAAACGAGGCCGCGAGACTTGAGATTCACGGCGTGCTGGGAACGATCCAGCACGCCGTTCTTCAGTTATGTGCGGGCCCTGATTCGGAGCCCGTATGGGAATTTATCGAGTAAGTTACACAAGCTGCCATGTTTCTTGAAGCGCAAGGCATTGGTTTAACTCATTTCTTGTGACCCAAGATAAGTATGTTTGGTTGATTGATGGATTTAATCTGTGTTTCTCGGGGCAGTTTTTGTCACAGGGATGCGGAGAGTGCGACGAATTTACTGGAACAGTATTGCGAGGACCGGAGATTAGCCGGGTTTGCGTTGGTCGAGGATCTTGCTCCAGTCTCTTATCCGAAAATGGACGCTTTTGAGAATCCTGCCCATCAATTCCCATTCGATGTTGGTATGTACTAAACCCTAAACCCTAGGCCCTGACACGCAGATAAACCTATCGATTTTTCTCTGGCAGGGAGATACAAAGTAGAATCCTGCGACCAACAACAACAGCATTTTGTGAATGCAGCAGTTGTTAACAAGACATCATTAGCCATACAGGTTCGATTGCATCCATTCAATCGATTGTTAAGTATTTTGTAAACTCTGATTTTAAGGAAAACCGAGCTGCAGAGGGACCGATCGTCGAGGATGACACTGGATGACTTTGTGGACTACTTCCACCTCCCGATCGAAAAGGCTGCAAAGGAACTAGGCGTGTGCGCGACCGTGGTCAAAAAAATCTGTCGTAAGCACGGACTAGGCAGGTGGCCTCATAGAAAGGCAAAATTCATCTACGCAGAAAAACTAATCCTGAACGCAAAATTCATATAAAAAAAAACATGTTTCATCTGGTTGTTGTTGTTGTTGTTTTTGCAGATGAAGAGCTTGAGGAGGCGGCTCGAAACCCTGAAGCGGAACCTGGGCGATAATCGAGACAGAGCTGGGGTTCAGAGGGAGATCGGTGGGCTTTTGCAGCAGATCGATAGCATTCGCAGCGCAGCATCATCAGCTGGAAATTTATGAAACTGGTTTGGTTTGCTGGTGACATCTTTCGCGTTGATAAATAAATAATTATATGTTCAATGTAAATTATAAAATAAATATTCTTTTTATTGTAAATGAAATAATAAAGTGAATTGCGAGTTTACAGCATCATTTGTTTGAGACCATCCTGCTGCAAGAGACCTTGTCCCTAATAGGAACAGTACTCACTAAGGCTGACTTATTGACCAGACGAGACTTGGGTCTCCAACATTTGTGGCCAATCTTTGCTGATACGAGTTTGAGTTTCGCCAATGGGCGCATATATGTTTGAATTCAATGTTGTTGAATGCAATTTCGTGGCTGATGGGTCGGTCAACTCACATGGAATGGACTAATATTCAAAGTAACTCCTCAAGTCTTCGCTCAAGTCTTTCAAGCCCTTTACCATTTGCTTGACTTGCATATGAAGCTTCCTTCAATAAGACAGGAAAATTGCTGTAAAGTTCCAGGGCACTATATATATTTATCAGGACATCCAAACCATACAATCAGATATGTATAACAGTTTTGGTTCTGCGGATTTGGGAGAGGGAAGTCATGCCAAGTTTTTAAACAATGAATACCCGGAGTACTTACTAGATGACTGGTTCGACGACGAGGTTGCAGTCATGGGTTTGGAACTTGGGCAGGATCCTGCATATCAAATGAACCAAGTTAATGGTCTTGAAGGAGACTACTATGCACAGAATGAAGAAACCAACACATGTAAGAATTATTGTGTTTCCAAAGCTAAATAGACGTTTTAGATCCGTATGTTTACCAAAATACCTCCTGATGTATGTTTAGGGGAAAGTGAAACTAGGACTGTGACGGCGAAGGTGAAGAACAAGGTTGCATTCAAAACAAAATCCGACATTGAGATACTGGATGATGGCTTTAAATGGAGGAAGTATGGGAAGAAGATGGTAAAAAACAGTCCAAATCCAAGGTAAACTCTGCATTTTCAATTCATCATAACATGTCTTTAAAGTTTGCACTTCACTTATTTAGTCAGTTATTCCTAGCCATTGCCCGTCTGACAAACATGACACCAAGAGGTTGGGTAACTAGATTTCCATCAGGTTACCATGTGCTCACAGCTGATCCTGCTCGTTATTCTGCAAATTACAGGAATTACTATAAATGTTCTGTTGAGAAATGTCTAGTTAAGAAGAGAGTCGAAAGGGACGGAGAAGACCAAAGGTATGTGATTACAACATACGAGGGAGTGCACAATCACATGAGTCCTTCCGGTTAATGAAACTTCATCCTGCTCAGTTTAGTCTACCATGACAGTTCACAGCGACTTCAACATTGCTACTAGCTACAAAAATAGCTCAATGAAACAGTTTTCAATTCAGATACATCACAGTTAACACGGATGATTCGCATATGATATCTACCATTCATCAAACAATCCAGAGAGCCTTCCCAGGTTTCATTTCACTTGCAGAATTATAATAACATTCCTCCGAGCATTGTTGACGTTAAGAGTAATACAGTAATACTAACGAACAGATCTGCTGTAAAATAATATGAAGGACGCATGAATTGAGACTTACCTGATACCAAGATTCCTGCTTCCAGTTCCATATAAGGCAGCAAACACCAACCTCAAGAACCAAACCCTACCTTCAGTGATACATCAGCTGTCTGTAGAAAACAAACAAGAACAAAAGGGCTAGGGTTTTATTGATGCAAACGATAATCATACATAAGGCATAGCATAGGTATTTATAGGAAAACATATAACAGCAAAGGACTAAACTAGCCCTAGCCTAATTACTAAATAATGATTATCTAATATCTCCCCTCAAACTCAAGATGCATTAACGGAAAACATCGAGAGTTTGCCGACTAAGAAACGAAAACGTGAAGCGGAGTGCGCCTTGGTAAACAAATCCGCAATCTGCATAGCGGAAGTGACAAACGGCAATGTAATAGTTCCATTCTGATAATGGTGGCGAGTGAGGTGACAATCAATCTCAATGTGCTTTGTGCGCTCATGGTACACTGAATTTCGGGTAATCTGAATCGCACTAGCGTTGTCGCAATACATCGGAGTAGGATCAGATAGAGCAATACCCATATCAGCAAGTAACCAACGCAACCATACAATTTCTGCAGTGGTAGATGCCATGGCACGATATTCCGCCTCTGTAGAAGATCGAGACACAACTATTTGCTTTTTGCTCCTCCACGAAATAAGAGAATCACCAAGGAAAAGACAATATCCAGTCACAGACTTCCGATCAGAAGGATCACTAGCCCAATCAGCATCAGAGTAAGCTCGCAACTCCAAGGAGGACGTCGAAGAAAATAACAAACTCTGAAACTGTGTCTTACGAAGATAACGAAGAATACGAAGCACAGCTGCCCAATGTACAGTGGTAGGGGCTGAAACGAACTGACTAACAATGTGAACTGCATAAGCAATATCCGGTCTGGTAATAGTAAGATATACTAAGCTCCCAACCAGAGTACGATACAAAGAAGCATCCGACAAAGGAACTCCATCAGTGGACTTATATCGAGCATTAGTCTCGATTGGAGTATCAGCAGTGCGAGTATCAGAAAGGCGAGCCTGATCGAGAATATCACCAATATACTTAGACTGCGAGAGAAAATAACCTCGTGGAGAGTAATCTACTTCAATACCCAAAAAATAACGCAAAGGTCCCAAATCTTTCATCTCAAACTCACGAGCTAAATGTTGTTTCAGCTCCACAATTCCATCAGTGTCATCACCTGTAATAATCATATCATCCACATATAACGAAAGTAATGTACGACCAGATGGAGTAGACCTGATAAAGAGGGCTGAATCATGGTCACTAGAATGAAATCCAAGAGACGAAATCACAATCGAAAATTTTTCAAACCAGGCACGAGGAGCTTGTTTCAGTCCATACAAAGCTTTCTTCAATCTGCAAACTTCTCCAGAACTATGAGGAACACCAGGGGGAGGAGTCATATAAACTTCCTCCTTCAAATCGCCATTCAAAAAGGCATTCTTAACATCCAATTGAGAAATAGACCACTGTTTCGCCGATGCAACTGCAATAAGAGTGCGAATCGTAACATGTTTGGAAACAGGTGCAAAAGTTTCCTCATAATCCATACCATACTGCTGGGCAAAGCCTTTAGCAACTAGACGAGCCTTGTACCGCTCAATGCTCCCATCAGATTTGGTTTTGATCTTATAGACCCAACGAGAACCAATAGCACGCTTACCAGCCGGAAGAGGAACAATATCCCAAGTGTTTGTTTTGGCCAATGCAGAGAGTTCTTCATTCATTGCCTGCTGCCAACAAGGGTCATGAACCGCCTCCTTATAGGACGAGGGCTCAGATATCTGGTGAACAGAGGTCAAAAAAGAAGCAAACGAAGCAGAATACGTAGAGTATACATAATCAGGTAACTGAGTGGACTTACGGTTACGCGAAGGATATCGAGGAGACGGAGGAAGAGGATCCTCAATCACAGAAGCGTCATCCTGAGTGGCTGTAGAAACAGGTGGAACATCAGGAGCATCAGGAGCATCGGTATCCTGAGGCTGAGCATCTATAATAGCAGAAGTGTCAACATTGACAGAGTCAAATGGGTCAATACGAATAACATCAGAAATCTGTGTACTAGGAGTTTCAGACGGAATAGAGAAGTACGGAATGTGTTCAAGAAAGACAACATGACGAGAGACATAAAGTTTATGGCTAACCGGATCATAACAACGATAACCTTTCTGACCACCACCATAACCAACAAAGACACATAGTGCAGAACGAGCTGTGAGTTTGCTACGTTCAACGTGAGGGCGAAGAACAAAGCAGGTACAACCAAATACTCTCAAGGAAGAATAATCAGGAGTATGACCATAAAGTTTCTCAAAAGGAGACATACCAGAAGTGACAGACGAAGGAATTCTATTTATAGAATGGACAGCGGTAAGAACAGCTTCGCCCCAGAAAGAACTTGGAACAGAAGCAGACAAGAGAAGAGAACGTGCTGTTTCAACAATGTGTCTGTGTTTTCTCTCGGCTATCCCATTCTGTTCAGGAGTGTCAGTGCACGAGGTTTGACGAATAGTGCCATCAAAAGCAAGAATATCAAGGAATCGACTAGATGTGTATTCTCCTCCTAAATCACAACGAAAACACTTAATCACTGCATTATGCTGAGTTTTGATTAGAGCACGAAACGTTTGATAGATTTGAAAAAAGTCAGAACGGTGTTTCATGAGATATATCCAGCAAAAACGAGTGCAGTCATCAATGAAGGACACATAATATCGAGATCCACCTTTGGTGGGAACAGGAGAAGGACCCCAAACGTCAGAGTGTATCAAATCAAATGGAGAAAGTGAAACAGACGCACTTTTATTAAAAGGCAAGGCAGAAAATTTAGCTAACTTGCATCCACAACAATCAGAAATATTTTGAATATTTAATTTACCCAACGCTCCCGTTGAAGCCAAATACTTCAGACGAGATCCAGAAACATGTCCTAAGCGTGAATGCCATAAGTAAAAACTAGACGAAGAAGGACTAAGACGAAAAGAAGACAAATCGACACCAGATGCTGCAACCTCAGGTACTTTCAGCTGATCTAACACATAAAGTCCCCCCTGCCTACGGCCTGTCCCAATCAGCTTCTTGGAAAGAGGATCCTGCACACAACAAAACGAACGAGAGAAAGAAACAAGTAAGCCAGAGTCACATAACTGACCAACAGATGCAAGATTTAGCGTAAGACTAGGAACATGATAGACATCAGGAAAGGACATGGAGGGAGTACAAATGGAGCCGACTCCTGTGACTGGCATAGGAGTGCCATCAGCAGTCAAAATTGATTCTGAAGGAGCAGAGGTAATGGACACAAAGGAATTTGAATCATGTGACATATGACGCGAAGCACCAGAGTCTAGTATCCAGGAAGGATAAGATATACCTGATTTATTGCTAGAGTGCAAACCTGACTGAGGAGAGGCAACCATGACATGAGACTGTGAGGCAATGAATTTCTGAAACTGCTCTGTTAAATTGGCCAAGTCAGCACTGGGAGAAGTTCCAGCATCACTCTGTGAGGCAAAAGCTGCAGTGGAAGGAGAGACGGATTGTCTAGGCTGACTACCTTGCTGGGATCTCGATAACAATAGTGGACACTGAGCCTTCCAATGACCCTTCTTCTTGCAGTAGCTACATTCGTCTTTAGCAACTCTAGGCCCATTCTTCTTATCATCAGGCTTCCGAACCGCAAAAACAGAATTATCAGGAAGAGATTTCTCAACACGAGTTTTCAAGCGCGTCTCTTCTGCTTGGAGCTCATTCACTACCGAATCAACACTCGGAAGAGGGTTCCGATGTAAAATACCACCACGTATACCCTCAAATTCATCACGGAGAGCCATTAAAAATTGGACAAGGCGCTGCTCCTCCCTTCGAGCAATGTAAGGAGCAAAACCTCGCAATTCTGTAGATTCAGTCATTGCAAGTTGATCCCAAAGGTTATTCATGGCCGAATAAAATTCCTGAATTGTCATAGAGCCTTGTTGCAGAGCTCGAATATCATTCTCTAATTGGTACTGCTTTGCAAAATTGGATTGTGTATACAATCTCTCCAAGTAATCCCAAATCTCTTTAGCCGTGTCAAACTTCGCAAAGTGAACACCAATGGACTGCTTAACAGAATTGTTAATCCAAGTAATAATCTTCGAATTGTTAACCTGCCAAACCGACAATTGCTCAACATAATGAGCCTGATCTGGATTTTCCGGCTTTCTCTGTTCTCCAGTAATGAAGCCCCATAATTTTTTGCCAATCAAAAAATTCTTCATAACATAACTCCAATACGAATAATTCTGTCCATTCAACTGAACGCTGATAGCTTGTAGCGAATCATCAGTCCCGGTAGCCATAACAAAGATGCAAAGAAGCAGCACCAAAAGAACAATCGAAGGGGCCGAAACCCTAGAAATCTGAAGCGGACGGAGCGTGATTACTAAAAAAAAAAAAAAAAAACCTTAGCTCGACCACCGTGCTAACTAATCCAAGCGCCCATTAATCGATAGTGGCTATGATACCATGTAGAAAACAAACAAGAACAAAAGGGCTAGGGTTTTATTGATGCAAACGATAATCATACATAAGGCATAGCATAGGTATTTATAGGAAAACATATAACAGCAAAGGACTAAACTAGCCCTAGCCTAATTACTAAATAATGATTATCTAATACTGTCAACTTGGCCATCCCAAACGGAACATTCACCATTAGGACGAATTTGCAATAACAAAAGCCGCGTCTGCAAAAATCAGACACTTAGGATTCAACAATCTCCTCAAATTCTTATCTAGTGCATCAACAATTGAGTTCAATGATCGATGATGGCTTCTTAACCTTGAAACTGACCTAACCGATTACAAACTACTCGCACCTGCTGCATCTGAATCTTCATAGATGTAGCTTGAGGATTACGGCGATCGATGAAGACTACGGCCGATATGACTCTTGATTTTCCTGGAGATTTTTGTGCGGGAAGGTTTCTTCGAACAACTCGCCGTCGGCGGAATTTCCAGGCGGTGATCCGACACATTTACCTAGGCCTGCAACTCCACGAGTTCAAAGAACAGACCAACCAAAATCTTCAAATCAAACCGGCCTATTTGGTTTGGTTTAAATTTTCAATATCAAACCGAATCAATCAAACCAACCAACCAATCTAATGAGCTCCTGTTAATTTCGTCAATATATAAAATTTAATTTCTTTTTATATTTGATCTTATGTTATCACAAAATAAATATTATTTAAATACACAGTGTCGAAATGTACATAAATGGTATATTCCATCAAAGTTGCGTCTTTCCTTCCTCCGTCTTCCTCCTCCCACCTCCGGCGAATCAGCACCGATCTGTTCCCAAGAATCGAACCTGTGATATGGAATTTATAATACACCATCACAACCACTAGACTAGCCTTTGGTGTGGGCGGAGTAAACAAATAGTTGCAATCAATAATGCAAGAAGCGGGTCGGAATAAGAGAATGTGATTCTTGAGCACCCAACTTTGGATAAAAGGGCTGCTATTGCTTAACGGGATTGATTAATTTACACTGATGAAGCTCATCCCACAAGAAAGGCATAAAGCAAATGTATCATGAAGAAAAACAATGAACCCTCTTCTCATTCTCCATCCCAAATAACAATGATGGAGACTAGCTCTGATTTCATCTCTCTGATGGGTCACTTCCGACGTCATTTGATCTTCAATATAGCACTGCTGATGCTGACATTGTCCGGAGAGGCTCAAGCCGCCGCCGCCGCATCCGGGCTGTTATGCATAAGTGAATGCGTCACATGCCCTGTCATTTGCTCACCTCCGCCACCACCGTTACAATCAAAAGGGCCACCACCTTTACCACCGCCGCCTGGACCACCCAACTGTCCTTTGCCGCCTGCAACGCCGCCGCCGCGCTTTATCTACTCAATTGGAGGCATGCCGCCGCCGCCGCCGCCCCGGGTTTACTACGGGGTGTTCCCGGCTCCGCCTGATGAGAAGGGAAGGCCTAAGGGATACGAATACCCTTACCCTTATTACTACTATTACTCCTCGGGTGTTTCTTGCCCGTCTCTACTGTTGACTATTTTAGTGGACTTTGCGTTGACCGTTACCATGTTTTCATGTTTTTTTATGTAAATCAAAATAAAATGTTTATTTTCTAAATTGAAAAACATGTCCGAGGCTTAGCTCACTGGGCCGGGCTTGATAACGAACTTACTCGGCCCATTTACCGAACCCGAATTCAATTTGGAGCTCCGTAACTTGCAGGGTTCCCTCTCTTTTTTCTTGCCTGAACGACTTCGAATCAGCTAAGAATGTTGACGCAGGATGTGGGGTCCACCAATCTCCAATGACAGAAAACTCAAAAAGACACGGCAACGGACTTGACCTCCAAAAATAGGAAACATCAGATGACGTCAGCCAACAACTCTTTCTCGCCTCTGGTTCTTTGAACACCTTTTTTTACACTCCTGACTTCAAGCGATCTCATTCCAAACCGATCCCTGAATCAACCACTCATCTTGCTGGGCCAGGGATCCAAGTTCAAGCACCACCAATCCGACATGGAGTGCTGAGGTTCGTCGTTGTGTTCTGCATTTCCAGGTTTCATGGGCAGAAATATCCCTGCATTTTCCAGAGAGAGAATCCACTCGGACAGGTTGGTGTTGCCCGTCGCATTCATGTGCTTAACAATCACCGCCACTCTGGCCATCATCTCCGCCCTATGCGGCGCTCGCATCCGCAGAAAATCCAACACCAGCCGGGACGAGGAAGAGCCACCTGGCAAAACATCTCCAGCTTCTTCATCTTCCCCACCTCAACCCCACGTCATCCCGGTCCCACCTCCCCCAGCCAGGAGGCAGCTGGACCTCAACGGGTCGCAGAGCATGAAACCCCCCAAATCCAACGGCATGGAATCATCGAGTAAGATCTCAAGCATGAGCATGAGAGTCGGAAGAAGCTTATCAATGTCGATGCGGTGGTCGAGATCAGAAGCATCAGCAGCAGCAGCTTCATCATCTTCTGGGCAGAAGATGAAGGCGAAGCTGGAGAAGGAGGATTCTATATGGATGAAAACGATCATTCTGGGGGAGAAATGCAGGGTTGAGGATGAAGATGATCCCGTGATTTTCGACGATCGGGGTTTCAAAGTAACCGCGTATCATCCCAAGGCGCCCAGCTCCATGCCCGTCTCCAGAACCAGCTCCTACATTGACCAGGACGCAATCCCAACTTCATGGATCGAACAGGGGAAGCATGGAATTAATTAAACTTATTTATATATATATTTAATACGTAATCAATAATCGTAGCTGAATGTCAGCAATAGCGACGACATTTTCCTCGGTAATTACAAACAGCAAAAATTCAATTTGAAACTGTTTTATAGCAGGCTTGTGGACCTGCTGCACTGTCTCTGTCCTTGCTCCTGAAATTTGAATCTGGGAAAGGTAGTTGAGATTGAGAAACCAGAAGAAGGAGTTGCAGGAGGAGGGACAGGAAACACTAAATGACAATGCAGGCATGTTGAATTGTTGTTAAGCTTGAAATTTGAAAATTGCTTCAAATCACCACATTGTCTGACAGTGTGTGTCAGTGCTATTAAAGATGAATTACCTTGATATGTCAACCCAGTCACATTGAAAAATCATGTTTGAGCTCAGCTTCCTCCATTGACCACCACTGTGACAAAAAAAAAACATCTCCCAACTCTCCAGCATCATTAACTCTCCTGCAGGAAAAGAAACATGCTTAGTACAGAATCAAAAATTTAGTATTTTTGTAAAACTTGGAAAGACCTGGAAGATTATTTTGAGCACTTTTTGTCACAGAATTCAGCCATGGGTTGAAGTAAAACACAGCACAGCTCTCTCTTTCCTCAGTGGTGTGCTGCTGATGGTTGGAGTGGTCGTGCCTTTTAATGGCCATTTTCAGTTTTAATTTTTTGAATTCAACCAACAACTGTGTGTGCTTGTTGGGAGTTGAGACATGAGAGGGGCAAACCTGTCCAACAACGATGTTTCAATGACAAAAAGGGCACCACATGATCCAGCGTGAGGTCTATTTGTCTTCTGACTGCTGATTATTTTGAATTTCGAACACCACATGACCCATTTCATGCCACTTCTCTCCCTCATTCAGACCACGCCCCACTTCACTTCTTCTCATAAAGTTTACACCTTTCAGCTCTCTCGAGCTCCATAGCTGCAGAAATCGAACTGGGTCTGTGTTACATTGTTCAAATGGGTGGTTCTGGAAAATGGGTCAAAGCGTTGATAGGTCTGAAGAACTCTGATAAGCATGAGGCTGTAACTGTAAGTATCTAAATAGCCTGTAGGGGTTATAAAGTTTGGAGCTTTGTTGACCTACTGTGTTTGTGCAGGAGAAAGTGAACAAGGGCAAGAGATGGAGGCTGTGGAGGAGCTCATCTGGTTACATGGGTCGGAAAGCAAGAAGAGGAGGTACAGATGCTGGCTCTGAAGGCTATGAATCTGCTGAAGCTTTCACTGCTGCAATGGCCACTGTCCTGAGAGCCCCAGCCAAGGATTTTAAGGTAGTCAACCAGGAGTGGGCTGCCATAAGGATCCAGACTGCTTTTCGGGGATTCCTGGTAAGCAACTCACACCCTTTTCTTTGCTGTTTGATCCTCAGAAACTTGAGCAAGAGGATTTAGTGTGTGGGTGATGAATGCAGGCAAGGAGGGCTCTGAGGGCACTGAAGGGAGTGGTGAGGCTTCAAGCCTTGGTCCGAGGTAGGCTTGTGAGAAAACAAGCAGCAGTGACACTGAGGTGCATGCAGGCTCTTGTTAGAGTCCAGGCTCGAATCAGGGCTCGTAGAGTTCGATTGTCGACTGAGGGCCAGGCTGTGCAGAGGGTGATTGATGAGCACAGGAGCAATGCTGAGCTCTTAAAACAGGCTGAGGTACTTTAAACCCTCATCCCTGTTATTACCACTTTCCACTCTTGTCTGTGTAAAAATATGATCTTGTGTGGACCAGGAGGGCTGGTGCCAAGGCAAGGGGACGTTAGATGACATCAAAACCAAGCTGCAGATGAAGCAAGAAGGAGCCCTGAAGAGGGAGAGAGCCATAGCATATGCTCTTGCCCAGAAGGTACATTTGATTGATGACGTCATCATAGTAAATACAGCTGCAAAGCAAGAGTAGTGATTTTTAAGGGCTTTGGTTTTCAGAGCTCAACTACACCAATGTGCGTGTCACTCAAGGGTCTTCAGGTCGACAAGGATGGCTGGGGATGGAGCTGGTTGGAGAGATGGATGGCAGCCAAGCCATGGGAAAACAGGTTGATGGAGCAGCAGCAACAAGCACAAAAGAACACTCCACTTCTGAAGGCACGGCCTAATCCTAAGTTGTCCTCTGAGCCTCCTTCGTATGTCAGAGTTAGAAAAACAGGGGTATCAACCAGAATATCAGCAAAGCCTCCGCATATGGGGCAAGCTACGCGCTCATCTTCAAGTCCCAACTCGAGCTCAGCCTCGGCCACATCATCATTCTGCACATCAGCAACTCCAGTTTCTGGGCCACCAAACTACATGACCATGACAGAGTCGATCAAAGCCAAGCAAAGGAATGTCAGCAATGCGTTGATTTCTCATCGAGCTCAGAGACAGCAGTCCATGGATGACTTCCATTTTCTTAAAAACTCACCTGCTTTCTCTTATGCAGACTCAATGAGCAATGCTGGGTTGAATCCATCTTTGGTAAATTCTTACAGGCCTGCGTCTTCTTGGTGCTGTGAATGATGGATATTGCTGTATCAGAAGCTCTACAACAACAGCTTGTTGTTTATGATTTTCAGATGAGCAGCTTCAGTAGGCAATGGAAACAGTTCAAAAGTTCTCAAATCTGAACATGAATCCAACTGTTTGTTGTAATGAGAGTTATCAACTTGATACTTCTAAACTCGATCATGCTGGAATGTTATCAACTGTTGTTGTAATGAGAGCTTTTTTGCCTCCTCAACCATTGAAGCTCTTGTATAATTAGATATGGTGTTTCAAGTAACCATTGCATGCATTTGAATCTCTACAAAGGTTGCATTCTCTTCAAATTGGCTTCTTTCTTCTCTTAGTTTTCAAAATGAGAATCTGGGTGGGTTCAGGCTGGAGTTTATCTTCAAGGAGAATCCACAGTTGAAGAATTCTGCTCTTCACAAGCAGAGGTTGGTGAAAATGAAACCATTCTTGAAGCTGGTGAAGGGTATGTAGTGGTCCCAGTAGATCATGTAATCTCTCATCATTGCAAATTTAAGGATGTCGAACATCTGAGCAATTATGGCTTGCAGGACTGAGACAGAAAAAGAGTATTTGAAGAAGCATTAAGGTTCCCGGCACGAAAACAGAGACAGGGAGATCTGAGCAGACCTGTAAGCACTGTGGCATCAAATGTAGCAAGCATACTTTAGGCTACAGATGAAAACTAGAAAGATGAGAAACTGCAACAGGATCAAAAGGAAGGAGTATATAATTGTTGTGGTGTAAACTATAAACATTATAAGGTAACGATCAATAAGCAACTACATGGCGGCGTGTGCTTTACATCTAAAAAGAAATTAACCGTAATGACATTAAATAGGAAAATATGCCAGGACAGAAAGTTAAGATGAATGTGTGAACGTACCGAAAACCAACTGAACTTTGCCGTTAAGTTGGAGAAAACTGAAAATTTGCGAATTTGCCAGAGCCGGGAAAGGGAATCTGGCTAATGAATTATTTTAAAATCCCAGAGACGAAGGACAAACCTTTGGGAATCTCTCTATGTGCATCTTTCATCTGTCTACAACAATTCTCGGTCTAATCTATTATTTCTGTTCCAATGGGATAAGAAGCTGCAGATATTGCTGCTAAGACTGATGACCCCAATTCATGAATTTCTTTATCTCGTCGTACAAAACCAGAATAGCAGCAGCCCCAGTACTTCTGAACATATTGGAGAGCGCCCCGCGATAAAATGAAGCCACACCTTCTTTCCTGTATATCTGCTTCCAGCAATCTAAAGTGTTACAATACATTGGATGTTCAGCACCAGATTGCATCATCATTCGCCTTCTAACAGTATCTAATGGATAAGATATCAACCCAGCGGATGTTGTAACGGCCTGTGCAACTAACCAACGCTTCCACAGAGCTAACTCTGGTTTATTTTCTTCAGACATGATCTCCTTCATAGTGTCGAACCCTCCAAAGTACAGACCACGATGAACAACCATTCCTTGAAGAGAGGCAGGAAGACCTCTATATATTCCTCGAATACCGTCTTTCTTGCGTATAGTGCTCAAAAAATGGCGTATGCCTCGGAATTGGCGGACATCATTGCGTCCTAAATCAGCAGCAAGTCGAGTGTGGGCAATATCAAGTGGATAAATTATAATCAATGTTGTACAGCCAGCTGCTGCCCCAGCAATGAAATTTGCAGCCGCACCAGGAACCAAATGATCGTCGGAATTATTTCCACTTCTTAAAATATTTCTATAAAGATCCTGTAGAATGAAAGCAGAGGTATTAGAATTACAAACTTTGTGAAATGAGAGAAAGAATGCAAAGACTCGGAAGTTTTAGAGTTACAGGGCTCATGCTCATGGAAAACACTGATGATATAATAACAAACAATTGTATCGAATGCTTGTAAGTATCCAGTAATTCTTTTTGAAATCACAATCTAATGCAAAATAAATGCATACCCAAACATTTTAAATGAATTAAATAGCTCATTACATCCCTAATACATTGACAACTGTCTCGGTGTTGCTCAATAAAGGACAGATCTTTTGAAAAAATCACCCTGTCAAGTATCTTGTTCACAGGGTATGTAGGGAAAATGATCTGCTTCCTGATAATATTTAGTGAACATATATACTTTTTTTTTTCACAGTAGAACCAATCAAAAACTAATAAGTGAGAAGGCAGATGGCCAAATTGCATATGTAAAAAAATGGGATTCTCATCGGTCAAATATTCTGCTAGTAAAATGGCCACTACTAACCTCATTATCTATATGCAATCATGATACATACCAAACAAAATGCCCAAGATTCATAGGTAGGAAATGTATGGCCAGAAGAGGATCAACTGACACTCCAAACTAGCATCTTGTCATCACACCATAATTCATAAATACAATCTCAATAATAAGACCTTACACAGGGTACAAATGCTGAGAATTGCCATCAATGTTCCAATCAAGCAAATATATATAAAAGTGTGGAAAATGTACACAGAAGAGGAAGCCATAGAAAAGAATCTGAATTTGCAACCAAAGAAATAAAGAAATCAAATCTTTTCACAAACCTTATTTCAGCCAAGCAAATCATCAAACACGTAGCGGATCAAAACTCAAACCAAGCCCCAGTCATACCTTGAGAGAGAAATTGAGAGCCACAGACGGATAATACCGAATGACGCTACTCCCATTCCCACGCCAGAGCGAGAGAATGCCCTCCTCCCTCACCGTCCGCGCGATGCAATCACACATACCCTTAAACCTCCGATGCCCTCCTCCTAGAATCGCCTGATTGCTCTCCTGCGTCTGCAACAACAGCTTCGCTCGCTCAATCGGCGCCACGATGGTGTGCACCATACCCCCCATCACCGCCCCGGCCAACAGATCCCTCTGAAAACTCGCCCACCACTTCCTCCGACCACCCATCAGCGCCATCGATTCCAACATGGTTCCGCCAGAATCTGTGCCGCCTTCCTTCATCTCATCCAAATAGCCTCCTTTCAATCAACTGATTTCCGGCTTTCGATTTTTATCCTTCAGGTACCGATCGCTCGTTCGATTTCGGAGAATGTCAACAGAATCGGAAGCTTAGATCACCGCGACGTCGGGTACGTGGAACAGTCGAATACCGTTTCGTGAAGCGACTCATTGCTTTCGTTATTTCAATTTCCGAATTCGAAAACAAACCCTAATTCCTTCCTTAACTGCGGATTTCGACTTCGTGCACAATCGGCTTCTTCTATCGGATAAGCAATATATCGTTGAATCAGCTGTTCAGATCTTGCCACGTGTCCTTCTAATCCATGCTCAACTTAACTAAAACACATTCGCATTTCTTAATTCCCACCTTTGTGCTTGACGTGGTCGTCAATTTAAGTATAAATTTGTCGTTAAAAAAACACGAGCAAATATTCTTAAAAACAACTTGCGCAGCGGTAGTTTGGAACCAGGTTTCTTTAGGCATGTGTCACTGTGACGTCACTGCATGGCGATCATACCAGGAACAAGAGATGCACTTTTCAAGCTCCAAGCAGTGAGATTTGCAATTTCCACAGGTAGAGTTCCATTGTTAAATCCATACAAACGGGTTGCTGCTGAGACAGCTAGAGCTGGGTACACTCTGGATGTGACGCAAGCAAGCCCATTTTCTCCAAAGCTCTCAACTATGGAGTTATCTATCTGCAATAATTCATACATGGAAGATGTATTTAACCACAAGCAAATCGGAACACCCTGTAGATGATAAAATATGTGACATACCAAGCTTCTTAATGATATAGACTTCTGAAGAGGGTTTAGATCCAAGAATGCGCCATAGGTGGTTTTATCAATTCCTCCTCTCAAAGAAGACCTGTCAAATAATATTTCGGAGCAAAATGTCAGTCTTTATAGTGAATCTAGAACTGTTAAACTGATAGGATTGGCCGATTGGATAACTGGCCTGCTCTGATCGCTGCACATGAGTGCAACGTAATTGTCGTTTCTTTTGAAAATTCTAAAGAAAATTGCAGTTTGTTCTGACAAATTTTCTGAAGCGAAAACCAGCATCCCAAATGGACCTAGTCTTCCTTGGACAGATGCACCTTGAGTACTGCATAGCAACTGAGGATTAACCCAGTCTGGGCTCAATACCTCGGCATCTTCTAAATTTGGTAAACTGAATGAGACTTCCACATCAGCCTTCAAAATTTTAAAAATTGAATTGATTTGAATAGTTAGTTAGTACAAAGTGAAACAGTAAGGCAACAACTCTGGGAACAAATTAGAGGAAAAGACACCTGTGAAGCTGTGATGCCAGACACTTCAAGTATTGATCCACCTTGAAGTTTCTTCCCATTAAAATTCACTTGTTTCGTTCGTAGTTTTTCAATTTCTTCAATGGGCCATTGAATAAGCTGCTTCCCATTTTTACTCAGTAAAACACTCCTAGGAAAAGACTGCAAAATCATCAATTAGCAGTTGATATAAGTAGCTATCTGGTGAACCAGGAGAAATCAAAACCAATTGACTGCACTTCTAATCAGACATCAGATGCCCATGAGGATCGACATCTCCATAGCCAAGAATACATAATATGGCGTCAGTTCACTATCACATACATTGTGCTCAACTTAAATAACCTAATCTGCTAATTCATGATGTGCTCTATTGTTAGAGAAAAAAAAGAATTGATACGCTTGGACTCAAATATAAATTTAACTGCTATTGGTACCTGAATGCCAGACCAGCCTCTTTGAATCGAATCAGTTTCAGTATCAGATTCATTAACCCAACCCCAAAGAATTCTTCTCATCTTCACAGGATCATAGAAAGTTTTGGAAGCATAAAATTTCCCATAATCGTATCTATTGTCTAGCCCACCTCCAAGAAAATCGGATTCCACCACAAAAGTTTCTGTTTCAGCTGCATAATGCCCCAGTATATAAGAATCTTGACTGTTGTAGCTCACTTTCAAAACGTGCTTCAAATTTGTGTCTTTCACAGAGGTGTCTAACCCATTATTTCCATTTTCTTTGACGGGGTAGAAATCAGGACACTCCCACATTATTGTCCTTTCGGATGAATGAAGGGGTAATGCAGTTCTATTCCAGTTCATAAAATCATAGCTTCTGTACATAAATGCCAATCCATGTCCATTCTTCTCTGCTCCCACAAGTACCCTCCAAATGTTATCTAGCCCTAGCCACGCTGTTGTGGGATCTCGATATGATGAGTGATCAACCCCATCGGGAGGCACCATAAGAGGATTCCTTGGATACTTCACCCACTCTAACAACATCGAATCAGAAAGATTCTTTGGCATAGCAAGGTTTTGAACTTGGCGGCCCTGTGAGTCTATTCCTGTATAGAGAATGAGTGGTTTTCCTCCAGGGAGGAATGTAGTTGATCCGGACCAGCAACCATTGATATCAAAAGGTTGAGATGGTTTCAGAGCATGATCGACATGGACCCAGTTAACAAGATCATATGATATTGAATGACCCCATGTAATGTCCTGCCTCCAAACCGCACCTTCTGGATTGTACTGATAGAACAGGTGATACACTCCTTTGTAATACATAGGACCTTCTCGGACAAAAAAATAATCATAAGTCTCAAGCCTGTTGATTCCATTATAGCATAAAAAACTTTTAAACTCCATCCAGTTTGTTTACTTCTGCTATAGCCCAACACTCTTCACAATCCAAAACACACCTCAATTAAGCGGTGAACTAAGAAGAAGTAGCTGATAAAAACTATCTCAACTACTAATAGAAAGAAAATAAAATTCTCAAATAAGGAATCTGAAAATGAACTCACCATTAGGATCTGCAGATTTGAATTCTCCACTTGTCAATTCAGCCATCACACCAGAATGATAAGAAAACCATTAAAACACCATGCAGTAAAAACTAGCAGTGTAAACTAAGGAAGGAGCAAAGGAGAGAGAAATGCAGAAGATGCCACTCACCATTCATCCAGTTTTTGAGAGGCTGGAAATGGTAACCAGTCCTGTAAGGCTGCTGCTCAGCTTGAGCTCCATGTAACACAATCAAAACATAGCACAGTCTTACAGAGACCCAGCCGATATCTTTCTCCATAGACTCACTCATTCACACTCCTCCGCACTCAAACCCTTTATACACTGAAAAAATAGAATCAATTCCACCATGAATTTTCTGCAAAAACGTGCCAGAAAAAAAACCCTAATCGCATTTACCATTGACGAATCAAATTGCCGGTCCGTATACCATTGTTGCCGTGTTGACTTGCTTCATCAGTGATTGATTTCACTAAGAAAAGGAACATCGCATCGTGGTGACTCGTCTAGGTCGGATCATCTTTACCGACCGAGAACGAATTCCTCCACTTTGCTGTTCCGGGATTCGTCGATGATTGTGAATTGACCTCCGATTAGCGAAGTGGAATCCAAGGCGATATAATTCATACGTCATTGATGCCGTATGGATGGACATGGATGAAAATTATAGGGTCCCTTGTGTCAATTTGAAAACTTTAAGGAGTAATTTGATATTAAACAATACTTTAGGGGTCTCTATATAAATAAGTAAACTTTCACCAACATGGGGCTGTTACGTATAGGCCAACCCCTCTGCATAACGTAAGTCAACTTGTACATTAACTTTCAGAATTTGAACTCATTGAGTGGTTAAGGTCTTAGGCTTGGCACTGATCTTTGTCCAGGAGACGCTAGGCATGATCTGTTTGGTGTCGACACGGTCCTTGAACTGGACAGCAAAGTTCAGCAATGAATCGAGGAGTGAGTCTGAGAGAAGGTGTGGCTGCAGTCCCAGCTCGATCAGTTTAGTGTGTTTGGCATTGTAGTAGTGTTCCTCAGCCTCAACTCTCGGGTTGGGGACAGATATCTTTTTTACATCGATTCCCAGCTTTTGTCCTGCTTTTGTTACTAGAGAAGCGAGCTCGTTCACTGAGAATTGCTCTGTGAACTGGTTGAAGACCCGAAACTCACCACGGTTTGCTGGGTTTCTAATGGCCAGTTCGACGCACTGGACTGTATCTCTGATGTCAAGGTATCCCCTTGTCTGAAATGAAGAAAATATCATCAAAAGACGGAAGTTGTTCAACATTAACAATAAACAACAATCTTAGCATCTTTAAAAAAACACAACCAGAATACTGAATCCACAATTTTCAACCAAATCTCATCAGAATCTATCATCATAGTCTGTCTACTATCGCATGAAAATAATGCATATGACAAAGCAGGCCTGCAGAATCAGGTTATTATCGCTACATGATAGAATGCCCGTAAAAAGAGGAAATATAGTTTTAAAATTTTTAATTATTAAACTTGGGGGTAGACTGCTGCTTGAGGTAATTCTTGCATTTGAATTCAAATGCCGCAACAATGCAGTTTGCAGGTGGCTAAAACTAAAACACTGGACACTATGAGCCAATGGAAAACACCAAAAATTAAACATAAAAAACAACTAGAAAACCTTCTTTCAGTTTCATTCTTCGAGTCCACCTTTGCGTAATTGCAGAGGACCATTTAAGTGCAAATAATTTGATGGTGAAATAAATTTTTAAAAAGAGTATGCAAGTTATGTTACCTGTCCTCCTTTCCCATACACAGTAAGTGGATGCCCAATAGCAGCTTGAACACAAAATCTGTTGAGGGCAGTTCCAAATATCCCATCGTAATCAAATCTGTTGTACAGCTCTTCGTGCATCTCAGTTTCATCTGTTCGCACCCCGTAAACAACTCCTTGATTCAAATCTGTGGCTCTGATCCCCCATGCCTTGCATGTAAAAGCAATGTTATTTGAATCATGGACTTTACTGAGATGGTAAAAGGAGCTAGCTTGCTTTGGGTAAGGTAAAGTGTCAGTTCTCCCATTATGAGTAATGGTGATAAATCCCTCCTCGATGTCAATGTTTGGTGTTCCATACTCACCCATAGTTCCAAGTTTCACCAGATGGCAATCCTCTTGGAACTCCTTAATTGCAAACAGGACATTGAGTGTTCCAATCACATTGTTGTGCTGTGTGAAAACAGCCCTAGATCTATCAATCATGGAGTATGGAGCAGACCTTTGTTCCCCAAAATGCACAACAGCATCAGGCTCAAATGACTTCATACCATCTGATAGAAACTCAAAATCACAAATGTCACCGATGTAGAGTTTAATGTCCTTTCCGGTGAGAGATTTCCATCTGCGGACACGGTTGTGGATAGAGGAGATGGGTGTCAGGGAGTCAAGACCAAGCTGGTGATCAAACAGACGCCGCACAAGATTGTCGACAATAGCAACCTCATAATTTTTATTCGATAGATGCAGGGCAGTGGCCCAGCCACAGTAGCCATCTCCTCCAATAACCATGACTCTTTTTGGTTTGGAAGTAGTTTCAGTTGATTCACCATTAGAACCATTGGTATTTGTTTTGGCTTCTTGGCTCAATGGTATTGTTGCCGCATTGACCGTACGAAGTCTCTGTGACCTTTTTCCATGCAGTATATACCTCTTTGCATTAGATTTTTCCAGACAAAATGAGAGTGAAGTAGATGACGACATTGAACCTTGGTTCCACCATTTGAGGTAAGGTTTGTTGATCGGTAAGATATTTAAAGAGCAAGAATTTGAAAACAAAAGTGCCATATTTGTGGCGCTTTATCTCAAAAGCTGAATACCTGCAAAAGAGTCAGCAGATAAATTCAAGGTTAAAATTAACAAAACAATATCTTCCACAAATTAACAAAATAATGTTCCGTGTCACGGTATGACTTATAAGCTTAAAGCAATTTGAGGTATAAGGTTCAATTCTATTATCCCCTATGTTCAAAGCCAAGCCGAAACAAAAGACAATTCTACATCATGTCAGGCTGATTGTTACAAGATCAATCCATCCATGATTGTAATTTGTAACCATATACTACCAGGGCCTGAAAGGAAAAGCTGTGCACATCACTGCTCATAATCAAACTAAATTCCCAGTACTAAATAAACTTAAAAGAAAATGCGCACAAGAGACTAATAGTATCACTTTACATCTTTCAATTGATGAACCATTGCAATAAGATTGAAGTGCGGACTGTGGAGAAGAAATCCAAACTTCTAATGCTTCAAAAATACACGCGCAGGTCCTGAGTCCGTTAAATGCCCGCTTAAAAACCCATTGGAGTATTAAGTTTTTACCCCCTTTAATCCTTCGTGTCCACTATATACATGCTATCTCGTCTGACATATTGCAGTTACACATTGTTTTTACTTCACACAATCTTCTCATCATGGTATCATTGAAATGTAGTGTATGGTCCATTCTTATTCCTACATCTGCTGAAGCACTTAGTACCAGTCTGTCAGGCATTTCCTCAAACATGTTATCTGTCTTACAAGAATACTAAAAAGCATTAAGAAAATGCATACACAGCTTCTGCTCAACATCATTCAACTCATAAGTATTTCAAAAACCCTAATTTCCCCAAGTTCGGAGATCCAGCAATGTCTACAGCACAGTCTGACACTAAATTAAAAAAAAAGAAAAATTGAGATAGTAAAGCAGTACGCACCAGCGCAGAATTGAAACCAAGAACGCCGGTTGATGTTTCTTACTCACTTCACTTCCGATTTCAGACGAGCGACGCTCACACCGCTGTGATCCTCGTACACTACAATTTATCTCCTCGCCAGTTTCTTGCGAAGAAGAAAGCATCAAAGCAAAGTGTGTAACAGAATATTCGCATTTAGGATAAACCTAAACGACGACGTTTAAATATTACCACGTGTCATGAAACCATTGGATATCACTATTTGTAAAATTGCTAATTATATATTTTACAAAATCCGAATGAAAATCACAATACATTTTCATTTCATTTAATTTATTTATATAAATTCCTAAGCTTCTTCCACCAAGAACCAGCCAAGCAGCTGGACAAGCTTGAGCCTCCGCTTCATGTCATCAAACCCAGAGCTGGACTTGCATTGCAGCATGTAAATCTAAGCCCTCCTCTCCGTTCATCTGATTTTAAGAGACAGGAACACGACGGAGCAGTCGTCGATAGCCGCATTCGGGTACTTGTTCCGCCACTCAGCGGTTGCAGCCTGCACCAAAGCCTCTGCAACATTTTCTGGGTTTTCCACCGATGAAACAATGGACACAACCTCCTCATTGCTCAACACGTCCCACACCTGACACACAAAACCAGCCTTAGTCCTATGTTGTCCTTGTCCTAAGTATAGTCTCAAATGTTGGTGACAAAATAATTTATAGATTTAGGTTTCGGGTTTAGTGTCTTACCCCATCTGTGGCAAGCACAATGAACTGATCCTCAGGAGATATCCGGCGAGATGACACCTCAGGGACGGCAATAACGCCGTGGCGCTTGAGCTGAAAATCCCCGAAAGATCGCGACATGGCTAAGCCCGGTGCATCCTCGCTCGGGAGCCATACTCGTTTGATATGCGCCTCCTTAGCCAATGCTAAAACCCTTCCTCCACTTTGCCTGATTCTCTCCCCTTCAGCTGCATCACCAAGATTCTTCAGTTTTAAGGAATCTTAAATTTTAAGGATGCTTTTGTTCAGACAAGATTCTGATCTTAATCATACTACCTTGTACGCTAGGCTTGTGGTCAACGGTCAGAGGCACGGCCTGGATCAAACCTTGCTTTGTCATTCTGCCCAGCACGGCTCTCGAGTCGCCGAGGTTGGCCACAACAAGATCCTCGCCTTGTCTGATGACTAAAACAGCTGTGGTTCCGCTAGCCTTGGAGTCAAGATTGGGTGTGACCGTAATCTCCTTGTCCAGGACTTTGAAGGCACTTACAGCAGCCTCTTTCCACTTTTCAACAACATTGTACATAGCCAGTGTTTTCTTGGAGTTATGAGCACTGGCCAGAAGCTTCATCTGGCTCAGCAGAAGCTCCGGCAGCCGGGCTTTGACGATCTGGCTCACCTCATGTCCGTTCAAGCCATGCCCATCAAACACAGCTCCCAAAACTCCATCTTCCATCCCATATTTCTGCACATTTTTATAACCTCAGTCCTTGGAAAAACCAGACAAAAAAGTTGTATGAAAAAGTACGATGATTTATCAACAGACCTGGCAGAGCAGAGCGGAATCCTGGTTGATCCCTTTGGCTCCAACCTGTGAAAAAAGTGACCCAAACCCGACCTTGTCTGAATTTTCAGCCTCATAACACAAGCCAAGCTCATGCGCATGCTGTGTCTTCTGAAATTCACTCGCAGCAGGTGATGAGCAGCAGGCTCCCATTTCTGACCAGGTTTCTGAGATATGAACCCCATAAGGCAAACAAGGGAGTATTTAAGCCCAATGCCGTGGAGTTAACGCATTGACATTAGCTTAAACAAGTATTAAAATCCCTGAGAGAGTCCCAATAATTCACTTCTTTATTATCCAAGAATCATCTGAGGCTACCCCAAGATTCATTGCAAAGGCCATTGCTGAGGTGGTCTCATGTTGGATCATTATATCTTATCATATAACTAAGCCTTCATATAATGCTGACGTCAGCCATGAATTCTTCCCTCAACCACGATTCTCAAGCTAGTTTTTTGATCCACGGCATTAGACGTACAAGTCCTGTTCTTGGCTACTCTGATGTCCAGCTAGAAACAGATAGGATGAAGTGTCTGCAACATGATTGTAACGTCTCAATTTATGTCACATGAAAGGTGTTTGTGATTGCTTAATAAGTAAGACTATCAACTATTTTATTATTAACATACCATGATTGGGATGCCGGTGACAAAGACAGTTCGGACTGGCTATACTTATAACGGCTCAGATCGTTACAATGGTTGACATTAGCTAGCTGTTGTTTGGTCCTCTATTTGCGGATGATGTTAGCTTATGTATGACTTTTGTTAAGAATCGCCATTATTGGAGAATTGAATATTTTACAGGCTTTGATGTTGATTCTTTTTTGATTCAGTTGAGTGATCCTTAGAATCAAATGAAAGGGCAGATCAGGATCAGATGCGGCGAAACGCGAACAAGTCCACGACTGGATGCGAAGTTGGATCAGCAATGAACCCTTAAAAAACAGCAATACGTGGCTTCATTAAAAAACACCATTTTAGGAGCTTGCCGAGATGAAGAGCTTGCCTTCATCAACATCTGCTCTTCCTCCGAGTAAGATTTTGTTGGATAACCTGTCCCTGCTTATCAGATAAGCACAATTACTCCTAGCTGGATGGGCTGGTTTCTTATCACCGTTTCTATTGGGCCTCGGCCCATTATCGCCAGCACATGGGCCCGACAGATGACCCATCAAAACTATAATCCAGAACAACTCGAGACTAATAACGGATCGAGGCTAAACGCTGTGGTTCATGATAAATGAAAGCTCAACGACGCCGTTTGGCTCTCTGTTCATTTATAGGAAGTGAAAGCGAGTATGGAGCTTTAAATGTAGACCACTTTGGGACAAAATTGACAACTAATGACAGCTCATTAATCAATCATAGTTGCCCTAAAAGTCATATTTCCACCCAACAAAATGTCAAAATAGAATAAATGTGTAACCATATGGGATTCGACAAATTTTCAGTCCAGTTTGTCTTAACCACCGCATTCCTAGGTACTTAAACTTGGTCATATCATGCCCATGATAAATAAGGCCGCAAACGAGTCGAGTCGAGTTAAGTGGAGTGAAGTCGAACCGAATATCAAAAACTAAATTTGAGCTTGCATCGATTTGTTAATAGACGATAAACTTATATATTAAGCAATCACAAACCGGATGTGACGTAATCAATTACTAATTTTTACATTGATCAGAGCATCAGTTTATATGAAAACCAGACACATGTATTTAACAGCAGACAAGTGAAAATTAATACTACAAATATTAATTAGCACTCACTACGAAACCCTAAAAAAAGAAAAGGTTTGACGATCCAAATTTCATCAGAATAATTTTTAAAAAAATGAAAAAGAAAATAATGCAGAAGGAGGTTGTTGATGATCAGAAGGTGAATCTCCAGATCTTGAACCGGAGATTGACGCTGCACTTTGAATCAGCTGTCGAAGCGACAGTAGCCGTCTTACCGGTCGGCGCCGGTCCATGAATTCCTACACACGTCACTCTGATGATCAGCTTGTTAGTCTTCAACTTACCGATCTTCACTCTCACTCTCGTCTCGGCTCTCACCTTCATCGCCAAGCTCTTCTTTTTCAGATCTGATTTGAGGGTCTTTGCGGACTCTGCGTCCAGATCTGCAGAGCTTTTGAGGTCAAGTTTCGAGGTCCTGGCGTCCTTCGGCGCGCTGAGGAACCCTGGAGCGGAGCCGTTCGCGATCAGGACATCGGAGCTGGAGAGGACCGAGAGGGTGAAGTCGTCGTAGAAAAAGGAGATCTTTTTGTTGGGGTTGGAGGTCGAGAGAGTCAGATTCATCGCCGACGCGAGATGGGCGGTGTCGGTGGTCGAGGTGAGGTTGAGATTCGCGAGGCGGAAGTTGGAGACAGTGAATGAAGGACTGTGGGGTCTGTAAAAAACCCAGAAAGCGGCGCCGGCGACGGCGACGACCAGAGCGAGTATGAGTATGAGAAGTACTACCCAGAAGAGACAGCAGCAGCAAGTGCAGAATTTCCGCCGCTCGCGGCGGCCGTGCCCGTATTGCCGTGGACGGTACGGTTGACGATTCGGGTTGTATAGTTGGGGTTTCACCGCTCCAGGCGGCGCAGACACAGTCGCTTGCGGCGGCGGCGCTACACCGTTCGCTACACCTCCCCCGCCGCCATTTGTTGCAGCCGCCGCCGCCGGCTTCGTCGACGGATACACCCTGTCCGCCATGAAATCCCAAAAGCTTCAATCTTCCAACCCCAGCAAGCAAATCGAATCGAACTGAAGACGATGCAGAGATAGAGAGATGAAGCGGAGTGATGCAGACACGCGTGTACATACTCTTCTCTATAAACCGCTAATTAATCACGCTTAGTTGAAAACGTTGACAAAAATGGACTTCACCACAACCCTCTGATCGGCCCTCGTGCCACGTGGACGGCTGATATTGATCACTAGCGGTCCACAGCAGGCCATAAGCGTTGGCAATACGTTATTACGATGGGCTGGCGAACATGAGATGCGAGTTTCCACAACAACCTGCACCGACATGTTTTTCACTTTGTATTTAATTAATACATTTTCCTTAGCAGTAATCAACTCGATTAGCATTAAAGTAATACCAGTTGATTATGGAGCTGTTGGTAGATTCCGTCAATGATTCCGGTTTGATTAATGCAATTATCGACCACCCACCTCGTACGATTTGAACTCATTTTGATATCGATGAAATTGAGACAGTTGGGGGAGCACATGGCTCCGGCAGAAGCGTCAGTCACATGGGAGTTGTTTTAGCTGTGGCTAATGTAAGGTAAGAGTAAGACCATGATGTTTTTCTGATGGTTTTGGATAACGTTATAATGACCATGTAGAAAGCATAGCACGTGATCCCATGACTGTTTCTGACCCAAGATCTAGCCTGTAAAAGTTCATCGCTTATCCATTGATGGAAAAAGTGAAGCACAAAGTGGAGAAGCATGTTTCCTGAACTGCAGGCAATTATAGGATTAACGTGGTTCTTGAGTACGAGGAAGCATCTCAAGTTATGCACCAGCAAGCTCCAAAGGCCTCATCCTAGTCTTTATTTCCGCGCAGGAAGTCCGCGTTATCAGTTTGCCCGAGTCGTAGGGAATTCGGACGAAACAAAGACTTCCAGAATTCTCAGTCTTGACTAGTATTTCATAAGCGTTCTTTAAGATCACCCAACCTGTAACAAGCCATATGCGTATTAAGAAAAAAAAAAAAAAAAAAAAAGAGATGGCGCGAATGCGTCATAGTTGTATCGATATGTTTTGTTCCAAAATGGCAATCACAAGCTTGGCAGTGTTACTAACTTATAGAGACTTTTACGAGTAAAAATAAGCGAAGAGGCCGCTCTCATGAATGGAGAGATGAGGATAAATTGAGATTTACCTGTGAAATTTCGGGCTTCTGAACATCAGCATGATACTGAGCAGAATGGGAACCATGACAAGACACAAGTGTTCCAACGAGTGTCCGCTTATGATATAATGGTTTGCACGATAAATTTTCTGATCAGCTACCGCCTCAAACTCTGCCAAGATGTAGACCCCTGCGAACAACAGTTATCACTAATGACAAACAATCCAGAAGATTCCACCAAAGCAACCCCAGTGGGCATACTGTGTGTCATTTTCCAGACAGCCGTTAAAAAACAACCACAGAACTAGATATGGTTTAAGACCACAGGAAAGACATGTTTCATCTACCAATTCTGGCCTCTGCTCTACAAAAGACCAAGTGTTGATAATAGCTCAAGAAGAACAAGTACAGGCACTCGAAAGCATCGATGGTCATCCGCTAAATTTAAAATCATAGCAGTAGCTAATCATGGCTATAAGCAGAATTTATTATAATCATCGTCGGTCAATTGTTGCTTTTATCATTCCAGGAGGGGAATCTAAAAGCTATATCATTCTCACAAAACAAGAGTGGTATGTTACCTGCAGACCACAGCCAATATCGTGAATGGGTAAATTTGGATGGATAAAAGAAGGTCACCATAGGAATGATGGTGCAGGGAATCATTCGAAAAATCACGCACAGGCGAAAATCATCAAAAGTCCTGCAACCAACGATTCAGCTGATAACTAATTAAACACTTCGAAAACGCCTTAACTACAAAAACACATCAAAGAACAAAACAACTGATTCGATACGCAACGACTGATCATTCTAGGGAAATATTATAGGTATATATATATATATATACCTCTCGTAACATGTAGAGAGAAATGCGAGGCCAAGGAGCGCTGTCAAACAAATTAGCCCCATCCGCATCCCCACTCTCTCAGCAAGTAGACTAGATAAAAGCGCGCCACAAGCAATCGTTGTCTGCACATTTAAGCATTGGTGAAAATGAATCACATTCCATCCACATACCGAAAAAAAACACGTAGTTTTGACATGTTCTAACCGGCAAGGTATCCCACATTACTCTGCTGTCATCCGGCTTTATATGATAATGAGCCGATCCAAAAGCCACGCCTGCAATTCCAAGGTAGAAAAGGGTCCATCCCAGAGCTTCGCCATTCGAACTGCATCCAATTCTCCCAAATTATAAAAACCCTAACAAGAAATAGAATTCAAGAACACTCCATGATCTGCCAAACCTCGTTACAAAGAAGCTGCCTTGCAGGGACAGTACAAATCCTAGAACGCCGACAATCAAAAAAGGGAAATTGGTGATCACGTTGAGTGTGTTTGGGACACCTGTCGGAACTCGGAAACTCAGTTTTAAGAATCAAGAAAATACCAGGAAACAAGCGAATGACGAGAGTACCTAGAAAGTTGCGTTTATCAGCGTATACATGGCGCCTGGGGGAGTGAGGGACTTTGGGCGCCGAGATGAAGACCAGACAAAGACAGCATCCGAGGAAGATTATCCATGTCCGGTGTCGCGTCCATTCCGCCGACCACGCCATTTTCTCCGCTCAATTGATGCCGAGCGTCGTGATGAAATTCAGCGAGTGCGGTGCGGTGCGGGTCGGACGTTGTGTCGTTTTTGTTGCGTTTCACAGTCACACGTCGTACTCTGTCAGACCTGGTTGAGCATATAATTTGTTTTGAAAATTGCTGTCCAGTCCCTGATGTTTTTATTGATTTACATTGAGTCCTCCAAGTATGGGAATTACACATTTAAGCCCCAAATTCATTGAATTTAAGCATTGCTCACACGTCACACTCCACCAACAACTCTCTTCAAAACGACAACGTCCACTTCAATCACCAAACAACATCCCATCTGCAGAGTTTCAAAACGACAACGACACTCGCATCATTACCACCAAAACATCATCAATATCCATGCGCACCCACACCCACTACTTAATTCCTGCATCTACGGTTCTACACTAGACAACATGAGTCATGATTACTACCCTTTTCCCTCCCCGACTCCAATCTTCCACTTCTGTCCCAAATTGCAATAAAATCTCGAATCATTCAAAACTCCAAATGAAATTTTACTGACACCTTTTTCTGCATACGACGAAACATCACTAAAAATGCAGGCCGCGTCAAACAATCATTTTAAATTTGAGATGTGATTTAAAAATTTAAATTTAAGAATCATGATTTGTAATGTAATATATTATAGTAAATTATTATTCAAATTAACGATGTGGATAATTCTTCAGAGTGTTTTATTTCTAACACTCTCCCTCACTTGAAGAATTGGACAGTTCCCACTTAAATTTACTACTAGACGCGCTCACTGCGTCTTCCCATCCACGGATCAAACTTACAAATAAGGCATTTCATGTGAGCGCTCCACACGTCTTCCCTTCACGGATCCAATCCACGCCGTGAAACGGGTGCCTCGTTATGCACTTGGCGCTCACATGCGCGTCCCACACATCACGTACCCGGCTCAGATCGTGTGTCCGCGGTTATGATACCATGTGAATTTGTTAAATATATCGAATCACATCCCATCCCCATATGATTCAAAAGGTTAAGCTCAAGAATCACAGTTTTATAATCCAATATATCATAACAAACTATTCTACCCATTCAAGATAATTCTTCAAATACTTTATTTCTAACTATCCATACCAAGACTCCCCCGCTCAGAATAGTAACGAAATTCGACGATTTCTCAGACTAACGAATTTCAATGATTTCTCAAACTGTAGCATAGCCAGGGGCATTTAGGTAATTTGCCCAACACAACATGTTCATGAGCAAAGTCCCATAAAACCTTAGAACAGAAACAGCTTAGTGCTTGGTAGAAACATCTCAGTAACAAACAATAAACACGACAAGTAAAACTAACTTATTCAACGAACTAATTTACGTACGTTGTTGTTGGGTTTACTTGCACGCTCCACGGTCGAGCATCTCCTTGTACCGCAAAATCGAGTCCAGCCTCTGCAGCTTCAGGTGCTGCTTGAACATGTTGATGAAATCATCCGCCTTGGAATCCACCTCCTCCTCGTCGGCCGCGCGTTTCACCTTCGCTTCCTTAACAGTCGCCGGACGACGAGCTTCCAAGATCTCCACCTCCCTGAAATGCTTGAACGCCGACTTCGAGCTCGCCGACTTCTTCATCTTCTTCACCAGCTTTACTGGCACTGCGCCAGAGGCCGGCTCCGTGTCTGACTTGGTCCTGTTGTGCGATCCTCGTCGTTGCAGCTGGCTGTACACCTCGTTCATTGACATGTTGATTTCTCCTTTGTCGAACCGATCGTCTGCCTCGCCAGCCTCTTCGTCTGTGGTTGAAGGATGGGTGTCGTGTTCCTCCGACATCATCGGATGGTCGACGACGACCACTTCCTCCTCCATGATCTCCGATTCTCTGAAATGCCTGAACGCCGATCTCGAGCTCGCTGACATCTTCTTCCTCTTCACCAGCTCAACTGGAGCCGGCTCCGCGTTCGACTTGTTTCTGTCGTCTCGCCCTGTGTCAGAATCTTCTTCGTCTGTTGCTGAATGAACGGTGTCGTCTTCATCCGACATCCTCGTATACTCAGCCTCTTCCTCCTCCATCTCCGACACTATCTCTCTCGTATACATCTGTGCTTGATCGACACTCGCAACACGAGATCTGTTGAAGCTTCCAAACTGGTAGAAATTGATCGACTTCAATCTCCTCAACATCGACGGAGTCCGACACAGCTGCGGCATCTTCTTCCGCTTGCCGGATCCAGAACTGACGAAGATGGCGACGATCATGAAATTCAGTAAAACAAAAAACATCATCGGAGTAAACCAGCTGCTCATCACGCCCCACGTCGTTGTGGTTACCGACATCGTTTCCTCAAACTTCACCATCTTCCTTTCCTGCTCGATCGTTTCGCTCCGGTCAAGACGAGCTTTGGGGACGTTGTGTTGTGGCTGGTGATCTGTACCAGGTTTAAGGCCGTGTTTGGTCGCTTATATATATACACTCATTTTCGTCTTTCCAATTATATAATATTCTTTTCGTCAGATGTGGGCCACTCCGATGACACGTGGCGAGTGGATATAGGAGATTTAATATACAACTACCAACCATACGACACCGTTTCAAAGACTAAGGAAACAAGGAAGCTTTTTCGTTGTGAAGATTTTAAGTCATTATTGAAATGATATTACATTTAGTTTAAAGCTTATAAACTCGTTTATTTAAAATCAAGTCAAATCCTAATTTAAATTAAATCCATGAAACTGGTCGGCAGTGGATACAAAGCGAGATGGATATTTTGCTGTCTAAAGGATGATTGGATGTTGAAATAGTCCGAGTCAGCAAGCCCGTGTTGACTCATGCATGCATGCTGCTGCTTAGTGCTAGTGGAGCCGACCTCGAAACGCTGCGTTTTATAAAATTGGGCCTGAAAGCCCACCTTTTCCTGGGCCATACAAGCCTGTGAACATATTGGGCCGAGAAAGTTAAACTGGGCTTTCGAATTTATAAAATATTTTAAATAATTTTGAAGCAATTTTACGAACCCTAAATTCCTTCAGGAAAAGGTAAAGAAACTGGAACACAGGGATGTTTGAATTTTGATCTGTGTATATATCCTAGACCGCCATGATTATGCTCAGATCGTTCTCTGAGCTCTGCATTGCCAGATTGGTCCTTCTGTAACAACAGAAACATTTTCATACATAGGACCGGATAAAATGCAGCTTCTTTTGTTTGTACATCCAATCATTGATAAGCTTTCCAGCAATTATTGAAGGCTAGCAGATCCAATCTGGGAAAAGGTAGACCAAACCCTAAAATGTTCTTTCTCTGAACACGGTTTTTAGGATCATACAACTCAGCAGCTTCTTCTTGCAACATGACTAAGTTCTTGAAACAACACAAAAATCTGGCAAATGCCATCAAAAGTACCTTGGAAAAGGAATGATTATTGAATTTGTAGACATGGGTGGTTGATGATCAGCTCTGAATAAGACCATAGGATAGCGCCATTAACAGCAGAGCTCCTTCCTCTTCATCCTGCGGAAACATGCGGTGAAACGACGCGTTTTTGCTGAGTAAGTCAACGGCAAATTCCTCAAAACGAAGCTGCTGTTTGCTGCTGCTGCTGTTGTTGCTCTGATCACTGTCGGCGAGCTCGTTGGTTTGGTCCTTGCATGGTGTCTGTTTCTTGTTGCTGTTACTGTTGCTGGTGAGTCTTGACTTTTTCTTGTTGGACGTGGAGGATGAAGCCTCGGTAGAGCTAGTGTTGGTGGCGGCCGCAGCGGCTTCCATGGCCGCCTTTCTTGCCTTCCTCTGCCTGATCCCACAAGCATTGCATAGCGTCTGCCATAGCAAGAAAAACACGACATTAGTTTAAGAAAAACACGACAGACTTTGTCAGGAGATTGATTTCTAGGCTCTCACCTTTGGTCCTTGAGGACCGCTGCGCCAGAGAGGAGTTCTGGTCGTGTTACAATCAGAACATGTCCGAATCACATTGTTGATGATTTCAAGTTGTGGATTGTTGGGGATGATGAGTCTTGGTCCATCTCTGGGATCAGTTTTGGAGTTTATGACCTTGCGCATCATCCTCATCTTGGATGACATCCATCTCAGAGATGATGATCCATTATTAGGATCAGGGCTGATAAGGTCGTTCTGTTCTTGATCCTTTTGATGTTTGAAGATGAATAAATCTTGGGTTTGTGATCCATAGCTGTCGGTGCTGTTCACCTGATAGAACACATTTTTAGAAGCCAAAAACATGGGAAAATGGAGTGAGGAAAGCAAGCTAAGAACTGGGCTTCGTATCTCTTCTTTGCATTTTATGAATGACGTACCTCCAGCTGATCGTTAAAGGGCTGTGATTGGTCACTCATCCTAAATCCTTGATCAGCGATGGTGGGACAAAATGGAGAGGTTGCAAGGAGGAGTTGCTGCTGTTGATCTTCTTGATGATGATGATGATCTTGATGAAGGTTGAAATACCTAGCGGCGTTCGGTGGGTTCAGAAAGATTGGCGTCATCATGATGAACAAAACACTCGGAGAGAGAGAGAGAGATAGAGAGAGAGAGAGAGGCAAAGGACAATGATACTATGTGATGTCTGATGTCTGATGTCAATCAATATATGAGCTGAGAGGAACATGAAGAAGCTCTGATGGTAAAAAAAGGGACTTGTGGGTAACATGATGCAATCTACATCTTACAGTCGAAATATCAGGGATTAAATATATATATATATATTATGTTTATAAAAGAATGATCAAAAAAATGACGGACTAATTGTAATGATTTCCGTATAAATATCCGTCCGACAAAACGAGAGAGGGATGAAATATAATTGAAGTGAGATTAACAAAGGGGCTGAAAATGGCTTCACGTGACTTCATGCCAACCAAACACAAGCTTGAAAAAAACAAAGGCAAAGGAGGGGTGAAGGAACGGTACATCTCATCAACCCCTAGGGTTTGGGACAGTGCCCTATTTGCAGCCCCAATGTCACATATTCTGATTCAGAGTATATGTATTCAAATTAAGCATATACCTAATTGAAAGCTGCAGGCTACATGCATGCCAATTAGGGCAACTATATTTGACTAAACTTGCGGCTTCTCATGAGGAGTCCTACAGATAATCATTGCCTGCTTTAAGCTTCCCTTTTCTGTTATCACTGTGCATTTTGTGACCTAGTAGCAGCTACAGGCTACTATGAAAGAAGGAGCATATCTGTCAGGTGTTATTATCGATTTATAAATGATTCAACTTCAGAAATATAACAAAATATAAGTTTTTGAATATCTTGGGCGATGGGTATAGATAGATTTGCATGAAGAGATAGAGAGAGATGAAATGCACCACCATGATGATCTTTATCTTTTGCTCTCAATACTTAAGTATTGCCAAAAACTCATCAAAGTGATGCAGGCTGTGGACATTGACATCTCTGTAAATCCAGTCCCCACAACCCTTTTCCTCTTCTCTGCTCATTTCTCTTTAACAGATGGTAAAAAGGATAAAGGCGGTGCCAAAAGAATCATCCTAATAAGTCCTAACATCACAAACAACAAACCCTATTCATCTCCCCCATCCTCTTAAACCAGTTTATATACACCATAATTGAGCCCAAGGGTCACCCAGGAGCCACATTGTCTCATCAATCTCACCCAAGTTAGTTATGTTGAATCAAAATCATGTAATGGAAGATTAAGAGAGTCAAACTCATATCAGAATAATTAAGCTTAATCGTATGTCTCTTGGGTCAGTTTCTTTGATAGTAAGAAATCGGAGAACGATACGATAGATCGGGCACCATACCCCATATTTATATCTTCTACATATAATCATGGATTCGGTCTTTCAAAGAATTTCATAATCATAACAATCTAACATAGAATTGTGAGGCTCTCACTGTTTTTCTTGTATTTGTATTTATGCGTGTCCTGAAAGCGGTCGAGGTCATCCTCTTGCACATCCAGTCAATTATTCACCAGATGGGTAACATCTTCGATTCTATAAATGGTGTTTTTTTGTGATTAGGGGTAATCCATTTGACACATCCTCAAAGTTTGTAGACCAGTTGATGGTGTCCACAACCCTGTTTTTCAGACATTATCCTTAAACACATGTTCTTGTCACTTATATGTTTCCTTCTAGCTACATTAAGACCTAACCCTAATGTCCACACATTATCCTGATCCATTTCCATCAAGAGATCGAAACACTCTTCTGTTCACACTAATGAGATGCACAATGATATTTCTAACATCAACCCAAAAAAATAATTCTCTTGGCCCTAAAAAATTTGTCTTGGGTGTGTTGTTGTACCTTTGCTCCCCTCCACCCGATCATAGACACTATTAGGGTTTGAAAAGGGTGGCCCAGTTTCTGATTTATATGATGATCAAAGTGGCTACGTAGGTGCTCTTTTGATCACTCCTACACGGTTCAAGCATAGAGATCCTAAATGAAGAACAGGTATGTGTTGTATGGGTGTAAAAATGAAATCTCAGATGATAGTGACGTCACACAAGGCAGAAGGCGTTCTTGTCTGGAGAAGCCTGTGGGAGGTAGAGTTTGAATATGTGAGGATTTTGGTGTATGGGGGTCTTATTCCTCCCAATGGATGGTGAGAGGAAGGGGCCCTAGGGCTAGTTGGGTGAGTGTCTTAAGGCTAGTGGTAGCTAAAGGACACTTTGTTGGCCTTAAGGTGTCCCATCTCTCTGAATGTTTCAGTGCTGGCAGATTGGAGGATGCTGGACACACAGTTCATCTCTGATGTGAAGACACGGATAAGGGATTGATTGATGGATGGAGATCATAGATCTTTTGATCAAACTGAAATTGGAATCAGTTCATCTATGTTGTTTTTCATCTATCTAGGGTTTTCAGATCATCCTTAGTAAGCTGTCTCAAAGACAACATATGTGCTTAACCAACATTACAAAACTTGTGACAACCTGGACTCTAAACTACTTAGTAATAAAAGATTAGAAAGAAAGAAAAAGAGTGCCACATCACTGAGTTAGTTTGAAAATTTGTTCACCAAATTCGACCACACGAACTATGCATATGGGTGCCACTAAATCCATAGTCATTTCAGTCACAAGGTTTTTGGGTCTTGCCCAATCATCAACATTTGATTCATTGAGTAAGTTTAGGGTTCAAAAAGTTTCCATTGAGAACCCTATTTAGGGTTCAAAAAGTCAGGAAAGCTTTGACTATATTCCAAGTGTATTAGTTTCATCCTATTCCAAACACAAGGTGGTCTCTCCTATCCTCTTTCACTTTCTGACCAACAATGGATCATTGGCCTGTGACCATCGGATGTTGCTTAATTTGTATGACCTTAATGCCAGAAATGGTGTGGAGAGCATTGAGAGCTGATTGTACCTATGGCCATGTTGTATATATGTTCTCAGAGATGGTGCCGTTTAATCTTCCACCTCTGTATTGAACACAAAACTTGGGAATGATGTTGTTATATCTCTGCAGAATAAACCAAAACGGATGATTAGAATTCGAAAAAGTGAATATTTGTCGATGAAGAGTATGAATCAGTTGCATACTTGAGGATTGGAAGAGTCATGTTTTTCAACAGAGCTGGGTTTCGCAAAACAAATATGCTCCATTCTTCTTTACTAATTTTACCATCCATATTCGTATCAGCATCATCAAAGGTCTGGTGCAAAAATAAGGACTCAGCACGGCATGGAATTGCCACATATTTATAACCAAAGCCAAGATTACTTTTATGAACCTTCAGTTCCTTACCTTGTCGATTATAGCATCGAGAAGATCATCAGAGAGTTCCATTTCAGACTCCTTTAAGATGGCAACCACCATTTGCTTGACCTGCAAGTGGCAACAAATTATGATGTCTTGTAGAGGAGATCATGTGTTCTGTCTAGGCGATTGCAGTTTCATGAAATCAACAGAGACAGCAATTTGAGACAACTATTGGTTCTGATCACAAGTGAGGTTGATATTACTAGCAGATCCAAAACAAGAGAATCACTACCAACCGATTAAAAAAGAAGAAGATCAATGCAACACTCGCTAGAACATCTACAGCTGCTATATATCTGCAGACAGTCACATTATTCCTTTGTTCAGCAATGTTTAATGGAAATATCACATATTTTGTGAAATTGTTGCTCACCTCTTCTCGTTCGATGAACCCAGTCTGCCTCAAATCGTAGAGCCTAAATGCAACTAAAAAAGAAAAATTGGGTAAATTTGCGTTTGAATTCCAACCATACAGATATCTATATCCGACACTTACAATTTATCTTGTCTTGGAGAGGGGCATGGGGATGAAAAACACTGAGTGTATGGACAAACTCATCGAACTCAATGACCCCATTTTTCTTTTCATCAAAAAGAGTAAAAACCTTAAAAAGGATAATTCAAAGTTAGAATCCAGTGACTAAAAAACATTAAAAGAAAAAGGAATTCTAAGGCTCACAAACCCTGTCCAGGAAAAGATTAGAATCCTTGGGCCTCCTAAAAAGCGCCAATTGTAGCTCTTCCTGCCCATTTTAAAACAAATGGGAATCAACTGTAACACATCCATAAAGAACATACTTAAACTGGGGTTGCTACTGTTTCAGATGCTGTGATGAGAAAAAAAAGTAAGCAATATGCTTCTTACAAAATAAAGATAAGTAAGAAAAGCAGTTATCACAGTTATCAAATCTACATGATAGGACAATCAAGAAAGTCACTAGGATTCAAATTAATACCTTGTGAATCAATCCATCATTGACAATTGAACAGCTCACTTTCTTAAACAGCTCATAGAGAGCTTCCACTTCATTAACAGTAACTTCAAAACCAGATCCAATTATTCAACCACAGAAAACAATGCCAAACTCTTAACCAATGAGACTTACATGGAGATTCATCCGCCAGCCGAGACAGCTCCCGGAATTCACATACGTGCATCCTAGGGCACGAACGGAACTCGAAGCATCCAGCAATCGCAAGCACTAGCGCGTGGATTACGCCAGCAACCGGAATGCAAGCAGCACACATCTTCTCTCCGATCGTGAGCGAGCTCCATCCCTGCCAAAATCAAAACCACCATTCCATTATTACTCAGTAGCTACCACGCAGTGGTTAAAATCCGACGCCTACCGATGAGCTCCGAGCAGCGCTCATTTCCCTTCCGCGGAAGTTTGTGGAATTACTCCCATACTCCTCCGGACATCTCGATCTGCACGAAGATGCTTTGATTGATTGATTGAATTATAGGAGAGAGAAGGCCAGAGATATGCCATTGATGTCGTTCAAGTTCATCATAGCGACATCTCAGCCTGGACTGAACGCCGGTCAACACAAAATAACGAGACGCTGCAGCTCAATTGGGCTGAGTTTGGGCCGCTAACTGTTGACAGCCCATTTAGCGGCTATAAATGATAGCCCATTTCGCTCAATTTTTTTCCCGCCAAACAGGATCTGCTAATTGAGAAGGGAATTCGGTTTAGATGTGGTCCAATGGCTCAATTCCACGTCGGCCCACGGCTCAATTGCCTAAAATAAAACCCAATTTCCCAAAACATAATTCTTGTATCCGCCTGTAAATAGACATTCATTAATTAACAGCGCTTCTTCATTAATCATTAATCTTGGATTTGCAGGAGGAATCAGTTCAAGAAGGTCTGTGAAGTACCACCAGAGGCTCTCCTCCTCCTCTGGCGACCACACATGGTCACGGAGGAGGAAGTTGTAATATAATGAATTTTAATAGGAATAATTAATATATTGTATTATAATTAAGGTGGGAAAGTTGAAGGGTTGGAAAGGAGAAGAGAAAGAGAAGATATTTGTTTTATTTAGTCTAACATGAATATATCGCTCCCGGCCAGCTCCACTCCATTATTAGAGAGTAAGTTTGGGGTTAAACAAGAAAGTACATATTCTCTTGGCGTATATCAATCTTCTCTTAGAGCATATGCACCCAGCAGGTGCTAAACTAGCAGCTGCTGGGAAGTGCCGAGAGGATTTTGGCTTTTCAGCCTTAAATCCTCTCAGCACCTGCTAGAACAGGTGCTAAATTAGCAGCTGCTAGAGCAAGTGCTGAGAGGATTAAGGCTGAAAAAGCCAAAATCCTAGCAGGTGCTGAACAACAGCTACTAGTTTAGTACCTGCTGGGTGCATATGCCCTTAGTGTAATAAAAAGAAGGGTGAGAGTTTGAAAATGTCATTTCAGAGGGCAAGGTCATAGGAAAGAATCTATTCAGGATTGGTTGAGACTAATTTCACAGAGGTATGTAAGCAACTATGTCACGAAGTTTTTTTTTTTTGTTGAAAGAAAACCAGTTCTGATGACCGATTTTGAAAATGACATAACTTCTGTTTTGGCTATTCAAATGGGATGATTCTTGAGTCTAAATTATTTTAATCAAAACAAGCTTTCCAACGGTATATTATGTGCAATTGATTCAATCTGAGTCTTTCTGAAACTGCGTTCAAATATGAAATTGAAAACTGTTTTTACAAACTCTGGATAGTTCTGTCGAATAACTTTTTAATGAGAATAACTTATTGTTTTCGTATTCAAATCTAGTGATTTTAAATTCTATGATGTCCTACACAGAAATATCTTTCTAACGGTATATTGTATGTATGTTGATTCAACCAGAGGGGTTTTGAAATAAGATTGAAAAGTAAGATTTAAAATATGGGTTGACTGCAATGTTTAAACTCAGTGTTATTGAGTTCTATCATATTCTACTTGAAAAGAGCTTTCTAACAATATAAAGAACATGCTCTAATTCATTTTGAATTATCCAAAAATCGAATTTGAAGTTAGGACTCGTAACCTGAAATTTACAGAATGCTGTTTTGGTTGTCCTTGATTGAATAGTAATAAATTGAATTGCAATTCGATTGTTCACATAACTAATATGCTCTACCCAAATGGCAGATTTGATTCTTAGGTTAATATATTAATGTACCTTGTATGTTGTATGTTTGAAGTGTTTTAAAGTTCAATTGTATTTGGTATTGATTGTAGGTCTAGTTGACTTGACTTTCCGTGTGACCTAATTTTGTTAAGAGTTCATTTGGTGTGCTTTCGAGATAAGTAATACATATATATATTTTCTTAAAAAAGAAGATATATTTTGTTAACAATATCTTTCAGGATTTCAATATTTTATTGGTTCATAAATTTATATTGACGGATATATTTTATTTACATAATTACATGTATTAAATTTGAAATTTAGCAATCTTTCATTATTTATAAGTATGATCGGTAAAAGGATTTTGGGCGTGACAGAAGGACGGCCAGAAACCCATCCATTGTTCCACGTGTCCGAGGTTGCTTCTCGCATAGAATCAAAGATGGACTCTACGCCTTCATTCTCAACACTTTCAGGTTCTTTCCTTTGGCTTCTTTTTATGCTTTATTTTTGTTTTTCTTTTCAAGTTTCGCCCATCGTCTCTTCGCGTTTTCAAGAAACCCTAATTTCGTAATCAATGGTGGATTCCGACTCTTCTATTGGGTGTGGATCTGACTGTATGATTGAGAAGTCTGTTATGTTTATTTTTCCCCTGCAATGTTTAATGAATATTTTTAATGTCTGTAGTGTTGCTTTTGATTTTCTTCCTTCTTCTTAGGCGAACGCAATGCAGAGGAGTCGGATTGCCAATTTCCACCACGATCCGCGACGTATCTACTCCGACAGGTTCGATCCATACCATCTTTTGCCTTCGTCTGCTTTCTTGTTTCAATTGGAATTCACTTCGCAAATTCCCATTAAAACCTCTCAGCTCTCTCTTTATGATATATTAATCATCCGTTTAGGCTCTTCTTTTTCTAGGGTTAGTCGTTTGAAAACATCAACAGCGTGATTCGGGTTTGTTAGCGGTTCATAAACATCAAAAACATGATTTACATTTGTGATATAATAATGTACAGTGGTGGGATTTGAATGGCTTAAAATGTGTTTTGTTGGGCATATGGACTCATGGATGTCGGGAGAATGTGAATTGGTTGCATTTGGCAGGGCATTGGGGCACCAGTGCTCCTGCCAAATCGAAAGGGTTTTCATAATTCTGCAGGCCCTTTCACGTTCTACATTCTTCAATTTGACAGGGCATCGGGGCACTAAGATGCTCTTGTCAAATTGAAAGGGTTTCATATATCTGCAGGCCCTTCCCATTATGTAATTTTCAATTTGACAGGGCGGCGGGCACTAAGATGCCCCTGTCAGATTTGAAAGTTTCAGTTCTATGAGCCGTTCCCACGCAACATATTGAACTCCATTCCTCTCTTTGCACACAGTCACCATGCCAGTCCAATCTTTGGATTTCATGGAATCACTGTCATTATTAGGATTCACAAGCGACCATTTCATTTTCTTGTTTTTTTGGACCCTCACATGAATTTTTCCCCAATGTTTTCCTTTTTCAAATTTTTTTGTGTGTTTGTGATATATGTATAGTGTTGGGACTTGAAAGAGTAAAAATATGTTTAGTTGGGTATATGGTTCGTAATGTGAGAAGAATGTGGAACTGGTTTATTTGGCAGGGCATTGGGGAACCGATGCTTCTGCGCCCCAATGCCCTGCCAAACTGAAAGGTTTTAGAAGCATCCGTTTTTACTCTTTTCTTTTTCTTCCGTGCTTGAGGCTTTCTTCGTTGTTATTGCAAACTTGTTTCCTGTTTCTGTCCAACTGTTTCCTCAATGACATTTTCTCTTTTGGTTCTTAACGAATAAACTTGGGTTGTGTTGTAATGTGTCAGCGAGTGTTTCAAACTTTTAAATTGAGTTCTTTAGCATGTAAAAAGCTTGAAATGAAGAAGAGAAGCTTGGTTTGTCTAAGTATGTATGAGGATTGTTGAATTCGTTATACAATTTCATGAGTGAAAACAGTAGGGTTCTTAGAAAGTTCTGACTGCTAGGAATATTGATATACTTTGTAGCATTGTATCTTCTTTATGTGCCTTGTATGTAATCTGCTAACAAACAGTTGTAGTCTAACTGACTCATCTACACCTGAATGCAACTGCGTCAAGCTCAAGCTTTGTTGTTATGACTACATCAGTCATTCGTAGCACGGAAAGATTCAAATTGGCAGTTAATATCCGAACATATTAATTTTACTTCAGGTTTGCAAGTCCACACAATCCACTTCAGGTTTGCTAGTCCATTGACTACACATTTATACTATGCAATACGTATGTCTCAAATTCAGTTGTCTTAAACTTGTTATGCTTTACTCGTCTCCAAACTGGGCAGGTCGTAGCTGGAGTTGTCTTGAAATGGTGACCAATATGATCACGGTGTTAGGCTTTATCTTCTTTTTCATATTAAAGGCCTGCAACTACTACACTTATAAATCTGACTTGACTCGTCAATGCAATCTCAACAACTTGGTGGTACCTATTACCTTGTTTTGCTTCATGATGTTTCAGGGTTTTTCCCGATGTGGTGGCTAATGGAGCTTCTTTTTCTTGTAGCACATTACTAAATATTAGCATGAAGTTCGTACTGGAGGAAACACTACTGCGCAATTCTGTTTCCAGACGCCTCCTGAAGTTGGTCTAAATGTTCCTTATACCTTTGGCCTTATAGGTATGGATGATTTGTTCACTGGCAGCTCATAAAAGCTTGTGTCTTTAAGTGTAAACTTACATTTTTCCGATGGCAGGGCTAAACCTATGGTTCCAATGATACAAGAAACCATTAGCTTGGTTATACACGTGAGATTGTAAGCATCTATCTCCCCTGCTACTCTTTCTTTACTAATTCTTATGCACCTGTGATTGAAAGCTGAATTATGTTCCTCGTCATCCTTCATCATCAAAATCATTCATCGGGTGTATCATCATTATCATTCATCCAACTTCATCATCATCAATAATCAGCATTCATCATTATCATCATTCATCCAACATCGTCAAGTTTGTTTTCTCTTGTTATGGCATATGGACCAGTGAAGTATTCCCATGTGTTATAATAGCACATATGAAATCTTTTCAATAGCATTTTTAAAAATTATATGTTTTCTTGAAAGTCGCTCATATTATATGTTCTTTTAATCTCATTGTCTTAATGTTTGTTGTAGGCCACATATGAACTCTGGTCAACTGCATTTTTCAGGTATGTTTGATGTGGTTATTTGTTCCCAGCATGGAAGTTTATTCATAATTTCTCTCATCAGTAGAGTCATTGTTGTGTTACTTTTTGATCCGGTTTATATGCCTTGATGGCTTTTGTCAGTGTAAAAGCTGTTTAGATACTCTGAAGCTGTCTGTTGATTTAACTTCTTACTCGATCTTTGTCATGAGTTGTTGATTTAAATCGTCTTGTTTAGTCTTTTGCACCTGATATTGTAGCTGAATTTATTTATCTTCATCTGTATCATCATCATCATCATCGTCATTCATCGACATCATCATTATCATTCATCCAACTTCATCTCATCAATGATCAGCATTCATCAGCATCACATTATCATCACTCAGAAACATCATTATCAGCATTCATCAACATCATTATCATCATTCATCCAACATCGTCAAGTTTATTTTCTGTTGTTATGGCATATGGACCATGTGAAGTGTCCCTTATGTTAAAATAGCACATATGAAATCTGGTCAATTGCATTTTGAAAAATTATATGTTGTCTTGAAAGTCACTCATATTATGTGTTGTCCGTTAATCTCATTGTCATAATGTTTTTGTAGGCCACCTATGAACTCTGGTCAACTGCTTTTTTCTAGTAAGTTTGTTGTGGTTATTTATTCCCATATTAAAGCATGGAAATCATTGTCTTTACCACTGATTGCAGACTGTGGCCACAGCTTCTCAGCTAGCTAGATATCAAATTCTCTTTGCAAACTTCAGAATGTATGATCCTGAATTTTTTTTCTTCTAAACATTAGTTTTTTCTGCACTTGGATATTGGCTGTTTAGAGGTTTCATTCCTTTATAATTTTCATAGTCTCAACTCCTTCTGGTCCCTTGAGAATATTTTGTACATGAAGTTCTCACTTGGTACTCCTATTGTTATTTTTTCCATGCAGCTGTTCAGAGTAAGAGGCCGCACTAGCTCTTTTTGAATTTGTGAATTTCGGAGGCATCAATAGGTGCAGGGGTCCTTGCAGACCATAAGTGAGACATCATGCTATCAAAATGTACAAGTGTGCATAAAATGCTGGAGTCAATATACATCTTTAACTTCAGGTTTATCTTTATCTTTTGGTTGAATAATTCTGTTTGCTGAATATCAGTTCATGATGGCAGTTCTTCGCCTCCCACTTTATTGAGATTTGAATGTTTTATTGATGTTTACAGGTCCTTATGGGTCGCGACATTGAACGGAGGGCACAACATTCCTGTAAATTTTCCCTGTTGCTTTTTCCTACATCTTATACTCATCAAGAAAATGCTTGTAAGTTTTACTTGTCGTGTTTTCATACAATTCACACAATCACTCTGTATTTGAAAATATTTGCATACTCTGGACTAGAAAGGTTATTAATAGGAAATTTTATTCGTAGGGAAGTGGAAATGTACAAATAGCGAGGATCGCCACTGAAAGGGCTGGTCTTGATGTTGAAGTTTACTTCACTGTTTTTTTTCATTATTTGATTTCTTGTTTTCGATTTTAAATAGTTGATGGCGTCCTTATACTCAAAATGACGGGATGTGTTATTGATGATTTGGGCATTGTAATGATTTTTCGTTCCTTTGAATTGGCAATTTCACTTATTGTATTTTCATTTGGCAGGGTATTGGGGCACCGACGAATTGAAAATACATTAAATAAGAATGGCTTCCAAAACAATGACAAAATGTTTCGATGTTTGCAAGACACTCCCATCATACGTATTTTCTTGGTTTTATGGAGTCATTTTTTTGTTTCATTTTTCTTATGATTTATTTTTGAAAATTTCCACAAACCATTTCTCTGCCCACCTTTGCAAACATTTGGGGATGTAAAGGTGTGATCTTTTGTTTCCTTTTCTTGTTGTTGATGGGATATGAAATAGTAGATAGTGTTTAAACATTCTGCTGAGTTTGATCTTTTACTGTCCTTCTAAACAACAGTTTTTCTGTTGTGGTTGATTTTTGAGCTTCAAGTTTTTCTTTTCATCAAGTATTTGGATTTTTTATCTGCTAGGGATTTGTTACATTTGCTGGTTTGTTTGAATGGTTGGGTTTGAGGTTATTGATCAAGATTTTGAGCCAAAGAATGTTGAGTTGGATGAAGCTTATGAGTTATTTGAAAGTTATTTTTACCTGTACAATACTTATACTTTTTGTTCTGGATTATATGCCTTGATGGCTTTTGTCACTGTAAAAAAACAAAGGGAGTTGGCAAAGATTACAGAGTGTGTAATTCTAGTCTTCTGCAGCTTTTGCCTTCTGGTATGTTGCCATTCCAAACTCTGATTTTACGACACCGTTTTGCCTTGGAAAAGAATACAGCTGGTGGGCTTGAACCATCTGCTCTTCGTCGTGCCGTGCACGTGACATCTGTCAGCTACACGACGGGGAGAGAGAGAGAGAGGGAGAAGATGAACATGGAGGGAGTGGAAGGAGCGAGCCCTCCACCGCCGAGATTTACGCTGAAGCCGATTCAGACGCTGAAGGAGGACATACTGTTCTGCGTCGACGTCGATGAGGAATCGCAAGTGGAAATGAAGGTTTCTACCGGCGTTACTGGTCGCCCGCTCACTAGATTGGACGCAATCAAGCAAGCAATTCTAATGTTCGTCAACGCGAAGATCACCATCGATCCCAACCATCGTTTCGCCTTCTGCGCTATCGGAAAGTCTGTTTCTTGGGTAAGGTTTTCTTGTCTCCGATTTCATCATTTGCATAGTTATGATCCCGTTTGGCTGCTAAGGAATTAAAGATAGTAACTTGTTACTTTTGTCTGAGATGATTGAGTGGTGTGGAAGCTGGTGATGGCTGCAGGAGAGAAATGGATGTGAGCTCAGAGTTTCATTGATGAACCCTAGAAGTAGCTTTTGTGATAACTATCTTTTTGCTGTATCTCATTTGATGAAATTTGAATCTTTGGTATTGCATCCGATTCTAGGGTTAGTATGGATTATGTACATTATAGGAAAGGTAGCTAGTGTAGTGATAAGTTGATATAGATAGACGCCTATGTTGATGTTTTGGGGGGTGATTTGTTGGTGTACACTTATTTATTTGGAGTTTAGAATTAAAATATTTGAAGACAATCCTTGTCTTGCCGATGCACTCCGTTTACTTCAGCTGAAATTTAAAATGAGACAATGGACCATGCACCTTATCAGGAAGAAACAATGAAGGATAGATATAAATATAAATATAAGTTCCTACATTTTTATGGATGGGTGAAAATATTGGGGGAAAATGGATGCGAGCAAGCTAGAACAGTTGGGAATTTGTGTAATAGCAAAACAATGCCGTCATTGGCAAGTCAATGTGTAAGACTTTTGTGTGTGGATGTGGTTTTTATGCTAGTGAATTGTTATTGTAAGATTCTTTTTTTGTATACTTTTGAAGGTCAGAAAAGAGTTTAGCAATGACGTTGATTCTGCGCTCTCTGCACTTGGAAGCATCTCAGTTAGTCCTGTCGGTGGTCCGGCAGATCTCACTCATCTATTACGTGTGGCAGCCCATGAAGCAAAAAAATCCCGTGCACAAAATAGGCTTTTCAGGGTGGTGAGGACAATTTAATTGTTTTTTCATAACTTATGTTATGGGCTGAGACTAATTAGAACAACTTTCAAGGGTACAATGCTCTTATAGTTTTTGGCAATGCTCTCATACCCTATCAGTTTGTACCCTGAATCTACTTTTATCTGGTTAGCACGTCGTTCTACTTAATGATGTTTCTGGAAATCTGTAATATGTTTTTACTTTATCTTATGCACTGAATGCATATTGCAAATATGGAATTTGTTTATCTAATCTGTTTGATATTTATAGTTACTGAAATTGATATTTTGTCATCTTCAGATCCTATTCTACTGTAGATCGTCATCACCTCCACACTATCAGTGGTCTACGAGTCAAAAACTCTTCACTTTAGATGTGGTCTACCTCCACGACAAGCCTGCACCCGAAAATTGCCCACAAAAGGTATATGATGCACTTGTGGATGCCCTGGAACATGTAAGTGAGCATGAGGCTTTCATCTTCGAGAGCGGACAAGGCCTACCACGTGTTCTTTTTCGTCAGGTGTCTACACTACTAGCTCACCCGCAACAGCGCTGCATACAAGATGACCTTGACATTCCCAAGTCCCTTGCAAGGAAAACTCCTGTTGATGCAATGACAGGGGCAGAAGTTGTCCCCGTCTCCAGCCAGTAAAAATAGCTCTTGCAAAGTAGTAGATTGTTTATGTCATGCTGTTCTCAACTTGTGCCTGTGCCGTGTGAAGTGGTTATGTTTCAATCCTTGCCCTCTTGTCGAGGACACAATTTTATGGTTATTTAAGTTGATGTCTCAGGCAGGACGATGGTCAGGTTGCGGATAACAAAATACATTTCAAAATACAGTTGATACATATACAGGAATTTGATACATATCGTGGAACCAAGATTCTGATATATTGCATAAAGTGGTAAACATATGCAAAATTTCAAGTCCAAGTTCATGAAATCAACCTCACCATACTTGAGTCTTTTTTTGACAGAGAGGACCAGCAGAAATTAAAACAAAATCTTGGAACCTGTACTTCAACTTGAATTGCACTTGGGATTTTCTTCAAGCAGGTCGTCGTATTTAACAGGTACTCTTATTCGATCATGAACAGACTTCTGTTTGCCAACAACTTCGGATTTGGATTGTTTAGGCAGATCTTCCAAGGAAGCTCGTTCTGAATGCTCAGACATCTGAGGGATATATGGGGTATCGTCCGACTCTGTACCAGATGAATGATCTGCATGAGGTTCAGTGATTCCTTGAGAAGGCGTCCCGTTTGCTTTGGGCACTTGCCTGAAACTTTGTGGCCTGAATTGCTTCTGCATAAATTTAGATAGAATGTAATCATATACTTTTTAATATTAAATACAAATATGGGATTTATACCCATCTAGAAATTAACAAATGGTTTGAGATACACAGGAAACGCAATTGTAGCTAATGCAAACCTACATATAGTAATAAATAAAATGCTTAAGAACCTCAAAATCCCTAGACTTTTTCATTATATCCTTGTAGGCTTTTGGTTCTCGTGTTTTGAGGATGCTCCATAATATTCCACCACCAGTTCTCTGGCGTCGGCCATCAGCAGTCATTTGGCCTCCACAGGCTTGTACAGCATCTACCTGTGATTTTAATGGTGCACCATACAAATTCCAATCAAGATCTTTAAATTCTAAGGAGACGAATATGCAAAGTGACACTATAAGATATTGGAATGCCAACTGAAGACAGCAGAGTGTGATTTGAGAAACACAAGTGCTATTGCAAAATTAAAGAAGCTTAAGGCTTGACATGTCTCATGAAATAGTTGTCTAATTTTTTCCATGAGCTATAAATTTAGAACTAGCCCATTTTCTTCACATACATTAAAAAAATTAACGAAGTAGCCAGGATAGCTCAGATATCCAAGAAATTGAGAGCTGCAAAATGACTTCTGCTATACACATCTGCAAGGGTATAACAAACGTTTGTGATCAGAATCCACTCAGTAGGGTCAATTAGAGTGAACAGAATTTTTCACCTCTGTTGAAGCCACCCTCCAATGAACTAACTACTCCAATGAACTAACTACTCATGGCTAGCTCAAAGGTGTTAGTATGGGAAAAAAAAGCAACTTAAATCTTCATACCAAACGCTCACGGTGCTTGCTCAACTAGCCTCTTATAAGCGCCCAAAAAACTCCACCTATGTTGTTTTGAACGAAGAAATTCTAGGAACGACAATAAATAATATTGGCAGGTGGCTCATAGTGTACGCTGACAGCAGCTAGGGTGTATCCTCCCACTTCTTTTCCAATCCCAACATGAGAAGTTAATAAAGAACATACTTGCACCACAGAAACAAATGATCTTTCTAGATGTCTCTCCCACAACTTCACATTATCATAGCATAAACTATAATTCACAAGAATCCCGCCAAAATAAATATACATAGAAATCAGAATATAACTGTATACCTCCTTTAGTATATCACTGAGGGCAGCGACCCCCAAGCAACCAACAGCGTTATAAATCATGTATGACTTCTTTTCTTTAAGGCGCCTGCATGTTTCTAAAACAAACCTAAAAATGAAAAGCAGATGAAAGTTGTCAGAAAGCTAGTGCATTCAAAGGACCTGTGACTTGACTTGAAACAAAGTTTTCAACTGTGCATGAATACTACATGAGATTTTTCACCAATGAAGACTGTTATGAGGTGAGAATTCTTGTACCCAGAACTGGCTACTTGAAAGACAAAAAAGAAGCAAAGGCCAATTGGTAGTTGAATATAACCTGTTCAAATCAGTCACTTTAGGAACCGAAACATTCTTTTTCTTCTTCTTATTCCTCCTCCTATTCTTCTTCTTACCATTGCCACTTCCGAAGTCCTTACCATTGCCACTTCCAGAGTCCTTCACATTTCCATTACCAGATCCCTCAACAATATCCACGCCTTCTAAACCACATGGTCCCTTCTCCTCATTCAGTAAATCATCTCCCACAAACTCCCCTTCTTCCACATCAACCATCTCAACATCATCTTCATATATGCTGTCCAGTAAACTCTCCTCCCCCTCCATCCTTCCCCTAAACCTGAAAGAAACACCATTGGAACTCATTCACAACACCAATCCAGCAAATGAACATTATGATAACCATAAACACAACATCAATCACACAACACAGTGTATGCAAATAACGACTATCAATTCAAGAAACTCACACCACCAATCCAAACCCTTATTCCACTGACCGCACTCCATATAAATTTGAAACTCAACAGCTTATATCCTTCAGAATCAAATTGATTTTCCGACTCCCAGTTTCAATGTTGCATTTGCTGTTACAACAATTAGAATGAACGACAAACATCACACAGGTTGGCCACAACAAGCAGTCGCTCACCTCCAATCGCCGATATTCAATCCGTCTCTGAAGAGTAACCTTTTCTCGAAATCGCTCCACCAGAGAAACCCTAGATTAACATAGCGGAAATCAAATATCGAAATCAGAAAATAAAGATTAAGCCTTAGGGATACAATATAACATATATTAAAACTTAAGGGGTCTAATTGAAACTTATTGTTTATTAATTCAAGTCTCAAAGTTCCACTTATATCATTTTGACCCCTCACCTCGCCGTTCAACTACTCTATGAAATTCCATAAAACGACGTCGCACACTGTACCTTTCAAGATCTTCCATCCAACGACATCGTTTATCAAAATGTCACAAATATTAGGGTTTCGCTTTGTATATAAGTCGGATAATAAGACTCGCAAAACCAGTACTCTCACCTCTACCAAGCTCGGCTCTGAGTTTACAGCCGCTTCGATATTTTGTCTGAGGTTGTTTTGTTTTCGTCCAACGATGTTATATTGGTTTTTGCTCAGCTTCTGGGTTGATTGAAGCTTTAAGCCCTAAGCGTAGGGTTGAGATTTGGTACTCAATCAGGTACGGCTTAGTCTTCCCTTTCTCCAATTTTGGCTCTAAATTCGAGTCAGCAGCGAGCATCAGTTTGATGATGCCTTGTCTGCCGCATAGAGCCGACATTTAAACACACGCCAGATGCTGTTTTGCTCTCCCGGTAAACATTCATGTTTCTGGGATTGACAGTGTCTGGTGAAATTTTGTTGATCTGGTTTTTTATGCCCTAAATTGTATTTTTTACTCGAATGAATCTGGTCATCCTATAGCTACCAGATTCAGCTACACCAGCGAATGAAACGGACAATGTACATACGAGAATCAATTCGCAGAACCAACCAGCAATCGCAATTTCTCAGATCTCGAAACATCATAATCAATTATAGAGGACAAATATCACACCTGAAGTAGAAGAAGAAGAATGAGGAACAGAATGGACATAAAGATAATATGAATAGCCGTCAAAACAAATCCCTAAAACGCAAGGAGCCCTAGACCAAGCACACCATCCAAACAAGCCTACTCAAATTCTCGACGCAGATCCGAACACGAAGGCGCCGAAAGCAGCAGCGAGAACTGCGAGAGCCGACGGAAGAGCGGCGGAGGCTGGGGACTCGGGGCTAGGAGCGGGAGCCTGAACTTGCGCGGACGCCATCGCGGCGAAGAGAGCGACGATGAGAGCGACGAAGGGCAACAGAGCGGCGGAGTTCCTCGCCATTGGAGATCGAAACGCGTTGATTTGATGAAAGAGAATGTGTGGGAGTGAATAGAGGAGATGAATGAAGCGGGGGATTAAATTGAGGGACGGGCAGAGTCACGGGCAGCCTGCCCGAAACAGACTTACCTGCAACAGCCTGGCCGACTTTGACAGCAATGCGTTCTCTGCTTCCTTCCTTTTATTGTTCAAATTTTCAAAAATAGATACGTTGCGTTATTCACACACCGTTAACGGCGCATGAAATGACCACGCGCGGATTCGTCACTCGCGATCTGGGCCGTTCATTTGATCATAAACGGTATCTGGGCCGTTCATTTCATCATAAACGGTCCTACAGAAGATCGTACGGCCCGTATTATCGCGTGATTTGTTCTGATTGTGGCAATGGTTCAACCTTCATCGAATCTGAGAGATCTCCGCCATGATTTGTTCACTTTAATTGTAAAATAATTAATAAAATGAATATTCGAAGTGGGCCAGATTAAGTGGGCTGTTGGGCCGGCTTTGTGCGGCGCATGTGAATGTATGGTGGCAGTTCGTGGAAGACAACAATTGTGTGACATAATTGACTGACAGGAAAACGATGACACGTGGATGGTCAGATCTTGTTTAATTGGTTTACACGTGTAGATTCCAGAACATTCTTTCAGTCTGGTGTTTTGCTGAATTATATAAAATCGTAAATAATGAAATTTATTTAAAATTTAGAAGCTGAGGAAAGAAGATCAACTGCTGAACCGGTCGTGAAGCCTGGTGGTGCTGCTAAGGCTAGAAAAGAAGTCATCAGAGTTGAGGGCGAGGCCAGAACCAGAACCCATAGCAGTTCCCATGTACGATGAACCTTTGTCTCTGACAATGGATCCATGGCCACCCAAGTCGCCCACAACACCAACATCTGCTAAATTCACCTTTTTAGCTGTGCAAAGAACAATGTGGATTAGCTAGCATATCTATCCAACCTTATTTATCGACAAAAGTCATAGTTACTTACGAGCGGATATATTAAGATCTATGAGACCGCGGCTTAATGAATCGGCCCATATTCCTGACTTCACTTGGAAAGAATTCTTCTTGTCGAGAGGCTTAGGATCGGATAGAGTATTTCCACCAATGTTGTTCAGACCTCTGTCTTGTTCCGAGGTGTTTTCAGGTTTTGGATCATAATGAGAACTTAATGCAGGGCCAAAAAGATCAGAACCGTCAAAGTTGTTCAGAGGTACTGAGGAGGCAAAAGGGTCAATTACTGGATTAGCAGGCGAAGTGAACTCCTCAGGCTCTGCTTTCGCAATGGACACTGGTGTAAAGGGTTCCTTAGGCTCCAATGTTGCAACCGGATCAGGAGCATCAAGAAGATCCACAGTAGAGGAAAATGCAGGTGAAACGGCTGGTCGGGATGAAAACAGATCCACCTTGATCTGCAGGTATGGTTCACACTAAATTCAAAAAATTTGACACAGGACGAGTAAAAGCTAACAAATGACCCAATCAACTCCTCAACTTCCCATGGACACGTCAAATTTATTTATGCTGTGGAATGTCTATTATGAGACACAACTACCTGAGAATTTTAATTTTATAAACCTGATGTTTAAACTATCGCAGCATTATCAAGTGCTATTAGAAATGTGTACCTCGTTTTGAGGCACTGATTCGGGAGATTTGGTGGGTGATGCTGACAAAAAAGCAGCATCTTGAAACAGATCAATATCTGGTGCAACATCATTATTATCAGCATCTGGTGCGTCTGGGGAAACAGGCCCTGGTTTATCCATAAAATTAGCAAACAGATCAACTTCCTTTGAGCTTCCAGCAGTGGGATCTGTAAACCAAAAACAGCACACGGTCAACACATCTTTACAGAAAAGACACTAGTCACATATAGACTAGTTCACTTGCAGCATTTCCTCTTATAGATAATAAAATTGATGAACGGCAAAAAAGCGTAATAATATTCAAAGATGGTTTTCCTTAACATGTCATTACATCTTAGCAGACTAATTATAGATCATTTGAACATTCGAAGATGCTAATATTTGGGAGAATTTAATGGACAGAGGGTCGAGTTTCTTAGTTTTGGTTAACAACAAGTGAAAGGGAGAAAGAATTTGAAGGATACAACACATGCTTCGCCCAATGAATCACCAATGACAATAAACAAGGAACTCACTTGAATTAGATGTTCCGCGGGGATCAAAATCATCAAAATCGTCATCATAATTGTTTGATGGAAGGCCGATACTGTGCGACAGATGAGAACCTTGTTTGTCATATTTATGAGTGTTCATCGACGTCTTCGGAACACTGGATGAGACTTTATCATGATCCTTGCTGCATCTTAAAATGGTTAGACAAGGTAATGATGCTCAAAGTTCCAAGACTGGACAAATGTGCCGAGGAGGAAAATGATTATTGCAAATATTCAGAAGGTGGAGAAAGATATACATGAGTTATTCAAGCTGGGTGTCAACACGACGTATTATCATAGCAACCATGAAATAATGCAACAAAAAAAAGTCTCAAGATGATCATATGCTTTGAAACCATCATTGAGCAGTTTGTCCATGCCACCAAAAGACAAGAAGAGGGCATACATGCGACTGCCTAGAATATTTTTTTATCTACCAGGTTTAAATAGCAATCAATGAAACTTCAGCAAATTAACATTAATGGAGCTATCAATCAGAACTCACATATGATTCGATATAAATATGATACCTTCCATAGTGTGTGGATCCTCTCTTTGAAGATTTAACTTGATTTTCAACTGTTACCACACGACTTGACTTAGACGTGCCTCTTTCATATTTCTCTTCTCGAGTTTGTTCTTTTTCATTTTGCCTGCCACTAAAGGAATCATTCCTCCGTTTTCCACTTAAGCCTCCATATTGATCGCCACCATAGTTGCTGCTTTCATATGAAGCTGATCCTAAACCTGAACTAGACTTGTATGTGATTCCAGATGATGACAGGCCAAAGTACCTAATAACACAGCACATATAGAATTCCTGAAATCATCCGCTAATATAATTCCATATAAGTCGATCGCTATTATTGGCCTTACTTATCCCGAGTCTTAGCCGCTTTGTTCCTTGCTTCTTGTATTTTGTCTTTATCATTCAGAAGGGCCACAATGTTCTCCGCTTTCTTTCTCACATTTATTCCCATATCCTTCCCGCTTGGTTCAACATATTCAAAACTCGAAAGAGACTTTTTAGATCCAGCATACAAAAAGAGACGGCATAAGAATTCTCTAGCTCACTTAATATATATTCAAAAGCTATTTGAAAAGGATACATACTGCAATTCGATATGTGTGCTCTATAATGTCGTCAACAGCGCGCTCAGACCCATTTGCAATCAGATACTCCATAACAGTCAATGCCTGTCGAAAAGAGGCATGATGTTCATAAAAATATACACCAATTCAAATCCCAAAGGTGCAGCATGAACTAACAAAATATCAGATAGTACGTGATGTCAGACCTTATACACATATCGCCAATCCTTGCCAGTCTCACTTAATCTTGTCCAAAGAACATTCATTACCGACTGGCATTCAGAACTGAAACATATAATGAAAGCATGATGTAAGAGACAATATAAAAAAAATATGGCACTTCTAAACACAATAGAGGTAGAGGCTAGGATTTACAATTTTTTCGTTGCCTGTGCTATTTCAGCCAATGCAGAACCATGAGGGCCCCATGGCTCGTTGTCAGTTGCATCCAACACCTGCACAGACATGAACAGCCAAGAGTTGACATTTACAAATCTTATCAACCCAAAGCACTCGTTATATCTCCTCATCGATACAAAGCATAGGTGTGTTTAGTCTTTTGAAAACATACCACCACGTAACTCAATGCTCCTGGCATTACAAAACAAATTCAGTTTAAATCTTATACTAAATTTCTACTTATTCACCTACACCTTCGGCCATTACTTTTGATTGGTACCAAGGAGACAAAAACAAACCCGCTTAAATATTCTTTTTCCTATCCACTATTGTTAGACACTACCACTTGGGAGACACAACAAAAGAAAAAGAATTCCCGACCGTTCACAATGACACTGAGCATTTACACAATGGCGGCCACAAATTTATCCGTCACCCATATTTCACAATGCATTCACTCTTCCATCAACCCACCCAAAGAACATTTATAGATGAATAGGATTACTTGTCTATCTTCTAAACCCCTATAATGAATGTAAAGGCTATAACGAAGAACATTACTGATCTCACAAAGCAACATGAAATCATTAAGCAGACAACCAAACCTCACTCTATATTTTCTTTACCTTCTGCTCAATTTCAGGAATCTTCAAAACCTTGAGATTCACCTCCCTCTTTCTGCACACTCGCATAAATTTAAAAAAATCAATTAACCCATTAAATTCTGAAGATGCTTTGAAACCCTAAATACCCTATTTAAATAAAGAGACGAGGTTTGATCCTTGTCAAAGATGCTTCCAGTTAAAAAAACAACAAAAATAAAGTGGGACATAGAAAACAAAATGGCGGCGGAAGCTGACATTTCTCGAACAGTCTGATCGAAGACCTTCATGAAATCCATTACTCTTATCACGACCCGATCAAATCACACACGATCAAAACCCTACAACAAACAACATCGATCGACATCCATCACACCATCCATTTTCCATTAAAAAAATGCTACAATTGGTTTCAATCACGATTCCATGTCCCTACCTCCGATCGCGACGACAACTTGCGGAACTCCGCGATCCCCGAAATTCGGATGAGCAGAGAATTTCGATATTATTTATTTCGTAATAAATAAATCGAAGATGAAAAGCTCTTCCGTCTAAGGGCACGTTTGGTTTAAGGTATTTCGAAAATAAAACTGTTGATTATTTTTAATCAAAGGCCCGACTTCGTATGATTTCATTTGGGCCCACTCAGAAGGCCTAGTTTATGTTTTGGCCCATTTTGAGTTTTGGGCTTTCCGGCCCAATAAACTCTCCTATCATCCTACAAATCTCAAAAATCTCACTCCCATGTTTACTCCTTTGCACTACAATATCATGTGCACAAAGCTGATGCATTGTAAGAAATGTGTCCCCTAACGACTCGGAAAAGCCGAATGAGTCCATCGAGGAACCGACGATCTTACGCGTCGGGGCATCGCATGTGTCGAATGATGCAATGAGCGGCTTTTTAGGCCTTCAAGTGGGCAAAGGAATGCAAGAAGTGTAACATGGAGGAGATGAAAAGTGTTGTTGAAATGAGTTGTGGGTTATGAGGAGACAAAGAAGCTATCATTTTCTGATTGGGCCCGGAGTGGGCCCGTTTCATAACGGGCCTCTGCGGAAATATTCTCGTGGCCCACCACCTCAATATCATTACATTGCATCTAACGTTAAACAAGTCTTGATGGGTTAGCCTCAAATGATCAAATCTTGTACTAATCAAACTTATCTTGATGATGGTGGTCTGAGAACTTTAAATGGAAATTTTGATGTTATCTATAAACAGATGGAACCATTCTGACAGAGGGTACCCAAGTTGTCCAATGAGTAAGTTTAAAATAGTGATTAGAATAATCAGATAAGCTTGACTAAATACCAAGAAAAGGTACAAGAAAAAAAAAAGGGTTTTTGAGAGGATAAGGATGGGGGAGTGTTGAGCTTTATCTCCACATCATGAAGGAAATCTCAAGCACGATCATTCCAACTAGCTTTGCTAAACTTACACACCAAACCCTAAAATATCTGCATCAACCCTAATGCCACACTGGCCTAAAAAGATGTGAATCCAGATAAGAATGCGTGAGTAGGAAGGAATCTTGTAGATTCTCAAGCTTCAGAAAATCAAGGCTCGGAAACTTGGCAACTAGGGTTTGTCTGTGTTGGGAATCTTGCACACGTGCGTGTTGTGTTTTGCAGTTTTGAGTTCTAAAGGGCGGAGTAATGGCGACTCTGTTTCCAGATTTAGTAGCCATGAAAAATGACTGAAACGGAAAGTTTTTGCATGATGATTGAAGGATCATTCCCAGATCGAGTGAATGAAAGCAGAAAACAGATGAAGGAAGACTGTGTCGGAAAACGTACAAATCCCGGCTACCTAATCAATCTCCGGCGGCCTTTTAGAAAAATCTATACAAGAAAGAAAAGTGAAAATGTTAAATCTTCCAGCTTCAGGCTTCGATTTCTCGGCTATCTACGCAGAAGAAGAAATAGTAGCATCGGAGAGGGAGACGGAGGAAGATGTTACTGAACGAGATCAGAGATCCATCCGACGTCGGGATCGGAGACGGGAGAAAAGGAGTTCTCTTTACTGAGCCTGGCGTAGAGTTTCGCGCGGAGGTCTCTACCGGACTCGACGCGCTCCATGACAGGGTCATCTTCGCTGGCTCTGTTGTTGCTGGTGCTGTCCCATTGCTCGAATCGAGCTGGGATGCGAGTTGGGGTCGTCGGGAGGGAGGAGAATCCAGGGCGAAGATTCGATCCACGCAGAGCGCTGGGGCTCAGCATGGCCTTGGCGAGCTGCAAGTTACGAATGTTGGAGACCAGCTCATGAACCGAGGTGTAAGATGAGCTCAGCAATGGCGACAAGGGTGGAGAAGAAGGCGGCGAGGTCGGCGGCGAGGATGATGATCCGAACGACGAGGGATTACCCATGTACGAATCGAACGATCTCCTCAACGGCGACCCGTCGTAGGACTCGGCCGAGGTCGGATTCATCAAGCTTTTTCTGGGGCTCTGTAAATTCATCAGACGGAGCTGGTCCGGGGAGTGAGCGAAGAAGCAGATTCTGCGCCTGCAGCTCATCCCGTCTTTACAAGCTTGAGTCCTGTACCGATCCGGATGCAGCCAGCACTCAAACACGCCATGAGCGAACTCGCAGGAGTCTCCTTTCCTGCACGAGCCCTTCCGAAACTCCGGACACGCAGCGCCGGAGTAGCTGTACTTTCTCAGATCCCGGCGCCGGGCCTTCTCGCCCGGATGCGCGAATGGGCACTCGGTCCAGTCGTGGGACCGGAGCTTGGCGCATCGGCGGACCTTGAAGTCGTACATGCGGAAGTTGTCGCAGGAGAAGGCGTCGAATGTCAGGTCGGAGAATTCGTCTTCGAACATGTCAGGCTCGTTCGACGGGAGGTAGCGCTGGAGCGAGCCGAATGAGTCGGGTACGGTAAACGGGTTGTAATCGGGCGACCCGAATACACCGGCATTGGGGGAGTTTCCGTTGACTGGGAACGGAGAGTTGATCTCAGCCGCTGGATCTTCGTACGGGTCCCATTGAGGAGGAATCTGGATCGTCGGATGGTCGCGATGAAATTCCCCGATCATCATTTTCAGGTGAAGCCTTGTGTGGATTGAAGTTGTAAGATTACTTAGCTCCGAGCCGAGTTGCGGAATATATAGTGGTAAGGTTAACCGTGGTTGGAATTTAACTCGACCGTGGTTGAGTTGAGGGATGAAACGAAAGCTGAATCGGTTAAATGGTGTGTTAAATATTGTAAAGATAGAGTGACGAGTCGGTCACTCAATGCGAGGATCTGGACCGTTGAATCCGTCACCCGACAAATCTGAGATTTGAAAACCTCTACCATCTTTAACGCCTCGTTTGGCTGATCGAGTTATTTGGGGAACATTTCTGTTATTAAAATTACGTGACGCCAAACGCGGTGTTTCACGCACGAGATGTTCGAAAATAGCGCGAGAGGATATCTTACCCTGATACATTCTCGCGAGACGTAGGTTAGATATTTTACCGATGACACGTGTCAGGAAACCTATCTCAAATGAATGTGAGTCGTACACTTGGCAATCCGAGGACGCTGAAGGCATCGACTCGTAATACGGGGCTGAAGTGATTATATGTAAACTTATGGGGTGAACAAAATCAATTACGTAAATATTGATCCACGTGTCGTACTGGCCTGGGGGCAGGAAATCGTGACACGTGGTCGGTGGATGATTCGTTAAAACTCGTGCTGTAGTGTTGACTGTAAAATGAATGAGATCCGACAGCATCACTGACTGCCAAATACATCCGGGCATGGGTAGAATCGTCTTTTCGGGGAGAGTCCATTCTGTAGCTTTTGTCGCCACTATCGACATTGCTTTCGAATCACTTAAGCTGAAAACAGTAATTAAGAATTAAAATCCACGATGATAAAATGAAGCAATTTTGAATGTTTGTGTCATGTCAAATAGAAGATAAAACTATAAAAGACAATACTAATGAACTGGATTGATGTGGACATTAGGCCAATCACGGGGATTAACACGATTGAATTAAAGTGAGCATGACTGAGACTGGGTGACTAAAAGTAAAGTAAATGTAGTTGTAGTTCACCTAATGGGAAATGGCTTATTTCTAGGATTAATCAATTAATCATGCAACAAGTAGGTATTAATCTTTACCTAAAAACCTTCATGGCCTGGTTAATTATCTTGTTCTCATCATCCGTGTCATCAGTGGAGGAGGAGTTGATCCTTGCTCATCTCCTTGGACAGTGTTCAAAGTTGTTTTTTCCTGGCCATGTTCCAGAAACTCGTTTTTAGCAGCTTTGTTTAAGAAATGGAGCTTTACTATGATTCAGAAGGAAGCAAGCTTACCTGACTAGGCAAGGAACGTGTCCGCATGACTAACAGCTCCCACTGGGATGGAGCTGAACTCAAACAAATCAGGCAAGTTCACTATAAGCTTAGGTTTGGACTCCTCACGACGTACTTCGTGCAAATAACACTTAAGGAGGGGTGGTACAAAGTTTCACATCCCAAAAATGCACATAAGCAGAAGAGATCGACAAAGCCAGTCAGCCACACTGCGGATTGGTCAGAGCCAGTTGAATAAAGATCATAGTCTTGTTGACATTACTGTCACGTTTGTTAGCATCACCAAGTCTGAGATGGTCATCTGTGTATCTTATGCAGTGTTGGTGCACACCTCAACACCTGAGATGCAGCCATATCAATGTTGTATATGATGCACCAAAAGATTCATGTCTGCAGTATTGGGAGAAAAAAGTTTGAAAATGCAACAAGGCATAAAATTAACATATGCATCATTATAAAACCAAGGGAGCGATGACTGGGAACTAGCTGAATCTTCAAGTCATTTGGATCCTTCATATTGTAGTTTCAGCAACGATAGATGCGGAAGCAATCAAAAAGATTAACCACCAAAGAGTTTTTAAACAACTTTTACCTAGCAAGATCATTCCTTGTTCAAGACTTTCGGTACTTTAATATATGGCTCTTCGTAAGTTGGAATAGCAGCCATTATGGCGTCCCTAGTTGAAATAAAAGAAATTAGTAAACTTTAACATTGGCAGTTAGTCATCAGTGCAGTTGGGGGAATAAAATAGCTCATCAAAAGTAAATCAAACTATATTTCTTACCTATTTTCGAATATTTCTGGGACATCTTCACGCAGATTATCACCTTCAGTGTCTTCAAGTGAAAACACTTAACTTTCAACAAAAGTAGTTTATATGAATGTCGGCATCTACTTTATAACAAAAACAATAGATTGGATGATTCAGTCTAAAAGAGTTTCAAATTAGTAACTGCACTCCATGCCATATTATGAAGGGCCAAATTTATCTGATAAGAATTTGCATGTTGTAATAGATAATTTAACACACCAGCTCTAATGGCAGGCTCGGTACTCTCAAGGTCAAGACCGTGAAGCTGTCCAAACCTGTTATCAGACAGAGGACATATTCAAGGCCATCCCTCAAAGAGAAACAGCTTACATCGAAGATAAAACAACCTTCAGCTAGGTACCAATAATAAAAAAATAAAAGGGATGAACATTGAACTCCTCATCATCGATTTATGAGAACAGACAGAACAACAACTAATCAGTGGATAGTCAAATTGTAAGAAACTCATTTCAAGAAATCCAGATGTCGGTCACCAACAAATAATTTAGCTGACATTTTAATTCCAACGCAATCAAACACCTAGAAGCAAAAGAGAAAAGACAGCACCAGTCAGTTACTTGCTCAATTTTAGGGCCTACTTCCTCAACCTAGAATCAGATCATTACCAAATTGAATTCCTGGAAATTCAAATGATGCCACAGCAAAAGCATTTCTCAGCAGCAACTGTATTTGAAAGGCAGAGATATTGAACTGAAAACTCACCTCCTTCGGCGTGAGAGTACTTCGAGCCGTATCACCAAGACGACGCACATCAGGAGCCGACCGAGCACAGAAGTCTCAATTCACCACGCCGAGACGGCGACTGCATCCACGAAGCAGATGCGCCATTGCCAACGCGTTGGCGCTCGCAGCCGAGGAAGGAGTCGGCAGATTCTACGAAACCCTATCTACGCACCTTTTCAGACGATGAACAAGGAGTTCGGAGTCGGGTCGCAATACTACGAAACCCGACCTCGACTGGTCTGATTAAAATATAAAGAAAAATGCCATTCAATTTGAAAATTTACTCTACTAATATCGATGTCCGACCCTCTTACAGTCTGAACGTATAATTCGCTGAAATTGAAGAAACCTATCAGACTATCTATAATAGCAATACATTCAACGCCCAATTTTATCACTTTTTAGTCACCTCCTGTATCTTCCACCTAATCATTTAATACACATTCAACTTATACACTCAAATTTATTACATTACAGTATGATCCGCAGAATCTATCACAGCACTGGACTGGTCTGAAATTTGAGCATTTGTCCGAGCCTTGCTATCTCTCGACGAGTTGTTGATGCAATGATGCAGCTGGGGGGCAGAGGACAAGCTCTTCTGACTTTCGTTTAACCGAGGCAAGGAATTTTGCTCAGGGTTATTGTCAGGAGCCGGAGTGGAATGAGGAGGAGTTGCGGAGGCTGAAGTGGACGAAGGAGCGGCTGTGGACTCTGTAGGTGCAGGAGCTTTTGCTTGACATTCTGCCTCTGAGCCTCCACCTGAAATCAAATAAGATGAAGAAGGCCGAATTTAAACCACATGACAGAAGAAGACTAGAAGACTCTTACTCCAGAATAACCATCACTTTGTGTATTTGGTTCTTTAAATAACGAACAACGAGATGAGGTGGAGAAAAAAAGGACAAACCTGCCGCGGACAACGCCCTAGGAGGAGTTGTGTTGGGATTTGAAGGGGCCGATGGAGTTCCAGATCCCTTTTTCACCTTCATCTGCAAAATACAAATGCAAACCTACTGTAAATTACATGATTTCAAAGATTCTTGTTTCCCCCTGAATTCTTAAATAGATGTTATATTTTGCTAATGTGAAAAAAAAATCCGACATAATGTTAATGTGAGGCGCTATTAACTTATTGGGGGAGAAGAAACTTTGCAGGGTGGACAAGAGTGGGATACCTTAATGTTTTCTTCACAGTATTTGATGATGGCTCCTATGCTTGTGAATTGACCATGCAGTAAGGTGTATGCCCATAGCAAAATCATTCTTTGAATGCTGAGGTCTCTGATTTCAATTCTATCAATTTCTGGCTTCATTTGCATATCCACGGCAAAACGACTTGGTATCGAATACAATTTCACACCCGATGGAAGCATAGCAGAGGAAGTATCTCGGAAAAAGTTGAAAGCAGATCGAAGAAGCATGTTTACGGTCTGCATATCCTCATCTGAAATTTTCTTAACTCGGATGTTACGGATGCTGGATAACTTAGGAGCCCATTTAGTCTCCAGATCTTTGAGATCAGTTGGGTTCTCAAATGAAGAGCTCCAAAGTTCTTCAGTTTGTAGATCAATCCAAAGGACTTGACTGTTCTCTATTGCCCCATCAGATGGTTTATTTTCATGGACTTCGGTGGAAATTTCAGGATGTTGTCCAGGCGTAACCAAGGCCAAGCTGATTATAAGAGATCGACATAAGGCAGCAGATGCATGCCTGCAAACTTTGGCACAATTACTGTTTGACAGTTTGGGATTTTTAAACCGCCTCCGTATCTTCTCAACAATGATTTCAAGTGTTTCCAGCTTCACATTCACCTCCAGTGAGTGAACGTACTGGTGAAGGTATCTACATAAAAACACGAACACATACATTAAACTTGACATGATCTATGACAATCAGCAAAAGTCGCATACAAGAATGGGTGCCAACTGAGAGATACATTCGGTGAATAACATGTGAGATGCGACAGCTGAATATAATGGATCTCTTTCTTTTAGCTCAGGAATGATATGCTGAGTGTTAGCGACTTAGCAGGCAGAACTTAATTCTTAGATTATCCCTACTCCTAGAACTCCTCGGGAGTCATTAGTAACTATGTTTACCCTACAAAGAAGTGAATATCTTCCTTCAATTTAATACGCTTCTAACTTTGTGGTAAAAATAGCCGAGGAAACGTCATAAACCCTGTCGGAAGTAGGGAGCTTTCTGGTCCAAAATTAAGCTCCCCACCATAAACACGTGTCTACAACTGAACTTCTAGGATTCATTATATGTCCAAGTGATATTTGAATTAATATCCCATTTAACCAAATTAAAACTACTTTCAACCAGTGGTGCCCAGAATCTCTAATCTGCTCCTATATCATGATATTAATTTACATGTATAGCATATTTAACAAATACAATGACTTACTGAAATATGTTATTTTCAGACCACTCTGGAGATTTGAACTCTGGTAAATCGCACATGTCTGGCCATAAAGCGACCTGTTCCACGAATAAATTGAAGAGCTTCTCCAGCAAATTCTCAGAGCGGCTCAGACTGGCCAAATCCGTGGATACAACATGTCGGATGGATGTAATTAGAGCTTTCACATACCTCCCAAGAACAACTGGGACAAGATCTTCCAAGGACAAAGCAAACTGAAAATTGAAAAAGTGAACCGAATGGGTTCAAAAAAAAGAGAGGCTTTATAGTGTTTCATATATTTATACTGACATCATTCACAGTACTTAAATAGAGGCAATGGGTTGTTTTAATTACCCTCTTATCTGCCCTGAGCGACACAAAAGCTCGATCAAGTGTGGGTATATCTTTGGTCTCCTCCAATAATCTCAAGTAGAATAATATGTACTTCCTTATGCAGGTAATAAATTTCCGGGAACTTTCAGGTAAATTGACTTCAAGCACCCTCTTATTACCAGGAAACCCAAGTGTCTTGCGCCTAATTTGAACAAGGAAAACAGAAAAGTAAAAACAATTCAAACAAAAGTGATTTCAAGTTGTCACACTCTGTCCAACTGTTTTTTTTTTTTTTTTGGATAGAGTAAAATTGATTAACGTAAACATATAGTTCACAAAAGACAGGGAATCAATATTCCTTGCCTTTCGGACCATGTATAGTGCATTTGCCATACTAAAGTTCAAAATGAAACTACTTGAACAGAATTTGGGACTGATTTTACCTTCCTTTTTTTACAGCAGCATCAATCTCCCACATGTTAATCGTAAAAGAAGAGCGAGAAGATTTGAAGCAAAAAGACAGCTCCTCCTTTGCCTTCTCCAGATCACCGTTTTCACCCCTTAAATAAAGTCCTTCAGCAAGCATATATCTTGCCTTATGAAAATGTTTAAGATCCCCTTCAATACACCATACAAGAGCAGAAAGGCAATCACGATAAAGTATGTGCCATGCTTCTTCCAATAGACGAGAATCCTCACATTTGCTCTCCTCAAGGTTGGCTTCAGTGACTTCTACATTCATATCTAGTAGCACCTGTGAAGTTTGAGAGTTTATTTTGCTAAACATATTCAGGACAGTATCCTTTGTCTCTTGATTGCAACAATATTCTGCAACAACCTATACAAAGGTGAGAACATAAAATGTCAATTCTGATACAAAGCACAGAATATTGTTCCAACTTCTAAAGAGCTAATCAACTGCAAGTATGAAAAAATTGATACATAGTTTTCTAAATGTAGAATACAACACAACCAAATAGATGAAAAATCACCTTAAGTGATCCCATGTTCTGCTTCCCACAGTGAGCTAGCAACTTTAAACGAGATGCGTGCATCCTATAGAAAGGATCAACGGCTGATGGGTTCAAAGAAATAGCTTGGTTATAGTATGAGAATGCAATCTCATGTGGATGCCCAAGCTTTTCAGACAGTTTCCCCATATAAAATGCATGTGACCAGTCTTGTCTAGAAAACGTGAAGAAAATATATCAATAATCAAAAGCAAAACCAGGACAAGATTAAGAAAATTGTGTAAATGGGAAACATACTCATGTGCAGAGGCTTTCTGGAAATGCTTCAATGAGTTCTCACAATATTTTCTCCATGTTGCATCTTTTACAGGAAGAACAGAACGCTGATCGTACGATGGCACAACATTCTGGAGGCTATCATAGTACACTAAAGCTAGCAACTCATGTATCTCACGCTGGAAACAAAAATAGATCATTGTAATTGTTGAAATTCTTAATGTAGTATAATCCACATGACTTCTGATAAACAAAGTAAACAACATAAAAGGCAAGTGCATTACTAATTCATGATGGCAGCTGTATGCACATGTAAATTTATATGCTTAATGTGATGACAGAGAGATGCTTCACAGTGTATATATATGCGCAGTAGGCTAACAATAGGTAATTTAATGCAAAAACCTGTTCAGTAGATCTCTGTGCTAAAGCCAAACTCATTAGTAAGCATCTCCTGCTCCTCCTTCGACTTGCCTCAACTCTTTGAGGTAAGGTTGCATTCTTTCTCCACCCAGAAACATTTATATGTTTACTTCCATCATTTAACAACAAGTCCACCTCCTATCAAATGAAATTTTCCCACAAGTTTGTGCATAAAAATATGAACTGTGCTTTCAATTATATACTGAACATTTCCGAAACTCGCAAAAATGTTACCTCATCATATATGTGGGCGAGCCGTTGCCAACTCTCGAAGTGTAAGGGATTGTACAGTAAATCAAATTTATATAATTTTGCATTCTGCTCAACAAATTCTTCACCTTCTTTGGTGAGTACAAAGCCAGGCCACTTATCAGTAGCAGACATGTCCTCCGATTGAGCAAGGAGATAATACAAATTGCAGTAGACATCTAAATATGGCTCAGAGCTGCAACAAGGCAATTATCTGTTTATTATGTAATGAGATCAAACAAAAGGAAGGCAAGTGACTTTCAAAAGCTTGTTTACCTCCCAATGGAAGATGTCTTGACCAGCTGGGTACTTTCAGAGTCGGGAAAAATAGTTTTTAACATGGTTTCAATGAATCCATTAGACCCAGCTTCCTCTGATAATTTGTCTTCACTTACAGAAGGATCATCCAAGAACTTGTCTATAGCATTTTTGTTCAGCAAATATTCAGGTGGTTCTGGAAAGTGCTTACGTATTGCCCTTAGCACTCTCCGAAGTTTAATCAATCCAGTTTTCTGTTGAGTCATTTATCTTTAAAGTTTTTTCAAAAACATCAAGGAAATTAACCCTAGCACACAGATTCTAAAGGGGGAGGTACTTACAGAAGAAGCCTTTGCATAGGGAAGTATATATTTGAAAACATCAGCGCACTGTTCCTTGGACTGGTAATCACCACGAGTAGTATTTTTGTGCATGGCCAGATCATCTTCATAACTAGAGTCAGATCTCAGGTTTAAACCATACAAGCAGAAGAAACATTGATTTAAAGCATTGTCAATTGCTGTCTCAAGTTCCTCTCTTTCATCCTCCGAAAGTACATCACCACACTTTATGAATGCATCAGTTGAGTGTTCTCCTGCATCAGGATTTTCATTCGGGTTGCTACTACTAAGCTTTTCAACTTCTGTTCCACCATGGTCTTTTGAAAGATCATGAGATGAAACTTCAGGAGCTGTAGTTTTGAGCAATTTATCCACATCCATGACATCAGTCTCATGCCCTTCAGTGTGGTCCACAATTTTCATGATTTTCATATTTGCTTCATCATGAGATCCATTAAGATTGTGAGGCGAGAGTTGTTTATCACATTGAGACGCATCCATGTTTGAAGTAACAGAACTTGACTTAAGCTTCATGTCCAATACCAATAGATGCTTTATTGCAAGTTTCAGAAATAACCCTTCCCCCCCTTTGTAACCACTTGCACAACAAATTCCATACTCGGCAAGCAAATCATGGACAGCCACAATCAGATCAACCTACATGAGTTCGAAACCATCTTCAGCGACTTTGGTAATAAACTCTTATGCAGTGATCCATACTGACTAATAGATTCACATGGTACGAATTTAGTAACTTACTTGGGTTTTAATGGGCACACTGGAGTGTAGGTGCTGAAGTTTGAAGAATGCTGCAGCTGCGTCCACAAAACAGCATATTTGCTTATGTTCAGGTTCATCAGTAGTTGCTAGTGATAGCTTCCTGAAAAGTATAACTGCAATGTTGCACATGACAGCCAGCAGTGACGATTGCATGTCAGCAATGCTATTTACTGGAACAACTATACTGCTCTGCAAAAGCAGAAGATAAATTAACAAGTCTCAGTGATATTAGCTCAATAACAAAAGTATACAGTATGTACTTACTGGGTCACCACATTGATCAACAAATTGCTTTACGAGAGATAAACACTGTGAAATTGCTTTTACTTCCTCAGTAACCAAGTGCATCTGGTGCTCATTTGTATTTTCCTTTGGATCCTTTTCGGATTGAAGAAGGGTTCTTGGCTCCACATTGTCAGTAGAGGCCCTATAAAAAGCAAGGCACGATTGCATACCAGCTGCTTCACATAGTATGTGCAGCTTCCGACAATGACTATTCAAATATACTTCAAGATTCAAAGGATGCGCTTTTTCACATGCCTGAATCAAAACATCTAAAGCTGATAGTTCATCGAATGCTACTCCATCTTTTCCAGCAACGGGCATGGGCAAATTTAAGCTTTTTGAGGATAATAATAGAGGAGCTAGTAAATTTACACACTCTACATACATTTCTTTCTCAATCAAACTGCCAGTGGTACTTTTAAGCAAGGAATCGACCTTCAATAAGTTTATCTGATGAAGAATAATATCAACTGTTAACTCCCTGAAAATCTTGCAATGAGGCACATGAACAGACTTGGCCACACCTTCCATTTCCAACTTTGCAAGCAGAGATAAAGACTTGAAAAGTTCTTCAAGTGCTTTCCCTTTGTCCCCATCAAAAATTGACAATTGCCCGCTTAACCAATAAAATCTAATCCAGAAGGATACTTCATTGGTTGATAATGAAGATCCTTGGAGTAATCCTCCAGTAATAGAGTTCTTAAGACAATTTTCTATACCCTTATCAATTCCGTGGCTAGATGAACTTATTGCAGAATCAGGAAAACCCAAAGCCACCGACTCAATAATTTTACAGAGGTGATATGATACTTCTAACATACATTCAGAAAGCTTTGACATGTCATTACATGACATTCCAAGGTCATGATACAACTCGGCAAGGAAAAGACTACAGTGAGGGGTTCTCTCCTTTCCCCATTGCCTTGTCAACTGTTCCAGCTCGATAAATTTGACAACCTCTTCCTGCCACAACAGCCCTCTACATGCCACTTCATCTAAAAGCATATGACCCATGTGAAAAGCACCATGATTCGTTGATGTCTGCTTGATAAATTTAATAACACAAGAATATTCAGAACCTGAAGTCTCATCAGCAGGAAGAGAATAATTAGAAGTATTTTCCAGTCTGCATCCACCAATAATATAGGATTCCAAATAGCAAACAACTTTCGACAAATCCTTTCCACTTGGAAGATCTGATTGTTCTTTATCTGGTTTACGGGTTCTAAGCCTTTCGAGTCGTGAACTGCGTCTCTCGTGAGGCTGTTCATCTTGAGAAACTGAATCCTTTTCTTTTGAGATGATCATATTATTAGATGTGCCAGTTTCTAGAAGCAACTCTTCACCAGTTTGTTTGATGGGGGTATTCTTAATTTTTGTAGACATATTAGCTTTCTCAGCACATGAATGGAAGTCTATACATAGCCTGATATCTCCTCGCTTGGAACTCGTCCTAGTAAGAAGCTCAGAACCAGAACCATTTCGCAAGAGAAAGGCATCTAATATTTTGTCTGCAAGGGCTGGCCAAGTGGCTTCTTCTAGTTGAAGTTCCAGTACCTGGCAGAGCTTCTTGGTAGAAACTTCCTCATCTAAATTATCAGCTGTTGCTTTTCTCTTGTCAACGAACTTAAGGCGTACATGTTTTGGTTCCAATTTATCTACACCTCTCGGCGCAAAAGGAATTGGTTCACATTCTTCGATGGTCCTTTTCACATGCAAAGCACGCGAATGTGAGGGCCAGCGTCTTAATATCAAATCTGCAACGGACAGGCAGGCCATCTCGTCACCAATAGCTACAAGAACTTCCAATAGTTTCTCCATGCAATTACCTGTACAAATAACCCACGTACAAATAAACGGAGGAGAAATGACAGAAGAACGTGGTATCCAAACATCAAATACTTGGGCCAAAAGTAAAAAATAGGTATAGAAATAATTACAGTTGTTTGGACTGCATATGAGGCCTTGCTCGAAAGCCCAGCGAGAGATACTCAATAACCCCATTGAGCATGCCAATGTCCCGAGCTTGTTCCATACAACCGAGTCTTTTGTATCGATCTCAACAGCTTGAAGGTAGCAGTGCAGAGCACTCTCATAATGATCACAACCTTGTTCAAGGAAGACAGTTGCAAGGTTCTTCAATGCCAAGAACCTTGAATCAACAGATAAACAGACAAAAACTTCTAAAAATAGTGCATTAAGTATCTACAAGAATCAATTAAGGTAACTGTGGTGCAGACTAGTTACATAGTTTCAGAAGTTTTAGAACACGGAACTCTGGGGTTTATACTGCTTCAGAAACATTTTGGGCTATTATTATGCAAGCATTAACAAAAAGGAAGCACAACCCAAATCAGAATGTGATGATAGGATTAAAACCTGAGTTGTAATAGATGTCCATCACTGCCACTACTATCCGCCTGGTAAGCATTATAAAGTCATGAAGGGTCATCAAAAAAATATCCAGACAGTATCAATGAGTCTTTAACTAAAAGCCATTACTTGAGATCTCAAAAGCAAATGATCTTTCAAGACGGCCTCCAAGAGTTCCTGAGCCTTTTTGTACTCTTTAGCTTGCAACTTCACAAGTCCATCATGGTAAGTTTGTGACAGATGGAATTCCTGAAATAAGCAGCAGACAGAACTAAACAATATGCATACAGATTTAGCATACCAACAAAACTGCAATAATGTGAAGCCTTCTTTAGTATGAAATTCCTCGAATAAAAAAATAGCAATGTGTTGAGTGTGCATCCTCATTATGTAAATAAGGATAGTTAAACAGAGAGCCACCAAAAAAAAAAAAAAATTAATGAACTCTTGAAGTTGCTCCATGTGCGATTACCAGGTAAATTGTCATAGATAAATACAATGTCTAATGGTTTATCTAATCGCTTATGTTCAAGTTGGTTTTGTCCTTGAAACTGGTTTCTTGAAGATTTTCGAAGCTGTAATTGGGAGTCAAAACCATACCTTGACTCACTTTGTATCAAATCATAACTGGCAACACACGATGCTTCGCATGAGGTTACTATAGTAGTAACTAGAAATCTCACTCTCAAAAGCAACAGTGCCAGAAATCACCAAAATTATTTTGAATGCCAGACGCCCCTTCCCTGGACTTAAATTCAGTATTCAACCCTAATTCCTCAAACCCTTACAATATCACATAGAATCTTGATCTAAAGGCGGCCAATGTTCTTTCTTTCAATCTCAGCCAAAGATGAAGACAATTTCACATTAATTAAAAAACGTATACACAAGACATGCCTGAGCTTCTTTAGTCGGTGCCAACGGCTCCCACTGGCTTTGAGAGTCGGTATCATTGATGGCGGCGATTGAGAACTGAAAAACAAATATAAGAGATCAAGCCGACAATGACGCGCTTGAAAAAATTCTAACTTATATGGTTTCCGTAGTCACTAACCACCATAACTGTCTTCGTCGTTGAACGTCGCGCTTCGGCTTCCTCGCTGCAAAATTTCTGCAGCTTCTTCGCCTCCGAGCGATTTTGGGGCAGAAGGGACTGACAGATTTTGGCTAATTGAACCGGTGTCTGCAGTTAAACCGGTCCGATCTAGTTTCCTATTTTTACAAAATATATATTATAAAATTGAACCGTTGTGTTTATGGATTAGGCCAAATGAACCGGCCTTCTTGCGATTGGCCGAACTGGATTGGCAGAGGGGCTCCTCTCTCTCTCTCTCTCTCTCTTCTCTGCTTGTTCGAGTTTTGAGATTATGCGACTTGTTGTGGAGTTAATCGGAGTTGAAGGTAAGCTTCTGTGATCTTCTGTTGCTTGTGCATTGGCTGAATTTTGGAATTGTAAGGTTTTCAATTTCGTCCTTAAATTCTAGGGTTTGTTGGTATGAAATATGAGAAATTTAGATCTTTTTTCGATGGTAAGAACTGATTTTAGTGGTGGGAATGGTATGCTGGATGGTGAGGAGGACGGTAATACGCAGTGCAGTTTGATACTGATGCCTGGAATGAACAAGATATAGTTTTTGCCTTATTAGGGTTTTTTGAGTTCCTGCCTGCTAGAGCAATCTTTTCAAGTTGAATTTGCAAAGAGCCATAATTCTCAATAGCCTCAGTTTGTCATTCTATCGAAGTTTCAGAACTGTCATTCTGTGGAAGTGTTATTACTTTACTTGCTCGGCCTGCTGCAACATGCAATCAAATTCCATATTGGTAACATCAGGTAGCAGAAGAAGTAATTCTTTATGTATCTTAATTTGTATAGTCGGCATGAGTGTTCCGATGTTCCTCTGTTACCATTATTTTGCAAATATGCTGCAACATTTAATGTTTATATAACTACTTCAGATCTGGCGAGTTCTAAGAATTCAGAACGCCTTGTTCTGTACTAGTCCACGATGCACCCACTGCTACTAATTCATTTGATGATTCTGCTTAGTTCTTATACCCATTTTACTGGAATCTCAGCATCAAATCATCAACACATGTAAGTGTGGTTGGAAGTAGATATCGGTTTATAGTCATCGGCTTATTGAGCTTACTTTTGTGGTTCTTTCGTGAGTCGCAGTAGAGTGTTAAAAGTTGGGGAAGAACTAAGGAAGGAGACATTACCATTACAAATGGGTTCTGCCCTCTATGAACTGCATGGTCTGGAACCTTTTAAGTGGTATGAAGTGAAGATATCTTATCCAGCTTCTGTATGTGTTTTGATATCTTATATCCTATTGCACTGTGTTTTTTATTTCGTTTATGCTCCTTTTAATGACCGTGTCTTTACTGAGTGGCAGATACCAGCTAGTTTCTCCCTTCGATTGAGAAGATATGCTTTGGATTCAGGCTTGCCCCGGCTACGGAAGCTGCTCAACACTGAGAAGTTGATCTTTCAGAATGATAATCCTGATAATGATGTCAGATTATGCCTTTGTATGTATTTCATTCTACCTCTATTCGGCTACCATGTTCTAATGGACATCACATTGTGCAGGGTCCCTTGTATGTTTCGCTAACTGTTATGGCTGAAGGCGTTGTTGCTATACCAAATGTGAAGGAGCGAGAATTTATCATCTTCAATATAGGTATTGTTGATTATTTGTGGTATCAGTTTCATTTACCCGCCTGTCCGTCCTAATGTATTACTTTCCCTCCATTTTTTGCCAACAACATTATTCCCTCACCGAGTTCTGATATACCTGCAATCTATTTGCCAACAACACTATTCTCCATTATTAGTTCCATCCATGGTTTTATACAATCGCTTGGGATTTCTGAAATAGTGCTGGTTTAAGATCCCTTTTCACTAGTCTTCTACAATATTACTGCCTGAAGTTGCTTGTTTTCTTGGCAGTTTGTGATGAGTTACTGCTCGGCATTCCCCAAAAGGCTTGGCAGGTTGGCGCGCTAGTCCTGCTATGCTTAGCCCTCGCCCTAACGGTTCCACATTATCTTCCACCATTCTTGCTACGGAGCAATCCGGCTGCTACCCAACAACAAGCCATCAAGAGTTCATGAACTCCTCTTTTTGATCAATCTTGTTCCCCTATCTCATTCAGCTCAGTGGTTCTTCATACATGTATACAAGAGATGTTAACGGCAAGTGTTTGTACATGAAGTTGTTGTGAAGCGAGCTAAACGCCGCCGTTTACGTATAATCGAAACGACGTTGCGGCATCGATCTTCCGGGGTCTACATGCTCTCCGCATTGTAATTTTGTATACATTTGGGTCCTTCGTCCAAATTGTAATAACTAAAGAAACGGGTCAATCTTGTAAAAATTACAAAACCTTATGCCACTATTGTATAAAGTAAAAACTATAGGGACTCAAACAAAATATCACAATTCAGCTTTTTTAATTAGTTATCTAATTATTAACTTAATTACTTAACAAATAACTTAAATTTACTAAAAATTATAAAGGCAGGACAGTCTCGTCTTTAACAACTTAATTATTTCGAAATTTAAAAATAATTTTCAATCAACAATTGACGCCTAACTCGAAGCTCATAATACCAATACATAGCTCGGAAATTTATTGAAAGATAGAATTCTCAACCAACCATCAGATCACGTCCTAAGAACAGTCGGTAGGATTTAGGTTAGGTAGGCTTTGCAGATCTTAAGAGAGTTGGGAATCTCAAGAAACATGATACAAAATCTGTTTACATCAAGGTACAAAACTAGGGTAATAAAAATTGTTTGCAAGAGAACTTCATCTCCATTCTCCATGCTCTGGTGGTGCAAATAGAAAAACTTCAGAATGACTTTAACTTAGTTATTACAATTAAGTCGTCAAAATCTATAAGACAGCAACCATAAAAGTTCCAATAGTATGCGAAGGTACTTTTGGAGCACTTGATCGATGACAATGATTTCCAGCGGTGGTAACGGTGGGACTAGTAAAGGCAGAATGCGGAGGGCAAAAGCTTTGATGCCATTCTACCTGCATAATTTTAAGAAAATGGTTATGGAAACTTTTGACACATATTTCCTAGTTACATTGAATTTAGCAATGAGCAGGGTTTTTGATTTGAAGAGAAAAAAATAAGCAGGATGGTGATATCATCGGCTGCTTGACAATGTGTCAGAGTTGCCAAAGAACTGAATGCCAACACTTGCATTACTTAACAATGATGAAGCAAATCTCACAAGAAATTAAGAAGTGTTAGTTCTTGCCATCAGACAAAATGATTACTACGGTACCAAAACATGGGAAAATGCAGTAATTTGCAACTCACAAAAACTGAAATAATGTAATAAGCTTCCAACCATCAGATGAGAATTACTGTTGGAAGTCGAAACTCCATGCACAAGCAACAAAGGTGTAAACTAACCGAGGCATAAAAATTTAATCCAAGAAGCAATCTCTATAGATAACCACTTAAAAGTACTCATATAAAACTTGTATAATAAGAGCATCTCTTTCTTACCCATCACGTTTTGATATGTCTCACTTAAATTCAAAGGTTGGAGGACTTGGTGCATCAAAGCTCTCGAGGACCTCGGTCTTGCTTCCGCTGCTGGTCTCTTCCTGTTTCTTGCCACCACTGAAAAGTCCCCCAAACCATGACGGCGATGATGGTTGTGATGTCTCTTCCATAGAAGGAGCTTGGCCAGGCATTAGTGGCATCCCAGGATAACCAGCCATATTGGGTAGGCCCTCTTCCATTGGAGGCATCTGCTGGTTAGTACTCAAGACCTTATTCACCATGATTCCAACGCCTTCAATCATTGCAAGGAGTACCCCACCAAATAAGGCTGATCTAGAAGCGGGACCAAGTCCCTGACGCATCTGTAGGAACCCTCCTGTGGCAGCTCCCGCAATGATCGAGTTCCATGGATCTTCTTTTTGTCGTAAATAAACCATTGAGCAGTCAAATGTAGAGAATAAACCTCCCCAGACAGCAAATCCCCCGCCAGTACGAGGAGCATTCATGCGCATAGTCTGGGCGCCATGAATAAATCGCTCTCCTTTAGGAGAGTTGTAGATTCCTTTCAAGAAGTGGAAAGCACTACCACCAACAGCTCCCATAGCAAAAGCCCCACCAACGTCATCAAGAATTCTATCTGGGCAGGGCTCTCGAGATGTCTCTGGAGTTCCCATTATCGCAAGCAGATAAAATCAAGGTTCCTGAATAAACCAATTACATTCCACATTACTTGGATGATAAGAGAACAAAAGACAGTAAATAAGAACTAGAGCCAAATCTAACAATGAACTAAAAAGCTAACAGACATCTACTGGTCACATCATGGCCACTTCGATGTCAAACGAATTCTCAAATTCCATTCAATCAGAACCTTAAACAACTAAAAATAATAATCAAAGCTTCAAACTTGATACAGACAATCACTATATCCAACAGCAATGATTCTTTCTAAAACAAAACTTTAGGTCAATTCACATCTACAAAACCTCAACAGTCCAAAGATTACATCTCGGCACAAGAAAATTACTAACTCACAAAGACCATAGAAACCACATCTCGGCACCAATCCAAACTATATACCATCAATTCGAAAAAGAAAAAATAGATTTCAGCTTGAACCATGTAACAACCAACCAAATCCCAGCACATCCCTAAATCCCGTCTCTCTAAATCAGAAACCGAAACTAAAACGAAAATAAAATCGAGATGCACCTTACCGCCGACGACTCGTTTACCTGATGCTTCGAGAAAAAGGTTGATGAAGTTTCGTCAGGAACCTCTTACACCGTCTCTTTGTGGAATTTCTAGGGTTCTGCAGATTTATGTGCAACCTCCCGTGCCAGGCACGTATGAGAAAACAAAAACGCCGCCGTTTAACCAGAAGGTTAAAAAAAAGTTGAATTATAAAATTTAAGTTAGAAACTTAATTTAAGAATCAATCCATCAATATATCGATCGTACATATACATTTAGATTCTGCGTCATAATAAATATGTATTAACTTTTTGACGATCTTTCAGTAATTGTCTCATATTACGTTCTAAGAGATAAAATACTTTGTGGACATCATTTTTGTTATGTATTTATAATACGATATTTTGGTTGACTGAACCGATCTAAACTTTTAAGTGCTTAAATGAGGAACATGAAGGTTGAGATAAGTGATAGTGGAAAATTTAAGTTCAAGAGAGCTGAATTGCACTGAGATTAACTCATTAAACATGTATACACAAGCCTAGGCTTATTGACTGGTACATAGATATATATTGCAAGCAGAACTGATAGAATACGCAAAACTCTGTTGTTACAGACCCTAGATTTAATTCACAAACTGGCGCAAACTTAACTTCTCTACCACATTTATCCGCTGCAGGTCTTCAACTGGCTTCTTTTCCTTGCTTCATGCTGCTGCCAACTGGAGTTATGTGTAAGTGTTTCATTCACTGAAGCGAAAACGGAGAGTTTGAGGATTGGGGGGAAGATCTGAGCTTACAAGATAGAGAGCATAGTTCAGAACTCCTCATCACGCGCAGCCTTGTGGCTGCTGACACAAACATGCTGCAGAGGAGTAGATATTGTAGCAAATTAGTTATGGAAAAGGTTTTGTGGATACTGAGAGAGGAGAGTTGAGAAGTTGAGATTACTGCCAAGGGACGTCGCCCACGAGCATTCTATCTCCTTCGTTGTCTTCGTAGATCAAAGTGTATTCTTCTCGTTGATTGGTTGATGATGTTGCTGTATTTTCTTCCATTTTGGGGTTCTCTCCAGCACCATACTTTTGGGCTGAAAAAAGAATCATGAGAAAGTTTATTTTGTTGTGGATTTTGATCATTGATGAAATAGTTTTATTTTAGCAAGGAATGAAACCTGCAAGTAAGTCTCTGAAGAGATCGTCGATGGCGCCTGAGAGCTTCTCATAGCTGCTGTAAGCCATGAGGTCAATTTTCCTCCCAATGGGAACACCATCCATGTTAATCTTCACAAATGGTCCATTTATGGGATTTTTGGGAGTGGGTGATTCTTGCTTTGCAAGATCAGCCAGTGTCTCAGTGTTCGTCTTGGCTGAGATTCCAAGAGACAAGTTCTTCCTGAAGGATCGTATCGGTGGCCATCCAACCACTGGAGCTGGAGCAAGTCTGTCACAAAATAAATTGCATATTCAGTTAACAACCTCACATAATTTATACTTTATATGCAAAAATGACTGCGAACCTTTTGTGGGAGACGCTAGGCAAAACTGACTTGACAGTGAAGCAGTTGAACTCTTCACCTGGAGGACCAAGCCTTAGCTCAAGCTTATGTTCGTCTTTTGGACACCAATCTTTTCCGTCAGATGGTATCTTAAGTAGCTTAGAAGAATCACCCATGTTCTGAACTTCTAATTCTCGAGAAAATTCACACACTTAAATCTTTTAAATGTCCAGAATAAATAGCTGAAAATCCTGAACTTGGATCTGCAACAAATTTAAGTCAGGCCAAAAAACCAAGTGACTGATACAAAGAAATAGAAACATCTATAATCAGCCCATGTAGGATACCTGACTGAGATAGCTCGCAAACTTGTAGAAAGCAGAAATGGACACTGAGCCAATATATAGTCGCCCTTCTGAGGTACTAAAACAAATGTGGATACTGACATGTACTCAAGCAACTACCATCGATGCTAAGTTTGAACAATGAATCTAGAGTATATTTGTGTCACATAAACAGATAACAGCCTATGACCCTTAACTAATGTTGTGTTAGTTTTTCTTGGCTAGAAGAAGCAAGAGAAAAATCTAGTGTAGGCTGAAATGTGTCGAAAGCAGACTGACATTATATATGTGTGAGGCTTAAACTGTATATATGAGGGAAGTCACCAATGACAGAGATGGCAAGAAATGATGGGTATAAAGCATTTGAGAGGATGTGTATGCTAAATGATGTTCCATGACTTTAGGCTTTACCTTTTTCTCGGAAATTCCATGAAACTGATTAACAGCACAATGCGCAGTAATGAAGTGATAATATAAGTACCCCCAGTGGGTTTCAACTCCTCCCTAAAAAAAGTCAGATCATTCATCAATTATCACAACTAAGGAATTTTAAGCACTGCAGTTCAATTAAATCATTTGTAAGTAACTTTACAAAAAGTATAAATCGAAATGAGTTGCAAGCATTAGCAGCATCTGAAATGTAAATAAATGAAATGACACGAAATGACTCAGAAGCAAGTATGCACTTACAATGTAAGAGCATCTAGATTTCAGGCACAAGGTAGGCTAGCCGCATTTCGTAGTGGGTGGGTGGAGGGGCGTGTCCTGAATGGGACTCCATTATGCAGTACTGCAATTAAACTCACACTGGAATCAGTTCACTTTTCATCAAAACAAGTGGAAGTGTTCAATGAATACTAAGCAGAATATGTATCAAAGAGGATCAATCATCACAAAGGTTCTTTAAGCACTCATTTACCTCTAGTGGTGGTGGACCAGGTGACTTTTCCTTCTCCTTATCTCATTATGCTTTGCTTGATATGAAAATACTGCACACCTTCATCTGAGTAGAGGCACTTGAGGAGCCTTTTCCAGGTCTCCATCTTTCTTTTTCACCTTCAGTTGGAGCCACTCACTTATCATATCTGCCCCTAACCAACCAACCAAGCTTCAGTTCCTCCTGCTTTCTTTCCAAAGGCACGCCTATGATGGCCGGTTATGGGGTAGCTTCTGCTAATGCGTTATCTAATCAGTGATCAATGAGTAGTGAAAAAGAAAGAAAATATATCCCCAGAAACATGTACAAAGTGGTTTACATTAAATCGAGGATTAATAAATACAGGTGAATTTTGACGCCCGGCTTTGTGGTTTGAAATGGAACTCTCCAAAACTGACTCTGCGATTCAGAACCATAGGGTGCGAGTGCGAAAAATTAGCCTTTGGGCGTGGATCATCCAATACAATGATGAGATTTAAACTTCTCCAGTCTTCAAAGACGAGCTTGTAGTTTTTCACTGTGACTGTCAGTACATGGTCATAAGTTTGTTAAAGTTTAATATGCTGGAACAATCTACACTGTAACTCATACTACAACATGTGTATCTGTAACCTTATTCTTACCTCCCAATTTTTTCCATTTCCTCCCTCCATGTAAGTGAGTAACCCGCTTGGCCAAATCACATGTCAATTCTAGATGTTGTATTCGGTCCTCACCAACTGGGACAAAATCTGACTGCAAAACCACAATGCAACTACTGAGTCATCAAAACCTGATATGACGCTGACGTCTAAATTTAGCAGCGAATATTAATGGAAATCAACGGCCTGATAACACAACAGTGGAACAAAATATAGAGCATCCATGATAATAAGTCACAAAAATGAGAGTGCTTATAAGGCAGGCAGGCAGGCAGCGAAAAAACACGTGCTGTGGGCCTGTGACTTCCCCCAAGTACATTGTACATAAAACAATAGGTACCTGATATAAAAGAATATCTGAAGCCATCAACACACTCCAACATTTTCATTGCACTAAGAATCGTATAAGTTAGTGCCAGTATGAATTCAAGGCCTCCTAGTAAGTAGGAAACAACGCAACTCCTTATGTGATTTTTCTTTGAACTGGATCATTTTGCTGAGCCAACCAATAGGTGTGG